>CM077638.1:50849128-53249128 GCA_039660915.1 Euphorbia tirucalli
TAATCCGGAAATTAAAATATAGAGTCGCTTAAAAGTGCTTCCCACATTCACACCTCTTCCTCCCATTGATGCTGCAATGTGCGCCATGCCCTAGCTGGGTATATTGTAGTATTCGGTGGGCCGTCGAGGGTTAAGATACTTGGTATGGTTAACATGTGAATGGTGGTTTGACTCAACATGGGTAGCATTAGCTCAGAGTGGGCCCTAAGCACAGATGGGTAAAGTGTCAATAAGCCCATCAAACCAAGAGTCCTTCGTGGAAGGATTGGATAGGTTGTCCTACCAAACGACTCAATGGTTGGTTAGCGAGCCCTAGTTCGGCCAGTCATTGATAAGTTGTGGATCTTGGTCAAGTCAGCCAATTAACAACACCAACAAACAAATTAAAATCAGATTATTAATTTGAATTGGCTTAAAAGTCCTTTATTTCTAACTCAAGCAATGATTTCTTCCATGTAGATAATCCCATTTCAGTTAAGCAATTTAAATGGTTGCAACAAACAACAACTCACTCTCACTTAGGTCACTCTTGGAGAAGGAGAAGCTTTCAGGGACTAACTTCCTGGACTGGGCTAGGAACTTATAAATAGTTCTTAGACAAGAGTTTAAGGAGTATGTACTGAATGCTCCTTTACCAGCTGGCCCTCCTGCAGGTCGAGGCATCACCACGGCGATGGTGGAGCAGTACGATCGGCATGTGAGGGATGACCGAGATGTCTCGTGCCTCATGCTGGGTACCATGGCTTCTGATCTTCAGAAGCAATTCATGGACGAGCATGCTTATGAGATGATGGATCAGCTTAAAAAGATGTTCCAAGATCAGGCTCGTCAGGAACGTTACCTGACAACTAAGGCACTTTGCACGACTGTGATGGCAGCTGGGACTTCTGTTAGCACTCATGTGCTAAAGTTGAAGGGGTATATTGATACACTTGCTCGCCTCGGCTCGCCAGTTCCGCAGGACTTGGCAATAGACATTATTCTCGGGTCACTTCCTGAGTCTTACAACCAGTTTATCATGGATTACCATATGCAAGGGTTGGATAAATCGGTTGTTGAGCTGCATGGCATGCTCAAGCTTGCTGAGCAGTCTCTTAAGAAGACTCCTGGAGTATTGCTGGTGAACAAGGGCAATTCACCCATTGCTAAAGGAAAGGCCAAATCTAAGGCCAAGGCTAAGGCCCAAAAGGCCAAGGCTAAGGGCAAAAAGGTGGTGGCCCAACCTAAAGCAAGGGTTGCCTCTCCTGACGATGTTTGCCATGAGTGTCATAAGAAGGGGCACTGGAAGAGCTCATGTCCAAAGCTAAGGGAGCAACTGAAGGGCAAAACTGCTGCTTCAGGTATTTATGTTGTTGAGATTAATTTGGCTATTTCTACATCTTGGGTCTTGGACACTGGATGTGGATCTCACATTTATTCAAATGTGCAGGGTCTAAGAAATAGGAGATTATTAGGATCTGGAGAAGTAGATCTTCGAGTCGGAAATGGTGCTCGGGTTCAGGCCATGGAGATCGGAGATTATTTCTTGGAGATGCCTAGTGGACTTGTTTTGGAACTAAGAAACTGTTATTTTGTACCTGCGATGCGCAAGAATATTATTTCCGTTTCTTTGTTGGATATTTCTGGTTTTGTATTTAATATTGGACATGGTAGAATTTCTATGCAATGTGGCAATATTATTTATGGAACAGCATTTCTTGAAAATGGCTTATATATCCTTGATCTAAAACGTGAAAGTTCAGTCTATAACATAAATACTAAAAGGATTAAACAAAATGAAATTAATCCTACTTACATCTGGCATTGTCGACTTGGCCATATAAATGAGAAGCGCATAGCTAGGCTTCACTCTAGTGGAGTGCTAGGGTCATTTGACATCCAGCCTTATGACACATGCGAATCTTGTTTGAGAGGCAAGATGACAAAGGCGCCTTTTAGCAAGACTGCTGAAAGGGCCTCAGAGCTATTGGAGCTAATACATTCCGATGCATGTGGCCCAATGAGCACTAGTGCTAGATCTGGTTTTCTGTACTTCGTCACCTTCACGGATGACTTCAGCAGATACGGTTACGTGTATCTGATGAAGCATAAGTCTGAGACTCTCCAAAGATTCAAGGACTTTAAGAATGAAGTAGCAAACCAACTTGGCAAGAAAATAAAAGCACTTTGGTCTGACCGAGGGGGTGAATATTTGAGCCAAGATTTTGACTCGTTTTTGAGAGAGTGTGGGATCATATCCCAACTCACTCCTCCTGGTACACCCCAGTGGAATGGAGTGTCAGAAAGGAGGAATAGGACCTTACTTGACATGGTCCGCTTGATGATGAGTCATGCTACACTCCCTGTCTCCTTTTGGGGATATGCTTTAGAGACAGCTGCTTACATTCTTAATAATACACCAAGCAAGGCAGTTGAGGGAACACCATATGAACTATGGAAAGGCCGAAAGCCCAATGTTTCCTTCTTGAAGATTTGGGGCTGTGATGCACATGTTAAGAAATTGACAAGTGGCAAACTCGAGTCCAAATCTGTCAAGTGCCAGTTTGTGGGTTACCCTAAGGAAACTAAGGGTTATTACTTCTACGATCCGGCTGAAAACAAAGTTTTCATAGCCAGAAATGCAGTCTTCTTGGAGAAGGAATTCCTTTCCAAGAGAGACAGTGGGAGTAATGTTGAACTTTTAGAAGTTCAAGACTCACGAACTCCTGTAGCTACTGCTGAGGATGCTTCGGGAACCAATCTGACTACTCAAGAAATTGAGGAACCAGAAATGGTTGCATAGGACCTTAGAAGGTCTGGTAGGACATGTCATCAGCCAGAGAGGTACGGCTTTCTCGTGACTGATGATGGGGACCTTATGGTCGTTGACCAAGAGGAGCCCAAGACCTATCAGAAGGCTGTTGAAAGCCCACACTCAGATCAATGGCGCAAAGCCATGGAGGCTGAGATGCAATCTATGCACGATAACCAAGTATGGAAATTGGTGGATCCACTTCTGGGTGCTAAGGTGATAGGTTGCAAGTGGTGTTTCAAGTTAAAGGCCCTGTGTGTATAAGATGGTTAGTAGGAGCATTTCCACCATCCTAGTGCTGTATGTTGATGACATCCTTATCATTGGAAGTGACATACCAACACTGCAAGGGGTTAAGCAGTGGTTGAGTAGGTGCTTCGCAATGAAGGACTTAGGCGAAGCTGAGACGATCTTAGGGATCAGGATCTACAGAGATAGATCCAATCGGCTTCTAGGCTTAAGTCAGGCCACGTACATTGACAAGGTTCTAAAAGGATTCAGCATGGACAAGGCAAAGAAAGGATTCTTGCCTATGCGCCATGGTTTGAAGCTGAGTAAGAAAGATGGTCCTAAAACAAAGAAGGACCGGGAGAACATGGAAAAGATCCCTTACGCATCTGCTATTGGATCTATCATGTACTCCATGTTATGTACGAGGCCTGATGTCGTGTTTGCACTAAGTAAGGCTAGCCGGTACCAGTCTGACCGCGGTGAGGAACACTGGAAGGTAGTCAAGGCAATCTTGAAGTACCTTAACCGTACTAAGGATGCTTTCTTAGTGTATAGAGGTCAAAATGAGCTAGTAGTGTCAGGTTACACTGATGCAAGCTTTGAGACCAATGAGGATGAGAACCAGTCACAGTCTGGTTATGTTTCTCTCCTGAATGGCGGTGCCATTAGTTGGAGGTCCTCAAAGCAGGCCACCATTGCTGACTCTACAATGGAAGCTGAGTACATAGCTGTGTGCGAAGCTCAAAGAAAGCCGTTTGGATCAAGAAAGTCATAACTGAGTTGGGAGTAGTGCCCACTATCCTAGACCCAGTTGATGTTTTTGTGACAACAACGGGACCATCGCACAAGCTAAGGTGCCCCGGTCACACAAGAGATCTAAACATGTACTCAGAAAGTTTCACCTCATTCGGGAGATCGTGAACATAGGTGACATATCATTGCAGAGGGTTGACACCAAGAATAATGTCGCTGATCCAGTGACCAAAGCACTGTTGCAGACACAGCACAACGGTCATACCAGATCTATAGGAATTAGGGCAATGCCCACTTGGAACTAGTGCAAGTGGGAGATTGTTGGTGTGCCCTAGTTCTTAGGGCATTGGATTCTTGTATTTTGTATTATACAATAAGACTCATTGTATAAATACATTATTTGTGTCACATTAATAAAGGCAATTAATCTATTTCATTTATATCTTGTGCTATAATATGAGTAGAGTATCCATTGATTGATAATCATAAAACCTATCCCAGGTCTGTTCTAATCGTGGGAACGAATAGAACCACAGACTTGTATATTCGATGACTGTATGGTAGTTCTTAACTAGCCATAGTACTTGTATAGTCAGTCATGAATATAGGTACATGTCGTTGACATGGGACTGGATCGATCCGCATAAGAAAGCCACATGGTTGTCACGTCATAGGTCTTTCTTGAGTAGGTCTCTTTTGTCCTCAGACCAGATTTCATTATAATATCGATATGGAATCCGATTCACTTTGACATACGCCTAACAGGTCTGTAAAAGGATGCTAAATATGGGTATGATTGGGTGGACCGGTGAACATGTTGATATTGATGATGAAGTGATGGAATTGCCACTCGGGTAACACCGAGATGATATCATTGGCCACTTGATGAGTGGGACTGATAAGTGTATGGCCATACCCAAATAAGTTGGTTGCTTATTTGATTAATCAGTCAACTCAAGATCAAGAAATATAATAAACAACAGAAGAGGATGACAGACACCATGCCTCTTGTTTATTCATATCGATATCGTTAGGAAAAGGACACTATGAGATTACTACCGGGTGTCTTCTAATGACTGCTGCATCTCTGTCTTAGTTGGGGGCTGTAATGGTTTGCTAGAACCCACTTACAGTCTATGGGCCTTGGGCCTACTGCCAACATAAAGACAGACCCATAGGATCGTGCACATAGATCAACTGAGCTGGAACTTATAGAAATTGTACATGTAATGTACATTGGAAGGAATGCGTTAATTAATTATTTGACATTCGGTGTCAAGGTAATTAATTGACATTGGGTTGAATTTAATTTAATTAATAAGTTTACATAATGTAATTAATTAATTTATCAATTAATTGAATTACATAAAGTAAACAATTAATTAAATAATTTTCCTAAGTAGGAAAATTAAATACATGTATTGTATTAACTTAAGTGTGATTTAATTTTATTTAGGGGTAATTAAATTTAGCCAAATGGAATTAAATTACATAATATATACTTTTTAATTAAAGTTTATTTATGTAATTATAATCCTAGTGGGCTTGGGTTTAATTAACCTAATTAGAACCCAATTAGACAAGGTGTCTATAAAAGGGCACACTTAAGGAATAAAAACCTAATTCAACTCTAATTAATTGCTGGAAATTTCAGCCACCAATAGCAGCCCCAAAATAGCCGAAAATCCCAGCATTAAACCTCCATTTCTTCGCGTCTTCGGCTAGCACCGGTTCCCGCTCAATAGTTGGTCGTGCAGCGGACTTTGGAGATCGCAGTTTCAAGAAACGATTCTGTAGCAGTCTCTAGAGGAGACGAATCCGGTGAGTTAATCTCTCTTGATTCTTATTTGATTTTATTCTAATCAATGGTAATTGGACACGATAGGTGGATTCTAGGAAATTTTAAACGGTGTATTTTCCGCTGCGCCATGTTATTTTTCCAATGACGAATCCCAACATGGTACTCATCCTGGTTGGTCTGGAAGCTTACATCAATGTACCCAGGAATTGACAGCTCTTCCTGACCTCCACACACTATGAAGCTATCCTTAGTCCGGTTAAGGTACTTTAGGATCGCTTTGATAGCCTTCCAGTGGTCCTCACCAGGATCCTGCTAGTATAAGCTCGTTATACTCAGTGTAAAGGCAACATCAGTTCTCATACATAGCATAGAGTACATGATTGATCCTATAGTGGATGCATATGGGACCAACTTCATGTTCTCCCTGTCCTGCCTTGTCTTTGGATAGTTCTTCTTACTAAGTTTCAGCCCATGGCTCATTGGCAAGAAACATTTCTTGGCCTGATCCATGTTGAATCTTTTCAGAACCTTGTTTATGTATGTAGCTTAACTTAGGCCCAGAAGCCGATTGGGTCTATCCCTGTAGATTCTGATCCCTAGGATCGTCTTAGCTTCGCCTAAGTCCTTCATTGTCAAGCACTTACACAACCACTTGTTTACTCCTTACAGTGTTGGTATGTCGCTTCCAATCAGAAGGATGTCATCCACATATAATACAAGGAAAGTGACAATGCTCCTACTAATCCTCTTATACACATAAGGCTTATCTTGATTCTATATGAAACCGTATTCCTTTATGGCTTCATTGAATCTAAGATTCCAACTTTGGGATGCTTGCTTCAATCCATAAATGGATCTTTGAAGCTTGCATACCCTTCCAGGATGATTTGGATAGACAAAACCCTCAGGTTGTGTCATGTACACATCCTCAAGTAGCTTTCCATTAAGGAAATCAGTTTTGACATCCATCTGCTAGACCTCATAGTCGTACCAAGAGGCTATGGCCAGTAGGATCCTTATGGATTTGAGCATAGTGACTGGAGAGAAAGTTTCATCATAGTCTATTACATGGACTTGATTGAAACCTTTCACAACCATCCGCCCCTTGAAGGTATTATCGGCCTTCAGCTTATAGCACCACTTGTAACCTATCACCTTATCACCCGAAGGTGGATCAACCAGGTTCCAAACCTGATTATCGTACATAGATTGCATTTCTGCCTTCATGGCTTTGCTCCAGTTGGCAGACTGTGTGCTAGCAATAGCCTCTTGGTAGGTTTTGGGCTCTTCCTCATCGAAGACGAGAAGAGTGTGATCATCGATAATAAGAAACCCATACCTCTGGGGCTCCCGATGATCCTTACCAAACCTTCTAGGTCCTTATGTGACCTGTGTTGGTGCTTCCTCCTGTGGAAGCTCCACCCTGGTCTCCGAGTTATCCTCTTCAGGAGTTTGTGAGCTTTGAACTTCCCTAAGTTCAAAAATTCTCCCACTGTCTTTCTTGGAAATGAAATCCTTTTCAAGAAAGACCCCCTTCATACCACGAACACCTTGTTCTTGGTGGGGTTGTAGAAGTGATACCCTTTGGTTTCCCTAGGGTAGCCCACAAACAGGCATTTATCAGTTTTGGGTTCTAGTTTGACCCTAGTAAATTTCTTGACATGCACATCACAGCCCCAAATCCATAGGAAAAACCCTTTGGGTGCCCTGCCCATCCATATTTCTTATGGAGTCCTTTCCACTGCCTTAATCGGAGTATTGCTCAAAATGAGAGCTACTGTCTCGAGAGCATATCCCCAGAAACTTACTAGCAGAGAGGCGTGACTCATCATTGAGTAGACCATGTCCAACAAGGTCCTATTCCTTCGTTCGGACACCCCATTCCATTATGTTGTTCCTAGAGGAGTGAGCTGTGGAATGATTCCGTGCTCTCTCAAATATGAGTCAAACTCTAGGCTCATATACTTGCCTCCTCGGTCTAAGAGAAGGGCTTTGATATTTCTGCCTAGTTGGTTCTGCACTTTGTTTGTAAATTCATTTATGTTTCGTCAGATAGACATAGCCATATCTGCTGAAATTGTCCACAAAAGTGACAAAGTACAAATGTCTAGATGTATTAGGTCCAATAGGCCAGTAGCCCTTTCAGAGTGACTCCATGTCAAATGATCCTAGGATTCCAGCTTTGTGAAGCCTAACTATGCACTTCTTGTTTATGTGGCCTAAACGACAATGCTAAAGGTAAATAGGATTAAGTTCGTTAGACTTCACCCTTTTAGTATTTATATTATAAACATGATTAGTTTTATTTAAATCTAGGATATATAGGCCATTATTTAATAGAGCTTCTCCATAAAATAATCACTCTTTAGATAAACCAATTCTACCATTTCCAATAGTAAAATTAAATCCAGAAATATCCAAAACTAAAATAGAAATAATATTCCCGCATATAGCAGGTACAAAATAACAATGTTCTAGTAGCAAAACTAATCCATTAGGCATCAATAGATGGTACTCACCGATCCCTATGGCAGCTACCCATGCTCCATTTCTGACCCACAAGTCCACCTCTCCAGATCCCAGTGATCTCCTATTTCTAAGTCCTTACACATTACAACAAATGTGAGAATCACATCCAGTATCCAATACCCAAGATGTAGAAACAGTGAGGTTTATTTCTATGACATATATACCTGACGAAGACGTACCCTGGCTCTTCCTTTGCTCTCCAAAAAGCAGGGGACACGATCTCTTCTAGTGTCCGCCCTGCTTGCATTGGAAGCAAACACCCTTAAGACTGGCTTTGGACTTGGCCTTGGTTTTTATAGCCTTTGCCTTAGCTTTTGCCTTGGCCTTGCCCTTAGCAAAGAAAGGATTCCCCTTATTGACCAGTAGTACCGGTGGAGTCTTCTTGATCGACTGCTTAGTGAGCTTGAGCATCCCATGCAGCTCACTAACAGTACGGTTCATCCCTTGCATGTTATAGTTCAGGATAAACTGATCATAAGAATGGGGGAAGGAAGCCAGGATGGTGTCAACCGCTAGCTCCTATGAGATGGGCGATCCAAGATGGGCTAAAGTATCCAGATAGCCCATCATCTTGAGCACGTGTGCACTCATAGATGTCCTAGCCCCCATCTTACAGGAGTGGAATGCCTTGTTGGTGTGAGCACGGGTTTTTTCCCGACCTCAGTGATGAAAGCTATTATTACCTTTTTCATGGATAAACCTGAGGTGGGTTTGGAGTGACCAAAATGGTGCCAAAGATTTCTCGAATGACCTGAATATGTGTGATAAGTCTTGGTACAGAACCCAGAAGAAGGTCGAGTGAGCGTTTGGAAGAACCGAAGAGAAAAGGGGAAAAACATAGAAATAGGCTAATCTGGTCACTACAGCTGCTCAGCTGTAGTGCCCTACAACCACACGGCTATACTATAGTCGCACGGCTGTAGTCCACTATAGCCGTACGGCTGTAATCATCAGATTTCCCAAATAAGCAGAAATCAGTCATTAATTCGGATTTTAACCCTATTTTGGGGTGATATAAAAGCCATAGAAACAGAAATTAATGAGGGGACAGAATAAACAGGGTTTTTAGAAAATTAAACACAAAAATTAGGGTTCTTAGGAAGAGTTAGAGAGAGAAAATAGGGCTTTTAGAGAGAGAATTCCCTAAATTTGTTCAAAAAGCAGTCAATTTTAATCTTAATCTATAGAAAACATTAGGGTTCTCAAATAAATTAAATTGGAGTGCAATTCTGATCGATTTGGTGTTTGTTCGGGCCAATTCAGGGTTCATTCAAGTTTTGACGATTTCGGGTTGTCCGTGATTTTGAGGCGTTTTTCAGTGACCAAATTCGTTTCTGGTGATCCAATATGCTGGAATACAGATAAGGTATACTCTGAGAGGCCATAAAAACCCCTTTTGATTTGTTCTGGGTGTTATTTGTTTATGTTTTTGCATTTTTATCAAATCTGGAAGTGAACCCAGCTATAGCCGCCCCGTCTGATGATTATAGCCGCGCGGCTGTAACCTACAATGGCGCGACTGTAGCTTATAGGGGCACGGCTGTAATGCCCTATAATGGAACAGCTGTAATACCCTACAGGGGTGTGTCTATAACCTATAGCCGCGCGGCTGTAATCTATAGGGGCACGAATTTCTAGTTTTTCCCTTCTCTCCTTCAATCATTTTTGCTTAAATATGGGACAAGAAGACAAGAAAACACCTCCAAAATCCACCCAATCCTCTCCCAAGTGGGCTTGGCTGGAATGTTAGAAAATAGATCTACTATCGTACAACTGTAATTACAGTCATACGATTGTAATTGGTGGTGGATGACTGTAAAGTTTGGTTACTTATTTGACTTTGACTAAAAATTCAAACTACAGCTATGGTAAACAAATTATAATCATACGACTGTAATTACAGTCGTACGACTATAATTAGAGGTGCATGACTTTCTTTTTTAAGAAAATTCCATGTTCACTCCATGCTAGTCTTTAGTTAATATTATTCTCATGATATAACAGACTAGGGATATTTATAGTTAAGTGTTTACCCTACTCTCAGTCCTACTGGTAGGAGATGGTCCTAAGCAATAAGTGTATGACTTAACTAATGGATTCTTTATAACTATTAATTGCACAAAAAAATTAATAAAATAGATTAATGCCTTTTATTAAATATCAAAATCTGATTACATTGTCAAAGGGACTAGGGCACATACTAACAATCTCCCATTTGCATTAGTCCCCATAGCATAGTGGTCTAACACCCATAGATCTCACACGACCCTTAAACTTAGACTGAGCTAACTTTTTGGTCAAGGGATCTGTAATGTTCTCACCAGATCTAACCCTACAAATCTTAACATCTCCTCGGTCGACTATCTCCCGAATCAAATGGATTCTCCTAAGTATGTGCTTGGATTTCTGGTGTGACCGAGGCTCCTTAGCTTGTGCAATGGTCCTATTGTTATCATAGAAGAGTTCAATTGGGTCTAGGATTGAGGGAAAAATTCATAACTCGGTGACAAACTTCCTAATCCAAACAGCTTCCTTTGCAGCCTCTAAGGCAGCAATATACTCAACTTCTGTGGTAGAATAGGCAACTGTATCTTACTTAGAGCTTTTCCAATAGATACCACCTCCATTAAATATGAATACAAATCCTGACTGTGATTTGTAGTCATCCACATTTTTCTGAAAGCTTACATCTGTGTAACCACTAACTGTAAGTCTTTCTTAACCACTATACACTAAAAAGCTATCCTTAGTCCTTTTCGGGTACTTTAGGATTGTTTTGATTGATGTCCAATGGGATTCACCTGGATCCTGTTGGTACTGGCTAGTCATACTCAGTGAATGGGAGACATCAAGTCTAGTACATAACATAGCATACATGATGGATCTAATAGCAGATGCGTATAGGATCCCATTCATGCACTCCCTCTCTTCCTTACTAGAAGGACAGTACTTCTTGCTCAGGCTCAACCTATGACATATAGGTAAGAGACCCCTCTTAGCATTGGTCGTGTTGAACCTAGCAAGGGTCTATGTACTTTTCCTAACTTAGGCCTAGAAGCTGAAGTGATTTATCCCTGTAGATCCTGATACCCAATATCGTTTCAACTTCCCTTACATCCTTCATTGTGAAAAATTTACACAACCACTACTTTCATTGTGAAAAATTTACACAACCACTACTTTACCCCTTGCACTGATGTGACATCGTTTCTAATGAGTAGGATGTCATCGACATATAAGACCAAGAATGTAATCATGCTCCCACTGATCCTCTTGTATGCACAAGGCTCATTTTTGTTCTTGATAAAGCCATACTCCTTTATAGCTTCATCAAAATGAAGGTTCCAACTACGGGATGCCTACTTAAGCCCATAAATGGACCTTTGCAGTTTGCATATCCATTCAGGATACTTTGGATCGACAAAACCCTCCAACTGAGCCATGTAAACATCCTCTTGGAGGTTTTAATTAAGGAAAGTAGTTTCAACATCCATTCGCCATATATCATAATCAAACCACACAACTATGGCAGGTATAATCCTAATGGATTTGAGCATAACGATTGGTGAGAAGGTTTCATCATACTTAATTCCATGGACTTGTTTGAAACCTTTTGCAACCAGCTACCCCTTTAAGGTGTTACGGGCTTTCACTTGTAGCACCACTTGCAACGAATGACCTTAGCACTTGAAGGTGGATCAACCAATTTCCAAACATGGTTATCGTACATTGATTGCATCTCAACTTTCATGGCTCCAAGTCATTGAGCTGAGTTGGGGCTAGCCATAGCCTCCAGGTAGGACAACGGCTCTTCTTGGTCCTGGACCATAAGAGTGTTGTCTTTAGCCATAAGAAAACCATATCTTTCAGGCAGTTGACTGATTCTACCAGACCTTCTAGGCTCTTGTGTGACTGGTTCAGCCTGCTCAATTTCTTGAGCACCTATTCCAATCCCTAAGTTATCCTCTACAAGTATTTGTGGTTGTTGAACTTCCTTGAGCTCAACACTGCTCCCACTATCATTCTTAGAAATAAATTCTCTTTTAAGAAAGACACCCTTTCGAGATATGAACACCTTGTTCTCATCCTGGTTGTAGAAGTAGTACCCTTTAGTTTCCTTAGGGTATCCCACAAATAGGCACTTATCAGTATTTGAGGATAGTTTGTCCACACTTAATTTCTTGACGTGGACCTCATATCCCCAAATCTTGAGAAAAGAGAAGTTTGGCATCCTGTTAGACCATAGTTCATATGGTGTCTTTTCAACTGCCTTACTTGGTGTACGGTTCAGTATAAAAGCTGTAGTTTCTAGGGCATAAGACCAGAACGATTTTGGAAGAGCAACTTGACTCATCATTGAGTGGACCATGTCAAACAGGGTCCTATTCCTCCTTTAAAACACCCCATTCTGTTGAGGTGTTCCAGGAGGAGTGAGTTCAGGGACTATCCCACACTCTCTTAAATATGAATCAAACTCTAGGCTCATATACTCACCACCCTGACCCAATTAGAGGGCTTTGATATTTCTGCCTAATTGGTTTTGTACTTCATTCCTAAAGTCCTTAAACCTATCAAGGGCCTCAGATTTTATGCTTTATAAAGTAGATGTAGCCATATCTACTGAAGTCATCTGTAAAGGTGATAAAGTACAAAGACCTATATCTAGTGGTAGTACTCCATCTGAGTGTATTAGGTCCAACAAGCCTGAAGCCTTTTCAGCTTGCTTGTTAAAAGGGCTTTTAGTCATTTTACCACATAAACAAGACTCACATGTCCCATAAAAATCTAAGTCAAATGAGCCTAGGATTCCATTTTGGTAGAGCCTAGTGATGCTTTTTTCATTTATGTGACCTAAACGACAGTGCTAGAAATATATAGGATTCAACTCATTCTGTTTTATCATTTTAGTATTTATGTTGTATATTGGATTAGGTTCATTCAAATCAAGGATATAAAGACCATTATTTAAAAGCCCTTGGCCATAAAAAATGTCATTAAGAAAGATACTAATTTTATTACATCCAATGTTAAAATTATATCCTTCAATATCCAAATAAGACATGGAAATAATGTTTCTGCATATGGCAGGTACAAAATAAACATTTCTCAAAACGAGAACCAATCCTATGGGCTTCTCCAGATAACACTCATGCTTTAATGGCTATAACCTTTGCCCCATTGCCCACACAGAGGTCCACCTCAGCTACCATGGTTGCCAATATGATGCATGTCACTGCTGGTGTGCCCTAGTCCAAATGGCATTGATTTTTGTCTTGTATTATACTTTATATTTGGATATTTTGTATTATACATTTGTGTTGAAATAAAGGCATGAATCTATTTATTCATATCTTATGTTATTTATAAATAGAGTATCTGTTGATTATAACCATACTAAAGTAAACCAATGTAGGTCACTGGATTATGAGACCTTATGGTAATGTTAAAGTTATGATCATAAAGATATCCCTGGTCTGTTATAATAATGGGAATGAATAGAACTAAAGACCAGCATATCCTTAACTAGATGGCGGTGTCTCACCGGTCATTCGACATGGAGTGTCAATCAATGATATGGGTACATGTTAGGTTACATGGTACTGGATCGATCAACCGCGAGAACACCACATGGTTCAATCGTCATAGGTGTTTCTCAGGTAGGTCTTGCTATTATCCTTAGACCTGATACTCACTATAACATAACATGGGATCTCATACAGTTTGATATATGCCTAACGGGCCCATAACAGGGTGCCAAGTATGGGTATGTTGAGTGGGCTAGTGAACATGTTGATGTTGGTAGTGAAGTTAATGGAATTGCCACTTAGCATCCCCTAAGACGATATCACTAGCCACTTGATGAGTGGAACTGACAAGTGTATAGCCATACCCGAATAAGTTGGGATACTTATTCATGATGCTCAATCCACTCAGTATCAAGAAATAAATAAGCATATAAGAGGATGACGGGGCCATGCCTCTTGCTTATATATAGATATTAGTTGGAAAGGGATATACAAAGGGTTATAACGGTTTGCTAGAACCCACTTACAGTCTGTAGGCCTTGGGTCCACTGCCAATATAAAGACGGATCCACTGGATCGTACACATATAATGACTGGACATCGACAAATCAGAATAGGAACAGAAAATATTTTAATTGAGTTATTGACATTAAGTTATGTCATAATTAATTCAATTATAAGGAGAAATTAATTTTATTTAATTAATTAATTACTTGTACTAAATAATTAATTAAATAAAACAAAATTTCCTTGGTGGAAATTTAAATACAAAGGTTGCATTTATTAAGGTCGATTTTACTTTAACATTGGGTTAGATTAATTTGATAAATTTTATAATATGGTTTTATTTAATTCCAATGATACAAATTAAATCAATTTAATCAAATAAAATTACCCTATAGTTTTAATTAAAAACCTAGCATACTAAGGAGTATATAAGGAGGCCTTAAACCAATTTCTCCTTAACCCTAGCCACTTGGATATTCAACCAACATAGAAAATTTGCAGCCGTCCCTTTTCTTCTTGGCCAAAACCTTTCTCACTTTCTGTTCTTCTATTCTCTAGCACGAGTCGCGTTCGAGAGTCATTCGTGCATCGGATTGTGGAGGAAACACGTTTGGATTTCTGCAGCAGTCTCTAGAGGAGACGTTAAGGTGAGAAACTTCAATTTTCTTTTTGTTCTTGGTTTCATTATATTAGTTTACATAGACCCTGGGCTACGGAATCGAGGAAATTTTAATTAGTATTCTGCCTTGTGTTTAATTTTTCCCATTATGATTCCCTACTGTCACATCCCTAGAATCCCTCCTATACAGGTCATATTCTTCCACGGCTTCTTGGGGGTATGCTTGCCAGTGGGTTCCCTTGGTGCTACCCTATCAATCACATATTCCTTACTCTCCTGCCTAAGAACTATCCCTAGGTTTCTGGACCAGTTAAGGAAATTTGATTGATTTAGCTTTTCCTTGTCCAAAATGGACCGCAGCATAAAATTCCCCTTAGGAGGTTGTGCCATTTCAAATCTACACACAAAAGAAATGTAGGATGGATAAATAAAAGGACTTTTAATTTCCTTTATTAAAATCCCAAGAAAAATCAAGTTAGCATAGCCAGGAAAATTGGGACCAAGATCTATATTTCACTGTTACTTAGTCAACCTGAGCCTGTACACCTAAGCCACAGTTATTTAGGTAAAGACTGTGCTCAATCCCACCACGGGGCTCTTGGTTTGGTGAGCCAATTGGCACTTCGCCTCACCTATGCTTAGGGCCAGGATATGTCCTACTACCCATGTTAAGTCGAACTACTAATTGGTTGTTTAGGCGTACCCAGTACCCTTAACTCTTTATAGAATATAGATACCTCAATGCATCTGGCTTTGGCACGGCCCACTTTGAGTGACCCATATCCCGACAAGGTCCAATTGTGGGATACACATAAGACTTAATATTTAAGGGATTAATTTTGAAACTTTGGTCTTATAAAAATCAAATTTGCAGGTTTATCAAATTAAGCTTAAAACATGCAATGCCACCAAAATGCACAAATAATTCACATCAATTAAATTGAAATAAAAATTAATTTTGAAAATTGGTCCAAATGCAAGAATAAATGCCAATTTTGAAAATCAGATAATTTGGCAATAGGAAATCGCCAACAATTCAAATTTGTGATCAAACCTTGTGACAGGTTTAGGATCCAGTCCCTATGCAATCCAATTTCTCCCATTGAATGGGTGATCACTAACTTGGAACTTGGCTATTCAAGAAATTGTGTGAAAATTTCCTAAATTTATTTCCAATCAAAATCAATTTCACCAAAAATTAATTTTTATTAAATGCTTGAATACCATTCATACCAAAACCATACGCATCCAATACGCATAAAAAAACACATGAATTTTAAAACCAAATAAAACATATTTTGGGGCCCCGTAAAGAAATAAAAATCCTGCAACATTGAATTGCGATTCCAGCAGAACCATCGTTATTTTTTTATTATTTAATTTTAATTAAAAACAGAAAATCCAATTGGGGAAAAATAAATTAAAACCCCAAATCCAAATTCTAAGGTTTATAAAAGAAATTGAAAAACCAATTTCAACAAATTCAACCCAGAATCAAGAACCCTAAAATCAATCTTCCTCAATCAAGAATGGTTCACTTTGATACCACTGTAGGTATTTTAACTGTGCAAAACAAAAATTTTTCAGTGGAAGCAATTGATTTGCACTCAAATCCAGCCCAGGAATATTGGGATTTTTCACCAAAAATCAACCGATTAAGTGGAAGTACGCGTTGATTTTCTCAAATCTGTGCCTAGGAGCAAGTGATATGGAAATCAAAAACCAAAATAAAGATGAGGAAGATTAGATTCTCACCATAATATCTCTACAAGATATGGCTATAGAATATGTCTAGGGAAGATTAGATTCTCACGAATGGCTATCAAAATCAAACCCGTGCTAGTTATTCGATCAACCGAAAGAGAGAATTATTTTGGCTGGAATTTTCTACTAGTTTTCCCTTGTGTCTTGGCCGAATATGTATAGCGAATTTAACCCTAGATGGAAAAAAATTAGTAAGCTAATTTAACATATATTTCAATATATTATACCTTATAATATATTACATTTCATTTCATTTAATTAAAATTAATTTGACCAATTAATTTAACTGAGGAATTAAATTAGACTTTCATAAAATTAAACACATGTAAACCTATACATGAAGAAAAATTATTTCCACCTAGGAAATAATCTCATAAATTAATTCATTGAATTAATTATGAGAAGGCCAATACAAAAGTTAATTATATTATTTTGATCAATCCAATTGATCTACATAATATAATCAATGGAATTTTCTCTCTCTAGTGTGTATACTCCAAGTATACAGTTGGTCCGTTAGTTTAAGCTCAGACGTTCAATGTGTATGATCCTGTGGGCCCGTCTTTATGTTGGCAGTGACCCTATGGCCCACAGACTGTAGGCGGTGCAGCCCCCAATTAAGACTAAGATAACAATCCGACTGAAATCTAAACCCTGTAGTTTAAACCTAAAGATCCCATGTCATTGATATTGGTGTCTAACACAGAGGCATGGATTGGTCACCCTCTTTTGTACCTAGACATTTACTTGATCCCGAATGAACTGATGCTCACAAACAAGTTCCAACTCGTTTGGGTGTGGCAACACTCTTATTAGTTGCATTGATTAAGAGGCCGATGATATCTTCTCAGTGGACTACTGAGTGACATTCCCTTCTGCATATCCATAGCATTGCCATGTTCACTGACATGCCCGAACGTACCCATACTTGGCACCCTGTTACAGGTCCTTTAGGCATACACCAAAGTATGCCACTTCACATGCAGCACCATGATATGGTCAGGTCAAAGGATCCATACAAGTACTACACGAGAATCACTTGTGATACTATACCATATGGATTTCTCGTTTAGTGGATCTATCCAGCACCATGCCTCCTATCATGTACCCATAAACTTGGTTGACATTCCATGTCTAATAGCCGGTAAGACACCGCCATACAACCAAGCTCATGATAGTCTTTGGTTCGATTCATTCCTATGACTGGAATAGACTATGGATCACTTTATGGTCATAATGTTTTCCCTATCCATGGTCTTACTGGCAAGTGCATGACACTTGTCAACATGGATATGGATATATCCATTGGAAACTCTTTTTAAAACACAGATTAATGCCTTTATTTAATGACACAAATTGTATGATACATTAAATCCAATAACATTGTATAAATGTATAATACAAATATAAGGACCAATGCCTCGGGACTAGGGCATATCAAATAAGGAAAACATTCAGATTAGGAAGAAATAGACTCAACTAGAAAGCGATTTAAATCTTACCCGAATTTTGAAGCTTTCTGTGCAAATTTCCAAGCAGGAAATGTTTAGTTTCACACAAGCAAGCCTCAAACAATCAGAAGAGCATGCTAGCACCGGATAGGAGCAATTGGTCGAAACCCTAAAGAGCCCTAAGGGGGCCAAATTTCTTTGCATATGGAATGGGAAAATCTAGTCTTCTTTTCCTACAAGCTTAGAGAATTAAATTAATCAAGTGATATTTATATTTTAGGTTAGTTAGGGTTCTAATTTAATTAAACTTTATGTTAAAGTCTTAATTAAATTATAAAGCCATAAACCTTATCACATAAAGATGTCTGAACTGAATTATCACGAACTTAATATATATTGTTTATACATTATATGGACCTTTATGTTAATTGTATTTATAGACTTTGTGGTAAAGTCAAATTAATGCAATTAGCTTATAAGAAAATAAGATTTTCAGTTTATCAGATAATTACTTGGAGTAATTTAATTGATAGATGAAAATTTTCTTAAGAATTAAATATAGACCATTTAATTTAAAACATGACTTAATTAAATTGTGGTTAATTTAATTTAATTAACTGAGCTTTGATTAATTGAGTGTGATTCGATTATATGGTTATAATAAGATATTATTAATTAGATTAAGGCTAATTAAATGAAATAGTAAAACCTAAACTAATTAGGAAAAGACCTAAAAATATACGAGTATATAAGGCATATTTTTCAAACCCTAACCCTAATTCTACTCTAAGAATTTCGGCCACCATCATTCTAGAGGGAGGAATTCGGCCACTAAGGGTTTTGTAGGTAGAGCTCCATTTCATCCGACGTTAGCACATAGTTTCATTCGATAAATGTCCGTGTGCGTGAGGGTGGAGGAGCTTTATGGAAAAGCAAGTTCTTGATTCAGTTTTTCTTATGCGAGGACAGCATAAGTGAGTTTCAAATCTCCTTCTTGTTATTTCTTTGTTTCTTATTCCATAATCTGTTTGATTTGTTCCCGGAACGGATTTGAGTGCAAAGCATAATCACTTCCACTGCAGTTTGAAAATTATGTTTTGTACTGGGAGAATCCCTACAAAGCTTGTAATGACTTACATATCCTTTGCACATCGATATCGATGTCCTACAAGAGGTATGCTCATTGACTGCAAGGACACTCATTGATTTCGACTAGACTAAAAAACACAAGCAATTAATCACCTAGTGATTACCTTCTTGGGCATGGCCACACTCTTCTGAGTCTCACTCATCAAGTGGCTGGTGATATTTGCTCTCAATTAAGGGAGTGGCAAATTCCTTCACATTACTCATATCCTTAGCATAATCACTAGCGTGCCTAAATGTACCCATACTTGGCACCCTGTTATGAGGCTGTTAGGCACACGTCAAAGTTTATGAGTTATCACCCAGATCAGTAGCAATATCAGGTCCAGGATCCAATATAAGTACTACTAGAGAACCACCTATGACATAGGAATCATGTGGTGTCCTGGTAATGAATCGATCTAGTACCATGTAACCTAACATATACCCATGTCTTTCATTAATAATCCATGTCCAATGGTCGGTGAGACACCACCATAAAATCAAGGCACATATTGGTCTTTGGTTGTAATCATTCCCATGACTTTAATAGATCATGGATAGTTTTATAACTGTGTTGTACCATACTCATGGTCTCATTGCTCGGAGAACGTTACTGACATACATAAGTATAAACAACAGTTAATGGATTCTTTATAATCATCAATTGCACAAGAAATTAACAAAATAGATTATGTCTTTTATTAATCACAAATGTATAATACAATCGAGACACAATGCCTTAGGACTAGGGCATACACTAACAGCTTACACATACACTGTTGGAAATGCCCTAGTCCCGAGGCATTGGTCCTTGTATTTGTATTATACATTTATTGGATTTATGTATTATACTCATTTGTGTTATTAATAAAGGCATCAATTCATTTATTATATTTATCTTGTGCAATATATTAAATGAAGTATCCAATGGACATATCTATATCCATGATGACAAGTGTCATGCACTTGGCAGTAAGACCATGGATAGGGTAAACGATATGACCATAAATAGATCCGTAGTCTGTTCCAGTCATGGGAATGAATGGAACAAGAGACTATCATTAACCTGGTTGTATGGCGGTGTCTTACCGGTCATTGGACATGGAATGTCAACTAAGTTAATGGGGACAAGCATGGGGGCATCGTACTGGATAGATCCACTAAACGAGTAATCCACATGGTATAGTATCACAGGTGATTCTCATGTAGTACTTGTATGGATCCTTTGACCTGACCATATGATGGTGTTACATGTGAGGTCGCATACTTAAGGGTATGCCTAAAGGGCCTATAATAGGGTGCCAAGTATGGGTATTTTCGGGTATGTCACTTAGCATGGTAATGCTATGGATATGCAGAAGGGATTTGTCACTCAGTAGTCCACTGGGAAGATATCACCGGCCTCTTGATGAATGCAACTGATAAGAGTATGGGGACACCCAAACAAGTGGGAACTTGTTTGTGAGCTTCAGTGCATTCGGGATTAAGTTAATGTCCGACACAAAAGAGGGTGATCAATCCATGCCTCTGTGTTAGACACCGATATCAATGACATGGGATGTACAAGTTTAAACTACAGGGTTATGATAACAGTTAAACTGCCATCTCCATCTTAATTGGGGGCTGCAGTGGCTTGCTAGAGTCCAACTGCAGTCTGCGGGCCAAAGGCCCGCTGCCAACATAAAGATGGGCCCACGGGATCGTACACATAGAACGACTGAACACAGACTTAAGGAATCACATGTACACTTGGAGTATACACTATGGATAGAGAGGTGTATATATGTTAATTATATTATGAAGATCAATTGGATTGATCCTAATAATAGAATTAACATATTAAATTGTCTCTTCATAATTAATTGGATTAATTATGAGATTATTTCCTAGGTGGAAATATTCATATGTATAGGTTTACATATGATTTTATTTTCTGAAGATTTAATTTTAATTTGATGGATTAAATTAATTGGTCAAACTAATTTTAATTTAAATGTAAATAATATATTACTTGGTGTAATATATTAAATACATGGGTATATTAAAATTGGGCTTGAAATTAATTTAAACCAGAATAGTTAAACTTACACTGGGCCTAAATTAAAAGATGGAAGCCCGCACAGAGTGAATGGAGCCAAGCTGGGCCTGAATTCCCCTAAGGGAATCCGGCCACCCTAGGTATAAAAACCTAGGGTGAAAATTTCGGCCACCCTAACACAAAAAGAAAGAGATAGCCGAAATTTCCTAGCCCCCTCTCACCATAGTTTTTGTTTTTCCAACACTAGCACGGGTCGTGTGTTGGGATTCGTCATTGGAAAAATAACGTGGCGCAGCGGAAAATACACCGTTTAAAATTTCCTAGAATCCACCTATCGTGTCCAATTACCATTGATTAGAATAAAATCAAATAAGAATCAAGAGAGATTAACTCACCAAATTCGTCTCCTCTAGAGACTGCTGCAGAATCGTTACTTGAAAGTGCGATCTCCAAAGTCCGATGCACGACCAACTATTGAGCGGGAACCGGTGCCAGCCGAAGATGCGAAGGAATGGAGGTTTAATGCTGGGATTTTCGGCTGTTTTGGGGCTGCTATTGGTGGTTGAAATTTCCAGCAATTAATTAGAGTTGAATTAGGTTTTTATTCCTTAAGTGTGCCCTTTTATATACACCTTGTCTAATTGGGTTCTAATTAGGTTAATTAAACCCAAGCCCACTAGGATTATAATTACATAAATAAACTTTAATTAAAAAGTATATACTATGTAATTTAATTCCATTTGGCTAAATTTAATTACCCCTAAATAAAATTAAATCACACTTAAGTTAATACAATACATGTATTTAATTTTCCTACTTAGGAAAATTATTTAATTAATTGTTTACTTTATGTAATTCAATTAATTGATAAATTAATTAATTACATTATGTAAACTTATTAATTAAATTAAATTCAACCCATTGTCAATTAATTACCTTGACACCGAATGTCAACTAATTAATTAACGCATTCCTTCCAATGTACATTACATGTACAATTTCTATAAGTTCCAGCTCAGTTGATCTATGTGCACGATCCTATGGGTCTGTCTTTATGTTGGCAGTAGGCCCAAGGCCCACAGACTGTAAGTGGGTTCTAGCAAACCATTACAGCCCCCAATTAAGACAGAGATGCAGCAGTCTTTAGAAGACACTCACCCGGTAGTAATCTCATAGTGTCCTTCGCCTAACGATATCGATATGAATAAACAAGAGGCATGGTGTCTGTCATCCTCTTCTGTTGTTTATTATATTTCTTGATCTTGAGTTGACTGATTAATCAAATAAGCAACCAACTTATTTAGGTATGGCCATACACTTATCAGTCCCACTCATCAAGTGGCCAATGATATCATCTCGGTGTCACCCGAGTGGCAATTCCATCACTTCATCATCAATATCAACATGTTCACCGGTCCACCCAATCATACCCGTATTTAGCATCCTTTTACAGACCTGTTAGGCGTATGTCAAAGTGAACCGGATTCCACATTGATATTATGATGAAATTTGGTCTGAGGACAAAAGAGACCTACTCAAGAAAGACCTATGACATGACAACCATGTGGCTTTCTTGTGCGGATCGATCCAGTCCCATGTCAATGACATGTACCTATATTCATGACTGACTATACAAGTACTATGGCTAGTTAAGAACTACCATACAATCATCGAATATATAAGTCTGTGGTTCTATTCGTTCCCACGATTAGAACAGACCTGGGATAGGTTTTATGATTATCAATCAATGGATACTCTACTCATATTATAGCACAAGATATAAATGAAATAGATTAATTGCCTTTATTAATGTGACACAAATAATGTATTCATACATGACTCTTAATGTATAATACAAAATATAAGAATCCAATGCCCTAAGAACTAGGGCACACCAACAATCTCCCACTTGCACTAGTTCCAAGTGGGCATTGCCCTAATTCCTATAGATCTGGTATGACCGTCGTGCTGTGTCTGCAATAGCGCTTTGGTCAATGGATCAGTGACATTATTCTTGGTGTCAACCCTCTGCAATGATATGTCACCTATGTTCACGATCTCCCGAATGAGGTGAAACTTTCTGAGTACATGTTTGGATCTCTTGTGTGACCGGGGCACCTTCGCTTGTGCGATGGCCCCGTTGTTGTCACAAAAACATCAACTGGGTCTAGGATAGTGGGCACTATTCCCAACTCAGTTATGACTTTCTTGATCCAAACGGCTTCCTTTGAGCTTCGCACGCAGCTATGTACTCAGCTTCCATTGTAGTGTCAGCAATGGTGGCCTGCTTTGAGGACCTCCAACTAATGGCACCGCCATTCAGGAGAAAAACATAACCAGACTGTGACTGGTTCTCATCCTCATCGGTCTCAAAGCTTGCATCAATGTAACCTGACACTACCAGCTCATCTTGACCTCTATACACTAAGAAAGCATCCTTAGTCCGGTTAAGGTACTTCAAGATTGCCTTGACTGCCTTCCAGTGTTCCTCACCGGGGTCTGACTGGTACCGGCTAGCCATACTTAGTGCAAACAAGACATCAGGCCTCGTACATAACATGGAGTACATGATAGATCCAATAGCAGATGCGTAAGGGATCTTTTCCATGTTCTCCCGGTCCTTCTTTGTTTTAGGACCATCTTTCTTACTCAGCTTCAACCCATGGCGCATAGGCAAGAATCCTTTCTTTGCCTTGTCCATGCTGAATCCTTTTAGAACCTTGTCAATGTACGTGGCCTGACTTAGGCCTAGAAGCCGATTGGATCTATCTCTGTAGATCCTGATCCCTAAGATCGTCTCAGCTTCGCCTAAGTCCTTCATTATGAAGCACCTACTCAATCACTGCTTAACCCCTTGCAGTGTTGGTATGTCACTTCCAATGATAAGGATGTCGTCAACACACAGCACTAGGACGGTGGAAACGCTCCCACTAACCATCTTATACACACAGGGCCTTTAACTTGAAACACCACTTGCAACCTATCATCTTAGCACCCAGAGGTGGATCCACCAAGTTCCATACTTGGTTATCGTGCATAGATTGCATCTCAGCCTCCATGGATTTGCGCCATTGATCTGAGTGTGGGCTTTCAACAGCCTCCTGATAGGTCTTGGGCTCCTTTTGGTCAACGACCATAAGGTCCCCATCATCAGTCACGAGAAAGCCGTACCTCTCTGGCTGATGACATGTCCTACCAGACCTTCTAAGGTCCTGTGCAACCATTTCTGGTTCCTCAATTTCTTGAGTAGTCAGATTGGTTCCCAAAGCATCCTCAGCAGTAGCTGCAGGAGTTTGTGGGTCTTAAACTTCTGAAAGTTCAACATTACTCCCACTGTCTCTCTTGGAAAGGAATTCCTTCTCCAAGAAGACTGCAATTCTAGCTATGAAAACTTTGTTTTCGGCTGGATCGTAGAAGTAATAACCCTTAGTTTCCTTAGGGTAACCCACAAACTGGCACTTGACAGATTTGGACTCGAGTTTGCCACTTGTCAATTTCTTAACATGTGCATCACAGCCCCAAATCTTCAAGAAGGAAACATTGGGCTTTCGGCCTTTCCATAGTTCATATGGTGTTCCCTCAACTGCCTTGCTTGGTGTATTGTTAAGAATGTAAGCAGCTGTCTCTAAAGCATATCCCCAAAAGGAGACAAGGAGTATAGCATGACTCATCATCGAGCGGACCATGTCAAGTAAGGTCCTATTCCTCCTCTCTGACACTCCATTCCACTAGGGTGTACCAGGAGGAGTGAGTTGGGATACAATCCCACACTCTCTCAAAAACGAGTCAAACTCTTGGCTCAAATATTCACCCCCTCGGTCAGACCGAAGTGCTTTTATTTTCTTGCCAAGTTGGTTTTCTACTTCATTCTTAAAGTCCTTGAACCTTTGGAGAGTCTCAGACTTATGCTTCATCAGATACACGTAACCGTATCTGCTAAAGTCATCCGTGAAGGTGACGAAGTATAGAAAACCAGATCTAGCACTAGTGCTCATTGGGCCACATACATCAGAATGTATTAGCACCAATAGCTCTGAGGCCCTTTCAGCAGTCTTGCTAAAAGGTGCCTTTGTCATCTTGCCTCTCAAACAAGATTCGCATGTGTCATAAGACTGGATGTCAAATGACCCTAGCACTCCACTAGAGTGAAGCCTAGCAATGCGCTTCTCATTTATATGGCCAAGTCGACAATGCCAGATGTAAGTAGGATTAATTTCATTTTGTTTAATCCTTTTAGTATTTATGTTATAGATTGAACTTTCACGTTTTAGATCAGGGCTATATAAGCCATTTTCAAGAAATGCTGTTCCATAAATAATATTGCCACATTGCATAGAAATTCTACCATGTCCAATATTAAACACAAAACCAGAAATATCCAACAAAGAAACGGAAATAATATTCCTGCGCATGGCAGGTACAAAATAACAGTTTCTTAGTTCCAAAACAAGTCCACTAGGCATCTCCAAGAAATAATCTCCGATCTCCATGGCCTGAACCCAAGCACCATTTCCGACTCGAAGATCTACTTCTCCAGATCCTAATAATCTCCTATTTCTTAGACCCTGCACATTTGAACAAATGTGAGATCCACATCCAGTGTCCAAGACCCAAGATGTAGAAATAGCCAGATTAATCTCAACAACATAAATACCTGAAGCAGCAGTTTTGCCCTTCAGTTGCTCCCTTAGCTTTGGACATGAGCTCTTCCAGTGCCCCTTCTCATGACACTCATGGCAAACATCGTCAGGAGAGGCAACCCTTGCATTAGGTTGGGCCACCACCTTTTTGCCCTTAGCCTTGGCCTTTTGGGCCTTAGCCTTAGCCTTAGATTTGGCCTTTCCCTTAGCAATGGGCGTATTGCCCTTGTTCACCAGCAATACTTCAGGAGTCTTCTTAAGAGACTGCTCAGCAAGCTTGAGCATGCCATGCAGCTCAACAACCGATTTATCCAACCCTTGCATATGGTAATTCATGATAAACTGGTTGTAAGACTCAGGAAGTGACCCGAGAATAATGTCTGTTGCCAAGTCCTGCGGAACTGGCGAGCCGAGGTGGGCAAGTGTATCAATATACCCCTTCAACTTTAGCACATGAGTGCTAACAGAAGTCCCAGCTGCCATCACAGTCGTGCAAAGTGCCTTAGTTGTCAGGTAACGTTCCTGACGAGCCTGATCTTGGAACATCTTTTTAAGCTGATCCATCATCTCATAAGCATGCTCGTCCATGAATTGCTTCTGAAGATCAGAAGCCATGGTACCCAGCATGAGGCACGAGACATCTCGATCATCCCTCACATGTCGATCGTACTGCTCCACCATCGCTGAGGTGATGCCTCGACCTGCAGGAGGGCCAGCTGGTAAAGGAGCATTCAGTACATACTCCTTAGACTCTTGTCTAAGAACTATTTGTAAGTTCCTAGCCCAGTCCAGGAAGTTAGTCCCCGAAAGCTTCTCCTTCTCCAAGAGTGACCTAAGTTAGAGTGAGTTGTTGTTTGTTGCAGCCATTTAAATTGCTTAACTGAAATGGGATTATCTACATGGAAGAAATCATTGCTTGAGTTAGAAATAAAGGACTTTTAAGCCAATTCAAATTAATAATCCGATTTTAATTTGTTTGTTGGTGTTGTTAATTGGCTGACTTGACCAAGATCCACAACTTATCAATGACTGGCCGAACTAGGGCTCGCTAACCAACCATTGAGTCGTTTGGTAGGACAACCTATCCAATCCTTCTACGAAGGACTCTTGGTTTGATGGGCTTATTGACACTTTACCCATCTGTGCTTAGGGCCCGCTCTGAGCTAATGCTACCCATGTTGAGTCAAACCACCATTCACATGTTAACCATACAAAGTATCTTAACCCTCGACGGCCCACCGAATACTACAATATACCCAGCTAAGGCATGGCGCACATTGCAGCATCAATGGGAGGAAGAGGTGTGAATGTGGGAAGCACTTTTAAGCGACTCAATATTTTAATTTCCGGATTATAATTAAGTGATACGGCTTAGCATGCATAAACGCGGGTAATAATTTGGTGATCCATACATCCATATCATATGACAAATGCAATAGCATACTTAATTTAAAATAAATGAGATACTATGGGCCTTTAATTACAACCTAATGAAAAACTAGATATCCTATCTAATTCTTCATGGGCCGGACTGCAATCCTTCTTGGGCTCCCACCATGGGCTTGCTCCATTTGGGCCTTCCTCCATACTTGATGCAATTACAATAATTTTGTAAAATAAAATCTATTCTAAAATTACATCAAAATAAAAAAATGGCACGCAGGCCATATTTCCCAAAATTAAATTACAACCGATAATAATTTAGGGCCCATAGAACTCAACATAATATTTCAAACAAAGTACCTGTCGTGCACATACATACCAATATGATGCATGATCATGGCATTCCAAATTATAAATATAAATGTTAAGCCGAGTTACTTAGGGTGAAATCGCCAATTTTAACAAATGTGACTGAGGCCCATAAAGGCCCAATGGATAACATCCATAAATGCAAAATTAACAATTTTGCTCCCACTTGAATTTGGGTTGTCACAAATTTAAAATTTAGCTCTCCCAATTTTAACCGGTGTCACGGTTTATTGGGCCAATTTCACGAAGTCCATATTCAATTTAATATGCAAACAATTAAATTAAATATGCATGCCAACAAAATAAATAATTTAAACACAAATTAATTTAAAAAATTTAATTTAATTTGCCTTAGGGTCTGGGATAAAAAAAATACCCGCAAAATCCAAAATCGGACTCGAAACCCGCGCGCGGCGCTGCTATCCCGGCGGGGCAGCAGTACCGCTGCGCGGCAGCAGCAGCCAAGTGGGCAGCTGCCGCTGCAGCAGCAGCCTGCTACCGCAGTGGGGGAATCGCAAAATTGCGATTCCCTCACCCAAATTTCAAACCTTTTTTTTTTTTTAAATTATTAAATCACAAAAAAATCCAGTCATCAACAGCAAACTATCAATAAAGAAAATACAATTCTAGATAGAAACCAATTGGGGAAAAAAAATAAAACCCCAAACAAAATTCTAGGGTTTATCAAAACCAAAACCAATTGAATAAAAATCCTAAAATCACAAACTTGAAACACATTCTTTCTTCAAGAATGCTTTCAAGAACCAATTCCAATCAATCTAATGGACAAAACCTAGGCTCTGATACCACTGTTGGGATTCGTCATTGGAAAAATAACGTGGCGCAGCGGAAAATACACCGTTTAAAATTTCCTAGAATCCACCTATCGTGTCCAATTACCATTGATTAGAATAAAATCAAATAAGAATCAAGAGAGATTAACTCACCAGATTCGTCTCCTCTAGAGACTGCTGCAGAATCGTTACTTGAAACTGCGATCTCCAAAGTCCGGTGCACGACCAACTATTGAGCGGGAACCGGTGCTAGCCGAAGATGCAAAGGAATGGAGGTTTAATGCTGGGATTTTCAGCTGTTTTGGGGCTGCTATTGGTGGCTGAAATTTCCAGCAATTAATTAGAGTTGAATTAGGTTTTTATTCCTTAAGTGTGCCCTTTTATAGACACCTTGTCTGATTAGGTTCTAATTAGGTTAATTAAACCCAAGCCCACTAGGATTATAATTACATAAATAAACTTTAATTAAAAAGTATATACTATGTAATTTAATTCCATTTGGCTAAATTTAATTACCCCTAAATAAAATTAAATCACACTTAAGTTAATACAATACATGTATTTAATTTTCCTACTTAGGAAAATTATTTAATTAATTGTTTACTTTATGTAATTCAATTAATTGATAAATTAATTAATTACATTATGTAAACTTATTAATTAAATTAAATTCAACCCAATGTCAATTAACTACCTTGACACCGAATGTCAACTAATTAATTAACGCATTCCTTCCAATGTACATTACATGTACAATTTCTATAAGTTCCAGCTTAGTTGATCTATGTGCACGATCCTATGGGTCTGTCTTTATGTTGGCAGTAGGCCCAAGGCCCACAGACTGTAAGTGGGTTTTAGCAAACCATTACAGCCCCCAATTAAGACAGAGATGCAACAGTCTTTAGAAGACACTCACCCGGTAGTAATCTCATAGTGTCCTTTGCTTAACGATATCGATATGAATAAACAAGAGGCATGGTGTCTGTCATCCTCTTCTGTTGTTTATTATATTTCTTGATCTTGAGTTGACTGATTAATCAAATAAGCAACCAACTTATTTGGGTATGGCTATACACTTATCAGTCCCACTCATCAAGTGGCCAATGATATCATCTCGGTGTCACCCGAGTGGCAATTCCATCACTTCATCATCAATATCAACATGTTCACCGGTCCACCCAATCATACCCGTATTTAGCATCCTTTTACAGACCTGTTAGGTGTATGTCAAAGTGAACCGGATTCCACATTGATATTATAATGAAATCTGGTCTGAGGACAAAAGAGACCTACTCAAGAAAGACCTATGACATGACAACCATGTGGCTTTCTTGTGCGGATCGATCCAGTCCCATGTCAATGACATGTACCTATATTCATGACTTACTATACAAGTACTATGGCTAGTTAAGAACTACCATACAATCATCGAATATACAAGTCTGTGGTTCTATTCGTTCCCACGATTAGAACAGACCTAGGATAGGTTTTATGATTATCAATCAATGGATACTCTACTCATATTATAGCACAAGATATAAATGAAATAGATTAATTGCCTTTATTAATGTGACACAAATAATGTATTCATACATGACTCTTAATGTATAATACAAAATACAAGAATCCAATGCCCTAAGAACTAGGGCACACCAACATCGTGTTCGTTAGGGGTTCGTGTACGAAAACGAGGAGGGAATCTAATTTTATTTCTGCAGTCTTCATCCATCTCTCGAAAGAGATATTTCTGGTAAGAATTTAATCTCTTTCTATTATAATTTTAAGTTTTACAATTTCCACTTCAATTGCTCCTGGGACTGGATTTGAGGAAATCATCGCGTTCTTCCGCTTTTATCGGGTGATTTCCGGTGAAAAATCCCAACATACACAACTGAAGAAAACGCTTAGCAGACATCAATACAGATTTGGATCAAAAGGAAATAAAGCCTCTATCTAATCAAAGGGCAGTGTGTTAGATAAAGATTAATTGTTCTTTCACTCGATCTAGTAGGTACAGTGTGGACTAAACTTCTTTTGATATTTGATATCATAGAAGGATTTTATTTTAAATGGCCTCATTTAATATGATTGATGCGTGTTGGCTAGTCATGGTGTCAAGGGTAATTATGAGCGTTAGATACCTTGCATTAAGACTTAAAAGACTTATCTAGACTCTTGGTGGGGCTTAAGATGTGGTGATTGAATATTTTCAAGGCATTGGTCCGTCCTAGCATTAAACAGAGTTTCAAAGGAGTCTCAACCATCGAGTCAAACATAGGTTTGGTTCCAGAAATATGACAGATGTAGGTCTCATCCTTTGGCTATTTTTCCTTAGATCGACTAGAGATTGTGCGTCTCACCTAAACAAGAGGATAAGACGCGTGCCTTTATAAGAATTCTTGTCTAAATAGGAGATTGATTCCTCAATGTGTGTCTATGCAAAAGAGTTGCTTTCTAAGTGGCGATCGAACTCCTGAACATGTAGAGACGCTACCCCTGTCCTGGTGGGACTAGAAGTACTCCTTCACATCTATATAAAGAGATTAGTGCCTACTGGTTGGTGCCTATTGTTCTTGAAGTCATAATTCTATAACGATTATACAACAGATGTATAAATTACCATAAACAAATAGATAAACAGACTTACGGTTTATGTGCAGCGGAAACTTGTTTATGGAATGGATCTGATCTACGCGAGAAAGCGGATCGTTCTGGTTGCCTTTCCTATGAGTGTATGAATACACTGAGTACGGGCTATATCCGTGAATTCTTCCGACGAACGAAGAAGTAATCCATGTTTTATCGGTAAGGACGTTTTCCCCGGGAATAGAATGGGAATCTCTACGATTCCATCATCGGTAGGAAATAGAGAAACTTCTTCTCTATTTATAGTGGAAATCCCAACTTCCATCTATATATAGGGTCGGACCAAATTACACATTTAGTCCCTGTAATTTACACATAATTACAGTTTAGTCCCTGCCATTCCAAAATGTTATGGGCGGACCAAAAACCAACATCTCCCACTCACACATGACAAGACACACTTTCATTACGATTGAACACACATACTTCTTTCAATTCTTATTCGGCGAATTCACGCGACCAGTCAACGTAACGGTTAAACCTTGAAGCTCTCCTTCATCGTTCCACCTTTAGATTAACGTGACTTCCCCCTAGTCCATTTTCCATGATCACTAGTTTTTGACTCACTTTTGACCTCACGAAAACATTCATATACACTACATACCTTTTCCATGAAAAAGTATTGAGCTCGAGTGTTATATGTTTACTAAGTGACATGTTACTAAAAATGTACTTCCTCTCTATAAATAACCTTCCACCATATGTCTAATGCTTATCTGACTGGTCCTTATATGCCCGTTCATAGCTAACGAAGCCTGGTTTAGGGTTCCAATCAAGTTAATCATCAGACATACCCTTCTTGTTGTTTACAAGAGTCTTTAAGGGTGAACTAGAAACTCATAGTTACTTTTGGGTCTCACATTAGGAAAGTTGAGATCAATTTTCTTCTTTCCATCCCTTGGTCGGCTTTTACACATATTACTAAAATATGCCATAGTGTTAATCCACTTAGGACGTATGTTTTATAAACACTATACGAAGCATTCAGTCTCTAAATGCAACTCATGCATCAGTACCTCTAGTCCACATTTAAGCCTTTCACAGGACAACTTTCGGTATAAACAAAATAATAATATTTCACATATCACATATGGAGTAACTCACACTCCCACTTTTACCTATGAACACACAATTCATAGTAAAAGATTCATCTATGTGAGTAGATGACATTTCGCCAACATACTGAACTATACTCAATAGCTCTATGTGTATCGCTTTAATTAGTGAATGAATTTGAACACAACAAATAACTCACATTCTATTCCAATAGAATTTGCCAAAGTTAACAGTTCAAAAACAACAACATGTTCCTATAACCTACGAAGACCAAATTCCAAAATGTGTTTACTAAAAACATTTGGAGCTATTGGTTTCGTTAACGAACCTACAATCATATCACTGGTTGGAACATGCACTTTGTCTTTAACAAAAATGATATTTTATATTGATAGGCTTGCTTTTTCCATGATAACAAATATTTTTGGAATAAGCTATCGATGCAGTGCTGTCAGAATAGATAGTCGTATATTTCCTTTTAGGCAATAGATCCAAAAGATCTATGAAGCGTTTCAACCAAAAACGGCTTCTTGTACTGCAGCTGCTGCAGCTACATATACCGACTCTATAGTCGATAATGCCACGCAAGCTTGTTTCTTGCTACACCAGGAAATCGTACCATTTCCTAGAGTGAAAATATACCCAGACGTGGACTTCCTTCTGTCTTTATCAATTCCATGACCAGCATCTGTATATCCCTTTAACTACAGATCCTTTCCTTAGTAATAAAGGGAATAATTTGAAGTCCCCTTCAAATATCTCAATATCCTTTTCATTACTGCCTAATGCTTCAAACCTGGATTAGCTTGATAACGGCTTGCAAGACCCACCGCAAAAACTATATTAGGTCGTGTACAAATCATAGCATACACCAAGCTACCAATTGCACACCTATAAGGAATTCTCTATATCCTTTTAGTCTCTTCTGGAGTCGTGGGACATATACTTGCAATAGTTCCATACCTTATGCAATAGGGGTTGGATTAGGATCACAGTGAGCCATACTAAACCGTTCTAAGATCTTATTGATATACGTCTCTTGTGAAAGAGCCAATAATCTCTTAGATCGATCTCTTGAGATCTTAAGAATGTAACTAGCTTCTCCTAGATCCTTCATCTCAAAGTTAGAAGACAACTAAGTCTTTACTTTCTTGAGCAAGGAAGTGTCATTTCCTGATAACAAAAATATCGTCAACGTATAACGTTAAAATGACGAACTTCCCTCCATTTTTACGCTTAATGTAGACACACAAGTATGCATTAATCACCTTAAATTGCATTGATATAATCGCTTCATGGAAAGGAAAATATCATTGTCTTGAAGACTGCTTAAGGCTATAAGTTGATCTTTTCAACTTATAAACCTTATGTTCTTGACCCTGGACAATGAAACCTTCATGTTGAACCATATAGATTTCCTTGTTCAGTTGGCCATTTAAGAACGCAATCTTTACATCCATTTGATGTAATTCAAGGTCCATACATGCTACAAAAGCAAGTACTTTTCTTATAGATGTGAAACGGACAACAGGTGAAAGGGTCTCCTGATAGTCAATTCCTTCCTGTTGTGTAAACCCCTTCGCAACCAGCCGACTCTTAGTCTGGATAGGTTTCCTATCCGCTGATTACTTTATCGTATGTACCCATTTAATCCCAATGGCTATATGCCCTTTGGGCAGATAAACTAGTTCCTAAACTTTGTTGATCATTGTTGACTCCATCTCACTTTCCATCGCTCTTATCCATTTTTCCTTCGTTGGGGATTCCAATAACTCTATCATGTTGGTTGGAATGTCTTTAATTTGAGCTAAAATCGAGAAAGCTTCGCTATCAAATAAATGACAGCGTCGCGGGACATTTCCCCTCTGTGATCTTTTTAGAGGTTCTGCTTCTTGATAAGCAAATCTCATATATTCATCACGGTATTGGGCAGAACTCCCACTGGGACCACTCCCACTAGGATCTATTGTTGGGATTTGTCACGGGAAACCGACCGATGAAAGCGGAAATACGCGTCGATTTCCTCGAATCTATATCCATATTTGCACTTTGAATTTGGAGCAAGACTCCCACTCAAACCAAGACCACTCAAGTCAGGGTCAGGATTACTCAAATCCGCTTATGAAGGTTGAAAAACATCATTCTCTTCCCTTTCCCTTAAGTCTTCAACTTCATTTCTCCCACTCGGATTGAGTGATCCTGAAGTTTCAGACTCTTGAGTTTCAAAGCAAGTGAATTCCTTATCCACTACTCCCTGCTTAGGAAAATCATTTTCTAAGAATGTGACATCTCGTGACTCAAATTCTGTTATTTGACCATTCTTATTCTCTCCCACTAGAACATATCCTTTGGAGAGATCAAGGTATCTTATAAAGTTACCTTTCTTGCCTCTTGGGCCTAGCTTGCCACGCTTGCTAGATGTATCACGAACATAGGTATCACATCCCTATGGTCGCAAATGGTTCAAATTGGGCTTGCGGCTCGTCCACAATTCACAAGGCATGGTTTCAACGGACTGAGAAGGTACTCTATTGAGTACATATGTGGCAATCAATAGTGCGTCTCCCCAAAAGGAGATAGGCAAATTGCTTCAGCCAGCATAGACCTTACCATCTATCAGAAGGTTCAATTTCTTCTTTCCGCTACTCCATTTTGTTGTGGAGTCCTAGGTATTGTCAACGGATGTTCAATACCTGTTTCATCACATAAAACTTTAAATTCCTCGTTGAGGTACTCTCTTCCCCGATCGGTCCTTAAAGTTTTGATTCTCTACTCTAATTGATTTTCAACTAGAGCCATAAATCGTTTGAAACATGCTAATGCTTCAGATTTATGTGAAATCAAATAGACATGACCATACCTTGTATAGTCATCTATGAATGTAATGAAATAGTACACACCATGCCTTGCCCGAACATTCATTGGGCCACAGATGTCAGAATGGATTAGTTGCAATGGTTGGTCAGCTCGCATAGCTTTACCAAATGGTTTTCTTATCATCTTTCCTTTTAAGCAGCTTTCACTAGTTGGGAGATCTACTTTTGATAAATCAACCAACAAACCTGCTTTAGCCAATTGTACTAAACGATGTTGACCAATGTGACTAAGTCGCGCATGTCACATTTTTGAAATGCTAACATTATCCACAGATGAGTTAACAGTAAAGGAAAAACTATTATGACACACATAATTTGGATCCAAATCCAAAACAATAAAACCATCCAACAAATATCCACCACCAAAGCATATATTGTTTATAAAGAGATTAAAATTGTTTAATTCAAAAGATAACATGAATCCCAAATTCATGAGGGTAGAAACAGATATTAAGTTCCTTTGAATTCCTAGGAGCATAGAGAACATCTTTAGGAAATAGTGCTCGACCACCATTCAAGACCAGCTGATAACAGCCAATCCTTAAGACTCCGTCTTTAGAGTTGTTTCCCACGTATATCCACTTAGTTCCCAGTGGAACACTGCAGAACTCAATAGAAGAATCTCGATCCTTTGTTACGTGGTCTATTGCTCCTGAGTGTACGATCCACAAAGGACGAGATCCAGTTTGGAAAACAGAAGTTGAAACAAATGTATAACACTTATACACTTCGGTAACATTTACCTAAGGAGCTGTGCAATCTTTTGCAAAATGCCCCTTCTGTCTGCGATTGTAACATTTCACCCTAGAAATGTTAAAATCTTTCATGCCTTTTTTTTGAACTGGAACACTGCCCACCATTCTCTCCGCCTTCTTCTTGAAGAACCTTTTATTCCTCTCTTTGGACTTCAGACTATGACTTGAACTAGCCATATGAACCGATTTCACATTAAGAGAGGCCAGATGGTCCTCTTCCAGTTCAAGATGACGAACTGCATCGTCAAAGGTCTTAATGTCATTGGCATGAGTTAGGTGCAACTTCATATGCTCCCATCCAATCGACAGAGAACATATCATAGCTTGAACTTTCTGCTCCTGAGGAGCATAAATCGCACTAAGCATGTGTTGTATACGTGAAACTTTTTCACGATATCATCATTCATCGCACTAAGCATGGTGATGTGGGCAGATGAGTTCTTCCTCTTCCAGGCTTGATAAGCCTCAAGGTCCCTCCTTGCTTGAACAGTGTTACCCTCTTCAGGAGGAACCATAATTCTCTCCAGAGTGCAAAGAACCTCTTGTTCTTCAATTATGTATTGGACTTTCATAGCCAAAACTTTATAATTGTCACCGTTCAAACGAATGTCCCTTATTTAGTTAAGCAACTATTGTTTTTGAAGCAGCAATTGAAAAACCGCTAAAGACAAAGTAGCACTAATAAGTAAAGCGATACACCATATTTATTATAAGATCATTTAAAACTAAAAATAGTGTTTGGTTCACGTAAAATCGAACATCCATGCGCAATGCATCGAGTCACCATTTACATAGGCTAATACAAACACCATATTAGGTTTAAATTTCCAATAATAAATATATATTTAGTTTTGTTTTAGATTATATTTTAATTTATTTAACATTTATACTTCTCTTAAGTATAAAACTAATGAGTAATATAACACTTAGTTATAATCTCAAAATAAATAAATTAAAAAATACTAAAACAAATAACTAAAATAGCAATGTTTAACAAATAAACATTTTATACTACCATAAAAATATCCAACATTTAGTCAAAATTATCACCACAATAAAAACTTAAGCACAAAGCCCTTCAATACAAAATTGAAAAACGAAATCAGCAAGAGAAAAATGAAGAGCTCAATCTTCATTTTCATCGTGTGGAACTGTCTCAATTTCTTTTGAGGTGACTGGGATCATCTCTACGAACTTATAGTAGAGATCCAAAAGCATGTTCGCAACACCCTTAATAACAGCATCCAGACATGGGCGACGAACCAACTTGTTACTTCTAAGTAACATGGTTCTAGGATTATAAGATAACTTAGCTCCCGTTTCAGCCAAGTTCAACACAAATACTTTGCATTGGGATCCATAATCCTGTTCAGGAACTAATCCTTGAATGGAGTCCACTAGTTCGTCAAAATCAAAATTTTCTCCAAAACAGAATTTCTTAAAGTGCTTTTCACGAAAAGCCTTTTTCACAAATTTTAACATTTTTTTTTAATTGATAAGCTCCAAAGGAAAAACCTCATTTCCAGACAAGCTCTTGGATTTTCCGATTTAACACATTAAACCAATCCATAACTCTAACAATATTCCCTTCCTCTAACGGAGGATACCGTTTAGAGAAGAGCTTATTTACAAGGTTTTTTGTGGAGCCCTTGTCTCCTCCTGAGATTGGATTAGTTTTGCCGTTTTTACAAAAATTGCCATTTTTATAACACATATAGAAATAACAAAAAAACTTGTCATGATCAACCAAAATTCAGTATATAAATACGAAATAAATATACTGAATTTTCTTGAATTTATTAAACAAAAATTAAGCATTTATACACAATAAATACTAGTAAATTTAGTTTAAAATATCAAATGAATTCCAAAAATTCATCAAAATGTACCAAAAATTCAAGAAAAATGTAAAAATTCATTCTGGAAAAAATTTGACGAAATTTGGATGCCGGAAGACACCGCACGCGCCAACATGCGCCGATTGACTCTGGTCCATGCGCCACCACGCGCGACACGCGCGCCACGCGCTTCAAGGGCTCTGCTGACTCACATGACACGTGGCAACTTGTGACTCGTGCTGACATGGCACATCTGCCACGTGTCATCAGCTGATTGGGTCAACGAATGAAGCGGACGATAACGTGGCATGATGATGTGGCGGTGCCTTGACACGTGTCATCACCCAATTGGTCCACAGTGATGACGTGGCAGATGACGTGTCATTCCGACGTAGCACAATCACAACTGTTTCGACACGTGGCGACATGCTATTGCTCCACGTGTCCAACACGTGGCAGTTGACCGTTTCAGAAGTAGTTGACTTCGACACGTGTCTTAACTTGATTGGTTTGACTTTTCAACAGTCTGAAAATCAACAAATCACGTCGCGCCACATGTGCAGCAATATAACTTGTCCAACCGCTTTGGAAACAAACTCCACTCGCGGTGGTGGAGAGTGAGGGCCACGCGCCGCCTTCCGGGCCTCTGTTGGCCGTGAAATTTGACATTCCGACTCGATTTTTCGTGCTGATTTCAGTGGTATGGTCAGATTTATGAAATTCCGACAAAAATTTTTGACACTTTGTACTGTTGGATCTAATACGGTATCGTTTTGACGCGGATACAATGCAAATCCGTATCAAAACGAACAAAAACGAATTCAAAATGAACAGAAACATATTCTTGTCATGGAATATCAGATTTAAATGTCTACGGAATCATTTTGATGTGGATTTCAATATAAATCCGTATCAAAACGAATGAATATGTATTTAAACGAATCAATACGTATTCGAACGAATAAAGAAACGTATTCTTATTCATGGATTTCCATAAACCAAGATATAAACACATCAATTATTCATGGAATACCAGAAAACTAGATTTGAACACATCAATCTATAAACCTTTCGGCTCTGATACCAATGAAGTCATAATTCTATAACGATTATACAACAGCTGTATAAATTACCATAAACAAATAGATAAACAGACTTACGGTTTATGTGCAGCGGAAACTTGTTTATGGAATGGATCTGATCTACGCGAGAAACCGGATCGTTCTGGTTGCCTTTCCTACGAGTGTATGAATACACTGAGTACGGGCTATATCCGTGAATTCTTCCGACGAACGAAGAAGTAATCCGTGTTTTATCGGTAAGGACGTTTTCCCCGGGAATAGAATGGGAATATCTACGATTCCATCATCGTTAGGAAATAGAGAAACTTCTTCTCTATTTATAGTGGAAATCCCAACTTCCATCTATATATAGGGTCGGACCAAATTACATATTTAGTCCCTGTAATTTGCACATAATTACAGTTTAGTCCCTGCCATTCCAAAATGTTATGGACGGACCAAAAACCAACAGTTCTACAATTTCAATAACTTCCTATTTAACTTAAAAATATTCCAAAACTCCAATTCAACTTCTTTGATGTCTTTTAGTGCTTTATTTTTAAACTCTTTATATCTCTAGCACAATAATGTGACCCGAAATAAATTTTTGCCTTCAAATTACATTTCTTAATAATTTAATGTTAACAAATTAATAATCTTTCTTATTATTTACACCTAAAAAATGAAGTATAGTAACCAATACGATAAGCATAATTATCGATTAAAGGACCAAGCAAATCCCTAAAATTATGATGCATACAATTGTATAGGCAACCTAATTATACAGGCATGCTTCTTAAGCAGGTAAAGGTTCTTTTTGATTTCTTGTTCTCCTTCCAATTATAGTATAGTATTTTTTTTTTTATGAATTATGATAATTTATTGTTGCTTGTAGAGTTGCTTAACTTTGTCACAGTAATTTTTTTCTTAAACATTGTATTCTGCTGAATATAATGTTTCAAACCCACCACATGGCATGAATTATACTTAAAAAATTTAATGTGATAATCATTAAACACACCTCATCCAACTAAAACTTTAAGAATATAAATTAATCCCTTGAAAAAGAATCAAAATAAAAATAAACAAATTTTCTACTTTTAGTACGAATTAGTTTTGTATTACTAATAAAATATTCCTATAAACCGTGAATAATTATAAATGTTTATAAACTGGGCATTTCTTTTTCCATAAATCGTAGTATGCATTTATCTCAATGTTATCGAAATCGGACTGAACTGAATAGCTCAATTGGTTCTACTGCGAGTCAGTTATTACTTTCATTGCTTTGATATAAATAGCAGTTTTGAATTTAAAAAAAAAAAAAAAATTAATAATATGCATTTATCTCAATGTTATCGAAATCAGGCCGAAATGAATAGCCTCAAAAGGTTCTACTGCGATTCAGTTATTACTTTCATTGGTCTGATATATATAGCAGTTTTGAATAAAAAAAAAAAAAATTAATTGGTCCGATCAGAAAAAAAAACCGATTGAACCAACGAATCAGAATGATTGAACTTTCCACTGAATAAGTTTTTAATGAAATTAATTTCATAATATTTTTCTAAAAAGTAAAAGATTCAATTGAACCCCCAATTAGACCTAGATAACACTGTCAAACCATAAACTAATATTATTATCAGTTTATTGTCCGGTTCAATTTCAATAACTCTTATCCGTCTCTTATAATTAATAGGGTATATTTATATGATAGAATTCAAAAATTTTCTTTCGAAGCTCAACCATATTTTCAAGTTAACCTGCCGATTAGAAAGCCGCCAGCAGTCCAAAAAGGACTTATTCTACAATTTCCATTACATTCAACAAATTCCTAAACTGGTTGCCGTTGACCATACCTTTCTACAAAAATTGTTGGCATCTTAATTCGATAATGAAATTAATTGTTTAGTAATCATTATTCTCGCAACTCCACGTTTAAAACTTTATGTCCATGATAAACGCCGTTTTACAAGTGCGTTCAGAGCATGGATTTGAATAATATTTTCCATGTTCAAACATTAAAAGAGCTCATATAATTATACCAAAAATTTTGTTTTTTGTTTTTTTTTTCACCTTTAGTTATTGCACTTTCTAATATATAAGGATTTAGTATATTTTCTCACACCGCCTATATCATAAAACACTCGTATAAAGAGAAGGCCAAACCCATAAAAAGCCTTTTCAACTTGGTCCTGATCGCCTACTGTCCCTTTTAATTTTCAATTTGTCCTCTAAATCCCCTCAAATTCACTAAAAGAAAGTAGGATGCAAGGGATTATGTGACACGTTTTAGTGAAATTGAAAGAACTTAGAGGACAAACTGAAAGTGAAGGAGGGCAGTAGGTGATTAGGACCAAGTTTGAGGGGGCCTTTTAGGTTTGGCCTAAAGAGAAATATCCATCCATATGTCGAGGACATACATAGATTGACATGTTTTTTTTTTATATAATATTGGTAGAATCCATATATTTCAAAATCTGTAGAATACATTATCAAAATAAAATAAATTCAATAATATCTCCTACAAATAGTGAAATAACTATAACAACAAATATAAAATATATCATACTGGTAAGAGAAACATGCCACATGAGCAATAAAAAATACATAAAGTAAATCAAATAAATCACAAATCACAAATTATCCTATATTTTATCAAACCCAAAAATACTTTATCAAGCATCCTCAAACTACGAGAATTTCCATATCTCGTATATCACCAGACGATTTATTAGATTTGGATAAAACTTCCAAACTTTGATGACGATCAACAATGGAAAAAGAATTATCAAATTTATGATGGTTTATTGTAGATTTATCACTGAGGAAGCAGATTCAGGACATGAGCTAGAAAAAATATTGGATTATATTATTTCACACAAAATAGATGAAAACATAAAAAAAGGTTCAAAATGGAAAAAAAAAAGGATGGAATGGATAGAAGAAGAGATAGGAGAGAGAAGAGTTGGAGGAGGAAGAAGGAATAAAAAAGATGAAGCTTTTGAGAGAAACTTGTAGAGAGAGGTTTTCAGATTGATTGATTGGATTGACATATTAATTAATCCATTATAATTATGTATATTATGCAATAGTAATTTTGTAGAAGTGGGGAAAAAAATTAAACATCATCAATTTGTGGCTCAACCTTCTTTTGTTAGCATGGTTTTAGAGCACTATATTGCTCTTTTACCTTCTCTTACTTTTGTGCAATTCTATTTTATCCAAAGGAATAGAGTGGCTCATACCTTTGCTAGTTTGGGTCTCTCTTGTTTATCTTCTTCTACTATGATGGATTCTCCTTCGAGTTCCATAGTGAATTTTTATCACTTGATTTAATACATTGATCCCCTTTTCAACTCAAAAATATATTTCTTTCATTTTTTATGTCTTCGAGATTTCCAAGATCTAAGTCCTTAGTGGAATGCACCTTCTCCTACTATAACACAAAGATAAGAGCTCTGAGTATCCCGGTGGAGTATACTGCGATGCTTAAGTAAGTCTTCTTCCTCAAGAAAATCCATGGAATAGTGCCAGAGAAAGATATTAGGGTTTTGCATATGTATGTTACCTTTATGAATGGCAAGGCCACCTTTATATACTTCTTCATTAGGTGTCACTATCAGGCCGTTTTGTACGGCTTTTCTCTGATTGGTTGATACCAACACAATATTGTCCTTCTTTCCACATGTAGGGCTGAGATCATGATTACTCATTTGCTCCATTAATCCAATTACACATGGACTGCAATTCAGGAGACTGTCTGTACGTCATCCCACAAAGATCCTCCCAGACGTATACCCGGTCTTTGGTGACTCAAGTCGTCCTATATTAGCCTAAGATCCTGAATCGAGGTCATTATATTCTTCTGCCTTTTGGGTTATCTGTATGTCGTCCATTTGAACCATCAACCCGATTCCTTGGTGTCCAATCCTGCGCGTGGTTGTCATCCGGTGTCATCAGAAGTCCCCCCATGGTCTTTTGGAGTCCTTTTAAGGGTGATGCGCTTTATCTACCTGGTGTGATTTTTTTGCTCCTAGATCAGTGCGCCTCCAATGCTTGCTTGCCATGTCGCCCTCGTATTTAATGTTTTAGGATGTGCCTCTTGGTTTGCCCTCTTTTCTCTATTTAAACTCCTTTCCAGCAATGTCCTAGGGTTTTACCCTTCATTCTCTGCCAATTAGCGTGTTCTCCAATGAATTTCTTCTTCAATTGCTTAGCTTCTGAGTCATTTTAACTTTCGCTTTCTTATCAAGTAAGTAACTTTTCTCCTACAATTCCATAATTTATCGCTTTTTAGGAATTTAGTTGTTGATTTTGTCTTGTCTACACTTGCTTTCTTCTCTAGGTTTTTTAGTTTTCTGTTTTTTCCCTTGCTCTATGCGTTGATTGTTTATTCTTCTAGTGATAGTGAGACTGAGTGAATCCTTGAAGAGTGCAATAGGTTTATCAGGTCCTTCCGTCCTTGTAGGATTTTTAAAGTTGTCGGTAGGAAACCTTCTGTGGCTTCTATAATTGCTGTTTCCGTTGATTCGTTGAGTGATTCTGTTGCTCCCTTTTTTTTAATACTTGCATCAGTTCCGCTTCCATTGATTCTACAATGTCTGAACAAACTACTTCCACTTCTGATTCATATAGTCCTAGTAGTCCTTTGGTGTAGAATGTCGCAGCAGGGGTCTAAGACATGGTGTCTCTGGTATGCCCAAGCTATTTTAGAAGTTTGCCCAAAAATTCTCCTAGGTCAATCACTGTGATCTCCTCTTTCCTTCCCAATCATAGCTAGTTCATCTCCCTCCTAATGGGTATCTCTCAATATATCTTCATCAAATTGAGGTGGGATTTACTTACCCTTTTGGTCGCTCTATCTGCGATATCCTTGACTCATTCCATCTTTGACCAGCCCAGCTTCACCTAAACACCTGGGTTGATATTAACGGTTCTTGGTGGTTATGATGATGTTTAGATGTTATTCTATTTGACACAATCTTTAGCCATCTAGCCTCCCCCAGGGTAAGTGGTGATCATTTCACCCTTGCCAAAAAAGATGCTTTTTGTTTATTTTCCAATCGGACCTCCTCTGTCAAATATTGGAAACCAGTTTTCTTCTATATAAAGATAAAAGGGGATTTTGCTTCTTTTCCCACTGATTAGTTTATTGACGTGACTCATCCCGACTAAGATACCCTTTTTGAGCTGATCGAGAATGAGAGAGACTATTTAGAATGCTACAAAAGTCTCCCAAATCATAGTTTTTCCTGGGGAGGGTTAATGGTAGCGTTCCTTCAAAAGCAAACGGTTGTTCGTTTTGATAATGTAAGCGCTGGAATTTTCTATACTTAAAAAAAAAGTATATGGTCATACGACTGATCTTACAGTCGTGCGACTGTAATATTGGAAAAGTTGCAGGAGCCCATACCTCTGCAGCAGAAAAATGGAGGAAGGAAGGAGCAATAATTGCTCCGTTCTTGCAGCAAGTAAGCCAAAAAAGCAGAGATAAAAAGAAGGAAAGGAAGGGAGAGAAGGACAACTTAATTTTTGGTGAAAAATTAGAGAGAGAAGAGAAGGAAAGAGACAAGAAAAAGGGGAAAAGGTACCTTGCTTAAGAATCCTCTTTTTCTCTTCTATTTCTTTCGAATTCGTTAGGATTAAAGCTAAAACTTGCTAGAAATCCCTAGGTTAATCAATTAACTTCACAATCAAATCAAAATTTCGGACTTAAATCATTAGAATCCTAACATTTTGGATTTTTGGACATAAAGCCCTCAACTTCAATTTCAAAGAAAAAGTGCGAATTTGTTTGGACTGGAGCAACGCCAGGGGTCAAATCGACTTGGATTAGCTTCTAAAAAGGTAGACACTCCTTTTCCTTTCATTTTTTCTTGCTTTCTGGGTGTATGAAGTGATTTTTTTTGCATTTTCTGATGTGTTTTCACGCTTCTGCTTCTGGAAATTAAGAACAGTCGCACGACTGTTCTTGGATTCGATGAACAGTTGCACGACTATATATACAGTCGTGCGAGTGTTCTTAATTTCCAGATTATGTTTATTCCATTTTTGACTCGAAATAAATTTTGGCGAAATCTTGATCCTGAACCGTTTACAGTCGCACGACTGTAAACCTCGTTCCAGAATCAGAATTTCAGTTTTTATCCCCAAAAATTTCCAAAAATCCCTAAAAAATCAGAAAAATCCCAAAATCATCAAAATGAATTTTGTTGTGTGCATTCACGACCTTAGATTCAATTTCCAGTAAAATCGCATTTAGAACAATTCAACGACGGAGACCCGGTTCTCCCGAAAACCGACCCACCCCATATGTGAAAATGCATGTAAACCGGTAAAATTGTTTTCAAAATAATTTTCCCACAAAACCAAAAATACAGGGACGTTTCAAAAATTTTCCAGGTCTAACCGGGCCGGCTAGCCGAGCCAACCCGGTTATCCCCTAAATGCATGCCCCCTATTCTTGATTTCCCAATTCTGTCTATTTGAGTCCAACTTGTGGCGTGCCGTATAAATTGTGCTAACCTTTGTTTTGTAGCTTTTATTTTATCTTGATTTTCATTTTACTTGTATTTTAATAGAATTAATCGTGCATTTAGGCGGTTGTAATTATTTTTAGATTTTCGTGTATTCTAGGCGATTGTATAAGTGAGACGAGAGTTTTTATTTTTCTATTCGATTTGGTTGTAAGCCAATTAATATTTATTTCTTTTCCTTACTTTTGTATTAAATATTTGTATGCGCACTGTATGCCTTTTATATTCAATAAAATTGACTTTAGATTTTGAAATACCATTTGAGAACATTGGCAATATTTACTTTAATTAGACACGAAATAAGGGACTTGTCCGGACCCAAATCTCTGGATAGTGTAGCGACCGTTCGTCGGGTTCGGCTACCTTAAGAATTTCCCAGTTGAGCTGAGCCGGGTGGCTTCTCTACAATATTCATCGAGACTTAGGTCTCGGTTCTTTTATGCATTAATCCAATTTATTTTTCAAAACCGATTTTCCATTCATAAAAACCCCATGCGAGGGAGGGGCCCGCCCGAGATCGTGGCGCCCCTTCCGAAAGGGAGTCTCGTGTCTTGTCGAGAACTTGTCATCCACTCACAGTGGCAACTCCCCTGGGGATTTCTTAAAAAGTTTTCTTAAAAACTTAAAAGAATTTTGACAAGCCCTGAAAAGTGTCTAATTAAAATAAGGCGGATGATTCTCTTTTGGTATTTTATTTGCATTTTTAGTTAGCCATTTTTTTGCATTAGTTTAGGTATCCTTTTATAGCACGGTGGATTGTTGCAGTGTCGCCTAAGTTCCTCTTGGTCTTAGGGGCACGAATACGAAACACCACTAATAGCCTCATACGAACCCCTTCGCTAGAACCTTTGAGTGGGGAGAAGTGAGGAGTATATCTTGCTATGAGAGCCTTGATGTTATCCCAACTTTGACCGAACCCATATAGGCAGCCCTAGTTGGATTCCCTTAGGATACCGAAATAATTGTGTGAATAATAATAAAATCGCGCCTTCATCACCCCCGGTTAGTGATCGAAGTGAACCCCGCCTAGGACTCGGTTAGAAATTTTTAAGACCGACCACGTTGGAGGAATAAGGTTGGAAGAATTCATTTTGCTTGCTATGTGTTTCTCGCTATCTCGTGACACATCGCCATTGCTACCTACGCGTGCATAACATACCATAATCACCATTTTCCATACATGTGACATACCATACAAAAACATTTTTGTGTGATACTAACCCACATTTTTATGCAGCCATTTGCATTTTATTTCGTGTGTAAAACATTAATTCATTTGTTTGTCATTCACACTAATGATTTCTTTTTCAGCCATAATATTAAACTTGTGCGATTAGCATTTTTTCACATAACATACATAACATCATTATGTGTGTCATGCATCCTAACCCACGTTTTCGTGTAGCCATTTGCACATTGTGTGACATGTTCATTCACCACATTTCACTTAAATTAAATTAAGGAGCATTTCAAGGACGCTTATCATGACCATCCCATTTCATTTCATAACATATCGGGTACCCAAAATTACCCGTGTTTTTCCAATGCACCGGATTGCATTCGGCCATTCCACCAAAATCATTTCATTCAATAAAAGCCACAACGGTCTTAGGCCCGTTTTAGTGTAACAATTTACACGATGCATTTCATAACATCACACTCATTTGTCATAAACATCATATAACACCGTGGTCCACATTCGACCACTTCTTGACATTAATTCACCATTCAAGGTACTCCCCAAGTGCCCAATTAGTATACATATAGGTCCATAACATCACCAAATCATACAAAGGTGTTCCTCGATGCCGAATCTTTGTCCGTGTCCCTGTTACACGTGACTTTCTCATAACATCATTTCATATCATATGCTCAAAAGCATCAAAACCTTGTCCGTGGGCCTAGCCCATGCGACCATTTCATATCATCTCACAGGCATACAAAGCATCAAAACTCCGTCTGTGTGTCTGTATACACGTGACTATTTCATGAATTCATTAGGTGCCCTAAAGGCGCCGACACTCTATCCGTGTGATGGCCCACACGTGACATTTTTGCATAAGCATTGGGTGTTTTTGGAATTCTCCAAAAAGAAGAAAAACAATAAAAAGAAACCATCCATATCATCATTCCATACATAATCCCATTCCATTCATTTCAAGCATTCTCAATGCCTTAATTTTCATATCACATCACGTCATTCATGTTGGAAATGCCCTAGTCCCGAGGTATTGGTCCTTGTGTTTGTATAATACATTTGTACATTAATGTGAACTTTATGTATTATACAATTTATGTCAAGGAAATAAAGGCATTAATCTATTTATTGTATGTCTTGTGCTATATTTTAAATAGAGTATCCAATGGACATATCCATATCCATGTTGTCAAGTGTGAGGCACTTGGCACTAAGACTATGGATAGGGAAAACGATATGACCATAAAGTTATCCGTAGTCTGTTCCAATCATGGGAATGAATGGAACCAAAGACTATCATTAACCTGGTTGTACGGAGGTGTCTTACCGGTCATAGAACATGGAATGTCAACCAGGTTAATGGGTACATGCAAAAAGGGCATGGTACTGGATCGATCCACTTAACCGGAATCTGCATGGTATAGTATCACAAATGATTCTCGTGTAGTACTTGTATGGATCCTTAGACCAGACCATATGATGGTGCTGCATGTGAAGTGGCACACTTTGGTGTACGCCCAACGGGCCTGTAAAAGGGTGCCAAGTACGGGTACGTTCGGGTGTGTCAGTGAGCATGGCAGTACTATGGCTATGCAGAAGGGAATGTCACTCAGTGATTCACTGAGATGATATCACTGGCCTTTTGAAGAATGCTACTGATAAGTGTGCGGCCGCACCCAAACAAGATTGGATCTTGTTTGTGAGCATCAGTTCATTCGGGATCAAGTAAATGTCCGAACACAATAGAGGGTGATACTTCCATGCCTCTGTGTTGGACACCGATATCAATGACATGGGATGTACAAGTTCAAACTACAGGGCTATGGTGACAGTTTGACTGCTATCTCTGTCTTAATTGGGGGCTGCAGTGGCTTGCTAGAGCCCGCCTACAGTCTGTGGGCATTAGCTCACTGCCAACATAAAGACAGGCCCATCGGATTGTACACATTGAACGTCTGGACTTTAACTAGTCGGATTATGTGTGTACTTGGAGTATACACATGGAAGAGAGAGAGATCATTTAATTATAGTATATGGATCAATTAGATTGATCAAAGTAATATAATTAATATTTATTTTGGCCTTCTCTTAATTAATTCAATGAATTAATTTATGAGATTATTTCCTAGGTGGAAATATTATTACATGTATAGGTTTACATGTATTTCATTTTATATATGTCTAATTTAATCCATCGATTAAATTAATAGATCAAATGAATTATAATTTAAATGTATGTAATGTATTATATAGCATAATATATATGCATACATGTTAAATTGGAATTGCATTTGAAATTAATTAAATCAAAGGAAGTCAAATTGGGCTTAAGACATAAAATGAAATTGCCCACATAAAGTGGGAAGAGATGGCCGAAATTTATGGCTAAGGTAATGAGTCATTCTTTTTGTGTGTTAAGAGTGATGAGTCATTCTTGAAACAAAAGATGATGATTAAAAAGGGTGAGTCATGGTATGACATTTTGGTTGCAAAGTTGGACTTTGCTTCCTTAAGTAAATATCTTCTTCTTTCTTCTATGGAAAAGGTGATAAGCTTAGGTACACCCATCCTTGGCGAATTTGGCATATGGGAATGAAGGGGTGAGTCATCTTAAGACAAAAGATGATGATTGGTTGGTGATGACTCATGGTGTGACTCATTAGGTTGAAAATGGGGTAGCAAAGTTAGACTTTGCCTTCTCTTTTCATGATCATCTTTATTCTTCTTTTAAGGATTTAAGAAGAAGGATTTTACTTATCCCTTGAGGAATGCTTGGCCGCCCATCTTTATTAATTTGGATTAATAAAGTATGCCCAATTGAGTGCATCATGTTTCTTTTGGAAAGAAATATAGGACATCAATATTTCATTAAGTGTGCTGCCTCTCTCTCCCGCTCTTCTTGGTAAATCCGAGCCGCTAGCACGGGTTGGGTCCGAAAGCCGTTCGTGTACGTGACATTGGAGGGAGTCTGCTTTGATTCCTGCAGTCCACATCCGTCTCTTTAAGAGATTTGCTGGGTAAGTTTCCGAACTTCTCTTTATGGTTTTAGTTTTTGATTTCCACATCTTAAGCTCTTGGGACCGGATTCGAGGAAATCGACGCGGATTTCCGCTTTTATCGGTCAGTTTCCCATGACAAATCCTAACAGTGGTATCAGAGCGGGCTTTTGATCCGTGGAAATCTTTAACTTGGTGGATCCTGTGTTTTAAGATTGGACATTTTGTGGATAGGATTCTTTTTGTTTTGGGGTTTTATATTTTTCCGCATTTGCTTTTCAAATAGAAATTGATTTTAGATATTTGGTCATATCTATATTTTCTATTTGATTTTGTTTTTGCATATTTATTGTGCTATGGAATATATATATATATATATTTTTTTGCATATGAGGTTATATGCTAGATTAATTTTCCATTGATGATTATACGCTGGATGTGTTGATTTTTTTTTCAACATTCAAAAAAAAAAGGGTGATGGGTAGCTTGCTGCTGCCGGCCAGCAGCTGCTGGCATGCTGGTGGGCAGCATGCCAAGCAGCAGCTGCTGCGAGTTGCTGCCGGGCAGCAGCGCCGCGGCTGCCCCACGAGGCGGGCTGGGCCCGAATTTGGATTTGGCGGGATTTGTTTTGGGCCAGGCCGGGTTTTAAAATTTTAATTAATGTTCAAATTATGCGTGTTTAAATTTTGGTAATTTTTATGTTCGTGGGGTTTTAAAATTTTAATTGGTTTTAAAATTGTGCATGTTTAGATTTTGGAAATTTTATGCGCATGTTTTATGAATGAAATTTATTTTTCGTTCATGCGATATTAATTTTGGACAAATTAATACGGTTAATTGAAATTGGTTCGGGTTTTCTTGGCACAATTATCCGGACAGCTAATTTTGGAATTCATGGTTTCCCAATTGGATTGGGAGCAATTTTGCCTGGGTTAGAGGCCCAAAGCCCGCACGGGTTTAGAACCATGATCGGCTAAAATTTGGCGATTTCAAGATAATGGCTATGGACAAATGAAATGGGATTAATTCATGCATTTAACATGTTTATAAATTGTATGTATTGGTTTACATGTATGTATGATTAAATGCATGAATGGATGTTATAGGGCCTAATTTATGTTGGGTTGTAATATTCCTTTTTGGCTTTTACGGCCTGCGTGTCGTTCTCCTTTTATGTAATTTTATTATATATGTTTATTGTGAAATTATGTAAGCAAGGAGCCGATTGGATTGGCGAGCCCAGAAGGATGAGGAGGCGGCCCACCTGATGCTATTCTAGTATAGGTTTACTAGAATGATATTAGGATGTAAATTTTGGCCCATAGCATTTCATTTTATTTAATTATGCTTTATTTATTTACATGTGAGAATGTATGATCCAACCCTTTTACACCCGCTTTTGTATCTAAGCCGTTATAACCAAAAGGTAATTACTAAGTCTCTTAAAAGTGCTTCCCTTATTCAAAACCTTCTCAAAGTGGGGATGGGCCAGTTGTAGACCAGCCCTCGCTGGATGCACTGGAGCATCGTCATTTTGTATTGGGTTGGAGTATTGGTTACTCTGACACTTGGATGGAGGTTTGGACTTACCATGGCCAGTAGGATGTTCCTGGCCCTAAGTACAGATGGGTAAGTTCCAATAGACCCATCAAACCGAGAGTCCCTAGGTTGGGATTGGACGGCGTTCCTACCTAAAAATTGGGGTATAGTTGTTCCAGGCCCTCGTCTGGCTATATCTTGATATAATATGGATCTCGGCCCATGAGCCCAACAACTTGAGCTAATTAATAACATGATTCATTATTAATTATAATATGGGAAGAACAAGTTAAGTCCTTTATTAACACTTGTAAATTTTTCTGTGTAGTAACCAATGGCTACAAATGATACTTTATCACTGCAATCTTTCTTGGAATGGGACAAGCTTTCTGGCCCTAACTTTTGGGACTGGTCTATGAACTTGAGGAAAGTTCTAAGACAAGAGTCTAAGGAGTATGTGCTAGAAAAGCTTGTACTAGCTGTGCTAATGGGAAGTAATCCATCGGCTACCCAGCTGGAGGAATACTTGGCACATGTAAAGGATAACCGGGATGTGACATGCCTGATGTTGGCTAGTATGGTTCCTGAATTGCAAAAGCAGTTCATGGAGCATCAGGCCTTTGCTATGATGACAACTCTTAATGAGATGTTTTATGAGCAAGCTTATCAGGAAAGGCACCTGATCCACAACGCATTCCGCAGCTGTAAGATGAGAGCTGGGACATCTGTGAGTGCACATGTGCTCAAGATGAAGGGCTATCTAGATAATTTAGCTTATCTCGGAATGCCTATCTCACGGGGCTGGTGGTTAGCACGATCCTGGCTTCTTTACTGGATTCTTATGATTAATTCATCCTAAGCTTTTACAAGCAAGGGATGGATCGTACTGTTAGTGAGTTGCATTGGATGCTTCAGCTCGCTGAACTGTCGATCAAGAAGACTCTGCCGGTACTTGAGGTTAACAAGGGGAAACCTCCTCTTGCTAAAGGCAAGGCAAAGGCCAAGGCCAAGGCTAAGGAAGCCAAGGCTAAAAAGGCTAAAGCCTAGCCCAAGGCCCGTTCCAAGGATGTCTGCTTTGGTTGTGAGCAGACTAGACATTGGAAAAGATCGTGTCCCAAGCTTTTGGGAGAGAAAAGGAAGACGCAGGGCATGTCTTCATCAGGTATATATGTCATAGACATTAACCTCTGTTTCAACATCTTATGTATTGGATACTAGATGTGGTTCTCACATTTGTTGTAATGTGCAGGGACTTAAGAACAGGAGATCACTGGGATCGGGACAAGTGGACTTGCGGGTCAGAAATGGAGCAAGGGTTGCTGCCATAGAGATCAGCGGGACCAGCTTATGATGCCTTATAGATTAGTTTTGTTACTGAAACTATGTTATTTTATACCTGTTATGTACAGGAATATTATTTCTGTTTCAGTTTTGGATATTTTTGGATGTATATTTACTATTGGGAATAGTAAAAAGGGTTTATCTAGAAAAGAATTATTTTATGGAGTAGCTCTATTAAATAATGTCTTTTATATCTTGGATCTAAATAAAACTAATCATGTCTATAATATACATACTTAAAGGGTTAAGCCTAATGAACTTAATCCAGTTTACCTTTGGCATTGTCATTTAGGCCACATAAACAAGAAGCACATAGCTAGGCTTCACAAAGCTTGAATCCTAGGATCATTTGACATGGAGTCACTTGATCTATGCGAGTCTCGTTTACAAGGTAAAATGACGAAAGAACCTTTTAGCAAGGAGGCTGAAAGGGCCGCTAGCTTATTGGACCTAATGCATTGAGATGTATATGGACCGACAAGCATAGCAACCAGGGGTGAACATCTATACTTCGTATCCTTCACAGAGGATTCCATCAGATATGGCTATGCCTATTTAATGAAATATAAGTCTAAGACCCTTGATAGGTTCGAGGGATTGAGGAACGAAGTACAGAACCAACTAGGTAGAAATTTCAAAGCCTTTCTGTTGAACCGAGGTGGTGAGCATATAAGCCTATAGTTTGACTCATTTTGAGAGAGCATGGAATAGTTCCACAGCTCACTCCTCTAGGAACACCACAATGGAATGGGGTGTCTGAACAGAGGAATAGGACCCTGTTGGACATGGTCCGCTCAAACGATGAGTCATGCCTCTCTCCCAATAAGTTTCTAAGGATACGCTCTTGAGACAATGGCTCTCATTTTCAATTATACTCCGACAAAGGCTTTGGAAAAGACCCCATTTGGAATATGGACGGGCAGGGTGCCCAATGTGTCTTTCTTACGGATTTGGGGCTGTTATGCACAAGTCAAGAAATTGACTGTGAGCAAAACTAGAACCTAAAACCGACTAATGCCTATTTGTGAGCTACCCTAGGGAAACCAAAGGGTATTACTTCTACAACCCCACTGAGAACAAGGTGTTCAGGGTGCGAAAGGGGGTCCTTTCCAAGAAAGACAGTGGGAGCGATGTTGAACTCAGGGAAGTTCAAAGCTCAGAAACTCCTGAAAAGGATAACTCGGAGACCAGGGTGAAGCTTCCAAAGGTGGAAGCACCTGCCCAGGTCACACAAGGACCTAAAAGGTCTGGTAGGGATCATCAAGAACATGAGAAACATCAGTTTCTTGTTTCTAATGATTACGCTCTTTTTGTCTTGGATGAAGAGGACCTCAAAACCTACCAGTAGGCTATAGCTAGTGTCTGCCATGGTGGCAGATATGCAATCTATGTACGATGATGAAGTTTGGAACCTGGTTGATCCACCTCCGGGTGCTAAGGTAATAGGTTGCAAGTGGTGCTATAAGCTGTGGGCCGACAATACCTTTAAGGGTGTGTATAAGAGGTTTAGTGGGAGCATAGTAACTTTCTTGGTATTATATATGGATGGCATCCTTCTGATTGGAAGCGACATACCAACACTGAAAGGGTAAAGCAATGGTTGTGTAAGTGCTTCGCAATGAAGGACTTAGGCGAACCTGAGATGATCCTAGGGATCAGGATCTACAGGGTTAGATCCAATTGGCTTCTAGGCCTAAGTCAGGCCAAGTACATAGACATAGTTCTGAAAAGATTCAGCATGGACCAGGCTAAGAAAGGTTTCTTGCCAATGGGTCATGAGCTGAAACTTAGCAAGAAGAACTGTCCTAAGATAAGGCAGGATAGGGAGAACATGAAATGGTTCTACATGCTTTGGCTATAGGATCAATCATGTACTCCATGCTATGTCGCCTTTGCACTAAGTATGATGAGCCTGATCCCGAGTGGATCACTGGTAGGCTGTCAAAGCAATCCTGAAGTACCTTAACCGGACTAAGGATAGCTTCTTAGTGCATGAAGGTCAGGAAGAGCTGTCAGTTACTAGGTACACTGATGCAAGCTTCCAGATCGACCAGGATGAATATAAGTCACAGTATAGGTATGTGTTCATGCTAAATGGTGGTGCTGTTGTTGGAGAGGTTCCAAGTAATCGACCATCGTGGTTTCTATCATAGGAATTGAGTACATTGCAATGTGTGAAGCAGCTAGGGAAGCTGTGGGGATAAAGAAGTTTATCACAGAACTGGGGATAGTATCTACTATCCAGGAACCAATTGATATATTCTGTGACAACGAGGGGCTGTTGCAAAAGCTATGTGCCCCATTCACACATATACATGAAGCACGAACTCAGGGAGTTTCACCTATTGCGAGAAATCGCTGAGGGGTTGACATCTCATTACAAAGAGTGGACACCAAAGACAATATCGTAAATCTTTTGACCAACATGCTTGGCTAAGCTTATGCATGAAGGTTGTACTAGATCTATAGGGATTAGACCCATGCCTAGTAGGTACTAGTGCAAGTGGGAGATTGTTGGAAATGCCCTAGTCTCGAGGCATTGGTCCTTGTGTTTGTATAATACATTTGTACATTAATGTGAACTTTATGTATTATACAATTTGTGTCAAGGAAATAAAGGCATTAATCTATTTATTATATGTCTTGTGCTATATTTTAAATCGAGTATCCAATGGACATATCCATATCCATGTTGTCAAGTGTGAGGCACTTGGCAGTAAGACTGTGGATAGGGAAAATGATATGACCATAAAAGTCATCCGTAGTTTGTTCCAATCATGGGAATGAATATAACCAAAGACTATCATTAACCTGGTTGTATGGCGGTGTCTTACCGGTCATAAAACATGGAATGTCAACCAGGTTAATGGGTACATGCAAAAAGGGCATGGTACTTTATCGATCCACTTAACGGGAATATGCATGGTATAGTATCACAAATGATTCTCGTGTAGTACTTGCATGGATCCTTAGACTAGACCATATGATGGTGCTGCATGTGAAGTGGCACACTTTGGTGTACGCCCAACGGGCCTATAAAAGGGTGCCAAGTACGGGTACGTTTGGGTGTGTCAGTGAGCATGGCAGTACTATGGCTATGCAGAAGGGAATGTCACTCAGTAATTCACTGAGACAATATCACCGGCCTCTTGAAGAATGCTACTGATAAGTGTGCGGCCGCACCCAAACAAGATTGGATCTTGTTTGTGAGCATCAGTTCATTCGGGATCAAGTAAATGTCTAGACACAATAGAGGGTGATACTTCCATGCCTCTGTGTTGGACACCAATATCAATGACATGGAATGTATAAGTTCAAACCACAGGGCTACAGTGACAGTTTGACTACTATCTCCGTCTTAATTGGGGGCTGCAGTGGCTTGCTAGAGCCCGCCTGCACTCTGTGGGCATTAGCTCACTGCCAACATAAAGACGGGCCCATCAGATCGTACACATTGAACGTCTGGACTTTAACTAGTCGGATTATGTGTGTACTTGGAGTATACACATGGAAGAGAGAGAGATCATTTAATTATATTATATGGATCAATTAGATTGATCAAAGTAATATAATTAATATTTATTTTGGCCTTCTCTTAATTAATTCAATGAATTAATTTATAAGATTATTTCCTAGGTGGAAATATTAGTACATGTATAGGTTTGCATGTATTTCATTTTATGTATGTCTAATTTAATCCATCGATTAAATTAATAGACCAAATGAATTATAATTTAAATGTATGTAATGTATTATATAGCATAATAGATATACATACATGTTAAATTGGAATTGCATTTGAAATTAATTAAATCAAAGGAAGTCAAATTGGGCTTAAGACATAAAATGAAATTGCCCACATAAAGTGGGAAGAGATGGCCGAAAATTATGGCTAAGGTAATGAGTCATGCTTTTTGTATGTTAAGAGTGATGAGTCATTCTTGAAACAAAAGATGATGATTAAAAAGGGTGAGTCATGGTATGACATTTTGGTTGCAAAGTTGGACTTTGCTTCCTTAAGTAAATATCTTCTTCTTTCTTTTATGGAAAAGGTGATAAGCTTAGGTACACCCATCCTTAGCCGAATTTGGCATATAGGAATGAAGGGGTGAGTCATCTTAGGACAAAAGATGATGATGGGTTGGTGATGACTCATGGTGTGAGTCATTAGGTTGAAAATGGGGTAGCAATGTTGGACTTTGCCTTCTCTTTTCACCATCATCTTTATTCTTCTTTTAAGGATTTAAGAAGAAGGATTTTATCCCTTGAGGAATGCTTGGCCACCCATCTTTATTAATTTGGAATTAATAAAGTATGCCCAATTGAGTGCATCATGTTTCTTTTGGTAAGAAATATAGGACATCAATATTTCATTAAGTGTGCCGCCTCTCTCTCCCTCTCTTCTTGGTAAATCCGAGCCGCTAGCACGGGTTGGGACCGAGAGCCGTTCGTGTACGTGACGTTGGAGGGAGTCTTCTTTGATTCCTGCAGTTCGCATCTGTCTCTTTAAGAGATTTGCCGGGTAAGTTTCCAAACTTCTCTTTATGGTTTTAGTTTTTGATTTCCACATCTTAAGCTCCTGGGACCAGATTCGAGGAAATCGACGCGTATTTTCGCTTTTATCGGTCGGTTTCCAGTGACGAATCCCAACAATTCATTCACAACCCTAATACCTCCTGTCTACTCCCAAGTAGAGTACACTGGAGCGACCTTGGACAAGAGCCCAAGCTTCAAGGGCAGCTAGGAGACAGAGGGTAGTTGAGAGTGATAACGATTCTAAGCCTGGGGAAGGAGTGAACATGGCAGAATAGACACCAAGCATGGCTGATGTTTTGAGAGATTTCTTCAGATCCCAAGACTTCCGCGACATGTTGAAGGAAGAGATGCGGGCAGTTGTAAGGGAAGCTGGTGAGGCCGGTGGTAGTGGAGCTGGGAAAGAGAAAGGCTGAGTCATCCCAACATGGTGGTGACGCTTCGGCTAGCCTTGAGAAGCTGTAGGAAATAGAAGCAGCTATGGAATAGAGGATGAAGGCAAAATGTTCTGAGCTAGACGAAGTTATGGCCCAGTTGAAGAAGGGGGTTAGTATCAGTGCTGAATCGAAGAAGGGTGTAAATGTGGATGCCATGATCAGTAAGGGCATCGAGACATTCCCCATTGGCTTCCAAGTGCCAAAGATCCCTACTTACAAAGGGATGGGCTCACCGGAGGCTCATGTGAATTTATATGCCCAAGTTATGCTGATGGTGGGCGCCACGAAGTAGCAGCTGATCAATTTATTCCCCACCACACTAGAGGGAGGTGTTTTAGGATGGTATAACTCACTGTCAGAGGAGGAGCAATCTGATTGGGAAGTATTGTCGGCAGCCTTCATTAAATACTACAGCTTCAACACCAAAATCCAGGTGAAGCTGTATGATTTGGAGAGGGTGAAGTAGAAATTCAATGAGCCCTTTGATGAATACTACCAAAGGTGGATGAACAAGATGATCCTCCTAAAGAACCGCCCTGATGAAGACGAGCTTATACAGAAGCTCATTGACGGTAGGAAAGACATTTTCAAGAACAACATGAAATTCCATCCCTTTAAGGAGCTCAGTGAGGTTTACAGCATGGCTATGAAGATAGAGAGGGATGAAGAGGAGAAGCCGACTGGTCACAAGGGAGGAAGAAGCACAGGGTACACCTCGAGGTATAGATCAACTGCAGCAGCTGGGTCTGGCAGTGGTTCTGGTTCAGGTTCCAGTGGCAAACAGGGGCAATCATCAGAGGTGAAGCAGGTTGAAGTGGCTACTGTGAATCAGCAGCAAGGCGACCAGAATATGGGTCCTGGAGGACAAGGCATATCGCCTTGGACTCTTACTTTAGCAAAGATATTTGCCAAATGTAGGAATGGTGTCCTGCTACAGTCTTTAAGGCCATTTGAGAAGTCATCTGAAGCTGACAAGGATAACTTCTGCACTTATCATGTAGTGACAGGCCATCGAACCAACAACTGTTACAAGCTAAGGGATGCTATCCGGAAGCTCATTGACGAGGGAAGGCTTCAAGAGCCAGCCAAACCTAGCACTAAAACCAACCCACTGCCGGCATTCGAAAAGTGGGTTAACATGGTCCAGTCAGGGTTGCCGGCTAACTTTATATTTGCCCAAGTTCTACAAGCGAACCCTACAATTCAGGCAGTGGCGATAGGGGAACCCGAAGTGGAACCCGAATGTGAGAAAACGGAGGAATGTAAGGAGATCAAGCCCATAAGTCTTGATGATCTCAACTCTGAAGATGAGTATGAAGAATTTAACAGAGGAGAAGCGGTCAAACTCCCAGCTGTTGAAAAGCTGAAGATTCCAGAAGTGCAGCACGTGACCCGAAGTGGAAGGGTATATCAGCCGGCAGATCAGATGAAAGATAAAGCACCGATGAATGGGTCTGGCAGTACTTCAGCACCAGAAGGAGTTGAGAAAGAAGACCTAGTCATTTCCCAACTAAAGAAAACTCCTGCCCAAGCTAGCTTGTGGCACTTGCTTCTGACCTCCAAGGAGCACAGGGCTGCTCTGGTAAAGAAGTTGTTAGAAATTGAAGTCTCCCCTATAGCTTCACCAGAGGCTATGTGCTGCTTGTTAGACAAAGTTCATGTTGGGAGTCCTGATATTGTCTTCTCTGCGAAAGACCTGCCAGCTGAAGGGAAGGCCCACAATAAGGCTCTTTATGTCAGGACCCATGTGATGGATAAGGTCATGCCTTGCGTCATGGTGGATGACGAATCATCACTGAATATTTGTCCACCAAAGATGTTGCCATTTCTGGGGCTGAGTGAAGAAGTGTTAAAGAGATCCTCAACAATCATATGAGCATATGATGACTCTAAAAGAACGGTGATAGGGACGTTTGAGACAGAAGTAGAGGTTAGGCCAGTTAGGTCCACAGTTGCTTTTACAGTGATTGATATCCCAGTCACATTCTCCCTATTGCTTGGAAGGCCCTGGTTCCATCCTTTGGGAGGTGTCCCTTCCATATTGCATCAAAAGATCAAGTTCTCTATGAACGGCAGAATCGTGACTGTTGAGGCGGATGCCCAATCGATGGTAGCTGCAGCGAATAAAGGGGTGGTTCCCTTTGGTGGATTTCAAGTCGCTGTAATCAAAGAAGAAGAGACCACGGATGCCCCTATGGTCCTTTACGAGAATTACATGCCGGAGTGGCTATCCCGGTATCTGCATAAGCAGAACTTTGTCCCGGGAATGGGACTCGGAATCAATTTGCAGGGGGTTCTAGAATTTAAAATTGACTCGGGAAAGTCGAAGCAGTATGGCCTTGGCTATGTAGAAAGGGCATCTGGGCAGAAGAATCCGAAAAAGGGCAAGAGTGGAAAGATTATGATGAAGCCATTTCTGAAGGCAGGAGAAGGCCTTTATAAGGGTCAAGCTGAACCGGTGATGGTAGGAGGTGTCGAATATCCTGGCTTTGAGATCTTTGCAGATGTGGTTGATTTTGACAAAAGCCAGGAAGAGCCAGTAGCCCCTGTAATGGTGGAAGAAGCAACTGCCGATCTGAGATTTTGCAAGGAGAATCATCCGAGATGATAGCAGAAGCCATAGTGGTGGCCAAGGAAGAAGATGAAAAGAAGGCCTGTGCTGAAGCTTCAGAAGTGATCTCGGGAGCTTTGACTGCTGCATTAAGCAAAGATTTTGGGAAATCCAAGGAGGGATTCGACAAAGAATTAATGGTAAAAGTGAATCTAGACTCTGTGGTTGCTGAAATTACCAAGATTATGGAATGAGCTAAGATGCAAGTGATCGGAAAAGAAGCAGAGAAAGCTGCAACCCCGGATGATGCTCTAGAAGAGAAGATGGAAGCTCAAGAGGAACAAGGCCCTCCACCTGTGGAGGATGAAAATGATTTTGTTGTATCTATTTCTTCCATTTTCAATGTAACCGATGTACTTTATGATAAGTTCAATGCAATGAAATCCCAGTTTGCTTACTTGTGTGATGTTTATCCTGATAATTCTATGCATGCATTTAAATCACCATCAAGCATATTTAGCATACATGACACTGCATTGCATGAAATCAATATAAGTACAAATGAAACCCCTAAAATGGTACTCATTTCACACGAGCTAAAATCTGAGGAAGAGAAAGAATTAATAAAAATACTCCAAAAACATGGACAGACCCCAAGTTCAGACCGGTAAAGCAAAAGTTGAGAAGACTAAGGTCGGAATGGGCTACACTGGTGAAAGAAGATGTGGCCAAACCGATAGACGCCAGGTTTCTCGAAGTGGTGGAGTATACGGAATGGCTAGCCAATATTGTCCCTGTGCCTAAAAAGGATGGAAGGGTTAGAGTTGTTGGGATTTGTCATCGGAAATCAACCGATAAAAGCGGAAGAACGCGATGATTTCCTCAAATCCAGTCCCAGGAGCAATTGAAGTGGAAATTGAAAAACTTAAAATTAAATAGAAAGGGACTAAATTTCTTACCAGAAATATCTCTTTCTAGAGATGGATGATGACTGCAGAATTCAAAGTAGAATTCCTCCTCGTTCCTGTGCACGAGCGCCTAACGAACACCGCACGTGCTAGCGTCAAAAATCACGAAGATTAGAGAGTGAGGAGGTGGTAGAGAATTAGGCCAAAGGGGGGAGGCTATCTCATATACCTTGGCTGAATTCTCTAAGGGTTTTTTAACCCTAGGGCTTCCAATTCCCTTGTTGGAATTTAGGCCCAGTCTGGCTTCTGTGTCTGTGTGGGCTTCCTCCTTTTAATTCAGGCCCAAACTTATTTTAATTAGTCTGGTCTAAATCAATATCAAGCCCAATTTTAATTAACCCATGTATTTAATATATTACTCCAAGTAATATATTATTTACATTTAAATTAAAATTAGTTTGACTAATTAATTTAATCCATCAAATTAAAATTAAGTCTTCACAAAACAAATTCATATGTAAACCTATACATATGAATATTTCCACCTAGGAAATAGTTATATAATTAATCCAATTAATTATGTGAAGCCAAATATTAATTTTATTATAATGATCAATCCAATTGATCCTTATAATATAATTAATATATATACTTCTCTCTCTCTAGTGTGTACACTCCAAGTGTACTTGTGATTCTTTAAGTCGGTGTCCAGTCGCTCAATGTGTACGATCTCGTAGGCCCATCTTTATGTTGGCAGCGGGCCTTTGGCCCGCAGACTGCAGTTGGGCTCTAGCAAGCCACTGCAGCCCCAATTAAGATGGAGATGGCAGTCTAACTGATATCATAACCCTGTAGTTTAAACTTGTACATCCCATGTCATTGATATCGGTGTCCAACACCGAGGCATGGATTGATCACCCTCTTTTGTGTCCAGACATTAACTTGATCCCGAATGTACTGATGCTCACAAACAAGTTCCAACTCGTTTGGGTGTGGCCACACTCTTATCAGTCACATTCATCAAGTGGCCGGTGATATCTTCTCAGTTGGTTACTGAGTGACAAATCCCTTCTGCATATCCATAGTATTACCATGTTCAGTGACATACCCAAAAGCACCCATACTTGGCACCCTATTACAGGCCCTTTAGGCGTACCCCTAAGTATGCGACTTCACATGTAACACCATCATATGGTCAGGTCAAAGGATCCATACAAGTACTACACGAGAATCCATTGTGATACCATACCATGTGGATTACTCGTTCAGTGGATCTATCTAGTACCATGCTCTCAGGCATGTACCCATTAACTTGGTTGACATTCCATGTCCAATGACCGGTAAGACACCACCATACAACCAGGTTAATGATAGTCTATTGTTCCATTCATTCCCATGACTGGAACAGACTACGGATGTATTTATGGTCATATCGTTTACCCTATCCATGGTCTTACTGCTAAGTGCATGACACTTGTCGTCATGGATATAAATATGTCCATTGGATACTTCATTTAATATATTGCACAAGATAGATATAATAAATGAATTGATGCCTTTATTAATAACACAAATGAGTACAACACATAAATCCAATAAATGTATAGTACAAATACAAGGACCAATGCCTCGGGGACTAGGGCATTTCCAACAATCTCCCACTTGCACTAGTTCCAACTAGGCATGGGCCTAATCCCTATAGATCTAGTATGACCCTCGTGCTTGGGCTGGGCCAGCACCTTGGTCAATGGATCTGCGACATTATCCTCGGTGTCCACTCTGTGCAATGCAATGTCACCTCTCTCCGCGATTTCTCGTATGAGGTGAAACTTTCTGAGCACGTGCTTTGTGTTCTTCTGTGACCGGGGCTCCTTAGCTTGTGCAACGGCCCCATTGTTATCACAGAAGATATCGACTGGGTCCTGGATAGTTGGCACTACTCCCAACTCAGTGATAAACTTCTTCATCCACACAGCTTCCTTAGCTGCATCACACGCAGCGATGTACTCAGCTTCTGTTGTAGAGTCCGCAATGGTTGGCTGCTTTGAGCTCCTCCAGCTTACAGCACCACCATTCATCAAGAATACATACCCTGACTATGATTGGTACTCATCCTGGTCTGTCTGGAAGCTCGCATCAGTATACCCAGTAACTGATAGCACTTCCTGACCACCATACACCAAGAAGCTATCCTTAGTCCGGTTAAGGTACTTGAGGATTGCCTTGACAGCTTTCCAGTGATCCTCCCCGGGATCCTGCTGGTATCGGCTCGTCATACTCAGTGCAAAGGCGACATTAGGTCTCGTACATAACATGGAGTACATGATTGATCCAATAGCCAAAGCATATGGAACCAATTTCATGTTCTCCCTGTCCTCCCTTGTTTTAGGACAGTTCTTCTTACTAAGTTTCAGCCCATGGCCCATTGGCAAGAAACCTTTCTTGGCCCGGTCCATATTGAATCTTTTCAGAACTTTGCCAATGTACGAAGCCTGACTTAGGCCCAGAAGCCGATTTGATCTATCCCTATAGATCCTGATCCCTAGGATCATCTCAGCTTCGCCCAAGTCCTTCATTGCGAATCACTTACTCAGCCACTGCTTTACCCCTTGAAGTGTAGGTATGTCGCTTCCAATGAGTAGGATGTCGTCTACATAAAGTACCAAAAATGTGACAATGCTCCCACTAGTCCTCTTATACACACAAGGCTCATCTAGATTCTGTATGAAGCCATATTCCTTTATAGCCTCATTGAATCTTAGATTCCAACTACGGGATGCTTGCTTCAGTCCATAAATGGACCTTTGAAGTTTACATACCCTTCCCGGATACTTAGGATCGACAAAACCCTCAGGTTGTGTCATGTACACATCCTCGAGTAGCTTTCCATTAAGGAAAGCAGTTTTGACATCCATCTGCCATACCTCATAGTCGTACCATGCGGCTATGGCCAGCAGTATCCTGATGGATTTGAGCACGGCTACTGGTGAGAAAGTTTCATCATAGTCTATTCCATGGACTTGTCTGAAACCTTTCGCAACCAGACGCCCCTTGAAGGTATTATCAGCTTTTAGCTTATAGCACCACTTGCAACCTATTACCTTAGCACCCGGAGGTGGATCAACCAAGTTCCAAACTTGATTATCGTACATAGATTGCATTTCTGCCTCCATGGCTTTACGCCAATTTGCAGACTGTGGGCTAGCCATAGCCTCCTGGTAGGTTTTTGGTTCTTCTTCATCCCAGATGAGAAGAGTTTGATCATCGGTGATGAGGAAACCATACCTCTCCGGTTCCCGACGATCCCTACCAGACCTTCTAGGTTCTTGTGTGGCCTGGGTCGGTGCTTCCACTTGTGGAAGCTCCACCTGAGCCTCTGAGTTATCCTCTTCAGGAGCTTGTGGACCTTGAACTTCCTTGATTTCAACGTTGCTCCCACTATCTTTCTTGGAAAGGAACTCCTTTTCCAGAAAGACCCCCTTCCTTGCCACGAACACCTTGTTCTCGGCGGGGTTGTAGAAGTAATACCCTTTGGTTTCCCTAGGGTAGCCCACAAATAGGCATTTATCGGTTTTGGGCTCCAGCTTGCCACTAGTCAATTTCTTGACATGTGCTTCGCATCCCCAAATCCTTAGGAAAGACACATTGGGCTCCTTGCCCGTCCATATCTGATATGGGGTCTTTTCCACAGCCTTAGTCGGAGTATTGTTTAAGATGAGAGCTGCTGTCTCGAGGGCGTGTCCCCAGAAACTAATTGGGAGAGATGCTTGACTCATCATTGAGCGGACCATGTCCAACAAGGTCCTATTCCTCCGTTCGGACACCCCATTCCATTGTGGTGTTCCGGGAGGAGTGAGCTGTGGAACTATTCCATGCTCTCTCAAGTATGAGTCAAACTCTAGGCTCATATACTCACCGCCTCGGTCCGACTGAAGGGCTTTGATATTCCTGCCTAGCTGGTTCTGTACTTCGTTCCGAAATTCCTTGAACCTATCAAGGGTCTCGGACTTGTGTTTCATCAGATAGACATAGCCATATCTGCTGAAATCATCCGTGAACGTGACGAAGTACAGATGCCCACCTCCGGTCGCTGCGCTCATAGGCCCACATACATCTGAATGTATTAGGTCCAATAAGCCAGTGGCCCTTTCAGCCTTCTTGCTAAAAGATGCCTTTGTCATCTTGCCTCTTAAACATGATTCGCATGTATCAATTGACTCCAAGTCAAATGACCCTAGGACTCCAGCTTTATGAAGCCTAGCTATGCGCTTCTCGTTTATATGGCCAAGACGACAATGCCATAGGTAGACAGGATTAAGTTCATTAGGCTTAACCCTTTTCGTGTTTATGTTATAGATATGATTGGTTTCATTTAAGTCCAGGATATACAGGCCATTATTTAATAGAGCATCTCCATAAAATAATCCCTCTCTAGATATAGAAATTTGACCATTTATAATAGTAAAATCAAATCCAGAAATATCCAACATTGATACAAAGATAATATTCCTGCACATAGCAGGTACAAAGTAACAATGTTCTAAAATTAAAACCAATCCACTGGGCATCATCAGGTGGTATTCGTCGATCTCTATGGCAGCAAACCTTGCTCCATTCCCGACCCGCAAGTCCACCTCTCCCGACCCCAGCAACCTTCTGTTCTTAAGTCCCTGCACATTGCAACAAATGTGAGAACCACATCCAGTATCCAATACCTAGGATGTTGAAACAGTAAGGTTAATATCTATAACATAAATACCTGAAGAGGACGCACCTTGGCCCCTTCTTTGCTCTCCCATCAGCTTGGGACACGATCTCTTCCAATGGCCCGCCTGTCTGCACCCGAAACAGACGTCCTCAGGACCTGCCTTCTGCTGGGCCTTGGGTTGGGCCTTGGCCTTCTTGGCTTTGGCCTTTTTGGCCTTGGCCTTACCCTTGGCAAGAGGAGGGTTCCCCTTGTTGACCAGCAGCACCGCCGGAGTCTTCTTGATCGACTGCTCAGTGAGCTTAAGCATCCCATGCAGCTCACTGACAGTACGGTTCATCCCCTGCATGTTGTAGTTAAGGATGAATTGATCATAAGAATCCGGCAAGGACACGAGGATTGTGTCCACCGCCAACTCTTGAGAGATAGGCGATCCGAGATGGGCCAAAGTATCCAAATAGCCCTTCATCTTGAGCACGTGTGCACTCACAGATGTCCCAGCCCCCATCTTACAAGAGTGGAATGCCTTATTGGTCAGGTACCTTTCCTGACGAGCTTGCTCTTGAAACACTCATTAAGAGTTGTTATCATAGCATAGGCTTGGTGGTCCATAAACTACTTTTGCAGTTCGGGGACCATGCAAGCCAACATAAGGCATGTCACATCCCAGTTGTCCTTGACGTGCGCCTCGTATTCCTCCAGCTGGGCAGCTGGTGGATTACGTCCTTGAGGCGCAGCTGGCACAGGCCTTTCCAGCACATACTCTTTTGACTCCTGTCTTAGAACTATCCTCAAGTTCCTAGACCAGTCTAAAATGTTAGGACCGGAAAGCTTGTCCTTTTCAAGAATGGATCGCAGTGATAAGGTATTTGTGTTTGCCATTTGGGTGTTTCTACACAGAAAAACATTGAGAGTGTTAATAAAGGGCTTTGCTTTGTTCTTCCCATATAAAATTAATAATGAATCAAGTTATTAATTTAAACCGAGTTGTTGGGCTCATGGGCCGAGATCCATATTTCATTAAGATATAGCCAAACGAGGGTTTGGTACAACTACACCTTAATTATTTAGGTAGGAACGCCGTCCAATCCCAACCTAGGGACTCTCGGTTTGATGGGCTTGTTGGCACTTACCCATCTGTGCTTAGGGCCAGGAGAATCCTACTACCCACGCTAAGTCAAAACCTCCATCCAATTGTTAGAGTATCCCATACTCTAACCCAATACAAAGTGACAATACTCCAGTGCATCCTGCGAGGGCATGGTCTACAACTGGCCTATTCCCACTTCGATTCGGTTTTGAATGAGGGAAGCACTTTTAAGCGACTTAGTAATTGTGTTTGGTTATTAGATTCAATTATAACGGCTTACATACATAAAGCGGGTGAATGAGCTATTGGAACATACATACATGCATGCAAATGAATATAAAACATGATTAAATAAAATTAAAATGGACTGCTATGGGCCTATGTTACATCCTAATATTATTCTAGTAAACCTATACTAGAAACAGATATTAGGCGGGCCTCCATCTTCTCCTTCTGGGCTTGCACCTCCAATTTGGGCTTGCACCTCCATATGGGCTCACCACTCCATGGACTTCTTCTTTTACAAATTTTATAATATTTAATTTAAATAAAATAAAATTACATTAAAAAGAAAAACGACACGCAGGCCGTATTTACCCAAAAAGAAAAATACAACCCATCCCGTAAAAGGCCCAATAGCATCCAATCATACATTCATTCAACCATTCATATGCATCCAATACATACAATTCAAAAGCATGTCATAATGCATGATTTAAGCCCATTTAAATTATGTCTAAGCCATTATAAGGAAATCCCCAATTCTGGCCCACCATGGTTCTAACCCTTAACGGGCTTTGGGCCTCCAGCCCAGGCAGTCCAATTGCTCCCACTGGAATTGGGAAACCATAGGTCCAATTCAGCCGTCCGAGTAATTGTGCCAAAATTACCCGAACCAATTTCCATTAACCATATTAATTTCCAAAACTAATATCACATGAACGAAATAAAATTTATCCAAGAAACCATACGCATTTAAATTACATAAATTTAAACACACGAATTTTTAAAACCAATTAAAATTTCAAAACTGGTCCCCGGACCCAAAAACCCGCAAAATCCAAAAACTGAGCCCGGCCCGCTGCAGCTAGGGCAACGGAGTTGCCCTAGCAGCAGCAGCGGCTGCCCGCTGCTGCCGCCGCGCCTCCCGCCTGCGGCGATTCCGCCGCCGGCAGCCCCGCACCCCGGGAGGTAGATTTTTTTTTTTAAATTAAAACAGAATAAAAAAACATCCATCAAACCATTGCAATTCTCCAAGAACTCCAATAACATACAATAAAATTAAAACACATAAACCAATATACAATATTAATTTTCATTGTATAAAACATATGGGAAAAATCATAAAACCCATACCATGAATCCCAATTAAAAAACCTCCAATTTCAAAAATGGGATTCAACCAAATTTATCAATTTCCACGGATCAAAAGCCCGCTCTGATGCCACTGTTGGGATTTGTCACCGGAAATCACCCGATAAAAGCGGAAGAGCGCGGTGATTTCCTCAAATCCAGTCCCAAGAGCAATTGAAGTGGAAATTGAAAAACTTAAAATTAAATAGAAAGGGACTAAATTTCTTACCAGAAATATCTCTTTCTAGAGATGGATGATGACTGCAGAATTCAAAGTAGAATTCCTCCTCGTTCCCGTACACGAGCGCCTAACGAACACCGCACGTGCTAGCGTCAAAAATCACGAAGATTAGAGAGTGAGGAGGTGGTAGAGAATTCGGCCAAAGGGGGGAGGCTATCTCATATACCTTGGCCGAATTCCCTAAGGGTTTTTTAACCCTAGGGCTTCCAATTCCCTTGTTGGAATTTAGGCCCAGTCTGGCTTCTGTGTCTGTGTGGGCTTCCTCCTTTTAATTCAGGCCCAAACTTATTTTAATTAGTCTGGTCTAAATCAATATCAAGCCCAATTTTAATTAACCCATGTATTTAATATATTACTCCAAGTAATATATTATTTACATTTAAATTAAAATTAGTTTGACTAATTAATTTAATCCATCAAATTAAAATTAAGTCTTCACAAAACAAATTCATATGTAAACCTATACATATGAATATTTCCACCTAGGAAATAGTTTAATAATTAATCCAATTAATTATGTGAAGCCAAATATTAATTTTATTATAATGATCAATCCAATTGATCCTTATAATATAATTAATATATATACTTCTCTCTCTCTAGTGTGTACACTCCAAGTGTACTTGTGATTCTTTAAGTCGGTGTCCAGTCGCTCAATGTGTACGATCCCGTGGGCCCATCTTTATGTTGGCAGCTGGCCTTTGGCCCACAGATTGCAGTTGGACTCTAGCAAGCCACTGCAGCCCCCAATTAAGATGGAGATGGCAGTCTAACTGATATCATAACCCTGTAGTTTAAACTTGTACATCCCATGTCATTGATATCGGTGTCCAACACAGAGGCATGGATTGATCACCCTCTTTTGTGTCCGGACATTAACTTGATCCCGAATGTACTGATGCTCACAAACAAGTTCCAACTCATTTGGGTGTGGCCACACTCTTATTAGTCACATTCATCAAGTGGCCGGTGATATCTTCTCAGTTGGTTACTGAGTGACAAATCCCTTCTGCATATCCATAGTATTACCATTTTCAGTGACATACCCGAAAGCACCTATACTTGGCACCCTATTACAGGCCCTTTAGGCGTACCCCTAAGTATGCGACTTCACATGTAACACCATCATATGGTCAGGTCAAAGGATCCATACAAGTACTACACGAGAATCCATTGTGATACCATACCATGTGGATTACTTGTTCAGTGGATCTATCCAGTACCATGCTCCCAGGCATGTACCCATTAACTTGGTTGACATTCCATGTCCAATGACCGGTAAGACACCGCCATACAACCAGGTTAATGATACTCTGTTGTTCCATTCATTCCCATGACTGGAACAGACTACGGATGTATTTATGGTCATATCATTTACCCTATCCATGGTCTTACTGCTAAGTGCATGACACTTGTCGTCATGGATATAGATATGTCCATTGGATACTTCATTTAATATATTGCACAAGATAGATATAATAAATGAATTGATGCCTTTATTAATAACACAAATGAGTACAACACATAAATCCAATAAATGTATAGTACAAATACAAGGACCAATGCCTCGGGACTAGGGCATTTCCAACAAGAGTATGCGTCGACTATAGGGACTTGAATAAAGCATGTCCAAAAGATAACTTTCCACTGCCCCATATCGACATCCTAGTTGATAGCGCAGCAAAAGCGGCAATGTACTCCTTCATGGATGGCTTTTCAGGGTATAACCAGATTCTGATGGATGTGATCGAAGTTGAAAACATCATTCATCACAGAATGGGGTACTTTCTGCTACAAAGTGATGCCCTTCGGGTTAAAGAACGTCGGTGCCACTTATCAGAGGGCTGTCACAACTCTGTTGCACGACATAATCCATAAAGAAGTCGAGGTGTATGTCGATGATATGCTTGTTAAATCAACAACCCGGGAGGAACATCCTGTTATCCTAGATAGATTTCTAACACGCATTGGAGAGTACAACTTGCGACTTAACCCCAAGAAGTGCATATTCGGGGTCACATCAGGGAAGCTGTTGGGCCATGTAGTCAGCCAGAGGGGGATAGAAATGGACCCAGATAAAATCAAGGCCATCCAAGATATGCCAGCCCCAAAGACAGAAAAGGAAGTCAGATCATTCCTGGGTTCCTTGCAATATGTCAGTCGTTTCATCACACGGTTGACTTCCACATGTGAACCAATCTTCAAGCTATTAAAGAAAGATCAGCTGACTGTATGGGATGACAAGTGTCAACTGGAATTCGAGAAGATCAAGGCTTACCTGGTAAAGCCACCAGTGTTGAGTCCTCCAATTCTAGGAAAGCCTCTGATTTTGTATGTGGCAGTTGAAGAATACTTTATAAGGGCAATGCTTGCACAAGAACAAGACGGCATGAAAGAGTACCCTATCTATTATCTTAGCAAGAAATTATTGGGGTATGAAACCAAGTACACACTGGTGGAGAAGACATGTGTGGCTATGATCTGGTTGACTAAGAAGCTGCGCCACTATTTCCAATCCTACAAGATACAAGCCATGGCTAAGGTGGATCCAATGAAGTATCTCTATGATGTTGGGATTTGTCATTGGAAAAATAACGTGGCACAGCGGAAAATACACCGTTTAAAATTTCCTAGAATCCACCTATCGTGTCTAATTACCATTGATTAGAATAAAACCAAATTGAATCAAAAGAGATTAACTCACCGGATTCGTCTCTTTTATAGACTGCTGTAGAATCATTTTCTTGAAACTGCGATCTCTAAAGTCCGGTGCACGACCAACTATTGAGCGGGAACCGGTGCTAGCCGAAGATGCAAAGGAATGGAGGATTAATGTTGGGATTTTCGGCTGATTTGGGGCTGCTCTTGGTGGCTGAAATTTCCAGCAATTAATTAGGATTGAATTAGGGTTTTATTGCTTAAGTGTGCCCTTATATAGACACCTTGACTAATTGGGTTTTAATTAGGTTAATTAAACCCAAGCCCACTAGGATTATAATTACATAAATAAACTTTAATTAAAAAGTATATACTATGTAATTTAATTCCATTTGGCTAAATTTAATTACCCCTAAATAAAATTAAATCACACTTAAGTAAATACAACACATGTATTTAATTTTCCTACTCAGGAAAATTATTTAATTAATTGTTTACTTTATGTAATTCAATTAATTAAATAAATTAATTAATTACATTATGTAAACTTATTAATTAAATTAAATTCAACCCAATGTTAATTAATTACCTTGACACCGAATGTCAACTAATTAATTAACGCATTCCTTCTAATGTACATTACATGTGCAATTTCTATAAGTTCCGGCTCAGTTGATCTATGTGCACGATCCTATGGGTCTATTTTTATGTTGGCAGTAGGCCCAAGGCCCACAGACTGTAAGTGGGTTCTAGTAAACCATTACAGCCCCCAATTAAGATAGAGATGCAGTAGTCTTTAGAAGATACTCACCTGATAGTAATCTCATAGTGTCCTTTGCCTAACGATATCGATATGAATAAACAAGAGGCATGGTGTCCGTCTTCCTCTTCTGATGTTTATTATATTTCTTGATCTTGAGTTGACTGACTAATCAAATAAGTAACCAACTTATTTGGGTATGGCCATACACTTATCAGTCCCACTCATCAAGTGGCCAATGATATCATCTCGGTGTTACCCGAGTGGCAATTCCATCACGTCATCATCAATATCAACATGTTCACCGGTCCACCCAATCATACCCGTATTTAGCATCCTTTTACAGACCTGTTAGGCGTATGTCAAAGTGAACCGGATTCCATATTGATATTATAATGAAATCTGGTCAGAGGACAAAAGAGACTTACTCAAGAAAGACCTATGACGCGACAACCATATGGCTTTCTTATGCGGATCAATCCAGACCCATGTCAATGAAATGTACCTATATTCATGACTGACTATACAAGTACTATGGCTAGTTAAGAACTGCCATACAGTCATCGAATATACAAGTCTGTGGTTCTACTCAATCCCCCGATTAGAACAGACCTGGGATTGGTTTTATGATTATCAATCAATGGATACTCTACTCATATTATCGCACAAGATATAAATGAAATAGATTAATTACCTTTATTAATGTGACACAAATAATGTATTCATACATGGCTCTTAATGTATAATACAAAATACAAGAATCCAATGCCCTAAGAACTAGGGCACACCAACATATGAAGCACCAGCATTGGTTGGACTGCTTCCAGGTGGTTGTTACTTTTGTCTGAATTTGACATCGAGTATATCACGAAGAAAACCATTAAAAGGGCGAGCCGCGGCAGATTTTCTGGCAAACCAACCCCTAGAATCAGATTACACAGAGAATCTAGAATTCCCTGATGAGCAACTAGCCATGGTGGAAGTGAAAAGATAGGTTATATGATTCGATGGGGCAGTGAATAAAAAAGGTGCTGGAATCAGGGTACTTATAGCAACACCTGATGGTGAGATTATTCCTTTATCCAAGAGGCTGATCTTTCCTATAACCAATAATGGGCAGAATATGAAGCATGCTTATTTGGAATGGAAGCTCTGTTAACCTTGGGGGCAAATGATGTCTTAATTATCGGTCATTCACTTCTAGTGATCAGGCAAGCTCAGGGCAAGTGGGAGATGAAAGAAGCAGCCTTACGGCCTTATTTGGAGCTGCTACAATTCAGAAAAGGTTTATTCGGCCAGTGTGAATTCAGACATGTCCCCAGGGATGAGAATAAGATGGCTGATGCATTAGCTACTTTGTCCTCCATATCGGAAAATACAGAGGAGACACAAGTGCAACCCTTGGTTATAGCCACTTCCAAACATCCTTGCTTCGAAGTGCACGAAGTGATGGAATTATTAGCTGAAGAAAAGCCATGGTTCTTTGACATCTACCAGTATGTTAAAGAGGGGAAGTACCCAGAAGAGGTCAGTGCTACTGATAAGTTCACACTAAGAAAGTTGGCTAGTCAATTCAAAATCTTCGAGGACAAGTTATACAAAATAACAGCACATGGAGTCCTTTTAAGGTGTCTAACAGAGCAAGAAGCAGAAGAAGTGATGCAGCAGGTACATGCAGGATCCTGTGGGCCACATATGAATGGACTTGCCATGTCCACGAAGATCATGAGACAAGGCTACTTCTGGATGACGATGCAAGCGGATTGTATATGAAAAGTGAAGAGATGTCATGAATGTCAGATCTATGCAGACATTAGTCATCTTCCTCCACTTGAACTTCAGAATCTAGCATCTCCTTGGCCTTTTTCAGCATGGGGGATAGATATGATTGGTGAAATTCATCCAGCTGCATCTAATGGGCACATATTCCTAGTTGTAGCAGTTGATTATTTCTCCAAATGGGTCGAAGCAGAATCCGTCACTAATGTGACAGCCAAGCACATGGTCAAGTTCATCCAGAAGAATATCTTCACTCGGTATAGGATTCCTCACCACATAGTAACTGACAATGGGGTACAGTTTCAAGGGGCAACAGTTGAGCTACTTGCAGAACATGGTATTGAACATCATAAGTCTTCTCCATACAGGCCTCAGGCTAATGGTGCAGTAGAAGCAGCTAACAAGGCAATAAAGAAGATCTTATCAAAGATGGTAACCACTTACAGAGATTGGGCTGATAAACTGCCTTATGCTCTTTGGGGTTACAGAACCAGTGTCAGAACACCAACAGGAGAAACCCCTTATGCCTTGGTATATGGAATGGAAGCAGTATTGCCAGTGGAAATAGAACTTAAGTCACTTAGAGTCACCCTAGAAGCTCAATTACCAGAAACTGAATAGGTTCAAGCTAGATATGAACAATTGGCAGCACTAGATGAAAGGCGACTGAGGGCACTGGATCATCTTCAAATTTACCAGCGCAGGATGGCCAGAGCCTATAATCGGAATGTGAAGTATTCCAAACGGCAGTTGAAAACAGGTGACTTGGTTCTAAAGCAGCTGAGGCCTTCAAATGTTGATGTTAGGGGCAAGTTCAGACCCAACTGGGAAGGGCCCTACGTGGTAAAGAAACTTCTATCAAAAGACACTGTCAGCATCATGCACATGGACAGAAATGAGTCACTAATCCTATCAACTAGGACAGGCTAAAGCTTTATCATGTATAAAAAAAAAGAAGGTCTGCTAGGCTGAAAACTCGAAAAGAGCGGTCTAGGCAAAATTCAAGACATGGGAGAAAATAATCAGTTGGAAACCTAAAAAGGACGATTGATGACGGGTTCTGGCTCAGTGTGGAATCTGTACCATTTAGGAACCAACTTGTTTCAAATGTACTGATTTTGACTTCATCAATAAAGTGAAGTGTTTGTTTAAATATATTTGTATGGTTATGACAAATGCACAAACAAAGTTATCTTGCAAATGTTGGTGTGCCCTAGTTCGTAGGGCATTGGATTCTTGTATTTTGTATTATACATTAAGAGTCATGTATGAATACATTATTTGTGTCACATTAATAAAGGCAATTAATCTATTTCATTTATATCTTGTGCTATAATATGAGTAGAGTATCCATTGATTGATAATCATAAAACCTATCCCAGGTCTGTTCTAATCGTGGGAACGAATAGAACCACAGACTTGTATATTCGATGACTGTATGGTAGTTCTTAACTAGCCATAGTACTTGTATAGTCAGTCATGAATATAGGTACATGTCATTGACATGGGACTGGATCGATCCGCACAAGAAAGCCACATGGTTGTCATGTCATAGGTCTTTCTTGAGTAGGTCTCTTTTGTCCTCAGACCAGATTTCATTATAATATCAATATGGAATCCGGTTCACTTTGACATACGCCTAACAGGTCTGTAAAAGGATGCTAAATACGGGTATGATTGGGTGGACCGGTGAACATGTTGATATTGATGATGAAGTGATGGAATTGCCACTCGGGTGACACCGAGATGATATCATTGGCCACTTGATGAGTGGGACTGATAAGTGTATGGCCATACCCAAATAAGTTGGTTGCTTATTTGATTAATCAGTCAACTCGAGATCAAGAAATATAATAAACAACAGAAGAGGATGACAGACACCATGCCTCAATTAACTTCACAATCAAATCAAAATTCCAGACTTAAATCATCAGAATCCCTAACATTTCGGATTTTTGGACATAAAGCCCTCAACTTCAATTTCAAAGAAAAAGTGCGAATTTGTTTGGATTGGAGCGGCGCCAGGGGTCAAATCGACTTGGATTAGCTTCTAAAAAGGTAGACACTCCTTTTCCTTTTGTTTTTTCTCGCTTTCTGGGTGTATGAAGTGATTTTTTATGCATTTTCTGCTGTGTTTTTGCGCTTCTTCTTTTGGAAATTAAGAACAGTCGCACGACTATTCTTGGATTCGATGAACAGTCATACGATTGTATATATAGTCGTGTGAGTGTTCTTAATTTCCAGATTGTGTTTATTCCATTTTTGACTCTAAATAAATTATGGCGAAATCTTGATCCTGAACCGTTTATAGTCGCACAACTGTAAACCTCGTTCCAGAATTAGAATTTCAGTTTTTATCCCCAAAAATTTCCAAAAATCCCTAAAAAATAAGAAAAATCCGAAAATCATCAAAATGAATTTTGTTGTGTGCATTCACGACCCTAGATTCAATTTCTAGTAAAATCGCATTTATAACAATTCAACGACGGAGACCCGGTTCTCCCGAAAACTGACCCACCTCACATGTGAAAATGCATGTAAACCGGTAAAATTGTTTTCAAAATAATTTTCCCACAAAACCAAAAATACAGGGACGTTTCAAAATGTTTTCCAGGTCTAACCGGGCCGGCTAGCCGAGCCAACCCGGTTATCCCCTAAATGCATGCCCCCTATTCTTGATTTCCCAATTCTGTCTATTTGAGTCCAACTTGTGGCGTGCTGTATAAATTGTGCTAACCTTTGTTTTGCAGCTTTTATTTTATCTTAATTTTCATTTTACTTGTATTTTAATAGAATTAATCGTGCATTTAGGCGGTTCTAATTATTTTTAGATTTTCGTGTATTCTAGGCGATTGTATAAGTGAGACGAGAGTTTTAATTTTTCCATTCTATTTGGTTGTAAGCCAATTAATATTTATTTCTTTTCCTTACTTTTGTATTAAATATTTGTATGCGCGCTGTATGCCTTTTATATTCAATAAAATTGACTTTAGATTTTGAAATACCATTTGAGAACATTGGCAATATTTTCTTTAATTAGACACAAAATAAGGGACTTGTCCGTACCCAAATCTCTGGATAGTGTAGCGACCGTTCGTCCGGTTCAGCTACCTTAAGAATTTCCCGGTTGAGCTAAGCCGGGTGGCGACTCTACAATATTCATCGAGACTTAGGTCTCGGTTCTGTTATGCATTAATCCCATTTATTTTTCAAAACCGATTTTCCATTCATAAAAACCCCACGCAAGGGAGGGGCCCGCCCAAGATCGTGGCGCCCCTTCCAAAAGGGAATCTCGCGTCAAGTCGAAAACGCGTCGCCGCTCACAGATAAGGAGGTGAGAACTATTGAGGCCTTACCTACTCTGCCGTACACTGCTGGTAACTTCATCTTTTTTAAGTTTATTGTGTCTTACTTCCCTCCCTGTATTACGCAGGAATGGATCCTGACCAACTGATGGATAATGTTATAGCTAATAGGAAGTTAAGGACGACCAATACTCGATCCACTCATTTGGCAATCCCGGTGTCAAGCCAGCCTTCAAAAACTCCCTAGGTTACCTTCACATCTTCAATTGGAGGCCAAAAATGCCCAGCTACTCCACCCGGTCCACTCGCTCCACAGCCTAAGAGGCTCGGGTAGACAAGCCGAGCTCAGATAAAGTGAGTTCTGAAGCTTTATATTTGTTTTATTTTTAGGTTTGAATTTGTGATTGTTTTTCTTATACTTAAAGTTAGGGCTGGGCACAGTTCGGTCCAATCCGGGGATTTAGAAATCTCCAGAATTGGATTGGAGGAATAAATCTCCAGAATTGGATTGTTCCAAAAATTTCGATCCAGTCCAGTTCGGTTATTCGGAGATTCGGTTCCAGTCCTATCCGGTTATGGAATCCGGAGATTCAGTCTGGTCCAATCCTAATATAAAAAATAAATCCTAAAAATAAAAAAACACAGATATTTTCTTATATAATTTCAACTAAAAAATATAAATTTTAATAATATCTTTCTAAATATTATATATTAAGTTGACTCAGAGGTAAGAAAGATTATAAATTATTATTTTTACATATATTATAAAATTTTAAAATCAAATAATCTCTTTATATATATTTAATACTAATAAATTCTCGGTTCTATCAGTTCGGTCCTCGGTCCAGTCCAATTCAATCCAGTCCTCGGTCCGGTCTTGGATACATTACGGTCCAGTCCAGTCCAGTTCTTTTTTTAAAAAAAGTCAACAGTTCGGTCCAATTCTGGATCTTTTTCCTTGGATATTCGGTCCAGTCCAGTATATCCGGTTCTTATGCCCAGCCCTACTTAAAGTCCTTCCTCTTCCAGGGTGCTCAGATAAAGTGATTTCTGAAGCTTTATATTTGTTTTATTTTTAGGTTTGAATTTGTGATTGTTTTTCTTATACTTAAAGTCCTTCCCCTTCCAATTCCGGCCGCCAATGCGTGCGTTGCTCCATTCCTGCGCATTGGACGGACGAGCGTCCAAGCGCCAGCATCACTGATGCTTAGGTTTAGTAGGAGTTGGTTAATGGGCTTCCCCTTCCTACAGGTGAACCTCTATACAGCATTTTAACTAATGTCCAGATGATGCACGTCGGTTTCAAGCGCCTTTCCATGGTAATGTCCTTCCCTTGATAATTTCGCATTTGAGTGTCCACCATTTCTCTAATCATTATTGGTGTGACAGGGTCTATCCCACAATGCTAATTTTAGTAGGCAAATACACAACTATGGGTGTCTGATCTGGGACAAAGAAGTGGTGCAACATCATTGCAACCAGCTGGAGATTGACTTAGCTACGAAATGGTTTAATGTTGACAAAGCAAAGGAGGATCTTGCCATTTCCTCGAGCCAGCTCCAAGATGTGGAGAAGACCTTGGATTCGGTGAAATCTGAAATGGTGAAAAAAGTCCACGTGCTGTCATAAGAGGTGAGGAGCCAGGACGAGGAGATTACCCAGCTCCAAGGGAAGATGGTAGATGCAGTAGAGCTCTACTATGACATAGGGATCTTTTATGGTAGAAGGGTTCTTGAGGCCTGCAAGCAACTTCACCTAGACATCAACTTTCCTGTGGAAGACATCCCTTTCCTTAAGACTGCTGAGGTTAGAGCTGAGTATAAAGCTTTAATGAAGATGCAAGATGATGCTCTCTATGGAGAAGAGTCCTTGGTGGCGGAAGGAGCTGGAGCGAATCCTCCAATTAAGACTGCTAATGTTGAGGCTGGGAATACTCAAGAGTCTGCCATAATCCAGGAGGGGGAGTAGGTGACAAGTGAGGTCTAGATTTTGGAAGAATGATGCATGTGTAAAGTTTTTATTTTATATAAACAATGATGGTTTGTACAAAACCATTTATTAATATGACTTTCATTTTGATCTCTTCACATATGTACTTTATGAATATTTGCACTTTTGTGTAAAGACATTCGTAATTGTGCCCCCCGTCGAGGGTCTTTGGCACAGCTTAAGCCGGACGTATTGCACGTTTAGTTCAGTTAGGATTAATAATAACAAAACCATAATGATATCCATGATAATGCATGAGTTGAACCAATGTGCCTTTATTAATAATCTTTACATTGTAATAATGGTTGTGACTTCTAGGGAACCTTGCCTCGTTAAAAACCTTACTAGGGAAAACCAGTGGAAAAAAACTGCTAGCAGGAACAAGAGAGTGCAAGGTTTTTGGCCCTTAGCTAGTCTTTTAATAATATCTACTTAAATTGCTCAAATTCCATGTTCTTGGTATATCCTAGCTACCTATCTGGCTTAACTTATGTGTGGCTGGCCCTACAATGCTTTTGATGTGATAAGGTCCTTCCCAATTTGCCCCTAGCTTGCCCTTGCCTTATTGGGATTAGGATGTTGTCGAGTCCTTAAGCACCAAGTCTCCTTCTGTAAATTGCGTCTTCCTCACTTTTATGTCGTGGTATCTAGCTATCCGGGACTTGTATACTTCCATTAATATGTATGCCTTATTTCTTCGCTCTTCTAGTGAGTCCAGATGATATCTAAGGTTGATTCCATTCTACTCCTCAGTATAGAAGTTTATTCAGTCATTTGGTGACCCAATTTCAACTGAGACTACAACTTCCATTCTATTTACCATTACGAACAGGGTTTCTCTTGTGGCTCTTCATGGTGTTGTTCGGTATGACCAAAGGATATTATTCATCTCATCAGCCTAGGTGCCCTTATATGCCTCTAGCCTTTTCTTGATTCTTTCTCCCAATTATCCTTTGTTCAGTATGACCAAAGGATATTATTCATCTCATCAGCCTAGGTGCCCTTATATGCCTCTAGCCTTTTCTTGATTCTTTCTCTCAATAATCCATTGGTGACTTCAGTTTGGCTGTTGCTCTGTGGGTGCGGTACTGAGGCCGAGCTGTGTTGTGTCTTTATATTTTTGCAAAACCGCTTGAATTTCTCTAAAGTGAACTAAGTTCCATTATCTAAAATGATCTTATTGGGGATTCCAAACTTGGTGATAATATGATCCCAAATGAAATTGATGACCTTCTCATATGTTAATGCGGTTAGTGGCTTTGCTTCCACCCATTTGGTGAAGTGATCCACCGCTACCGCTATCCACTTTCTTTGTCTATTTGCCTCAGGCAGTGGGCCCATAATGTCAACTCCCCATATAGCGAATGGCCATCCGGCTACTATAGTCTTTTGCTCAGTTAGAGGCAAATAGGTCTTTTTTCCATGGATTTGGCATTGATGACATGTTTTGACATGGGCAATTGCGTCTTCTTCCATGCTGTCCCAGAAATAACCATTGAGCTTGGCTTTTCTGACCAAGGTCTGTGCCACTTAGTCAGCACCACTTTCACCTTTATGGATTTCCCTTAGCATATAATCTCCCTCCTCCTTATTGACACATTTTAGTAATGGGTGGGTGAAGGACTTTCTATAAAATTCTCCACCAATCATGGATTATCTTCCTGCCTTCTTCACCACTCTCTTTGCTTCCAACTCATCTTCTGGTAAAATTCCTGAGTCCAAATAAGCCATGATGGGTTACATCCATCCAGGATCTCTGCTATCAGTAATAAGGATCTCCTCTGATTCAATGCATGGATGAGATTGAACTTCAAATGGACATGATAGGTTCTTCCATTCTTTCTAACTTACAGCTGCTTTAGCTAGCTTATCCGCTTCATTGTTCCCATTTCAGGAGATATTTTCCACTCGCCATGACGTCCCTTTTTTTTCAATGCTCTCCAGCAAGGACCTTACCTTCTTCAAATACTTGGACATGGACTGGTCTTTAGTTTCAAAATTAGTATTGATTTGGTTTAAGACTAACCTTGAGTCGCTGAGGATCTTGACTCTATTTGGCCCGATTTCTCTCATCGGTTCCAAACCCTGAATTATAGCTTCGTATTCTACAGCATTATTGGTAGCAGGGAAGGCCAAATTTACTACATAAGACAGGTGAATTTATCTAGTCTTTTGATGTAAATTCCAACTCCTGTGCCTTCCTGGGATGAGGCACCATCTACATATACTTCCTATTCTTCTACCTTCAGAATTTCTTATTCCTCTAACCCCAAGACTCAGTCATAAAATCTGCCAATACTTAATCTTTTAACGCAGGCCTTGCCTTATACTAGATATCAAATTCACTAAGGCAGATGGACCACTCGGCAAGTCTCCCAAAAGTGTCTAGCCTTTACAAAACTTTCTTGAGTGGGAAGTTTGTTCGAACCAATATGGTGTGAGCTTGAAAGTAAGGCCTTAACCTGGCAGATGTCGAGATGATTGCCAAGGCTAATTTTTCAATTTTTGGATACCTGATTTCTAGTCCTCTTAATACATTACTAGAATAATACATTGGGTGCTGCTACCCTTGCTCTTCCCTGACCAACACTACTCCTACCGCTTCATCTGTTGCTGCTAGATACAAGAATAGATTTTCCCCATCAACATGCCAGCTTAACAATGAGGGTGATGCCATAAATTGTTTTATCTCCTTAAATGCCCCCTAGCACTCATTATCCCATTTTAAGCTCTACTCTTTTTTTATAACCTTATAGAAAGGTAAACACCTTTTTGCTGAAAATGAGATAAAGCACCCCAGGGCATTGATCCTGCCATTTAACTTTTTTACTTTATTAATATTTTTTGTGAGGCTATGTCTTGGATGGCCTTGATCTTCTCTGGATTTGCTGCAATACCTCGTTGAGATATCATAAAACCTAGAAATTTGCCTCCATGCACCCCAAAGACATATTTCTCCGGATTTAGCTTCAACCGATACTTTTGTAGCACTTTAAATGCCTCCCTTATATCTTCCAAATGATTTACTTCATTCTTAATTTTGATAATCATGTCATTCACGTACACTTCAATAGTTCTTCTAATCATGTCTTTGAACATTTCATTGACCAAGCGTTGGTATGTTGCTTCAGCATACTTCAAGCCTAATGGCATGACTTTGTTGTTGAGATTCATCATGGAAAATCAAACAAATGACAGTGAAAACCAATTCAGATTTTTTTAGAATTCGTGTTCCAAGAATTTATGAAGACAAAATCAAAAATCAAAATGAGAAAGAACAAAGAGATTCGATCTCACCTTACAAGTTTCTTATAGAGACGGCTACAGAAATCAAAGAAGATCTCCTCCACATTCACGTACACGAACGCCTAACGAAGCAAAACCTGTGCTAGCGTCGGATCAAAACCAAGAGAGAGAAGAAGGGAAGGGTTGAAATTATCAACCTTGAAAATTAGAGATAAGGTTTTATTCTCTTAAGTGAGTAATTATACTCTCTTAACCCTAGGTCTAATTAATTACCTTAGGTTATGTTTTAATTTCAAATTAATTTAATTACACATATATGAATTAAATTACACCATATAATATAATTCATATCATGTTAATTAAATATAATTTACCAAATTAAATTAACCCAATAATTATTTAGATTTCACTTAAGAGATTATATATATAAACCAATATATATTAATTGTATTTCCTCCCAGGAAATAAATATGTAAAATTTATTAATCAAATTAATTCTATGAAACACAATAATTATTGATTATATTATTTGATCAATCCAATCAATATATAATTTAATTAATAAAGTTCTCTTCTCCTGTCAATATACTCTAAGTATATAGCTGAGCCATTAAGTGCTGGTTCAAACTATTGGATATGCCCTAGTCCCGAGGCATTCGACCTTGTATTTGTATGGTACATTTATTGGATTTATGTATTATACTTATTTTGTGTCATTAATAAAGGCATTAATTCAATTATTATATATATCTTATGCAATATCTTAAATGAAGTATCCAATGGACATATCCATATCCATGATGACAATAGGGAAAACGATATGACCATAAAGAGATTCATAGTCTGTTCCAGCCATGGGAATGAATGGAACCAGAGACTATCATTAACCTGATTGTATGGCAGTGTCTTACCGGTCATTGGACATGCGATGTCAACCAAGTTAATGAGTACATGCAAAAGGGGCATGGTACTGGATAGATCCACTAAATGAGAAATCCACATGGTATAGTATCACAAGTGATTCTCATGTAGTACTTGTATGGATCCTTTGACCTTACCATATGATGGTGTTGCATGCGAGGTCGCATACTTAGGGGTACGCCTAAAGGGCCTGTAATAGGGTGCCAAGTATGGGTACTTTCGGGTATGTCACTTAGCATGGCAATGCTATGGATATGCAGAAGGGATTTGTCACTCAGTAGTCCACTGAGAAGATATCACCGGCCTCTTGATGAATGTGACTGATAAGAGTGTGGCCACACCCAAACAAGTTGGAACTTGTTTGTGAGCATCAGTACATTCGGGATCAATTAAATGTCTGGACATAAAAAAGGGTGATCAATCCATGCCTCTGTGTTGGACACCGATATCAATGACATGGGATATACAAGTTCAAACTACAGGGTTATGATTTCAGTTGGACTACCATCTCCATCTTAATTGGGGGCTGCAGTGGTTTGCTAGAGCCCGCCTACAATCTGTGGGCCATAGGCCCACTGCCAATATAAAGATGGGCCCACGGGATCGTACACATTGAGCGACTGAACACAGACTTAAGGAATCACATGTATACTTGGAGTATACACACTGGAGAGAGAGGATTATATTAATCATATTATAAAGATCAATTGGATTGATCATAACGATAAAACTAATATTAGTGTTGGCATTCTCATAATTAATTCAATGAATAAATTTATGAGATTATTTCCTAGGTGGAAATATTTCATATGTATAGGTTTACATATGAATTTATTTTGTGAAGATCCAATTATAATTTCATGGATTAAATTAATTGATCAAATCAATTTTGATTAAATGTAAATAATATGTTACATGGTGTAATATATTACATACATGTTAAAATTAAAGTTGGATTTGAAATTAATTTGGACCAAGTAAATTAGAATGGATTTGGGCCTTCAAACAAGAAGGAAAGCCCACACAAAAAGAAGCCAACATGGGCCGAAATTTTCAAGGGAAAATTTCGGTCACCTAGGGTTAAAATAACCCTAGGAATTTTGGCCAGGTGAAGCAAGACAAGCCATAGCCAAAATTCTCATCTCCCTCTCTAAAAGTTTTTTGATTTCTGACGCTAGCACAGGTCGTGTTCCAAAGGCGTTCGTGTACGTGAACAAGGAGGGAATCTACGTTGATTTTTGCAGCCATCTCTTAAAGAGATACTCTTGGTAAGAGTTTAATCTCTTCTTGAAAATTTTATGTTTTGCAATTTTCATCTCAATAGCTCCTGGGCACGGATTTGAGGAAATCACCGCGTTCTTCCGCATTCAATCGGGTGATTTCCAGTGAAAAATACCAACAGTGGTATCAGAGCTGGCTTTTGATCCGTGGAAATTACTTAATTGGTTTGAATCCTTTGGATTTAAAATTTGATTTTTTATTTGGGATTCATGGATTGGGGTTTGTGATTTTTCTCCTTTGATTTTGTGCAATTGAAATTAAATTTGTATATAAGTTTATGTTCACTTAATTTTATTGTTTAGACGAGATTCTTGGTGAATTTTGTTATGGCTACTAATTTTTTTTAATTTTTGGAAAAATCACGGGCTGATTTCGGTCGTGCAGGACTACCGGCGGCACGCGGTGGGAACAACGGCAGCAGCCGCTGCCGCTAGTTCCAGCAGCAACCGCTGCCTCAGCAGCAGGCTGCTGGGCGACCATTGTGAGGCAACAGTGCCGCTGCTGGGCAGCAGCCACTACTGGGCAGTGGCTACCCCTAGCCGCAGTGGGCCGGGCCCAGTATTTTGGATTTGGCGGGTTTGGGCCCAAGACCTAGTTTTAAAATTCTAATTGGTTTTAAAATTCTTGTGTTTAAATTTTTGCAATTTAAATGCGCATGGTTTCTTAAATGAATTTTAATTTTATTCATGTGATATTAGTTTTGGAAATTAATATGGTTAATTGAAATTGGCTTGGGTAATTTTGGCACAATTACCTGGATGGCAAATATGGACCCATGGTTTCCCAATTCCAGTGGGAGCAGTTAGACTGCCTGGGCAAGAGGCCCAAAGCCCGTTAAGGGCTAGAACCATGGTGGGCCAAAATTGGTGATTTCAAAATAATGGCTTAGACATAATTGAAATGGGCTTAATTCATGCATTATAACATGCTTATAAATTTTATGTATTGGATGCATATGTGTGATTAAATATTTATATGGTTGGATGCTATTGGGCCTTATTCAAGATGGGTTGTATTTTCTTTTTGGGTAAATACGACCTGCGTATCGTTTTTCTTTTTTTTTTTTAATGTAATTTTATTTTATTTAATTATTATAAAATTTGTAAAAGAAGAAGCCCATGGAGTGGTGAGCCCAAGTGGAGGTGCAAGCCCAAGAAGGAAGAAGATTGAGGCCCACCTGATATTTGTTTCTAGTATAGGTTTACTAGAATAATATTAGGATGTAATATAGGCCTATAGCAGTCCATTTTACTTATTTATTTAATTATGCTTTATATTTATTTGCATGTGTGAATGTATGATCCAACAGCACATTTCACCCTCTTATGCATGTAAGCCGTTATTAAAATGAATCTAATAACCCAATGGAAATTACTAAGTCGCTTAAAAGTACTTCCCTCATTTAAACCAGCTCGAAGTGGGGATAGGCCAGTTGTAGACCTTGCCCTCGCAGGATACACTGGAGTATCGTCATTTTGTATTGGGTTAGGGTATAGGATACTCTAACACTTGGAGGGAGGTTTTGACTTAGCATAGGTAGTAGGATTCTCCTGGCCCTAAGCATAGATGGGTAAGTGCCAACAAGCCCATCAAATCGAGAGTCCCCAGGTTGGGATTGGACGGTGTTCCTACCTAAATAATTAGGATGTAGTTGTACTAGACCCTCGTCTGGCTATATCTTAATGAAATATTGATCTCGGCCCATGAGCCCAACAACTCGGATTAATTAATAACTTGATTCATTATTAATTATATATATGGGAAAAACAAAGTAAAGTCCTTTATTAACACTCTCAAATGTTTTTCTGTATAGAAACTCTCAAATGGTAAATAATAACACACTTTCACTGTGATCTATCTTAGAGAGGGACAAGCTTTTCGGTCCCAACTTTTTAGACTGGTCTAGGAACTTAAGAATAGTTCTAAGACAAGAGTCAAAAGAGTACATACTAGAAAGGCCTATACCGGTTGTGCCTCAGCGACTTAATCCACCGGCTGCATAGCTGGAGGAATACGAGGTGCATGTCAAGGATAATAGGGATGTGACATGCCTTATGTTGGCCTGCATGGTCCCCAAGCTACAAATGCAGTTCATGGACCATCAAGCCTATGCTATGATAACAACTCTTAATGAGATGTTTCAAGAGCAAGCTCATCAGGAAAGGACCTAACCAATAAGGCATTCCACTCCTGTAAGATAGGGGCTAGGACATCTGTGAGCGCACATGTGCTCAAGATGAAGGGCTATTTGGATACATTGGCCCATCTCGGATCACCCATCTCTCAGGAATTGGCAGTGGACACAATCCTTGCATCCTTACAAAATTATTATGATCAGTTCATCCTGAACTATAATATGCAAAGGATGAACCGCACTGTTACTGAGCTGCATAGGATGCTTAAGCTCACGGAACAGTCGATCAAGAAGACTCCGCTGGTGCTACTGGTCAACAAGGGGAACCCTCCTCTTGCCAAGGGCAACGCCAAGAAGGCCAAGGCTAAGAAGGCCAAGGCCCAGCAGAAGGCAAATCCCGAGGATGTCTGTTTCAGGTGCAAGCAGGCAGGCCATTGGAAGAGATCGTGTCCCAAGCTAATGGGAGAGCAGAGGAGGACCCACGGTGCATCTTCATCAGGTATTTATGTCATAGACATTAACCTTACTATTTCAACATCCTGGGTATTGGATACTGGATGTGGTTCTCACATTTGTTGTAATGTGCAGGGACCTAAGAACAGAAGGTCACTGGGATCAGGGGAGGTGGACTTGTGGGTCGGTAATGGAGCAAGGGTTACTGCCATAAAGATCAATGAATATCACCTCATGATGCCTTATGGATTGGTTTTAATTTTGGAACAGTGTTATTTTGTACATGCTATATGCAGGAATATTATTTCAGTTTCCATGTTGGATATTTCTGGATTTTATTTTACTATTTCAAATGGTATAATTTCTTTATCTAGAGAGGGGTTATTTTATGGAGATGCTCTATTAAATAATGGCCTATATATCCTGTGTTTGGATTTTTCACCGGAAATCACCCGATAAAAGCAGAAGAACGCAATGATTTCCTCAAATCCGTGCCCAGGAGCAGTTGAGATGGAAATTGGAAAAACAAAAATTTGATCAAAATAGATAAATCTCTTACCCAGAATATCTCTTTAAGAGATGGATGCATACCGTAGGAATCAATCTAGAATCTCTCCTCGTTCATGTACACGAACGCCTAATGAACACCACATGTGCTAGTGTCAGAAAACACAAAACCTTGGAGAGGGAGGCTTGGGAATTTCGGCTAGTGTGTATATTGGTTGCCTTGGCCGAAATTCCTAAGGTAATTAAACCCTAGGTGGCTAAAATTCTCAAGGAGAATTTCGGCCCAAACTAGCTCCTTCATCTGTGTGGGCTTCCATCTTTTATTTCAGGCCCAAACTTATTTTAATTAGTCTGGTTTAAATTAATTCAAGCCCAACTTTAATTTAACCATGTATTTAATATATTACATCAAGTAACATATTATTTACATTTAAATTAAAATTGGTTAGACTAATTAATTTAATCCATCAAATTAAAATTAGATCTTCACAAAATAAATTCATATGTAAACTTATACATATGAATATTTCCACCCAGGAAATAATCTCATAATTAACCCTATTAATTATGAGAGAGCCAATCAAATATTAATTTTATTATTATAATCAATCTAATTGATCTTTATAATATAATTAATATATTCCTCTCTCTCCAGAGTGTATCCTCCAAGTATACATGTGATTCCTTAAATCAGTGTTCAGTCGCTCAATATGTATGATCCCGTGGGCCCATCTTTATGTTGGCAGTTGGGCTCTAGCAAGCCACTGCAGCCCCTAATTAAGATGGAGATGGCAGTATAATTGTTATCATAACCCTGTAGTTTGAACTTGCATATCCTATGTCATCGATATCGGTGTCCAACACAGAGGCATGGATCGATCACCCTCTTTTGTGTCCAGACATTAACTTGATCTCGAATGTACTGAAGCTCACAAACAAGTTCTAACTTGTTTGGGTGTGGCCACACTCTTATCAGTCACATTCATCAAGAGGCCAGTGATATCTATTGAGTGACAAATCCCTTCTGCATATCCATAGTATTGCCATACTAGGTGACATACCCGAAAGTACCCATACTTGGCACCCTATTACAGGCCCTTTAGGTGTACCCCTAAATATGCAACCTCACATGCAATACCATCATATGGTCAGGTCAAAGGATCCATACAAGTACTACATGAGAATGACTTGTGATACTATACCATGTGGATTTCTCATTTAGTGGATCTATCCAGTACCATGCCCTTTTTACATGTACCCATTAACTTGGTTGACATCCCATGTCCAATGACCGGTAAGACACTGCCATACAACCAGGTTAATGATAGTCGCTTGTTCCACTCATTCCCATGACTGGAACAGACTACGGATCTATTTATGGTCATATCGTTTACCCTATCGATGGTCTCACTGCCAAGTGCATGACACTTTTCGTTCGTGTGCCCTAGTTCTTAGGGCATTGGATTCTTGTATTTTGTATTATACATTAAGACTCATTGTATAAATACATTATTTGTGTCACATTAATAAAGGCAATTAATCTATTTCATTTGTATCTTGTGCTATAATATGAGTAGAGTATCCATTGATTGATAATCATAAAACCTATCCCAGGTCTGTTCTAACTGTGGGAACGAATAGAACCACAGACTTGTATATTCGATGACTGTATGGTAGTTCTTAACTAGCCATAGTACTTGTATAGTCAGTCATGAATATAGGTACATGTCGTTGACATGGGACTGGATCGATCCGTACAAGAAAGCCACATGGTTGTCACGTCATAGGTCTTTCTTGAGTAGGTGTCTTTTGTCCTCAGACCAGATTTCATAATAATATCGATATGGAATCCGATTCACTTTGACATACGCCAAACAGGTCTGTAAAAGGATGCTAAATATGGGTATGATTGGGTGGACCGGTGAACATGTTGATATTGATGATGAAGTGATGGAATTGCCACTCGGGTAACACCGAGATGATATCATTGGCCACTTGATGAGTGGGACTGATAAGTGTATGGCCATACCCAAATAAGTTGGTTGCTTATTTGATTAATCAGTCAACTCAAGATCAAGAAATATAATGAACAACAGAAGAGGATGACGAACACCATGCCTCTTGTTTATTCATATCGATATCGTTAGGCAAAGGACAGTATGAGATTACTACCGGGTGAGTGTCTTCTAAAGACTGCTGCATCTCTGTCTTAATTGGGGGCTGTAATGGTTTGCTAGAACCCACTTACAGTCTGTGGGCCTTGGGCCTACTGCCAACATAAAGACAGACCCATAGGATCGTGCACATAGATCAACTGAGCTGGAACTTATAGAAATTGTACATGTAATGTACATTGGAAGGAATGCGTTAATTAATTAGTTGACATTCGGTGTCAAGGTAATTAATTGACATTGGGTTGAATTTAATTTAATTAATAAGTTTACATAATGTAATTAATTAATTTATCAATTAATTGAATTACATAAAGTAAACAATTAATTAAATAATTTTCCTAAGTAGCAAAATCAAATACATGTATTGTATTAACTTAAGTGTGATTTAATTTTATTTAGGGGTAATTAAATTTAGCCAAATTGAATTAAATTACATAGTATATACTTTTTAATTAAAGTTTATTTATGTAATTATAATCCTAGTGGGCTTGGGTTTAATTAACCTAATTAGAACCCAATTAGACAAGGTGTCTATAAAAGGGCACACTTAAGGAATAAAAACCTAATTCAACTCTAATTAATTGCTGGAAATTTCAGCCACCAATAGTAGCTCCAAAACAGCCGAAAATCCCAGCATTAAACCTCCATTCCTTCGTGTCTTCGGCTAGCACCGGTTCCCGCTCAATAGTTGGTCGTGCACCGGACTTTGGAGATCACAGTTTCAAGAAACGATTCTGCAGCAATCTCTAGAGAAGACGAATCCGGTGAGTTAATCTCTCTTGATTCTTATTTGATTTTATTCTAATCAATGGTAATTGGACACGATAGGTGGATTCTAGGAAATTTTAAACGGTGTATTTTCCGCTGCGCCACGTTATTTTTCCAATGACGAATCCCAACAGTGGTATCAGAGCCTTGGTTTTGTCCATTAGATTGATTAGAATTGGTTCTTGAAAGCATTCTTGAAGAAAGAATGGGTTTCAAGTTTGTGATTTTAGGGTTTTTATTCAATTGGTTTTGTTTTGATAAACCCTAGAATTTTGGATTGGGGTTTTGATTTTTTTTCCCCAATTGTTTTCATCAAAAATTGTTTTTCTATATGGATTATATATTTGGCTGGAAACTAATTTTATGTTTATGATTTAATAATAAAAAAAAAAAAAAATTTGTTGGCCAAAATTGGAATCGCAATTGCGATTCCAATTTTTGGCTCTTCTGCTGCTTGCCGCAGTAGGCATATTGCCTGCTACGGCACGCAGCAGCCCACAAGGGGCTGCTGCTGGCAGCAGCGCGGGGTTCGGGTCCGTTTTGGATTTTGCGGGTATATTTTATTCCGGACCCTAATGCATATTAAATTAAATTTTTTAAATTAATTTGTGTTTAAATTGCTTATTTTATTGGCATGCATATTTAATTTAATTGTTTGCATATTAAATTGAATATGGACTTTGTGAAATTGGCCCAATAAACCGTGACACCGGTTAAAATTGGAAGAGCTAAATTTTAAATTTGTGACAACCCAAATTCAAGTGGGAGCAAAATTGTTAATTTTGCATTTATGGATGTTATCCATTGGGCCTTTATGGGCCTTAGTCACATTTGTTAAAATTGGCAATTTCACCCTAAGTAACTCGGCTTAACATTTATATTTATAATTTGGAATGCCATGATCATGCATCATATTGGTATGTATGTGCACGACAGGTACTTTTTTTGAAATGTTATGTTGAGTTCTATGGGCCCTAAATTATTATCGGTTGTAATTTAATTTTGGGAAATATGGCCTGCGTGTCATTTTTTTATTTTGATGTAATTTAAGAATAGATTTTATTTTACAAAATTATTGTAATTGCATCAAGTATGGAGGAAGGCCCAAATGGAGCAAGCCCATGGTGGGAGCCCAAGAAGGATTGCAGTCCGGCCCATGAAGAATTAGATAGGATATCTAGTTTTTCATTAGGTTGTAATTAAAGGCCCATAGGATCTCATTTATTTTAAATTAAGTATGCTATTGCATTTGTCATATAATATGGTTGTATGGATCACCAAATTATTACCCGTGTTTATGCATGCTAAGCCGCATCACTTAATTATAATCCGGAAATTAAAATATTGAGTCGCTTAAAAGTGCTTCCCACATTCACACCTCTTCCTCCCATTGATGCTGCAATGTGCGCCATGCCCTAGCTGGGTATATTGTAGTATTCGGCGGGCCGTCGAGGGTCAAGATACTTGGTATGGTTAACATGTGAATGGTGGTTTGACTCAACATGGGTAGCATTAGCTCAGAGCGGGCCCTAAGCACAGATGGGTAAAGTGTCAATAAGCCCATCAAACCAAGAGTCCTTCATGGAAGGATTGGATAGGTTGTCCTACCAAACGACTCAATGGTTGGTTAGCGAGCCCTAGTTCGGCCAGTCATTGATAAGTTGTGGATCTTGGTCAAGTCAGCCAATTAACAACACCAACAAACAAATTAAAATCGGATTATTAATTTGAATTGGCTTAAAAGTCCTTTATTTCTAACTCAAGCAATGATTTCTTCCATGTAGATAATCCCATTTTAGTTAAGCAATTAAATGGCTGCAACAAACAACAACTCACTCTCACTTAGGTCACTCTTGGAGAAGGAGAAGCTTTCGGGGACTAACTTCCTGGACTGGGCTAGGAACTTACAAATAGTTCTTAGACAAGAGTCTAAGGAGTATGTACTGAATGCTCCTTGCAGGTCGAGGCATCACCACGGCAATGGTGGAGCAGTATGATTGGCATGTGAGGGATGACCGAGATGTCTCGTGCCTCATGCTGGGTACCATGGCTTCTAATCTTCAGAAGCAGTTCATGGACGAGCATGCTTATGAGATGATGGATCAGCTTAAAAAGATGTTCCAAGATCAGGCTCGTCAGGAACGTTACCTGACAACTAAGGCACTTTGCACGACTGTGATGGCAGCTGGGACTTCTGTTAGCACTCATGTGCTAAAGTTGAAGGGGTATATTGATACACTTGCCTACCTCGGCTCGCCAGTACCGCAGGACTTGGCAACAGACATTATTCTTGGGTCACTTCCTGAGTCTTACAACCAGTTTATCATGAATTACCATATGCAAGGGTTGGATAAATCAGTTGTTGAGCTGCATGGCATGCTCAAGCTTGCTGAGCAGTCTCTTAAGAAGACTTGTGAAGTATTGCTGGTGAACAAGGGCAATACACCCATTGCTAAGGGAAAGGCCAAATCTAAGGCCAAGGCTAAGGCCCAAAAGGCCAAGGCTAAGGGCAAAAGGGTTGTGGCCCATCCTAAAGCAAGGGTTGCCTCTCCTGATGATGTTTGCCATGAGTGTCATGAGAAGAGGCACTGGAAGAGCTCATGTCCAAAGCCAAGGGAGCAACTGAAGGGCAAAACTGCTGCTTTATGTTGTTGAGATTAATCTGGCTATTTCTACATCTTGGGTCTTGGGCACTGGATGTGGATCTCACATTTGTTCAAATGTGCAGGGTCTAAGAAATAGGAGATTATTAGGATCTGGAGAAGTAGATCTTCGAGTCGGAAATGGTGCTCGGGTTCAGGCCATGGAGATCGAAGATTATTTCTTAGAGATGACTAGTGGACTTGTTTTGGAACTAAGAAACTGTTATTTTGTACCTGCGATGCGCAGGAATATTATTTCCGTTTCTTTGTTGGATATTTCTAGTTTTGTATTTAATATTGGACATGGTAGAATTTCTATGCAATGTGGCAATATTATTTATGGAACAGCATTTCTTGAAAATGGCTTATATATCCTTGATCTAAAACGTGAAAGTTCAATCGATAACATAAATACTAAAAGGATTAAACAAAATGAAATTAATCCTACTTACATCTGGCATTGTCGACTTGGCCATATAAATGAGAAGCGCATAGCTAGGCTTCACTCTAGTGGAGTGCTAGGGTCATTTGACATCCAGTCTTATGACACATGCGAATCTTGTTTGAGAGGCAAGATGACAAAGGCGCCTTTTAGCAAGACTGCTGAAAGGGCCTCAGAGCTATTGGAGCTAATACATTCCGATGTATGTGGCCCAATGAGCACTAGTGCTAGATCTGGTTTTCTGTACTTTAAGAATGAAGTAGAAAACCAACTTGGCAAGAAAATAAAAGCACTTCGGTCTGACCGAGGGGGTGAATATTTGAGCCAAGATTTTGACTCGTTTTTGAGAGAGTGTGGGATCATATCCCAACTCACTCCTCCTGGTACACCCCAGTGGAATGGAGTGTCAGAAAGGAGGAATAGGACCTTACTTGAGATGGTCCACTCGATGATGAGTCATGCTACACTCCCTGTCTCCTTTTGTGGATATGCTTTAGAGACAGCTGCTTACATTCTTAACAATACACCAAGCAAGGCAGTTGAGGGAACACCATATGAACTATGGAAAGGCCGAAAGCCCAATGTTTCCTTCTTGAAGATTTGGGGCTGTGATGCACATGTTAAGAAATTGACAAGTGGCAAACTCGAGTCCAAATCTGTCAAGTGCCAGTTTGTGGGTTACCCTAAGGAAACTAAGGGTTATTACTTCTACGATCCAGCCGAAAACAAAGTTTTCATAGCCAGAAATGCAGTCTTCTTGGAGAAGGAATTCCTATCCAAGAGAGACAGTGGGAGTAATGTTGAACTTTCAGAAGTTCAAGACACACAAACTCCTGCAGCTACTGCTGAGGATGCTTTGGGAACCAATCTGACTACTCAAGAAATTGAGGAACCAGAAATGGTTGCACAGGATCTTAGAAGGTCTGGTAGGACATGTCATTAGCCAGAGAGGTACGGCTTTCTCGTGACTGATGATAGGGACCTTATGGTCGTTGACCAAGAGGAGCCTAAGACCTATCAGGAGGCTGTTGAAAGCCCACACTCAGATCAATGGCGCAAAGCCATGGAGGCTGAGATGCAATCTATGCACGATAACCAAGTATGGAACTTGGTGGATCCACTTCTGGGTGCTAAGGTGATAGGTTGCAAGTGGTGTTTCAAGTTAAAGGCCCCGTGTGTATAAGCTGGTTAGTGGGAGCGTTTCCACCGTCCTAGTGCTGTATGTTGACGACATCCTTATCATTGGAAGTGACATACCAACACTGCAAGGGTTAAGCAGTGGTTGAGCAGGTGCTTCGCAATGAAGGACTTAGGCGAAGCTGAGACGATCTTAGGGATCAGGATCTACAGAGATAGATCTAATCGGCTTCTAGGCCTAAGTCAGGCCACGTACATTGACAAGGTTCTGAAAGGATTCAGCATGGACAAGGCAAAGAAAGGTTTCTTGCCTATGCGCCATGGGTTGAAGCTGAGTAAGAAAGATGGTCCTAAAACAAAGAAGGATCGGGAGAACATGGAAAAGATCCCTTACGCATCTGCTATTGGGTCTATCATGTACTCCATGTTATGTACGAGGCCTGATGTCTTGTTTGCACTAAGTATGGCTAGCCGGTACCAGTCGGACCCCGGCGAGGAACACTGGAAGGCAGTCAAGGCAATCTTGAAGTACCTTAACCGGACTAAGGATGCTTTCTTAGTGTATAGAGGTCAAGATGAGCTGGTAGTGTCAGGTTACACTGATGCAAGCTTTGAGACCGATGAGGATGAGAACCAGTCACAGTCTGGTTATGTTTTTCTCCTGAATGGCGGTGCCATTAGTTAGAGGTCCTCAAAGCAGACCACCATTGCTGACACTACAATGGAAGCTGAGTACATAGCTGCGTGCGAAGCTCAAAGGAAGCCGTTTGGATCAAGAAAGTCATAACTGAGTTGGGAATAGTGCCCACTATCCTAGACCCAGTTGATGTTTTTGTGACAACAACGGGGCCATCGCACAAGCTAAGGTGCCCTGGTCACACAAGAGATCCAAACATGTACTCAGAAAGTTTCACCTCATTCGGGAGATCGTGAACATAGGTGACATATCATTGCAGAGGGTTGACACGAAGAATAATGTCACTGATCCATTGACCAAAGCGCTGTTGCAGACACAGCACGACGGTCATACCAGATCTATAGGAATTAGGGCAATGCCCACTTGGAACTAGTGCAAGTGGGAGATTGTTGGTGTGCCCTAGTTCTTAGGGCATTGGATTCTTGTATTTTGTATTATACATTAAGACTCATTGTATAAATACATTATTTGTGTCACATTAATAAAGGCAATTAATCTATTTCATTTATATCTTGTGCTATAATATGAGTAGAGTATCCATTGATTGATAATCATAAAACCTATCCCAGGTCTGTTCTAATCGTGGGAACGAATAGAACCACAGACTTGTATATTCGATGACTGTATGGTAGTTCTTAACTAGCCATAGTACTTGTATAGTCAGTCATGAATATAGGTACATGTCGTTGACATGGGACTGGATCGATCCGCACAAGAAAGCCACATGGTTGTCACGTCAAAGGTCTTTCTTGAGTAGGTCTCTTTTGTCCTCAGACCAGATTTCATTATAATATCGATATGGAATCCGATTTACTTTGACATACGCCTAACAGGTCTGTAAAAGGATGCTAAATATGGGTATGATTGGGTGGACCGGTGAACATGTTGATATTGATGATGAAGTGATGGAATTGCCACTCGGGTGACACCGAGATGATATCATTGGCCACTTGATGAGTGGGACTGATAAGTGTATGGCCATACCCAAATAAGTTGGTTGCTTATTTGATTAATCAGTCAACTCAAGATCAAGAAATATAATGAACAACAAAAGAGGATGACGGACACCATGCCTCTTGTTTATTCATATCGATATCGTTAGGCAAAGGACAGTATGAGATTACTACCGGGTGAGTGTCTTCTAAAGACTGCTGCATCTCTGTCTTAATTGGGGGCTGTAATGGTTTGCTAGAACCCACTTACAGTCTGTGGGCCTTGGGCCTACTGCCAACATAAAGACAGACCCATAGGATCGTGCACATAGATCAACTGAGCTGGAACTTATAGAAATTGTACATGTAATGTACATTGGAAGGAATGCGTTAATTAATTAGTTGACATTCGGTGTCAAGGTAATTAATTGACATTGGGTTGAATTTAATTTAATTAATAAGTTTACATAATAGAATTAATTAATTTATCAATTAATTGAATTACATAAAGTAAACAATTAATTAAATAATTTTCCTAAGTAGCAAAATTAAATACATGTATTGTATTAACTTAAGTGTGATTTAATTTTATTTAGGGGTAATTAAATTTAGCCAAATGGAATTAAATTACAAAGTATATACTTTTTAATTAAAGTTTATTTATGTAATTATAATCCTAGTGGGCTTGGATTTAATTAACCTAATTAGAACCCAATTAGACAAGGTGTCTATAAAAGGGCACACTTAAGGAATAAAAACCTAATTCAACTCTAATTAATTGCTGGAAATTTCAGCCACCAATAGTAGCTCCAAAACAGCCGAAAATCCCAGCATTAAACCTCCATTCCTTCGCGTCTTCGGCTAGCACCGGTTCCCGCTCAATAGTTGGTCGTGCACCGGACTTTGGAGATCGCAGTTTCAAGAAACGATTCTGCAGCAGTCTCTAGAGGGGACGAATCCGGTGAGTTAATCTCTCTTGATTCTTATTTGATTTTATTCTAATCAATGGTAATTGGACACGATAGGTGGATTCTAGGAAATTTTAAATGATGTATTTTCCGCTGCGCCATGTTATTTTTCCAATGACGAATCCCAACACTTTTCATCATAGATATTGATATGTCCATTGGATACTTCACTTAATATAATGCACAAGATATATATGAGTATTATACATAAATCCGATAAATGTATAATACAAATACTAGGACCAATGCCACGGGACTAGGGCATATCCAACAATCTCCCACTTGCACTAGTTCCAACTAGGCATGGGCCGAATCCCTATAGATCTAGTATGACCCTCATGCTTAGGCTGGGCCAGCACCTTGGTCAAAGGATCTGTGACATTATCCTCGATGTCCACTCTGTGCAATGCAATGTCACCTCTCTCCGCGATCTCTCGTATAAGGTGAAACTTTCTGAGCACGTGCTCTATGTTCTTGTGTGACCGGGGCTCCTTAGCTTGTGCAACGGCCCTATTGTTGTCACAGAAGATATCAACTGGGTCTTGGATAGTTGGCACTACTCCTAACTCAGTGATAAACTTCTTCATCCACACAGCTTCTTTAGCTGCATTACACGCCACGATGTACTCAGCTTCTGTTGTATAGTCTGCGATGGTTGGCTGCTTTAAGCTCCTCCAGCTTACAGCACCACCATTTATCAAAAATACATACCCAGACTGTGACTGGTACTCATCCTGGTCGGTCTGGAAGCTTGCATCAGTGTACCCAGTAACTGATAGCACTTCCTGACCACCATACACTAAGAAGCTATCCTTAGTCCTGTTAAGGTACTTAAGGATTGCCTTGACGGCCTTCCAGTTATCCTCCCCGGGATCCTACTAGTATCAGCTCATCATACTTAGTGCAAAGGCGACATTGTTGGAAATGCCTTAGTCCCGAGGCATTGGTCCTTGCATTTGTATCATAAATTAATTGGATTTATGTATTATACTTATTTGTGTTATTAATAAAGGCATTAATTCATTTATTATATTTATCTTGTGCAATATATTAAATGAAGTATCCAATGGACATATCTATATCCATGATGACAAGTGTCATGCACTTGGCAGTAAGACCATGGATAGGGTAAACGATATGACCATGAATAGATCCGTAGTCTGTTCCAGTCATGGGAATGAATGGAACAAGAGACTATCATTAACCTGGTTGTATGGCGGTGTCTTACTGGTCATTGGACATGGAATGTCAACCAAGTTAGTGGGTACATGCATAAGGGGCATGGTACTGGATAGATCCACTAAACGAGAAATCCACATGGTATAGTATCACAAGTGATTCTCATGTAGTACTTGTATGGATCCTTTGACCTGACCATATGATGGTGTTACATGTGAGGTCGCATACTTAGGGGTATGCCTAAAGGGCCTGTAATAGGGTGCCAAGTATGGGTACTTTCGAGTATGTCACTTAGCATGGTAATACTATGGATATGCAGAAGGGATTTGTCACTCAGTAGTCCACTGGGAAGATATCACCGGCCTCTTGATGAATGCAACTGATAAGAGTGTGGCCACACCCAAACAAGTGGGAACTTGTTTGTGAGCTTTAGTGCATTCGGGATCAAGTTAATATCCGGACACAAAAGAGAGTGATCAATCCATGCCTCTGTGTTGGACACCGATATCGATGACATGGGATATACAAGTTTAAACTACAAGGTTATGATAACAGTTAGACTGCCATCACCATCTCAATTGGGGGCTGCACTGGCTTACTAGAGCCCAATTGCAGTCTGTGGGCCATAGGCCCACTGCCAACATAAAGATGGGCCCACGGGATCGTACACATTGAGCGACTAAACACCGACTTAAGGAATCACATGTATACCTGGAGTATACACACTAGAGAGAGAGGTGTATAAATATTAATTATATTATAAGGATCAATTGGATTGATCATTATAATAAAAATTAATATTTGGCTGTACATGATTAATTGGATTAATTATGGGTTTACATATGAATTTGTTTATGAAGACTTAATTTTAATTTGATGGATTAAATTAATTGGTCAAACTAATTTTAATTTAAGTGTAAATAATATGTTACTTGGAGTAATATATTAAATACATGGGTTAATTAAAATTGGGCTTGAAATTGATTTAAACCAGACTAATTAAAATAGGTTTGGGCCTGAATTAAAAGCAGGAAGCCCATACAGACGCAGAAGCCAAATTGGGCCTAAATTCCCATAAGGGAATTTGGAAACCCTAGGGTTAGAACCCAAGGGAGAATTCGGCCAACATACAGCCACCATTTGGCCGAATTCCAAAGTCTCCTCCCTCTCCGAAATTTTGTGATTTTTCGACGCTAGCACGGGTGGTGTTCGTTAGGCGTTCGTGTATGAGAACGAGGAGGAAATCTAATTTGATTTCTGCAATCTTCATCCATCTCTTGAAAGAGATATTTCGGGTAAGAATTGAATCTCTTTCTATTTCAATTTTAAGTTTTACAATTTCCACTTCAATTTCTCCTGGGACTGGATTTGAGGAAATCATCGCATTCTTCCGCTTTTATCGGGTGATTTATGGTGAAAAATCCCAACAGACATCAGATCTCGTACATACCATGGAGTACATAATTGATCCTATAGCCGAACCATATGGAACCAACTTCATGTTCTCCCTATCCTCCCTTGTCTTAGGACAGTTCTTCTTACTAAGTTATAGCCCATGGCCCATTGGTAAGAAACCTTTCTTAGCCCGGTCCATGCTGAACCTTTTCAGAACTTTGTCTATGTATAAGGCCTGACTCAGGCCCAGAAGCCGATTTGATCTATCCTTATAGATCCTGATCCCTAGGATCATCTCAGCTTTGCCTAAGTCCTTCATTGTGAAGCACTTACTCAGCCACTGCTTTGCCCCTTGTAGTGTAGGTATGTCGCTTCCAATGAGCAGGATGTTGTCTACATAAAGTACCAAAAATGTGACAATGCTCCCACTAGTCCTCTTATACACACAAGGCTCATCTTGATTTTGTATGAAGCCATATTCCTTTATAGCCTCATTGAATCTAAGATTCCAACTTCGTGATGCTTGCTTCAGTCCATAAATGGACCTTTAAAGCTTGCATACCCTTCCCAAATACTCTGGATCGATAAAACCCTCGGGTTGTGTCATGTACACATCCTCGAGTAGCTTTCCATTAAGGAAAGTAGTTTTGACATCCATTTGCCAGACTTCATAGTCGTACCATGCGGCTATGGCTAGCAAGATCCTGATGGATTTGAGCATGGCTACTGGTGAGAAAGTCTTATCATAGTCTATTCCATGGACTTGTCTAAAACCTTTTGCAACCAGACGCCCCTTGAAGGTATTATCGGCCTTCAGCTTGTAGCACCACTTGCAACCTATTACCTTAGCACCCGGAGGTGGATTAACCAAGTTCCAAACCTGGTTATCATATATAGATTGCATCTCTGCCTCTATGGCTTTACGCCAATTGCCAGATTGTGGGCTTGCCATAGCCTCCTGGTAGGTTTTGGGTTCTTCCTCATCCCAGATGAGAAGAGTTTGATCATCGGTGATGAGGAAACCATACTTCTCTGGTTCCCGACGATCCCTACCAGACCTTCTAGGTCCTTGTGTGGCCTGGGTCGGTGCTTCCTCCTGTGGAAGCACCACCTGGGCCTCCGAGTTATCCTCTTCAGGAGCTTGTGGACCTTGAACTTCCCTGAGTTGAACATTGCTCCCACTATCTTTCTTGGAAAGGAACTCCTTTTCTAGAAAGACCCCCTTCCTTGCCACGAACACCTTGTTCTCGGCGGGGTTGTAGAAGTAATACCCTTTGGTTTCCCTAGGGTAGCCCACAAACAGGCATTTATCAGTTTTGGGCTCTCGCTTGCCACTAGTCAATCTCCTGACATGTGCTTCACATCCCCAAATCCTTAGGAAAGGCACATTTGGCTCCCTACCCGTCCATATCTGATATGGGGTCTTTTCCACTGCCTTAGTCGGAGTGTTATTTAAGATAAGAGCTGCTGTCTCGAGGGCGTGTCCCCAGAAACTAATTGGGAGAGAGGCTTGACTCATCATTGAGCGGACCATGTCCAACAAGGTCCTATTCCTCTGTTCAGACACCCCATTCCATTGTGGTGTTCCGGGAGGAGTGAGTTGTGGAACTATTCCATGCTCTCTCAAATATGAGTCAAACTCTAGGCTTATATACTCACCTCCTCGGTTCGACCGAAGGGTTTTGATATTTCTGCCTAGCTGGTTCTGTACCTCGTTCCTAAATTCCTTGAACCTATCAAGGGTCTCAGACTTGTGTTTCATCAGATGGACATAGCTATATCTGCTGAAATCATCCGTGAATGTGACGAAGTACAGGTGTCCACCTCTGGTCGCTGCGCTCATGGGTCCACATACATCTGAATGTATTAGGTCCAATAAGCCAGTGGCCCTTTCAGCCTTTTTGCTAAAATGCACCTTAGTAATCTTGCCTTGTAAACATGACTCGCATATATCAATTGACTCCAAGTCAAATGACCATAAGACTCCAGCTTTGTGAAGCCTAGCTATGCGCTTCTCGTTTATGTGGCCAAGACGACAATGCCATAGGTAGATAGGATTAAGTTTGTTGGGCTTAACCCTTTTAGTGTTTATGTTATAGACGTGATTGGTTTCATTTAAGTCCAGGATATATAGGCTATTATTTAATAGAGCGTCTCCATAAAATAATCCCTCTCTAGATAAAGAAATTCTACCATTAGAAATAGTAAAATGAAATCCAGAAATATCCAACATTGATACCTGAAGAGGACGCACCTTGGCTCCTTCTCTGTTCTCCCATCAGCTTGGGACACGATCTCTTCCAGTGGCCTGCCTGTCTGCACCCGAAATAGACATCCTCAGGACCTGCCTTCTGCTGGGCCTTGGGCTGGGCCTTGGCCTTCTTAACCTTGGCCTTCTTGGCCTTGGCCTTAGCCTTTTCCTTGGCCTTGCCCTTAGCAAGAGGAGGGTTCCCCTTGTTAACCAACAGCACCGGTGGAGTCTTTTTGATCGACTGCTCAGTAAGCTTGAGCATCCCATGCAGCTCACTGATAGTACGGTTCATCCCTTGCATGTTGTAGTTCAGGATGAACTTATCATAAGAATCCGGCACGGATGCAAGGATTGTGTCCACCACCAACTCCTGAGAGATGGGCGATCCGAGACGGGCTAAACTGTCCAAATAGCCCTTCATCTTGAGTACGTGTGCACTCACAGATGTCCTAGCCCCCATCTTATAGGAGTGGAATGCCTTGTTGGTCAGGTACCTTTCCTAACGAGCTTGCTCCTGAAACATCTCATTAAGAGTTGTTATCATAGCATAGGCTTGATGGTCCATAAACTATTTTTGCATTTCGGGGACCATACAGGACAACATTAGGCATGTAACATCCCTATTGTCCTTGACATGCACCTCATATTCCTCCAGTTGGGTAGCCGGTGGATTACGGCCCTGAGGCGCAGCCGGTACAGGCCTCTCCAGTACATACTGTTTAGACTCCTATCTTAGAACTATTCTCAAGTTCCTAGACCAGTCCAAAAAGTTAGGACCGGAAAGCTTGTCCCTTTCAAGAATTGATCGCAGTGATAATGAGTTGTTATTTGCCATTTAGAGTTTCTACACAGAAAAAGATTTTAGAGTGTTAATAAAGGACTTTACTTTGTTATTCCCATACATAATTAATTATGAATCAAGTTATTAATTAAACTAAGTTGTTGGGCTCATGGGCCGAGATCCATATTTCATTAAGATATAGCCAGAAGAGGGTCTGGTACAACTATACCCTAATTATTCAGGTAGGAACGCCATCCAATCCCAACCTAGGGCCTCTTGGTTTGACGGGCTTGTTGGCACTTACCCATCTGTGCTTAGGGCCAGGAGAATCCTACTACCCATGCTAAGTCAAAAGCTCCATTCAAGTGTTAGAGTATCCTATACCCTAACCCAATACAAAATGACGATACTCCAGTGTATCCTACGAGGGCATGGTCTACAACTGCCCTATCCCCACTTCTAGCTGGTTTTGAATGAGGGAAGCACTTTTAAGCGACTTAGTAATTTCCATTAGGTTATTAGATTCATTAATAACGGCTTACATACATAAGGCGGGTGAAATGACTATTGGATCATACATTTATACATGAAAATAAACATAAAGCATAATTAAATAAATAAGTAAAATGGACTGCTATGGGCCTATATTACATCCTAATATTATTCTAGTAAATCTATACTAGAATCCAATATCAGGTGGACCTCCATCTTCTTCCTTCTGGGCTTGCACCTCCATTTAGGCTCGCCACTCCATGGGCTTCTTCTTTTATAAATTTTATAATAGGTAAATAAAATAAAATTACATTAAAAGAAAAACGACGCGCAGACTATATTTAACCAAAAAGAAAATACAACCCATCTTGAATAAGGCCTAATAGCATCCAATCATACAAAATATTCAATCACCCATATGCATCCAATACATATAATTCATAAGCATGTTACAATACATGATTTAAGCCCATTTCAATTATGTCCTAGCCATTATTTTGAAATCACCAATTTTGGTCCACCATAGTTCTAACCCTTAACGGGCTTTGGGCCTCCAGCCCAGGCAGTCCAACTGCTCCCACTGGAATAGGGAAACCATGGGTCCAATTCAGCCGTCCAAGTAATTGTGCCAAAATTACCCGAACCAATTTCAATTAACTATATTAATTTCCAAAATTAATATCACATGAATAAAATTAAATTTCATTCAAGAAACCATACGCATTTAAATTACATAAATTTAAACACACGAATTTTAAAACCAATTAAATTTTCAAAACTGGGCCCCAGGCCCAAAAATCCGCCAAATCCAAAAATACTGGGCCCGGCCTGCTGCGGCTAGGGCAACCTAGTTGCCCTAGCAGCAGCCGCCGCTGCTAGAGGCAGCAGGGGCACAGCCGCTTAGCGGCTGCCCACTGCCCAGCAGTGGCTGCCGCGCATTGGCCGCCCAGTGGCAGTAGCAGCATGAGCTGCCGCTGTTGCTGGTGCAGCAGCAGGCAGCGGCTCCCGCCGCTGGCAGCCCTGCACACCGAGAACAGCTAGATTTTTTTTATTATTAAAACAGAAAATAATAATAAAAAAAAACATGGCATCCAAAACAAGAAATTCACCAAGAATTCTCATACATACAATTAAATTAAACAAACATAAACCAATATGCATATTCAATTTCAAACCCAAACCAAGAACCCCAATAAAAAATCTCCAATTTTAAAACATGGGATTGAACCAATTTTAACAATTTCCACGGATCAAATGCCTGTTCTGATACCACTGTTGGGACTTTTCACTGGAAATCACCCGATAAAAGCGGAAGAACGCGATGATTTCCTCAAATCCGTGCCCAGGAGCAGTTGAGATAGAAATTGGAAAAACAAAAATTTGATCAAAAGAGATAAATCTCTTATCCGGAATATCTCTTTAAAAGATGGATGCAGACCGTAGGAATCAATCTAGAATCCCTCCTCGTTCACGTACACGAACGCCTAACGAACACCACACGTGCTAGTGTCGGAAAACACAAAACCATGGAGAGGGAGGCTTGGGAATTTCGGCTAGTGTGTATATTGGTTGCCTTGGCCGAAATTCCAAGGGTAATTAAACCCTAGGTGGCCGAAATTCTCGAGGAGAATTTCGGCCCAAACTAGCTCCTTCATCTGTGTGGGCTTCCATCTTTTATTTCAGGCCCAAACCTATTTTAATTAGTCTGGTTTAAATTAATTTCAAGCCCAACTTTAATCTACCCATGTATTTAATATATTACATTAAGTAACATATTATTTACATTTAAATTAAAATTAATTAAAATTAAAATTGGTTAGACTAATTAATTGGTTAGACTAAAATTAATTAAAATAATTAAGTAAATAAATTAAAATTGGTTAGAATAATTAATTTAATCCATCAAATTAAAATTTGATCTTCACAAAGTAAATTTATATGTAAACCTATACATATGAATATTTCCACCCAGGAAATAATCTCATAATTAATCCTATTAATTATGAGAGAGCCAATCAAATATTAATTTTATTATTATAATCAATCCAATTGATCTTTATAATATAATTAATATATTCCTCTCTCTCTAGAGTGTATACTACAAGTATACATGTGATTCCTTAAGTCAGTGTTCAGTCGCTCAATGTGTATGATCCCGTGGGACCATCTTTATGTTGGCAGTGGGCCTACGGCCCACAAACTGCAGTTGGGCTCTAGCAAGCCACTGCAGCCCTCAATTAAGATGGAGATGGCAGTCTAACTGTTATCATGACCTTGTAGTTTGAACTTGCATATCCCATGTCATCGATATCGGTGTCCAACACAAAGGCATGGATTGATCACCCTCTTTTGTGTCCAGACATTAACTTGATCCCAAATGTACTGAAGCTCACAAGCAAGTTCCAACTTGTTTAGGTGTGGCCACACTCTTATCAGTCACATTCATCAAGAGGCCGGTGATATCTTCTCAGTGGATTACTGAGTGACAAATCCCTTCTGCATATCCATAGTATTGCCATGCTAAGTGACATACCCCGAAAGTACCCATACTTGGCACCCTATTACAGGCCCTTTAGGCATACCCCTAAGTATGCAACCTCACATGCAATACCATCATATGGTCAGGTCAAAGGATCCATACAAGTACTACATGAGAATCTCTTGTGATACTAGACCATGTGGATTTCTCGTTTAGTGGATCTATCCAGTACCATGCCCTTTTTACATGTACCTATTAACTTGGTTGACATCCCATGTCCAATGACCGGTAAGACACTGCCATACAACCAGGTTAATGATAGTCTCTTGTTCCACTCATTCCCATGACTGGAACAGACTGCGGATCTATTTATGGTCATATCGTTTACCCTATCCATGGTCTTACTGCTAAGTGCCTGACACTTGTCATCATGGATATGGATATGTCCATTGGATACTTCATTTAATATAATGCATAAGATATATATAATAAATGAATTAATGCCTTTATTAATAACACAAAATGAGTATAATACATAAATCCAATAAATGTATAATACAAATACTAGGACCAATGCCTCAGGACTAGGGTATATCCAACAATCTCCCACTTGCACTAGTTCCCACTAGGCATGGGCCTAATCCCTATAGATCTAGTATGACCCTCGTGCTTGGGCTGGGCCAGTGCCTTGGTCAAAGGATCTACGACATTATCCTTGGTGTCCACTCTGTGCAATGCAATGTCACCTCTCTCCGCGATCTCTCGTATGAGGTGAAACTTTCTGAGCACGTGGTATTACTTCTACAACCCCGCCGAGAACAAGGTGTTCGTGGCAAGGAAAGGGGTCTTTCTAGAAAAGGAATTCCTTTCCAAGAAAGATAGTGGGAGCAATGTTGAACTCAGGAAAGTTCAAAGTCCACAAGCTCTTGAAGAGGATAACTCGGAGGCCCAGGTGCAGCTTCCACAGGAGGAAGCACCAACCCAGGCCACACAAGGACCTAGAAGCTCTGGTAGGGATCATTGGGAACTAGAGAGGTATGGTTTCCGATGATCAAACTCTTCTCATCTTGGATGAGAAAGAACCCAAAACCTACCAGGAGGCTATGGCAAGCCCACAGTCTGCTAATTGGCTTAAAGCCATGGAGGCAAAGATGCAATCTATGTACGATAAGAACTTGGTTGATCCACCTCTGGGTGCTAAGGTAATTGGTTGCAAGTAGTGTTACAAGTTAAAAGCTAATAATACCTTCAAGGGGCGTCTGGTTGCAAAAGGTTTCAGACAAGTCCATGGAATAGACTATGATGAAACTTTCTCACCAGTAGCCATGCTCAAATCCATCAGGATCTTGCTAGCCATAGCCGTATGGTATGACTATGAGGTCTAGCAAATGGATGTCAAAAGTGCCTTGCTTAATGGAAAGCTACTCGAGGATGTGTACATGACACAACTGAGGGTTTTGTCGATCCAGAGTATCCGAGAAGGGTATGCAAACTTCAAAGGTCAATTTATGGACTGAAGCAAGCATCTTGAAGTTGGAATCTTATATTCAATGAAGCTATAAAGGAATATGGCTTCATACAGAATCAAGATGAGCCTTGTGTGTATAAGAGGATTCGCGGGAGCATTGTCACATTCCTGGTACTTTATGTAGACGACATCCTACTCATTAGAAGTGACATACCTACACTGCAAGGAGTAAATCAGTGGCTGTGTAAGTGCTTTGCAATGAAGGACTTAGGCGAAGCTGAGATGATCCTAGGGATCAGAATCTATAGGGATAGATTAAATTGGCTTCTAAGCCTAAGTCAGGCCTCATACATTGACAAAGTTCTGAAAAGGTTCAGCATGGAACGAGCTAAGAAAGGTTTCTTGCCAATGGGTGATGGGCTAAAACTTAGTAAAAAGAACTATCCTAAGACAAGGGAGGACAGGGAGAACATGAAATTGGTTCCATATGCTTCGGCTATAGGATCAATTATGTACTCCATGCTATGTATAAGACCTGATGTCGCCTTTGCACTAAGTATGATGAGCCGATACCAGCAGGATCCCAGGGAGGATCACTGGAAGGCTGTCAAGGCAATCCTCAAGTACCTTAACCGGACTAAGGATAGCTTCTTGGTGTATGGAGGTCAGGAAGTGATATCAGTTACTAGGTACACTGATGCGAGCTTCCAAACCGACCAGGATGAGTACCAGTCGCAGTCTGGGTATGTGTTTTTGCTAAATGGTGGTGCTGTAAGCTGGAGGAGCTCAAAGCAACCAACCATCATAGACTCTACAATAGAAGCTGAGTACATCATGGCGTGTGATGTAGCTAAGGAAGCTGTATGGATAAGGGAGTTTATCACTGAGTTAGGAGTAGTGCCAACTATCCAAGACCTAGTTGATATCTTCTGTGACAACGATAGGGCCGTTGCACAAGCTAAGGAGCCCCGGTCACACAAGAACACAAAGCACATGCTCAGGAAGTTTCACCTCATACAAGAGATCGCGGAGAGAGGTGACATTGCATTGCACATAGTGGACACCGTGGATAATGTTGCAGATCCTTTAACCAAGATGCTGGCTCAACCCAAGCACGAGGGTTATACTAGATCTATAGGGATTAGGCCTATGCCTAGTTGGAACTAGTGCAAGTGGGAGATTGTTGGATATGCCCTAGTCCCGAGGCATTGGACCTTGTATTTATACTGTACATTTATTGGATTTATGTATTATACATATTTTGTGTTATCAATAAAGGCATTAATTCATTTATTATATATATCTTGTGCAATATCTTAAATGAAGTATCCAATGGACATATCCATATCCATGATGACAAGTGTCATGCACTTGGCAGTAAGACCATGGATAGGGAAAACGATATGACCATAAAGAGATCCGTAGTCTGTTCCAGTCATGGGAATGAATGGAACTAGAGACTATCATTAACCTGGTTGTATGGCGGTGTCTTACTGGTCATTAGACATGGGATGTCAACAAAGTTAATAGGCGCATGCAAAAGGGGCATGGTACTGGATAGATCCACTAAACGAGAAATCCATATGTTATAGTATCACAAGTGATTCTCGTGTAGTACTTGTATGGATCCTTTGACCTGACCATATGATGGTGTTGCATGCAAGGTCGCATACTTAGGGGTACGCCTAAAGGGCCTGTAATAGGGTTCCAAGTATGGGTAATTTTAGGTATGTCACTTAGCATGGCAATGCTATGGATATGCATAAGGGATTTGTCACTCAGTAGTCCACTGAGAAGATATCACCGGCCTCTTGGTGAATGTGACTGATAAGAGTGTAGCCACACCCAAACAAGTTGGAACTTGTTTGTGAGCATCAGTACATTCAGGATCAAGTAAATGTTTAGACACAAAAGAGGGTGATCAATCCATACCTCTGTGTTGGACACCGATATCAATGACATGGGATATATAAGTTCAAACTACAGGGTTATGATTTCAGTTGGACTACCATCTCCATCTTAATTGGGGGCTACAGTGGCTTGCTAGAGCCTGCCTGCAGTCTGTGGGCCATAGGCCCATTGCCAACATAAAGATGGGCCCACGGGATCGTACACATTGAGCGACTGAACACAGACTTAAGGAATCACCTGTATACTTGGAGTATACACACCGGAGAGAGAGGACTATATTAATCATATTATAAAGGTCAATTGGATTGATCATAATGATAAAATTAATATTAGTGTTGGCATTCTCATAATTAATTCAATGAATAAATTTATGAGATTATTTCCTAGGTGGAAATATTTCATATGTATAGGTTTACATATGAATTTATTTTGTGAAGATCTAATTTTAATTTCATGGATTAAATTAATTGATCAAATCAAATTTGATTAAATGTAAATAATATGTTACATGGTGTAATATATTACATACATGTTAAAATTAAAGTTGGATTTGAAATTAATTTCGACCAAGTAAATTAGAATGGATTTGGGCCTTGAAACAAGAAGGAAAGCCCACACAAAAGGAAGCCAACATGGGCCGAAATTTTCAAAGGAAAATTTCGGCCACCTAGGGTTAGGAATTTAGGCCAAGTGAAACAGAACAAGCCATAGCCGAAATTCTCATCTCCCTCTCTAGAAGTTTTTTGATTTCCGAAGCTAGCACGGGTCGTGTTCGAAAGGCGTTCGTGTACGTGAACGAGGAGGGAATCTACGTTGATTTCTACAGCCATCTCTTAAAGAGATACTCCTGGTAAGAGTTTAATCTCTTCTTGGAAATTTTATGTTCTGCAATTTTTATCTTAATAGCTCCTGGGCACATATTTGAGGAAATCACAGCGTTCTTCCGCATTCAATCGGGTGATTTCCGGTGAAAAATCCCAACACAAACATTCAATATGTATGATCCTGTGGGCCGGTCTTTATGTTGGCAGCGGGCCATGGCCCACAGACTATAATTGGGCTCTAGCAAGCCATTATAGCCTCCAATTAAGATGGAGACTGTAGTCTAACGGAAATCATAACCCTGCAGTATAACTTATATATCTCCCATGTCATTAATATATGTGTCCAACACGAAGGCATGGTATTATCACCCTCTTTTATCTCCAGACGTTCACTTGATACTGAGTGAACTGATGTGTGAGCGGACGACGCGTTTTCGACGGGACGCGGGACTCCCTATCGGAATGGGGCGCCACGATCTCTGGCGGGCCCCTCCCTCGCATGGGGTTTTTATAATCGGAAATCCGCATTTTGGAAAAATAAATAGAATTAATAAGTAAAAGAACCGAGACCTAAGTCTCAATGAATATTGTAGAGTCGCCACCCGGCTCAGCTCAACCGGGAAATTCTTATGTAGCTGAGCCGGACGAACGGCCGCTACACTATCCAGAGATTCGGGTCCGGACAAGTCCCTTATTTCGTGTCTAATTAAAATAAATATTGCCAATGTTCTCAAATGGTATTTCAAAATCTAAAGTCCATTTTATTGAATGTAAAAAGCATACAGCGCGCACACAAAACATTTAATACAAAAATAAGGAAAAGAAATAAATATTAATTGGCTTACAACCAAATCGAATGGAAAAATAAGAACTCTCGCCTCACTTGTACAATCGCCTAGAATACACGAGAATCTAGAAAAATACAACCGCCTAAATACACGATTTAATCTATTAAATTACATCCAAAAAAAAATAAAAATAAAAAGAAATTAAAACCTGCAAAACAGAGGGTTAGCACAATATATACAGCACGCCACAATTAGGACTCAAACAGACAGAATGGGAAATCAGGGAATTGGGGGGCATGCATTTGGGGATAACCGGGTCGACTCGGCTAGCCGGCCCGGTTAGACCTGGAAAACATTTTGAAACGTCCCTGTATTTTTGGTTTTTGTGGAAAAAATCATTTTGAAAAACAATTTTTCTGGTTTACATGCATTTTTATATATTTAAGTGGGTCGGTTTTCAGGAGAAATAGGTCTCCGTCGTTGAATTGTTCTAAATGCAATTTACTAAAAATTGAATCTATGGTCGTGATGCACACAACAAAATTCATTTTGATGATTTTTGGGGTTTTCTAATTTTTTGGGATTTTTTGGGAATTTTTGGGAATTTTTGGGGATTTTTATGGATTTTTTATGAAATTTTTGGGTTTTAAAGGTAAAATTCTGATTCTGAAAACTACAGGGGTACGACTGTAAATTTACAGTCGTGGAAAATCAACTACAGTCGTACGACTGTAGATGCTGAAAATTTAGGATTTTGCCAAAATCTTCTTTAAAACAAGCTGGAAAGAGAATTGCCTGGAAATCAACTACAGTCGTACGACTGTAGCTACAGTCATACGACTGTAGCTACAGTCGTACGACTGTTCATCAATCCAAGAACAGTCGTGTGACTGTTCTTGATTTCTAGGAGCAGAAACACAGAAAAATGGACAGAAATGCAGCAAAAACACACCAAATACCCAGAAAGCTTATAAAAGAGAGAGGAAAAAGGGGTATTTACCTCCGTGGCGTGCGTCCACCGTAGGATTGACCCCTGGCGTCGCTCCAATCCACTAAAATCCGGACTTTTCTCCTTGAGTTAGGGTTTGAGATTTGACTCCAGAGATTTCCAAATGCTCAGGATTTTGATGAGGATTTCCTCCTTTTTTCCTTTGGTTTTCTCTTCTTTCTCTTTTTCTCCCTTTCTCTCTGTCTATCCGTTTTTCTTCCTCTTCTTTTTTTTTCGTCCCCCCTTTCTCTGTCTTTCTTTTTCTGCTTTTATGGGTAGATCTACAGTCGTACGACTGTAGCAATAGTCGTACGACTATACCTTTTTTTTTTTTTTTTTTTTGAAAGTGAAATTCCGGCGCTTACAGCTGCCCCTCGCGTGATCAAATTCACCACTTGAACTTAGTCTGGGGTAGATGATGTGAATTTGAGAAACGCGATTCAAAGCGCCGCAGACACAGGAAAGAACCCTCCGTTGAAATAAGCCGATATCAGGTCTAGGTCACCTGAGGCGATACTGGTGAGGAAATAAGCCGATATCAGGTTTGGGCTACCCGAGGCAAAGCTGATGAAGAAATAAGCCGATATCAGGTTTAGGTTACCCGAGGCAAAGCTGATGAGGAAATAAGCCGATATCAGGTTTAGGTGACCCGAGGCAAAGCTGAGGAAGGAATAAGCCGATATCAGGTTAAGGTGACCCGAGGCAAAGCTGATGAGGAAATAAGCCGATATCAGGTTTAGGTGACCCGAGGCGATGCTGAGGAAGGAATAAGCCGATATCAGGTTTAGGTTACCCGAGGCAAAGCTGATGAGGAAATAAGCCGATATCAGGTTTAGGTTACCCGAGGCAAAGCTGATGAGGAAATAAGCCGATATCAGGTCTATGTTACCCGAGGCGAAATTGATGAGGAAATAAGCCGATATCAGGTTTAGGTTACCCGAGGCAAAGTCGATGAGGAAATAAGCCGATATCAGGTTTATATTACCCGAGGCGATGCTGTGGAAGGAATAAGCCGATATCAGGTTTAGGTTACCCGAGGCAAAGCTGATGCAGAGATTAGCCGATATCAGGTCTATGCTACCCGAGGCGAAATTGATGAAGAGATTAGCCGATATCAGGTCTATGTTACCCGAGGCGAAATTGATGAAGAGATTAGCCAATGTCAGGTCTATGTTACCCGAGGCGAAATTGATGAAGAAATTAGCCGATATCAGGTCTATGTTACCCGAGGCGAGTTGATGAAGAAATTGGCCGATATCAGGTCTATGTTACCCGAGGCGAGTTGATGAAGAAATTAGCCGATATCAGGTCTATGTTACCCGAGGCGAGTTGATGAAGAGATTAGCCGATATCAGGTCTATGTTACCCGAGGCGAGGCTGATGAGGGAAATAAGCCGATATCAAGTCTAGGTTACCCGAGGCGAAATTGATGAAGAAATTGGCCGATATTAGGTCTATGTTACCCGAGGCAAAGGATGGTAGATTGAGGATTAGCCGATATCGGGTTTATGTTACCCGAGGCAAAGGAAAGTGGGTTATGGATTGGCCGATATCGGGTTTATGTTACCCGAGGCAAAGGAAGATGGATTGTAGTTAAGCCGATATCGGGTCTATGTTACCCGAGGCAAAGGAAGATGGATTGTGGATTGGCCGATATCGGGTTTATATTACCCGAGGCAGAGGAAGAGTAGATTGAGGATTAGCCGATATCGGGTTTATGTTACCCGAGGCAGAGGAAGATGGATTGTGGATTAGCTGATATCGGGTTTATGTTACCCGAGGCAAAGGAAAATGAAATTGCGGTTAAGCCGATATCGGGTTTATGTTACCCGAGGCAAAGGAAGGTGGGTTGTGGATTGGCCGATATCGGGTTTATGTTACCCGAGGCAAAGGAATGTGGAGTGAGGATTAGCCGATATCGGGTTTATGTTACCCGAGGCAAAGGAAGGTGGATTGTGGATTAGCCGATATCGGGTTTATGTCACCCGAGGCAAAGGAAAGTGGGTTATGGATTAGCCGATATCGGGTTTATGTTACCCGAGGCAAAGGAAAGTGGGTTACGGATTGGCCGATATCGGGTTTATGTTACCCGGGGCGAAATTGATGAAGAAATTAGCCGATATCAGGTCTATGTTACCCTAGGCGAGTTTGATGAAGAAATTAGCCGATATCAGGTCTATGTTACCCGAGGCGAGTTGATGAAGAAATTAGCCGATATCAGGTCTATGTTACCCGAGGCGAGTTGATGAAGAAATTGGCCGATATCAGGTCTATGTTACCCGAGGCGAGTTGATGAAGAAATTAGCCGATATCAGGTCTATGTTACCCGAGGCGAGTTGATGAAGAGATTAGCCGATATCAGGTCTATGTTACCCGAGGCGAGGCTGATGAGGGAAATAAGCCGATATCAGGTCTAGGTTACCCGAGGCGAAATTGATGAAGAAATTGGCCGATATCAGGTCTATGTTACCCGAGGCAAAGGATGGTAGATTGAGGATTAGCCGATATCGGGTTTATGTTACCCGAGGCAAAGGAAAGTGGGTTATGGATTGGCCGATATCGGGTTTATGTTACCCGAGGCAAAGGAAAGTGGATTGTGGATTGGCCGATATCGGGTTTTTGTTACCCGAGGCGAAGAAAGATGGAATTTTGACGATTTGAAATCCTACTGGAATTGGATGAGCTTGAAATAATAAGAGGTTCAAGGATCTGAAACCATGCTTGAACATAATGGAGTTCAAGGGTTCGAAATCTTGCTTGAATGAAAGAGTGGTTCAAGGATTTGTAACCTTGCTTGAACGTAATAGAGTTCAAGGGTTAGAAATCTTGCTTGAATGAAGGGAATAGGTTTAGGGAGGATAATTTTGGTGTTGGCTGGGGAATGAGTATTTATCCCTTGATCGACGATTTTGTAAACAAAAATTTTTGCCCCTTCGATCAAGGATAAATACGGCTTGATTACTCTGCCCCTTGGTGTGTTGAGATTTGATGTATTGAGATCTGGGTTTGCACTGACACTTAAGGTCCAATGGATGCCTCGGCGATGTGCCATCTGTTCTTTGAGAGCGATCCTGGTCAGGGAAGACCTGATGATGACAGTGGATACCTGCACTTGAATGAGTTGCGATGCATATGCATATGAATTGTACGTGTTTACTTTAAATGTATGCATGTATGTACGGATGCATGTATAGTTCTAAGTGTATGCATGTAACATGTGGCCTATACTTTGTTCTTGGTATCCGTGCGAGCCCGGAGACGGAATTCAAGGCTTGAGACTGGCCCCGACGGTAACTCAGGTGACCCAGTCTGATTGTTCCGGTGTGTCTTCTGACCAACTGAATACTACGCTGACCTAGGTATTAGGGGAGTTGGCCATCTTGAGTGACCTTCCACTTTACCCTCTGCATATTCTGAAGCGTTGTCAGTGCTGAGCGGATCAGAATAGTAGGCTGTGCCGACGAACAGTCCGTTTGATTAAGCAAGAAGATGAGAGTGAGACTTTGCATTTCTGTACCGCATGACAAGAGCTTCTGGGATATTATCACAGGCTTGGATGCAATGTCCTACTGATGGATGTTTATATACAGTGGCACGGTGCATGCAAGATGAACATCTGATCCGAAATCTAAACATGCACAATATTGCAATGGTGACATCAGAATGAGTATAACAGGGAGTATGACAGTGGCTCTGACTTTGTATATCATCCCTCTCCTGTTGCTGACACGTCCTTTCGGTTTTCCGTGTCAGCAAATTCCCTTTTTTTTCTTTTTTTTTTTTCTTTTTCTTTTTTTTTTTTTATGAGAAAGATTCTGTGATAGGCATTTTGTCTGCGTTGATCCCTTTCGCGACGGTTTGTCTTAGGATGGGAAAGATATATCTTGATATGTTCATTGCTACTCGCGAAGATAATGCTGTTGATGATGTTCTTTTTTTTTTTTTTTTTTTATTTTACTTGCCCCTAATATTATAGGTTTGTGTTTGGGGAGTATGAAGGGTTTGTGTTTGGGGAGTGAAGCACTTCCACAGATAAGGTTTGCTGTGTAATGTAGCCTGTAAGTGAACATTGACATGTAACAACACAACAAATGCATATTGAACACCAAAATTGAATACAAAACATTCATGACATAATGAATGCGGATGCATTGGGAAAATCTAAGATGTGGCTCTGGTTTTAATTGATGCCCCTTCAAATTACCAATATGCCCTTTCGGTTTTACACATTGGAGTTGTTGTTATTTTGTTTTTTTTTTTTTTTTTTTTGTTTTGCTCGATCACTGGATAGAGTTGCTATTGTGGATGGACAATCTGAGATGAATTCAAGTGACCACTAGATTCTCCATGCTTCCAATTCACCCCAGATTTCAGTTCAGACACGGCTCCCGAAGACTGCATGCTTGAAATGGTTGGCAAATGCAACTTTCCCTTTGAATATGAGTACAACAGATTTTGTAAGCCTTCTTGTTGATGGTGCCGTACCCTTCATGATTGTTGAAATCTTTGCAAAGTCAAGTTGCCCCAACATAGTCGGTGAAGTTCACAAACGCATAACCAAAATTTCCTCCAGTCTTGAAATCCATAGGCAAATAGAGGAAATCATAAGCAGGCTTCCCTTTGGACTTATTCTTGTTTTCCTCCAGACAACGCTTGCCCAGAATTTGTAGCAGGTTATGTCTTTGAAACTGATTTGGTAGATTTCTGATCATCAGGCTCGTTTTTCCACCAAGATTAGCTTCAATCTCTCTTTTATCCAGCTTGGTCTCTTCAATAGTCAATTTCTTGGGCGACCACTGTTGTTCCTTTTCACTTACAGAAACTATTTTCTTCTTACTCTGGAATCTCGGAGCTATATATTTCATTTTCCCCCTTTTTCAGCATTGTTGAACTCATTTGAAGCAGATTCATATCCAAATCCTCTATCTATCATCAAATCAAATCCCTTCCCACTCTCTGAGGGTACTAAATAATTAGTCTGGGAGTTTAGATCGAAGAGAAATGGTGTGGGATTAAAAGGGAATCCCCAATTTGGTACAGGTTGATGATAAACGAAGACGGATTGAAACGGCGCCATAACCACCTGCTCCAATGCCCTTCCGCTGATGAGATGATACGGAAAAATACAATATGGAGTAGCATTGGGGTTCAACTTCTTGTTAGGAGCCATTGAAGGTAGGAAATATGGAATCACAGAATCGGTTCAAGTTCCAGAGAGAAGCTGAAAGATAGAAGATGAAAGTGAAGGAAAGACAATAAAGGGGAGACAAAGGTGTTGAAGGCAAATGGAGAAGACAGAGAGGAGAGTGAAAAGGGAACTGCTTTGGGTAAAGACACTGATCTTCTCTATCACCGCATGAAGTTAACTTTTCAGAACAGGCAACAACGTACTTATCTCTATTGTCTCAACTCATTGACCCCGGCACTTCATGCAATAGGTAGACCGCCCCCAGATTCATCAAGCACTCAACAGAGTTTGACTCTATGATTGAAGAGAGTGCAACTTTAGACCAGGAGCAGAAATTTGACTGTAAGGGAGAGCTGAGGTCTTCCACCGGTGCTTGCTTCTTTTTTTTTTTTCTTCTTTTTTTTTTTTGAAGAAGTTAAATCCAAACCACAGCCACCTATCGATTTCCCTGCTGCATTCAGATCTATGAATGTCATGCGTGTTTGATATGTCTTTTTGGATGAACAATGCATGTGTGATGTCATATGCACATGAATGCCACACAAACAAAACTATACATGCACTAAAACTAATGTCTGCTTCAGAGCTTTACAGCACGGTGGATGGCGAAGGCCATTTGGATTTTTAGGGCTTGGTGCTTTTTGGTGGGTTTGGTTTTTGATGTGGGGTGCTTCTTTCCAGCACGAATTAGGCTCAAAGGTTCTTTTTGGGGCTCGGCTCTGAAACTTGGCAATGGTCCTTGGTTTGGAATGATTTGAGTGTATTGTGGGCTGTCCAAGTTAAAACTTTTTAGGGCAGGACCAACAGCATTTTTGGATCGTGGTTTATAGGGATCACTGATCTAGGCTGGCAATTGATTCGAAGGAAATGGTACCATCCCATTGCTTGCTTAGCAGACTTTTCTCTTTCTCTTTTTTTTTTTTTTTTGAAGAAAAGGGCTTTACCAAAGTCAGGTTCACTTGTAAATTCTCTGCAAGACTCAGATTGATGTCATGCACCTTAATATTATGCGTGATGGACATGTCGTTTCAGATGATCAAATGCATGCTTAATGCCATATACATGTAATCACCACATAAGTAAGAAAATAACAAGATGCATTGCATTCAAAATGAGTTCAATACACTTTACAACAAAATGAGTTCCCTACGAGAAGGAGCCTCTGAAGGTATTGATCTCACAGCGCCCGACTATCCCTTATCCGGTCATTGCCCCACTCTCGTCAGATCAGGCTTTGTCGCTCTTCATCATATTCCTCTCCCTGGGAGGTTTGAGGAATTTCCTTGCCAATTCCCCTGCTTGCCCCTAGTTGCTCATTAGTAGTGGATGGCACCTTTAATCTTCCCTCGTCAACTAACTTCCGGATCTCCTTCCTTAAAATATAGCAAGCATTGGTTCGGTGACCCGTCGTTACATGATAGGTACAGAAGTTGTTCTTTTGATCTGGTGCCGGCTCCACATACGGCTTGACGCTCTGCAGTAGCCCCTCTTTTCTGCATTTGGCAAATAATTGGCTCAGCGAGAAAGGCCACGGGGATATGCCCTTTCCGTCACCCTTGGAGAGTGGACACCTGGTTAGTTGCGGAACAAGGTCAGTAATGGCTTTGAGGGGGGCCTTCGATTCTGCTTCACCAGTCAGCCCTTTTATTACTCCCTCAAGCTCAATCACACGTGCCTCCAATTCAGAGCACCTTGTTGTCAGCTTTTCCACCTTGTCCAGGTCACCTCCTAGCATTTCCTTCAACATTGCCGCTGCCTCTTCCCTGACCGCTTTTCGGAATCGCGATGAGGCAACATAATCATCGAGGACATCTGTTACAGTGTTGAAGTTCACTGGGCCAGCCATTCTTGAGACTCCTTTCCTTTTCTGTCCTAATAAAAATACCTGTTAGCATCGACTGGGGCATGTGCACGGAGAATACCAAGTCAAGGGATGATGCAGGTATGAATGCGAGATGTGATGCATGCACGCGTGAATGATGATGTCATGTGATGCCATGTCATGTTATGCAATCCTAAGCTAGTCATGTGCACACAAAGCCAGGAATGGAAACATGCAAAATGCAATGAATGTGGTTGATGAAGCTATATGCTGAAGTATGGCGTGGCATATAAATATACACCACATGGATAAAATGACACACAAGATGTCCACGGATCGAAGCAAGGTGATACTTGCGAAGGATTCCCATGTAGAGCGTATCTTACACGGGAGGAGAGTTGACATTTGAAACGGTACGTGTAGAGCGAATCTTACACGGGAAGGAGATGTAGTGATTAAAGCGGTACGTGTAGAGCGGATCTTACACGGGAAGAGGTTTAATGATTAAAACGGTACGTGTAGAGCGGATCTTACACGGGAAGAGGTTTAATGTTTAGAGCGGTACGTGTAGAGCGGATCTTACACGGGAAGAGGTTTAATGTTTAGAGCGGTACGTGTAGAGCGGATCTTACACGGGAAGAGGTTTAGTGATTAAAGCGGTACGTGTAGAGCGGATCTTACACGGGAAGAGGTGTGGTGTTTAGAGCGATACGTGTAGAGCGGATCTTACACGGGGGAAGGAAGTGTAGAGTTTGATGCGGTACGTGCAGAGCTGGTCTTGCACGGGGAATTTGGAACGATACGTGTAGAGCTTGTCTTACACGGGGAGGATGGATAGAGTTTGATGTGATACGTGCAGAGCTGGTCTTGCACGGGGAATTTGGAGCGATATGTGCAGAGCTGGTCTTGCACGGGAAGGATGGGTAGAGTTTGATGCGATACGTGCAGAGCTGGTCTTGCACGGGGAATTTGGAGCGATACGTGCAGAGCTGGTCTTGCACGGGAAGGATGGGTAGAGTTTGATGCGATACGTGCAGAGCTGGTCTTGCACGGGGAATTTGGAACGATACGTGCAGAGCTGGTCTTGCACGGGAAGGATGGGTAGAGTTTGATGCGATACGTGCAGAGCTGGTCTTGCACGGGGAATTTGGAACGATATGTGCAGAGCTGGTCTTGCACGGGAAGGATGGGTAGAGTTTGATGCGATACGTGCAGAGCTGGTCTTGCACGGGGAGGAAGGATAGAGTTTGATGCGATACGTGCAAAGCTGGTCTTGCACGGGGAATTTGGAGCGATACGTGCAGAGCTGGTCTTGCACAGGAAGGAACTATGGAATTTGATGCGGTACGTGCAGAGCTGGTCTTGCACGGGGAATTTGGAATGATACGTGTAGAGCTTGTCTTACACGGGAAAATTTGGAGCGATACGTGTAGAGCTTAGTCTTACACGGGGAGGAAATGTAGAGTTTGATGCGGTACGTGCAGAGCTGGTCTTGCACAGAAAGATTTGGAACAGTACGTGTAGAGCTTAGTCTTACACGGGGAGGATATTTCGGTATTTGGGTGTGCGGGACACAAGGAGAGGGTTTCTAATGATTAAGGAGGACCTAAAGGGCTTGATGGAGTTTCTAGCGTTTTTGGAACACTTAAATGACGGTAGTGTATGCTGTGAAGTGCTCAGTGCTTATGGAACGCTTGAACATTTGATGGAGTGTTTGAATGTTTGATGGATGAATGATATGTACATCGTGAGATAATGAGGGTGATCCCTTCGTGTTTATTTTTATTTTTATTTTTATTTTTGGACATCCCAAGAACACCCGATGCTATGCAAAATGTCACGTGTGGACCGCCACACGGATGAGAGTTCGGTGCTTTCAAGGCACCTAATGAATTTCGTGAAATGGTCTTGTGTGTACCGACACACGGACGGAGTTGACACTTTGAAGGTCTATAAGATGATGTGAAGTGTCACATGGGACCGGCCCATGGACAGAGTTCTAATGCTTTTGAGCATATGAAATGAAATGATGTTATGAGAGAGTCACGTGTAACAGGTACACGGACAAAAGCTTGGCGTCCGGGGAACACCTTTCATGATTTGGGATGTTATGAAATACCCCTACATACGTACTAATCCGGCACTCGGGAAGCACCTTGAATGATATAGTAATGTCATGACGTAACCCGATGTGGATCACTGTGTTGTATGATGTTTATGACGAACGGGTATGATGTCATGAAATGTCTCGTGTGGATCGTCACACGGAAATACACCTTGAATGAAATGATTTGGTGGAGTGGCCGAATGCAATTCGGTGCATTGGCAAAACACGGGTATTTTAGGATACCCGATATATGATGGAATGATATGATCATGGTGGGCGTCCTTGGAATGCCCCTAATTTAATTTAGGTGATATGTCGTGAATGCTATGACATACAAAATGCAAATGGCTGCACAAAACATGGTTAGAATGCATGACATACAAAATGGTGTTATGTATGCTATGTGAAAAATACTAATCACACAAATATAATGTTATGGCTGAAAAAGAAATGGTTAGTATGAATGGCAAGCGGATGATTTAATGATTGCACACGAAAATAAAAATGCACGTGGCTGCATAAAAATGTGGATTAGGATGCATGACACACATAATGTTGTTATGTATGCTATGTGAAAAATGCCAATCACACAAATATAATGTTAGGGCTGAAAAAGAAAGAGTTAGTGTGAATGACAAACAAATGAATTAATGTTTTACACACGAAATAAAATGCAAATGGCTGCATAAAAATGTGGGTTAGGATACATGACACACATAATGATGTTATGTATGCCATGTGGAAAATGCTAGTCACACAAATTTAATGTTATGGATGAAAAAGAAAGAGTTAGTATGAGTGGCAAACGGATGAATTAATGTTTTACACACGAAATAAAATGCAAAATGGCTGCATAAAAAAATGTGGGTTAGTATCACATAAAGATGTTTGTGTATGGTATGTCATATGTATGGAAAATGGTGATTATGGTATGTTATGCATGCGTCGGCGATGTGTCACGAAATGGTGAAGAACACATAGCAAGCAAAACGAATTCTTCCAACCTTATTCCTCCAACGTGGTCGGTCTCGAAAATTTCTAACCGAGTCCTAGGCGGGGTTCACTTCAATCACCAACGGGGGGTGGTGAAGGCGCGACTTTATTATTATTCACACAATTATTTTGGTATCCTAAGGGAATCCAACTAGGGCTGCCTATATGGGTTCGGTCCAAGTCGGGTTAAAAATCAAGGTTCCCATAGCAAAATATACTCCTCTCTTCTCCCCACTCAAGGGTCCGAACGAAGGGGTTCATACGAGGCTATGAGTGGTGTTTCGTATTCGTGCCCCTAAGACCAGGAGGAACTTAGGCGACACTTCAACAATCCACCGGGCTATAAATGGATACTAAATCTAATGCAAAAATGGCTAACTAAGATGCAAATAAAATACCAAAAGAGAATCATCCACGTTATTTTAATTAGACACTTTTCAGGGCTTGTCAATATTCTTTTAAGTTTTTAAGAAAACTTTTTGAATAAATCCCCAGCAGAGTCGCCACTGTGAGCGGACGACGCGTTTTCGACGGGACGCGGGACTCCCTATCGGAATGGGGCGCCACGATCTCGGGCGGGCCCCTCCCTCGCGTGGGGTTTTTATAATCGGAAATCCGCGTTTTGGAAAAATAAATAGAATTAATAAGTAAAAGAACCGAGACCTAAGTCTCAATGAATATTGTAGAGTCGCCACCCGGCTCAGCTCAACCAGGAAATTCTTATGTAGCTGAACCGGACGAACGGCCGCTACACTATACAGAGATTCGGGTCCGGACAAGTCCCTTATTTCGTGTCTAATTAAAATAAATATTGCCAATGTTCTCAAATGGTATTTCAAAATCTAAAGTCCATTTTATTGAATGTAAAAAGCATACAGCGCGCACACAAAACATTTAATACAAAAATAAGGAAAAGAAATAAATATTAATTGGCTTACAACCAAATCGAATGGAAAAATAAGAACTCTCGCCTCACTTGTACAATCGCCTAGAATACACGAGAATCTAGAAAAATACAACCGCCTAAATACACGATTTAATCTATTAAATTACATCCAAAATAAAAAATAAAAATAAAAAGAAATTAAAACCTGTAAAACAGAGGGTTAGCACAATATATACAGCACGCCACAATTAGGACTCAAACAGACAGAATGGGAAATCAGGGAATTGGGGGGCATGCATTTGGGGATAACCGGGTCGACTCGGCTAGCCGGCCCGGTTAGACCTGGAAAACATTTTGAAACGTCCCTGTATTTTTGGTTTTTGTGGAAAAAATCATTTTGAAAAACAATTTTTCTGGTTTACATGCATTTTTATATATTTAAGTGGGTCGGTTTTCAGGAGAAATAGGTCTCCGTCGTTGAATTGTTCTAAATGCAATTTTACTAAAAATTGAATCTATGGTCGTGATGCACACAACAAAATTCATTTTGATGATTTTTGGGGTTTTCTAATTTTTTGGGATTTTTTGGGAATTTTTGGGAATTTTTGGGGATTTTTATGGATTTTTTATGAAATTTTTAGGTTTTAAAGGTAAAATTCTGATTCTGAAAACTACAGGGGTACGACTGTAAATTTACAGTCGTGGAAAATCAACTACAGTCGTACGACTGTAACTACAGTCGTACGACTGTAGATGCTGAAAATTTAGGATTTTGCCAAAATCTTATTTAAAACAAGCTGGAAAGAGAATTGCATGGAAATCAACTACAGTCGTACGACTGTAGCTACAGTCGTACGACTGTTCATCAATCTAAGAACAGTCGTGCGACTGTTCTTGATTTCCAGGAGCAGAAACGCAGAAAAATGGACAGAAATGCAGCAAAAACACACCAAACACCCAGAAAGCTTATAAAAGAGAGAGGAAAAAGGGGTATTTACCTCTGTGGCGTGCATCCACCGTAGGATTGACCCCTGGCATCGCTCCAATCCACTAAAATCCGGACTTTTCTCTTCTTTCTCTTTTTCTCCCTTTCTCTCTGTCTGTCCTTTTTTCTTCCTCTTCTTTTTTTTTTCGTCCCCCCTTTCTCTGTCTTTCTTTTTCTGCTTTTATAGGTAGATCTACAGTCGTACGACTGTAGCAATAGTCGTACGACTATACCTTTTTTTTTTTTTTTTTTTTTTGAAAGTGAAATTCCGGCGCTTACATGATGCTCATAAATAAGTTTCAACTTGTTTAGGTTCGGCCACACTCTTATTAGTTACACCCATCAAGGGGCCAGTGATATCTTCTCAATGAATCACTGAGTGACATATCCCTTTTGCATATTCATGGCTTTTCCATGCTCACTAACACACCCAACTGTACCCATACTTAGCGCCCTGTTAGAGGACCGTAGGCGCACATCACATGACCTAACCATATTATGGAGTTGCATGTGAACTCACACACTTTGACGTGCGCCTAAAGGGCCTGTAATAGGGCGCCAAGTATGGGTACTGTTGGATGTGCCAGTGAGCATGGCAAAACCGTGAATATGCAGAAGGGATATGTCACTAAGTGATTCATTGAGAAGATATCACTGGCCTCTTGATGGGTGCAACTGATAAGAGTGTGGGCACACCCAAATAAGTTAGAACTTATTTGTGAGCATTAGTTCACTCGATATAAATTGAATGTCCAGATACAAAAGAGGGTGATAATACCATGTCTCCGTGTTAGACTATGATATCGATGATATGAGACATATAAGTTATACTACAGGACTACGACTTCCGTTAGATTGCCGTCTCTGTCTTTATTGGGGGCTGTAATGGCTTGCTAGAGCCCAACTACAGTCTGTGGGCCATGGGCCCACTACCAACATAAGACGGGCCCAAAGGATCGTACACATTGAACATCTAAACCAACAATTAACTGATCTAATACATACTTAGAGTATATTGACAAGAGAGGGATACTTTATTGATTAAATTATAGTTTAATTGGATTAATCAAATAATTTAAATCAATAAGTATTGGGTTTCATAGAATTAATTTGATAAATTTATTTCATGAATTTATTTCCTGGATGAAAATACAATTAATATATATATAGGTTTATATATATTATTTCTTAAGTAAAGTCTAAATAATTATTGGGGTTAATTTAATTAGGAAAATTACATTTGATTAACATGATATGAATTATATCATATGGTATGATTTAATTCATACATGTGAAATTAAATTAATTTGAAATTAAAATTTAACCTAAAGTAATTAATTAGACCTAGGATTAAAAAGGAGTATAAATACCCGCTTAAGAAAATAAAATCCTAACCTAATTTCGAATCAGAAATTTTGGCCCCGCTTCTCCTCTCTTGTTCTTGATCCGACGCTAGCACTGGTTTTGCTTCGTTAGGCGTTTCGTGGGTGTGCGCGTAGAGGAAATCTTTTTTGGTTTATGCAGCCGTCTCTAGAAGAGACATACAAGGTAAGAATCATTTTTATTCTCTTCTTGGTTTTAATTTTGATTTCATCCTTATAAGTTCTTGGTTCATAGATTCTAGAAAATTTGAAACGGCTTTCCCTGCCATTCGGTTGATTTTCTGTGATGAATCCCTACACTAAAAGGCAGAGAAGGTGGCGCATGGAGTGCACGATCCACCCACGGGAGCGACATGCTAGTGCTAAAGCACAGACGTATCGCACCACGTAGAGCACATGGATTGGTCCATATAGCGTGGTGGTACGGTGGTGGCCCGTGCAACATCCATAGAACGGATTTTGGCTACCAGTTTTTTCTAGACCCATTTTTGTAAATTTTCTGATTTTTTGGTAAATTTTATTTAATTTTTGGGTGAATAGAAAATTTAATTTTATACTTTTCAATACTTAAAAATTAATTAGAAATTGTTTTCTGTTTTCAAAAATACCTAGAAAATTAATAAAAAATTCTAGAAAACCCAAAAAGTTTCTTGGGTAATTTTGTTTAACTTGAATCAATCAAAATCAGTTTTGATTATTAAATGATGTGTATACATACACTAACCTTTATTTTTTTTATTGCCAATATGTTACAATAATGAAATATATTCGAGTTTCGCTGATTGCTCGATCGCCTAATCATTAAGAAAGCTGACATGGGAAATTAAAAATTACAGAATGAGTCATGTTGCTCGATGGGATGATAAAACGCCCTAGTGCATTTGGGCAGGAGGCCTTAGTAGAAGGTCTGATGACAAAATCTATTTAATGTGTTGAAGAGATAATTCCGATCACAAGTGTTAAAACGCTTGTTGGTCTCTTGTTGGATTGAAGGAGTGGAAAGTTACAAATGGTTTGTAATAAGATTCCTGACTTGGTTGAGCTCTGAAAAAGTTATAGCTCGATAAGGCCTATCATGCATGACATTAAGATCTGGAAATGAATTCTTTGCACCATGGTACATATATGATCTCTTCTTTACCATCAATGATCTATGGAGAAATGTCATGAGGACATTTCCAGTCAAAAGGAATTGTTGTGTAGAGAATTAGTTTTTCTATATTGGGGATTGTTGAAAATAAATTTATTTTGTTTTCTTATTTTTGTCCCAGGTATATTGTTATTTATGTTGTATAAATAAATATTTGTGAATGTTTATTTATTTTATTACTGGGCAATTAATTATTTGAGTATAATTTAATGCTAATACTGTTAAAGATTAGTAATAATAAAGCTGGTCAACATAAATAATAATTCTCATAAATGTGTTATCAGATTAAATCCTATAACTATATTTGCTATACATATATATCATCTTAGTAAGGTTGGACATTGGAACTTACTCTTTTTCAAATTTAATTCTAATGTAAGGCTTTGTTGATTAAATATTTGTTGTGTATTGAATTTGGGTGTATTATTTGAACCTCTAATAAGTCATGCTTATATTTGTTATAGATCAAATTCATAGAATGGCATCTATGTTTAAAGCAATTGTGGTCGAATTGAACAAAAATCTCAAGTTAAATGGGGATAATTATGAGATGTGGATCATTAAAATCCAATATGTCCTGGAGAAGAAAAATGTTCTAGACTCCTTGGTAACGGTTATGGTTGAACCGGAGGACGGAACAACTTCTCAGCATAGGAGGGACCGAGAGGTTTTTATAGCCTGGAAGAAAAGAAATTCCACTACTTGCATCGTTCTATTAAGTGCAATGGATGATGATATTGCTAGGTAGTTTACGTATGAGAATACGAGTGTCTTATGTGATGCTCTAAAGAAAAGTTTGCAGTTATGTCTTTAGCAAAGCTTCATTCTCTCATGATCAAATTTGACACTTACAAAAAGTGCCCTGATTTTACCATGAAGAGACATTCAAGAGAAATTCCTAACATGATCAACGATCTTAATAATGTAGGTCATAGGTTGACGAATGAGCTGAAAATTCAAGATGTTATTCATTCTTTACCTAAAAGTTGGGAGCATATGAAGATCCAGCTAACTCATACCGAAAGTATTTAGACTTTCGTTGATGATGTTTGCCAGTTTGAGTTAGAGGAGAACCACCTAGCATCGATTAAGATCAATGTTGAGGCTAAATATGCATCGGCTAGAAATAGTTTCGGCAACTAACAAAAGAAGCATAAGCATTTCTATGCAAAGGTAAAGAGCATGCTGGTGAGCCTAAGAAAGCTGAACAAAAAGGGAAAAAGAAACGCAAGAATAGGATAGTGAATATTTCAAGGGTGAAATGTTTCAAATGCCAAGAAAATGGCCATTATGCCAAAGACTGTAAGTATGAGGGCAAGGTACATTCAATTTACTCAAGTGTGAGTGCATTATATGTATCTAGTGTTGTTTATCTAATAGAATATGATATATGCAAATTATTGATTTAGATGCAACGGACCATGTGACAAGGGACCGAGGTTCCTTCATTAAGTTTTGACGCATCCCGTATGGATTAAAATGGGTATATTTAGGAAACAACTCAAGAGTTGAAGTCTTGGAACTTGTAGATTAAGTCTGAAAGGTATAAGGACCTTTCTCCTATATGATGTGCTATTTGCCCTCGAGATTTGTAGGAATCTAATTTTTGTGAATCTTGGTTTCAATTTGCTCTTATATTGTTACAATTTATGTTTGTGTTTGGTTGAAATTTTTATGGTTCTGGACATATGTCAAATGGTTTGTTTGTTTTGGATATCTGCTTCTACTTCTATCAGTGATAAAAGTAATGATTTTGTTTTGTGGCATGCTAGATTAAACAACATCGACTAAGACCAAATGAGTCGGTTAACCAAAGTAGGTTTATTATGTAACTTAAGAATAAGGTTGAATTGCCTCCTTGTGGACCATGCCTTAAAAGAAAAATGTGTAAGAAACCATTTACAACAACAAATAGGGCTAATTTCCTTATATAATTAGTCCATTCTGATGTTTATGGTCTGATGAATGTGAGGTCAAGGCATAGGCCCTATTGTTTCATCACTTTTATTGATGACTGTACTAGGTATGGTCATGTTTATTTGATGACTCACAAGTTTGAAGCTTTGAGTTTCTTTAAGATGTTTATGAACCTAGTTGAGAATTAATTAAATGCAAAAATTAAAGCTTTGAGAACTGACCATGGTTGAGAATATCTCTCAGATGAATTCAAATATTTATGTGATGAAAAAGGAATTGAGCATCAGTTGTAAACTCCTCGCACTTTGCAACAAAATGGTGTTATTGAGAGGATAAATAAAAGTCTTCACGATATGGTTAGATCGATGATGGCTGAGGCAAATTTCCATGTCTCCTATTGGGAAGATGCGCTGCTCACAGCCATATATGTTCTCCATTGAGTGCCCTCTAAGTTTGTCAATTTCACTCATTATGAGTTGTGGATGGGTCTAAAACCTGATTTAAGTAATCTCAAACCATGCGATTGCACTATTTTTGCCCATGATACCTTGAGCAAGTTTGGTAAACTAGGCTCAAATGGAAAAAGGTGCATCTTTATAAGGTATCAAGATGTGTTAAAAGGAAATGTCTTAGTAGGAGAAACCGAGGATGGGAAAGTGATAAAATTTGAATCATGTGATTTTGTGTTCTCAGAGAATTATTTCCCTAAGTTAGGTAAGGTAGACCATGATTTACCACTTTACAAGGCATTAGAAACAAACAGATCTCTCCATTCGAGTGGCAGAAATTTTATGGGATAAGAAAATGTTCAAGAACCTTAAAACATTATGAATGATCAAGATCAAGGTCTATATCAAGTTCCAATTTCTAATGACAATATGGATCCAAACTTCAATGGGAGTATGGAATATGGTCTGAGTGTGAGCATACCAAATTACAATGAATATATGAGATATGTTTATCAGAATTTAGAACCATGGAGAATTAAAAGACAAAAAGTTGAACGTTATCGATTTAGTATCAAAGGAACACTCTTTTAGCTACCCCATAAGATGATGATGAGCATAGAAATTACAAAGAAGCTCTCTCATGCCCTACAAAAGATAAATGGATTAAGACAATGGAAGAAGAAATGGCTTCCATAAGCTCAAACATAGTTTGGGAACTCATTGATCTGTCAAAGGGAAGAAAAGTTATTAGGAACAAATGGGTTCTCTAGATCAAGCGTATGGCTCATGGTAGTATTGAAAGATATAACGCTTCTTTAGTTGCTAACATCTATACACAATAGGAAGGGAGATTATGAGGAAACTTTCTCACATGTTGTGAGGATCACATCCATAAGATTGATCTTATCTATAGTGACATGTCTAAACCTAGAGCTACATCAAATGGATGTAAAGACTGCTTTTCTCAATGGAGAATTTGATGAAGAAATTTACATGGATCAACCTATAGGTTTCGTCATAAAAGGTTGCGAACAAAAAGTTTGCAAATTGAAAAGATCAATGTATAGCCTTAAATAGTCTTCTAAACAATGGTACCTTCGATTTCATAATATGATGACATCGAATGGCTTCAATGTAATTGAAGAAGATCACTATATCTATAATAAAAGCTTTAGAAGTAGATTTGTTATTATGTCATTATATATTGATGACATTCTAATAACTGGAAATGACATAGAATATGTGAATCAAATCAAAGCTTGGTTAACTTCAAGTTTTAAGATGAAAGATACGGGTGAAGTTGCTTATATTCTTGGAATTAAGATTTCAAGGGATCATTCAAAGAAATTGTTAGCCTTGTCTCAAACGATTCAATATGAGCAACTGTAAGCCTAGAGATAGCCCAATGTCTAAGGGAGTGACTCTTAATGCTGATGTGTGTCCCTAAACACAACAAGAAATTGAACGATTGAAAATGTTCCCTATACGAGTGTTGTGGGTGTTGGAAATGCCCTAGTCCCGAGGCATTGGTCCTTGTATTTGTACCATACATTTATTGGATTTATGTGTTGTACTTATTTGTGTCATTAATAAAGGCATCAATTCATTTATTATATTTATCTTGTGCAGTATAGTAAATGAAGTATCCAATGGACATATCTATATCCATGACGACTAGTGTCATGCACTTAGCAGTAAGACCATGGATAGGGTTAACAATATGACCATAAATAGATCCGTAGTCTGTTCCAGTCATGGGAATGAATGGAACAACAGACTATCATTAACCTGGTTGTATGGCGGTGTCTTACCGGTCATTGGACATGGAATGTCAACCAAGTTAATGGGTACATGCCTGGGAGCATGGTACTGGATAGATCCACTAAACGAGTAATCCACATGGTATGGTATCACAATGGATTCTCGTGTAGTACTTGTATGGATCCTTTGACCTGACCATATGATGGTGTTACATGTGAAGTCGCATACTTAGGGGTACGCCTAAAGGGCCTGTAACAGGGTGCCAAGTATGGGTGCTTTCGGGTATGTCACTGAACATGGTAGCACTATGGATATGCAGAAGGGATTTGTCACTCAGTAACCAACTGAGAAGATATCACCGGCCTCTTGATGAATGTGACTGATAAGAGTGTGGCCACACCCAAACAAGTTGGAACTTGTTTGTGAGCATCAGTACATTCGGGATCAAGTTAACGTCCGAACACAAAAGAGGGTGATCAATCCATGCCTCTGTGTTGGACACCGATATCAATGACATGGGATGTACAAGTTTTAACTACAGGGTTATGATATCAGTTAGACTGTCATCTCCATCTTAATTGGGGGCTGCAGTGGCTTGCTAGAGCCCAACTGCAGTCTGCGGGCCAAAGGCCCGCTGCCAACATAAAGATGGGCCCATAGGATCGTACACATAGAACGATAGAATGCAGACTTAAGGAATAACATGTATACTTGGAGTATACACATTGGAGGGAGAAGTGTGTATACATTAATTATATTGTAAAGATCAATTGGATTGGTCATAATAATAAAATTAATATATTCTATTAGCTCTTCATAATTAATTGGATTAATTATGAAATTATTTCCTAGGTGGAAATATTCATATGTATGGGTTTACATATGATTTTATTCTGTGTAGAGTTAATTTTAATTTGATGGATTAAATTAAATGTCAAACCAATTTTAATTTGGATGTAAATAATATATTACTGGGATAATATATTAAATACATGGGAATATTAAAATTGGGCTTGAATTAATTTGAACCAAATTAATTAAAATTAGACTGGGCCTAAATTAAAACAAGAAAGCCCGCACAGAATAGAGATGAGCCAAGATGGGCCAGAATCCCCTAAGGAATTCGGCCAACCCTAGGTATAAATACCTAGGGTTAGAAAATTTCGGCCACTCTATGCATAATACCCACCTAGCCGAAATTTCTCTCCTCTCCTCTCCTTTGTTCAGTTTTTCCAACGCTAGCACGGGTTGCATTCGCCAAGCGTTCGTGTACGTGAGAGTGGAGGAATTCTAAATTGAGTTCTGCAGTCATCATCCGTCTCTGAAAGAGATTTTTCTGGTATGAAATTTTATTCTCTTTCCATTTAATTTTATGTTTTTCAATTTCCACTTCAATTGCTCCTGGGACTGGATTTGAGGAAATCACCGCGTTCTTCTGCTTTTATCGGGTGATTTCCGGTGACAAATCCCAATAGTGGTATCAGAGCAGGCTTTTGATCCGTGGAAATTGATTAATTTGGTTGAATCCCTGTTTTGAAATTGGATGTTTTTGATTGGGATTCTTGGTATGGGTTTTATGATTTTTCCCATATGTTTTATGCAATGAAAATTAAATTTTACATATAGGTTTATGTTAGTTTAATTTTATTGTGTAATTTTATAATTCTTGGTGAATTGCTATGGATGGTGATTGGTTATTTATTTTTTTTTTAATTCTGTTTAAATAAAAAAAAAAATCGGCCTCCCGGCGGCGGGAGGCGCGGCGGCAGCCGCTGCCTGCTGCTGCAGCTGCTGGGTAGCAGCTGCCGCTGGGCGGCAGTTGCTGCCGCAGCAGAGGGCTGCTGCTAGGGCAACTCTGTTGCCCTAGCTGCAGCGGGCCGTGCCCAGTTTTTGGATTTTGCGGGTTTTGGGTCCGGGGCCCAGTTTTGAAATTTTAATTGGCTTTAAAATTCGTGTGTTTAAATTTATGCAATTTAAATGCGCATGGTTTCTTGGATGAATTTTATTTCGTTCATGTGATATTAGTTTTGGAAATTAATATGGTTAATGGAAATTGGTTCGGGTAATTTTGGCACAATTACCCGGACGGCTGAATTGGACCCATGGTTTCCCAATTCCAGTGGGAGCAGTTGGACTGCCTGGGCTGGAGGCCCAAAGCCCGTTAAGGGTTAGAACCATGGTGGGCCAAAATTGGCGATTTCCTAATAATGGCTTTGACATAATTTAAATGGGATTAAATCATGCATTTTAACATGCCTTTGAATTGTATGTATTGGATGCATATGAATGGTTGAATGAATGTATGATTGGATGCTATTGGGCCTTTTACGAGTTGGGTTGTATTTTTTCTTTTGGGTAAATACGGCCTGCGTGTCGTTTTCTTTTAATGTAATTTTATTTTATTTTAAGTTAAATATTATAAAATTTGTAAAAGAAGAAGCCCATGGAGTGGTGAGCCCAAAATGGAGGTGCAAGCCCAAATGGAGTTGCCAGCACAGAAGGAGAAGATGGAGGCCCACCTAATATGTATTTCTAGTATAGGTTTACTAGAATTATATTAGGATGTAACATAGGCCCATAGCGGTCCATTTTATTTTATTTAATCGTTTTATATATTCTTTTGCATGTATGAATGTATGTTACATATAGCTCATTCACCCGCTTTATGTATGTAAGCCGTTATAATTGAATCTAATAACCAAATGGAAATTACTAAGTCGCTTAAAAGTGCTTCCCTCATTCAAAACCGAATCGAAGTGGGAATAGGCCAGTTGTAGACCATGCCCTCGCAGGATGCACTGGAGTATTGTCACTTTGTACTGGGTTAGAGTATGGGATACTCTAACACTTGAATGGAGGTTTTGACTTAGCATGGGTAGTAGGATTCTCCTGGCCCTAAGCACAGATGGGTAAGTGCTAACAAGCCCATCAAACCGAGAGTCCCTAGGTTGGGATTGGACGGCGTTCCTACCTAAATAATTAAGGTATAGTTGTACCAAACCCTCGTTTAGCTATATCTTAATGAAATATGGATCTCGGCCCATGAGCCCAACAACTCGGTTAAATTAATAACTTGATTCATTATTAATTTTATATGGGAACAACAAAGTAAAGCCCTTTATTAACACTCTAAATGTTTTTGTGTGTAGAAACACCCAAATGGCAAACACTAATACCTTATCACTGCGATCGATTCTTGAGAAGGACAAGCTTTCCGGTCCTAACTTTTTAGACTGGTTTAGGAACTTGAGGATAGTTCTAAGACAAGAGTCGAAAGAGTATGTGCTGGAAAGGCCTGTGCCGGCTGCGCCTCAAGGACGTAATCCGACGGCTGCACAGCTAGCGGAATACGAGGCGCACGTCAACGACAACCGGGATGTGACGTACCTTATGTTGGCGTGCATGGTCCCCGAACTGCAAAAGCAGTTTATGGACCATCAAGCCTATGCTATGATAACAACTCTCAATGAGATGTTTCAGGAGCAAGATCGTCAGGAAAGGTACCTGACCAATAAGGCATTCCACTCTTGTAAGATGGGGGCCGGGACATCTGTGAGTGCTCACGTGCTCAAGATGAAGGGCTACTTGGATACTTTGGCCCGTCTCGGATCGCCTATCTCTCAAGAGTTGGCGGTGGACACGATCCTGGCATCCTTACCGGATTCTTATGATCAGTTCATCCTAAACTATAATATGTAAGGGATGAACCGTACTGTCAGTGAGCTGCATGGGATGCTTAAGCTTACTGAGCAGTCGATCAAGAAGACTCCGCCGGTGCTGCTGGTTAACAAGGGGAACGCCCCTCTTGCTAAGGGTAAGGCCAAGGAAAAGGCCAAGGCTAAGGCCAAAAAGGCCAAAGCCAAGAAGGCCAAGGCCCAACCCAAAGGCCAGCAGAAGGCAGGTCCTGAGGACGTCTGTTTCGGGTGCAGACAGGCGGGCCATTGGAAGAGATCATGTCCCAAGCTGATGGGAGAGCAGAGAAGGGGCCAAGGTGCGTCCTCTTCAGGTATTTATGTTATAGATATTAACCTTACTGTTTCAACATCCTGGGTATTGGATACTGGATGTGGTTCTCACATTTGTTGCAATGTGCAGGGACTTAAGAACAGAAGGTTGCTGGGGTCGGGTGAGGTGGACTTGCGGGTCGGGAATGGAGCAAGGGTTGCTGCCATAGAGATCGGCGAATACCACCTAATGATGCCCAGCGGATTGGTTTTAATTTTAGAGCATTGTTACTTTGTACCTGCTATATGCAGGAATATTATTTCTGTATCAATGTTGGACATTTCTGGATTTGAGTTTTCTATTATAAATGGTCGTATTTCTATATCCAGAGAGGGATTATTTTATGGAGATGCTCTATTAAATAATGGCCTGTATGTCCTGGACTTAAATGAAACCAATCACATCTATAACATAAACACGAAAAGGGTTAAGCCTAACGAACTTAATCCAGTCTACCTATGGCATTGTCGTCTTGGCCACATAAACGAGAAGCGCATAGCTAGGCTTCACAAAGCTGGGGTCCTAGGGTCATTTGACTTGGAGTCATTTGATACATGCGAATCATGTTTAAGATGCAAGATGACAAAGGCGCCTTTTAGCAAAAGAGCTGAAAGGGCCACTGGCTTGTTGGACCTAATACATTCAGATGTATGTGGACCTATGAGCGCAGCAACCAGAGGTGGACATCTGTACTTCGTCACGTTCACGGATGATTTCAGCAGATATGGCTATGTCTATCTGATGAAACACAAGTCCGAAACCCTTGATAGGTTCAAGGAATTTAGGAATGAGGTACAGAACCAGCTAGGCAGGAATATCAAAACCCTTCGGTCGGACCGAGGCGGTGAGTATATGAGCCTAGAGTTTGACTCATACTTGAGAGAGCATGGAATAGTTCCACAGCTCACTCGTCCCGGAACACCACAATGGAATGGGGTGTCCAAACGGAGGAATAGGACCTTGTTGGACATGGTCCGCTCAATGATGAGTCAAGCAACTCTCCCAATTAGCTTCTGGGGACACGCCCTCGAGACAGCAGCTCTCATCTTAAACAATACTCCGACTAAGGCAGTGGAAAAGACCCCATATCAGATATGGACGGGCAAGGAGCCCAATGTGTCTTTCCTAAGGATTTGGGGATGCGAAGCACATGTCAAGAAATTGACTAGTGGCAAGCTGGAGCCCAAAACCAATAAATGCCTGTTTGTGGGCTACCCTAGGGAAACCAAAGGGTATTACTTCTACAACCCCGCCGAGAACAAGGTGTTCGTGGCAAGGAAGGGGGTCTTTCTGGAAAAGGAGTTCCTTTCCAAGAAAGATAGTGGGAGCAACGTTGAACTCAGGGAAGTTCAAGGTCCACAAGCTCCTGAAGAGGATAGCTCGGAGGCCCAGGTGGAGCTTCCACAAGTGGAAGCACCAACCCAGGCCACACAAGAACCAAGAAGGTCTGGTAGGGATCGTCGGGAACCGGAGAGGTATGGTTTTCTCGTCACCGATGATCAAAATCTTCTCATCTGGGATGAAGAAGAACCCAAAACCTACCAAGAGGCTATGGCTAGCCCACAGTCTGCGAATTGGCGTAAAGCCATGGAGGCAGAAATGCAATCTATGTACGATAACCAAGTTTGGAACTTGGTTGATCCACCTCCGGGTGCTAAGGTAATAGGTTGCAAGTGGTGCTATAAGCTAAAAGCTGATAATACCTTCAAGGGGCGTCTGGTTGTGAAAGGTTTCAGACAAGTCCATGGGATAGACTATGATGAAACTTTCTCACCAGTAGCCATGCTCAAATCCATCAGGATACTACTAGCCATAGCCGCATGGTATGACTATGAGGTATGGCAAATGGATGTCAAAACCGCTTTCCTTAATGGAAAGCTACTCGAGGATGTGTACATGACACAACCTGAGGGTTTTGTCGATCCTAAGTATCCGGGAAGGGTATGCAAACTTCAAAGGTCCATTTATGGACTGAAGCAAGCATCCCGTAGTTGGAATCTAAGATTCAATGAGGCTATAAAGGAATATGGCTTCATACAGAATCTGGATGAGCCTTGTGTGTATAAGAGGACTAGTGGGAGCATTGTCACATTTTTGGTACTTTATGTAGACGACATCCTACTCATTGGAAGCGACATACCTACACTGCAAGGGGTAAAGCAGTGGCTGAGTAAGTGCTTCGCAATGAAGGACTTAGGCGAAGCTGAGATGATCCTAGGGATCAGGATCTATAGGGATAGGTCAAATCGGCTTCTGGGACTAAGTCAGGCTTCGTACATTGACAAAGTTCTGAAAAGATTCAACGTGGACCGGGCCAAGAAAGGTTTCTTGCCAATGGGCCATGGGCTGAAACTTAGTAAGAAGAACTGTCCTGAAACAAGGGAGGACAGGGAGAACATGAAATTGGTTCCATATGCCTCGGCCATTGGATCAATTATGTACTCTATGTTATGTACGAGACCTGATGTCGCCTTTGCACTGAGTATGACGAGCCGATACCAGCAGGATCCCGGGGAGGATCACTGGAAAGCTGTCAAGGCAATCCTCAAGTACCTTAACCGGACTAAGGATAGCTTCTTGGTGTATGGTGGTCAGGAAGTGCTATCGGTTACTGGGTATACTGATGCAAGCTTCCAGACAGACCAAGATGAGTACCAATCGCAGTCAGGGTATGTATTCTTACTGAATGGTGGTGCTGTAAGCTGGAGGAGCTCAAAGCAACCAACCATAGCGGACTCTACAATAGAAGCTGAGTACATCACCGCGTGTGATGCAGCTAAGGAAGCTGTGTGGATGAAGAAGTTTATCACTGAGTTGGGAGTAGTGCCAACTATCTAGGACCCAGTCGATATCTTCTGTGACAACAATGGGGCCGTCGCACAAGCTAAGGAGCCCCGGTCACACAAGAACACAAAGCACGTGCTTAGAAAGTTTCACCTCATACGAGAAATCGCGGAGAGAGGTGACATTGCATTGCACAGAGTGGACACCGAGGATAATGTCGCAGATCCATTGACCAAGGCGCTGGCCCAGCCCAAGCACGAGGGTCATACTAGATCTATAGGGATTAGGCCCATGCCTAGTTGGAACTAGTGCAAGTGGGAGATTGTTGGAAATGCCCTAGTCCCGAGGCATTGGTCCTTGTATTTGTACCATACATTTATTGGATTTATGTGTTGTACTTATTTGTGTCATTAATAAAGGCATCAATTCATTTATTATATTTATCTTGTGCAGTATAGTAAATGAAGTATCCAATGGACATATCTATATCCATGACGACTAGTGTCATGCACTTAGCAGTAAGACCATGGATAGGGTTAACGATATGACCATAAATAGATCCGTAGTCTGTTCCAGTCATGGGAATGAATGGAACAACAGACTATCATTAACCTGGTTGTATGGCGGTGTCTTACCGGTCATTGGACATGGAATGTCAACCAAGTTAATGGGTACATGCCTGGGAGCATGGTACTGGATAGATCCACTAAACGAGTAATCCACATGGTATGGTATTACAATGGATTCTCGTGTAGTACTTGTATGGATCCTTTGACCTGACCATATGATGGTGTTACATGTGAAGTCGCATACTTAGGGGTACGCCTAAAGGGCCTGTAACAGGGTGCCAAGTATGGGTGCTTTCGGGTATGTCACTGAACATGGTAGCACTATGGATATGCAGAAGGGATTTGTCACTCAGTAACCAACTGAGAAGATATCACCGGCCTCTTGATGAATGTGACTGATAAGAGTGTGGCCACACCCAAACAAGTTGGAACTTGTTTGTGAGCATCAGTACATTCGGGATCAAGTTAATGTCCGAACACAAAATAGGGTGATCAATCCATGCCTCTGTGTTGGACACCGATATCAATGACATGGGATGTACAAGTTTTAACTACAGGGTTATGATATCAGTTAGACTGCCATCTCCATCTTAATTGGGGGCTGCAGTGGCTTGCTAGAGCCCAACTGTAGTCTGCGGGCCAAAGGCCCGCTGCCAACATAAAGATGGGCCCACAGGATCGTACACATAAAACGATAGAATGCAGACTTAAGGAATAACATGTATACTTGGAGTATACACATTGGAGGGAGAAGTATGTATATATTAATTATATTGTAAAGATCAATTGGATTGGTCATAATAATAAAATTAATATATTCTATTGGCTCTTCATAATTAATTGGATTAATTATGAAATTATTTCCTAGGTGGAAATATTCATATGTATGGGTTTACATATGATTTTATTCTGTGTAGAGTTAATTTTAATTTGATGGATTAAATTAAATGTCAAACCAATTTTAATTTGGATGTAAATAATATATTACTGGGATAATATATTAAATACATGGGAATATTAAAATTGGGCTTGAATTAATTTGAACCAAATTAATTAAAATTAGACTGGGCCTAAATTAAAACAAGAAAGCCTGCACAGAATAGAGATGAGCCAAGATGGGCCAGAATCCCCTAAGGAATTCGGCCAACCCTAGGTATAAATACCTAGGGTTAGAAAATTTCGGCCACTCTATGCATAATACCCACCTAGCCGAAATTTCTCTCCTCTCCTCTCCTTTGTTCAGTTTTTCCAACGCTAGCACGGGTTGCATTCGCCAAGCGTTCGTGTACGTGAGAGTGGAGGAATTCTAAATTGAGTTCTGCAGTCATCATCCGTCTCTGAAAGAGATTTTTCTGGTATGAAATTTTATTCTCTTTCCATTTAATTTTATGTTTTTCAATTTCCACTTCAATTGCTCCTGGGACTGGATTTGAGGAAATCACCGCGTTCTTCCGCTTTTATCGGGTGATTTCCGGTGACAAATCCCAATAGTGGGTAGCCTCATGTACACTATGATATGTACAAGATAAAAAACTTGTCATGTAGTTGGCATGGTGGGCAGATATCAATCAAATCATGTACAAGCATATTGGATAAGGGTGAAGAAAAAACTAAGGTACCTCAAAGCCACCATGAATTACTCTCTGTGTTATCATGTCCAGGATCTGCAATTAAAAAGATACACATATGCAGATTGGGTTGGAGATGTGGATGAGAGGAAATCCACTTCAAGTTTTATTTTCTTTCTTAGTAATGGTGCAATATCATGGAGTAGCAAGAAATAAACTTATGTCACCCTATCCACTATAGAGGCAGAGTATATGTCATACTCGTCAGTAGTCCAAGTGGTAGTATGGTTAAATAGGTTTATGAACCATTTATGTATTACTTCCTCGAATGGTCTGATACTAATGAAAGATTTATCCGTGTATAAATCTGAGATAAAAGGAATCGGATTACCTCTTGTAGTGCAGTTTCCACCTAGGTGATTGCAGCAGTGTGAGCATGGATTTTTTCGACCTCAATGATGAAAGCCAAAATGGTTATCCCTTGCATTAAGATTTCTATAGGAATTGATTTGAGGAGTGAAGCCGGGAATCACATGAGCTTAATAGACAAACCCGAGCATCGTTTGAAGAATCAGCAATGTTTGACCCTAACTTGGACAAGAGCCGTACGACTTTCATCCAGGTACCATGGCTCTATTTAGAGTCATACAGCTCTAATTTAAAGAGGATTAAGCTGTGCATGAAAATATCAAATTGAAAAATCCAAGCCAAAAACAAGAACTATACGGCTCTAATTAAAGCCGTACAGATCTCACTAGAGTCGTACAGCTCTCATTCAAAAGAAAATAGAGATGTACGGCTCTCATCCCGACTAAATTCTTATTGGACCAAATTTTTGAATGCCCATAACCAGGGGGAGATAAGGTCACGTGAGCCTAACAGATAGAGGAGCTCAAAACCACCGAAAAAAAAGAAAGAGTTGAGACTTTTAAAAAGAGAGGAAAAAAAAGATAGAGGAGGAGATTAAGGACTAGAGAAAGAAAAAAAAGGGGGAAGAAAAATCAAAAAAGAAAAGAGAAAAGTAGAGGAAACACTTTAAAAACCATCCATCCTTTAACCTTTCTTTCCATTTTGAACCACCAAGCTTAACCAAAACCAACACATTACTGATTTGAGGCATTTTTCGTGATTCTTTGGAGGATTCAGGAAAAAAATGAGCTTGTTTAGAAGTGGCTAGCATTCTCAGAACTGACTTTAGAAACTCAAAGTACTAAATACACACGATAAGGGTAACTTTTGAGAGGCCTTAAATCCTTTTACTGCTTTATGTGTTGCATTTTGTGTTGTGTTTAAAGTTTTTTTTACTCAAAAATGAAACTACTCATATATGGAAATTTAGGTTGTACGGCTATGTTCTTCACCAGAATATAGTTGTACAGCTCTCATTTGAGCTGCACAGCTCCAACTTGAGCCATGAAACTCTGATCTTTAGCTACAATTGCATGGAAAATAAATTTTTGAACCAAATTGTTTTTTTCCAAAACTGGCACTGTACGACTCATTTTCTTGGTGATGAGAGCCATACAACTCTGTTCGTTCTAGTCCGATTTTGTGATGAATCGATGAGATTTTTCCCTAGAGGCAGGCTAAATAACCGAACTCACAAGAAGAAGAAATCTTTCTGGAACTTTATATTTTGATGAGTATTTTATTTTATTATAAAAAAATAAAAATATGTTTTTATAGTTAATATAAAAAAATACGAATACCTATATTTTAGTATGTTTTCGTGAAAACCGTTTTTTGATGTGTTTATTGCTTTGCGACCTAGATTAAATTCTCTTGAAGTAGCTAACCCTATGAAAGGGATTCCAATAAATCTTTGGATAACAGACTCGCTTTGCTATATTTAAATGTAAATCAAAAAAATGTTTTCTTCAGCATAAGGTCATAAGGCATTTCAAAATATTTTCCAAGTTTAGCCAGCCGAACCTGTTGGGATTCGTCATCCGGAAAATAACGTGGCGCAGTGGAATTACACCGTTTAAAATTTTTCTAGAATCCAAATATCATGTCCAATTATCATTGATTGAAATAAATCAATTTCGAATCAAAAAAGATTCACTTACCAAATCCGTCTCTTCTAGAGACTGCTGTAGAATCTACTTTTTACGTGACCACTAAAGTCTGGTGCATGAGAAACTATCGAGCAGGAACTAGTGTTAGCCGAAGAAGCGGAGGAATGGAAGATTCATGTTGGAAATTTTGGCCAAAGGGGATGCTGTAAGGGGCTAAAAATTCCAACAATTAAAATAGGGTTAGGGCTGATTTTTATTCTTAAGTGTGCCCTTATATAGACTCATTGTCTAATTGGGTTTTGACCAGGTTAATTAAACCTAAGCCCACTAGGATTATAATTACATAAATAAACTTTATATTAAAAGTTTATACTATATAATTTAATTCCATGAGGCTGAATTTAATTACCTCTAAATTAAAATTAAACCACACTTAAAAAAATACAATACATGTATTTAATTTTCCTACTTAGGATATTTAATTAATTGTTTACTTTATGTCATTCAATTAATTGTTAAATTAATTAATTGCATTATGTAAACTTATTAATTAAATTACATCAACCCAATGTTAATTAATTACCTTGACACCGAATGTCAACTAATTAATTAATGCATTCCTTCCAATGTACATTACATGTACAATTTCTATAAGTTCCGGATCAGTTGATCTATGTGCACGATCCTATGGGTCTGTCTTTATGTTGGCAGTAGGCCTAAGGCCCACAGACTATAAGTGGGCTCTAGCAAACCGTTACAGGCCCCAATTAAGATAGAGATACAACAGTCTATTGAAGACACTGACCTAGTAGTAATCTCAGAATGTCCTTTGCTAAACGATATCGATATGAATAAACAAAAGGCATGGGGTCCGTCATCCTCTTCTGTTGTTTATTATATTTCTTGATCTTGAGTTGACTGATTAATCAAATAAGCAACCAACTTACTTGGATATGGCTATACACTTATCAATCCCACTCATCAAGTAGCCAGTGATATCATCTCGGTATTACCCGAGTGGCAATTCCATCACTTTATTATCAATATCAATATTTTCACCGATCCACCCAATAATACCCGTATTTAGCATCTTTTTACAGACCTGTTAGGCGTATGTCAAAGTGAACCGGATTCCATATTGATACTATAATGAAATTTGGTCTGAGGACAAAAGAGACCTACTTAAGAAAGACCTATGACGTGACAACCATGTGGCTTTCTTATGTGGATCGATCCAGTCCCATGTCAACAACATGTACCTATATTCATGACTGACTATACAAGTACTATGGCTAGTTAAGAACTACCATACAATTGTCAAATATAGAACTCTGTGATTCTATTCGCTCCCACAATTAGAATAGACTTGGGATATGTTTTATGATTATCAATCAATGGATACTTTATTCATATTAGAGCACAAGATATAAATGAAATAGATTAAATGCCTTTATTAATGTGACACAAGCAATGTATTTATACAATGAGTCTTAATGTATAATGCAAAATCCAAGAATCTAATGCCCTAAGAACAAGGGCACACTAACAATCTCTCACTTGCACTAGTTCCAAGTGGGCATTGCCCTAATTCCTATAGCTCTGGTATGACCATCGTGTTGTGTCTATGGCAGCGCCTTGGTCAATGGATCAGTGACATTATTCTTGGTGTTAACCCTCTGCAATGATATGTTACCTCTATTCACAATCTCCCAAATGAGGTGAAACTTTCTGAGCACGTGTTTGGATCTCTTATGTGACCGGGGCTCCTTAGCTTGTGTGATGACCCTGTTGTTGTCACAAAAAACATTAATTGGGTCTAGATAGTGGGTACTGCTCCCAACTTAATTATGAATTTCTTAATCTAAATAGCTTCCTTTACAGCTTTGCATGCAGCTATGTACTCAGCTTCCATTTTAGAGTTAGCAATAGTGGCCTGCTTTGAGGACCTCTAACTAATGGCACCGCCATTTAGGAGAAAAACATAACTAGAATGTGACTGGTTTTCATCCTCATCGGTCTCAAAGCTTGCATTAGTGTAACCTGACACTACCAGCTCATCTTGACCTCTATACACTAAGAAAGCATCCTTAGTCCGGTTAAGGTACTTCAAGATTGCCTTGACTGCCTTCCAGTGTTCCTCCCTGGGGTCTGACTGGTACCGGCTAGTCATTACTTAGTGCAAACATGACATCAAGTCTTGTACATAACATGGAGTACATGATAGATCCTATAGCATATGCATAAGGGATCTTTTCCATGTTCTACCGGTCTTTTTTTGTTTTAGCACAATCTTTCTTACTCAGCTTCAACCCATGGCACATAGGCAAGAATCCTTTCTTTGCCTTATCCATGCTAAATCTTTTCAAAACCTTGTCAGTGTACGTGGCCTGACTTATGCCTAGAAGCCGATTGGATCTATCTCTGTAGATCCTGATCCCTAAGATCGTCTCAGCTTCGCCTAAATTGCGAAGCACTTACTCAACCACTGCTTTACCCTTGCAGTGTTGGTATGTCGCGTCCAATGATAAGGATGTCATCAACATACAGCACTAGGAACGTGGAAATGCTCCCACTAACCATCTTATACACACAGGGCTCATCAAGATTCTGTGTGAAGCAATATTCTGTGATGGCCTTATTGAATCTCTAATTTCATCACCTTGATTCTTGCTTCAATCCATAAATGGATCTTTGAAGCTTGCATACCCGGTTAGGATACTTTGGATCGATAAAACTGATAGGTCCTAGGCGAAGTATTGAAACTAAACCTAGAAACGCACAACTAAGGCAGTGTACCTATCGTTGACAAGTAATAATTCTGGTTGGTCCAGGTATCGATCCCACAGAGAAAAGAATATTCTGCAAACACTAAACTACTCGGGGTTCCTTGAGTGTTCTAGGCGGAACTTAGTTTTGGGTTTGATTATATTAATAAGTAAATTATCCTACTCCTAGTTGATCTATCCCAGCTTACTTTGCACTTGAATTTGGGTTATCAATTGGCGGTTTACCGACCTATGAATGCTAACGGAGATGGCTTAATCAATTAACTACAATAAATGAATTTAACTCAACAATCAACCCTTAATTATGTTCTTTCGATAATTCAACCTAGCGTGTCTAGATCTTTTAGGTCCTTAGCCGGTTTCCCTTGTTTAGAGGTGGTCTAATTCTAAAGCTCAGAAAATAGGGGCACGTAAGTTCCACAGTGTCGTCAATACTAATGGTTTCCTAGGCGTCAATCTAGGTAATGCCACAAATATGAACTTAATAAATTAAGATCTTATGAGACTAGATTATCATTAAAGGAATTGCATAAAGAAGAGGAATAAAATTGAAATTAAATTGCAATCAATTGTATTAATCAAGAAAGGTGAAACGAATTCAGTGTTACAACCAAACACAATCAATTTGCGGAATCAAAAACTAACTTAATCAAATTACAAAAGAGAAGAAGAAAAACTTATGCCCTTTTGGTCCGATTAACCGGATTCTGACGGTGTGAAGATGCTTGGGGTGTACCTCTATAGACGAACTCAAGCCGGAACTAAGAACGTCGCAAAAGGGGAAGGTTCTATGTAAAACTCCTACCAATTGATGGTTCAAAACTCAAAGAAAACAAATAGTTCAAGCTAAAACCTAGCTACAAGTTTCTGCTCTCACTCTAAAAGTCTGGAAAAAGATCATTAAAACTTAGAAAATAACCTATTTATACGGCTAGGTTAAAACCAGGAAAAAGAAAAGATGAAAGTAGGGCAACAGCAGAATTTCGGAGCTCGGCATGTCGTGCTAGTGGAAGTGGCACGCCGTGCTGTGCAGAATTGTGGGGGGCACGCCGTGCTGCTGGAGGTGGCACGCCGTGCTGTGTAGTTTTGGGGGTGGTACGCCGCGCTGGTATGAGTGGCACGATTTCGTGCCACTCCACTGGATTGCATCTCTTGGCCCACCGGATTGGCACGCCGTGCCACATTGATTTTCAACACTTCGAACTCTTCCTTGCCGCCGATGCTCCAACTTCCGGTCCAGGTCATAATACCTGTCCAAAACAATCATAATGAAACATAACCGCACCAACGCCACGGACCATAAAAACGACATATTGTCCAAAATTACAAAAACAACCCTAGAAAACACGAAAAATACTAAAAGTTATAAAAATCTATCCAAAACATAAAAATCACAGAATAATCAAAAACCACACGAACATTGACACAAAGGACTCTAAAAATTACCGTTCAAACCATGAAATTGCCTAAAAGATAAGGTCAAAAACCGACCTTATCAAAAACCCTCAGGTTGTGCCATGTACACATCCTCGAGTAGCTTTCCATTAAGGAAAGTGGTCTTAATGTCCATCTGCCACATCTTATAATCATACCATACAGTTATGGCTAGCAGTATCCTAATGGATTTGAGCATGGCAACTGGTGAAAAGGTTTCATCATAGTCAATTCCATGAACTTGTCTGAATCCTTTTGCCACCAATAGCCCCTTGAAGGTGTTGTCAGCTTTTAACTTGAAACACCATTTGCCACCTATCACCTTGGCACCTGGAGGTGGATCCACCAAGTTTAATACTTGGTTATCGTGCATAGATTGCATCTTCGCCTCCATGGCTTTGTGCCATTGATCTGAGTGTAGGCTTTCAATACATCGGAATGTATCAACTCCAATAGCTCTGAGGCCCTTTTAGTAGTCTTGCTAAAAGGCATCTTTGTCAGCTTGCCTCTTAAACAAGATTCACGTGTGTCATAAGACTACACGTCAAATGACCCTAGCACTCCACTAGAGTGAAGCCTAGCAATGCACTTCTCGTTTATGTGCCCAAGACGACAGTGCCAGATGTATATAGGATTAATTTCATCTTATTTAATCCTTTTAGTATTTATGTTGTAGATTGAACTTTCACGTTTTAGATCAAGGATATATAAGCCATTTTCTGTCACGTTTTAGATCAAGGATATATAAGCCATTTTCAAGAAATGTTGTTCCATAAATAATATTGCTAGATTGCATAGAAATTCTACCATGTCTAATATTAAATGAAAAACCAAAAGTATCCAACAAAGAAATAGAAATAATATTCCTGCGCACAGCAGGTACAAAATAACAATTTCTTAGTTCCAAAACAAGTCCACTGGGCATCTCTATCAAATAATCTCTGATCCCTATGGCTTGAACTTGAGCGCCAATTTCGACTCGAAGATCTACTTCTCTAGATCCTAGTAATCTTCTACTTTTTAGACCCTACACATTTGAACAAATGTGAGATCCACATCCATTATCTAACACCTAAGATGTAGAAATACCCAGATTAATCTCAACAACATAAATACCTGAAGCAGTAGTTTTGCCCTTCAGTTGCTCCCTTAGCTTTGGACACGAGCTCTTCAAGCCCCTTCTCATGACACCCGTGGCAGACATCGTCAGGAGAGGCAACCCTTGCTTTAGGTTGGGGCACCACCTTTTTGCCCTTAGCCTTGGCCTTTTGGGCCTTAGCCTTGGCCTTAGATTTGGCCTTTCCTTTAGCAATGGGCATATTGCCCTTGTTCACCAGTAGTACTTTAGGAGTCTTCTTAAGAGACTGCTCAGTAAGCTTGAGCATGCCATGCAGCTCAACAACCGATTTATCAAGACCCGGTATGTGGTTGTTCATGATAAATTGGTTGTAAGACTCAGGAAGTGACTCGAGAATAATGTTTGCTGCCAAGTCCTGCGAAACTGGGGAGCCGAGGCAGGTAAGTGTATTAATATAAACTTTTAACTTTAGCATATGAGTGCTAACAGAAGTCCCGGCTGCTATTGTAGTTGTGCAAAGTGCCTTAGTTATCAGGTAATGTTCCTGACGAGCCTGATCTTGGAACATCTTTTTAAGCTGATCCATCATCTCATAAGCATTCTTGTCCATGAACTACTTCTAAAGATCAGAGGCCATGGTACCCAGCTTAAGGCATGAGACATTTTTGTCATCCCTTATGTGTCGGTCATACTGCTCCACCATCGCCGTGGTGACACCTCGACCCGCGGGAGGGCCAGCTGGTAAAGGAGTATTCAGTGCATACTCCTTGGACTCTTGTCTAAGAACTATTTGCAAGATCCTAGCCTAGTCCAAGGATTTTTTCCCCAAAAGCTTCTCCTTCTCCAAGAGTGATCTGAGTGAGAGTGAGTTGTTGTTTGTTACAGCCATTTAAATTTCTTTAATGAAATAGGATTATCTACATGGAAGAAATCATTGCTTGAGTTAGAAATAAAGGACTTTTACCAATTCAAATTAATAATCCGATTTTAATATATTCGTTGGTGATGTTAATTAGCTGACTTGACCAAGATCCACAACTTATCAATGACTGGCCGAACTAGGGCTCACTAACCAACCATTGATTCGTTTAGCAGGACAACCTATCCAATCCTTCCATGAAGGACTCTTGGCTTGATGGGCTTATTGACACTTTACCGATCTATGCTTAGGGCCCGCTCTGAGCTAATGCTACCCATGTTGGGTCAAACCTTCATTCACATGTTAACCATACCAAGTATCCTAAGCCTCAACGGCCCATTGAATACTACAATGTACCCAGATAGGGCATGGTGCACATCGCAGCATCAATGGGAGGAAGAGGTGTGAATGTTGGAAGCACTTTTAAACGACTAAATATTTTGATTCTCCAGATTAAAATTAAGTGATACGGCTTAGCATGCATAAACACAAGTTATAATTTGGTGATCCATACATCCATATTATATGATAAATGCAATAGCATACTTAATTTAAAATAATGAGATCCTATGGGCATTTAATTACAACCTAATAAAAAACTAGATAACCTATCTAATTCTCCATCAGGCCCGATGTAAGCGCCATAATTTTACTTAAAAAAAAAAGAGTATAGTCGTACGACTATCGCTATAGTCATACGACTGTAACCAAACTACAGTCATACGATTGTAGATCGCGGTAGGTAAGATAACCCATACCTCAAAAGCTGAAAAAACAGAAGAAAGGGGGAGAGGAACAGACGGACAGAGAGACAGAAACAAAAAGAGAAAAAACAAAGAAAGAAAGGGGAGAAAGGGGAAAGAAGAGAAGAGAGAATCAAAAAGAAAAGGAGGAACTCATCATCAGAATCCCTCAACATTTGGAGTTTTCTTTGGACTCAAAATCTCTAACCTTAACTCAAGGAAAAAAGTCCAAATTTTAGTGGATTGGAACGACACCAGGGGTCAATCCTACGGTGGACGCATGCCAAAGAGGTAAACACTCCTTTTCCTTCTTCTTTTACAAGCTTTCTGGGTGATTGGTGTGTTTTCTCTGCATTTTTATCCTTTTTCTGCATTTCTGCTTCTGGAAAGCAAGAACAGTCGCACGACTGTTCTTAAGTTTGATGAACAATCGTACAATTGTAGTTACAATCGTACGAGTGTTCTTGATTTCCAGTGTTTTCTTCCCAGTTTTCTTCAAATAAAGTTTTGGCGAAATTCTGACTCCGGGCAACTTACAGTCGCACGACTGTAATTTACAGTCGTAGGACTGTAGTTATAGTCGCATGACTGTAACGTGATTTCCAGAATCCGAATTTCCCTTTTTATCCTTAAAATTTTCTAAAAATCCCAAAAAATTCAGAAAATCCCCACAAATCATCAAAATGAATTTTGTTGTGTGCATTCACGACCCTAGATTCAATTTCCAATAAAATTGCATTTAGAACAATGCCACGATGGAGAGCCAGTTCTCCTGAAAACCGACCCACCTTAAATATAAAAATGCATGTAAACCGGAAAATTTTTTTTCAAAATGATTTTCCCACAAAACCAAAAATACAGGGACGTTTCAAAACGTTTTCCAGGTCTAGCCGGGCCGGCTAGCCAAGCCAACCCTGTTATCCCCTCAATGCATGCCCCCAATTCTTTGTTTTCCCAGTTCTGTCTATTTGAGTCCTATTTGTGGCGTGCTATATATACTTTGCTAACCTTTGTTTTGCAGCTTTTTATTTTTATTTTGAATGTAATTTAATAGATTAATACGTGTATCCTAGGCAATTGTATTTTTCTAGATTCTCGTGTATTCTAGGCGCTTGTAAAAGTGAGGCGAGAGTTTATTTTTTATTTGATCGGGTTGTAATAATTTATTCATTTACTATTTTATCTTAATCTGTATGTGCGCTGCATGTCTATTCGTTTCAATAAAATTGATTTTAGATTTTGAAATATCATCTTTGAACATTGACCAATATTTATTTTAATTAAACACGAAATAAGGGACTTGTCCGGACCCGAATCTCTGGATAGTATAGCGACCGTTCGTCCGGTTCAGCTACCTTAAGAATTTCCCGGTTGAGCTGAACCGGGTGGCGACTCTACAATATTCATCGAGACTTAGGTCTCGGTTATTTTATGTATTAATTCCATTTATTTTCCAAAATCGCTTTTCCATTCATAAAACCCCCACGCGAGGGAGGGGCCCGCCCAAGATCGAGGCGCCCCTTCCAAGAGGGAGTCCCACGTCCCGTCGAAAATGCGTTGTCCGCTCACACCGGACTACAATTCTCCTTGGGTTTCCACCATGGACTTGCTCCATCTGGGCCTCCCTCTATACTTGATGTAATTACAATAATTTTATTAAAATAAAATCTATTCTAAAATTACATCAAAATAAAAAAAATGGCACGCAGGCCATAGTTCCCAAAATCAAATTACAACCGATAATAATTTAAGGCCCCATAGAACTCAACATCACATTTCAAACAAAGTACTTGTCGTGCACATATATACCGATATGATGCATAATCATGGCATTCCAAATTATAAATATAATATTTAAGCCAAGTTACTTAAGGTGAAATCGCCAATTTCAACAAATGTGGCTAACTCCCATAAAGGCCTAATGGATAATATCCATTAATGCAAAATTAACAATTTTGCTCCCACTGGAATTTGGATTGTCACAAATTTAAAATTTAGCTCTCCCAATTTTAACCAGTGCCATGGTTTATTGGGCCAATTTCACAAAGTTCATATTCAATTTAATGTGCAAAACAATTAAATTAAATATGCATGCCAACATAATAAACAATTTAAATACAAATTAATTTAAAATAAAACATTTTAATTTAATTTGAATTATGGGCCCGAGTAAAAAAAAAATCCGTAAAATCCAAAACCGAAACCGAACCCCACGTGACAGTGCTGCTGTCTAGCAGTACTGCCATGCGGCAGCCTGCTGCCAGCAACAGCAATGGCTGTCCACAAGGTATAGCCACTGTTGCCCAGTGGCTGTGCAGACGTATTCGCACTGGCCCAGCCACCGTGTGCGATGGCCAGCGGTGGGATTTTTTTTTTTTTTTTTTTTTTGAAAAAACTGAAACTTACAGCAAAAAAAAAAATCATAGTCCAATAATACAAAAAGGGAAAGAATTCGATGAGAATTTCATTAGTAAATTAATAAAAACAATTCGGGAAAAATCATTCAAAAACCCAAAAAACGATTCTTGAAACCTATTATTTATTCAAGAACACTTTCAAGAATGAATTCCAATCAATCGAATGGACAAAACCTAGGCTCTGATACCACTGACAGGGCACAACGGAATATGGCCGATTAAAATTTCTTAGAATCCACCTATTGTGTCCGATTACCATTAATTAGAACAAAAACAGTTGAATCAAGATAGATTAAACTCACCAGATTCGTCTCTTCTAGAGACTGCTGCAGAATCGATTCTTTAACCGATCTCCAAAGTCCGGTGCACGATCAACTATCGAGCGGAAACCGGTGCTAGCCGAGGAAGCAAAAGAATGGAGGAATTGCATAGAAAAATATGGCTAAGGGGCTGCTATAGGGGCCGAAATTTTCAGCTTGCAAAATAGGGTTAGAGCTGATTATTTTATAAGTGTGCCTTATATAGTCTCCTTCTATAATTTGGTTTTAATTAGGTTAATTAAACACAAGCCCATTAGGATTTCAATTACATACATAAACTTTATATTAAAAGTTTATACTATATAATTCAATTCAATTTGGCTAAGTACTCCTAAATAAAATTAAACCACAATTAAGTAAATACAATACATGTATTTAATTTTCCTACTTAGGAAAATAATTTAATTAAATGTTTACTTTATGTAATTCAATTAATTCATTGATTAATTAATTACATTGTGTAAACTTATTAATTAAATTAAATCAACCCAGTGTTAATTAATTACTTTGACACCGAATATCAACTAATTAATTAACTCATTCCTTCTAAAGTTCATTATATGTACAAGTTCTATAAGTTCGGCTCCGTTGATATATGTGCAAGATCCTATAGGTCTATTTTTATGTTGGCAATGGACTCAAGGCCCATAGACTGTAAGTGGGTTCTAGCAAACCGTTACAAGCCCCAATTATGTTGGGATTTTTCACCAGAAATCACCCGATAAAAGCGGAAGAACGCGATGATTTCCTCAAATCCAGTCCCAGGAGCAATTGAAGTGGAAATTGTAAAACTTAAAATTGAAATAGAAAGAGATTAAATTCTTACCCGAAATATCTCTTTCAAGAGATGGATAAAGACTGCAAAAATCAAATTAGATTTCCTCCTCGTTCTCGTGCACGAACGCCTAACGAACACGACCCTTGCTAGCGTCGGAAAATCACAAAATTTCGGAGAGGGAGGAGACTTTGGAATTCGGCCAAATGGTGGCTTACACTCTTGTGTGTTGGCCGAATTCTCCCTTGGGTTTCCAAATTCCCTTATGGGAATTTAGGCCCAGTTTGGCTTATGTGTCTATGTGGGCTTCCTGCTTTTAATTCAGGCCCAAACCTATTTTAATTAGTCTGGTTTAAATCAATTTCAAGCCCAATTTTAATTAACCCATGTATTTAATATATTACTCCAAGTAACATATTATTTATACTTAAATTAAAATTAGTTTGACTAATTAATTTAATCCATCAAATTAAAATTAAGTCTTCACAAACAAATTCATATATAAACCTATACATATAAATATTTCCACCTAGGAAATAAATCCATAATTAATCCAATTAATCATGTATAGCCAAATATTAATTTTTATTATAATGATCAATCCAATTGATCCTTATAATATAATTAATATATATACAACTCTCTCTCTAGTGTGTATACTCCAAGTATACATGTGATTCCTTAAGTCGGTGTTCAGTCGCTCAATGTGTACGATCCCGTGGGCCCATCTTTATGTTGGCAGTGGGCCTATGGCCCACAGACTGCAGTTGGGCTCTAGCAAGCCACTGCAGCCCCCAATTAAGATGGAGATGGCAGTTTAACTGTTATCATAACCCTGTAGTTTAAACTTGTATATCCCATGTCATCGATATCGGTGTCCAACACAGAGCCATGGATTGATCACCCTCTTTTGTGTCCGGACATTAGCTTGATCCCGAATGCACTGAAGCTCACAACCAAGTTCCCACTTGTTTGGGTGTGGCCACACTCTTATCAGTTGCATTCATCAAGAGGCTGGTGATATCTTCCCAGTGGACTACTGAGTGACAAATCCCTTCTGCATACCCATAGTATTACCATGCTAAGTGACATACCCGAAAGTACCCATACTTGGCACCCTATTACAGGCCCTTTAGGTGTACCCCTAAGTATGCGACCTCACATGTAACACCATCATATGGTCAGGTCAAAGGATCCATACAAGTACTACATGAGAATCACTTGTGATACTATACCATGTGGATTTCTTGTTTAGTGGATCTATCCAGTACCATGCCCCTTATGCATGTACCCATTAACTTGGTCGACATTCCATGTCCAATGACCGATAAGACACCGCCATACAACCAGGTTAATGATAGTCTCTTGTTCCATTCATTCCCATGACTGGAACAGACTACGGATCTATTCATGGTCATATCGTTTACCCTATCCATGGTCTTACTGCCAAGTGCATGACACTTGTCATCATGGATATAGATATGTCCATTGGATACTTCATTTAATATATTGCACAAGATAAATATAATAAATGAATTGATGCCTTTATTAATAACACAAATAAGTATAATACATAAATCCAATTAATGTATGATACAAATGCAAGTACCAATGCCTCGGGACTAGGGCATTTCCAACAAAATAAAAACAAATATACAGCAGTCTGTTGAAGACACTTACCCAGTAGTAATCTCATAGTGTCCTTTGCCAAATGATATCGATATGAATAAACAAGAGGCATGATGTTTGTTATCCTCTTCCATTGTTCATTATATTTTTCTTGATCTTGAGTGAACTAATTAATTAAATAAGCAACCAAATTATTTAGGTATGGCCATACACTTATCAATCCCATTTATCAAGTGGCTAGTGATATCATCTCGGTGTTAGCCGAGTGGTAATTCCATCACTTCATCATCATTATCAATATGTTCACCGGTCCACCCGATCATACCCGTATTTAGCATCCTTTTACAGACCTGTTAGGTGTATGTCAAAGTAAACTGGATTCCATATCGATACTATAATGAAATCTAGTTTGAGGACAAAAGAGACCTACTCAAGAAAGACCTATGATGTGACAACCATATGGCTTTCTAGTGCAGATCGATCCAATCCCATGTCAACGACATATACCTCCATTCACAGCTGACTTTACAAGTACTATGGCTAGTAAAGAACTATCATACATTCATCGAATATACAAGTCTATGCTTCTATTCGTTCCCACGATTAGAATAGACTTGGGATATGTTTTATGATTATCAATCAATGGATACTCGATTCATGTCATAGCACAAGATATAAATGGAATAGATTAAATGCCTTTATTAATGTGACATAAATAATGTATACATACAAAGAGTCTCAATGTTATAATACAAAATATAACAATCCGATGCCCTAAGAACTAGGGCACACCAACAGTACAGTCGTACACAAATAGAATGATTATTGGATAATCATTTATTTGATCTTATCAGTCTACTTGGATGTCAAGTAAATGTCCTAGCACTTAGAAGGATGACAGTGCCATGCCTTGTGTAAGACACCGATATCAATTGTGCAAAGGATCATATAAGAATACTATAGTGTATGTCGTTATGATTTTGACATCTCATCCCAATCAAGGGTTGTAACAACTTGCTAAAGCCCACTTACAACTTATGGGCCGAATATTGTTTTAGGCCTATGGCCAACATACAGATGGGCCTATAGGATCGCAAGGCTAGGAGTTTAGACGGGTTTTATGATGGACCAATTGATATGTGTTGGATACATATTAATTATTGGATTATTTATTTTATGGGATTAATTATTAAGTCCAAATAAAATAAAATAACTTACGATGAGAAATTGGTTTTATGGTTTTTCAAAGTTACCATATGGTGACTTTGGACAAATCATAATACATGTAAAATACAATGGATATTTTACATAAAGGATACTTTGGGTATTTTACGTTATGTTTCATACATAAAAGGTAAAGTGTAAAACCCTAAAACTAATGCTCATAGACTAGCCTCCTTCTCATCTTCCTCCTTTGGGCAAAAGGGTTTTGGAACAAGGGAAGAACTATTGGTCCAAGAGCTAGCACTCGATACCGGTCGACAAGACTTCACATGCGAGAACATAGAGGGGTGACAAGTGAAGCCCTTAGTCAAATCAATCTTGTGTGAGGACGATCTAGGTGAGAAATCCAATTTCTTCCCTCTTTGATTTAGTAGATCCATAACCTAGCTTTGGGATTTTAGGCATGAACCTTAGCTTGCTAACATTAATTCTGCAATTTTGTTTTGTTTTCAAGATGGGATAGGTTCCAACACTTCTCTCGGCTCGACCTCACAGCCTGTTGTCAAAAGGATCATTCGCTCACAAGCAAAAAGATCACAAACCAAGACCATGTATCACCGTCATGCATAGATCCTACTCCAACGCGTTCAAAAGGAAGAACAGCTAATTCACGAACTAAAGCTTAAGGTAGATAGAGAGAAGGGAGAGAGGAAGAGAGCTTATATGGTTAAATTTATAATATAATTATCCATAAAAATTATCTCTTAAATAAGAGACAATCAATAATCTTATCACATACAAGATAAAATTATATGGATATAGATATCTGTTTATGGAAACTTATTTATGTCCATCAATTATGGATTAATTAGGTCTTAACCTAATTTCATTAGGTCAGGCCTATACTGATACAGACGAACCAAATAATGAGCCAACATCTCCCACTCGCATCTAACAGAACAGATCTATTACTCCATCTCTTTCATACTAGAAAATAGTTTGTGCGACCAGCATACCCTAAGAGCTCTAACGTTATATACTCATTGGAGATAATATAATTGCTCGATGGAAAAATAAAAAAGTTGTATGCATTATCCTAGATTCCATATCACACTCACACTAATTCTTTTGATCTCTATAGTTCTCTATCATCACAGTTATGCACCCGTGCATAACTACCCGAGTTGTGAAGCATAGAAACTTAAGATGTGAACACATGGTAATCTTCCCCTCTTACTACATTATTTTCATCATAACCTAATTTGCTTATCTAGTTGGACTTATCCAAGGTCGAATCATACCTTACTCCTTCAAAGTCTCCTTCCAAAACAACCAAACTAGGCTATACTCCCATTTTGAGCTAAGGTCTTAAGGATAGCAATGTTACGAAACCATACTTCTGTTGCATAAGTCTCACACTAGGAAAAGTTGAGATAATTACTTTTCCATCTCAGGGTTGTTAAGAACACATGGTATGAAATCATGTGTTATGGCACTCTCTTCTTTCCTCTTGAAAGCAGTGCATGTCTTGCACTAACACCATACGAAAGCATCGGTTGGGTATGCCAAAACATCTAACCTTAGTTCACTTACTTTGTGGACTACTTCCAACTATAAAAACAAAATAGGTTCATGTTACTTGTAACAAGCCTCTCAGATTACACATAATCTCTTATATACTTGCCCTTTGCAAGTATATGAATCTCACCCTTTAATGAAATCTTTTTCATAATTTAAGTGAAACGGTCGCTATTTTTGAATTGGCTCTCATTGGTGATAGGTGATCTTGGTTTGTGATCTTTCCGCTACAATCACCTAGGTGGAATATGCGTTACAAGCAGTAACCTAATTCCTTTTATCTCAAATTTATACATAGATACATCTTTCAGAATGGAGTATAACTTATTTATGAACGAATCGTGCTTATCACATATGATTCAATGGTAGATTGGAGGACCAAATTGTACGTAGGAGATCCATAAAGAGTCGAGAAAACTTAAAACTGATGACTTAATAATCAAGATTATAAAACAAAACATTACAATATGAATTAATTGGAAAAATCATCAATTCAAAAAAAAAAAAAAAAAAGGAAAAGTCATGTGATGAAAAAGATCGTATATATTTATTTTTTATCAATCTTTTTTTATGTATATCCGAATAAGAGAAATTTTACAATACTCCAAGACTACATACTTTCTTAGTTATAAAATGAGATTTTTAATTTTTTTTATTATATCATTAAAGGACATGCATTGACGACTTTTGCTAATGTATTTTAAAGGAGTATCATACTCCAGGAGAATTCTAAAATTTTCCGTCCAGATACTCTATTTGAGGTTTATCATAGTAGTACAGAAAATGTTGGATTTAGTGGAAAAAAAATTTGTATGAGCAATAACATCTAAAAGTTGTTGCCAAAAAGCACATCTAGGAGCAACATTATACCAAATTTTTGCTGCAAATACTTGCGATTGTTGCTTTATAACAGCAACATGTAACAACTATTTTATTGTTGCCATATGCTACGATAATAATAATATAGTTATTGCATGTTGTAACAAAGTTGTGACCATAAGTATTTACAGCAAAAATTTTATACAATTTTACTTTTTATTAGCAACTATTATGATGCCAGGCTTTGGATTGAGTAATGGGTCCTTGAACCTTAAAATCGAGAAGTAATACTTTCTTTTGGCTTGTCTTGCCTTGCGACCTATGGTTGGAGCTAGTTAGAGAGAACTCCAAATCTCTAGATCTCGTTAGAGAGAACTCTAAATCTCATTATTTTTATTGAATAATTGCTTACCTTTTATTAATTAGAAAACTCCCTTTTATAAGGGTATAAAGAGAGACTAACAAGAAAATAAATTTCTAATTTAAATAGGACTTCTAAATAGAAATAGGAAATAATACTAACTCTACCAAATCTCTAACTAGGAATAAAACTATTTAAGAACAAGAGTATTAAGAGAGAAACTAATTCCTAATCTAATTAGGAATAATCCATTCCTAACATTACCCACCCCTTCAAGACAATGCATGTCCTCATGTGCCATGATCAAATGGAAGTTCTTCTAATTCCAACCAAAATAAGCGTTTACATTTGTGGCCTGGGATATTAACATCATCACAGTGTAGTAAAGACTCTTAGCCCTCTTTTCCTCCATTTCAACCCTATTCAATTACTTCACAAAGGGTGTTTTGTTTCTTGTGTCCGTATTGTTCTGTTGTTGTTTGGCTGTGATCTTCTGTAGTGAGTGTTTTGTTCATAAGCCCTAGCAAAGCTCATGGCCGTGGATAAGTCTGGTGGTTTACGCATTTGGACATCCAGCCGGATTGAATTATCTAGCCCTGCAACATATAATCCAATGTGTAAAGTATCTGGCACATCTACACGTGCTAACTTTTCTTGAAATTGCCTTTGATAGAGCTTTCTGGTTCTTGTTTTTCGAAGTGTGGATAGCTCTTGAATCGGGTTATGACTTTCAGGTGGTCCAAAACGTTGGGAGCAAAATGTTGAAAAGTCTACCTATGTCATGGATCCCTTAGCCCTCTTCAACTAAAAATACCACAATTGTACTTCTCCCAAAAGGTGGAAACCAGCTAAACCCACCTTTTCTGCTTCAGCTATTTGTTGATTTTGAAAGAATTGTTCACAACGATGGGCCCAAATTAAAGGGTCCTCTGTACCATCATAGGCTGGGAAATCTAACTTTGCATACCGGGGAATAGTAGGCTAGTGATTTTCACCTCCCTTGGTGTTTCTAATAGTTCTTCCATTTGCTGGAGTAGTACCGCTGCTTTACTCACTTTCGTCTGTTGGGGTTTTGTTGACGCTAAATCCAAATACCGATAATTGTTCCTAGAGTATTTGTATTAGCTTCTCACACAAACATTTTTCCGTGGCAGATAACTTTGAATCTGTAAAAGATCGTTCCTCTTGTAATAGAGATCGTATATCATCTCCCATTGTGTTTGGCTCTGATACCAAATTGTTATGCTCTCAGGCTTTGGATCGAGTAATGGGTCCTTGAACCTTAAAATTAGGAAGTAATACTTCCTTTTGGCTTTGTCTTGCTTTGCGACCTATGCTTGTTCTCTCGAGAAAACTCCGAATCTCTAGAGCTCGTTAGAAAGAACTCTGAATCTCACTGTTTTATATCCCTTTTATAAGGGTACAAAGAGAGACTAACAAGGAAATAAACTTCTAATCTAAATAGTACTTCTAAATAGAAATAGGAAATAATACTAACTCTACCAAATCTCTAATTAGGAATAAAACTATTTAAGAATAAGAGTATTTAAAGAGAAACTAATTCCTAATCTAAATAGGAATAATCTGTTCCTAACAGCAACTTTTAAATATTGCTGCTAAATGTGCTTGACAATAAAATTTATTTTATTGCTAATTCTAATATTTCTTGTAGTGTACACTTTTTTTTAGATAGCCATCTCCTAACTGAAATTAATTTATAGAGGTAATATATATATATATATATAACTTGTGTGATAATAAAAATTCAATGATCTGCTACGAAGGCAAGTACAATTTTGCCTGAGGTATGAATGGACGGAGCAAATACCGCCAATGGATTGGAAAGATATACAATTACGTACTGTTATTTAAAGTAAAAGAAAATTCATAAGCAAAGACTCTGTTCGGCCTCCGCTAGTTTTATCTTCTAAATGTCAAATTACAAATTAAATTAATACATCATAATACTTATTTCTCTATTTATTTTTTTATGTTTTTCTATTGATAGAATTGATATAATAACAATAATAATAAATAGTAAAAAATAAAAAAATAACATGAAGGCAAAAGTATAAAAATAAACTGTGTGGTTTTTTTAATTTATAAATAACTAAATATATTTCAAACCATTACAAAATAGGACATATGGTTTCACAATATTAACAAAAATAATTTGCTATACAATATACTCCCCTAAAAACTCTTTTACTTTTCAAAATTTCACCTGAAATTTTATATGTTGGTTTATTAAATCATAATGAATCTTAAGGATAAAATTTATAAATTTTCAGGAAATACATGTATTTTTTTAATTAATAATGAGAAAAAAATTACAAAAAAAAAATGAAAAATGAAAAATGGTCGAAATATTTCAAAACTTTGTGACATATTCTTAAATAATATATATAAACTATTGAGATAATAAAAAGTATATATATATATATATATATATATATATATATATATATTAAGTTTTGTATAAAAACAGGATTAATGGTGTGAAACTTAGATTTTTAACATAATTTCTGTACATAACTCAAAGTAGTCTACTAATTGGTATCCCAATAATTTATAAACATTATTTAACAAGTTTTCATGAATATTTGAACATTTCAAAATTTTCAAGCTATTTTTCTATTTTTTATTGAGTTTTTTTTATTAATTAATAAAAGAATAAGCGATTTCCGAAAATTTCAAATTTCGACAATAAGGTCCATTGTACCTTAATCAACCAATGGTAAACCACCTTTGTTGATGTTGTGAAACCATAGGTAAACACATTTTGAACTCCAATGCGTTATTTACAAATAGGGTAAACCATATAATTTAGTTTTGTAATTTTCCCTAACATGAAAACATCATCATTTCATTTAATTTGAATTTTAAAAGGAAAAATATCTTTTTAGATGCTATCATATCTATTAAACGTAAATTTGGTCATTGTCCTTTAAAACTTATTCATTGAACCTATGTCCTATATAATTATAGACTCATCTCAACCATAATTAACTGTTTAAAATTTGAAAGGATCTATCATTTAGTGCAAATTTTGGTTGAGCTAAATCCAAAATGATATAAAATAGGGGATCAAATGACACTGGGTGGATATCATAAAGGCCAAATAGATGTGGATTCTCCACCTCATTAAGGATCTGCTCCGACGAGAACGAGAAATCCTCGATAAAATTTTCTACGGGGCAGGTATTTGGATGATTTTATCCACAAAAAAACTAATAGAGAAATTATAATTTTTATTTAATTTATTTGATATATTTATTATATAAATTTAATTTTTTATTAATATTTTTTAAAATGTTAAAAATTAAAATAGTCTCTATAGGATTCCCAACACCGTGGAGATTTCCACGAAACAGGAATGGAGAGAATTTTTTTATTGGATCCATGAAAGGGGACAAGAATGGAGATTCTATAAAATTTACAGGAATATGGATGAGGGAACTATTCTTTGTCTCATTTACATCCAAACTTTAAAGGATATGAATTAAACGAACATTTCGCGATAAGAGAGAGGATAAAAATCAACTATTCCCTCCATCCAACTTCGATAGACAATTTTTTAATCGCATGGTAATTAAGAAAATTAGTTAACAAATTATACTTTTACCAAAAGACCTTCAATATACCAAATGATTAACTAAAGTAAATATTATCATATTAATTACCTAGGTATATGTAATAAAGATAAAATACTTATATTGTTGGACATCCAAAATAAGAAATCTTGTCTATCAAAATTCGAACGGACGGAGTATTAAAAATTTTACTAAATATGAAAGAATTAGCGACCTCCCTAGACAATTCCATCATTTTGGCAAGCAATCAAAATCATTGAAAATGAAAGATGTTCCATTTAAGATTTCAAAATTTCACTAAATTCTATTCCATAAATAATGAAAAAAAATTGGAAAAAATGAAAAATTATTCTTTATTAAAAAAAAAAAAAAAAATTAAAAGTTGAATCCTTCAACTAACAAAAGCAACCAAACTATCTTATTTTTCCCTCTATTCAAACAAACAAACAGACAGCCAATGGCCAAAGCAATCTGCAATCTCTGCAATCCCTCGTGATCCCACTCTGACTCTCTGCAAATATGGGCCCATTCAAACTCCCTTTTTTTCTTCCTGTTTTCTTATTCTCCCTTTGATCTTCCCATCTTCATCTTCTCCTCCTTTTTCTTCTGTTTTTGATAATGAAGTGTTTTCATTTTACTAACGGGGAGACGAGGGAAGACGACGACGGCGGAAACGATGTCGTTTCAAGAGTAGTATCCAGGGTGTCCTGGGCCAGGTCGTTGAGTGTGGCGTCTAGCAGTGCCGCCGTCGATACGCGGCGCTCCGAGTTTGACTCCTGTAACTCCTCCAGGGATTTATCTGACTCGGTCGGTTTTTTTGAGTTTTTGTCCCACCGCCGAGCTAACGATCTCAAAGTCTTCACTTTCGCCGAGCTGAAATCGGCTACCAGAGGGTTCAGCAGAGCTCTGTTGATCGGCGAAGGTGGATTCGGCTGTGTTTATAGAGGCGTGATTAGGGTTCCTGATGACGAATCCGACGGCTCTGATTGCAAGACGGATGTTGCTATAAAACAGTTGAATCGCCATGGTTTCCAGGCATGCCTTCTCTTCTTCTTTTCCCTTGCTTGAAATTTAATGAGACTGAAGAATTTGAATGTTAAAATTGGTTGAGAACATAATTAATTTGAAAAAGGACAGTGGAATTTGTATTTATGCACAGTAGTTGCTGTAATGGAATGTAATTAATGTTAATTTTGAGTTATGAAAATGTAATTAGAAATAGAGGTTGCAATTTGTCGAACCACAACATTAGAGTAACAATCCAACTGAGAATAGCCGCTTGATACGGATATTATTTTTGTTGCATTTATATCATGTAAAATACATTTAATAACGATAACACGATTTTCACACCGCTAACCCTTGTCAACCTTAATTAGAAAATTATTGCTTATGGGAAGAAATTTTGTTTGTTTTGCATTTCTAGCATTTCAGGGGCATAAAGAATGGATAAATGAAGTGAGTTTGTTGGGTGTAGTCAAGCACCCAAATCTAGTAAAACTAGTAGGATATTGTGCTGAAGATGACGAAAGAGGGATGCAAAGGCTTTTGGTCTATGAGCTTATGTGCAACAAAAGCTTAGAAGATCACTTGTTTGCACGAGTTCCCACTTCTCTTCCATGGATGACTAGATTGAAAATTGCTCAAGATGCTGCTCGCGGATTGACATACCTCCATGAACAAATGGATTTTCAGGTTTCTTCATTCTTTTGAAACTTACGATTTTTCCCTGCATTTTGTTGTTTTATTGTCCTGTATTTTTCTAGTTTCGTCAAACGGTTGTTTGCTTAGGTTTTGCCATCTTTCAATGCAGCTAATATTTCGAGATTTTAAAACATCAAATGTTCTGCTAGATGAGGACTTCAATGCTAAGCTTTCAGATTTCGGACTGGCCAGGCAGGGACCTCCTGAAGGACTTGGACATGTTTCAACTTCAGTAAGTTAATCTGTTTTTTTCATATTTTTTACGGTATTGAACCGTTTTCAAATGTTGAAAAGCTCTTAATTACACTAGGAGAATAATGTATCTGAGCCTGTTTTGCCATCATTCTCTATGATACATTTTGAACTTGAAATATCAGCATATGTATTTATTTATGTAGTTTGATTTTCTGTATCTGATGTTCTTTTGATACATAAAATACTATGTTCTCTAATTATTGAACTTTTTTTTTTTTATTTCCTTAAGGTCGTTGGAACAGTGGGTTATGCAGCTCCAGAGTATGTTCAGACTGGCAGGCTGACTGCCAAGAGCGACGTATGGAGCTTCGGTGTTGTTCTCTACGAGCTCATTACAGGAAGGCGAGCAGTAGAGAGAAACCTGCCCCGGTCTGAACAGAAGCTTTTAGATTGGGTAAGACCGTACATTTCAGATTCGAAGAAGTTCCACTTTATCTTAGATCATCGACTCGAAGAAGAGTGTTGCATCAAATCTGCTCAGAAACTAGCAGCCCTGGCAAACAAATGTCTAACGAAACAGCCCAAGTCCCGGCCTAAAATGAGTGAGGTAGTAGAGATGCTTGGAAACATCATAAGTGAGACATCATCTCATGAAGAAGTTTCCTGTGAACCCGTATGTGAAAACGAAGAAGTTAAGGAAGAAATTTCAGTGGAGACACAGGCTGAATCTACCAAACAAGTGAATGGTTACAGGAAAAGGGTTTTTGATTTAAGAGATATTGTGAACTTGAGAAACAGATCAATAGGAAAATTGGATTGGAGAAATTGGACACCAGGTTTGGTAAGAACTTCAGAATAGGCAATCAGTAGCGAATGAAAATGCATACAGCCTTCCACCACATAAGAACAGCAGATTAATGGGTATCATCAAAACAGTTGAGATAGGTGAAAACCGGATTGAATGCTGCTTAAAACTGGAAGTGGAAGGTATTAATTTTCGTTTCCACTGCGCAATAGATGTAAATATAGTAGGATGAGCTTGAAGCTGCAAGATATGCATCCTTCTTGCAAATACACATGATGAAACGCACGAATTGTTGTCACCTGTAACAAGTAATTCTGCCTAAATTACATGAACTGATTATCATTTCTTAAGCTCTTGTAAGCATCATGAAGCTGTACAACTTTGTTGTTTTTTCTCATTTAATGCATGTAGTTTTTACACATTAAGCCTCTAATCATTAATTAATGAGATATGGAAATGTTGGACCCAAAGTTGGATTATACTCCCTACCTTTTAAATAGAATGACACTACCCCTAACATTGGAGTACAATAGCGAAAATGGGCCAATCTAATAGAATGTCAAGAAATCTCCGTTAGCCCGTTCGACTGACACCGCATCGGAGTCAATGCGGATAATTTATCCAATTAAAATGCACTACGTGTGATATTAAATTTAAATCCTTTGACCAACCAAAACATGTTCACAACCCACCCTATCTCTTCTCTGTTCTAACCCATTGTGTTTTTTTCGTTTCCTTCATTCTGTTTCTTTTTTATTTATTTTTCTTTTTTCACTATGGAACCAGAGGAAAGAGGAAGAGGGTAAGGTGGTCACAATATTTAGACCAATTAACTAATAGATGAATGCAAAGATTAAATTCTCTACAAAAAATGATAGAAAAATGAATTGTTTGACTCGGTTCATGTTAATACAATTGTGGTCTAAATTGAATTGGTTATAAAGTGAAGATGGAGCAAGATCAAAGGTGAAGTGGTCTTTGGAAGTCGAAGCTGAAATTTCAACTATGGCTTGAGAAGTTTGATGTGTTAAGATTGGAAAATAACAATATTATCTTTGATTGCGCACAAAATTTGATCATATTGGTCTAAATCGGAAAAACGTAGGAAAAAAAAAATGTCTCTGCAGTTTTAGAATTTTTCTTGGTAACAAAAGAAATGTTTCCGTTTAGTGTTTATATTGTGCAGAGAAGACATTTGTCTTAGGGACATTTGCTTTTGCGTGAACTAATATTAGATTTTAATTCGTTACGGAAGAACTTTGAATAACATTAACGATTTAACTTAAAATCTTACAATTATATTACAAACTAGGTATGGTTATATATGGTTATTTTGGTGGAAAATAAAGTAATCATACTTTATTTTTAGTAATCAATACTATTGCAAACACATAAATGGTTTAAAAAAAAAAAAAAAATTAAACTATAGAAAAGTTGACACATTATTACAGGTTACCAACAGGATAAAGGAAATATTAAAATTATTTAAAGTAGTATATAATTTATATGCACCCATCTACCTCACGAAAATTCATTCCTATTTACGTAAAAATGTCAAAACCCTTACAAATTTCCGTAATATCATTAAATTTTTGGTAAATTAATTAATTTTCATTAATTATTAGCAAAATAATTTGATCTAATTTAAAATATATATTTATAAATAATTTAGTAGGTTTTAAATTTATCATTAATATAAACAAAAACTATGTATTATACTCATTTTACGTAAATAAAATGAAAATAAATATATTTCAGTAGTTCTATTCATTTTTTACGAAATTAAAGAATTTCTTGTAAAGTAATAATTTACAAGAATTGAGTATCATTTCACGTAAAATATGTCTAACATTACATGGATTTCGTAAAATTTAAAGATTTTACGTGAAACCTAATTTTTCTACAGTTTTTATAACATACGGAATTTTTCATCTTTATACGGAAGAAAATCTTGTCATTCTTAGAGAAGAAAATAGCTTCAAAATTATCACAATAAATTATCATCGTTTCAACATTTGAGATAAAATTTTACAGCCATAACGCATGAATTGTAGTCTCAAAACATGCTACAAATTAAGCTTCTATAGTGGAAGTAGCAACGATAGACTACTTTCCACTCTTCCATGAAACTGCCCCTCCAGCTAGTAGAAACAAGTAACCAAACATAGATTTTCTTGAATCTTTATACCTAGTATAATCAAAATCCTAGTATCTTACTACTTCAAGGCTACTGGACATATGTGAGTATGTGATCCTTAGTGCCTTGTAAATATCTAAGATCTTTCTTTGCAGCCATCCAATGATCCATTTTAGAATTACTTTGATATCGACATAACATTCCAACTACCAAATAGATGTCTAGTCGCATGAATATTTAAGCATACATTAAGCTCCCAACAATTGATGCATAAAGAATAGATTCCATTTCCTTTCGTTCCAAATCATTCTTAGAACATTGATTTTCACAAAATTTGTCACCTTTCTGAATGGAACTATTCCTGCTGATCATTTTTCCATTTTAAATCTTTTTAATACTTTTTTGATATAACCTTTCTGAGATTGCCCTAATAACCCTTATGATTTATTACGGAATATTTTTATTCCAATCACATAGGCTGGCTCACCTATATCCTTCATAGGTTGGCTCACCTATATCCTTCGTTTTGAAGCTCTTAGAGAGAAACATCTTAACATCATGTAACAATCCTTTATCATTAGCAGCTAACAGAATGTCATCAAGATACAAAAGCAATATAATGAATTTACTCCCACTGACCTTCATGTAGCTACATTGCGTAGGGACTTTTCACAGAAAAACAAACGATTAAAGCGGAAGCTCGCATTGTTTTTCTCAAATCCGTGACCCAAGAGAAATTGATGTGGAAATCAAAAAAACAAAATTAAATAAGAGAAAGTTAGATTCTCACCAAGTGAATCTCTTTCAGAGATTGCTGCAGAAACCAAATTTGACCTTCTCCACAATCTCGTACACGAACGGCTTCAGAGCGAGAACCCGTGCTAGTATCAGATCTTCAGAAGAGAGGGAAAATTGGGGCTGAAATTTTCTGCCTAGAAAATCACTTGGTGGCCAAAAATTACAGTAGCGTATTTATCCCCTTGGCCGAATTCCACCTTGTGGAAATTTAGGTTTTAGGGTTTTCAATATTATGTGGGCTTTTCCTCACTAAAGCCCAAGTCCGAAATTAATTGTTTAGGTTTAGTTTTAATTGTAAATTTTAATTTTAATCTTTCATGTATGTGAATATATTATGCCATATAATATATTACTTGCCATTTTAAATTAAAATCAATCTGACCAATCAATTTAACCTAGAAATTAAAATTAGACTCTTCATAAAATTAAATACATGTAAACCTATACATGTGAAATATTTCCGCCTAGGAAATAATATCTTAAATTAATTCATTTGAATTAATTATAAGAAATCCAATATGAATATTAATTATATTATTTTGATCAATCCAGTTGATCTATATAATATAATCAATAGAATTCTCTCTTTCCAATTGGTATACTCCAAATATATGGTTGATCCATTAAGTTCAAGCTTAGACATCTAATGTGTACGATCCTGTGGGCCCGTCTTTATGTTCACAGTGGACCCATGGTCCATAGACTGTAGGTGGGCTCTAGCAAGCCACTACAGCCCCCAATTAAGACGGAGATAACAGTCTAACTAAAATCAAAACTCTGTAGTTTAACTCATATCTCCTATTTCATTGATATCAATGTCTAACACTGATACCCCTGGTTTGGACTTGCTCTCTATTCTAGATCTTTGTTCCTCAGTTGACAAATCGGACCCCTACTAGGCCCCATTAACGAGCTTACTTCTCATGGCTTGTTATCTTTGTGAAACTGATAGCGGCGTCTATGGATTTTGATTGGCTTCTATCATTCCTCAAATAGCCGAAGGTGCTTCCCCGGTAGCCTCGATATTAGCTGAAACCGTAATTCACTTAGATTGGTGCTTCTGCAGGTTGTAACTTTCTCACCCATTTTTATATATATATATATATATATGCAGGTATGGCTGATGGAAAAAATAAGCTTGATCAAGATTCCCCCGAACATTTCCAAATACAACCCATCTACCTTCAGTTGTAAGGGCCTTACCGTGACTGATTTCCACACTTGCTCAATTAACGAATGGATCAATTGGTTCAACAGTCATATAAAGGACCAAATTAACTGGGTCTATCCCTGGTGGAACATTTCTTGGGTATCTACTAACATGTTGGCAGGTGGGATTTAACTCCTGGGCTTATCCCGAGTTACCTTCTATTCCCCTTCTCGACTGCATCAGTAATAGGGCTAACACCAATCTATCCCCTTCCCACTATGCTCAACTGTTTGTTCAACTTACACCGATCGATGGCTGGCTCACATCTTATGCAAATGTGCCAGCATGCAACATTATAAACGCATGCGTTATAATGTCGATGTTCTAGTGGAAATTGATGCTGCACACCAGACATGGCTTGCAATAATTAGAAGCCTCCCTACCCGTGTGGAAAATGAAAGGGCGACACTTGCTTGGATTAGCTCAGGCCCCAGGGGATCGAGTGATGCTGAGTGACATGGAATTAGAAGTGTAGGGGATGAGAGATTTTTATTATGAATGTTGGTTCTGCTTTTACTTTGTTAAGACATTGTCACTTGTACACTTAGTTAAATGCAAGTGCTTCCTTTGTATGAATGTTTATGCAATACAGATCTTATTTATGCATTGTAATGTTCCAAGATAACATCTTTAGACAAAGCATCATACTTTATTGATGAATTCAGGTTAAGTACATGGCATCATCCACAAGATGGTATACATTCCGCTGTCAAACCTTGCCTTTCATCGGCCATTCCTTATAGATTTTCCAGCTGATCATTTTCTCTATTGTCTTAAATTTTTCCTAAGCCGCCCTTTTCGAGTTTTCGACCTAGCAGACCTTTTTTTTTAAACATGGTAGAACTTGAGGTGATCTTGATTAATCAGATCCGTGAACTCATTCCCATCCATATTCATGATCTTTACACCTCCTTTTGACAATATTCTCTTGATAACATATAGGCCTTCCCAGTTGTGAGCGGACGACCGTTTTCCTCTCTCAGGAGGGAGCCTCGATGTCGGGCAACCCTCCCTCGCAGGGGTTTTTGTGATGAAAATATGGTTTTGGAAAATTAAATTATTTCATAAAAGCATCGAGACCTAAATCTCAATGAAGAGTGTAAGAGTCGCCACCCGGCTCAGCTCAATTGGGAAATTACAGCGTAGCTGAACTGAACGAAGGCCGCTACACTTTCTAGAGATCTAGGTCCGGACAAGTCCCTTGTTTCATGTCTAATCAAAATAAATTTGGCCAATGTTTATTGATGATATTTTATATTTCTAAAGTTGATTTTTATTGATTTGATCATTTAGCGTACACACAAGTAAAAATAAAGCAGTAAATAAATTATTACAATCCAATCGAATCACAGAAAACTATCCTAGGGGATTGGGAGCACAGGTTTTTTCCCGACCTCGGTGATGAAAGCTACTATTACTTTTTTCACGGATAAACGTGAAGCGGATTTGGACCGAACGGGATAATGTCGGAAATGTCCCGGATAGCCGAAAGGTGTGTGACAAGTCCTAATACGGAACCTCGAAGAATTCGAGTGAGTATTTTAGAAAGAACCGAAGAAAAAATAGAAAACGGGCAAAATAGGCATTTCTGGCCGCTACAGCCGCGTGGCTGTGAGCGTCAGTTTTCCTTTTTTGCCGAAATCAGCAATTAATTCTGATTTAATGCCAAAAAGGGAGATATATAAGCATTATAATTCGGGATTAGGGTTCAGAATACAGAAACAGAAAAACAAAAAAAAAAAAAAAAAAAAGAAAAAGGAAAAAGGGATTTTGAGAGAAAATAACACCATCACTTAAATTTTCTCTAGGGTTCTTAAGGCAATAGGAAAAAAAAGAGCTTGACCTAAAATAATAATCTCAATAGAACACATAAAAACGATCGTAGGGTTTTGTGATATCATAATCAATCCTTCAATCTTCTTTGGGGTTCCGTTCGGGCTTCGGAAATCATGCACTATTCTGGTTGTTCGTGAATGCAAGACGTTTCCGGCATCCGAATCCATTTTTCATGGTCCAAACACTGGAACACAGACAAGGTAATATCCGAAGAGGCCTTAGAAATCCCCTTTGTTCATTCTGGTTGTGATTTGATTGCATGTTTTGAATTTTTTATGGTTTTGGGAGTTTTTCTGGTTACAGCCGCCCGATTCATGATCACAACCGTGCGGCTGTAACCTACAGCCACGTGGCTGTGACCTATAGGGGTGCAGCTATAACTTTCAAGGTAGAAGCTCCAAATGCCCTAAAATCTATCGATAACACTCCCATATTTCAATTAAATGTGTTTTTCATATTTGTTATCGGTCCAATTACATCCCTGCATACTTAGATTCCCTGTTCTCTGATTTTTAATGAATGGATGTAATATAAAGTTTGGTATTTTGGACGATTAGGGATTTTAGGATTCGATTCGATCCGTTTCGGGTCTTTTCTGTTGATTTTGATGTTTTTCTAAAAATCCCAGATCGCCCAAAATCGTCAACTTTGCAAAACAATTTTCGAAAACACAAAAAGCACATTGGATTGGTTCTGGAGCACCACAGCCGTGTAGCTGTGGTTCTGGAGGTAGAATTACAGTTTTGCCCTTTTTGGCCCTAAACTTGTAATTTTGCATCCTTTTCTTATTCAAAAATGAATTTTGGCATGTTTGCATACTTTTGGACCCTAGATGGATGTTTGATTTAGGCCCACACAAGAATGGGACCCCCGTGTCCCAGGATATCTGGCCCCCTAAAGTTGAAAAAATGCATGTAAATGAGCCAAACCGCTTTTAAAATTGGTTTTTCATCCATGAAACCTACAGGGCATTTAAAAAACCGTTTTCCAAGGCTAACGGGGCCAACCAATTGGGTCGACCCGGTTACCCCCAAATGCATGTCCCCTGCTCCTAAAAATCCCTATTCTGTGCTATTTGAGTCTTTTATATGCCTTGATTATTTTTGCTAACCCTATCTGGATGCAGCTTTTATTTTTAGTTTTCTTTTTTACTTTTGATGTATTTAATAGATTATCCTGTGTATCTAGGCGATTGTAATTTTTAGATTATAGTGTATAATAGGCGGTTATAAAAGGTGAGGATGAGAGTTTTCTTTTTCTTGGGTTGTATAATTTGGCCTCTGATTTATTTTTCCGTACTTTTATTTTTCCGCACTTTATTTTAGTATTTGTATTTATGTCATTTGCATGAGCATTGGTTAATGATTAAAGGAAGATAAAATCGGTAGATTCAAGTGAATGAAATATCATATTATGAAATAATAATTAAAAATAAGTGAGGATTAGTAGATATGTTGCCCGAACCCTGAATCTCTAAATTAAGTACCGCGTCTACACTTGGTAGGGAGCTGTACCGGAATTTCCCGGATGAGCTGATCTAGGTGGCGACTCTGTATCTAATCTCGAAATTCGTGTTTCGAGATCTTTAAGTTAAAATGGGATTTTCTAAAAAGCCTACTTTCCAAAATCCGTGCCTAAAATTAAGTTTTCTACAAAAAAAAAGACTTTTCCAATAAAATGAAAAGTTTTTCTAAGAAAGATTAAAACCCGTTTTCAAAACCAAAACATCAACGCTTAAAAAGAATATCCCCAGTTCCCGCTTCACAGCGAGTTCTAAAATAGGTCGTCTGCTCTCAGTGGCGACTCTGTTGGGGATTAACGATTTCTTCAAAAAAGTTTTCACAAAAACTTAAGGAACTTAGACAACAATTGAAGTATATCCTCACTTATAGTTGATTCTTAAATCGTAACTGAATATTTTATTCACATTGCATAAAGCATGACATTTTCTCTTCTTAAATTCCTCCAACACTCATTTAAGCCCGGTTTATTTCCAAAGGTGACCTACCTCTTCCGCTAGGATTGGAGGCACCCGAGGGGGTAAACCACTCATAGCCTTGTACGAACCCCTTCGTTTGAACCCTTGAGTGGGGAGAAGTGAGGAGTATATTTTCGCTATGGGAACCTGTACGACCCTTGGCTTGACTCATACCTTCATGTAATGGCCTAGCAACTTCCCCTTAGGATTACCAAAACATATACTTGAAAATGGACATTAAGAGTACACCTTTGGTATCCCCCGTTGATGCCAAAGAGACCCAATACCTAGGAAGAATGCGAGACCAACCGAATAGAGGAATAAGGTTGGAAGGGTGAGCATATTTTTGTGTGTGTGCTAACGTTTGCTCTATGGTTGTTTTATTTTTGACCTTTTCATACGACATAAACACACATCATCCGTATGCCATATTCTAATCACTTTCTTTATGCAGTCATTTTAGAGCATCCTCATACGTGTGTTCTATACTAACCATATTTTTCATGCAGCCATAATCTTTTTTCATATGCCATATTCATTTTGTGTGCTCATTGATTCATAAAGCATACATGACATCATCTTGTATGTCATGCATTCTAACCACATTTCTGTGCAGCCATTTGCATTTTTGTATGACATAGACATCCACATCATTTCATTTCATTTGAAATGTAAGGATATTCTAAGTATGCCCTTCATGACCATATCATCTCATAACATATCGGGAGTCCCCAAGGCTACCCGTACTTTGCCTGTGCACTAGTTTGCATTTGGCTGTCCCATTACATTATTAGAAGAGCACAATGGTCTTAGGTTTGCGTTTGTGTGATGAACCACATGACATCATCACATCTTGATCATTCATATTTGGTGTCATGGAGACGCCTTAGTTTTGCTTGCGTGTCCCAATCCATATCGGATTGTTACATAACATCGACAACCCATTTGAGGTACTCCACGAGTGCCGAGCTAGTTTTCATATTAAGACATTTCATAGCATTCCTAAATCATGTAAGGTGTTCCACAAACACCGAAATGCTATTTGTGTTTTGACTCGCACGTGACTTGTATGTGACATCACTTCATGTTAGATGCCATAAAAGCATCGAACGTTTGTCTGTGGGATGGTTTCCTCAGGACCATTTCATGTCATCACATTAACCTACAAAGTGTCAAACTTCTGTCCGTGTGCTAGTACACATGTGACCATTTCACAACGTCCCCTAGGTGCCCCGAAGGGACCGAATCTCTGTCCATGTGGCGGCTCGCACGTGACGTTATTGCATTGTCTTTTGTCTAGCATAGGGTATGCTTGGAACATCCGAAGCAAGAGAAAGAAAAGCACTAAAACCATCTTCAGCATCATCCATATCCATGAGACATCATCCAAACATGAGTATAAAAGTACCATTTAGAGTGTCGAGTCTAGGACCACGACATCCATCCGAAACTCTAACCCTATTTTAAATGTGCAGTTTGGAGTTGCATCTCGAGGAGATTAGTTTGATTTGAGTCAGAACCAAGCACTTCGATTCAGTCAGTTCAGTCAAAACCAAACACCATGGAGGGAATTAGTTCGAGGTCGGATTCAGACAGGGAATTTGAAGTTCAGTTGCCTACTCTACCTGTTGACAGTCAGGTGTTGTTAGAAGAGGTTGACAGAGCAGAGATGGCCGACGAAAATAGTGGGAACAGTGGAAACAGTGGAAGCATTGCCTTCGACATGGTTGCCTTTATGAGGAGCTTCTTAAGCTCGGATGAGTTCAGGACTACTCTTAGGGAGCAGGTGCAGGCGGTGATGACCACCCTCCCTATTCTGGTTGTTCAACCAACTCAGACCTCTATTGGAATGGGGGACAACAGTTTGTTCAAGTCACTAATGGAACCGGGGGGAGTATCCCTAGCGGAAGTGGCGGAGTTGCCAATCACAGAGAGCTGGACTGTCAGTCCGAAGAGGATGAGGCTTTTGAGAAGGCGAGGGAAGCCTCGATTGAGTCGATGCTGGAGAAACGGCTCAACCAAAAATTCTTTGACATAGATGCTATGATGCCCAAGCTGAAGGAGATGATCCATTTTAATCCTATCAAGTGCGCCGATCCTACCACATTGGTGGCTGATGCGGAAGGACCACTTCCGGCTGGTTTTCATATGCCATACCTTCCTCCCTACACCGGGGAAGGACCACCGGAAGCCCATTTGGACAGCTATATGAGGTTGATGACCAGCATGGGGATTGGAAAGGGTCATATTTTGAATTTGTTTCGTACTACTCTGAGGGGTCCTGCAGCAAAGTGGTACATAAAGATGCCACTGTATACCCATTCCACCTGGGAAGACTTAGCTGATGCCTTTGTGAAGCAATATGCCAACAACACCCAGGTTGAGACAACTCTCAAGGATTTGGAGAGAATCCGTCAGAAGCCGACTGAGTCCTTCTCGGCTTATTACAAACGGTGGATGGACGTGTAGGTTTTGGTGGATGGGGCACCAAAGTTGGAGTCTTTGATTGTGAAGCTTGTAGATGGTAGCCTGCCCCAATATAAGGACAAGATGAAGCTCAAGAGGTTCCATTCCTTTAATGAGGTGGTGGAATTTGCTAAGCGTATCGAACGATACGAAGAAGAAGAGCAGAGGGGCAGACAGAGTTTGGGCTCCTATAGAAACAATCAAAGGTACTCCCAATGGTACAAGAGTGGTAGTTCTAAGTCTACTGCAGTAGGATCTATTTCAAGGACAATGCGAAAGGCAGCCTCTATTGAAGCTCAGGAGGCAGAAGTGGCTGCTGTGAATCAGGGGAGAGTAAGTGTTCCAAGAATTACCAGTCCGTGGGCCGAGTTAGTCAGCTGAATCTTTGCCAAGTGTAGGAAGGTAGGTTTGCTACAGAGTTTGAGGCTGTTCTCCCCTCCAGCAGAGGCAGATAAAGAGAATTTCTGTTCTTACCATGTAATGGTGGGTCACCATACGAATAAGTGTACCCAATTGATTAAAGCCATCAAACAGCTGGTCACAGATGGCAAGATAGTAGAGTCGGCTCTGAAGCCGAATGTGCAGAAAAATCCACTCCCCACCTTTGGTAGTCAGGTAAACATGGAGTAGTCGGGCCTGCCAGCCAACTATGTATTCACCCAAATCATTAAGGCGAATCCGTGTGTGTGAGCTGTACTGGTAGAAAAGGAGGAAGAGCCAGAGGTGGTTGAAGAGCAGACCGTGGCGGTGAGGGACAAGATGGGTCCTATTGATTTAGATGAAATTGAGGTGGAAGATGAGTATGATGAGTTCAAGGTACAAGAGTTGAAGCCTGTTTACCCGGTGGAGACAAATAGGGGGACTGTGATAGAGAAGGATAGGCCAGTGATGCACATCATAAGGAGCGATAGGGTTTATAAGCCCATCAGTGCACCACCTCTAGCACCCCCAAGAAGGAACACAACATCGGTACGGAATGATACTCTAGTGGCTAAGGAGGAAGACATGGTGGTGGACCAGCTGAAAAGGACACCGACTCGTGCCAGTGTGTGGCACTTACTTATGGAATCCAAGAGGCACCGAGAGGCGGTGGTAAAACAACTGATGGAGATGGATGCAAACCCCACTATGTCCCCTGATGCGGTGTGTGCAATGATTAGAGGAGTGGATTTGAAGGATAACAAGGCCCCAGAGATCAGTTTTGGGGTAGTGGACCTCCCACCTGAAGGGGTGAATCACAACAGGGCCCTGTATTTAAGGGTGGAAGTCATGGATAAAGTGATGCTGAGTGTGATGGTGGATGATGGCTCAGCCTTGAACATTTGTCCTTCTCAGATCTTACCTTTCCTAGGGCTAAATCCTGAAGCTCTCTGCAGGTCTAACACCGTAATTAGAGCTTATGATGATAGCAAGAGAGCTGTCCTGTGAACCTTCGAAATGGAAGTTAAAATGGCGGAGCTCAAATCGAAGGTACTGTTTACCGTGATCGACATTCCTGTCACCATCTCTCTGCTCTTGGGGGAGGCCATGGTTCCATGCTTCAGAAGGAGTTCCATCAACTCTGCACCAGAAGGTGAAGTTCTTAATTGAGGGGAAAATAGTAACAGTGGAAGCAGATGAGCCTTCTGTGGTAGCTGCATTGAGTGCTACCGAACAATCAATGACGAGGTTTCAGGTTGCTGTGATTTCTGACAAGCCTGAGTTTCCAGACTGGATTCATAGGTATTTCGCCATACAGAATTATGAACTGGGAAAGGGATTAGGGGCCAAGCAACAAGGAATCCCTAAATTTAACATTGAGGTTGGTAAGTACCGACAGTTTGGGCTGGGGTATCAAGAAGGAAGGGCCAAGCAAGAACGGAAGCGTGTGAACCTGGTGGATACTTTCGTACGGGCCACAGAATCAGTGTATGATGGGACTCCTGAGCTGATAATTGTAAAAGGAGGTCAGCTCCCTAGATTTGAAATTTTTGCTGATGTGGTTGTTTTCAGCAAGTATGGAATAGAGCCAGTTGTGAGCATGTTGCCTGTCGGAGCTAAGGATGGAAACAAGGGGGTTCAGAATCAGAAAGCTGTTGATCAAGTCAGGGTTGAATTCGGGGACAAGGAGAAGCTTTCAAGAAGATAGACCTAGTGAGAAGTGAGATGGAAGTGGCTATAGGGGCCATTACAAGAGCACTGTCCACCTTGATGAAGCCAAGTAAGGGTGCAGAAAAGAAGACATCACCTGCTGAGAAAACACATGAAGAATTAGTAGAGGAAGCAGTGAAGGAGCTCACTATGCTGGTTATGAGGGGCAAGGCTGAAACGCCAGAGGAAGAGCTGACTGAAAAACAGAAGGAAGACCTGAAAGGAGACCTGGGGTACCTGTTTGAGGAGATCGACTGTGCTGCTGTTGACGAAGACCCTCCACATGTGGAGGATGGAAATTTTTTTAATGTATCTGCTTTTTCTATTTTTGATGTGAACAATTCTGCCTACAAGGCACATAATGCAATAAAATCTGATTTTGCTTACTTGTGTGATGTTTTTCCGGATGGAATTGTGCATACATACAAACATTCATTTAATGTCTTTAGCATACATGATGCATCATTACATGAAATGAACCTAGGGACGGATGATGAACCAAAGATGGTATCCGTTTCGAAAGACCTCATGCCTGATGGAGACAAGAACTTGTAAAAATCTTGTAAAAACACATTAAAGCCTTCGCCTGGTCCTATGATGACATGCCTAGGGTTGACAGAGAAATTGCAGAGCATATAATCCCGATAGATCCGAAGATGAAACCGGTTAAGCAGAAACTCAGACGACTTCGACTAGAATGGGCTGAAAAGGTTAAGGAAGAAGTAGCCAAACAGATAAAGGCCAAGTTCTTAGAAGTGGTAGCGTATCCAGAGTGGTTGGCCAACGTAGTGCCAGTTGCAAAGAAAGACAGTCGAGTAAGGGTTTGCATGGATTACCGTGATTTGAATAAGGCATCTCCAAAGATGACTTTCCACTCCCGCATATCAATGTTTTGATTGACAGTACCGCCAGGGCAGCTATGTATTCCTTCATGGATGGGTTTTCGGGGTACAATCAGATTTTGATGAATGTAATCGACAAAGTAAAGACAACCTTCATCACAGAATGGGGAGTTTACTGCTACAGGTTATGCCTTTTGGGTTGAAGAATGCCGGGGCAACTTATCAGCGAGCGGTCATGACACTTCTGCATGATATGATCCACAAGGAGGTTGACGTTTATGTGGACGATATGTTGGTAAAATCCATGACCCGGGAGGAGCACCCAGCCATCCTGGATAGATTTTTAACTAGAATCGAGAAGTACAATCTTCGCCTTAACCCTAAGAAGTGTGTATTCGGGGTAACCTCAGGGAAATTGCTTGGTCATGTGGTCAGCCAGAAAGGGATTGAGATGGATCCGGACAAAATCAAGGCCATCAGGGCTATGCCAGCACCGCAGTTAGAGAAGGAAGTAAGGTCGTTTCTGGGTTCACTACAGTATGTCAGTCGGTTTATTATGAGATTGACGACAGTTTCCGAGCCCATTTTTAGACTGTTGAAGAAGAACCAGCTAGTAGAATGGAATAAGCAATGTCAGACAGCCTTCAACAGAATTAAAACTTATTTGATGAACCCCCTAGTTTTAAAACCTCCCATACCAAACAAGCCTTTGATTCTGTACTTAGCCATTGAAGAGACTTCTGCGGGAGCCATGTTGGTACAAGAACAAGAGGATGGGTGCGAACATGTGATCTATTATTTGAGCAAGAAGCTACTGGAGTATGAGACTAGGTGTATGATAGTAGAGAAGACTTGTGCTGCTATGGTATGGTTGATGAAGAAACTAAGACACTACTTCCAGTCATATAAGGTTCAAGCGGTGGCCACGGTGGACCCTATGAAATACTTATGCCAAGCTCCAGTACTAGCAGGGAAGTTATCCAAGTGGTTGCTTTTGTTGTCAGAATTCGACATAGAATATGTGACAAGGAAGACAATCAAGGGAAGGGCCATAGCAGAATTCCTAGCTAACCATCCAATAGATTCAGACTATGTGGAGAATTTAGAATTTCCCGACAAACAACTGGCGGTGGTGGAAGAGGAGTTGAATAGGTGGGTGATGTACTTCGATGGAGTGGTGAATCAACACGATGCGGGCTTGGGGGTAATCATTGCTACGCCCGAAAGAGAAATCATTCCTCTGGGGAGGTGACTTGACTTTCAAGTGACCAATAATGGGGCAGAGTACGATGCATGTCTCTTTGGTATTGATGCCCTGATCACATTAGGGGCAAATGAGGCGTTAGTCATTAGGGACTCAACTTTGGTGATTCGGCAGGTTACCGAAGACTAGGAAATAAAAGAAGAATCACTCTGGCCTTATCTCGAGATGGTTTGGGAAAGGGTGAAGGTATTTAGTCAGTGTGAATTCTGACATGTGCCGAGGGAGGAGAATCAGATGGCAGACTCTTTGGCTACACTATCATCAATGTGGGAAGGTCCCCGAAAACAACCAATACAGCCAGTCATCCTGGAAATTGCTTAGAACCCATGCTATTTGTCAGTCAACAAGGTCGCAACTATTGAGGCATGCCCATGTTATTATGATATTCTACAGTTCATTTAAAACGATCAGTACCCCGAAGATGCCAATGAGTCCGATAAAGTTTCCCTCAAAAGGTTGGCATCACAGTTTCAGATATTTAAGAATCACCTTTTCAAAAGGACAACTAACAGAGTTCTTCTGAAGTGTCTCATGGAGGAAGAGGTAGTCGTGGTTATGAAACAGATACACTCTTGTGTGTGTGGTCTGCACAAGAGTGTGTTGGCCCTAGCAAACTAAGACAAGGATACTTTTGGCTCACTCTACAAGCTGACTGTTTCGAGGAAGTTAAGAAATGCCATGAATGTCAAGTGTATGGAGACCTCAATCATCTTCTCCCGCTTAAACTTCAAGTATCTTCGACTCCATGGCTGTTTACAGCTTGGGGTATAGACATAATTGGAGAGATAAGGCCACCTGCCTCAAATGGGCACCGATTAATTGTTGTAGCTATGGATTATTTCTCTAAGTGGGTCGAAGTGGAATCATTTAAAAATATCACCGCTAAGAAAATGGCCAAATTTATAGAAAAGAACATCTTCGCAAGATATGTGATCCCTCATCATGCCGTGACCGACAATGGGGTATAATTCTAAGGGGTGACAGCACAGTTATTCCAAGAGAAGGGGGTCGAGCACCATAGGTCATCCCCGTATCGCCCACAAGCCAATAGGCCAGTGGAAGCGGCTAATAAATCCATTAAGAAGATTCTGTCAAAGATGGTGGTCACCTATAGAGATTGGGCCGACATGTTACCATTGGCTTCATGGGGATACCGGACAAGCATCAGAACCCCTACCGAAGAAACTCCATATTCACTGGTTTACAGGATGGAAGCAGTATTACCGGTAGAGATGGAAATCAGATCATTAAGAGTGGTTATAGAGGCATAGTTACTAGAATCTGATTGGCTCAGTCGAGATATGACCAGCTAGCACTGATTGATGAGAAGCGTCTTCAGGCTTTAGATCGGTTGCAAATGTACCAACAGCGGATGGCTAGGACATACAATAACAAGGTTCGTCACCAGAAGTGCCCATTTAAGGCAGGGGATCTGGTACTCAAGCAGATGAAACAGACCAACATAGATGTACGGGGGAAATTCAAGCCAAACTGGGAAGGTCCGTATGTAATCAAGAGGGTACTTTCGAAGGGTGCTGCAAAGATTATGGATATGGACGGGAATGAATTTGTCAACCCTATCAATCAGGACAAGCTAAAACACTACTACGTTTAAAAAAAAAGGAGTTTGGTGGATTGAAAACTGAAAAGGCGATCCACGCAAAAGTTAGGACAGTCCAATGGGTCGAAAACCGAAAAGGCGATCCATGCAGAAGTTAGGACAGAGAGGTGAGGACTGTCAGTTAGAAAATCTACAAAGACCGGTTGGTGGCAAGAGTGGCTTCAGTTGAGATGTATACCATCAATAATTCTGTTCATAGTTTCATTTCATCATTCGATGTACATTGTGCTAAAACATTATTTATGAATGAATGAATGAATGTTCGGTTTTGTTCGCTTAAATGTCCCAAGTTTATCTGCAATTCAGATTATTCTGTGCATATTTATCTTTATATATCTTCTGCATATCTCACATCCACAGGTTGAACACATACATTAAAAAAAAAGAAAAGAAAAGAAAAGAAAGTCCGATAGATTGAAAACCCGAAAAGGGCGGTCTATGCAACAGATAGGACATAAAATAAGGTCTACTGAATTGAAAACTCAAAAAGGGCAGTTCAAGCAAAAATAAAGACAGTCCGATAGGATGAAAACCCAAAAGGGTGGCCTATGCAAAATTAGGACAATAAATGCATGAAAAGAATAAAAGTCATACAACAGTAATCAATTTTAATCCTAGTCATCTAGAGGCCGAGATACCGCAATGTCAGTGCCTCACGTCCTCTCCTGGTGGGACAGCCAACCAGATCCGCCAATCAAGCCCTGTAGCAAGTATTTGTCTCTACGGAGGCAAGGCTGTCATACCTCAGAACCTCAGTGCGAGTAGGATGCATCCACTGTTGTTGCATATGCCGAGGCCATTGCTGCGTAAACACCCCACACTCAGTAGTACACAAAGATCGAGGAACCCCTTATAGTTGCCCATACTGTCTTCACAATCGAGCAGGAGAGTAGAAAGTCACATGAGTCAATCCAAGCAACTAGACACCTCCGGCCCAGGTCTTAGTAGTCACATCAGTGATATCCCACCAAGGGAAGACCCATCGGATAGAGGCAGCGGACTGCCTCCTCAGCCAGTTAAACCAATGCTCCATGGACATGAAACCAAAATCTAGGAACTCGATGCGCTGAGACCAATAGCACTTCGGAGCATATCTCGGATGAGGTGGAGGAGGGCTCAGGAGACATAGCTTCTCCAACAGCCAAATCTGCTTGTGGTTTAGTCAGGATGAAGGGGTAATGAATGTTTAAATTCAGAAAGGGGCAGTACTGAAGCATACCTGAAGCAGAAAGGGAGACCCACAACTCTTGATGGGAGAATCAGAATGGATGGAATCTAAGTGGATTAGGGTCTCAGCCAAGACAACCCCCATGGAAGATGCACCCTGAGACACCTAAGTCACTACTGAAGCCAGCCTAAGGCTACAGGTACCATCTCGGGACTCGCACAGATAGCAAGCCGTCAGTAACAGACTCATCAGCAGAGCCCAGTCGGGGGCAGTAGGAGATAAAGCGAAACATAAGTCAGCAATGACAGAAAGACTGAGTCTGGGAGAGGTAGAACTACTAGTAAGTGCACGACCCATGCCTGCTATAGTAGGAACAAACTGGCTCAGAAATGTGTGAACATCACCAGAGTCGGGGTCGGGAACAGCTAACCAGACCCCCCGAGGGCAGGGAACACAGAGAATGGCACTAAAATTCTCTATCAAGGGGCATAACTCTTGACCGGAGAAACGGAATACATGATCCATCGGATCCCAAAAGCTGACAGCTGCATCCAAGAAGACCCGGTTCGGGGTTAAAGCAATGTAAGACCTGAGATACTACAAGCCAAAGGGGGCAAGTAAAGCCTAATTAGAAGAGCGGGTCATACCCCAGTAGTCCCGGAGTCATCCTCTAAGCTGATCCATGCCGAAAAAGGAGCAAAAGAAGAAAAAGGGCTGAAAAATGAGTGGGGCAGCTATAGCTTATAGGGCAGCTGTAATCTGTTATAGGGGCACATATGTAACACTTATAAGGGCTCGTCTGTGCTGAAGAAAGCTTGTAAATCGATGTGGGATGGATTTTTGGTGTGGGCCGGCTATAACTATACACAGCCACGCGGTTGTAGCCTACAGGGGTACGGCTGTAGCATGTGGGGGGGCTGTAATGCCTACAAGGGTGCAGCTGTAGTACCGACAAAACTTCATCTATATCTTTGTATGATTTTTGATGATTAGGGCCACGCAACTATGGGTTCTGGGGATCACCTTTCAAGGAAAACAAAGTCTAAAGGAACCGGAATATGTCCCAGACTTGACCAAATTGAACGGAAGAGTGGTAAAGCGTAAGAAAAGGCGAGGAAATATATGGATAAAAGGTACAAATGTAATACAAAAGTCATGCACATCAGATACATCACTAAACCAGGCCTACGCAAGGACCCAAAATGTGCGAAGAAATAACCCACAGACGGGTTAATACATTACAAATAAAGAATGGAGGGATAAGCTTAAGAGGAGTCATCATCATTCTCATCATCTTCTGCCTCGTCATCATCATCCTCGTTATCACCTGCATCTCCCGTCTAGGCACCCCAGTCGCTTACCTGGTCTCTAAAGGTCTGGTTCATGACCTCCAATTCGGTGACCCGATGCCGCAATTGATCGTTCTCGGCCCTCAAGCGAGCTGACTCGCGGCGTTCTATCCTGATCATCGCTTGCATTGAACAAAGCATGAGAAACATCACATTACATGCATTTGCATCCATACATACATGCATACATCCAGACATAAGCATACTATCATGTACAGGTACTTACTGCCATAGCTGCATTGTCCTGAAAAGAGAGCACCCTCAGCGCATAAATGGCCTGACCCATGTACATACCTTGCATTACCGGAATCTACAAAGATCGCGATTCAGAGGATCAGCTAATGATAGAAAAGGGGCAGAAATAGATAAGCAAGGAAATACTCACATGTGTGGTGTCAGGAGGAATAGCTGGGGGAAATTTATGGTCCTGGAGATGTAGATCAGCCCGATAAGATTGCCGGGAATCATCATACAGCTGAATGGAATCTTCAAACTGGAATTCGAGCTGGCCATGTACATATCCGACCTCAGAAGCCAGAGGAACCTGGAAGTGAGGAATAAGGATGTCCTCCACACCGACGGCAGAGTCCGTCCCAGCAGTCCTAGAAGCAGCGGTACCCGACCTACCTCCTCTTCCTTGGCTGATGAAGACGCGCATGCTCGCCCACCTCGTGAGGATGGCTGGAATCAATTAAAAACAATAATGTAAAAAAAAAACCTTTAATTACCCCAGCACCAGCACCAGCATCAGCAGATGGTAGAAGCAAATGAATAGTGATGAAGCGACTATAATCACCGTCCACACTGCTAGCCTCGTATCCAACACCGTAGAGGTCTGGGTGCAACTCAAGAGACAGCAGATGAGGCCATAATAACCCTACCGACAAGGCAGCTGGAATCCTATGTGCCCAGGACCAGAACGCCAGTCGTGAGTCCTCTCACCCAAGAACCACTCCTGACCGCAGGGGCATTCCATCACAAAGCGCCTGTGCATCACGAAGCTGCTAGGGCAAATTTTTGCCCTCCTGGCTCCAAGGGGCCTTGGCAATATGAGATTAGGGAACCAGGAAATTAAAAATAAAATAAAAAGAAGAAAAACAACAAAAAAACCCTCAAATGTCATCTCTCTCAACGCCTGCCGTCACTCCTCTTGGTCCTTATCAACCTCGCTCCAGACGTATCCCATGTATCGTTGGAGGTGAGGGGATTTAACCAGGTCGACCCCTTCAGGAATGTGCATAACTGGGGGAGGGACGAAACGGTACTCGTAGACCCAGATCTGCGAAGGGAGATTTAAAGCAAGTCAGCCAAAAAAAAAAGGTGTCCAAGATACTCACGTGCAACAGAATCCAGAAAGCCTTCAACTCCTTGTAGGAGCCCCGAGCACAGAGATCTAGGGCATAGTAAAGTTGGGCCAAGGTAGCCCGAGCCCAATTAAGAGTCCTCACAGACTCCAAATCAATCAGTGAAGGCAGCAAGGCCAGATTCAGATTGCTCTGGCCCGTAGGAAAAAGGGTGGTGGAGAGAGCATGCAACAGGAAGGCTCTAGCATACTTCCTCTCATCAGTAGCATCGAAGGTAGCCCCCTCCGGGAGCACACGCTGTCGCCTGAGCCAGTACTCACAGATACTCCTATGTTGGATCTGGCTCTCGGAAGAGCTAATCCCAATCAGCATGGATACCAACTCCTGATGACAGCCACCATGTACAAAGACCTGATTGAAGTGGTTCGTCTGGCCGGAGAAGGGAAGACCCGTGATAGCAATAATATCCTCTGGGGTCACTGTGTACTCCCCAGAAGGGAAATGAAATGTGTAGGTGGAATCCATCCACCTCTCCAGAAGTGCGGCTAAAAGCCCTCAGCTCATGCGAGGAGTAGTGATGGACATGCTGCAAACCAGTCTGTGCAAGCCAGTGGAGTTTATTATGTCCCTCACTCCTTGGGGGAGACACCTATACCACCTCAGAGCCTCTGTAATGGATCCGCTACCGTAATGGTCAGATCTCGGCTGCAAAATCAATAATCAGGGACTTTATAAGCTTTTTAGAATGCATACATATCATAAAAATCGAAGAAACATCATTCGAATCGCGAAAAACCGGCTCACCTTGAATCTACAGGTTATAGCCACCCGGCCATAGGGTCACAACCGCGTGGTTGTAACCCCCATGATCACAGCCGTGCGGCTGTGATCATGCATGGGATGGCTGTAGCTGCAAATTTTCAGCCCTTCTGGATTTTTTTTCGTTTTTTCGGTTAAATCTGCTCCTAACTCAAACCAAATCAACAACTAAGCATCCTAGGGGCATAATCTACTTAAATCATGCATCAATTTCACATATTTCCTCTAATTTTGCAGAAATTTGAAACTTGGAAAAGTGGAGAAGTATGAGAAAACTAACCGGATTCGTGTGAGCATGGTTCAAAATTTGGAGTAAGATGGGCATCGGGGCTTCGATCTTCACTCCACAATACTCATCCTTCTCTTTTAATCCATGGATGTACTCCGTGGGTTCAAAGGGTAGAGTAAAGTTTCCCTCTGGAATGGAAAACCAAGTTTGAAACACGGGTTGAGCAGTAGGGACGGGCCGAAGGACTCTACGCATCTTTCGCCTCATGGTTTCGGTTTGGGAGCAAGAAAATCACCAAGGGAGAGTTTTTCAGCTGAAAATAGAGGAAATGAGGGCTGCCTTCGTTTTGTGGCTTTTAAGCCACTTCCTCACCTACAGCTGAGCGGCTGTAGTTTTCAAACACTACAGCCGCTCGGCTGTAGCTTTTCTCCCTTAAAAAATTTTTTCTTTTTCTTTTCCGAAACTTGTTTTATGTCTATTTGACCCCGAGAAAGATAATTTCCATGTTTTGTAGGCATCAAAGGACAAGATATTAGGCCCATATTCATTCTTGATTGAAGGGGCAAAAATTTTTGTTTCTAAAATTATCGATCAAGGAACGAATACGCGCCCGAAACGACTTCAAAATGTCAAGTGTTGACTAAACTTCTCAACCTGCCAAAGCATCATTCTCCCAGCTACATGAGCTCCACGGGAAATACAATTATCCTTTCCTTCAGTGACACATGCTCCACTAGAAGTGAAATGACCAAAACACCTTTCCTTTAGCGACGCGAGCTATATCAAAGACCAAATCACCAAAATATATCTTCCCCTAATGACATAGGCTCCATTAAGGGGTGAAATGAACGAAATCCCCTTTTGTCGGCCACCAAGCTGCCAAATGACCAAAATACCCTTTTTCCAAAAAAAGGGGACACCAAATCATTGAAACCCATTTCTTTTCATGACATAGGCACAATGAAAGACCAAATGACCAAAGTACCCTTACTTCAAGGAATACCAACTTCCCAAGTTGCAAAATTACCAAAATACCCTTCCCTTTCATAAGCACCAAATGGCAAGGAGAACTCAATCCGGACAAGTCCTCTGCTTCACAATGGAGTTAAAGCATGTCCCTGGCAAATCAAACAAATCTGGGCAAAGTCCTCTGCTTCACAATGGAGTCTAAGCATGAACCTAGAGAAAATCAAATCAATTCGGGCAAAGTCCTATGCTTCGCATCGGAGTCAAAGTAAGACCCTGAAGATTCAAACCAACTTAGGCAAGACCACTGTCTCGAAAAGCAATCGTGACAAGTCTCTACAGACATCAAAACAAGTCAACGTGAGGAGAACCCCCAGGTACGTTCTCTCTTCCTTCTCACCAGGCTCCCTATCGCGAGGCCAAACTCGAATCGGGCACAAGCACCCGTTCAAGTCGACTTTGGTCACGCGAGGGGCAGCCTGTGAGCACGGGTTTTTTCCTGACCTCGGTGATGAAAGCTACTGTTACCTTTTCATGGATAAACGTGAAGCAGATTCGGATCGACCGGGATAATGTCAGAAATGTCCCGGATAGCCTGAAGGTGCGTGATAAGTCCTAATATGGAACCCCGAAGAATTCGAGTGAGTATTTTAGAAAGAACTGAAGAAAAAATAGAAAACGGGCAAAATAGGCATTTCTGGCCGTTACAACCGCTCGGCTGTAGGCCCTACAGCCGCGCGGCTATGAGCGTCAGTTTTCCTTTTTTACCGAAATCAGTAATTAATTCTGATTTAATGCCGAAAAGGGAGATATATAAGCATCAAAATCCGGGATTAGGGTTAAGAATACAGAAACAGAAAAACAAAAAAAAAAAAAGAAAAAGAAAAAAGGGATTTTGAGAGAAAATAACACCATCACTTAGATTTTCTCTAGGGTTCTTAAGGTAATTGGAAAAAAAAGAGCTTGACCTAAAATAATAATCTCAATAGAACACATAAAAACGATCGTAGGGTTTTGTAATATCATAATCAATCCTTCAATCTTCTTCAGGGTTCCGTTCGAGCTTCAGAAATTGCGCACCGTTCGGGTTGTTCGTGACTGCAAGACGTTTTTGGCATCCGAATCCATTTTTCATGGTCCAAACACTGGAACACAGACAAGGTAATCTTCTGAAAGGCCTTAGAAATCTTCTTTGTTCATTTTGGTTGTGATTTGATTGCATGTTTTGAATTTTTTACGGTTTTGGGAGTTTTTCCGGTTACAGCAGCCCCACTCATGATCACAGCCGCCCGGCTGTAACCTACAATCGCGTGGTTGTGACCTATAGGGGTGCGGCTGTAACTTTCAGGGCAGAAGCTCCAAATACCCTAAAATTGATCGATAACACTCCCATATTTCAATTAAATGTGTTTTTCATATTTGTTATCGGTCCAATTACATCCTTGCATACTTAGATTCCCTGTTCTCTGATTTTTAATGGATGGATGTAATATAAAGTTTGGTGATTTTAGACGATTAGGGATTTTTGTATTCGATTCGATCCGTTTCGGGTCTTTTCTGTTGATTTTGATGTTTTTCTAGAAATCCCAGATCGCCCAAAATCGTCAAACTTTGTAAAACGATTTTCGAAAAGGCAAAAAGCACACTGGAATCGGTTCTGAAGCACCACAGCCACATGGCTATAGGTGTTACAGCCATCTAGCTATGTTATAGCCACGCGGCTGCAATGCCTACAATCACTCGGCTATGGTTTTGGAGGTAGAATTATAGTTTTGCCTTTTTAGGCCCCAAACTTGTAATTTTGCATCCTTTTCTTATTCAAAAATGAATTTTGGCGTGTTTGCATACTTTTCAACCCTATATAGATGTTTGATTTAGGCCCACACACGAACAAAACCCCCGGGTCGCGGGATATCCGGCCCGCTAAAGTTGGAAAAATGCATGGAAATGAGCCAAACCGCTTTTAAAACTTGTTTTTCATCTATGAAACCTACAGGGCTTTTAAAAAACCATTTTCTAGGTCTAACTGGACCGACCAATCGGGTCGACCCAGTTACCCCCAAATGCATGTCCCCTGCTCCTAAAAATCCCTATTCTGTCCTATTTGAGTCTTTTGTATGCCTTGATTATTTGTGCTAACCCTATCTGGATGCAACTTTTATTTTTAGTTTTCTTTTTTACTTTTGATGTATTTAATAGATTATCCTGTGTATCTAGGCGATTGTAATTTTTAGATTATCATGTATAATAAGCTGTTGTAAAAGGTGGGGATGAGAGTTTTCTTTTTCTTGGGTTGTATAATTTGGCCTCTGATTTACTTTTCCACGCTTTATTTTAGTATTTATATTTATGTCATTTGCATGAGCATTGGTTAATGATTAAAGGAAGATAAAATGGGTAGATTCAAGTGAATGAAATATCATATTATGAAATAATAATTAAAAATAAGTGAGGATTAGTAGATATGTTGCCCGAACCCTGAATCTCTAAATTAAGTACCGCGTCTACACTTGGTAGGGAGCTGTACCGGAATTTCCCGGATGAGCTGATCCAGGTGGTGACTCTGTATCTAATCTCGAAATTCATGTTTCGAGATCTTTAAGTTAAAATGGGTTTTCTAAAAAGCATACTTTCCAAAATTCGTGCCTAAAATTAAGTTTTCTAAAAAAAAAAGACTTTTCCAATAAAATGAAAGGTTTTTGTAAGAATAAAACCCATTTTCAAAACCAAAACATCAACGCTTAAAAAGAATATCCCCGGTTCCCGCTTCACCACGCGTTCCGGAAAAGGTCGTCCTCTCTTAGGGATATATTTGTTTAATTCGGGGATCGGGGTACAACCACCTATTTTACACAAATATCTAATGACTGAAATTAAAATAAATAAACTAAATCCTGCAAAACAAAAGTTAGCACAAATATATGCAACAAATTGGACTTAAATAGACAGAACGGGGAAATTAGAGATTGGGGACATACATTTAGGGGGTAGTTAGGTAAACTTGGCTAGTTTGCCCGGCTAGACTTGGAAAATGGTTTTGAAACATCCCTGTATTTTTATTTCATGAGAAAATACATTTTTGAAAATATTTTCTTTTTCCGATTTACTTCCATTTAGCATGTAAAGGTGGGTCGATTTTCGGGAGATTTGGATCTCCGTCGTTGCTCTGTTCTAAGTGCAATAACTTCAAAAATTAAATCTAAGGCCATGGATGCATGAGATAAATTCATTTTTGATGATTTTCTGACTTTTATGATTTTTATGGATTTTTCTGAAATTTTTGATGCTGACCAAAAACTACAGCCGTGACCAAAAACTACAGCCGTGCTGCTGTAATTACAGCCGTGCTGCTGTAATTACAGTCGTGCGACTGTAATTACAGTCATGCGACTGTAATGCAAATCTGATCAAAAAAGGGAAAATTATTTCAATGGGCAGTATTTAGGATCGAAGTGGCGAGAATAGTGGTATGACTGTAGTTACAGTAGTGCGGCTGTAATTACAGTCGTACGATCATTCATCCTGCCCAGAACCAAAAGTCTATTTTTAGGGTTTTATGTTGAATTGTGGGAGGACTTACAGCTGTGGAGAGCCAATTACGGTCGTACGACTATAATTACAGTCGTACGACTATAATTACAGCCGTCCGGCTGTTCATCCTACCAAGAAACAGCAGAACAAAATATTTGATTTTATGCACGAAATCAAACCAAAACACATAGAAGATGAAGCAAACCACAGGTTTCAAGTGTAGTTACCCTTGTAGCACTGATCCACTGTCGATTTGGCCCGGATAACGCCTTGAATTGGCTCCAGATTGCTCCTCCTCCTTTGTATGTCAAGGTTCTAAAATAAGCCCAAAAATCTCCAAAGAGTTACGGATTTGAGCGTGTTTGGGGTTTATGTGTGTGTTTGTCAAGTCCAAACCTACGATTTCTAATAGGTTTTAAACTTTACAACACAAGAATCAAAAGAAAAAGAGTAGAAGAAGATGATGCTTTTGTTGGCTTTTTCCTCTCTTCTCTCAATCTTAAGGGCTCCTTTTGATCCCAATTTTCTCCCCCCTTCCTGCCTTTCTCTTTTCCCTTCCTTTTCTAATCTCCCCCCTTTTTTCTGGCTACAGGAGGCATTAAATACCCCTTAAATCACACTTCCCTTTTTCTCTTTCACGGTATGGGATGCTGTACCTACTACGAATCTATAGTCATACGACTGTAATTTTTAATTACAGCCATATGACTGTAAATTCAGTCACACGACTATAACTACAGTCGTGTGGCTCAAGTCTCTTTTTTTTGCTGGAAAAATCCGGCGCTTACAGCTGCCCCTCGCGTGATCAAATTCGACACCTGACTTCAGGTCTAAAAATACATGCATTGATGAATTTGAGAACGCGAATTGAAGCACCACAAATGTAAAGAAAGAAAGATGTACCTGACTTGTCGAAGTCCCATTGTTGCAAAGATGATTTGGTATAAGCCGATGTCGGGTTTGTTTGTACCCGAGGCGATGATGATGATGATGAATATGATATAAGCTGATACTGGGTTTATATGTTCCCCGAGGCGGTGGTGGAATGAACTTCTACCGGGTCCATGTTACCCGAGGCGGTGGTGGAATGAACGTGTATCGGGTCTATGTTACCCGAGCCTGAGTGGATTGAACCTGTACCGGGTCTATGTTACCCGAGGCTGAGTGGATTGAACCTGTACCGGGTCTATATTACCCGAGGCTGAGTGGATTGAACCTGTAGCGGGTCTATGTTACCCAAGGCTGAGTGGATGAATCTGTAACGGGTCTATGTTACCCGAGGCTGAGTGGATTGAACCTGTACTGGGTCTATGTTACCCGAGGCTGAGTGGAAGAACTTGTACCGGGTCTATGTTACTCGAGGCTGAGTGGAAGAACCTGTACTGGGTTTATGTTACCCAAGGTTGAGTGGATGAACCTGTACCGGGTCTATGTTACCCGAGGCAGATCTATTGAATTTCTGAGGTGAAGCTGATCTAGACCTGACACCGGGTCTATGTTACCCGAGGTGGATCTGCTAAAGTTCTGAGATGAAGCTGATCTGGACCTGACACCGGGTCTATGTTACCCAAGGTGGATCTGCTAAAGTTCTAAGATGAAGTCGATCTGGACCTGACACCGGGTCTATATTACCCGAGGTGGATCTGCTGAATTTCTGAGGTGAAGCCAATCTAGACCTGACACCGGGGTTATGTTACCCGAGGTGGATCTACTGAATTTCTGAGGTGAAGCCGATCTGGACCTGATAGTGGGTCTATGTTACCTGAGGTGGATCTGTTGAAGTTCTGAGATGAAGCTGATCTGGACCTAATACCGGGTCTATGTTACCTGTGGTGGATCTGCTGAATTTCTGAGGTGAAGACGATCTAGACCTGACACTCGGTCTATGTTACCCGGTGGATACCCGAGGTGGATATGCTGACTTTCTGAGATGAAGCCGATCTGGACCTAACACTGGGTCTATGTTACCCGAGGTGGATCTGCTGAATTTCTGAGGTGAATCTAATCTGGACCTGACACTGGGTCTATGTTACCCAAGGTGGATCTGCTGAATTTTTAAGATGAAGCCGATCTGGACCTGACACTGGGTCTATGTTACTCGAGGTGGATTCATTGAATTTCTGAGGTGAAGCTGATTTGGACCTGACACCAGGTCTATGTTACCCGAGGTGGATCTGCTGAAATTCTGAGATGAAGCTGATCTGGACTTGACTGCGGGTCTATGTTACTCAAGGTGGATCTGCTGAATTATTGAGGTGAAGCTGATATGGACCTAACACCGAATCTATGTTACCCGAGGTGGATCTGCTAAAGTTTTGAGGTGGAGCCGATCTGGACCTGACACAGGGTCTATATTACCGGAGGCGGATCTGCTATTTTGAAGTTGCGTATTTATTCCTTGATCGATAATTTTGGAAACAAAAATTTTTAGCCCTTCGAGCTAGAATAAATACGGCTTAGTTGTTCTACCTTTAGACATCTGCAAAAGGCGAGAAATACCCTTCTCGGGGTTATATTGGCGTGAACAAAAAATTCTAACAATTGAGGAATTTCTCATACCTGAGATTTAGAGTCGTATAGTTCTGATTTACGTGTTGTAACCCTGAGAGTGCCCCTGGATTAGGTCATTTCCGCTTTAGGAGCGATTCCGATCCAGGACGATCCGATGATAGTGATGAGTACCTGTACTTGGATTGATTTTGATGCATGTACACGCAAATTATATGTACACTTTAAACATACACATGTATGCATGGATGCATGTATGATTTAAGTGTATGCATGTATGCAGCATGATGCTTCTATTTTCATTCTGGGTATCTGTGTGAGTCCGGGGATGAAATTTATGGCTTCCGATTACCCTCAGTGGTAGCCCAGATGATTTACAGCGTCATGTCTATGGGGGTTGCCTCGGCTAAGGCCCTGATTTATCTGGATTCTGTTTATTCTAACTGCCTAATTGAAACCCACAGATGCTTCTTCTCGATTTCAGGCAAGTTTTTAACCATGGCGACTCAGTCTGATTGTCTCAACATCTTTTTGATCGACTGTCTATCACATAAATCTGGTTATTGGAGAAGTTGAACCTCTCGAGTATCCTTCCACTTTATTCGTGGTATGCTCTAAAGTGCTATCGGGTTTAGTGGATCCGGATCGCAGGCTTTGCCAAGGAATGGTATATCTGTTCGAGCAAGAGGATGAGAATCGGACCTTGTAATTCTGTATTGTATAACGTTTTGACCTGGTATCAGTGTTTATAATAGGAGTTCCATTTGCATTATCATGGGTTTGGATGCAATGACCTACTGATGGATGTTTATATGTAATGGCACGATGTATGCGATATGAACATCCAAGCAAAAGATCAAACATGCATAGTATCATTACGACGACATCATAATGAGTACAATAGGGAAATTAACAGTGACTCTGACTCTGAACATCACCCTCTTCTTGTTACCAACACGTCCTCTCGGTTTTTCGTGTCGAAAATTTCCCTTTCTGATTTTTTTAGGGATGAATGGCCCAAAAATTCTGCGTGAGCATTCTGTCCGAGTTGACCCCTTTGCACTATCTTGTCTTAGGATTGGAAAGTGTGCCTCGATATGTTCATCAGAAATCGCAAGAACATTATTGCCGATGAAATCTAGTGGTGTGGCCTTTACCTGCCCCTAATATTGGAGATTTGTATTTGAGACATAAACACTTCATCATATATGGTTTGCTGCGTGCTGTAACCCATATGTGGACATTGACATGCAGTGACATGACAAATGCATATTGAACATCAAAACTGAATATAAAACATCTATGACATAATGAATGTGGATGCATTAAGAAAATCCAAAGTGTGGCTCTGGTTTTGATTGACATTCCTCCATATTACCAATATGTCCTTTCGGTTTTCCATATTGGAGGATGTTTTTTTTGACGCAATGCTAACATATATCCAAGTGTACAACTGAGCATTGAACTGAATTAATTGATTACCCACTAGGTCCTCCAAGAGTTTGAACCCATATACATGTTTTCAATTCACCCTAGATTCCAATTCACGCACGGTTCTCAAAGATGGACACAGCTTTTAGACTTTCAAGGTATAGCTTAACTCAGAATGACTTGAGTAATTTTGGTTTGTCTATGCCCGTAAATCACAATAACTCTGGAGCAATTCGTATCATCCCTAAGGGGTGAAAGAATCACTGGTAAGTAGTCACTTTCGTAGCAACTGAAGATTGAGTCCTTGAAATGGTTGGTAAATGCAACTTTCCCCCGACTATTAGCACAGTAGGCTCTGCAAGTCCTCCCTCCCATTCACGATTGTTGAAAGCTTTGTAAAACCTGGTTGCCCCAACACCATTGATGAAGTTCATGAGTGCACCACCAGGGTTTCTTCCAGCCTGACAGGGACCAAGCATCAATCTCCACTTTCTCCTTATCACCTTTTGCTCAACTAAAACCCTTGTACCGTCCCTCGATGGAATGAACGTTGTTGGTAAACAATCATCCCTTTCACACTCAAATATTAACCTCTCAAAGTGCCTTGCCAGCTCCTTTTTGCTCTGAAGTCTAGCATAGGCTATAGTGTAGATCTTGCTGGGCAAGAAAAGTTACCATCTCTCATTGTGAACTGCTTGCTGGAACTCGCTTACGGTCTTTGGATTTGTGAAATTTACAAATGCATACCTTCTGTTCGCTTTGTTTTTTAAAACAATAGGAAGGCATAAGAAATTGGGTATACTTCTGATCATCAGGCTTGTCTTCCCATCAAAGTTGACTTCCATCTTTTTCTTGTTTAGCTTTTCCCCTTCAATAGTCAAGTTCTTGAGTAACTTCTTCTATTCCTTATCCAGCTCACTTTAAGCAGACTTATATTCAAATCTTCTCTCTACCATGGAATGAGAACCCTTCCCGTAGTCCAAGGGTACAAAACAATTAGCCTGGGAGTTTGGATTGAATAAGAGTGTCACGGGATAAACAGGCATTCCCAATCTGGTACAGGTTAATGATAAACGAAGATTGATTGAACCAATGCCATGACCACTTGCTCTGTCACCTTTTTGGTGATGAGATGACATGGATAAATGTGATATGGGGCAGCATTAGGGTTCAATTTCTTGTTAGAAGCCATTGGTGGTAGAGAATAAGGTTTCACTGAATCAGTTTAAGAGGGAAAATGAAAGGGGTAGTTCATCAAACAAGTGTTTATGCCCTATATGTAAACGGAAGAGAAAGGGTGTTGAAGGTACAGATAAAGGTCGAGAAGGGAAGTGCTTTGGGTATGAAAATAGGAAGACCCAAATTCTTCACAAGTTGTTTGAAAATAAGAAAGTCCAAATCTTTCATAGGAAGGGTGTTAAAAATCTAATGGTGATGCAAAAAATCTGATGGTGATGGAAATTGGGATGGTGAGACATTCCAGTGTTAGCTGTAGCGGCCATGTATGAGAGAGAAAGACTCTTCTGTCTGCGCTGATCTTTTTTTTTTTTGAAGGAACTAAATCCAAGCCACAGCCACCTCTTGGTTTTCCCACTGCATTCAAATTCTTGCACGTCATGTGGGTTTAATATATCTTTTGGATGAAGAATGCATGTGTAATGTCATGTGCACATGAATGTCATACAAACAAGATTATACATGCACTACAACCAAGAACTGCTTCAGAGTTTTGGTACATGGTAGGTGATGAAGGTCATTTGAATTTCTTAGGGTTGTTGCTTTCTATGAGTTTGGAATTTTAGCTTTAAGGTTTTGGTACAGGGTACTTTCTTGGGTATGGAATTAGGCTTGAAGCTTCATTTTAGAGATTGACTCTGAATTTTAGCAATAGCCTTTGGTTTGGGATGGTTTAGGTATTATGCATGTTGCTCAAGTTGAAACTTTAGGGTAAGGCCAATAGTGTTTTGGATTGTGATTTGTAAGGATCATTGATCTAGGTCAGCAAATGGCTCAGCAGAGGTGATGCCATCCCATTACTTATTTATCTCATAAGCTCGCCTTTCAAGTGGGGGTTCAATCAGAGTTAGATTCACTTTTAGGTTCCCTATAATACTCAAATTGATGTCATGCATTTTAATATTATGTGTGTTGGATATGTCGTTTCAGATGGTCAAATGCATGAATAATGCCATATACATGCAATCATCACATAAGTAAGATGAAAATAATTTCATTGCATTCCTAATGAGTTCAATACATCTCACAAGCAAAATGAGTCCCTTGCAAGAAGGAAGTCTCTAAGAGGTATTGATCTCATAGAAACCGATTATTTTCCGATTGGTCATCATTTCGGCTTCAGTGCCCCCATCCCACTCTTATCAAACCAGACCCTGAAGTTCTTCATCATATTCTTCTCCTTGAAAGGTTTTAGGAGTTTCCTTGGTGGTCTCCCTAGTTGTCCAAGTCATCTACCAGAGTTGGTCGAGGCTTCCAATCTCCTGTGGTCAACTAGCTTCTTGATCTCCTTTCTTAAAGTGAAACAATCATTCGTCCGGTGGCCTCATGTTACATGACAACTGTAGAAAGTACTCTTATATGCTTTTTCTGGTTCTACAAATGGCCTGATACTCTACAGCAGACCCTCCCTTCCGCATTTGAGAAATAGCTTGCTTAACGAGTCGACCTATGGAGAAATGCCTTTTCCGCGAACCTTGGTAAGTGAGCTTTTGATATGCCATGGAATGGAGTCGGTGTCGACATTAGTCTTAAGGGGCCTCTTCAGTTCTATTTCATTAGTCAGCCTTGGTAGACTTGAATCTTGGTGAGGGGGTCGTCTAAGGTGTCGAGGGTGAGTGTTAGCAATCTGGGCATTCTGCTTCTCGCTAGCACTGACATTGGAAACTGTGCTAACCATCCTTTTTATCTTTCCTTCGAGCTCTGTCACTCATGCTTCCAACTCGCTGCACCTTGCCGTCAGTCTTTCTACCCTGTCAAGATCACCCCCTAGCATTTCCTTCAGCATTGCTGCTACTTCTTCCCTGACTGCCTTTCGAAACCATGATGAAGCGACATAATCATCCACGACATCTGTTGTGGTGTTGAAGTTCATTGGGTTGGTCATTCTCAAGATTCTTCCCCCTTTCCCTCCTGATAAGAACACTTGTTAGCACTGAAGGGCACATGCACACAAAAATGCCAAATCACGGATGATGTAGGCATGAATGCATGGAGGGATGCGTATGTGTATGAATGATGAGCTGCATATGTGATGTCATGTAATGCCATGTCATAATTTACAATTCCAAACCAGCCAAGTGTATGCAAAGCTAAGAATGGAAATGTGCAAATGCAATGAATGTTGTTGATAAGGCCGTATGTTAAAATAAAGCATGACGTATAAAATATACACCGCATGGATAAAATGACACACAGGGTGTCTACGGATCGAAGCAAGTTGATACTTGCGAGAAGATTTTCTGCTATGGATGCATGCATGCACATGGGGTAAGGACATAATTTCAGTATTCGGAAAGCCCCTTGGATCTTCGTGATATGAGATGACATTTTTTGATGTTTGTGGAACATCAATGCATGAAATGGGTTTCCAATGCTTGCAGGATGCCTAAAGGGTTTGATGAAATTTTGGGCGTTCTTGGAACACCTAAATGACTCAGTGCATAAGATAAATTTTTGGGTGCTTGTGGAGCACTTAAACATTTGACGGGGTGAATGAGATGTACGTCGTGAGTTAATGAGGATGAATTCCTTTATTTTTATTCTTTTTATTTTGCATGTTCCAAGAATACCCAATGCCATGCAAATGATAATGCAAGAACGTCGCATGTGAATTGTCACATGGACAGGGGTTCGGTGCTTTTGGAGCACCTAGTGAATTTTGTGAAATAGTCGCGTGTGTACCAACACACGGAAAAAGTTTTGACACTTTTTAGGTCTATGAGGTAAAGTGAAATGGTCACGTGGGGATCGGCCCACGGACAGAGTTTCAACGCTTTTTAGGGCATCTGACATGACGTGATATTGCAAACAAACCGTGTATAGCTTGGGACACGGACAGAGGTTTGGCCTTCACAGAACACCTTTCATGATTTGGTAATGTTATGAAATGCACTTATATGTGTAGTGATTCGGTACTCATGGAGTACCTCAAATGATTCAATAATGTCATGCAGTAATCCGGAGTGGATCGCGGCACCCTAACAGAACTCCGGCATCACTATGACACCAATGATAAATGGCATGAAGTCATGTAATGATATCGTGTGACCTACCACATGAAAATAGACCTAAGACCATTGTGGTCCCCTATTGAATGAAATAGTCTAGTGAAATGGCCGAGTGCAATCCGTGCACGGGCAGAACACGAGTAGTTTTTGGACTCCCGATATGTTATGAAATGAAATGATCGTGATGGGAATCCTTAGAATGTCCTTAATTTAAATGAGATGAGATGAAATGAATGCTTGTGTAACACAAAAATGCAAATGGTAGTGCAAAAACGTGGTTAGGATGCCTGACATACATGATGATGTCGTGTATGCTTCGTGAAAATGTCAACATATGGGATGTAAATGTGCATGGCACACAAATAAAGTGTCGTGGCTGCACAAAGATGTGGTTAGCATAAATGCCATGCATATGTTGATGTCTTGAACGTGGCTACATGAAAACATGGTTAGAATGGCATACAAGCAAAGTTTCGGCGCTTGGGGAGCACTTTGGGTTTTACATCCTGATATGAGATGAATGTGTTCTTGGTGTACGGGTAGAGTTTCAGTGCTCGGGGAGCACCTTGGGTTTTTATGTCATGATATGAGATGAAATGATCACGTGCTTGGTACACGAATGGAATTTCGATGCTCGGGGAGCACCTTGGATTTCACATTGTGATATGAGATGAAATGATCTTGTGCTTGGCACATGGGTAGAGTTTCGGTGCTCGGGGAGCACCTTAGTTTTTTTATGATGTATGTGGTTTTTTGACGTTCATGGAACATCTATGTATGAAGTGGGATTTTTGACGCTCGTGGAGAACCTAAATGACTTGATGTATGAAATGAAATTTTTTGGTGCTCGGTTTGGTGCACGAAATGAGGTCTTTGGTGCTCGTGGAGCACCTAAACTGCTTGAGGTATGAGATGAGGTTTTCGGTGCTCGTGGAGACCTAAGCGGTTTGATGTATGAAATAAGATTTTCGGCGTTCTTAGAGCTCCTAAATGGTTTCTTACTTGGTAGGTGATGTGATGTGTGTGACCCTTATGGGATTGTTCAAGACCCACATGGATGTTTTATGCATGACATGCATTCCACATGGTTACAAAACAAATTGGTTAATGCTTATGACATTCAAGTGATGCGCATGAATTAATGCTTTTCACACAATGAGGGGATGTATGGCTGCAAAAGTTATGGTTAATGTGAATGTCACATGGGTGATTAGTGTATTTACACATAAAAAATGGCTGTACAAAAGATGTGAGTTAGTATCACACAAATGCGTGTAGCATGTCATGTTCGTGAAAAGTGTTAATGATGGTATGTTGTGAAGGAACGAGAAACACGTAACACATAGCATGCGAAGCGTATTCCTCCAACCTTATTCCTCCAATCGTGGTCAATTTTTCAGAAAAATTCTAACCGACTCTTAGGAAGGGTTCACTTCGATCATCAACCAGGGATGATAAAGGCGTTCTTGTAACATTCATGCAATTTATTTTGGTATCCTAAGGGAATCCAACTAAGGTTGCCTACATGAGTTCGGTCCAAGTCGGGATAAAATCAAGGTCTCTATAGCAAAATATACTCCTCACTTCTCCCCACTCAAGGGTCCAAACGAAGGGGTACGTACAAGGCTATGGGTGCTGTTTCGTATCCATGCCCCTAAGACCATGAGAAACATAGGCGACACTTCAACAATTCACCGGGTTGAAAATTAGATACTTAACCTAATGCAAGGATGTCTAACTAAAATGCAAGATAAAATACCATGCAGGAATCATCCAACTTATTTTGATTAGAAATTTTTCAAGGCTTGTCAAATTAATTTAAGTTTTGAGAAAACTTTTGTAAGAAATCCCCAGCAAAGTCACCACTGTGAGCGAATGACCGTTTTCCTCTCTCGGGAGGGAGCCTTGATGTCAGGCAACCCTCCCCCGCAGGGCTTTTTGTGATGAAAATTTGGTTTTGGAAAATTAAATATTTCATAAAAGAATCGAGACCTAAATCTCGATGAAAAGTGTAAGAGTCGCCACCTGGCTCAGCTCAACCAGGAAATTACAGTGTAACTGAATCGGACGAAGGCCGTTACACTTTCCAGAGATCTAGGTCCGGACAAGTCCCTTATTTCATGTCTAATGTAAAATAAATTTAGCCAATGTTCATTGATGATATTTTATATTTCTAAAGTTGATTTTTTTTTATTTGATCATGCAGCATACACACAAGTAAAAATAAAGCAGTAAATAAATAAATTATTACAACCCAATCGAATCACAGAAAACTATCCTAGGGGATACATTTGTTTAATTCGGGGATCGTGGTACAACCGCCTATTTTACACGAATATCTAATGACTGAAATTAAAATAAATAAATGAAAATAAAAAAACTAAATCCTGCAAAACAAAACTTAGCACAAATATATGCAACAAATTGGACTCAAATAGACAGAACGGGGAAATTAGAGATTAGGGACATGCATTTAGGGGGAAGTCGGGTAAACTCAGCTAGTTTGCCCGACTAGACTTGGAAAACGGTTTTGAAACGTCCCTGTATTTTTGTTTCATGAGAAAATACATTTTTGAAAATATTTTCTTTTTCCGGTTTACTTCTATTTAGCATGCAAAGGTGGGTCGGTTTTCGGGAGATTTGGATCTCCGTCGTTGTTCTGTTCTAAGTGCGATAACGTGCGATAACTTCAAAAATTAAATCTAAGGTCATGGATGCATGAGATAAATTCATTTTTGATGATTTTCTTATTTCTGTGGATTTTTCTGAAATTTTTGATGCTGACCAGAAACTACAGCCAGGCGACTGTAATTATAGTCGTGCGATTGTAATTACGGTCGTGCAACTGTAATCCAAATCTGATAAAAAAAAGGGGACATTATTTCAGTGGTCAGGATAGGGCCAAAATGGCGAGAACAGTGGTACGACTGTAGTTACATTCGTGCGACTGTAATTATAGTCGTACGACCATTCATCCGTCCCAGAACCAGAAGTCTATTTTTGGGGTTTTATGTTGAATTATGGGAGGATTTATAGCCATAGAGAGCCAATTACGGTCGTACGACTATAATTACACTCGTACGACTATAATTACAGCCGTATGGCTATTCATCCTACCCAGAAGCAGCATAACAAAATATTTGATTTTATGCACGAAATCAAAGCAAAACACACAGAAGATGAAGCAAAACACACAGAAGATGAAGTAAAACACAGGTTTCAACTGTAGTTACCCTTGTAGCACTGATCCACCAGTGATTTGGCCCGAAAAACGCCTTGAATTGGCTCCAAATTGCTCCTCCTCCTTTGAATGTCAAGGTTCTAAAATAAGCCCCAAAATCTCCAAAGAGTTACGGATTTGAGCATTTTTAGGGGTTTATGTGTGTGTTTGTCAAGTCCAAACCTACGATTTCTAACTGGTTTTAAACTTTATAACACGAGAATCAAAAGAAAAAGAGTAGAAGAAGATGATGCTTTTGTTGGCTTTTCCTCTCTTCTCTTAATCTTAAGAGCTCCCTTTGATCCCAATTTTCTCTCCCCCTTCCTGCCTTTCTCTTTTCCCTTCCTTTTCTAATCTCCCCCCTCTTTTATGGCTGCAGTAGGCATTATATACCCCTCAAATCATGCTTCCCTTTTTCTCTTTCGCTGTATGGGCTGCTATACCTGCTATGAATCTACAGTCGTATGACTGTAATTTTCAATTATAGCCATACGATTGTAAATACAGTCGCACGACCGTAACTACAGTAGTGTGGCTCAAGTCTATCTTTTTTTTTTTGCTGGAAAAATTCGACGCTTACACCAATTTAGTTTTAACTTACCCTGCACATTAGTGTTGGTCGGCTTTAGCTATTTTAAAACTAAGTCACCTTCTTCCAATGGTTTTCTGTAGGCTTGTGCCATCCTATTTTGGTATATTGGTAAGTGATCTAATGCCTTTAGTCGCCTTTCGTCCACCCCTATTAACTGATCGTATCTAGCTTGAACCTGTTCTGTCTCAAGCATTTGGGCTTCCAAGGCTATTCTTAATGACCTGACCTTAATTTTAATAGGTGATACAGTTTCCATCCCATACACAAGAGAAAAAGGAATCTCCTCTGTAGGTGTCCTTATATTAGTCGTATAACCCCACAATGCAAAAGGCAACTTGTCTGTCCAATCTTCGTATTTGGTGACCATCATTGATAATATCTTCTTCAAAGATTTGTTTGCTGCTTCTACCACTTGTGAGTGGGCGACGTTTTTACATATCAAAATGCGGTGAAGCGAACCAAGGAATTTTCATTTATGGTTTTGTTTTACAATTATAGTATGAATTTCGTTGTGGAAAATCATATTTTTCATAAAAGATTCGAGATTGAAATCTTGAAGAAAATATAGGAGTCGCCACCCGGCTCAGCTCAACCTAGAAATTTAGGTATAACTGAGACTAAGTAAGGCCCACTATACCTTCCAGAGATCTAGGTTCGAACGAGTCACTTACTTATTATCTAATTAAAATGAATGCTTCAACAACCAAACCATAGCATTTTATGAACTAAATTGATTTTATTTAGAGCATATGGCATTCATGCAAAGTACGAGAACTAGTAAATTAATTAATTATTATAACCATATTGAATCACATAAACTACCCTAGGGGATACATATAAATCAAATGGGGAATAGGGATATAATCGTCTAAAATACATGGTTTATCTAGCATGATAATAGAACCCTAACATACATCTATCCTTGAAAATAGAGGTTAGTACAAGGATAATTGAATGTAAGACTCAATCAAGATAGAATGGGATAATAACTGAGTCAGGGTCATGCATTTAGAGAGGATAGCCGGAGAGACTTGAAAAATCTAACCAACAAGGCTTGGAAAATATTTTGAAATGTCCCTGCATTGATTTTTTACAAAATGGTTTTCAAAATGACTTTTTCGCTTAATTATTTAACATGGCAAGTGAGTTGGAATTCAGGAAACTAGGTATCCATCATTGTTCTATTCTAATGCATGCTTTTGGGATGTAAATCTAAGGTTAAAATGTTGTGAAATACACAAAAATCAGTTTTTGGTGATTCTATTCTAAATTAAGACCCGCGCAGGTGTTGAGACAATAGCTGTGCGACTGTATATTTACTCCAGTGTAGCGGTATATTCACACCCATACGGCTATATATTTACACCCGTGCAGCTATTACTTCAAGACCTGTGAGGAATTTCGAATAAAAAACTTTTGCTGTTATGTTTTGAGAACCAACAGCCTTACGGCTATAACTGTAAAAGCCGTGAGGCTGTTGCAACGGCCACGCAGTTTATGATTCTTAGCCTAGGACAGAAAAATAGAGTATTTTGAAAAATGATGCAAATGATGCCCAAATATAGTAAAAACAAGTCAAATGCTTAGGTTTCATAGATATTTACCTTTGTAGCGTGGATCCACAGCTTTAGGAAGTGAAAATCTTCAAGAAAAAGCCTTAATTTTGAACCCGAACTCCAAGCTCCAGAAATGGTTTCAAACTCTGAAAGTTAAGGTTTTGGTATTCAAATTAGTCTCTAAACCTATTAGAAGCCTTAATGAAGTGTTTTTCCTAAGATTTCTAACCGATTTTAAGCCTAATAGCAAAGATTGAAGATGAAAATTGAAGAAAAATCTTAGATTTCTTTCTCCCTTTTTCTTCCCTTTTCTTCCTCTTTCTCCCTCTAAAAATTGCGAACCCCTAAAACCAAAAACTAGAGGCCTTTATATAGGCAAAAACCTGGTTCTTCTTTGTAAAATCCGCCCAAAAAATCCAAAAAATCATTTCCAAGAATAAGAGTCATGGTTTTTGTTAGGGATCAACAGTCGTGCGGCTATTAGCGCAACAACCATGTGGCAGTTGGCGCGTCAGCCATGTAGCTGATGCTATAATCGTGTGGCTATTATTCCTAGACAACCTCCTCTTCATCCAGGAAACATTCCAAAGCTTGAAGTTCGATCGACTGGAGCTTTGATCTTGAATTGACTTCAACCCTTGTGACTGTAGAAAGCTAGAGAAGCACACAAACAACTCAATCATCATTAAAACCAGGGATGAAAAACCTATGCTCACAAGTTGCCCCTCGTGTATCTAAATTCTTGGCTTGCAGGTTTACCTTGTCCCATGATGAATTTGGATGCATGATAGAGAGTGCAAAGAGAAAGAAAAGAAACGTACTTGCCCCTAGCTTTGACTGAAGGACTTGATTAATCGTTACCTTTTAAGGTCATGTGAGACTAATTTACCTTTTAAAGTCATGCGGGACTGATTACCTTTTAGAGTCGTGCAGGGCTGATTACCTTTTAATGTCGTATGGGACTGATTACCTTTTAAAGTCGTGCAGACTGATTAACATTTAAAATCTTGTGGGACTGATTACCTTTTAAAGTCATACAGGACTGATTACCTTTTAAGGTCATGCGGGACTGATTACCTTTTAAAGTCATGTGAGACTGATCACCTTTTAAATTCGTGCGAGATTGATTACCTTTTAAAGTCGTGCAGGACTGATTACCTTTTAAAGTCATGCGGGACTGATTATCTTTTAAAGTCGTGTGAAACTGATTACCTTTTAAAGTTGTGTGGGACTGTTGGTATGTTATATGATATATATTTATTCCTTGATTGATTATTTTGGAAACAAAAATACTAGAGCGAAGTTTGCTATTAGGTGATGAGTTTTGATGAAAGGAACTCTAGTGTATAGAGATATTAAGGGTGCTGATTGAAGTTCTTTGTATGTTATGGAACACCTGGAACGGAGTAATTAAGTACTAACATATTAGGGAACGTATAAAACGAAGGTAATTTTATGCAACATCAAGAACGATTTGAATCAAATTCGATTGATGGTGATTATTCTTTTGGTTGATGGTTTTCATGGGAAACCAGAATCCAACGAGGTCGTCTATACCTGTATAAATAAAACTTTCTCAGGAGAAGATGGGTTAATTTATTACCAATAAATTGTTGAAATTAATAATTATAATGGTGAAGTCGACTAATGTAATGATAATAGAAAAATAAATACACGACTAAAGTTAGCAAATATGAAAAATAAATCGAAAAGGGGAGAAAATAGCGTTCAGCGTGGCTAACATGGCAATAGCCTGTGGTTGATGCATGAAACCCATGTGAATGACACAACGATAGCTGTGCGTCTGTTGTAACATCCGCACGGGTGTCACGCGTAGGCTAAAAGGGGGGAAAACGGCCACAAGTCATTTTGACAAAGATTTTCAAACCCTTTCTCTCAACTCTTCCCCTCAAACTTCATTTTTTATCCCAAATCTCCATGAAAATGATAAAGAAACAAGGCAAACATCTCCCAAAAGTTCTTGAAAGGCTGATTAGAGCGGGTGAGAACCCTCAAACGCTCCCATTTCTCTCCATTGCAAATGGATGTATTGACATGGGACACACCCCATTTGGGCGTTTTCTTCAGGAAAAACATTCCCTTTCTCTTGGAATTGCCCAACCATTCCTCCCAACACCAAGCAAGTGCCAAAACTTCTTTGATTTGGAGTTAAAATTCAAAGGTTAGAAACCTAGGTTTTGAATTGGGTTTTTGTGATTTTGTGCTTATTTGGTAAAACTGTTGAGTAGAATGCATGCTAGTGACTCTTTAGAAACTCTAAGGATTGAAAAATTGGAGAAAAAATGGGTGAAAAGGCAAGTTTTTGGATTTTTTGGGATTCCTGGTTCGATAGCCGTACGGGCCCACTTTGGCAACATGGCTGTCCATGGAGAGCCGTGCGGCTCTCCACACAACACATGCGCAGGTGATGGAACCAGTGCAGAAACATCCCCCCTTTTTTTTATGCATCTAGGATTAAGAATCCATATGCAAGTGTGTTATGCATGATGGATAGATTTAGGAATTGCAGAAAACTCCCTATTTTAGTGTTTATTTGTCGTGTTGATTTTGTGGGAGCTTTTTTATCAAGGTGCTAGATCCCTATCCGAGGCCCACCTTTGGGGGGATGAGATGCTTTTTTATGTGAGGAGGCACGTTAGAGCCCTTGGCTTTGCCCTGGTGAAGTCTGTTTCTCCTACTGTCCCACATATGAGCCATGGGGTGTTGACGGCTTTAATCATGAACTAGGTGGACACAACCCACACATTTCATTTTTCGATTAGGAAGTGCACCATTAACCCTTCTAATTTCATAGTCATCACTGGGATACCTTTTAGTGGGACTCCCTTGGTAATTGTTACTTGTCCCGGGCCTCCTATCGGAACTCCTGTGTAGTGGATATGATCGGCCTGGGTAGTACCCAGGGGAAGGTCCAATGCTCCGATCTCTGGCATTTTTGGGTTAGTGAGAGCCGAGGATGCTAGTGTCTTTTGGCACATAGAGATGATCAATATGCCTATGCCTTTATTGTCACACTACTCTCCACACTTCTCTTCCCGGCTGGGGGGAGTTGTGTGAACCTTACTGTTCTTCCATGCTTGGTCGATTTGGAGAAGGCCCGAGAGTATGAATGGGCCCGAACGGGACTTGGGTAGCTGTATTATGGCATTGATCTTTGTGCTCAGGCTGTGTAGAAGGAGTTCAAGGGCTGTTGGATCATCATCTTGGTAAGATTGTCGACTTTTCCTACTATACTACTGCTTACACTTCTATTTGTGTCTATTTGTTCTAGTTGTGCATTCTCCTACAGATCCGGGTTTATGAGTATGGGTTTCTATCTTAGCCAACCCTGGGCATGCTCGAGGGGAATGATAGGCCAACCACATTACTGAGATGGATGCAGTGTTGCGGCGACATCACAAGGGATGTTAGGCGGATCCAGTAGGAGCTCAGGGACATGACTTCGGAGGAGGTATGGAAAATATGAACCAAAAAAAAAAAAAACTCGTTAGTTTTAAATTTAATTGGCAATAGTTGTGATTCATACATGATAAGTGTTTTTAATCTCCTCTTGCTTTTGTCAAACAGGTGAACATGAATTTATGGGATCGAGTTCTAGATCATTAGATCATGCTAGATGCCACAGCATAGGATCATTGGTGGTTTGCGATGGAGTGCCCCTGTTCCCAAGAGTGGTACTTAGGTGAGAGGGTGTGGGACTGGGACAGAGCCTCTCTTGCTGCTAGGCCAATGCCCCCTAAGCTGCCATTGACCCTATTCTGGCCTCACACTTGTTCCCCAGCTGATCAAACTGTGATTTTTGGAGCTGGGCTGGACGTGGCCTCCGTGCCGGGTAGCTACCTTACATTCATGAGACGTTTACTACCTAAAACTCCTCTTACCTAGATTCCTAGTAAGGTAAGAGACCCCAACTTACACATCTTGGATTTGAGTATCTTGTTGTCATTTCAATCATTTTTTTTATCTGTGTTGTGCTTCTTTCTCTTCTCTGTTCGGATTCATCATCAGAAAAATAACGTGGTGCAGTGAAAATTACACCGTTAAAATTTTCCTAGAATCCACTATTAGGTTTTTTCACCGGAAATCACCCGAGTAAATGCGGAAGAATGCGGTGATTTCCTCAAATCCGTGCCCAGGAGCAATTGATGTGAAAATTGTAAAACTTTAAAAGTAAATTGAAGGGAATAGATTCTTACCAAGAATATCTCTTCAAGAGATGACTGCAGAAACCAAAATTGATTCCCTCTGCGTTCACATACACGAACGGCTATCGAACATGACCTGTGCTAGCAAGAGGATCAGCTGGAAGAGAGAGTTTTGGTGGCTGAAATTTTCTGCTCTAAAACCTCATGTCCTGGTTGAATTCCACCCTAGGTTTTTAACCTAGGGGGCTAAAATTCCCTATGGGAATTTTAGGCCTAATTCCATTTAATTTCATGCGGGCTTTTCTCCTCTTTAAGCCCACGTCCAATGTTATTCTTCTGGTCCAATTTAATTTCAAATTAAATTCTATTTAACATGTATGCTAACATATTATACCATATAATATATTATATACATTTAAATTGAAATTAATTTGACCAATTAATTTAACTGAGGAACTAAATTAGACATTCATGAAATTAAATACCTGTAAACCTATACATGTAAAATATTTCCACTTATGAGAAGGCCAATACAAATATTAATTTTATTATTTTGATTAATCCAGTTGATCCTTATAATATAATTAATATGATCCTCTCTTCCGGTGCATATACTCTAAGTATATTGGTGATCCTTTAAGTCCGAGTTCAGACGTTCAATGTGTATGATCCTGTGGGCCCATCTTTATGTTGGTAGTGGGCCTATGGCCCACACACTACAGGTGGGCTTTAGCAAGCCACTGCAACCCCCAATTAAGATGGAGATGGCAGTCCAACTGTAATCATAACATTGTAGTTCAAACTTTTATATCCCATGTCATTGATATCAGTGTCCAACACAGAGGCATGGATTGATCACCCTCTTTTGTGTCCAGACATTTACTTGATCCCGAATTTACTGATGCTCACAAACAAGTTCCAACTTGTTTGGGTGTGGCCACACTCTTATCAGTCACATTCATTAAGAGGCCGGTGATATCTTCTCAGTGGACTACTGAGTGACGTATCCCTTCTGCATATCCATAGCACTGCCATGGTCAGTGACATACTAGAACGTACCCATACTTGGCACCTTGTTACAGGCTCTTTAGGTGTACACCAAAGTATGCGACTTCGCATGCAGCACCATCATATGGTCAGGTCAAAGGATCCATACAAGTACTACATGAGAATCACTAATGATGCTTTACCATGTGGATTTCTTGTTTAGTGGATCTATCCAGTACCATGCTCCTTTTGCATGTACCCATTAACTTGGTTGACATCCCATGTCCAGTGGCTGGTAAGACACTGCCATACAACCAGGTTAATGATAGTCCCTATTTCCATTCATTCCCATGATTGGAACAGACTATAAATCTCTTTATGGTCATATCGTTTTCCCTATCCATGGTCTTAATGCCAAGTGCATGACACTTGTCAACATGGATATGGATATGTCCATTGGATACTTCATTTAAAATACAGCACAAGATATATAATAAACAGATTAATGCCTTTATTTAATGACACAAAATATGTATAATACATAAATCCAATAAATGTACAATACAAATACAAGGTCCAATGCCTCGGGACAAAGGCATATCCAAAATCCTCCTATTGTGTCCGATTACCATTGATTGGAATAAAAACCAATTTAGATCAAAAGAGATTAACTCACTGTATTCATCTCTTCTAGAGACTACTGCAGAATCATTTCTTGAAACTGCGATCTCCAAAGTTCGGTGTATGACCAACTATCGAGTGGGAACCAGTGCTAGCGGAAGAAGCAGAAGGAATAGAGAATTAATTGTTGTAAATTATGGCTATTTTTGGGGCTGCAATGGGGCTGAAATTTCCAGAAATTAATTTTCGGGTTAGGGTTAGGTTTTCTTCCTTAAGTGTGCCCTTACATAGACACCTTGTCTAATTGGGTTTTAATTAGGTTAATTAAACCCTAGCCCACCAGGATTATAATTACATCAATAAACTTCAATTAACAAGTATATACTATGTAATTTAATTCTATTTGGTTAAATTTAATTACCCCTAAATAAAATTAAATCACACTTAAGTAAATACAATACATGTATTTAATTTTTTTAGTTAGGAAAATTATTTAATTACTTGTTTACTTTATGTAATTCAATTAATTGATAAATTAATTAATTATATTATGTAAACTTATTAATTAAATTAAATCAACCAAATGTTAATTAATTACCTTGACACTGAATGTCAATTAATTAATTAACGTATTTCTTCCAATGTATATTACATGCACAATTTCTATAAGTTCCGACTCAGTTAATCTATGTGCACGATCATATGGGTCTGTCTTTATGTTGGCTGTAGGCCCAAGGCCCACAGACAGTAAGTGGGTTCTAGCAAAGCATTATAGCCTCTAATTAAGACAGAGATGTAGCAGTCTGTTGAAGACACTGACCTAGTAGTAATCTCACAATATCCTTTGCCAAACGATATCGATGTGAATAAACAAGAGGCATGGTGTCCATCACCCTCTTCTGTTGTTTGTTATATTTCTTGATCTTGAGTTGATTGATTAATCAAATAAGCAACCGACTAGCTTGGGTATGGCATACACTTATCAGTCCCACTCATCAAGTGGCCAATGATATCATCTCGGTGTTACCCTAGTGGCAATTCCATCACTTCATCATCAATATCAATATGTTCAATTGTCCACCCAATCATACTTGTATTTAGCATCCTTTTAGAGACCTGTTAGGCTTGTGTCAAAGTGAACCAGATTCCATATTGATACTATAATGAAATCTGGTCTGAGGACAAAAGAGACATACTCAAGAAAGACCTATAACGCGACAACCATGTGGCTTTCTTGTGCGGATCGATCCAGTCCCATGTCAACGACATGTACCTATATTCATGACTGACTATACAAGTACTATGGCTAGTTCAGAACTACCATACAGTCATCGAATATACAAGTCTGTGGTTATTCATTCCCACGATTAGAATAGACCTAGGATAGGTTTTATGATTATCAATTAATGGATACTCTATTCATATTATAACAAAAGATATAAATGAAATAGATTAATTGCCTTCATTATATGTGATAAAATAATGTATTCATACAATAAGTCTTAATGTATAATACAAAATACAAGAATATAATGCCCTAAGAACCAGGGCACACCAACAATCTCCCACTTGCACTAGTTCCAAGTGGGCATTGTGTGAGCACAGGTTTTTTCTTGACCTCTGTGATGAAAGTCATTGTTATCTTTTCCATGGATAAGCGTGAATCAGATTCGGACCGACCAGAATAATGTCGGAAATGTCCCGGATCACCCAAACGTGTGTGACAAGTCTTGGTATGGAGCCCCAAAAGAATTCTACTGAGTATTTAAGAAAACCAAAGAAAAGAATAAAAAATAAGCAAAATAAGTCAATCTGGTCACTACAGTCACTCGACTATAGTGCCTACAGCCGCGCGACTGTAGTACATTACAGCCGTGCGACTGTAATCATTAGATTTCCTTTTTCGCCCAAATCAGCATTTATTTCGGTCTTTTTAAACAAAATAAGCTAATCTGGTCACTACAGTCACTCGACTGTAGTGCCTACAGCTACGCGACTATAGTACATTACAGCCGTGCGACTATAATAGCCAAACTTCCTTTTTTACCGAAAATCAGCATTTAATTCCGATTTTTAGACAAAATAAGAGATATAAAAGCCTCATATCCGGGATTAGGGAAAATAGAACAGTGAGGAGGTAGAAAATTGGAGAATTTTTGGGACAAAAACACACAATAACACATAATAAGACAGATTTTGGGACTTTTTCTAAGGTTCTTAAGAAAAATTAAAGGATTTGATCTAGAAATAACTTAAAAAATTTCAACGAAACACATAAAAATGGTTGTAGGGTGTTGTTAGAACGTCATCACTCACTCAATCTCTCTGGGGTTCCGTCCGGGCTTCGGAAATCGCGCATTTTTCGGGTTGTTCGTAACTGCAAGATGCTTTCTTGCATCCGAATCCATCCTTGGTGATCCAAACACTGGAACACAGACCAGGTAACATTCTGAGAGGCCTTAAAAATCCATTTTGGTTCATTCTAGGTGTTGTTCATTGATGTTTTTTTTGAATTTTTACGATTCCGGGAGCGGTTTTGATTACAACCGCCTCGATTAAGATCACAGTTGCCCGGTTGTAATCTACAGCCGCGCGACTGTGACCTATAGTCGCCCGGCTGTAATCTTCTGATTACAGTTGCTCGACTGTAATCTCTATGGTAGAAGCTCCGAATGCCCTAAAATCGGCCGTTAACGCTTCCATTTTTCGATTAAATGTGGTATTTATGTTTATCATCGGCCCAATTACATCCCTATGTGCTTAGATTCCCGATTTTCTGATTTTTGATTGATGGATGTAATTTAGAGTTTAGTGATTTTAGGGATTACGGATTTTCGGATTTGATTCGATCCGTTTCGAATCCATTTTATTGATTTTAGTATATTTCTAGAAATCCCGGACCCCCCAAAATCATTAAATTTGCAAAGCGGTTTTCAAAAACGAGAAAAGAATATTGGAATCAATTCTGGAGCACTACAGTCAATCGACTGTAGGTGTTACAGCCGCCCGGCTATGTTAGAGCCACGCCGCTGTAATGCCCTACAGTCGCTCGATTGTAGTTCAGGGGGCAAAATTACATTTTTGCCCTTTTGGGCCCCAAACTTGTAATTTTGCACCCTTTCCTTATTCAAAACTGAATTTTGGCATGTTTACATTCTTTTTGGAGCCTAGATGAATGTTTAACTTAGGTCTACACACGAACGGGACCCCCGGGGTCCCGGGATATCCGGCCCACTAAAGTTGGAAAAATGCATGTAAATGAGCCAAACCATTTTCAAAATTGGTTTTCCATCCACAAAACCTACAGGGCGTTTCAAAAAACTGTTTTCCAGGTCTAACCGGTTCGATCGATCGGGTCGACCTGGTTACCCCCCTAAATGCATGTCCCCGCTCCTATAAATCCCTATTCTGTCCTATTTAAGTCTTTTGTATGCCTTGATTATTTGTGCTAACCGTATTCGGATGCAGCTTTTATTTTTACTCTATTTTTATCTTTGAATGTATTTTATAGATTAAATCATGTATCTAGGCGATTGTAATTTTTTAGATTATCATGTATTATAGGCGGTTGTAATGGTGAGGATGAGGGTTTTCTTTTTCTTAGGTTGATTTTTCTTTTCCGCACTTTTATTTTTCCTCACTTTATTTTAATATTTATATTTATGTCATTTGTATGAGCATCGATTAATAATTAAAAGAAGATAAAATGAGTAGAATTAAGTGAATGCAATATTACGTTATGAAATAATAATTGAAAATAAGTGAGGATTAGTAGATATGTTGCCCGAACCTCGAATCTCTGGATTAGGTACCGCGTCTACACTTGGTGGGGAGCTGTACCGGAATTTTCCGGATGAGCTGATCCAGGTGGCGACTCTGTATCTAATCTCAAAATTCGTGTTTTGAGATCTTTAAGTTAAATTGGGATTTTCCAAAAACCTGTTTTCTAAAATTCACACTTCACCATTAAAATTAAGTTTCTATAAAAAGGGTTTTCTTCAATAAAATGAAAGGTTTTCTTAAAGAAGATTAAAGACCCGTTTTCAAAACCCCAACATCATCACCCTTCAAAAAGAAAGTCCCCAGCTCCCACTTCACCGCGTGTTCCATAAAAAGTTAGTCCGCTCACAGTGGTGACTCTGCTGGGGATTAACGGTTTCTTTTAAAAAGTTCTTTTTAAAAAAAACTTAAGGAACTTAGGTAACAATCAAAGTACATCCTCACTTGTAATTAATTATTAAATCATAATCTGATGTTTCATTCACACTTGCATAAGCATGACATTTTCTCTTCTTAAATCCCTCCAACACTCATTTAAGCCCGGTTTATCTTCAAAGGTGACCTACCTCTTCCGCTTGGATTGGAGGCACCCGAGGGGGTAAGTACGAACCCCTTCATTTGGACCCTTGAGTGGGGAAAAGTGAGGAGTATATTTTCACTATGGGAACCTGTACGACCCTTGGCTTGACTCATACCTTTATTTAATGGCTTAGCAACTTCCCCTTAGGGTTTCCAAAACATATATTCGAAAATGGACATTGAGAGTGCGCCTTTGGTATCCTCGGTTGATGCTAAAGAGACCCAACACCTAGGAAGAATGCGAGACCAGTCGAATGGAGGAATAAGGTTGAAAGGGTGAGCATGTTTATGCGTGTGCTAACGTTTGCTTTGTGGTTGTTTTATTTTCGACCCTGTCATGGAACATAAACATGCACCATCCGTGTGTCATTTCCTAACCATATTTTTATGCAGCCATTTTGGGAGCATCATCCTACATGTGTGTTATACTAACCACATTTTTGTGCAGCCATGACCTTTTTCGTGTGCCATATTCATCTTGTGTGCTCATTGACTCAAAAAGCATACACGACATCTTCTCGTGTGTCATGCATCCTAACCATGTTTTTGTGCAGCCATTTGCATTCTGTATGACATAGGCATTCATCTCATCTCATCTTATATAAAATGTAAGGATGTTCTAAGTATGCCCTTCATGACCATTTCATTTCATGACATATTGGGAGTCCCTAAGACTACCCGTGTTCGCCTGTGCACCGGATCGCACTTGGCCATTTCATTACATCATTGCACTGTGAGAGGACCACAATGGTCCTAGGCTTGTGTTTGTGTGGTGGACCACACAACACCATTACATGACATCACAACCATTCACGATTGGTGTCATGGCGACGCCATAGTTTTTCTTGCGTGTCACTATCCACATCGGATCGTTTCATAACATTGAAAATTCATTCAAGGTACTCCACGAGTGCCGAACTAGAATTCATATTAGGACATTTCATAACATGTCCAAATCATGCAAGGTGTTCCCCAAACGCCGAAATGCTGTCCTTGTCTCAATTTGCACGTGACTTGTATGTGACATCACTTCATCTTAGATGCTATAAAAGCATCGAACATTTGTCTGTGGAATGGTTACCATAAGACCATTTCATATCATCTCATTGACCTACAAAGTGTCAAACTTCTGTCCATGTGTCGGTACACATACGACCATTTCACAACATCCCTTAGGTGCCCCGAAGGTACCAAACCTTTGTCCGTATGGCAGCCCGCACGTGACGTTATTGCATTGTCTTTTGTGTAGCATAGGGTATGCTTGGAACATCCAAAGAAAAAGTAAGAAAAACAAAAAAGTCATCTTCAGCATCATCTACATCCATGAGGCATCATCTGAACATAAGCATGAACATACCATTTAGTGTGTCAAGTCTAGGACCATGACATCCCTTCAAAGTGCTAACCCTATTTTAAACGTGCAGTTTGGAGTCGCATCTCGGGAAGATTAGTTTGAGTTGAGTCAGAACCAAACACTTTGATTCAGTCAGTTCAATCAGAACCGATCACCGTGGAGGGAATCAATTCAGGGTCGGATTTAGACAGGGAGTTTGAAGTTCAGTTGCCTATTCTACCGGTTGACAGTTAGGTGTTGTTAGAAGAGGTTGACAGAGCGGAGATGGCCAACGGAAACAGTGGGAACAATGGAAACAGTGGAAACATGCCTTTCAACGTGGCTGCCTTTATGAGGATCTTCTTAAGCTCAGATGAGTTCAGGGCTCCTCTTAGGGAGCAGGTGCAGGCAGTGATGACTACCCTCCCTATTCCGGTTGTTCAACCAGTTCAGACCTCAGTTGGGAATGGGGGACAACAATTAGTTCAAGTTACTAATCTAACCGGGGGGAGTACCCCTAGCAGAAGTGGTAGAATTGCCAATCACAAAGAACCAGACCGTCAGTCCGAAGAGGATGAGGCTTTTAAGAAGGCGAGGGAAAGAAAAGGCTCAATCAAAAATTTTCTGACATAGATGCTATGATGCCCAAGTTGAAGGATATGGTCCACTTTAATCCTATCAAGTGTGCCAATCCTGCCACATTAGTGGATGATGTGGAAGGACAAGTTTCGGCTGGTTTTCATATGCCATACCTTCCCCCGTACACTGGGGAAGGACTACTTGAAGCCCATTTGGACAGCTACGTGAGAACAGCATGGGGATTGGAAAGGGTCATCTTTTGAACTTATTTCCTACTACTCTGAGGGGTGCTGCAGTAAAGTGGTACATGAAGATGCCCCTGTATACCCGTTCCACCTGGGAAGATTTAGCTGATGCCTTTGTGAAGCAATATGCCTACAACACCCAGGTTGAGACAACTCTCGAGGATCCGAAGAGAATCCGCCAGAAGCTGAATGAGTCCTTCCCGGCTTATTACAAACGGTGGATGGATGTGCAGATTTTGGTGGATGGGGCACCAAAGTTGGAGTCTTTGATTGTGAAGCTTGTGGATGGTAGCCTGCCCCAATATAAGGACAAAATGAAGCTCAAGAGGTTCCATTCCTTTAATAAGGTGGTGGAGTTTGCCAAGCATATCGAACGATACGAGGAGGAAGAGCAGAGGGGCAGACAGAGTTCGGGGCTCCTATCGAAACAACCAAGGGTACTCCCAAGGGTAAAAGAGTGGCAGTTCGAAGACTGCTACAGTAGGGTCTAGTTCAAAGGCGGCACTGAAGGCAGCCTCCATTGAAGCACAGGAGGCAGAAGTGGATGCTGTGAATCAAGGGATGCCAAGTGTTCTGAGAATTACCAGTCCATGGGCCGAATCAGTCAGTTGAATCTTTGCCAAGTGTAGGAAGGCCGGGTTGTTACAAAGTCTGAGGCCATTCTCGCCTTCAGCTGAGGCAGATAAAGAGAAATTTTGTTCTTACCATGTGATGGTGGGTCACCATACAAACAAGTGCACCCAACTGATTGAAGCCATCAAACAGCTGGTCATAGATGGCAAGATAGTAGAGCCGGCTCTAAAGCCAAATGTGCAGAAAAACCCACTCCCTACCTTTGGAAGTCAGTGAACATGGTGCAATCAAGTCTGCCAGCCAATTATGTGTTCGTCCAAATCATTAAGGCATATCCAAGTGTGCGAGCCGTGTTGGTGGAAAAGGAGGAAGAGCCAGAGGTAGCTGAAGAGCAGAGCTTGGCGATAAGGGATAAGGCAGGTCCCATCAATTTAGATGAATTTGAAGCGGATGATTATTATGATGAATTTGAGGTTCAAGAGTCAAAGCCAGTTTATCCGGTGGAGACGAAGAGGGGGACTGCGATAGAGAAAGACGGGTTGGTGATGCACATCACAAGAAGTGGTAGGGTTTATCAACCTACCAACGCACCACCTCCGGCACCTCCAAGGAGGAACACTACACTGGTGCAGAATTATACTATCCAATCACCTCCCGTAGCCAAGAAAGAAGACATGGTGGTGGACCAGCTAAAAAGGACACCGGCTCGTGCCAGTGTATGGCACCTGCTTATGGAATTGAAGAGGCACTGAGAGGCGGTGGTTAAACAATTGATGGAGATGGATGCCAACTCCACTATGTCCCCCGATGAGGTGTGTGAAATGATTAGGGGAGTGGATTTGAAGGCCAACAGGGCCCCAGAGATCAGTTTTGGGGTAGAGGACCTCCCACCCGAAGGGGTTAATCACAACAGGGCTCTGTACTTAAGGGAGGAAATCATGGATAAGGTGATGCCGAGTGTGATGGTTGATGACGGTTCAGCCTTGAATATCTATCCTTCTCAGATCCTGCCTTTCTTGGGGGTGAGTGCTGAAGCTCTTTGTCGGTCCAACACCATTATTAGGGCTTATGATGATAGCAAGAGAGTTGTGTTGGGAACCTTCGAGACTGAAGTTAAAGTGGGAGAAGTCAAATCCAAAGTATTGTTTACCGTGTGTGAGCACAGGTTTTTTCCCGATCTCGGTGATGAGAATTCCCTAATTACTTGTGGACCGGACGGGCTCGAACGGGACTTGAAAGCTACCGGAATGCTGCCTGGGGAAAACCAGGCTATCTGTGATCTGAAGCCCTGAAAGGATCTCTCAAATCATTTCCAGTGTTTGGTCTGCACGTCCGACTTTTCAAAATTCTGCCCTGACTCTTGGTTGAACCGAGTGGCTCTGGTTTGTTGAACCAGAGCCGGCCGACTCTAGTGGTCAAGAACAGTTGCTCTGCAAAGTAGAGCAACTTGTCTTGATAGGTGAGAGTTTTGGTTGATTTTTAGGATTTTTCGGTCGGCTGATTGATGGAAAGAGAGAAGACAGGGAGTGGCAGATAAAAGGAAAGAAAGAGAGAGAGAAGGGGACTTTTAGGTTCTCAAGGAAGAAATAGAGAAAAGAGAAAAAAAGAAAAGCAGAAGAGAGAAAGAAGAAGAAGAGAAACCGAGAGAAAGACTCAAAACAAATCCCATAAACACTCTTATCTAACCCTAAATCAACCCTCAAGCATTATTAACACAACCAACAACCTCTACTCATTGATTCGGGATCACTTCGGCTTGGTTTCGGATTGTTCTAGGTCGTTGAAGGATTCGGTCAATTGAGTTCCAGTACATATTCCTGAGCTTTCAATCCGTTTCTTGACGTTCCTTGCATCCACACAACAATCCAGGTAAGCTCTGAGAGGCCCTAAAACTTGTCTGCATTGATTTTCTGTGCATTTTTGTTATTTTGAAGAAAATCTGGAACTGGTGCTGCCCATCATAGCCGTACGGCTGTGTTTCTAAAGAACAAAGCCAGCCGGCTCTGACCCAGAGTCAGCCGACTCTGTTCCTCAGGGACAGATCCCCGATCTGTCCCAATCGTCCGAAACAGCCCGTTTTCCATTTTGGTTTTTTGTTGGGATCATTTTCAGCCCGGAATCATCTGTATGAGTTTGTATTTTGATTTTTCGGCTATTGCATACTCGAATATCTTGTTTTTCAGTATTTCTCAGGGTTTATTTTATGAGTTTCGGGGTAGCTTCATCCGATTCAAATCCATTGTCCAGCATTAGCGGACCCCCAGATCTTATAAAATCCCTGAAAAATATTGAAAATAAGTAAAATAATATTTTCACAAATGTTTTTGGTGTGTTTATTGCATTTTGGACCCTAGATGATTTGTACATTTAGGAACCCACATGAACGGAACCTCAAGTTCCGTGATAACCGACCCACAAAAATGGAAATTTGCATGAAACCGAGTCAAATGGTTCTCCAAAATTGATTCTCCAGCACAAAATCCACAGGGCGTTTCAAAACCGATTTCCAGGTCTAATCGGTCTGACCGGTCGGGTCGAACCGGTTACCCCTAAATGCATGCTCCCTTATCCTAAAATCCCCATGCTGTCCTGATTTGAGTCCCACTTGTGTTTATAATATAAACTGTGCTAACTAATCTATTTTGCAACATTTTTTTATTTTTGCTGTATTTAATAGATTAATTCGTGTAATTAGGCGGCTGTATTATTTTTAGATCCTTGTGTACTTAGGCGTTTGTAAAAGTGAGAACGAGAGTTTTTATATTTCTATTCAATTTGGTTGTATAATCGGCCTCTATTATTCTTTTGTATATTTTCGTGGATGATTTAATTTCTGCAATTTATTTCTGCATTTTTGCTTTAGCACGGGCTAATAAAATAAACAAATTGGGTAGAGAAAGATAATAAATTGAATAAATATGATTTTATAAATAATAAATGAATACAAGCTCGAGGTTAAGTAGGTAAGTTGCCCGAACCCTGAATCTCTGGATTAGGTACAGTAGTCTGCACTCTGTAGGGAGCTATACCGGAATTTCCCGGATAAGCTGATCCGGGTGGCGACTCTGTCACTGATCTCGAAATTGAGGTTTCGAGGTCTTTAAGTAATTAATCGGAAAAACGTTTTCTACAAAATAAATTTCAAAACAAATAAATCCATGATTTTCCTAAAACAAGATAAACTAAATCCGTTTTTCCCAAAACATCACTAAACCAAATCTATTTCTTTGTTTTTCCCCGGCCCACTTCGCCGCGTCCCTTCTTTATGAAAAAAGGTCATCCACCCACAGTGGTACTCTATTGGGGAGATTGTTTCTCAAAATGTTTTTCTTAAAAACTTAAGGAACTTAGGCAACTATTGAAATATAACCTCGCTTGTATTCGTTTATCGATTTATAAACATCATATTTAGTCATACCCTTGCATATCATGACATTTTCTTCTTCTCAACCCCTCAAGTACACTGATTTCACCCCAGTTTACTCAAGAAGGTGGCCTACCTCTACAGCCAGGATTGGAGACACCCGACGGGGTAAACCACTCATAGCCCCGCATGACCTTACATCGTGTTCTAAGGTGGGGAAGTGTCTATTCGCTATGGGAGCCTGTACGACCCTTGGTTTGACTTTGGCCCGTATGTAATGGCTTAGCAACTTCCCCTAGGATTACTAAACTTAAATTAAAATTGAACAATCGAGTGTGCACCTTTGATATCCCCTGTTGATACCAAAGAGACCCAACACCTAGGAAGAATTATGAGACCAACTGAAAGGAGAAATAAGGTTGGAAGGGAGTGCATATTTTTGTGTGTGCTAACGTTTGTTTTGTGTTGTTTTTCCTTTCCTTTTTACCTTTCATAAAGCATCCAAAATACATAATCATCTCATGCGCCATTTCTGATCACGTTTTCGTGCAGCCATCTTTAAATACATATGCATATGTGTGACATTTATGCTGACCACATATTCGTGCATCCACGATATTTTACTCGTATGACATACATATACATCCTGTGTGCCAACATTTCCATGAAACATACACAACATCATTCCGCATGCCATGCATTCTAACCACGTTTTCTTGTAGCCACTTTTATGTTTATGTGACATACGCATCCATTCCATCTCATTCCATCTCACCTATTTGGGGACGTTCTAAGAATGCCCATCATGATCATTTCATTTCATCCCATGTCGGGTACCCCAAAACTACCGGGTTGCACTCGACCATTTCACAAAATATGATATCATCCAATAGTAGACCACAATGGTCCTAGATTTGCTTCTATGTGACAGTTCACACGATGCCATCACATGACATCACATTCATTCATCATAGGTGTCCGGGTGACGCCAAGTCCTGTTTGTGCATATGGTTCATATCGAACCATTTCATAACATTGTGAAATCATTCGAGGTGCTCCCTAGGTGCCAGATTAGTACACATATAGGGGCATCTTATGACATTATCAATTCATGCAAGGTGTTCTACGAATGCCGAACCCTTGTCTGTGTCTGGAGTTACACGCGACTTTTCTGTAACGTCATTTCATATCACGTTGCGTCAAAAGCATTAGAACTCTGTTTGTGGTGCAGTTCCTATGCAACCATTTCACTTCATGTGATCAACCTACAATGTGTCGAAATTCTACCTGTGTGTTGGCTCACACATGACTATTTCACGTTAATTCATTACGTGCCCCAAAAGCGCCAACTTACTACTCGTATGACGGTCCGCATACGGTTTTCTTTGCATTATTCTTGCAAAGCATTGGGCATTCTTAGAGCGTCCGGAATAAACAATTCACATCCATTATTGTCTTCATTCACAAAGCATCAAATGCACACAATCATCTCATGTCTTGTATAATCATTCCAAAGGCATCAACATTTGTGTAGCATTGATACTAACCACAACCTTCTGCAGCCATGATAATTTATTCCCATGTGCCATATACATATTGTGTTAACATTTCCACAAAACATGCAAGGCATTAATTTGTGTGTGTGTTAGATGTACTAATCACGTCTTTGTGTAGATGCGATGCTTTATTTGGGTGACATATGCATTCATTCCTTGCATGCACGACATCACCTCTTATGTCATGCATCCTAACCACATTTTTCTACAGCGATCTGCATTTTAGGTGACATATACATTTGTTCTTTGCACACACGACATCATCTCGTATGTCATGCATCCTGACCATATTTTCCTGCAGCCACCTACATTTTGCATGGCATGTGCTTGCACCCCATTTCATCCCATTACACCTAATAAAGGATGTTCCAAGGGTACCCATCATGATCATTTCATTTCATAACTGGTGCCCCAAAGCCACCTATGTTTTGCCCGTGCCCCAGTTTGCACTCGGCCATCCCTCTACACCATCACATTCATTAGGAGACCACAACAGTCTTAGATCTAAGTTTGTGTGGGGATTCACATGATGAACGTTTCATTACACCTCATCCATTTATCATCAGTGTCAAGGGGATATCAAGATTTTGCTTACGTGCCGCGATCCACATTGGATTGTTCATAACATTATCAAATCATCCAGGGTACTTTATGAGTGCCCGGTCACTAGGCATATAAAAGCATTCCATGACATTATTAAATCATGCAAGGCGTTTCATGAGCGCCAGAATTTTGTCTGTGCCTCAAGTTGCATATGACTTGTCTGTAACATCATTTCATGTCAGATGCATCAAAAGTATCAAAACTCTGTCTGTGTGTCAGCATACACACGGCCATTCCATAACATCCATTAGGTGCCTCAAAAGCATCAGAACTCTGTCCGTGTGCTGGCCACGCATGACCATTTCATGACATCCAGTAGGTGCTCCAAAGGCATCGAACCTATGCCCGTTCGCGGGATCACACGCGGTCTGTTTGCATTGCCTTTTTGCATAGCATAGGGGCATCCGCTGAACGTCCAAAATATATAATGAGGTAAATCATCTTCATTCTTATCTTCACCCATCTGACATCATTCAATCGCATCAACCCATAACCATACATCTGATTCATACATAAACACAAGGAGCTCCCCGAGTGCCGAAACTTGGCTCACGTACCAAGCATGTTATCTCATGCCATTTCATCACATAAAGGGCTAAGGTGCTCCTCGAGTGCCGAAAAACCATTCGCATGCCAAGCACTCTATTCTGTCTCTCCTCATATCATGCTTCATAATCCAAGGTACTCCCTGAGTTCTGAAGATTATGTTAGATCATCATACGCATATACACCATCATAGCATTCAACTCTCCTTGCAAGCAGTGACTTGCTTCGACCCGTGGACACCCCAGTGTGTCATTCTTCCCAGGGGTAGAACTATGCACCCTATATCAAATTCCCTTGCAAGCAATGTCTTGCTTCGACCCGTGGACACCCCAGTGTGTCATTCTTCCTAGGGGCTTAACCATGCATCCCATCTCAACTCTCCCTGTAAGCAATGACTTGCTTCGATCCGTGGACACCACAGTTGTGTCATTCTTCCCAGGGGCATAACTATGCACCCTATATCAAATTCCCTTGCAAGCAATGTCTTGCTTTGACTCGTGGACACCCCAGTGTGTCATTCTTCCCAGGGGCTTAATCATGCATCCCATCTCAACTCTCCCTGTAAGCAATGACTTGCTTCAATCTGTGGACACCCCAGTTGTGTCGTTCTTCCCTGGGGGCATAACTATGCACCCTACTGAAAGTATTACTTGCTTCGACCCATGGACACCCCAGTGTGTCATTCTTCTCAGGGGCATAACTATGCACCCCATCTCAACCCTCCTTGCAAGCAATGTCTTGCTTCGACCCGTGGACACTCCCGAGTGTCATTTTATCCCTGTGGTGTATATTTATACACCATGTTTTATTTTAGCATGCATCATCCCCACCAGCATCCATTGTATCTATATGGTTAATCTCCGATAGTATAGTATGACATGGCATTACATGACATCACACATGCAATGCATCATCCACACACATGCGCATCATGCCACACATTTATGCATACATCGTTCCCTATTTGGTATCTGCCATGCACAAACTAGCCGACACTAATAAGCACTCTCATCAGGAGAAAGGATCTTGAGAATGGCCAACCTAAGGAACTTCAACGCCATAATAGATAATGTGGAAGACTATGTCGCTTCATCTTCATTCCTAAAGGCAATTAGGGAGGAAGCGGCAGCAATGTTGAGAGAAATGCTGGGGGATGATCTTGACAGAATAGAAAGGCTGATGGTGAGATGCACTGAGTTGGAAACCAGAGTGGCAAAGCTCGAAGGGAAAATAAAGGACATGGCGAGCACGGACTCCAATGTTGGTATGGATAAGGAGCAGAATGCCAAAATTGCTGACACTCCTTCTCGACACCTCGGAAGACCCTCTCACCAAAGCTTGGGCTTATCGGGGTCATCCAATGAAGGAGAACTGAAAAGACCTCTTGACACCAATGCCAACATTGACTCTGCTTCGTGACAAATCTAGGGTTCGCCTCCCAAGACAAATGGGCAGTCGCATTCTTTGGGCCTCGTTCAGTGACCAGACTATTCACCATCTGCAGAAAGATGGGCCTGTTGTAGAGTGTCCAGCCATACGTTGTGCCATCACCAAAACAAAAGGACAACTACTGGAGCTATCATGTGATAGCAGGCCACCGGACTAATGAATGTGCCGGTTTGCGAAGGAGGACCCAGAAGCTAGTCGACGAAGGAAAATTGAAGCAAAGGGACCACCAAAGGGATTGCTCAATCCTCCTGGGGAGAGGAATATGACGAAGAGCTTCAAGGTCTTATCTGACGAGAATAGGGCAATGGTAGTGAAGCCGAGGCAGTGACTGGTCGGGGTAAAAAAAATCATCATTACCCTTAGAGCCTTCCTTTTTACAGGGGACTCATTTTGTTTCCACGATGTATTGATATCATTTTGAATGCAATGCATTTTGTTGTCTTCTTGCTTATGTGGTGATTGCATGTATAGGGCATTACACATGCATTTGATCATCTAACTTGACATATCAAATACGCATAATATCAAAATGCATGACATCAATCTGAATACTATAGGGAACTTAAAAGTGAACCTGGCACTGACCAAACTCTCTCTTGAAAGGTGAGATTATGAGATAAATAAAAAATATGATGGCACCACCTCCGCCGAGGCATCTGCTAATCCAACTTAATAATCCTTGCAAGGCTCTACTATTCATGCCCCAAAATTTCAATTTAAATGGTACACACGATGCCCAAACCATTCCAAGCTGAAAACCATCCTTTAAACTCTAAATCCTACCCCAAAAAGGGAAAAGCCCTCCTTGAGGCACCCAAACTGAAGAAAGCCCTCCCTGAGGCAAAATAAAATCTAAAAAGCCCTCCTAGAGACAATTAAACCTAAGAAGTCCTCCCAGAGGCAAAACTTGGCCTCATATCCCAAGAGGGCATTCCATGCCAAAACCCTAAAACTAAAACTCCCCATTCACCAAAAATCTCCAACCCATAGGCAATTCAAATGGTTTTCATCACCTTCATCACCCATCATGTGCAAAGTGCTGAAGCAATTTTGGTTGTAGTGCATACATTATCTTGTTCGTGTGACATTCATATGTACATGACATTACGCATGCATTGTTCATCCAAAAAGCATATCAAACATGCATGACATGCATGGATTTGAATGTAGTAAGAAAACCAACAGATGGCAACAGTTTGGGTAAAAAAAAAGAAAAAAAAGAGGGATCGGTGAAGACATGAGTCTTTCTCTCTCTCATGCATGGCCACCATAACTAACACGGGAGTGTCTCATGGCATTAAAGGGTAATCTTCAGCTCTCGGCATTGTCAAATCCTTCCCTCCTATCTGTGAAAGATTTGGACTTTCCTATCTTCAAAACCAAAGCTCTTCCCTTTCCCTTTTCCAATTTCTTCCTTTGTCTTTCGTTTACCACCCAACCACCAACAACCATTCGACAAAACCCCCTTTTCAACTTATTCCCTAAATTGACCCTCTGAAGCCTCATTTTCCATCATCAATGGCTTCTAACAAGAAATTAAATCCCAATGCTGTTTCATATTCGCATCATCTAGTTATTAAAAAAGGTAACAAGGGTATATAAAGTACTGACTCAATCAGTCTTTGTTTGTCATCAACCTGTACCAGATTGGGAATTCTCTTTCTATCCCATGCCACTTCTCTTCAACCTAAACTCCCAGACCAAATATTTTGTAACCTCAGACTGACAGGAAAGGCCTTTATTTCATGACAGAGAGAGGATTTGAATATAAGCCTGCTTCAATTGAGCTGGAGTTTGCCAATGCTCAAACAACCGTTGATGGAACTCCTAAGTAACCACTGTTCTTGTCCAGCAAAATCCACACTATAGCCTATACTAGACTCAACCCAGCAAGAAATGGTTCTGTTGAGCAAAAATGTTCTAGGAAGAAGAGGAGACTGACATCTACCCTGTGAACTTCACCAACAGTGTTGGAGCAACCAGGTTTTATAAAACTTTCAATAATCATGAATGGGATGTTCCCATCAACAGAAAGACTTGCAAAGCCTGCTGTGCTAATATTCAGTGGAAAGTTGCATTTACTAACCATTTCAAGAACTCAGTCCTTAGCTGCAACAGAAGTGACTACTTACCAGTGGTTCTTTCATTTCCTAGCCATAATGTCCGTTGCCTTAGGGTTATTGTTGTTCACGGACAAAGGAAAACCACAATTAACTCAAGTCATTCTGAATCAGGCCATACCTTGAAGGACTAAAAATTGTATCCCCCTTTAGAGACTGCGCATAAGCTGGAATCTAGGGTGAATTGAAGACATGAATACAACCTCCTACCCTAGGAGAATCCAGTGGTTAATTGATCCCATCTCAGATTATCCGCTCTGAAGCCATGGTTGGAATTTCCTAATGCATTTACATTCATCATGTCATAGATGTTTTATATTCTGTTTTGATGTTCAATATGCATGTGTTATGCCATTGCATGTAAATGTCCATGTTCAGGCTACAGCACACAGCAAACTAGACTTAATGAAGCATTTCACATCCAAACCCAAACCTCCAACACTTGGGGCAGGTAAAAGCTGAGCCATGAATTATCGTTAAGGACAATCCTATCATGATCCCGATGGAATTGTCAAGGCACATCCTCCAATCCCGAGACAAACCAGTGCTAAGACGTCCACTTGGTTGGCGCACTCTTATAGACTTGGCCATCGTTCATAAAAAAAAAAACACGGAAAACAGAAAGGACGTGTTGGTAACAAGAAGAGAGTGACATACAGAGGCAGTGTCACTTTTGATTTTCCTATTATATTCATTCTAATATCATCATAATGATACTAGGCATGTTTGATTTTCTACTTAGATGTTCATATTGCATGCATCATGCCATTGCATATAAAGATCCATCAGTAGGTCATTGCATTCAAACCACGATGGCATCAACGAGATTGTCACTACAAATGGCAACTACTGGCTCAGTTGTACCATCCCCATTATAATCATCCTCGGCAGAGTGATCCCCAGTAGGATCATCCCTACGGAGTCTCTAACAAAATCCCTAACGGGTTCCCAGCTAAGATTCATCCCACTAAATCAGAAGCTCCAATAGATCCCCCATCGAGATCAAATGGATCAGAATACTCCCCAGTTGAATTCACAACTAAAAAGATCCTCACTGAGTCATTATCCTCAGCAGAGTCATCCGACGGACACAGCCCCCACAGGAGATCATCAAGAGTCACAAGTTCACTCCCCAGCATAGTGCAGATACCAAACATATTATCAGAAGCATCATGACACATGCATACACATGAATTATGCACACATTCATGCATACACGCCTCAAACCAAATCAGTCGTATTTGTTCTTGATCGAAGGGGCGAAAATTTGTGTTTCCAAAATTATTGATCAAAGAATAAATACGTGCTCTTGCATACAAATTTGTTGAGACGCTCATCATCACCATTAGGTCACTTTGAGATGGGATTCCTCCCAAAGCGGAAATGATTTAGTCCAGGGGCACCCTCAGAGTAACGACACGCAAATCAGAGCCCAATGACTCCTAAACCTCAAGTATGAAAATTTCTATAGTTATCATAATATTCGTTCACATCAATATAATCCTGAGAAGGGTATTTCTTGCCTTTAACAGATTCTGGGGCCAAAACAATCTTACATCAATCTCACGGGAACTCCACCATATGGAGAATCAACTTATTACTTGGTGCTCCACCACACGGAGAAGAACACCACACTCATTTCAATCCTGTCATCACAGAGGTAGGAAAGAAATGCCTATTGAAGAATCTCTTGCCTTTAACAGGGATTTGGGGGCAAGTCAATTCAACCAACCTCGTGCTGCTTCTTCGCCATATAGAAGGGACAACACATCTCTTATTTCGACCTTGTCACCACATAGACAGGGAGGAATGTCTGATGAAGAACTCCTCGCCTTTAACAGGTATCTAGGGGCAGAACAACAGACCAACACGTTCAAACTTTTCGTCATATAAGAGAGGAAGAACACTCATTTCAACCTTGTCATCACATGGGCAGGGAAGAAATGCCTATTGAAGTTTCTTGCCTTTAATAGGGATCTGGGGGCAAGACAACAATCAACCTCATGTTGCTTCTTCGCCATATAGAAGGGACAGTACATCTATTATTTCGACCTTGTCGCCACATAGAGAGGGAAGAAACTCTGTTGAAGAACTTCTCGCCTTGAATAGGTATCTGGGGGTAGAACAACAGAATAGATCATTCAGCCTTTCGCCATATGGGAGAGGAAGAACACTCATTTTAATCCTGTTATGACAGAGGCAGGAAAGAAATGCCTATTGAAGAATCTCTTGCCTTTAACAGGTATCTAGGGGCAAAACGATTCAATCGCATTTATTCTTGATCAAGGGGGCAAAAATTTTTGTCTCCAAAAGTATCGATTAAGAAATAAATCCGCTACTTGACGTCAATTTCACGGGAACTCCACCATACGGAGAAAAACTCTAAGTGTGTGCTGCCTCTTCATTACATAGGAGAGACAGTAAATTTTATTTAGCCTTCTCGCATTGAAAGGAGAAGGGAGAGCCGTACATGCAATATTCCACCACACGGAAAAGAATTGAATCTCTTTACGGGCACGCTCTGCCACAGAGAGCCAACATTACAAGTACGCTCCGCCATAGAGAGCCAACATTTTAGGCACGCTCCGCCACAGAGAGCCAACATCATAGGCATGCTCCGCCATAGAGAGCCAACATTACGAGCACGCTCCGCCACAGAGAGCCAACATTACGAGCACGCTCCGCCACAGAAAGCCAACATTATAGGCACGCTCCGCCACAGAGAGCCAACATCATAGGCACTCTCCGCCACAGAAAGCCAACATTAGAGGCACGCTCTGCCACAGAGAGCCAACATCATAGCCACGCTCCGCCACAGAGAGCCAACATCATAGGCATGCTCTGCCACAGAGAGCCAACATCACGGGCACGCTCCGCCATAGAGAGCCAGCATTGCAGGCACGCTCCACCGTGGTGAGCCAATGTTATAGGTGTACTCCCCCGCAGTGAGTCGACTTGGAACCACGGACAGCACCTCTAGTAAGGAACGCCAGTTACATTTTCTTTTCCTCCCTCACCGTGCTCCCAGTCACGAGACCAAACTCGATCTAGGCTTTAGAGCCTACGATGATCCGACTTTGATCCCGCGAGTGGCAGCCTATGAGCATGGGTTTTTTCCCGATCTTGGTGATGAGAATTCCCTAATTACCTGTGGACCGGACGGGCTCGAATGGGACTTGAAAGCGACCAAAATGCTACCTGGGGAATCTCAGATGTTCTGAAAACCAGGCTATCTGCGATCTAAAGCCCCGAAAAGATCTCTCGAATCATTTCCAGTGTTTGGTCTACACGTCCGACTTTTCAAAATTCTACCCTGACTACTGGTTGAATCGGGTGGCTCTGGTTTATTGAACCAGAGCCGACCGACTCTAGTGGTCAAGAACAGTTGCTCTGTAAAGCAGAGCAACTTGTCTTGACAGGTGAGAGTTTTGGCAGATTTTCAGGAATTTTTCGGTCGGCTGAGTGATGGAATGAGAGAAGACAGGGGGAGGCAAGGAAAGAAAGAGAGAGAGAAGGGGACTTTTGGGTTCTCAAGGAAGAAACAGAGAAAAGAGAAAAAAAGAAAAGCAGAAGAGAGAAAGAAGAAGAATAGGAACCGAGAGAAATACTCAAAACAAATCCCATAAACACTCTCATCTAACCCTAAATCAACCCTCAAGCATTATTAACACAACCAACAACCTCTACTCATTTTTTCGGGATCACTTCGGCTTCGTTTCGGATCATTCTGACTTGTTGAAGGATTCGATCGATTGAGTTCCAGTGCACATTCCTGAGCTTTCAATCCGTTTCTTGACATTCCTTGCATCCACACAACAATCCAGGTAAGCTTTGAGAGGCCCTAAAACTTGTCTACATTGATTTTCTATGTGTTTTTTTTATTTTGACGAAAATCTGGAACTGGTGCTACCCCTCATAGCCATACGGCTGTGTTTCTGAAGAACAGAGCTGGTCGGCTCTGACCCAGAGTTGGCCTACTCTGTTCCTCAGGGACAGATCCCCGATCTGTCCCAATCAACCGAAACATCCCATTTTCCATTTTGGTTTTCGTGTTAGGATCATTTCGGCTCGGAATCATCTATATGAGTTTGTATTTTGATTTTTTGGCTATTGCATACTCGAATATCAGGGTTTTCAGTATTTCCCGGGGTTTATTTTATGAGTTTTGGGGTAGCTACATCCGATTCGGATCCATTATCCAGTATTAGCGGACCCCCGGATCCTATAAAATCCCCGAAAAATATTGAAAATAAGTAAAATAATATTTTCACAAATGTTTGTGGTGTGTTTATTTCATTTTGGACCCTAGATGATTTGTGCATTTAGGAACCCACATGAACGGAACCTCAATTTCCGGGATAACCGACCCACAAAAATGGAAATTTGCATGAAACCGAGCCAAATGGTTTTCCAAAATTGATTCTCTAGCACAAAATCCACAGGGCGTTTCAAAACCGATTTCCAGGTCTAACCGGTCTGACCGGTCGGGTCGAACTGGTTACCCCCTAAATGCATGCTCCCTTATCCTAAAATCCCCATTCTGTCCTAATTTGAGTCCTATTTGTGTTTATAATATAAACTGTGCTAACTAATCTGTTTTGCAGCATTTTTTTTTACTTTTGCTGTATTTAATAGATTAATTCGTGTAATTAGGTGGTTGTATTATTTTTAGATCCTCGTGTACTTAGGCATTTGTAAAAGTGAGGACGAGAGTTTTTATATTTCTATTCAATATGGTTGTATAATCAGCCTCTATTATTCTTTTGTATATTTTTTGTGGATGATTTAATTTTTGCAATTTATTTCTGCATTTTTACTTTAGCACGGGCTAATAAAATAAACAAATTAGGTAGAGAAAGGTAATAAATTGAATAAATATGATTTTATAAATAATAAACGAATACAAGCTAGAGGTTAAGTAGGTAAGTTGCACGAACCCTGAATCTCTGGATTAGATACAGTAGTCTGCGCTCGGTAGGGAGCTGTACCGGAATTTCCCAGATGAGGTGATCCAGGTGGCAACTCTGTCACTGATCTCGAAATTGAGGTTTCAAGGTCTTTAACTAATAAATCGGGAAAACATTTTCTACAAAATAAATTTCAAAACAAATAAATCCATGATTTTCCTAAAACAAGATAAACTAAATCCTTTTTTCCCAAAACATCACTAAACCAAATCTATTTCTTTCTTTTTTCCCGGCCCGCTTCGCCGCGTCCCTTCTTCATGAAAAAAGGTCATCTGCTCACATCGTGATCGACATTCCTATCACCTTTTCTCTACTCTTAGGGAGGCCATGGTTCCATGCTCTAGGAGGAGTTCCATCAACTTTGCACCAGAAGGTGAAATTCTTGATTGATGGGAAAGTAGTAACATTTGAAGCAGATGAACCTTCTATAGTGGCTGCATTAAGTGCTACTGAGTAGCCAGTGATAGGGTTTTAGGTTGCTATGATCTCTGACAAGCCTGAGTTTCCAGACTGGATCCACAGGTATTTTGCCAAGCAGAATTACAAACTGGGAAAGGGACTAGGGGCTAAGCAACAAGGGATCCCTGAATTTAATATTGAGGCTGGCAAATACATACAGTTTGGGCTAGGGTATCAAGAAGGAAGGTCCAAGTAAAAGCGGAAGGGTGTGAATCTGGTGGACACTTTCGTCCGGGCTACAGAATCAGTGTATGACTGGACTCCTGAGCCAATAACTGTAGAGGGAGGTCGGCTCCCAGGATTTGAAATCTTTGTTGATGTGGTTAATTCCAGCAAGTATGGAATGGAGCCTGTTGTGAGCATGCTGCGAGCCGGAGCTAGGGATGAGAGCAAGGAGGTTTAGAATCAGAAAGTTATCGACCAAGTCAGGGTTGAATTCAGGGATAAAGGAGAAGCTTTCAAGAAGATTGACCTAGTGAGGAATGAGATGGAAGTGGCTATGAGGGCCATTACAAGGGCATTATCCACTTTGATGAGGCCAAACAGGGGTTTAGAAAAGAAAGCACCACCTGTTGAGAGGACACATGAAGAGCTAGTGGAAGAAGTAGTGAAGGAGCTCACTAAGCTGGTCATGAGGAGCAAGGCTGAGACGCCAGAGGAAGAGCTGATCGAGAAGCAAAAGGAAGACCTGGAAGGAGACCTGGGGTTCCTGTTTGAAGAGTTTGACTGTGCTGATGTTGACGAAGACCCTTCGTATGTGGAGGATGGAAACTTTTTGAATGTATCTGCTTTTTCTATTTTTGATGTGAAGAATTCTACCTACAAGGCACACAATGCAATAAAATCTTTTTGCTTACTTGTGTGATGTTTTTCTGGATGGAACTGTGCATACATACAAACATTCATTTAATGTCTTTAGCATACATGATGCATCATTGCATGAAATGAACCTAGGGACAGATCATGAACCAAAGATGGTATCCGTCTCGAAAGACCTCACGCCTGATGAGAGAAAAGAACTTGTAAAAATCTTGCAAAAACACGTCAAAGCCTTCGCCTGGTCCTACGATGACATGCCCGGGGTTGACAGAGAAATTGCAGAACAGAGAATCCTGACAGATCCGAAAGTGAAACCAGTTAAGCAGAAACTCAGACGACTTCGACCAGAGTGGGATGAAAAGGTTAGAAGTAGCCAAACAGATAAAGGTCAAGTTCTTAGAAGTAATAGAGTACCCAGAATAGTTAGCCAACATCGTGCCGATTGCAAAGAAAGACGGTCGGGTAAGGGTCTGTGTAGATTACCGGGATCTGAATAAGGCATCTCCCAAAGATGACTTTTCGCTCCCGCATATCGATGTTTTGATTGATAGTGCCGCTAGGGCAGCTATGTATTCTTTCATAGATGGGTTCTTGGGGTATAATCAGATCCTGATGAATGTAATTCACAAAGTGAAAATGGCCTTCATCACAGAATGGGGGGTTTATTGCTACAGGGTCATGCCTTTTGGGTTGAAGAATGCCGGGGCGACTTATCAACGAGCTGTCACAACACTTCTACACGACATGATCCATAAGGAAGTTGAGGTTTATGTGGATGACATGTTAGTCAAATCCATGACCCAGGAAGAGCATCCAGCTATCCTGGATAGATTTCTAACCAGAATCGAGAAGTACAATCTTCGCCTCAACCCTAAGAAGTGTGTATTCGGGGTAACTTCTGGGAAACTACTTGGTCATATAGTCAGCCAAAAGGGAATCGAAATGGATCCTGACAAATTTAAGGCCATCAGGGAAATGCTGGCACCGCAGTCAGAAAAAGAAGTAAGGTCGTTCTTGGGTTCACTACAGTATGTCAGTCGGTTCATTGCAAGGTTGATGACAGTTTGCGAGCCAATTTTCAGAATTCTGAAGAAGAACCAACTAGTAGAGTGGAATGAGCATTGTCAGATAGCCTTCGACAGAATTAAAACTTACTTGATGAACCCTCCGGTTCTAAAACCGCACATACCAGACAAGCCTTTGATTATGTACTTAGCCATCGAAGAGACTTCTATAGGAGCCATGTTGGTGCAAGAGAAAGAGGATAGACGTGAACATGCAATCTATTACCTGAGTAAGAAGCTACTGGAGTATGAGACTAGGTATATGATAGTAGAGAAGACCTGTACGGCTATGCTATGGTTGACAAAGAAGTTAAGGCACTACTTCCAATCATATAAGGTTCAGGCGGTAGCCAAGGTGGATCCCATGAAGTACTTATGCCAAGCTCCAGTGCTAGCAGGGAAGTTATCAATGTGGCTGCTTTTGTTGTCAGAATTCGACATAGAATATGTTACGAGAAAGATAATTAAAGGGAGAGCCGTAGCATAATTTCTAGCCAACTAGCCGATAGATTCAGACTATGTGGAGAACTTAGAATTCCCCGACGAACAATTGGCAGTGATAGAAGAAGAGTCCAACAGATGGGTGATGTATTTTGATGGGGCAGTGAATAAACATGGCGTAGGTTTTGGGGTAATCATTGCTATGCCGAAAGGGGAAATCATTCCCTTGGCAAGGTGACTTGACTTGCAAGTGACCAATAATGGGGCAGAGTATGAAGCATGTCTCTTTGGTATTGATTCCCTGATTGCATTAGGGGCAAATGAGGCGTTAGTCATTGGAGACTCAGCTTTGATTCGGCAGGTTACCGGAGACTGGGAAATAAAAGAAGAATCACTCTGGCCTTATCTCGAGATGGTTTGGGAGAGGGTGAAGGTATTTAGTTAGTGTGAATTCCGACATGTGCCGAGGGAGGAGAATCAGATGGCAGACTCTTTGGCTACACTATCATCAATATGGGAAGGTCCTCGAAAACAACCAATACAGCCAGTCATCCTAGAAATTGCTCAGAATCCATGCTATTCGTCAGTCAACACGGTCGTAACTATTGAGGCATGCCCCTGGTATTATGATATTCTATAGTTCATTCAGAGCGGTCAGTACCCTGATGATGCCAATGAGTCCGATAAGGTTTCTCTCAGAATGTTGGCAGCACAGTTTCGGATATTTGAGAATCAACTTTTCAAAAGGACAACTAACAGAGTTCTTCTGAAGTGTCTTACGGAGGAAGAGGCAGTCATGGTTATGAAACAGATACACTCTGGTGTGTGTGGTCCGCACATGAATGGGTTGGCCCTAGCAAAGAAAATACTAATACAAGAATACTTTTAGCTCACTCTGCAAGCTGACTGTATTGAGAGAGTTAAGAAATGCCATGAATGTCAAGTGTATGGAGACCTCAATCATCTTCCCCAGCTTGAACTTTAAGTATCTTCTACTCCGTGGCCGTTTGTGTTGGATATGCCCTAGTCCCGAGGCATTAGTGCTTGTATTTGTATCATACATTAATTGGATTCATGTATTATACTTATTTGTGTTGTTAATAAAGGCATTAATTCATTTATTATATTTATCTTGTGCAATATATTAAATGAAGTATCCAATGGACATATCCATATCCATGATGACCAGTGTCATGCACTTGGCAGTAAGACCATGGATAGGGTAAACGATATGACCATAAATAGATTCGTAGTCTGTTCCAGTCATGGGAATGAATGGAACAAGAGACTATCATTAACCTAGTTGTATGGCAGTGTCTTACCAGTCATTGGACATGGAATGTCAACCAAGTTAATGGGTACATGAATAAGGGGCATGGTACTGGATAGATCCACTAAACGAGAGATCCACATGGTATAGTATCACAAGTGATTCTCGTGTAGTACTTGTATGGATCCTTTGACCTGACCATATGATGGTGTTACATGTGAGGTCACATGCTTAGGGGTATGCCTAAAGGGCCTGTAATAGGGTGCCAAGTATAGGTACTTTCGGTTATGTTACTTAACATGGTAATGCTATGGATATGCAGAAGGAATTTATCACCCAATAGTCCACTGGGAAGATATCACCGGCCTCTTGATGAATGTGATTGATAAGAGTGTGGCCACACCCAAACAAGTGGGAACTTGTTTGTGAGCTTCAGTGCATTCGGGATCAAGTTAATTGTTGGGGAATTAATCGAACAAAACAAACATAAAACGCAGCGGATAAAGGATTAATCCCCACCAAGGACCCATGTGCATTGCATTGAATCGGAAGGAGGGTTAAAGAATCACCTTAATTCTTTGAAGATTGAATCAAGCAGGAACCAAAATAGCTTCCCTCTACGGTTGATCCACACGGAGCAATACGTCCACCGCGTGCTAGCGCCGAGATTGAAGAACCGATTCTTCGAACGAGAGAAGAGAGAGCAGAAAATCAGATTTTCCCTTTCATTGGGGGAGAGTTTCGGCTGGCTCTTGGCTTGTGGTGGCTGGCCGAAATCTGCTTCTTAACTTATGGAGCAATTAGGTTTTCAGGTTTTTATTTCCTTAAATATAAACCCTATTTAGTTAATTATAATTATAACCTAATACACCTATTAGTTATAATTATATATTAACCCACACAATTTAATATTAATTCTCAATTAATATTAAATCAATTCAATTCTCCATGATACATATATGTATATATAATATTATAATTAATCATATCTCCATATAATTTAATTATAATATGTAGCATACTTTATGCAATATTAATTACATTAATATTTATATATACATACATAAATATATATCACTATATATATTTATTCTCTTTCTCATTCATAAATTATTATCCAATAATAATTTATACCCGATAAGATGAACTTCATTTTGCTCTTGTGTGTGACCCCATAGGATCATATTAATTGGCAATAAGGAAATTACCATAATGTCCTTATAGGTCACAAGCGGACTCTAGCAAGCCATTACGACTACCCAATTAATATGATTGGAATGATCTAATACCTATTTATAGAATGTCATATTCCCTTTTGTCTCTTTGATATCAAGATTAATTATAAGACATGGTACACTTGTCAATCTTATATAATTAATCATATGCTTTCTCGATCTCAAAGTAAACTGTTCAGACAAATCAATTGATACTCTTATCAATTATTTGAGCACGGCCATGCATTTAACAGTCTTACTTATCGAGGGGCCCAGTGATATCGCTCTCTTGTTAGAGAGGGACAAAATCCCATATCTGTCACTCACATCCCTAAGCATGAGTCATATTGTACCCAACCACAGCCTTTATAACTACTCTGTTACAAGCAGCGTTTGACTGCGTCAAAGCACAACATGAATTCATCCCGGAATCCATGGTGACCTCAGGTCAAAGGAATCAGCTGATGACACTACTATAATCAAGATCAGTTGTGACACGTGACCATGAACTTGATCTCATAGTGGGTCTCCAGCAACATGTTCTCTAACATATTGCCCGTGAGTATAATCTGTATCTGTATACACTATATTCATCTTATGAATATCCATTATCACTCACACTAGTCTTAGTTTGTTATTATTCCCATAATAACAATCGACTAGGGAAATTTAGAATTACACAATTAATTCATGGATACATTATCATAAATACTAACATACAAATATATATGATAAAATAAGTCTTTATTAATGACTTAAGAAGATTGTTTACATAATCCAACATTGGCTTAGGGCACAATCTCTAACATTAATGTCCGACACAAAAGAGGGTGATCAATCCATGCCTCTGTGTTGGACACCGATATCAATGACATGGGATGTACAAGTTTAAACTACAGGGTTATGATAAGAGTTAGACTGCCATCTCCATCTTAATTGGGGGTTGTAGTGGCTTGCTAGAGCCCAACTATAGTCAGTGGGCTAAAGGCCTGCTACCAACATAAAGATGGGCCTTCGGGATCGTACACATTGAGCGACTGAACACCGACTTAAGGAATCACATGTATGATTGGAGTATACACTCTGGAGAGAGAGGTATATATATATTAATCATATTATAAAGATCAATTGGATTGATCCTAATAATAAAATTAATATATTCAATTGGCTCTTCATAATTAATTGGATTAATTATGAGATTATTTCCTAGGTGGAAATATTCATATGTATAGGTTTACGTATGATTTTATTTTGTGAAGATCTAATTTTAATTTGATGGATTAAATTAATTGGTCAAACTAATTTTAATTTAAATGTAAATAATATATTACTTGGTGTAATATATTAAATACATGGGTATATTAAAATTGGGCTTGAAATTAATTTAAACCAGAATAATTAAAATAAGATTGGGCCTGAATTAAACGAAGGAAGCCCACACAAAGTAAAGGAGCCAAGCTGGGCCTCAATTCCCTTAGGGGAATTCGGCCAACCTTGGTTTTTAACCTAGGAAAATTTCGGCCAAGGATAATACAAGACGCACAGCCAAAATTTCAACCAAGCCTCCTCTCCATTGTTCGTGTTATCCAACGCTAGCACGGGTCGTGTTCGTTCGGCGTTCGTGTACGAGAATGAGGAGGGACTCTGCGTTGATTCCTGCAGTTGTGAGCGGACGACGCGTTTTTGACGGGACGCGGGACTCCCTTTCGGAATGGGGCGCCACGATCTCGGGCGGATCCCTCCCTCGCGTGGGGGTTTTTATAAATAGAAAACGAGTTTTGGAGTATAAAATAGAATTAATGCGTAAAAGAACCGAGACCTAAGTCTCGATGGATATTGTAGGAGTCGCCACCCGGCTTAGCTCAACCGGAAATTCTTATGTAGCTGAACCGAACGAACGGCCGCTACACTATCCAGAGATTCGGGTCCGGACAAGTCCCTTATTACGTGTCTAATTTAAAATAAATATTGCCAATGTTCTCAAATGGTATTTCAAAATCTAAAGTCCATTTTATTGAATATAAAAAGCATACAGTGCGCATACAAAATATTTAATACAAAAATAAGGAAAAGAAATAAATATTAATTGGCTTACAACCAAATCGAATGGAAAAATAAAAACTCTCACCTCACTTATATAATCGCCTAGAATACACGAAAATCTAAAAATAATTACAACCGCCTAAATACACGATTTAATCTATTAAAATACATTAAAAAAAAATAAAAATAAAGAAAAATTGAAACCTGCAAAACAGAGGGTTAGCACAATATATACAGCACGCCACAATTAGGACTCAAATAGACAGAATTGGGAAATCAAGAATCGGGGGCATGCATTTAGGGGGTAACCGGCTTGGCTCGGCTAGCCGGCCCGGTTAGACCTGGAAAACATTTTGAAACGTCCCTGTATTTTTGGTTTTTAGTGGAAAAAATCATTTTGAAAACAATTTTTCCGGTTTACGTGCATTTTTATATATTTAAGTGTGTCGGTTTTCAGGAGAAATGGGTCTCCGTCGTTGAATTGTTCTAAATGCAATTTTACTAAAAATTGAATCTATGGTCGTGATGCACACAACAAAATTCATTTTGATGATTTTTGGGGTTTTCTAATTTTTTGGGATTTTTTGGGAATTTTTGGGAATTTTTAGGGATTTTTATGATTTTTTATGAAATTTTTGGGTTTTAAAGGTAAAATTCTGATTCTGGAAACTACAGTGGTACGACTGTAAATTACAGTCGTGCAAAATCAACTACAGTCGTACGACTGTAAATGCTGAAAATTCAAGATTTCACCAAAATCTTATTTAAAACAAGCTGGAAAACAAATCGCCTGGAAGTCAACTACAGTCGTACGACTGTAACTACAGTCGTACGACTGTTCATCAACTCAAGAACAGTCGTATGATTGTTCTTGATTTCCAGAACAGAAACGCAAAAAAAATGGACAGAAATGCAGAAAAAGCACACCAAACACCCAAAAAGCTTGGAAAAGAGAGAGGAAAAGGGGTATTTACCTCCGTGGCGTGCGTCCACCGTAGGATTGAAGCCTGGCGTCGCTCCAATCCACTAAAATCCGGACTTTTCTCCTTGAGTTAGGGTTTGAGATTTGAGTCCAGAGATTTCCAAATGCTGAGGATTTTGATGAGGAGTTCCTCCTTTTTTCTTTGGTTTTCTCTTCTTTCTCTTTTTCTCCCTTTCTCTCTGTCTGTCCGTTTTTCTTTCTTTTTTTTTTTCCGGCCCCTTTCTGTCTTTCTTTTTCTGCTTTTATGGGTAGATCTACAGTCCTACGACTGTAGTTTGACTACAGTCGTACGACTGTAGCAATAGTCATACGACTATACTTTTTTTTTTTTTGAAAGTGAAATTCCGGCGCTTACAACTGCCCCTCGCGTGATCAAATTCACCACCTGAACTTAGTTTGGGGTAGATGATGTGAATTTGAGAAACGCGATTCAAAGTGCCGCAGACACAGGAACGAATCCTCCATTGAAATAAGCCAATATCAGGTCTAGGTCACCTGAGGCGATACTGGGGAGGAAATAAGCCGATATCAGGTTTAGGCTACCCGAGGCAAAGCTGATGAGGAAATAAGCCGATATCAGGTTTAGGTTACCCGAGGCAAAGTTGAGTAAGTGATAAGCCGAAATCGGGTCTATGTCACCCGAGGCAAAGATGAGTTTGAAATGTGGGATTCGAATTGGTTTCAAAGATCTAAGATCTTGCTTGAATCGATCTCCAAGAATCCGAAATGTGGCTTGGGCGGTTTTTCAAGGATTGGGAATCATGTTTGAAGAAGTTCAAGGATTCAAAATCTAGCTTGAATGAAATAAAGGGTTTGATGTAGAACTAAGCCGATACCGGGTCTAGGTTACCCGAGACAAGAAAAGATGGAATGCGGTTACACCGATATCGGGTCTATGTTACCCGAGGCAAAGAAAGGTGAAATACGGTTAAGCCGATATCGGGTTTATGTTACCAGAGGCAAAAGGAAGATGGAACCACGGTTATGCCGATATCGGGTTTATGTTATCCGAGGCAAAGGAAGGTGGATTGAGGATTGGCCGATATCGGGTTTATGTTACCCGAGGCAAAGAGAGATGGATTATGGATTGGCCGATATCGGGTTTATGTTACCCGAGGCAAAAGAAGGTGGAGTTTTGACGATTTGAGATCTTACTGGAATTGGGTGGACTTGAAATAATAAAAGGTTCAAGGATCCGAAACCATGCTTGAACATAATGGAGTTCAAGGGTTTAAGATCTGGCTTGAATGAAGGAAGGGAATTCAAGGATTCGTAACCATGCTTGAACGTAGTGGAGTCCAAGGGCTCGAAATCTTTCTTGAATGAAGAGAGGAAATAGGTTTAGGAAGGATAATTTAGGTGTTGGTTGGGGAATGAGTATTTATCCCTTGATCGATGATTTTGGAAACAAAAATTTTTGCCCCTTCGATCAAGGATAAATACGGCTTGATTACTCTGCCCCTTGGTGACTTGATTGTCCTGCCCCGACACTGTGCCATCTCTGCTTTGATAGTGATCCTGGTTAGGGGAGACCTGGTGATGGTAGTGGATACCTACACTTGGATGAGTTGCGATGCATATGCATATGAATTGTACGTGTTTACTTTAAACGTATGCACGTATGTATGGCTGCATGTATGGTTCTACATGTATGTATGCATGCGACATGTGGCTTATGCTTTGTTCTTGGTATCCGTGCGAGCCCGGAGATGGAATTCACGGCTTGAGACTGGCCTTGATGGTAACCCAGGTGACCTAGTCTGATTGTTCCGGCGTGTCTTCTGACCGACTGACTGCTACACTGATCTAGGTATTAGAGGAGTTGGCCGTCTTGAGTGACCTTCCACTTTACATCTGCATATTCTAAAGCATTGTCAGGCTCAGTGGATCAGAGTAATAGGCTGCATCGACGGATGGTCCGTTTGATTGGTCAAGAAGATGAGAGTGAGCCTTTGCATTTTGGTACCGTATAATAGGAACTTTTGCGATATTATCATGGGCTTCGATGCAATGTCCTACTGATGGATGTTTATATGTAGTGGCATGGTGCATGCAAGATTAACATCTGATCGGAAGTCTAAACATGCACAATATTGCAATGATGACACCGAAATGAGTATGATAGGGAATGTGACAGTGACTCTAACTTCGCATGTCACCCCTCTCCTGTTGCCGACATGTCCTTTCGGTTTTCCGTGTCAACAAGTTTTTTTTTTTTTTTTTTTTGAGAAAGATTTTGTGATGGGCATTTTGTCTGCGTTGATCCCTTTCGCGATGGTTTGTCTTAGGATGGGAAAGATATATCTTGATATGTTCATTGCGACTCGCGAAGATAATGATGTCTATGATGCCCAGTGGTTCGGCTTTTTACTCGCCCCTGGTATTATAGGTTTGTGTTTGGGGAGTGTTATAGGTTTGTGTTTGGGAAACAAAGCACTTCTACAGATAAGGTTCATTGTACGATGTCGCCCGTAAGTGAACATTGACATGCAACAACATAACGAATGCATATTGAACACCAAAATTGAATACAAAACATTCATGACATAATGAATGCGGATGCATTAGGAAAATCTAAGATATGGCTCTGGTTTTAATTGATGCCCCTTCAAATTACCAATATGCCCTTTCGGTTTTACACATTGGATTTTTTTTTAAGCCCGATCACCGGATAGAGTTGCTATTATGGATGGACAACCTGAGATGAATTCAAGTAATCACTGGATCGTCCTGCGGTCTGATGTTATATTCATGTTTCCAATTCACCCCAGATTTCAGTTCAGACATGGCTCCCGAAGACTGCATGCTTGAAATGGTTGGCAAATGCAACTTTCCCTTTGAATATGAGCACAACAGACTTTATAAGCTTTCCTGTTGATGGTATTGTCCCTTTCATGATTGCTGAAAGCTTTGTGAAGCCAAGTTGTCCCAACACAGTTGGTGAAGTTCACAAATGCATAACCAAAATTTCCTCCAGTCTTGAAATCCATAGGCAAATAAAGGAAATCATAAGCAGGCTTCCCTTTGGACTTATTCTTGTTTTCCTCCAGACAATGTTTGCCCAGAGTTTGTAGCAGATTATGTCTTTGAAACTGATTTGGTAGGTTTCTGATCATCAGGCTTGTTTTTTCCACCAAGATTAGCTTCAATCTCTCTTTTATCCAACTTGGTCTCTTCAATAGTCAACTTCTTAGGCGACCACTGTTGTTCCTTTTCACTTATAGAAACTATTTCCTTCTTACTTTAGAATTTCGGAGCTATATATTTCATTTTCCCCCTTTTCCAGCATTGTTGAACTCATTCGAAGCAGATTCATATCTAAATCCTCTATCTATCATCAAATCAAAACCCTTCCCACTATTTGAGGGTACTAAATAATTAGTCTGGGAGTTTAGATTGAATAGAAATGGCATGGGATTAAAAAGGTGTCCCCAATTTGGTACAGGTTGATGATAAACGAAGACGGATTAAAACGGCACCATAACCACCTGTTTCGATGCCCTTACACTGATGAGATGATACGGAAAAATACAATATGGAGTAGCATTAGGGTTCAACTTCTTGTTAGGAGCCATCGAAGGTAGGAAATATGGAATCACAGAATCGGTTCAAGTTCCAGAGAGAAGCTGAAAGATAGAAGATGAAAGTGAAGGAAAGACAATAAAGGGAAGACAAAAGTGTTGAAGGCAAATGGAGAAGACAGAGAGGAGAATGAAAAAGGAACTGCTTTGGGTAAGGACACCGATCTTCTCTGTCACCGTATGAAGTTAACTTTTCAGAACAGGCAACAACGTACTTATCTCCATTGTCTCAACTCATTGACCCTGGCACTTCGTGCAATAGGTGGGCCGCCCCCAGATTCATCAAGCACTCAACAGAGTTTGACTCTATGATTGAAGAGAGTGCAACTTTAGACCAGGAGCAGAAATTGGACTGTAAGAGAGAGCTGAGGTCTTCCCCCGGTGCTTGGCTTTTTCTTTTTTCTTTTTTTTTTCTCTCTCTCTTTTTTTTAAAGAAGTTAAATCCAAACCACAGCCACCTATTGATTTTCCTACTGCATTCAGATCCATGTATGCCATGCGTGTTTGATATGTCTTTTTGGATGAACAATGCATGTGTAATGTCATATGCACATGAATGCCACACAAACAAGACTATATATGCACTAAAACCGATGTCTGCTTCAGAGTTTTACAGCATGGTGGGTGGCGAAGGTCATTTGGATTTCTTAGGGCTTGGTGCTTTTTAATCAGTTTGGTTTTTTTGATGTGGGATGCTTCTTTCCAGCACAAATTAGGCTCAAAGGTTCTTTTTGGGGCTCGGCTCTGAAACTTGGCAATGGTCCTTGGTTTGGAATGATTTGAGTGTATTGTGGGCTGTCCAAGTTCAAACTTTTAGGGCAAGATTAGCAGCGTTTAGGATCGTGGTTTGTAGGGATCACTGATCAAGGTTGGCAATTGATTCGGATGAAATGGTGCCATCCCATTACTTGTTTGGCAAACTTCTCTCTTTCTTTCTTTCTTTCTTCTTCTTCTTCTTCTTCTTTTTTTTTCCTTTTTTTTTTCTTTTCTTTTCTTTTCTTTTCTTTTTTTTTTTTGGTTAAGAAAAGGGCTTAACCGAAGTCAGGTTCACTTGTAAGTTCCCTGTAAGACTTAGATTGATGTCATGCAATTTAATATTATGCGTGATGGACATGTCGTTTCAGATGATTAAATGCATGCTTAATGCCATATACATGTAATCAGCACATAAGTAAGAAAATAACAAGATGCATTGCATTCAAAATGAGTTCAAAACACTTTACAACAAAATGAGTTCCCTATGAGAAGGAGCCTCTAAAGGTATTGATCTCACAGCGCCCGACTATTCCTTATCCGGTCACTGCCCCACTCTCGTCAGATCAGGCTTTGTCGCTCTTCATCATATTCCTCTCCCTGGGAGGTTTGAGGAATTTCCTTGCCAGTCTCCCTGCTTGCCCCTAGTTGCTCATTAGTAGTGGATGGCACCTTTACTCTTCCCTCATCAACTAACTTCCGGATCTCCTTCCTTAAAATATAGCAAGCGTTGGTTCGGTGACCCGTCGCCACATGATAGGTACAGAAGTTGTTCTTTTGATCTGGTGCCGGCTCCATATACGGCTTGACGCTCTGCAGTAGCCCCTCTTTTCTGCATTTGGCAAATAATTGGCTCAACGAGAATGGCCACGGGGATATGCCCTTTCCGTCACCCTTGGAGAGTGGACACCTGGTTGGTCGCGGAACAAGGTCAGTATTGGCTTTGAGGGGGTGTTGGGATTTGTCACCGGAAATCACCCGATCAAAGCGGAAGAACGCGGTGATTTCCTCAAATCCAGTCCCAGGAGCAATTGAAGTGGAAATTGAAAAACTTAAAATTAAACAGAAAGGGATTAAATTTCTTACCAGAAAAATCTCTTTCTCAGATGGATGATGACTGCAGAATTCAAGATAGAATTCCTCCACTCTCACATACACGAACGCTTAACGAATGCAACCCGTGCTAGCGTCAGAAAAACGAAACAATGGAGAGGGAAGAGCTAGGGAAATTTCAGCTAGGAGGCTCTTTCTTAGCCTTGCCCAAATTTCTAACCTTAGGTATTTATACCTAGGGTTGGCCGAATTCCCTTAGGGGAATTCAGGCCCATCTTGGCTCCTTTCTATTCTGTGCGGGCTTCCATGTTTTAATTTAGGCCCAGTCTAATTTTAATTATTCTGGTTTAAATTAATTTCAATCGTAATTTTAATATACCCATGTATTTAATATATTACTCCAAGTAACATATCATTTACATCCAAATTAAAATTGGTTTGACTATTAATTTAATCCATCAAATTAAGATTAAATCTACACAAAATAAAATCATATGTAAACCCATACATATGAATATTTCCACCTAGGAAACAATTTCATAATTAATCCAATTAACTATGAAGAGCCAATTGAATATATATATATATATTAATTTTATTATTATGATCAATCCAATTGATCTTTATAATATAATTAATATATACACGCTTCTCCCTCCATTGTGTATACTCCAAGTATACATGTGATTCCTTAAGTCTGCATTCTATCGTTCTATGTGTACGATCCTGTGGGCCCATCTTTATGTTGGCAGCGGGCCTTTGGCCTGCAGACTGCAGTTGGGCTCTAGCAAGCCACTGCAGCCCCAATTAAGATGGAGATGGCAGTCTAACTGATATCATAACACTGTAGTTTAAACTTGTATATCCCATGTCATTGATATCGGTGTCCAACACAGAGGCATGGATTGATCACCCTCTTTTGTGTCCGGACATTAACTTGATCCCAAATGTACTGATGCTCACAAACAAGTTCCAACTTGTTTGGGTGTGGCCACACTCTTATCAGTCACATTCATCAAGTGGCCGGTGATATCTTCTCAGTGGGTTACTGAGTGACAAATCCCTTCTGCATATCCATAGTATTACCATGTTCAGTGACATACCCGAAAGCACCCATATTTGGCACCCTATTATAGGCCCTTTAGGCGTACTCCTAAGTATGTGACTTCACATGTAACACCATCATATGGTCAGGTTAAAGGATCCATACAAGTACTACACGAGAATCCATTGTGATACCATACCATGTGGATTACTCGTTTAGTGGATCTATCCAGTACCATGCTTCCAGGCATGTACCCATTAACTTGGTTGACATTCCATGTCCAATGACCGGTAAGACACCGCCATACAACCAGGTTAATGATAGTCTGTTGTTCCATTCATTCCCATGACTGGAACAGACTACGGATCTATTTATGGTCATATCATTTACCCTATCCAAGGTCTTACTGCTAAGTGCATGACACTTGTCGTCATGGATATAGATATGTCCATTGGATACTTCATTTAATATATTGCACAAGATAGATATAATAAATGAATTGATGCCTTTATTAATGACACAAATGAGTACAACACATGAATCCAATAAATGTATAGTACAAATACAAGGACCAATGCCTCGGGACTAGGGCATATCCAATAATCTCCCACTTGCACTAGTTCCAACTAGGCATGGGCCTAATCCCTATAGATCTAGTATGACCCTCGTGCTTGGGCTAGGCCAGCGCCTTGGTCAATGGATCTGCGACATTATCCTCGGTGTCCACTCTGTGCAATGCAATGTCACCTCTCTCCGCGATTTCTCGTATGAGGTGAAACTTTCTGAGCACGTGCTTTGTGTTCTTATGTGACCGGGGCTCCTTAGCTTGTGCGACAGCCCCATTGTTGTCACAGAAGATATCAACTGGGTCCTGGATAGTTGGCACTACTCCCAACTCAGTGATAAACTTCTTCATGCACACAGCTTCCTTAGCTGCATCACACGCAGCGATGTACTCAGCTTCTGTTGTAGAGTCCGCTATGGTTGGCTGCTTTGAGCTCCTCCAGCTTACAGCACCACCATTCAGCAAGAATACATACCCTGACTACGATTGGTACTCATCTTGGTCTGTCTGGAAGCTTGCATCAGTATACCCAGTAACTGATAGCACTTCCTGACCACCATACATCAAGAAGCTATCCTTAGTCCGGTTAAGGTACTTGAGGATCACCTTCACAGCTTTCCAGTGATCCTCCCCGGGATCCTGCTGGTATCGGCTCATCATACTTAGTGCAAAGGCGACATCAGGTCTTGTACATAACATGGAGTACATGATTGATCCAATAGCCGAAGCATATGGAACCAATTTCATGTTCTCCCTGTCCTCCCTTGTTTTAGGACAGTTCTTCTTATTAAGTTTCAGCCCATGGCCCATTGGTAAGAAACCTTTCTTGGCCCGGTCCATGCTGAATCTTTTCAGAACTTTGTCAATGTACGAAGCCTGACTTAGGCCCAGAAGCTGATTTGGTCTATCCCTATAGATCCTGATCCCTAGGATCATCTCAGCTTCGCCTAAGTCCTTCATTGCGAAGCACTTACTCAGCCACTGCTTTATCCCTTGCAGTGTAGGTATGTCGCTTCCAATGAGTAGGATGTCGTCTACATAAAGTACCAAAAATGTGACAATGCTCCCACTAGTCCTCTTATACACACAAGGCTCATCTAGATTCTGTATGAAGCCATATTCCTTTATAGCCTCATTGAATCTTAGGTTCCAACTACGGGATGCTTGCTTCAGTCCATAAATGGACCTTTGAAGTTTGCATACCCTTCCCGGATACGTAGGATCGACAAAACCCTCAGGTTGTGTCATGTACACATCCTTGAGTAGCTTCCCATTAAGGAAAGCGGTTTTGACATCCATCTGCCATACCTCATAGTCATACCATGCGGCTATGGCCAGCAGTATCCTGATGGACTTGAGCATGGCTACTGGTGAGAAAGTTTCATCATAGTCTATTCCATGGACTTGTCTGAAACCTTTTGCAACCAGACGCCCCTTGAAGGTATTATCGGCTTTCAGCTTATAGCACCACTTGCAACCTATTACCTTAGCACCCGGAGGTGGATCAACCAAGTTCCAAACTTGATTATCGTACATAGATTGCATTTCTGCTTCCATGGCTTTACGCCAATTTGCAGACTGTGGGCTAGCCATAGCCTCCTGGTAGGTCTTGGGTTCTTCTTCATCCCAGATGAGAAGAGTTTGATCATCGGTGACGAGGAAACCATACCTCTCTGGTTCCCGACGATCCCTACCAGACCTTCTAGGTTCTTGTGTGGCCTGGGTCGGTGCTTCCACTTGTGGAAGCTCCACCTGGGCCTCCGAGTTATCCTCTTCAGGAGCTTGTGGACCTTGAACTTCCCTGAGTTTCAACGTTGCTCCCACTATCTTTCTTGGAAAGGAACTCCTTTTCCAGAAAGACCCCCTTCCTTGCCACGAACACCTTGTTCTCGCGCGGGGTTGTAGAAGTAATACCCTTTGGTTTCCCTAGGGTAGCCCACAAACAGGCATTTATCGGTTTTGGGCTCCAGCTTGCCACTAGTCAATTTCTTGAAATGTGCTTCGCATCCCCAAATCCTTAGGAAAGACACATTGGGCTCCTTGCCCGTCCATATCTGATATGGGGTCTTTTCCACTGCCTTAGTCGGAGTATTGTTTAATATGAGAGCTGTTGTCTCGAGGGCGTGTCCCCAGAAGCTAATTGGGAGAGATGCTTGACTCATCATTGAGCGGACCATGTCCAACAAAGTCCTATTCCTCCGTTCGGACACCCCATTCCATTGTGGTGTTCCAGGAGGAGTGAGCTGTAGAACTATTCCATGCTCTCTCAAGTATGAGTCAAACTCTAGGCTCATATACTCACCGCCTTGGTCCGATCGAAGGGCTTTGATATTCCTGCCTAGCTGGTTTTGTACCTCGTTCCTAAATTCCTTGAACCTATCAAGGGTCTCGGACTTATGTTTCATCAGATAGACATAGCAATATCTGCTGAAATCATCCGTGAACGTGACAAAGTACAGATGCCCACCTCTGGTCGTTGCGCTCATAGGTCCACATACATCTGAATGTATTAGGTCCAACAAGCCAGTGGCCCTTTCAGCCTTTTTGCTAAAAGGCGCCTTTGTCATCTTGCCTCTTAAACATGATTCGCATGTATCAATTGACTCCAAGTCAAATGACCCTAGGACTCCAGCTTTGTGAAGCCTAGCTATGCGCTTCTCGTTTATATGGCCAAGACGACAATGCCATAGGTAGACTGGATTAAGTTCGTTAGGCTTAACCCTTTTCATGTTTATGTTATAGATATGATTGGTTTCATTTAAGTCCAGGACATATAGGCCATTATTTAATAGAGCATCTCCATAAAATAACCCCTCTCTGGATATAGAAATTCGACCATTTATAATAGTAAAATCAAATCCAGAAATATCCAACATTGATACAGAGATAATATTCCTGCACATAGCAGGTACAAAGTAACAATGTTCTAAAATTAAAACCAATCCGCTGGGCATCATTAGGTGGTATTCGCCAATCTCTATGGCAGCAACCCTTGCTCCATTCCCGACCCGCAAGTCCACCTTTCCTGACCCCAGCAACCTTCTGTTCTTAAGTCCCTGCACATTGCAACAAATGTGAGAACCACATCCAGTATCAATTACCCAGGATGTTGAAACAGTAAGGTTAATATCTATAACATAAATACCTGAAGAGGACGCACGTTGACCCCTTCTTTGCTCTCCGATCAGCTTGGGACACGATCTCTTCCAATGGCCCGCCTGTCTGCACCCGAAACAGACGTCCTCAGGACCTGCCTTCTGCTGGGCCTTGGGTTGGGCCTTGGCCTTCTTGGCTTTGGCCTTCTTGGCCTTAGCCTTGGCCTTTTCCTTAGCCTTACCCTTAGCAAGAGGAGCGTTCCCCTTGTTAACCAGCAGCACCGGCGGACTCTTCTTGATCGACTGCTCAGTAAGCTTAAGCATCCCATGCAGCTCACTGACAGTGCGGTTCATCCCTTGCATGTTGTAGTTAAGGATGAACTGATCATAAGAATCCGGCAAGGATGCAAGGATTGTGTCCACCGCCAACTCTTGAGAGATAGGCGATCCGAGACGGGCCAAAGTATCCAAATAGCCCTTCATCTTGAGCACGTGTGCACTCACAGATGTCCCGGCCCCCATCTTACAAGAGTGGAATGCCTTATTGGTTAGGTACCTTTCCTGACGAGCTTGCTCTTGAAACATCTCATTAAGAGTTGTTATCATAGCATAGGCTTGATGGTCCATAAACTATTTTTGCAGTTCGGGGACCATGCAAGCCAACATAAGGCACGTCACATCCCGGTTGTCCTTGACGTGCGCCTCGTATTCCTCCAGCTAGGCAGCCGGTGGATTACGTCCTTGAGGCGCAGCTGGCACAAGCCTTTCCAGTACATACTCTTTTAACTCTTGTCTTAGAACTATCCTTAAGTTCCTAGACCAGTCTAAAAAGTTAGGACCGGAAAGCTTGTCCTTTTCAAGAATTGATCGCAGTGATAAGGTATTTGTGTTTGCCATTTGGGTGTTTCTACATAGAAAAACATTGAGAGTGTTAATAAAGGGCTTTGCTTTGTTGTTCCCATATAAAATTAATAATGAATCAAGTTATTAATTTAAACCGAGTTGTTGGGCTCATGGGTCGAGATCCATATTTCATTAAGATATAGCCAAACGAGGGTTTGGTACAACTATACCTTAATTATTTAGGTAGGAACGCCGTCCAATCCCAACCTAGGGACTCTCGGTTTGATGGGCTTGTTGGCACTTACCCATCTGTGCTTAGGGCCAAGAGAATCCTACTACCCACGCTAAGTCAAATCCTCCATCCAAGTGTTAGAGTATCCCATACTCTAACCCAATACAAAGTGACAATACTCCAGTGCATCCTGCGAGGGCATGGTCTGCAATTGGCTTATTCCCACTTCGATTCGGTTTTGAATGAGGGAAGCACTTTTAAGCGACTTAGTAATTTCCGTTTGGTTATTAGATTCAATAACAACGGCTTACATACATAAAGCGGGTGAATGAGCTATTGGAACATACATACATGCATGCAAATGAATATAAAACATGATTAAATAAAATTAAAATGGACTGCTATGGGCCTATGTTACATCCTAATATTATTCTAGTAAACCTATACTAGAAACAGATATTAGGCGGGCCTCCATCTTCTCCTTCTGGGCTTGTACCTCCAATTTGGGCTTGCACCTCCAATTTGGGCTTGCACCTCCATTCGGGCTCACCACTCCATGGGCTTCTTCTTTTACAAATTTTATAATATTTAATTTAAATAAAATAAAATCACATTAAAAGAGAAACGACACGCAGGCCGTATTTACCCAAAAGAAAAATACAACCCATCTCGTAAAAGGCCCAATAGCATCCAATCATACATTCATTCAACCATTCATATGCATCCAATACATACAATTCAAAAGCATGTCATAATGCATGATTTAAGCCCATTAAAATTATGTCAAAGCCATTATTAGGAAATCGCCAATTTTGGCCCACCATGGTTCTAACCCTTAACGGGTTTTGGGCCTCCAGCCCAGGCAGTCCAACTGCTCCCACTGGAATTGGGAAACCACGGGTCCAATTTAGCCGTCCGAGTAATTGTGCCAAAATTACCCGAACCAATTTCCATCAACCATATTAATTTCCAAAACTAATATCCCATGAACGAAATAAAATTCATCCAAGAAACCATGCGCATTTAAATTACATAAATTTAAACACACGAATTTTAAAACCAATTAAAATTTCAAAACTGGGCCCCGGACCCTAAAACCCGCAAAATCCAAAAACTGGGCCCGGCCCGCTGCAGCCGCCTAGCGGCTGCCCGCTGCTGCCGCGCGGCAGCCAGTACCCAGCAGTGGCCGCCCAGTGGCCACTGCCCAGCAGCAGTCCGCTGCTGCCGCCCAGCGGCAGCTGCTGTCCAGCAGCTGCTGCTGCCGCTGCCTGCGGTGCCCAGCGCCACGGGCAGCTGCTGCTGCCGCGCCTCCTGCCGCGTGCGGCGGCCGCCGGCAGCCCCGCACCCCGGGAGGCTGATTTTTTTTTTTTTTTAAAAAAAAAACAGAATTAAAAAAATATCCATCCATCATCCATAGCAATTCACCAAGAATTACAATAATACAACAAAATTAAAACAACATAAACCAATATGCAACGCAGAGACGGCAGCGCTGCTGTCCCGGCAGGACAGCAGAGACGCTGCGCATGCAGCATCCTGCTGCAGGCAAGGAGGGAATCACAAATTACGATTCCCTCACCCAAAACATTATATATATATATATATATATATATATATGGAAATCAAATAAATAATTCCAGCCACAAAAAAAAAGCAAGGATAATCAATTCAAAAAATCCGAAATTAAAACTAACAACGGATAGAATCGATAAAACCAATCTTGAAACCTATTCTTTCTTCAAGAACACTTTCAAGAATGAATCCCAATCAATCTAATAGACAAAATCTAGGCTCTAATACCACTGTTAGGATTCGTCATCAGAAAAATAATGTGGCGAAGCAGAAATTACAAATTTTCCTAGAATCCATCTATCGTGTCCGATTACCATTGATTGGAATAAAAACCAATTTGGATCAAGAGAGATTAACTCATCGGATTCGTCTCTTCTAGAGACTGCTGCAGAATCGTTTCTTGAATTGTGATCTCTAAAGTCCAGTGCACGACCAAATATCGAGCGGGAATCGGTGCTAGCAGAAGAAGCGGAAGGAATGGAAAATTAATTGCTGTAAATTGTGGCTGTTTTTTGGGCTGCAATGGGGCTGAATTTTCAGCAATTAATTTTAGGGCTAGGGTTAGGTTTTCTTCCTTAAGTGTGCCTTTATATAGACACCTTGTCTAATTAGGTTTTAATTAGGTTAATTAAACCCAAGCCCACCAGGATTATAATTACATAAATAAACTTCAATTAAAAAGTATATACTATGTAATTTAATTCTATTTTGCTAAATTTAATTACCCCTAAATAAAATTAAATCACACTTAAGTAAATACAATACATGTATTTTATTTTCCTACTTAGGAAAATTATTTAATTAATTGTTTACTTTATGTAATTCAATTAATTGATAAATTAATTAATTACATTATGTAAACTTATTAATTAAATTAAATCAACCCAATGTTAATTAATTACCTTGACACCAAATGTCAACTAATTAATTAACGCATTCCTTCCAAAAGTTCCCGCTCAGTTGATCTATGTGCACGATCTTATGGGTCTGTCTTTATGTTGGTAGTAGGCCCAAGGCCCACAGACTGTAAGTGGGTTCTAGCAAAGCATTACAACCTCCAATTAAGATAGAGATGCAGCAGTCTATTGAAGACACTGACCCATTAGTAATCTCACAATGTCCTTTGCCAAACGATATTGATATGAATAAACAAGAGGCATGGTGTCCGTCACCCTCTTCTGCTGTTTGTTATATTTCTTGATCTTGAGTTGACTGATTAATCAAATAAGAAATTGACTTACTTCGGTATTGCCATACACTTATCAGTCCCACTCATCAAGTGACCAATGATATCATCTCGGTGTTACCCTAGTGGCAATTCCATCACTTCATCATCAATATCAATATGTTCACCGGTCCATCCAATCATACCCTTTTTTAGCTTCATTTTACAGACCTGTTAGGCATGTGTCAAAGTGAACCAAATTCCATATTGATACTATAATGAAATCTGGTCTAAGGACAAAAGAGACCTACTCAAGAAAGACCTATGATGCGACAACCATGTCGCTTTCTTGTGTTGATCGATCTAGTCCCATGTCAACGACATGTACCTATATTCATGACTGACTATACAAGTACTATGGCTAGTTCAGAACTGCCATACAGTCATCGAATATACAAGTCTGTGGTTCTATTCGTTCCCACGATTAGAACAAACTTGGGATAGGTTTTATAATTATCAATCAATGGATACTCTACTCATATTATAGCACAAGATATAAATGAAATAGATTAATTACCTTTATTATATGTGGCACGAATAATGTATTCATATAATGAGTCTTAATGTATAATACTACAAGAATCCAATGCCCTAAGAACTAGGTGTTGGAAATGCCCTAGTCCCGAGGCATTGGTTCTTGTTGTTGGGGAATTAATCGCATAAAACAAACATAAAACGCAGCGGAAAAAGATTAATCCCCACCAAGGACCCATGTACATTACATTGAATCGGAAGGAGGGTTAAAGAATTACCTTAATTCTTTGAAGTTTGAATCACTTAGGAACCAAATTAGCTTCCCTCTACGGTTGATCCACACGGAGCAATTGATTCACCGCGTGCTAGCGCCGGGATTGAAGAACGATTCTTCGAACGAGACAGAGAAAGCGAAAAATCAGATTTTTCCTTGGAGTTTTGTTGAGAATTTCGGCTGCCACTATTCACCTTTGTGTGTCTGCCGAAAATCTGCTGTGTACTTAGTATATATAAGTCATTTTGGTTTAGGTTAATTGTTTCCTTAAATAATTAACCTAAATAGTTAATTATAATTATAACCTAATACACCTATTAGTTATAATTATATATTAACCCACACAATTTAATATTAATTCTCAATTAACATTAAATCAAATCAATTCTCCATAATACATATATGTATATATAATATTATAATTAATTATATCTCCATATAATTTAATTATAATATGTAGCATACTTTATGCAATATTAATCACATTAATATTTATATATACATACATAAATATATATCACTATATATATTTATTCTCTTTCTCATTCATAAATTATTATCCAATAATAATTTATACCCGATAAGATGAACTTCATTTTGCTCTTGTGTGTGACCCCATAGGATCATATTAATTGGCAATAAGGAAATTACCATAATGTCCTTATAGGTCACAAGCGGACTCTAGCAAGCCATTACGACTACCCAATTAATATGATTGGAATGATCCAATACCTATTTATAGAATGTCATATTCCCTTTTGTCTCTTTGATATCAAGATTAATTATAAGACATGGTACACTTGTCAATCTTATATAATTAATCATATGCTTTCTCGATCTCAAAGTAAACTGTTCAGACAAATCAATTGATACTCTTATCAATTATTTGAGCACGGCCATGCATTTAACAGTCTTACTTATCGAGGGGCCCAGTGATATCGCTCTCTTGTTAGAGAGGGACAAAATCCCATATCTGTCACTCACATCCCTAAGCATGAGTCATATTGTACCCAACCACAGCCTTTATAACTACTCTGTTACAAGCAGCGTTTGACTGCGTCAAAGCACAACATGAATTCATCCCGGAATCCATGGTGACCTCAGGTCAAAGGAATCAGCTGATGACACTACTATAATCAAGATCAGTTGTGACACGTGACCATGAACTTGATCTCATAGTGGGTCTCCAGCAACATGTTCTCTAACATATTGCCCGTGAGTATAATCTGTATCTGTATACACTATATTCATCTTATGAATATCCATTATCACTCACACTAGTCTTAGTTTGTTATTATTCCCATAATAACAATCGACTAGGGAAATTTAGAATTACACAATTAATTCATGGATACATTATCATAAATACTAACATACAAATATATATGATAAAATAAGTTTTTATTAATGACTTAAGAAGATTGTTTACATAATCCAACATTGGCTTAGGGCACAATCTCTAACAATCTCCCACTTGCCCTAAGTCCAATCTCAAATGTATCTAATACCCATGGACCTAGCATGACCATCATGTAGGACTTGTGAAAGAGCTTTTGTTAGTGGATCAGCAACATTGTCTTCAGACGCAACTTTGCATATCTTCACATCTCCTCTTGAGATGACTTCTCTTATGTAGTGAAAACGCCGAAGTATATGTTTGGATTTCTGTGACACACTAGGTTCCTTAGCAAGTGATATTGCCCCATTATTGTCACACAAGAGGCTCACAGGATTCACTATGCTAGGAACGACACCAAGTTCTTTGATGAACTTCTTGATCCAAACAGCCTCTTGGGCTGCATCTGATGCAGCAATATACTCAGCTTCTGTTGTAGATGCAGCTATCGTGCTTTGCTTAGAACTCTTCCAACTTATCGCACCTCCATTCAGAATGAACACATACCCAGACTGTGACTGCATCTGATCTTGATCAGTTTGGAAACTTGCATCCGTGTAACCATTTACAACAAGATCTTCGTCCGAGCCTCCATATATCAAGAATGTATCTTTAGTTCTTCTCAAGTACTTAAGAATACTCTTGACAGCAGTCCAGTGACTATCACCTGGATCAGACTGATATCTACTTGTCATGCTCAAAGCAAAAGAGACATCTGGCCGAGTACATACCATGGCATACATGATAGATCCTATAGCTGACGCATAAGGAATCTTATCCATGCGTTGACGTTCTTCAACTGTCACAGGACATTGCTTACGACTAAGCTTTATCCCTTGCCCAATAGGAACATTTCCTTTCTTTGATTGATCCATACTGAACCTTTTCAGTATTTTGTCAATGTATGTACTCTGGCTCAAGCCTATCAATCTCTTAGATCTATCTCTATAGATCTTTATTCCAAGAATGTAGGCTGCCTCACCCAAGTCTTTCATAGAAAAACACTTTCCTAGCCAAGATTTTACTTCTTGCAAGGTAGGAATGTGATTTCCTATTAACAATATGTCATCGACATATAGAACTAGGAAAACTATATTACTCCCACTGAACTTCTTGTACACACAAGGCTCATCTTCGTTTTTGATGAAGCCAAACTTTTTGACTGATTCATCAAAACAATGATTCCAACTTCTTGATGCTTGCTTCAAACCATAAATGGCCTTTTGAAGCTTGCATACTTTATCAGGATTCTTTGGATCGACAAAACCTTCAGGCTGTGTCATGTACACATCCTCAACAAGGTTTCCATTTAGGAAAGCTGTTTTGACATCCATTTGCCATATTTCATAGTCATAATATGCTGCTATGGCAACAAGAATTCTGATGGACTTGATCATAGCTACTGGCGAAAAGGTTTCGTCATAGTCTATACCATGAACTTGTCGGTAACCCTTTGCCACTAACCTTGCTTTATAAGTCTGAATATTCCCATCCATGTCCGTTTTCAACTTGAAAACCCATTTGTGCCCTATTGCTTTAGCACCCTTTGGGAGATCAACCAAAGTCCATACTTTGTTGTCGTCCATGGATTGAATTTCTGACTTCATAGCATCAAGCCATTTTTCAGATTCTGAATTAGAGACAGCTTCCATGTACGTGGAAGGTTCATTCTCTTCTAACAGAATCAGATCATTTTCATTCGTGACGAGAAATCCATATCTCTCGGGCTCATGACGAACTCTACTTGATCTACGTTGGACTTGTGTTACTGGTTCTGACTCAACAACTTCTTGTGAATCAGGTTGTTCCATTTGAAACTCACTTTCAACTTGGTTATCCATATTTTCTTGTAGGTGTACTTTACTCCCACTGATTCCTTTGGAAATAAACTCTTTTTCCAGGAATGTACCACCCTTAGCAACAAACACTTTGTTTTCACTAGGATTGTAAAAGAAATAACCTTTAGTTTCTTTTGGATAACCAACAAAATTGCATTTCACAGATTTTGGTGATAACTTGTCTGAAATCAAATATTTCACATAGGCTTCGCATCCCCAAATCTTGAGAAAAGACAAATTTGGTTTCTTACCAATCCATATCTCATATGGTGTCTTTTCAACTGCTTTTGATGGAACTCGGTTCAGTGTGAATGCCGCTGTTTCAAGTGCATATCCCCAAAAGGATAGAGGAAGATTTGTTTGACTCATCATAGACCGAACCATATCCAATAAAGTTCGGTTCCTCCTCTCAGACACACCATTCCACTGTGGTGTACCAGGAGGAGTTAATTGTGAGACAATCCCACAATTTCTAAGATGATCGTCGAACTCTTGGCTCAAATATTCACCACCTCGATCAGATCTAAGTGCTTTAATTGTCTTGCCAAGTTGGTTTTGTACTTCATTTTGGAAGGCTTTGAACATTTCAAAGGATTCCGACTTATGCTTCATTAGATATAGATAACCATATCTACTGAAGTCATCAGTGAACGTAATGAAGTATTGAAAACCACCTCTAGCAGTTGTGCTCATAGGCCCACATACATCTGTATGTATGAGTTCTAATAAGTCACTAGCCCTTTCACTGTGACCAGTAAAAGGACTCTTGGTCATCTTACCCATTAAACAAGACTCGCAAGTGTCATATGTTTCAAAAACATCTAGACCCAAAATTCCATCTTTATGGAGTTTTGAAATGCGTTTCTCATTAATGTGTCCTAGACGACAGTGCCAGAGATAAGTAGGATTCACAATATTTGTTCTTATCCTTTTGGTATTTATGTTATATACATGCTCATCATAACCTTCACTAAGGTTCAACAAATAAAGACCATCATGTAAATCCGCATTTGCATAAAACAAGTCTTTATTGAAAAGCAATAAGTGATTATTCTCAATAACACATTTAAATCCTTCCTTGTCCAAACATGAAATAGAAATGATGTTCCTAGACAAATTAGGAACAAAATAACAATTATTCAAAAGGAGAACAAGTCCACTTGGCAACTTGAGCTCGTAGCGACCGACTTCATAAGCAGCAACTCTAGCTCCATTCGCCACATGGAATTCTACCTCGCCCTTCTTGAGCTTTCTACTTCCTCTAAGCCCCTGCACATTCATACAAATGTGAGAACCACAACCGGTATCTAATACCCACGAAGTAGAAACAAAAGTAGAATGAAGTATTTCAATAACATGAATACCTTGATTAGCGGTCTCACCGCCTCTCTTCTTCCTCAAGTCCTCCAAATAAAGCTTGCAATTTCTGCGCCAATGACCAGGCTGATTGCAGAAATGGCATGCGCCTTCCTTTGGAGGCTTTGCCTTGGTAACAGCTTTGGGCTTCTTTGCATCCTTCCCAAACTCTTTGGGTTTGTTTGCTTTACCCCTCTTCTTCTGGATCCTACCCTTTTGCACCATATGGATCCCTTTGGAGCTTGGCTTCTCTTTTATAGTTACTTCAGCGTTTTTCAGCATCCCATGCAGTTCGCTGACCGTTTTGTCCATATCATTCATGTGATAATTCATGACAAAATGGGAGTAACTCTCGGGAAGAGAATTAAGGATCAAATCCGTTGCCAACTCAGGTCTGAGTGGCGAACCAAGCCTCTCCAACTGATCAATGTACCCTTTCATCTTCAGAACATGGGCACTAACCGAACTCCCTTCGGTCATCTTGCACCCAACCAAAGATCTCAAGGTCTCATACCTTTCCCTTCTCGCTTGCTTTTGGAACATTTCCTTAAGCTCTTGAGACATCTCATATGCCTCAAATGTTTCCAGATCCTTCTGAAGTTCCGGAATCATTGATGCGAGCATCAGGCACTGTACATCAATCTGATCATTTTGATGCTTGTGGAAAGCATCCCTTTCAGCTCTTGAAGCTGTGGTGGGTGGAGGGTTAGCGGGCAAAGGCCCATCCAGAACATATAGCTTTCGCTCTTGCTTGAGAACAATTCTCAAGTTGCGATACCAGTCTAGGTAATTTGTTCCATTCAGTTTATCCTTCTCAAGGATAGATCGAATAGAACCGGGATTGCTTGTGTTGGCCATTTATCTACAACAGAAAATATATGCAAAGTTAATTACATAAGAGAATATAGCTCCCACTAAAATTATAAAACCCTTTAAAATATTTAAGTGGGTAAAAGACCCAAAATCCATACTTAACCATAGCACTGCTTTGGCATGTCCCTATGATTAAATATAATTTCGGTAGACATCACCATGTCAATTACATCATTATGTAACTCTTTTAATTTATGAGATGCATGATATCATATATCATATTTAATTTGTATGTTACTCATCTCATCCTTGCCTCGGGCTCAAACACCTTTTTGATTAACCCTTTAGTTAAACCAATTACAACACAATGAGAATCACCTTTTCTCATATTATTGCTTCGCTAAGGTCACAACATGCGTACCCGCCCTGGCGGTATACCATGATGCGAACATAGTACTTGACAAGTGTTATACGTAATTGGGTGGCAAAAATATAAACTTCATAAGTTTATTTAGGGTTTATAAATCCCGTGATTAAAATTTTATCATATACAAAACATGGCATTAATATTAAACTTTCCAAGTTAACATTAATCCTAGCATGGCATCCAATGTCATACATTCATCTAGCATGCATATTTCATACTAGGCATGGCATCACATGGCATCAAAATATAAAACATGCAATAGACTCGAAAAACCGTGTTATGGTATGGTTTTATCTACATTGATTTTCATAGGCCAATATGAAAATCAACAGGTCATTTCCTAGGTGGTTGCAACCATCGCATGGTCACAGCACAGCCGCACCCCTTGGATCCGTCTTCACGTCTTTGTTCCTTGGCATCATCTCATGGATTTACATATTTAACAAAATTGTATCCTATACAATTTTCTAGTAAGATAAGATTTACAAACAATAAATTGCATCCTATACAATTTATCTAGAAAATAAGATTACATAAATACAAACGACTCGCAGGCCATATTTATAAAACTTTACATCCACCAAAACCAAAGGAAAACAAAAACATCCACAGGGTCCAAAACCATACCACAACACCATGCATAAAATTATCACAATAATTTTACATCTACAAGATTTAGGGTTCAAAAACTAAACACAATCTTATTGTATTTAAAAGAAATTGATTTGAGAAGAAAAGGTATAGAAGACAATTTCTACATTGCAGCACTAAGGGAACACGGCGTGCAAAACCGGTTTGCACGGCGTGCAACACTTGCACGCGGCCGTGTTCCTCGCTGTTACTCAGCGCACATGAGAAATTTCCGGTTGCACGCCGTGCAAAACCAGTACACGGCGTGCAACACACATATGCACGGCGTGCAACACTTGCACGCCGGCGAGTTATGCACTGATTCTCAGCTTACGAAAACGATTTCCGACTACACGCCGTGCAAAACCAGTACACGGCGTGCAACACACGTTTGCACGGCGTGCAGTGCCTGCACGCCGGCGTGTTCTGCACTGAAAAACAATTTTGCGTCAATTTGTTCAAAACAACAATTTCCAAATCAATTCCAAACGTTATTCACAATAACAAAGAACCCTAAATCAAAAACATATAACCCTAACATGCAATTTTGATCTAATCAAAATAACAAATCCAATTCAATCAATGCACAAGTGGCTCTGATACCACTGTTGGGGAATTAATCGCATAAAACAAACATAAAACGCAGCGGAAAAAGATTAATCCCCACCAAGGACCCATGTACATTACATTGAATTGGAAGGAGGGTTAAAGAATTACCTTAATTCTTTGAAGTTTGAATCACTTAGGAACCAAATTAGCTTCCCTCTACGGTTGATCCACACGGAGCAATTGATTCACCGCGTGCTAGCGCCGGGATTGAAGAACGATTCTTCGAACGAGACAGAGAAAGCGAAAAATCAGATTTTTCCTTGGAGTTTTGTTGAGAATTTCGGCTGCCACTATTCACCTTTGTGTGTCTGCCGAAAATCTGCTGTGTACTTAGTATATATGAGTCATTTTGGTTTAGGTTAATTGTTTCCTTAAATAATTAACCTAAATAGTTAATTATAATTATAACCTAATACACCTATTAGTTATAATTATATATTAACCCACACAATTTAATATTAATTCTCAATTAACATTAAATCAAATCAATTCTCCATAATACATATATGTATATATAATATTATAATTAATTATATCTCCATATAATTTAATTATAATATGTAGCATACTTTATGCAATATTAATCACATTAATATTTATATATACATACATAAATATATATCACTATATATATTTATTCTCTTTCTCATTCATAAATTATTATCCAATAATAATTTATACCCGATAAGATGAACTTCATTTTGCTCTTGTGTGTGACCCCATAGGATCATATTAATTGGCAATAAGGAAATTACCATAATGTCCTTATAGGTCACAAGCGGACTCTAGCAAGCCATTACGACTACCCAATTAATATGATTGGAATGATCCAATACCTATTTATAGAATGTCATATTCCCTTTTGTCTCTTTGATATCAAGATTAATTATAAGACATGGTACACTTGTCAATCTTATATAATTAATCATATGCTTTCTCGATCTCAAAGTAAACTGTTCAGACAAATCAATTGATACTCTTATCAATTATTTGAGCACGGCCATGCATTTAACAGTCTTACTTATCGAGGGGCCCAGTGATATCGCTCTCTTGTTAGAGAGGGACAAAATCCCATATCTGTCACTCACATCCCTAAGCATGAGTCATATTGTACCCAACCACAGCCTTTATAACTACTCTGTTACAAGCAGCGTTTGACTGCGTCAAAGCACAACATGAATTCATCCCGGAATCCATGGTGACCTCAGGTCAAAGGAATCAGCTGATGACACTACTATAATCAAGATCAGTTGTGACACGTGACCATGAACTTGATCTCATAGTGGGTCTCCAGCAACATGTTCTCTAACATATTGCCCGTGAGTATAATCTGTATCTGTATACACTATATTCATCTTATGAATATCCATTATCACTCACACTAGTCTTAGTTTGTTATTATTCCCATAATAACAATCGACTAGGGAAATTTAGAATTACACAATTAATTCATGGATACATTATCATAAATACTAACATACAAATATATATGATAAAATAAGTTTTTATTAATGACTTAAGAAGATTGTTTACATAATCCAACATTGGCTTAGGGCACAATCTCTAACACTTGTGTTTGTATAATACATTTGTGCATTAATGTAAACTTTATGTATTATACAATTTGTGTCAAGGAAATAAAGGCATTAATCTATTTATTATATGTCTTGTGCTATATGTTAAATAGAGTATCCAATGGACATATCCATATCCATGTTGTCAAGTGTGAGGCACTTGGCAGTAAGACTGTGGATAGTGATAACGATATGACCATAAAGTCATCCGTAGTCTGTTCCAATCATGGGAATGAATGGAACCAAAGACTATCGTTAGCCTGGTTGTATGGCGGTGTCTTACCGGTCATAGAACATGGAATGTCAACTAGGTTAATGGGTACATGCAAAAAGGGCATGGTACTGGATTGATCCACTTAACGGGAATCTACATGGTATAGTATCACAAATGATTCTCGCGTAGTACTTGTATAAGTCCTTCGACCGGACCATATGATGGTGTTGCATGTGAAGTGGCACACTTTGGTGTACGCCCAACGGGCCTGTAAAAGGGTGCCAAGTACGGGTACGTTCGGGTGTGTCAGTGAGCATGGCAGCACTATGGATATGCAGAAGGGAATGTCACTCAGTGATTCACTGAGACGATATCATCGGCCTCTTGAAGAATGTTACTGATAAGTGTGCGGCCGCACCCGAACAAGATTGGATCTTGTTTGTGAGCATCAGTTCATTCAGTATCAAGTAAAGGTCCAGACACAAGGAGGGTGATACTTCCATGCCTCTGTGTTGGACACCGATATCAGCGACATGGGATTTACAAGTTCAAACTACTGGGTTACGTTTTCAGTTGGACTGCTTACTCCGTCTTAATTGGGGGCTGCAGTGGCTTGCTAGAGCCCGCCTGCAGTCTGTGGGCCTTGGCCCACTGCCAACATAAAGACGGGCCCATTGGATCGTACACATTGAACGTCTAGACTTTAACTAGTCGGATTAAGTGTGTACTTGGAGTATACACGTTTGAAGAGAGAGAGAGACATATTAATTATATTATATGCATCAATTGGATTGATCAAAGTGATATAATTAATATTTATTTTGGCCTTCTCATAATTAATTCAATGAATTAATTTATGGGATTATTTCCTAGGTGGAAATATTATGACATGTATAGGTTTACATGTTTGTCATTTTATGTGTGTCTAATTTAAGCCATTGATTCAATTAATAGGTCAAATGCATTTTAATTTAAATGTATTTCATATGTTACTTGGTATCATATGTATACATACATGTTAACTTGGAATTGCATTTGAACTTAATTAAATCAAAGGAAGTCAAATTGGGCTTAAGACATAAAATGACATTCCCCACCTAATGTGGGATGAGATGGCCGAAATTTATGGCTAAGGGATGAGTCATGCCTTTTTGTGTTAAGAGTGATGAGTCATTGAGTGATGAGTCATTCTTGAAACAAAAGATGAATGATTAAAAGGGTGAGTCATGGTATGACTTTTTGGTGGCAAAGTTGGACTTTGCTTCCTTAAGGAAATATCTTCTCCTTTCTTCCTTCATCCTTGGCCGAATTCAATGCATGGTTTTGGGTGAGTGTGATGACTCATTCATGGGACAAAATAGCTTGGTGAGTCATGCTTGATAAGGAGGTGATATGTGATGAGTCATATGATGAGTCATTGGTTTGACTTTATCTATATCATTTCTTTGGGTTGAAAAATCAGCAATGATTTTTCCTTGGTTTGGCCGACCACTTTGGCTTCTCTTTTGGGGAATAAAAGCAAAGAAGCTTGAGCTATTTTGCCCACTTTTGATGCATTAATTCTTTTGGAAAGAACTAGGTGCACACTTGAGAATATTGGTTCTATCTTTTGGAAAGATAGATTTTTCTTTTGCAAAGAAATAGGGACAGCCATAAATCTCAAGTGAGCAGCCCCTCTCTCCCTCTCTTCTTGTGATCCGAGTCGCTAGCACGGGTTTCGGTCCGAGAGCCGTTCGTGTACGCATCGGTGGAGGAAATCTACACTTGATTTCTGCAGTCTGCATCCGTCTCTTAGAGAGACTTTGTGGTGAGTTTTTGAAACCCTCCTTTTATGCTTTAAGTTTTTGATTTCCACATCTTAAGCTCCTGGGCCGGATTCGAGGAAATCGACGCGTATTTCCGCTTTTATCGGTCGGTTTCCCGTGACGAATCCCAACACTAGGGTGCAGAAGAAGGGGAAGAATAAGGTATCCACCGAGATAGATAGGGAGGAGGAGGAGGAAGAGGCTACTGGGGATGATGTAGAGCCTACCTGTGAGTGGACGACATTTTCGATAGAAAGCGGACTCTCTCGGAAGGGAGCCTAGATATCGCGCAACCCTCCTTTGCATGGGGTTTTTAGAATGGAAATTCAAATTTTGAAAAATTAAATTGTTTCATAAAAGAACCGAGACCTAAGTCTAGATAGAGAGTGTAGGAGTTGGCACCCGGTTCAGCTCATTCGGGAAATTACAGTGTAGCTGAACCGGACAAAGGCCGCTACACTTTCCAGAGATCTAGGTCCAGACAAGTCCCTCATTTCGTGTCTAATCAAATTAAAATTAGCCAATGTTCTTTCATGGTATTTTATAATTCTAACATCCATTTTTAGTAATAAAAGCATCCAGCGTACACATAGATGAAATAAAAATAAAGCACTAAATAATTAAATTATTACAACCTGATCGAATAAAAAATAAAAACTCTCTTCCTCACCTTACAAACACCTAAAATACAAGATTTATCTAAAAATTTACAACCGCCGAAAATACACGAATTAATCTATTAATTACATCAAAATGAAAAATAAAATAAACTAAAAGCTACAAAATAGACAGTTAGAACAATTTACGGCACACCACAAATAGGACTCAAATTAGACAGAATGGGATTTCAAGGAGTTCGGGGGCATGCAATTGGGGGATAACCGGGTCGGCTCCGCTAGCCTGCCCGATTAGACCGGGAAAACAATTTTGAAACGTCCTTGTATTTTTGTTTTGTGAGAAAATCATTTTGAAAACATTTTCTTTTCCATTTTACTTTAATTTATCGTGTGAAGTGGGTCGATTTACCTGAGATTCGGGTCTCCATCGTGGCATTGTTCTAGATGCAATTACATTGAAATTAAATCTAGGGTCATGAATGCACAAAACAAAATTCATTTTCGGTGATTTTCTAATTTTTCTGAATTTTTATGATTTTTAGAAATTTTCATGGATTAATCTGGAAATTCTGCCTCTAGACGGAGGTTACAGTCGTGCAACTATAACTACAATCGTACGACTGTAATTACAGTCGTGTGACCATAGTCCTTCCATCTGTAGAAAATTGTCAAAATTTTATTCAAATAAAACTAAAAGCCCGGGGAAATCAAGAACACTCGTACGACTGTATATACAGTCGTACGACTGTTCTTCAAAACAAGAACAGTCTTACAGCTGTTCTTGATTTCCAGAAACAACAAGCCTAAAAATTGAGTTTTTATGCACACAAACACATCAAATCACCTAGAAAAAGCAAGAAAATGAAGGTTTGTGGTATAATTACCATTGTGACGCTGATCCACCATAGGTTTGACCACTGGAAATGCCCTAATCACCTCCAAATTGATTCTTTTTCCTTTGAGCTAAGGTTCCAAAAATTAAGTCCAAAAACCTCCAAAATGTCACGGATTTAGAGAGTTTAAAGTCCGAAATTGTTTGAATTTGAAGTGCCAAGTTGTCAACCTATGATTTCTATTAAGTTTTAAACTTTAACACTTAAGAATCAAATGAAAAAAAGGAGAAAAAGATGGATTGGTTTGGTTTTCACTTTTTCTCTCTTTTTCTCTCTTTTCCTCCAATTTTCTCTTAATTTCTGCCAAACTCTTGAAAGATCAAAAGTCCTTCACTCTCTCTTCTTTCTCCCTTTTATTTTCTGGATTCTTGCTGCAGAATTCGGGCATTAATTGCCCCTCCCATCAATCTAAATTTTTTATTTCACAAGATATGGGCTGCTGTACCTGCTCAACTAATGCAGTCAAACGACTGTATTATAGTCGTATGACTGTAATATAGCCCCACGACTGTAATTACAGTTGTGAAAATTTTTTTTTTTTACGTCCGAAAAATTCCGACGCTTATAGCTACCCCTTGTGTGATCAAATTCGGCACCCGACTCCAAGTCTAACATACCTGAGGTGATGAATTTGAGAGCATGGATTGAAGCACCGCAAACGCAAGAAAGAAACATGCAAATGACTTGTTGAAGCCCCACTGTCATGATGATGCACTAAATTGCTTGGATGGAATAAGCTGATGCTGGGTCTAGTTTACCCGAGGTGAAGTTGGAGGTGAAATAAGCCGATACCGGGTCTAGGTTACCTAAGGCGATGCTGGAGATGAAATAAGCCGATACCGAGTCAAGGTTACCCGAGGCGAGGTTGATGATGAAATTAGCCGATACCAGGTCTAGGTTACCTAAGGCGAGGTTGATGATGAAACTAGCCGATACGGGGTCCAGGTTACCCGAGGTGAGGTTGAATGGGATATGGAATGAAGTCGATCTGGGCCGATACCGGGTTTATGGTACCCGAGGCAAATCTGCTGGGGATCTGGAATGAAGCCGATCTGGGCTGATCTAGGCTGATACCGGGTCTATGTTACCCGAGGTAGATCTGCTGGGGATATGGAATGAAGCTGATCTGGGCCGATACCGAGTCTATGTTACCCGAGGCAGATCTGCTGGGGATATGGGATGAAGCTGATTTGGGCTGATACCGGGTCTATGATACCCGAGGCAGATCTGTTGGGTATGTGGGATGAAGCTGATTTGGGTCGATACCGGGTTTATGTTACCCGAGGCGGATCTGGAATGAAGCCGATCTGGGCCGATACCGGGTCTATGTTACCCGAGGCGGATCTGCTTGGGATTTGTAGTGAAGCCGTTCTGGGCCGATACCGGGTCTATATTACTCGAGCCGGATCTGCTGGGGATCTAGAATGAAGCCGATCTGGGTCGATACCGTGCCTATGTTACCCGAGGCGGATCTGCTAGGGATCTAGAATGAAGCCGATCTGGGCCGATACCGAGTCTATGTTACCCAAGGCAGATCTGCTGGGGATGTGGAATGAAGCCGATCTAGGCCGATGCCGGGTCTATGTTACCCAAGGCGGATCTGCTGGGGATCTGGAATGAAGCCGATCTGGGCCTATGCCGGGTCTATATTACCCGAGGCAGATCTGCTGGGGATCTAGAATGAAGCCGATCTGGGCCGATACCGGGTCTGTATTACCCGAGGCGGATCTGCTGGGGATCTGTTCGTGTCTGAGACATTGATGATGAATTTCTGCATTTGATATTGCAAGTCTTCATTCCTTGATTGAGAGATTTTGAACAAAAAATTTTTGCCCCTTCGATCAAGAATGAAGACTAGCTGGGGATGAATGCTTTGTGTATGTATGCATGATGATGCATATGCACATGGAAAATAAATGATGCATTTCTCATTATTGGTTCAAAATTGATATTTCTCCTTTCTGCTGGGGAAGGTATGTTTTGCCCTCGGATGTTGGAAGACACTCTTCATACGAAGCTTCTCCTTGTTAAAGATATATGAGGACTGCTGGGGAAATAAGATGATTGCTGGGTATGCATGACAACTACTGGGGAAAGGATCGTAGTGTCCTTTGTAACTGTTCTGCTGGGGAGTAATGTGGAGGATCCCGCTGGGGAAATGCTATAAGGATTCTTGTGGGGAAATGGTAGAGAAGTTCTACCCTTCTGCCCTTATGATTCACGAATCTGGAAGTGCTCTAAATTTTGCCTGGGTTGCCCAATGTGTGTTTTCAGCCTAGCGAGCTGCTCTAACTTTTGCCTAAGGTGCATTTTCGGTTTTCACCTCGGCAAGCTTTTTTTTTTTAATGATGAAAAAAGATTAATTAAAATGGCACCATGGCTTCTTGTCCCATCATCCTTCTGGTGATAATATGATGTAGAAAAAATGCTATATGGAGCAGCATTAGGGTTCCATTTCTTGTTAGGAGCCATTGATGATGGAAAACAAGGTCTCACAGGATCGATCTCCTTAATAGTCGAGTTCTTAGACAACCACTATTGCTCTTCGGAAACATGAATTAGATTTGGAGTGCGATAAAAGATTTTAGATTGTATGTATTTAGTACATTTTCATTGTTAAACAATGTGATATGTTCAACTAGTTAAATGCAAAGTGCTTTTTTAAATGGATGTTTAAGCAAGATAACTTTGTTTATGCATTTATCATAACCACACAAATATATTTAAACAAACACTTCACTTTATTTGTGAAATCAAAATGAGTACATTTGAAAAGATTAGTTTCCCCAAGATGGTATACACTCCACAAAGAGCCAGAATCCGTCACAAGGCATCCTTTTTAGATTTTCCGACTGATCATTTTCTCTCGTGTCTTAACTTTTGCCTAGACCGCTCTTTTTGAGTTTTCATCCTAGCAGACTCTTTTTTTTTTTTAGACATGATAATGCTTTAAATGGTCTTGATTGATAGGATTGGTGAAATCATTTCCATCCATGTCCATGATGCTGATACCACCTTTCGATAGCACTTTATTCACAACATAGGGTCCTTCCCAGTTAGGTTTGAACTTCCCCCGAACATCAACATTTGAAGGCCTTAGTTGCTTTAGAACTAAGTCCCCTGCTTTCAAATGCTGCCTAGGGTGCTTCGCATTTCGATTATAGGCTCTGGCCATTCTGCATTGGTACATCTATAGATGATCTATTGCTTTTATCCGCTTTTCATCTAGCGCAGCTAACTGCTCGTATTTAGTTTGAACCCACTCAGCTTCCGGTAACTGAGCTTCCAAGGCGACTATAAGTGACTTGAGCTCTATTTCCACTAGCAACACTGCTTCCATACCATACACCAAGGCATATGGAGTTTCCCCTGTTGGTGTTCTGACACTGGTTCTGTAACCCCAGAGAGCATACAGAAGTTTGTCAGCCCAATCTCTATAGGTGGCTACCATTTTTGACAGGATCTTCTTTATTGCCTTATTAGCTGCTTCCACCGCACCGTTAGCTTGGGGCCTATATGGGGAAGACTTATGGTGCTCAATACCATGTTCTGCAAGCATCTCAGCTATTGCCCCTTGAAACTACACTCCGTTGTTAGTCACTATATGATGGGGAATCCCGTATCGGGCAAAGATGTTCTTCTGGATGAACTTAACCATCTGTTTGGCTATTACACTAGTGAAGGATTCTACCTCTACCCATTTTGAGAAGTAATCAACCACCACGACTACGAATCGATGTCTATTAGATGCTGCAGGATGAATTTCACCAGTCATATCTATCCCCCATGCTGAAAATGGCCAACGGGATGCCAGATTCTGTAGCTCGAGTGCTGGAAGATGACTGATGTCAGCATAGATCTGACATTCGTGACATCTTTCCACTTTTGTTATACAATCAGTTTGCATAGTCATCCAGAAGTACCCTGGTCTCATTATCTTCCTAGCCATAGCGATTCCATTCATATGTGGGCGGTAAGACCCCGCATGTACTTGCTGTATCACTGTTTCTACCTCTTGCTCCGTCAGGAATCTCAAAAGAACACCGTTTGCCGTTCTCCTGTATAGTCTATCTTCAAAGATTCTAAACTGACTGGCTAGCTTTCTTAATGACACCTTATCAGCAGTATTGGCTCCTTCTGGGTATTTCCCTTCCTGTACGTACCGATAGATGTCGAAGAACCATGGCTTTTCTTCAGCTATCAATTCCATTACTTCATGCACTTCAAAGCAGGGTTGTCTTGAGGTTGCTATAACCAAAGGTTGTACTTGAGTTTCTTCTGGATTCTCCCACATAGAGGACAGTGTTGCTAACACATCAGCCATCTTGTTCTCATCCCTGGGGACATGTCTAAAGTCACATTGGCTAAATAACTCCTTTCTGTACTGTAGTAGCTCCAAGTAAGGCCATAAGGCTTCTTCTTTCAGCTCCCATTCACCTTGAGCTTGCCTAATCACTAAAATTGAATCTCCAATGATTAAGACGTCATTTGCCCCTAGTGTCAACAAAGCTTCCATCCCAAATAAGCATGCTTCATACTCTACTCCATTGTTTGTTATAGGAAAATCCAATCTCTTTGACAAAGGAATGATTTCACCATCTGGCGTTGCTATGATTGCCCCGATTCCAGCACCCTTCCTGTTCACGGCACCATCAAAGCACATAACCCATCTCTTTACTTCCACTATGGCCAGCTGTTCATCCGGGAACTCTAAATTCTCTATTTAATCCGATTCCAGCGGTTGATTTGCTAAAAACTCCGCTACAGCTCGCCCTTTGATGGTCTTCTTGGTGCTGTACTCAATGTCAAACTCTGATAAGAGTAATAGCCATGCAGATGACTTCCCAACCAACACTAGTGCTTCATACAGATATTTCATTAGGTCTACTTTAGCCACAGCTTGTATTTTGTATGACTGGAAGTAATGGTGTAGCTTCTTGGTCAGCCAGATCATTGCCACACATGTCTTCTCTACTAATGTGTACTTAGTCTCATATTCTAGCAATTTCTTACTGAGGTAGTAAATAGGGTACTCCTTCCTGCCATCTTGTTCTTGCACCAACATTGCCCCTACAGAGGAATCTTCAACAGCCAAGTATAAGATCAAAGGCTTCCCTAGAATTGATGGGCTCAGAACTGGCAGATTTACCAGATAAGCTTTGATTTTCTTGAATGCCAACTGACATCTGTCATCCCATATGATCGACTGATCTTTCTTTAATAGCTTGAAAATTGGCTCACAAGTGGAAGTCAACCGGGCTATGAAACGGCTGATGTATTGCAAGGAGCCCAAGAATGAGCGGACTTCCCTCTCTGTTTTTGGAGCCGGCATGTCTCGAATAGCATTGATTTTATCTGGGTCCATTTCTATCCCTCTCTGGCTGACTATATGACCCAGCAGCAGCTTTCCTGATGTGATCCCAAATATGCACTTCTTAAGGTTGAGTCGCAAGTTATACTCTCCAATGCGTGTAAGAAATCTATCCAGGATGGCAGGATGTTCCTCCCGGGTCATTGATTTAACAAGCATATCATCAACATACACTTCGACTTCTTTATGGATCATATCATGCAGCAAAGTTGTGATAGCAATTTGATAAGTGGCTCCAACATTCTTCAACCCAAAGGGCATTACTCTGTAGCAGAAGGTACCCCACTTTGTGATGAATGACGTCTTCACCTTATCTATCACATCCATCAGGATCTGTTTGTATGTTGAAAATCCATCCATAAAGGAATACATTGCTGCTTTTGCTGCGCTATCAACTAAGACATCAATGTGAGGCAAGGGGAAATTATCTTTTGGGCATGCTTTATTCAGGTCCTTGTAGTCGACATATACTTTGACCCTTCCATCCTTTTTAGGTACCGGGATGATACTAGCTAGCCATTCTGTATATTCCACCACTTCAAGAAATTTGGCTTCTATCTACTTAGCCACTTCTTCTTTCACCAAAGTAGCCTAGTCTGGCATCAATCTTCTTAGTTTCTGCTTCACTGGCTTGAACTTAGTATCAGTTGGGATCTTGTGAACTGCTAATTCCCTGTCTACACCCGGCATGTTCTCGTATGACCAAGCGAAAGCTTTAATATGTTTTTGCAATAGTCTTGTAAGTTCTCTCTCTTCCTCAGGTTTTAGCTTGTGTGAAATGAATACCATTTTGGGATTTTCATCTGTACTTATGTTGATTTCATGCAATATAGTGTCATGTATGCTAAATATGCTTGATGGTGATTCAAATGCATGCACAGAATTATCAGGATAAACATCACACAAGTAAGCAAACTGAGATTTCATTGCATTAAACTTGTCATAAAGTACATCATTTACATTGAAAATGGAAGAAATAGATACAACAAAATCATTTTGATCCTCCACAGGCGAAGGGCCTTGCACACCTTCAGCTTCCACTTTCATCTTCAGAGCATCATCCAAATTTACAGCTGCTTTAGCTTCTCATCCAGCAGGGCTAGTGGTCTTCTCAATTTCAGCCACCTGCGCCTTAGCGCTTTTCATGATCTCTGCTATCTCAGCAACCACAGAATCCAAGTTTACCTTGGTCATCAGCTCCTCTCCGAACCCCAAATGCCTTGCTTAAGGCCGCAGTCAGCGCACCTGAAATTACTTCTGCAGTTTCATTGCAGACTTTCTCTTTATCTTTCTTCTCAGACACTTCTACTGCTTTTTCTATCATCTCAAGCGGCTCACTTTGCAAAACAGCAGACTTAGCAACTACCTCTTCTACCACTACGGGGGCTACTGGTTCTTCCCAGCGCTTCTCAAAATCTACAACATCAGAAAATATTTCAAAGCCCGGGTATTCAATGTTCCCGACCCTCACTGGTTTGGCTTGGCCATTGTATATCTCTGCCCCATCCTTTAGGAATGGTTTCATCATAGGCTTGCCATTCTTGCCCCTTCTCCAATTCTTCTAGTCAGATGTCTCTTCTGTATACCCTAGCCTAAACTGTTTCAGCTTTCCCGAGTCAATGTTAAACTCAGGCACCCCCTGCAGGTCAATTCCAAGTCCCATGCCCGGGAAAAATTCTGCTTATGCAAATATCTGGACAACCACTCTAGCATATAGTTTTCATAAATGACCATTGGAGCATCTATGGCTCCCTCTTCCCTAACCATGGTGATCTGGAACCCGCCAAATGGTACAACTCCTTCATTTATAGCAGCAATCATAGATTGGGCATCCGCCTCAATAGTTACAATCTCTCCATTTATCGAGAACTTTATTTTCTGATGCAGAGTAGAAGGGACACCTCTTAATGGGTGGAACCACGGTCTCCCTAATAGCAGTGAGAAAATGACTGGGATGTCTATCACAGTGAAAACGACTATTGACTTGGCTGGTCTGACCTCCACTTCAGTTTCAAAAGTCCCAATTACAGTTCTTTTGGAGTCATCATATGCTCGGAACACCATGGAGGACTTCTTTCGAGCATCTTCATTCAAGCCCAAACTTGGTAGCATTTTTTATGGACATATGTTCAATGCCGACCTGTCGTCCACCATTACACAAGGCATTACTTTGTCTGTCACATGGGCTCTGATGTAGAGACCCTTATTGTGAGCCTTTTCCTTGCTGGGCAGTTCTTTTTTAGAAAAAACAATGTCGGGAGACCCAAAATGGATCTTATCCAACAGACAACATATGGCTTCCGGCGATTCAACGGGGGAAACTTCAATTTCTAACAACTTCTTTACTAAGGCCGCCCTATGCTCCTTGGAGGTCAAAAGCATATGCCACAATCTAGCTTGGGCAGGGGTTTTCTTCAATTGAGAAATAACTAAGTCTTCCTTCTCAACTCCCTCCTATGTTGATGTGCTGCCTGACCTAGTTATTGGGGCCTTGTCTTTCACTTGGGCTGCCGGTTGATACACCCTACCACTTTGGGTCACATTCTACACTTCTTGAATTTTTAGCTTCTCAATAACTGGAGGCTTAACTATCTCATCCCCACCAAACTCCTCGTATTCATCCTCCGAGTCGAGGTCATTCAAGCCTACCGGCTTTACTTCTTTCTGTTCCATCCGCCCCTCACATTCTGATTCTGCCTCAGCTTTGCTAATTGCCATAGACTGTATAGCAGGATTCGCCTGAAGGACTTGAGCAAAGATGAAATTGGAAGGCAATCCTAAGTGTACCATGTTAACTCGCTTCTTGAACGCCAGCAACGGGTTAGTCTTTGTGCTGGTTTTAGGAGGCTCTTGCAATTTCCCCTCATCAATCAACTTTTGAATAGCATCCCTTAGTTGTAGCAATTATTGGTTCTGTGACCAGTCACAACATGGTATGTGCATAAATTATCTTTATCCGCATCAGCAGGTTTCTCAAATGGCCTCAGGGACTGCAACAATCCTCCGTTTCTACACTTCGCAAAGATTTTAACCAATTGGAGAGTCCAAGGGGATATACCCTGTCCTCCTAGATTCCTATTTTGATTGCTTTGTTGATGGGTTATTGTGGCAACCTCAACTTGCTTTACCACTGAAGATTGCCCTCCTTTTCCTGCAGAGCCTGAGCTAGATCCGCTACCAGACCTGGCTGTAGCTGTTGATCTATCCCTAGAGCTATATCCTGAATTTCTACCACCTCTATGGCTTACTGCTTTCTCCTCCTCATCATGCTCAATTTTCATAGCCATACTGTATACTTCGCTGAGCTCACTGAAGGGGTGGAACTTCATAATGTTCTTGAAGATGTCTCTACTACCGTCGATCAAATTCTGGATCAATTCATCTTCATCAGGGTGGTTTTTCAACAAAATCATCTTGTTCATCCAGCGCTAGTAATATTCATCGAAGGGCTCATTTGATATTTGCTTAATTCACTCCAGGTCATACAGCTTCACCTAAATCTTGGTGTTGAAGCTGTAATATTGTTGGGATTTGTCACCAGAAATCCCCCGATTAAAGCGGAAGAATGCGATGATTTCCTCAAATCCATGCCCAGGAGCAATTGAGATGGAAATTGGAAAAACTAAAATTTAATCACAAGAGATAAATCTCTTACCCGGATTATCTCTACTAGAGATAGATGCAGACTGCAGGAATCAAGCTAGAATCCCTCCTCATTCATGTACATGAACACCTAACAAACACCACCCGTGCTAGCATCGGAAAACATGAAACCTTAGAGAGAAAAGAGAGGGGAGATTTCAGCCATAGTTGCTTGTAATACCTAGGCCGAAAATCCTAGGGTTATTTTAACCCTAGGTGGCCGAAATTCTAAAGGAGAATTTCAGCCCAATTGGCTCCTCCTTTGTGTGAGCTTTCTTCCTTTCATTTCAGGCCCAAATCTAATTTAATTAGTCTGGTTTAAATTAATTTCAAGCCCAACTTTAATTTACCCATGTATTTAATATATTACACCAAGTAACATATTATTTACATTTAAATTAAAATTGGTTTGACTAATTAATTTAATCCATTAAATTAAAATTAGATTTTTACAAAATATATTCATATGTAAACCTGTACATATGAATATTTCCACCCAGGAAATAATCTCATAATTAATCCAATTAATCATGAGAGAGCCAATCGAATATTAATTTTATTATTATGATCAATCCAATTGATCTTTATAATATAATTAATATAATCCTCTCTCTCTCCAGAGTGTATACTCCAAGTATACATGTGATTCCTTAAGTCAGTGTTCAGTCGCTCAATGTGTACGATCCCGTGGGCCCATCTTTATGTTGGCAGTGGGCCTGTGGCCCACAGACTGCAGTTGGGCTCTAGCAAGCCATTGCAGCCCCTAATTAAGATGGAGATGGCAGTCCAACTGTTATCGTAGCCCTGTAGTTTGAACTTGTATATCTCATGCCATTGATATCAGAGTCCAACACAGAGGCATGGATTAATCACCCTTTTTTGTGTCCGAACATTTACTTGATCCCGAATGTACTGATGCTCACAAACAAGTTCCAACATGTTTGGGTGTGGCCACACTCTTATCAGTCACATTCATTCAGAGGCCGATGATATCTTCTCAGTGGACTACTGAGTGACAAATCCCTTTTGCATATCCATAGCATTGCCATGCTAAGTAACATACCCAAAATTACCCATACTTAGCACCCTATTAAAGGCCCTTTAGGCATACCCCTAAGTATGCGACCTCACATGAAACACCATCATATGGTCAGGTCAAAGGATCCAAACAAGTACTACACGAGAATCACTTGTTATACCCATGTGGATTTCTCGTTTAGTGGATCTATCCAGTACCATGCCCTTTTTACATGTACCCATTAACTTGGTTGACATCCCATGTCCAATGACCGATAAGAAACCCCATACAACTAGGTTAATGTTAGTCTCCAGTTCCATTCATTCCTATGATTGGAACAGACTACGGATCTATTTATGGTCATATCGTTTACCCTATCAATGGTCTTACTGCCAAGTGCATGACACTTGTCATCATGGATATGGATATGTCCATTGGATACTTCATTTAATATATTGCACAAGATATATATAATAAATCAATTAATTCCTTTATTAATAACACAAAATGAGTATAATACATAAATCCAATAAATGTATAATACAAACACAAGGTCCAATGCCTCGGGACTAGGGCATATCCAACAATCTCCCACTTGCACTAGTTCCAAATAGGCATGGGTCTAATCCCTATAGATCTAGTATGACCCTCGTGCTTGGGCTGAGCTAGTGCCTTGGTCAAAGGATCTGCGACATTATCCTCGGTGTCCACTCTGTGTAATGCAATGTCACCTCTCTCCGCGATCTCTCGTATGAGGTGAAACTTTCTGATCACATGCTTTGTGTTCTTATGTGAACGGGGCTCCTTAGCTTGTGCAACGGCCCCATTGTTGTCACAGAAGATATCAACTGGGTCCTGGATAGTTAGTACTACTCCTAACTTAGTGATAAACTTCCTCATCCACACAGCTTCCTTAGCTGCATTACATGCCGCGATATACTCAGCTTCTATTGTAGAGTCCGTGATGGTTGGCTACTTTGAGCTCTTCCAGCTTACAGCACCACCATTTAGCAAAAATACATATCCAGACTGTGACTGGTACTAATCTTCGTCGGTCTGGAAGCTTGCATCAGTGTACCCAGTAACTGATAGCACTTCCTGACCTCCATATACTAAGAAGCTATCCTTAGTCCGGTTAAGGTACTTAAGGATTGCCTTGACAGCCTTCCAGTGATCCTCCCCGGGATCCTGCTGGTACCGGCTCATCATACTTAGTGCAAAGGTGACATCAGGTCTCGTACATAGCATGGAGTACATAATTGATCCTATAGCCGAAGCATATGGAACCAATTTCATGTTATCCCTGTCCTCCCTTATCTTAGGACAGTTCTTCTTACTAAGTTTTAGCCCATGACCCATTGGCAAGAAACCTTTCTTACCCTGGTCCATGCTAAACCTTTTCAGAACTTTGTCTATGTATAAGGCCTGACTTAGGCCCAGAAGCTGATTTGATCTATCCCTATAGATCCTGATCCCTAGGATCATCTCAGCTTCGCCTAAGTCCTTCATTGCGAAGAACTTACTTAGCCACTACTTTACCCCTTGCAGTGTAGGTATGTCGCTTCCAATGAGTGGGATGTCATCTATGTAAAGTACCAAGAATGTGGCAATGCTCCCACTAGTCCTCTTATACATATAAGGCTCATCCTGATTCTGTACGAAGCCATATTCCTTTATAGCTTCATTGAATCTAAGATTCCAACCTTGGGATGCTTGCTTCAGTCCGTAAATGTACCTTTGAAGCTTGCATACCCTTCCCGGATACTCTGGATCGACAAAACCCTCAGGTTGTGTCATGTACATATCCTCGAGTAGCTTTCCATTAAGGAAAGCGGTTTTGACATCCATTTTCCAGACCTCATAGTCGTACCATGCGGCTATGGCTAGCAAGATCCTGATGGATTTAAGCATGGCTACTGGTGAGAAAGTCTCATCATAGTCTATTCCATGGACTTGTCTGAAACCTTTCGCATCCAGACACCCCTTGAAGGTATTATCAACTTTTAGCTTGTAGCACCACTTGCAACCTATTACCTTAGCACCCGGAGGTGGATCAACCAAGTTCCAAACCTGGTTATCGTACATAGATTGCATCTCTGCCTCCATGGCTTTACGGCAATTTGCAGACTATGGGCTTGCCACAGCCTCCTGGTAGGTTTTGGGTTCTTCCTCATCCCAGATGAGAAGTGTTTGATCATCGGTGACGAGGAAACCATACCTCTCTGGTTCCCGATGATCCCTACCAGACCTTCTAGGTCCTTGTGTGTCTTGGGTCGGTGCTTCCTCCTGTGGAAGCTACACCTGGGCCTCCGAATTATCCTTTTCAAGAGCTTGTGGACCTTGAACTTCCCTGAGTTTAACACTGCTCCCACTATCTTTCTTGGAAAGGAACTCCTTTTCTAGAAAGACCCCCTTCCTTGCCACGAACACCTTGTTCTCAGCGGGGTTATAGAAGTAATACCCTATGGTTTCCCTAGGGTAGCCCACAACAGGCATTTATCGGTTTTGGGCTCTAGCTTGCCACTAGTCAATCTCTTGACATGTGTTTTGCATCCCCAAATCCTTAGGAAAGACACATTGGGCTCCCTGCCCGTCCATATCTGATATGGGGTCTTTTCCACTGCCTTAGTCAAAGTATTATTTAAAATAAGAGCAGCTGTCTCGAGGGCGTGTCCCCATAAACTAATTGGGAGAGAGGCTTGACTCATCATTGAGCGGACCATGTCCAATAGGGTCCCATTCCTCCGTTTGGACACCCCATTCCATTGTGTTGTACCTGGAGGAGTGAGCTATGGAACTATTCCATGCTCTCTCAAATATGAGTCAAACTCTAGGCTCATATACTCACCTCCTCGATCAAACCTAAGGGTTTTGATATTTCTGCCTAGCTGGTTCTGTACCTCATTCCTAAATTCCTTGAACCTATCAAGGGTCTCAGACTTGTGTTTCATCAGATAGACAAAGCCATATCTGCTGAAATCATCCGTGAACGTGACGAAGTACAGATATCCACCTCTGGTCGTTGCGCTCATGGGCCCACATACGTCTGAGTGTATTAGGTCCAATAATCCAGTGGCCCTTTCAGCCTTCTTGCTAAAAGGCGCCTTAGTCATCTTGTCTCATAGACATGACTCGCATATATCAATTGACCCCAAGTCAAATGACCCTAAGACTCCAGCTTTGTGTCATGCGCTTCTCGTTTATGTGGCCTAAACGACAATGCCATAGGTAGACAGGATTAAGTTCGTTGGGCTTAACCCTTTTAGTGTTTATGTTATAGACATGATTGGTTTCATTTAAGTCTAGGATATATAGGCCATTATTTAATAGAGCATCTCCATAAAATAATCCCTCTCTAGATATAGAAATTCTACCATTTGAAATAGTAAAATAAAATCCAGAAATATCCAACATGGAAACTGAATAATATTCCTGCACATAGCAGGTACAAAATAACACTGTTCCAAAATTAAAACCAATACACTAGGCATCATGAGGTAATATTCGCCGATCTCTATGGCAGCAACCCTTGCTCCATTTCTGACGCGCAAGTCCACCTCCCCCGATCCTAGTGACCTTCTGTTCTTAAGTCCCTGCACATTACAACAAATGTGAGAACCACATCCAGTATCCAATACCCAGGATGTTGAAATAGTAAGGTTAATGTCTATAACATAAATACCTAACGAGGACGCACCCTGGCCCCTCCTCTGCTCTCCGATCAACTTGGGACACGATCTCTTCCAGTGGCCTGCCTTTCTGCACCCGAAACAGACATCCTCAGGACCTGCCTTCTGCTGGGGCTTAGGCTGGGCCTTGGCCTTCTTGGCCTTGGCCTTGCCCTTGGCAAGAGGAGGGTTCCCTTTGTTGACCAGCAGCACCGGCAGAGTCTTTTTATCGACTGTTTAGTAAGCTTGAGCATCCCATGCAGCTCACTAACAGTATGGTTCATCCCTTGCATGTTATAGTTCAGGATGAACTAATCATAAGAATCCTGCAAAGATGCAAGGATTGTGTCCACCGCCAACTCCTGAGAGATGGGCGAAAGTGTCCAAATAGCCCTTCATCTTGAGCATGTGTGCTCTCACAGATGTCCCAGCCCCCATCTTACAGGAGTGGAATGCCTTGTTGGTCAGGTACCTTTCCTGATGAGCTTGTTCCTAAAACATCTCGTTAAGAGTTGTTATCATAGCATAGGCTTGATGGTCCATAAACTATTTTTGCAGTTCGGGGACCATGCAGGCCAACATAAGGCATGTCACATCCCTATTATCCTTGACATGCACCTCGTATTCCTCCAGCTGGGCAGCCGGTGGATTACGTCCTTAAGGTGCAGCTAGTACAGGGCTTTCTAGCACGTACTCTTTAGACTCCTGTCTTAGAACTATTCTTAAGTTCTTAGACTAGGCCAAAAGGTTGGGACCGAAAAGCTTGCCCTTTTCTAGGATTGATCGCAGTGATAATGAGTTGTTGTTTGCCATTTAGAGTTTCTACACAGAAAAATATTTTAGAGTGTTAATAAAGGACTTTACTTTGTTATTCCCATATATAATTAATAATGAATCAAGTTATTAATTAAACCGAGTTGTTGGGATCATGGGCCGAGATCCATATTTCACTAAGATATAGCCAGACGAGGGCCTGGTAAAACTATACCATAATTATTTAGGTAGGAACGCCATCTAATCCTAACCTAGGGACTCTCGGTTTGATGGGCTTGTTGGCACTTACCCATCTGTGCTTAGGGCCAGGAGAATCCTACTACCCAAGCTAAGTCAAAACCTCCATCCAAGTGTTAGACTATCCTATACCCTAACCTAATACAAAATGACGATACTTCAGTGTATCCTGCAAGGGCAAGGTCTACAATTGGCCTATCCCCACTTCGAGCTGGTTTTGAATGAGGGAAGCACTTTTAAGCGACTTAGTAATTTCCATTTGGTTATTAGATTCATTTAATAACGGCTTACATACATAAGGCGGGTGAAATGCTGTTGGATCTTACATTCACACATGCAAATAAATAAAAAGCATAATTAAATAAATAAGTAAAATGGACTGCTAGGGGCCTGTATTATATCCTAATAATATTCTAGTAAACCTATACTAGAAAACAATATCAGGTGGGCCTCCATCTTCTTCCTTCTGGGCTTGCACCTCCATTTGGGCTCACCACTCCATGGGCTTCTTCTTTTACAAATTTTATAATAAGTAAATAAAATAAAATTACATTGAAAAAGAAAAATGACACGTAGGCCGTATTTACCAAAAAAAAAAAAAATACAGCCCATCTCGAATAAGGCCCATAGCATCCAATCATAAAAAATATTTAATCACCCATATGCATCCAATACATATAATTCATAAGCATGGTACAATGCATGATTTCAGCCCATTTCAATTATGTCCAAGCCATTATTTTGAAACCGCCAATTTTGGCCCACCATGGTTCTAACTCTTAACGGGCTTTGGGCCTCCAGCCTAGGTAGTCCAACTGCCCACACTGGAATTGGGAAACCATGGGTCCAATTTAGCCATCCAAGTAATTGTGCCAAAATTACCCGAACCAATCTCAATTAACCATATTAATTTCCAAAATCAATATCACATGAATAAAATTAAATTTCATTCAAGAAGCATTACGCATTTAAATTACAAAAATTTAAACACACGAATTTTAAAACCAATAAAAATTTCAAAACGGGACCCCGGGCCCAAAAACCTGCCAAATCCAAAAACACTGGACCCGGCTCGCTGCGGCTAGGGCAACCTAGTTGCCCTAACAGCAGCCGCCGCTGCTAGAGGCAGCAGCGGCTGCCCGCTGCCCCCGTACGGCACTCCTGCCGTGCAGTGGCCGCGGCTGTCGCTGGAACCACCGGCAGCAGCCGCATAAGCGGTCGCTGCTGCTGGTGCAGTCGCTGTTCCCGCCGCATGCGGTGGCAGCCGGCGACGATTCCGCAGCCGGCAGCCCTGCACGCCGGGAAAAGCAAGATTTTTTTTTATTTAAAACAGAAAATAAAAACATGGCATCCACATCAAGAAATTCACCAAGAATCTCAAACATACAATTAAATCAAATAAATACAAACCTATATGCATATTCAATTTCAAATGTACAAAATCAAGGGGAAAAATCTTAAACCCCTAACCAAGAACCCCAACAAAAATCTCCAATTTTAAAACAAGGGATTCAACCAATTTTAACAATTTCAATGGATCAAAAGCCCGCTCTGATACTGTTGTTGGGATTTGTCATCGGAAATCACCCGATTAAAGCAGAAGAATGCGATGATTTCCTCAAATCCGTGCCCAGGAGCAATTGAGATGGAAATTGGAAAAACTAAAATTTAATCACAAGAGATAAATCTCTTACCTGGATTATCTCTACTAGAGATGGATGCAGACTACAGGAATCAAGTTAGAATCCCTCCTTGTTCACGTACACGAATGCCTAACGAACACCACCCGTGCTAGCATCGGAAAACATGAAACCTTGGAGAGAAAAGAGAGGGGAGATTTTGGCCACAGTTGCTTGTTCTACCTAGGCTGAAAATCCTAGGGTTATTTTAACCCTAGGTGGCCGAAATTCTGAAGGAGAATTTTGGCCCAATTGGCTCCTCCTTTGTGCGGGCTTTCTTCCTTTCATTTCAGGCCCAAATCTAATTTAATTAGTCTAGTTTAAATTAATTTCAAGCCCAAATTTAATTTACCCGTGTATTTAATAAATTACACCAAGTAACATAGTATTTACATTTAAATTAAAATTGGTTTGACTAATTAATTTAATCCATTAAATTAAAATTAGATTTTCACAAAATATATTCATATGTAAACCTGTACATATGAATATTTCCACCCAGGAAATAATCTCATAATTAATCCAATTAATGATGAGAGAGCCAATCGAATATTAATTTTATTATTATGATTAATCCAATTGATCTTTATAATATAATTAATATAATCTCTCTCTCTCTCTCCAGAGTGTATACTCCAAGTATACATGTGATTCCTTAAGTTAGTGTTCAGTCGCTCAATGTGTACGATCCCGTGGGCCCATCTTTATGTTGGCAGTGGGCCTATGGCCCACAGACTGCAGTTAGGCTCTAGCAAGCCACTGTAGCCCCCAATTAAGATGGAGATGGTAGTCCAACTGTTATCGTAGCCCTGTAGTTTGAACTTGTATATCCCATGCCATTGATATCGGTGTCTAACACAGAGGCATGGATTAATAACCCTCTTTTGTGTCCGGACATTTACTTGACCCCGAATGTACTAATGCTCACAAACAAGTTCCAACTTCTTTGGGTGTGGCCACACTTTTATCAGTCACATTCATTAAGAGGCCGGTGATATCTTCTTAGTGGACTACTGAGTGACAAATGCCTTCTACATATCCATAGCATTGCCATGCTAAGTAACATACCTGAAAGTACCCATACATGGCACCCTATTACAGGCCCTTTTGGCGTACCCCTAAGTATGCGACCTCACATGTAACACCATCATATGGCCAGGTCAAAGGATTCATACAAGTACTACACGAGAATCACTTGTGATACCCATGTGGATTTCTCGTTTAGTGGATCTATCGAGTACCGTGCCTTTTTTACATGTACCAATTAACTTGGTTGACATACCATGTCCAATGACCGGTAAGACACCGCCATACAACTAGGTTAATGGTAGTCTCCAGTTCCGTTCATTCCCATGACTGGAACAAACTACGGATCTATTTATGGTCATATCGTTTACCCTATCCATGGTCTTACTGCCAAGTGCATGACACTTGTCATCATGGATATGGATATGTCCATTGGATACTTCATTTAATATATTGCACAAGATATATATAATAAATGAATTGATGCCTTTATTAATAACACAAAATGAGTATAATACATAAATCCAATAAATGTATAATACAAATACAAGGTCCAATGCCTCAGGACTAGGGCATATCCAACAAATACTTGATAAAGGCCGTCGATAGAGCCTCCCATTCTAACTGCTCTTCCTCTGATCAGAATTATACCAGCCCAATGCTCCTCCTTCAAGTGTAGTCAGGAAGAGATTAATCAGTTGTTGTTTAGTGGTGCTTGCCGTCAGCATGACTCAGGCGTAGAGATTCAAATGGGCCTCTGGTGAACCCATTCCTTTGTAAGAAGGAACCTTTGGCACTTGAAAGCCGATACGAAAAGTCTCAATGCCTAGACTGATCATAGCATCTACATTAACTGCTCTTTTAGAATATGAATTGACATTGGCCCCTTTCTTCAGCTGGGCCACAACTTCATCCAACTTAGAATACTTCGCCTTCATTTTCCTCTCCATAGCGTCCTCAAGTTCTTGCATCTTCTCTAAACTAGTCGAGGCATCACCATCTTACTGGGATGATTCAGCCTCTTTCTCCTTTCCGGCCCCACTAGCGCTAGTTTCCCCGGCTTCTCTCACAACAACTCGCATTTCCTCCTTCAGCATGTCACGGAAATCCTATGACCTCAGAAAATCCTTCAAGGCATCAGCAAGACTCGGTGTTGGATTAGCCATCTCAAATTCTTCCCCAGAATCAGATTCACTTTCTGGTTCTACTGCTCTTTTCTCCCCAACAACCCTCAAAGCCTGAGACCTTGTCCTAGGTCGCTCTAGTTTACTCTACTTGACATCACATGGGAAGTGTTTAGGGACAGTGAATGAATGGAATGGTGGCATGAAGAATGACATACTAAAGGTGATTTATGACGCATGAATGAAATGATGTCGTGAGTGACATGGTGATAAGGATGATCTCTATTTTTTTATTATTATTTCTTTTCTTTTCGGACATTCCATGAACACCTAATGCTATGCAAAAAGGTCATGTGTGGACCGCTACACGGGTAAGGTTCGGCGCCTTTGGAGCACCTAGTGAATTTTTATGAAATGGTCTCATGTGTGCTGACACAAGGATAAGGTTTCGACACCTTATAGGTCTATGAGATGACATGAAATGGTCGCATGGGGCCGCCCCATGGACAAAGTTCTGATGCTTTTGAGGCATATGATATGAAATGATGTCATAACAGAGTCACGTGTAACAGGGACACAGATAGAGGTTCGGCGTTCGAGGAACACCTTTCATGATTCGGTAATGTTATGAAATATACTTATATGTGTTCTAATCCGGCACTCAGGGAGTACCTTGAATGATGTAATAATGTCATGGAATGATCCGATGTGGATCACGGTGTGCAAACAGGACCCCGATGTCACATGATACTTATGATAAATGATTATGGTGTCATGTAATGACATCGTGTGAATTGCCACACGGAAATAGACCTAGGACCATCGTGGTCTTATATTGAATGACTTGGTGTATTGAAATGGCCGAGTGCAATCCGGTGCACGGGCGGAACACGGGTAGTTTTGGGACTCCCGATATGTTATGAAATGATATGTCGTGATGGGTATCCTTAGAATGTCCTTGATTTAAATGGGATGAGATGATATGAATGCATATGTCACACAAAAATGCAAATGGTTGCACAAAAATGTGGTTAGAATGCATTACATACGTGATGATGTTGTATAGGCTTTGTAGAAATGTTAGCATGCAAATATAATGTTATGGCTGCAAAAATAATGGTTAGCATGAATGGCACACAGATGATTTAATATTTTCACAGAATAGAATAAAATGCAAGTGGCTGCATAAAAGATGTGAGTTAGTATCACACAAATGCTTTATGTGTATGGCGTGTTATGTTATGAAAATGCCAATGATGGTATGTCATGGGAGGACGAGAAACACATTGCACACGAAGCGTATTCCTCCAACCTAATTCCTCCAACCTAATTCCTCCAATCGTGGTCAATTTTTGATAAAATTCTAACCGAGTCTTAGGAGAGGTTCTCTTCGATCATCAACCAGGGATGATGAAGGCACGATTTATAGCATTCATACAATTTATTTTGGTATCCTAAGTGAATTCATCTAAAGTTGCCTATATGAGTTTGGTCCAAGTCGGGTTAAAATTAAGGCTCCCATAGCAAAATATACTCCTCTCTTCTCCCCACTCAAGGGTTTGAACGAAGGGGTTCATACGAGGCTATAGGTGGTGTTTCGTATCTGTGCCCTTATGACCAAGAGGAACATAGGCGACACTTCAACAATTCACCGGGCTAAAGTTCGATACTTAACCTAATGCAAAAATGTCTAACTAAAGAATGCAAAATAAAATACCTTGCAAGAATCATCCATCTTATTTTAATTAGACATTTTTCAGGGCTTGTCAAACTCTTTTAAATTTTATGAAAACTTTTGCAAGATTATTTCCCCATCAGAGTCGCCACTGTAAGCGGACGATGTTTTCGATAGAACGCGGACTCTCTCGGAAGGGAGCCTCGATATCGGGCAACCCTCCCTCGTGTGGGTTTTTAGAATGGAAATTCGAATTTTGAAAAATTAAATTGTTTCATAAAAGAACCGAGACCTAAGTCTCGATAGTGAGTGTAGGAGTCGCCACCCGGCTCAGCTCATCCGGGAAATTACAGTGTAGCTGAACCGGACAAAGGCCGCTACAGTTTCTAGAGATCTAGGTCCGGACAAGTCCCTTATTTCGTGTCTAATCAAAATATAATTGGCCAATGTTCTTTCATGGTATTTTATAATTCTAACATCCATTTTTATTGATAAAAGCATGCAGCGTAAAAAAATATGAAATAAAAATAAAGCAGTAAATAATTAAATTATTACAACTTGATCGAATAAAAAATAAAAACTCTCGTCCTCACCTTACAAATGCCTAAAATACACGATTTATCTAAAAATTTACAACCACCTAAAATACACAGATTAATCTATTAATTACATCAAAATGAAAAATAAAATAAAATAAAAGCTACAAAACAAACGGTTAGCACAATTTATAGCACACCATAAATAGGACTCAAATTAGATAGAATGGGATTTTAAGGAGTTCAGGGGCATGCAATTGGGGGATAACAGGGTCGGCTCGGCTAGCCAGCCTGATTAGATCTGGAAAACAATTTTGAAATGTCCTTGTATTTTTTTTTTGTAAGAAAATCATTTTGAAAACATTTTCTTTTCCGGTTTACTTTAATTTAGCATGTGAAGTGGGTCGGTTTTCAAGAGATTCGAGTCTCCGTTATGGCATTATTCTAGATGCAATTACATTGAAATTAAATCTAGGGTCGTGAATGCACACAACAGAATTCATTTTTGGTGATTTTCTAATTTTTCTGAATTTTTATGATTTTTAGAAATTTTCATGGATTAATTTGTAAATTCTGCCTTTAGATGGAGGTTACAGTTGTGCGACTGTAACTAAGGTCGTACGACTGTAATTACAGTCGTGTGACTGTTGTCCTTCCATCTGCAGAAAATTACCAAAATTTTATTCAAATAAAACTAAAAGCCCGGGGAAATCAAGAACACTCGTATGATTGTATATACAGCCGTACAACTGTTCCTCGAAACAAAAACAGTCGTATAGCTGTTATTGATTTCCAGAAGCAACAAGCCTGAAAATTGAGTTTTTATGCACACAAACACATCAAATCACCTAGAAAAAGCAAGAAAATGAAGGTTTGAGGTATAATTACCTTTGTGGCACTGATCCACCGTAGGTTTGACCGCTTAAAACGTCCCAATCACCTCCAAATTGCTTCTTTTTCCTTTAATCTAAGGTTCCAAAAATTAAGTCCAAAAACCTCCAAAATGTCACAGATTTAGAGAGTCTAAAATTTGAAATTGATTGAATTTGAAGTGCCAAGTTGTTAATCTATGATTTCTATTAAGTTTTAAACTTTAACACTTAAGAATCAAAAGAAAAAGAGGAGAAAAAGATGGCTTGGTTTGGTTTTCACTTTTTCTCTCCTTTTTCTCTCTTTTCCTCTAATTTTCTCTCAATTTCTACCAAAGTCTTCAAAGATCAAAAGTCCTTCACTCTCTCTTCTTTCTCCCTTTTATTTTCTGGTTTCCTGCTACAGAATTCGGGTATTAATTGCCCCTCCCATCAATCCAAATTTTTTATTTCATAAGGTATGGGCTGATGTACCTACTTCGCTAGTACAGTCGTTCGTATGACTGTATTACAGTCGTACGACTGTAATACAGCTGTAATACAGCCCCAGGAATGTAATTACAGTCATCGCAATTTTTATTTTTTTTAAGTCCAGAAAATTTTGGTGCTTACACTACTGGATTGAGGTGTTGAATCAAGCTTAGATCTTAGGGAGCCAGCTCCTCCTCGGGTGTTGCTAGGCTACCCCTTCTTCTTGTTGGGATTCGTCACGGGAAATTGACCAATAAAAGCGGAAATACGCATCGATACCATGTAGATTCCCGTTAAGTGGATCAATCCAGTACCATGCCCTTTTTGCATGTACCCATTAACCTGGTTGACATTCCATGTTCTATGACCGGTAAGACACCGCCATACAACCAGGCTAATGATAGTTTTTAGTTCCATTCATTCCCATGATTGGGACAGACTACGGATGACTTTATGGCCATATCGTTTTCCCTATCCACGGTCTTACTGCCAAGTGCCTCACACTTGACAACGTGGATATGGATATGTCCATTGGATACTCTATTTAAAATATAGCACAAGACATATAAAATAGATTAATGCCTTTATTTCCTTGACACAAATTGTATAATACATAAAGTTTACATTAATGTACAAATGTATTATACAAACACAAGGACCAATGCCTCGGGACTAGGGCATTTCCAACACTTCTAAGATGGATGGAGTGGTATACAGGGATTTCTGAACCCCTCTCTTGAGTCGGTTCAGCCTGATGAACCTGGAGGGCCGATACGAGGAAAGGGAGCTACCCCCGTACAATCTATTCCTAGTGGAGTATGTCCTACCTAAAACTACCCATGTGAGTACTTTTTTCTTCATTTTTTTTTATTGAGGTTGGATCTTTACAGGTTGTTTATGTGGTTGTATAGAGGCCCATGAAGATGTACCAATCTCTTCATCACTTCCTCCTTTAGGAGAACGTAGTGATGTTGGTGAGTTTCCTGCAATTTTTATTATAATCTATTATGCAATGTATGCATGAGATGCATGAATGCATGAGTATGCTAACATGTACTATTTTGATTTTGTTTTGCAAACCCACGTCCAGTCATTGCAGGCTCATCAGGGGGCTACGAAGCGATTTGTGCACCTTAAGCAAGAGCACCAGATACTGTGGACATCGTACGAGCAGGAGATTGGGAGGCTACACACCGACTTGGACTGGTATTGAGCTAGGTACCCAGATGTAGAGATAGATGTGGTGGATTCATACGCCAAGGATAAGGATGAGACACTAGGGCCAACGCCGTAGAGGATAGGGCCTTATATGGACATTTCTGTTATTTGTATACATTTTATACATTCAATACATTGGAATTCATATAGTTTCTACCTTTGAACTCTTTTTGGTACATTTATTGCTCTGATTTAGAAATTTCCATCATTTTCACTAAATTCATTCATTTTCGCCCACAAGTACACATAATCATGTATCGAAGTGCCCAAATATGCTAAAAACACCTTCAAATCACTAACACCCATACGGATCATAGTTTCCACCTATAGATATAGTTGCATGGTTGTAGAGTCAATAGTCACAAGGGTGTTGTACAATAGCCATACGGGTCATACAACAGCTGCATGACTATTCCATCAACCGCATAGCTGTTCATTATAGAACTTGAATTCTGCATTCAACCTTGGACTCCTTTAATTCTCAGCTTTGCACATTTCTCGGGACTCTGAAGAACCTAGACTGGCAACACTGAAGCCTTACAGTCTTTGGAATATGAAGGCTTATTATAGTGGTTCACAGAATCCAGCTTTACTGTAAGCTGCCATATGCTTTTGGGACCCCACCATGTCTTCTATTTCTCACATCAGGATTTATGTCCTATGTTCGAGGAGTTTAGCATAATTCTAAATGAGCCTTGTCCCAAAGGTACCAGGATCGCTATCCCCAATTTTGTCTTTGGTGATGCTTCCTCTCTAGCCGATTTATTCGACATCCCTTCATCTTAGATGAAGACATTGTTTTCTACTGATGCCTCAAACTCAGGTTTCCACCTGACTTCTGTGCTGAGCTGGTGTATGGATACTTCTTAGGATCATCCTTGATGGGCTAGCATGGTTAGCCTATTGTTGATGACCTAGTAACTATGCAGTGTGAGCTCCTGTTTGTGTGCCCTAGTTCTTAGGGCATTGGATTCTTCTATTTTGTATTATACATTAAGAGCCATGTATGAATACATTATTTGTGTCACATTAATAAAGGTAATTAATCTATTTCATTTATATCTTGTGCTATAATATGAGTAGAGTATCCATTGATTGATAATCATAAAACCAATCCCAGGTCTGTTCTAATCATGGGAATGAATAGAACCACAGACTTGTATATTCGATGACTGTATGGCAGTTCTTAACTAGCCATAGTACTTGTATAGTCAGTCATGAATATAGGTACATGTCGTTGACATGGGACTGGATCGATCCGCACAAGAAAGCCACATGGTTGTCGCGTCATAAGTCTTTCTTAAGTAGGTATCTTTTGTCCTCAGACCAGATTTCATTATTATACCAATATGGAATCCGGTTCACTTTGACATATGCCTAACAGGTCGGTAAAAGGATGCTAAATACGGGTATGATTGGGTGGACTGGTGGACATGTTGATATTGAAGATGAAGTGATGGAATTGCCACTCGGGTAACACCGAGATGATATCATTGGCCACTTGATGAGTGGGACTGATAAGTGTATGGTCATACCCAAAAAAGTTGGTTATTTGATTAGTCAGTCAACTCAAGATCAAGAAATATAATAAACAACAGAAGAGGATGACGGACACCATGTCTCTTGTTTATTCATATCGATATCGTTAGGCAAAGGACACTATGATATTACTACCGGGTGAGTGTCTTCTAAAGACTGCTGCAGCTCTGTCTTAATTGGGGGCTGTAATGGTTTGCTAGAACCCACTTACAGTCTGTGGGCCTTGGGCGTACTGCCAACATAAAGACAGACCCATAGGATCGTGCACATAGATCAACTGAGCTGGAACTTATAGAAATTGTACATGTAATGTACATTGGAAGGAATGCGTTAATTAATTAGTTGACATTCGGTGTCAAGGTAATTAATTGACATTGGGTTGAATTTAATTCAATTAATAAGTTTACATAATGTAATTATTTAATTTATCAATTAATTGAATTACATAAAGTAAACAATTAATTAAATAATTTTCCTAAGTAGGAAAATTAAATACATGTATTGTATTTACTTAAGTGTGATTTAATTTTATTTAGGGGTAATTAAATTTAGCCAAATGGAATTAAATTACATAGTATATACTTTTTAATTAAAGTTTATTTATGTAATTATAATCCTAGTGGGCTTGGGTTTAATTAACCTAATTAAAACCCAATTAGACAAGGTGTCTATATAAGGGCACACTTAAGGAAGAAAACCTAATTCAACTCTAATTAATTGCTGGAAATTTCAGCCACCAATAGCAGCCCCAAATAGCCGAAAATCCCAGCATTAATCCTCCATTCCTTCGCGTCTTCGGCTAGCATCGGTTCCCGCTCAATAGTTGGTCGTGCACCGGACTTTGGAGATCGCAGTTTTAAGAAACGATTATGCAGCAGTCTCTAGTGGAGACGAATCCGGTGAGTTAATCTCTCTTGATTCTTATTTGATTTTATTCTAATCAATGGTAATTGGACACGATAGGTGGATTCTAGGAAATTTTAAACGGTGTATTTTTCGCTGCGCCACGTTATTTTTCCAATGACGAATCCCAACAGTGGTATCAGATCCTAGGTTTTGTCCATTAGATTGATTGGAATGGGTTCTTGAATGCATTCTTGAAGAAAGAATGGGTTTCAAACTTGTGATTTTAGGGTTTTTATTCAATTAGTTTTGTTTTCGGATTAACCCTAGAATTGTTGGGTTGGGGTTTTTGATTATTTTCCCCAATTGGTTTCCATCTAAAGTTGTTTTGGGTTTTATTTGGATATTTTGATGGATTTTTTTTTAATGATTTAATAAGTTAAAAAAAAAAACAAAATAGAAAGATTTTAGGTGAAGGGAATCGCAAATTTGCGATTCCCTCACCTGCAGCAGGCTACTGCAGCGGCACTGCTGCCCCCCCGAGACAGTGGCGCCGCGGGTTTTGTGTCTGGTTTTGGATTTTGCGGGTATTTTTTTTATCCCAGACCCTAATGCAAATTAAATTAAATTTTTTTCATTAATTCGTATTTAAATTATTTATTTTTTTGGCATGCATATTTAATTTAATTGTTTGCATATTAAATTGAATATGGAGTTTGTGAAGTTGGCCCAATAAACCGTGACACCGAGTAAAACTGGGAGAGCTAAATTTTAAATTTGTGACAACCCAAATTCAAGTGCGAGCAAAATTGTTAATTTTGCATTTATGGATGTTATCCATTGGGCCTTAGTCACATTTGTTAAAATTGGCGATTTCACCTTAAGTAACTCGGCTTAACATTTATATTTATAATTTGGAATGCCATGATCATGCATCATATTGGTATGTATGTGCACGACAGGTACTTTGTTTGAAATGTTATGTTGAGTCCTATGGGCCCTAAATTATTATCGGTTGTTATTTAATTGTGGGAAATATGGCCTGCGAGCCATTTTTTTATTTTGATGTAATTTTAGAATAGATTTTATTTTACAAAATTATTGTAATTGCATCAAGTATGGGGGAAGGCCCAAATGGAGCAAGCCCATGGTGGGAGCCCAAGAAGGATTGCAGTCCGGCTCATGAAGAATTAGATAGGATATCTAGTTTTTCATTAGGTTGTGATTAAAGGCCCATAGGATCTCATTTATTTTAAATTAAGTATGCTATTGCATTTATCATATAAGATGGATGTATGGATCACCAAATTATTACCCGCGTTTATGCATGCTAAGCCGTATCACTTAATTATAATCCCGAAATTAAAATATTGAGTCGCTTAAAAGTGCTTCCCACATACACACCTCTTCCTCCCATTGATGCTGCAATGTGCGCCATGCCCTAGCTGGGTATATTTTAGTATTCGGTGGGCCGTCGAGGGTTAAGATACTTGGTATGGTTAACATGTGAATGGTGGTTTGACTCAACATGGGTAGCATTAGCTCAGAGCGGGCCCTAAGCAAAGATGGGTAAAGTGTCAATAAGCCCATCAAACCAAGAGTCCTTCGTGGAAGGATTGGATAGGTTGTCCTACCAAACGAATCAATGGTTGGTTAGTGAGCCCTAGTTCGGCCAGTCATTGATAAGTTGTGGATCTTGGTCAAGTCAGCCAATTAACAACAGCAACAAACAAATTAAAATCAGATTATTAAGTTGAATTGGCTTAAAAGTCCTTTATTTCTAACTCAAGCAATGATTTCTTCCATGTAGATAATCCCATTTAAGTTAAGCAATTTAAATGGCTGCAACAAACAACAACTCACTCTTTCTTATGTAACTCTTGGAGAAGGAGAAGCTTTTGGGGACTAACTTCCTGGACTGGGCTAGGAACTTACAAATAGTTCTTAGACAAGAGTCTAAGGAGTATGTACTAAATGCTCCTTTACCAGCTGGCCCTCCCGTAGGTCGAGGTGTCACCATAGCGATGGTGGAGCAGTATGACCGGCACGTGAGGGATGACCGAGATGTCTAGTGCCTCGTGCTGGGTACCATGGCTTCTGATCTTCAGAAGCAGTTCATGGACGAGCATGCTTATGAGATGATGGATCAGCTTAAAAAGATGTTCCAAGATCAGGCTCGTCAGGAACGTTACCTGACAACTAAGGCACTTTGCACGACTATGATGGCAGCTGGGACTTCTGTTAGCACTCATGTGCTAAAGTTGATGGGGTATATTGATACACTTGCCCACCTCGGCTCGCCAGTTCTGCAGGACTTGGCAGCAGACATTATTCTCGGTTCACTTAATGAGTCTTACAACCAGTTTATCATGAATTACCATATGCAAGGGTTGGATAAATCGGTAGTTGAGCTGTATGGCATGATCAAGCTTGTTGAGCAGTCTCTTTAGAAGACTCCTGAAGTATTGCTCGTGAACAAAGGCAATACATCCATTGCTAAGGGAAAGGCCAAATCTAAGGCCAAGGCTAAGGCCCAAAAGGCCAAGACTAAGGGTAAAAAGGTGGTGGCCCAACCTAAAGCAAGGGTTGCTTCTCCTGACGATGTCTGCCATGAGTGTCATGAGAAGGGGCACTGGAAGAGCTCATGTCCAAAGCTAAGGGAGCAACTAAAGGGCAAAACTGCTGTTTCAGGTATTTATGTTGTTGAGATTAATCTGGCTATTTCTACATCTTGGGTCTTGGACACTGGATGTGGATCTCACATTTGTTCAAATGTGCAGGGTCTAAGAAATAGGAGATTATTAGGATCTGGAGAAGTAGATCTTCGAGTCGGAAATGGTGCTCGGGTTCAGGCCATACAGATCAGAGATTATTTCTTGGAGATGCCTAGTGGACTTGTTTTGGAACTAAGAAACTGTTATTTTGTACCTGCGATGCGCAAGAATATTATTTCCGTTTCTTTGTTGGATATTTCTGGTTTTGTATTTAATATTGGACATGGTAGCATTTCTATGCAATGTGGCAATATTATTTATGGAACAACATTTCTTAAAAATGGCTTATATATCCTTGATCTAGAACGTGAAAGTTCAATCTATAATATAAATACTAAAAGGATTAAACAAAATGAAATTAATCCTACTTACATCTGGCATTGTCGACTTGGCCATATAAATGAGAAGCGCATAGCTAGGCTTCACTCCAGTGGAGTGCTAGGGTCATTTGACATCCAGTCTTATGACACATGAGAATCTTGTTTGAGAGGCAAGATGACAAAGGTGCCTTTTAGCAAGACTTCTGAAAGGGCATCAGAGCTATTGGAGCTAATACATTCCAATGTATGTGGCCCAATGAGCACTAGTGCTAGATCTGGCTTTCTGTACTTCGTCACCTTCACAGATGACTTCAGCAGATATGGTTACGTGTATCTAATGAAGCATAAGTCTGAGACTCTACAAAGGTTCAAGGACTTTAAGAATGAAGTAGAAAACCAACTTGGTAAGAAAATAAAAGCACTTCGGTCTGACCGGGGGGGTGAATATTTGAGCCAAGAGTTTGACTCGTTTTTGAGAGAGTGTGGGATTGTATCCCAACTCACTCCTCCTAGTACACCCCAATGGAATGGAGTGTCAGAGAGGAGGAATAGGACCTTACTTGACATGGTCCACTCAATGATGAGTCATGCTACACTCCCTGTATCCTTTTGGGGATATGCTTTAGAGACAGCTGCTTACATTCTTAATAATAAACTAAGCAAGGCAGTTGAGGGAACACCATATGAACTATGGAAAGGCCGAAAGCCTAATGTTTCCTTCTTGAAGATTTGGGGCTGTGATACATATGTTAATAAATTGACAAGTGGCAAACTCGAGTCCAAATCTGTCAAGTGCCTGTTTGTGGGTTACCCTAAGGAAACTAAGGGTTATTACTTCTACGTTCCGGCCGAAAACAAAGTTTTCATAGCCAGAAATGTAGTCTTCTTGGAGAAGGAATTCCTTTCCAAGAGAGACAGTGGGAGTAATGTTAAACTTTCAGAAGTTCAAGACTCGTAAACTCCTGCAGCTACTGCTGAGGATGCTTCGGGAACCGATTTGACTACTTAAGAAATTGAGGAACCAGAAACGGTTGCACAGGACCTTAGAAGGACTGGTAGGACATGTCATCAGCCAGAGAGGTACGGCTTTCTCGTGACTGATGATGGGGACCTTATGGTCGTCGACCAAGAGGAGCCCAAGACCTATCAGGAGGCTGTTGAAAGCCCACACTCAGATCAATGGCGCAAAGCCATGGAGGCTGAGATGCAATCTATGCACGATAACCAAGTATGGAACTTGGTGGATCCACCTCTGGGTGCTAAGGTGATAGGTTGCAAATGGTGTTTCAAGTTAAAGGCCCTGTGTGTATAAGATGGTTAGTGGGAGCGTTTCCAGCATCCTAGTGTTGTATGTTGACGACATCCTTATCATTCGAAGTGACATACCAACACTGCAAGGGGTTAAGCAATGGTTGAGTAGGTGCTTCGCAATGAAGGACTTAGGCAAAGCTTAGACGATCTTAGGGATCAGGATCTACAGAGATAGATCCAATCGGCTTCTAGGCCTAAGTCAGGCCACGTACATTGACAAGGTTCTGAAAAGATTCAGCATGGACAAGGCAAAGAAAGGATTCTTGCCTATGCGCCATGGGTTGAAACTGAGTAAGGAAGATGGTCCTAAAACAAAGAAGGACCGGGAGAACATGGAAAAGATCCCTTATGCATCTGCTATTAGATCTATCATGTACTCCATGTTATGTACAAGGCCCGATGTCGCATTTGCACTAAGTATGACCAGCCGGTACCAGTCGGACCCCAGGGAGGAACACTGGAAGGCAGTCAAGGCAATCTTGAAGTACCTTAACCGGACTAAGGATGCTTTCTTAGTGTATAGAGGTCAAGATGAGCTGGTAGTGTCAGGTTACACTGATGCAAGCTTTGAGACCAATGAGGATGAGAACCAGTCATAGTCTGGTTATGTTTTTCTCCTGAATGGTGGTGCCATTAGTTGGAGGTCCTCAAAGCAGGCCACCATTGCTGACTCTACAATGGAAGCTGAGTACATAGCTACGTGCGAAGCTCAGAGGAAGCCGTTTGGATCAAGAAATTCATAACTGAGTTGGGAGTGGTACCCATTATCCTATACCTAGTTGATGTTTTTGTGACAACAACGGGGCCATTGCACAAGCTAAGGAGCCCAGGTCACACAAGAGATCCAGACATGTACTCAGAAAGCTTCACCTCATTCGGAAGATCATGAACAGAGGTGACATATCGTTGCAGAGGGTTGACACCAAGAATAATGTTGCTGATCCATTGACCAAAGTGCTGCTGCAGATATAACAAGACGGTCGTACCAGATCTATAGGAATTAGGGCAATGCCCACTTGGAACTAGTGCAAGTGGGAGATTGTTGGTGTGCCCTAGTTCTTAGGGCATTGGATTCTTGTATTTTGTATTATACATTAAGAGCCATGTATGAATACATTATTTGTGTCACATTAATAAAGGTAATTAATCTATTTCATTTATATCTCATGCTATAATATGAGTATAGTATCCATTGATTGATAATCATAAAACCAATCCCAGGTCTGTTCTAATTGTGGGAACGAATAGAACCACAGACTTGTATATTCGATGACTATATGGCAGTTCTTAACTAGCCATAGTACTTGTATAGTCAGTCATGAATATAGGTACATGTCATTGACATGGGACTAGATTGATCCGCAAAAGAAAGCCACATGGTTGTCGCGTCATAGGTCTTTCTTGAGTAGGTCTCTTTTGGCCTCAGACCAGATTTCATTATAATATCAATATGGAATCCGGTTCACTTTGACATACGCCTAACAGGTCTATAAAAAGATGCTAAATACGGGTATGATTGGGGTGGACTGGTGAACATGTTGATATTGATGATGAAGTGGTGGAATTGCCACTCGGGTAACACTGAGATGATATTATTGGCCACTTGATGAATGGGACTGATAAGTGTATGGCCATACCCAAATAAGTTGGTTGCTTATTTGATTAATCAGTCAACTCAAGATCAAGAAATATAATAAACAACAGAAGATGATGTCGGACACCATGCCTCTTGTTTATTCATATCGATATCGTTAGGCAAAGGACACTATGAGATTACTACCGAGTGAGTGTCTTCTAAAGACTGCTGTATCTCTGTCTTAATTGGGAGCTTTAATGGTTTGCTAGAACCCACTTACAGTCTATAGGCCTTGGACCTACTGCCAACATAAAGACAGACCCATATGATCGTGCACATAGATCAACTGAGCTGGAACTTGTAGAAATTGTACATGTAATGTACATTGAAAGGAATGCGTTAATTAATTAGTTGACATTCGGTGTCAAGGTAATTAATTGACATTGGGTTGAATTTAATTTAATTAATAAGTTTACATAATGTAATTAATTAATTTATCAATTAATTGAATTACATAAAGTAAACAATTAATTAAATAATTTTCCTAAGTAGGAAAATTAAATACATGTATTGTATTTACTTAAGTGTGATTTAATTTTATTTAGGGGTAATTAAATTTAGCCAAATGGAATTAAATTACATAGTATATACTTTTTAATTAAAGTTTATTTATGTAATTATAATCCTAGTGGGCTTGGGTTTAATTAACCTAATTAAAACCCAATTAGACAAGGTGCCTATATAAGGGCACACTTAAGGAAGAAAAACCTAATTCAACTCTAATTAATTGCTAGAAATTTCAGCCACCAATAGCAGCCCCAAATAGCCGAAAATCCCAGCATTAATCCTCTATTCCTTCGTGTCTTCAGCTAGTACCGGTTCCCACTCAATAGTTGGTCGTGCACCGGACTTTGGAGCTTGCAGTTTCAAGAAACGATTCTGCAGCAGTCTCTAGAGGAGACGAATCCGGTGAGTTAATCTCTCTTGAATCTTATTTGATTTTATTCTAATCGATGGTAATTGGACACGATAGGTGGATTCTAGGAAATTTTAAATGGTGTATTTTCTACTGCGACACGTTATTTTTCCAATGACGAATCCCAACAGCTCCAGGGTGTGCCCATTCCAACTTGATCTGTCATTTCTCAGATGGTTATTGGAACTTTGCCTGTGGCATTGATTCTGGCTGAGACTTTGACTCTGATCAGTCATTTCAAACCAACCATCAATTCTTGCTGCTTTAGGTAATCCTTTTATCACTTCTCATGCTTGGGTGTAGAGTTTCTTCAAACCATTACACTTGAAAATTTATCTTGTAATAGGTATGGCTCATGGAGAAATTAGCACTCATCCTTGTCCCTTGAGGGAATTTTAAGAAGTATCTTTCTGCTAACTTCTAAGAGTGAGGCTTCACCACGACGGGCTATAGCTGGATGACTTCGGGAAAGTGGGAGACCTGGCTGGCTCAGAGAACTGATAGTCAGATCAGGTGGGTTTGTCCCTGGTGGAGGATTACCCACGTTGCTGTGGACAAGTGGGCTAGAGGTATTCAAATGCTAGGTTTAAACAAAGTGAGTTTCTACTCTCCGGCCTACCTTAGTAGGCAATATGGGCAAGTGCAAGGGATCCCCGAGCCGATTTGCGTCACTGAAAGTGTGGAGTATACTTTAAAATGGCCTGATCATATTCTAGCTGTAAGCGCCTGAATTTTCTATACTTAAAAAAAAAAAAAAAAGTATAGTCGTACGACTATTGTTACAGTCGTACGACTGTAATTTAAAAATTACAGTCGTACGACTGTAACGTCGGAAAATCTGCAGAGGCCCATACCTCTGCAGCAAAATTGAAGGAGAGAGAAAAGGGAGCATTAATTGCTCCCTTGTTGCAGCAAGCAAGAAGGAGACAGAGATAAAAAGAGAGAAAGGAGAAAGGAAAAGGGGGAGAAGATTGCTGGTGAGAAGAAATTGAGAGAGAGAAAGAGAAGAGAGAGAAAAAAGAAAACCACAAAAAACTCATCTTCTTCCTCTTTGATTTTCTTCAATTCTCGAAATTAAGCCTAAAACTTGTTAGAAATCTCTAGGTTGATCACTTAACTACATAACCAAATCAAGAACTCGGACTTAAACCATCAGAAACCGTTGCAATTCGGATTTTGGACAAAAAGTTCTCAACTTCCATTCCAAAGGAAAAAGTGCGAATTCGTTGGGATCGGAGCGACGCCAGGGGTCAAAACGACTTGGAATAGCTTCTAAAAAGGTAGTCACTTCTTTTCCTTACATTTTTTCTCGCTTTCTGGGTGTTTGAAGTGAGTTTTGTGCTTTTTGTTGCTTTTTTCGTATTTCTGTTCCTGGAAATTAAGAACAGTCATACGACTGTTCTTGGTTTTCATGAACAGTCGTACGACTGTATATACAGTCGTACGACTGTTCTTAATTTCCAGACTTATTTTTCTTCAGATTTTGATTTTCAATGATTTTTGGTGAAATTCTGACCCTGAACTGATTACAGTCGCACGACTGTACACTACAGTCGTACGACTGTAATCCCTGTTCCAGAATCAGAATTTCAACTTTTATCCGTAAAAAATTAGAAAACCCCAAAAATCATCAAAATGAATTTTGTTGTGTGCATCACGACCGTAGATTCAATTTTTAGTAAAATTGCATTTAGAACAATTCAACGACGGAGACCCAGTTCTCCTGAAAACCGGCCCACTTAAATATATAAAAATGCATGTAAACCGGAAAAATTGTTTTCAAAAATGATTTTTCCACAAAACCAAAAATACAGGGACGTTTCAAAATATTTTCCAGGTCTAACCGGGCCGGCTAGCCGAGCCAACCCGGTTACCCCCTAAATGCATGCCCTCAATTCCTTATTTCCCATTCTGTCTATTTGAGTCCAACTTGTGGCGTGCTTTATATATTGTGCTAACCCTCTATTTTGCAGGTTTTAATTTCTTTTTCTTTTTATTTTTCTTTTTATTTTTATTTTGGATGTAATTTAAATAGATTAAATCGTGTATCCTAGGCGGTTGTATTTTTCTAGATTCTCGTGTATATAGGCGATTGTACAAGTGAGGCGAGAGTTTTTTTTTATTTTTCCATTCGATTTGGTTGTAAGCCAATTAATATTTATTTCTTTTTCTTATTTTTGTATTAAATATTTTGTATGCGCGCTATATGCCTTTTATATTCAATAAAATGGACTTTAGATTTTGAAATACCATTTGGGAACATTGACAATATTTATTTTAATTAGACACAAAATAAGGGACTTGTCCGGACCCGAATCTCTGGATAGTGTAGCGACCGTTCGTCCGGTTCAGCTACATAAGAATTTCCCGGTTGAGCTGAGCCGGGTGGCGACTCTACAATATTCATTGAGACTTAGGTCTCGGTTCTTTTATGTATTAATTCCATTTATCTTCCAAAACACGGATTTCCATTTATAAAAACCCCACCCGAGGGAGGGGCTCGCCAGAGATCGTGGTGCCCCATTCCGAAAGGGAGTCCCGCGTCCCGTCGAAAACGCGTCGTCTGCTCACAGTGGCGACTCTGCTGGGGAATTCTTTAAAAAGTTTTCTTAAAAACTTAAAAGAATTTGACAAGCCCTGAAAAGTGTCTAATTAAAATAAGGCGGATGATTCTCTTTTGGTATTTTATTTGCATTTTTAGTTAGCCATTTCTTGCATTCGATTAGGTATCCTTTTATAACCCGGTGGATTGTTGAAGTGTCGCCTAAGTTCCTCCTGGTCTTAGGGGCACGAATACGAAACACCACTCATAGCCTCGTACGAACCCCTTCGTTCGGACCCTTGAGTGGGGAGAAGTGAGGAGTATATCTTGCTATGAGAGCCTTGATGTTATCCCGACTTTGACCGAACCCATATAGGCAGCTCTAGTTGGATTCCCTTAGGATACCAAAATAATTGTGTGAATAATAATAAAATCGCGCCTTCGTCGCCCCCTGTTGGTGATTGAAGTGAACCCCGCCTAGGACTCGGTTAGAAATTTTTGAGACCGACCACGTTGGAGGAATAAGGTTGGAAGAATTCGCTTTTGCTTGCTACGTGTTCTTCATCGTTTCGTGACACAACGTCGACGCATGCATAACATGACATAATCACCATTTTCCATGCACACGACATACCATACACAAACATCTTTGTGTGATACTAACCCACATTTTTATGCAGCCATTTGCATTTTATTTCGTGTGTAACACATTAATTCATTCGCTTGTCATCCATACTAACGGTTTCTTTTTCAGCCATAACATTAAACTTGTGTGATTAGCATTTTATTTTTGACATAGCATTCATAACATCATTATGTATGTCATACATCCTAACCCACGTTTTTGTGCAGCCATTTGCATATTGTGTGACATGTTCATTCACTACATTTCACTTAAATTAAATTAAATTAAAAGGCATTTCAAGGACGCCTATCATGACCATCCCATCCCATTTCATAACATATCGGGTATCCAAAATTACCCGAGTTTTGCCAATGCACCGGATTGCATTCGGCCATTCCATTTCATTTAATAAAAGCCACAATGGTCTTAGGCCCGTTTGCGTGTAATAATTTACACGATGCATCTCATGACATCATACCCATCCATCATAAACATCATATAACATTGTGGTCCACATCCGACCGCTTCATGACATTAATTCACCATTTAAGGTACTCCCCGAATGCCCGATTAGTGTACATATAGGCTCATAACATCACCAAATCATGAAAGGCGTCCCTCGAATGATGAATCCTTGTCCGTGTTCCTGTTACACGTGACTTTCTCATAACATCATTCCATATCATATGCTCAAAAGCATCAAGACCTTGTCTATGGGCCCGGCCCATGTGACCATTTCATACCATCTCATAGACCTATAAAGCGTCAAAACTATGTCCGTGTGCCGGTATACACGCGACCATTTCATGAATTCATTAGGTGCCCCGAAGGCGCCGAAGTTCTGTTCGTGTGGTGGCCCACACGTGACATTTTTGCATAAACATTGGGTGTTCTTGGAATGCATCGAAAAAAAAATAATAATAAAAAAAAGATATATATTCATATCATCATTCCATACATAATTCCACTCCATGCATCTCAAGCACGTCCAATGTCTTAATTTTCATGTCATATCACGCCATTCATTCACGACACTAATACCTCCTATCTACCCCAAGCAGAATACACTGGAGCGACCTTGGACAAGATCCCAAGCTTCAAGGGCGGCTAGGAGACAGAGGGTAGTCGAGAGTGATAGTGATTCTGAGACTGGGGAAGGCGTGAATATGGCAGAGAAGACACCGAGCATGGCTGATGTTTTGAGGGATTTCTTCAGGTCGCAAGATTTTCGCGACATGTTAAAGGAGGAAATGAGGGCAGTGGTTAGAGAAGCTGGTGAGACCGGTGGTAGTGGAGCCGGGAAGGAAAAAGAAGCTGAGTCATCCCAACACGGTGATGACGCTTCGGCTAGCCTTGAAAAGTTGCAGGAGATAAAGGCAGCTATGGAACAGAGGATGAAGCCAAGTGTTCCGAATTAGACGAAGTCATGGCCCAGTTGAAAAAGGGGGTCGGGATCAGTGCTGAATCCAAGAAGGGGGTGAATGTTGATGCCATGATCAGTAGGGGCATCGAGACGTTTCCTATTGGCTTCCAAGTGCCGAAAGTCCCCACTTACAAAGGAATGGGCTCGCCGGAGGCCCATGTGAATTTATATGCCCGGGTTATGCTGACAGCAGGCGCTACAAAGCAACAATTGATTAATCTTTTCCCTACCACACTGGAGGGAGGTGCTTTGGGATGGTATAACTCACTGTCAGAGGAGGAGCAATCTGATTGGGAAATTTTATCTGCTGCCTTCATCAAATACTACAGCTTCAACACCAAGATCCAGGTGAAGCTGTATGATTTGGAGAGGGTGAAGCAGAAATTCAATGAGCCCTTTGATGAATACTACCAGAGGTGGATGAACAAGATGATCCTCCTAAAGAACCGCCCTGATGAAGACGAGCTTATACAGAAGCTCATTGATGGCAGCAAAGATATTTTCAAGTACAACATGAAATTCCATTCCTTCAAGGAGCTTAGTGAGGTCTATAGCATGGCCATGAAGATAGAAAGGGATGAAGAGGAGAAGCCAGCTGGTCAGAAAGGGGGAAGAAGTACAGGGTATGGTTCAGGGTATAGATCAACCACAGCAGCTGGGTCTGGCAGTGGGTCTGGTTCAGGTGCCAGTGGCAAGCAGGGGCAGTCATCAGAAGTGAAGCGGGTTATGGTGGCTACTGTGAATCAGCAGCAAGGCAACCAGAATAGGGGTCCTGGAGGACAAGGCATAACACCCTGGACTCTTACTTTGGCAAAGATATTCGCCAAGTGTAGGAATGGTGGCTTACTACAGTCCTTGAGGCCGTTTGAGTTCCCACCTGAAGCTGACAAGGATAACTTCTGCACTTATCATGTGGTGACAGGCCACCGGACCAATAACTGCTATAAGCTAAGGGATGCTATCCAGAAGCTTATCGACGAGGGAAAGCTGCAAGAACCACCTAAGCCTACCACTAAAACCAATCCACTGCCGGCATTCGAGAAGCGGGTTAACATGGTTCAGTCGGGATTGCCGGCTAACTTTATATTTGCCCAAGTTCTGCAAGCGAATTGTTGGAGATTGTGCCCTAAGGCCAATATTGGATTATGTAATTTGACTTCTAAGATTAATCTAGTGTAGATTAATATTATCATTTATGTTTGTATGTTAGCATTTATGATAAGTATCAATGAATAAATCGTGTTATTCTAAATATCCCTAGTCGATTGTTATTATGGGAATAATAACAAACTAAGACTAGTGTGAGTGATAATGGATATTCATAAGATGAATATAGTGTATACAGATACAGATTATACTCACGGGTAATATGTTAGAGAACATGTTACTGGAGACCCACTATGAGATCAAGTTCATGGTCATGTGTCACAACTGATCTTGATTATAGTAGTGTCATTAGCTGATTCCTTTGACCTGAGGTCACCATTGATTCCGGGATGAACTCATGTTGTGCTTTGACGCAGTCAAACGCTGCTCGTAACAGAGTAGTTATAAAGGCTGTGATTGGGTACGATATGACTCATGCCTTGGGATGTGAGTGACAGATATGGGATTTTGTCCCTCTCTAACAAGAGAGCGATATCACTGGGCCCCTCGATAAGTAAGACTGTTAAATGCATGGCCGTGCTCAAATAAATTGATAATAGTATCAATTGATTTGTCTGGACAGTTTACTTTGAGATCGAGAAAGCATATGATTAATTATATAAGATTGACAAGTGTACCATGTCTTATGATTAATCATGATATCAAAGAGACAAAAGGGAATATGACATTCTATAAATAGGTATTGGATCATTCCAATCATATTAATTGGGTAGTCGTAATGGCTTGCTAGAGTCCGCTTGTGACCTATAAGGACATTATGGTAATTTCCTTATTGCCAATTAATATGATCCTATGGGGTCACACACAAGAGCAAAATGAAGTTCATCTTAACGGGTATAAATTATTATGAGATAATAATTTATGAATGAGGAAGAGAATAAATATATATATAGTGATATATATTTATGCATGTGTATATAAATATTAATGTGATTAGTGTTGCATAAAGTATGCTACATGTTATAATTAAATTATATAGAGATATAATTAATTATAACATTATATATACATATGTGTATTATGGAAAATTGATTTGATGTTAATTGAGAATTAACATTAAATTGTGGGGGTTAATTTATAATTATAACTAATAGGTGTATTAGGTTATAATTATAATTAACTATTTTAGGGTTTTTATTTAAGGAAATAAAAACCAACCTAAAAACCTAATTTCTATATACACAAAAGGAGAAAGCAGATTTCGGCCAGCCCCTTCTAAGCAGCCAGCCGACTTTTGCCTTGCTCTCCTTCCAAGTTTTCGAAACTTTGTTCTCTCTCTCTCGTTTGAAGAATTGTTCTTCAAATCCGGCGCTAGCACGCGGTGGACGTATTGCTCCGTGTGGATCAACCGTAGAGGGAAGCTATTTTGGTTCCTGCTTGATTCAATCTTCAAAGAATTAAGGTAATTCTTTAACCCTCCTTCCGATTCAGTGCAATGTACATGGATGCTTGGAGGGGATTAATCCGTTTTTCTTTCCGCTGCGTATTTGTTTTGTGTGATTAATTTCCCAACAGTGGTATCAGAGCCACTTGTATTTTGATTGAATTGGATTTATGTTAGGGTTTGTATGATTTTGATTGGATCAAAATTGTTGTTAGGGGTTTGTATGTTTTTATTTAGGGTTCTATGTTATTATGAATAACAATTAAAATTTGATTTTATACATTAATCATTGTGAATAATTTGTTTTAATGATTTGGAATGTTTAAGGGGTTGGTGTCATGAATTTGATTCATGGGTTTTTAATTGAAATTGTTTCAATTAATTAAATGAAATTAAAAAAAAAAAAAAAAAAAAAAAAAAAACAAAACAATTGTTGTTTTCGTTATTCTGGGCATAATGCCCAGAATAATTATGGGTGCAATGCAATTGCAATTGCAATTGCGCCCAACTGCAATTGCAATTGCACATGCTGCGTAAGCAGCATGGGCTGCGCAGCTGCGTGTTGCGCAGCATGGGCTGCGCAGCTACGTGTTGCGCAGCCCGTCGGGCTGCGCGCAGTATTGGATACTGCAGTGCGAGGCCCGACAAGCATGCTGTCCGACAGTTTTACCCCTTTTTCGTTTTAAGTGTGGAAAATTATTTCTGCAAATTTACGAATTTTTCCAAATTAATTAATTCTAAATACAATGTGATTGTATTTTACCACTTTGAACCTTAAATATTTTAGATATAAAATTATTGTTGATATTTTTATGCATGGTGTTATGGTATGGTTTTGGACCCCGTGGATGCTTTATTTTATTTATTATGGTTTTATATAAATACGACCTGCGAGTCGTTTGTTTTTATGTAAATTTTAATTTTAATTTTACTAGATAAATTGTATAGGATGCAATTTATAATATGTAAATTTTATTTTACTAAAAAATTGTATAGGTTGCAATTTTGTAAAATATGTAAATCCATGAGATGGTGCCAAGGAACAAAGACGTGAGGACGGATCCAAGGGATGCGGCTGTGCTGTGACCATGCGATGGTTACAACCACCTAGGAAATGGCCTTGTTGATTTTCATATTGGCCTATGAAAATCAATGTAGATAAAACCATACCATAACACGGTTTTGAGTCTGATGCATGCTATATTTATTTTATGCCATGAGATTCCATGTTAATTTATATAGATGCATGTTAGAAATTCATTTGCATGTGATGCAAATGTTAATATATATATATATATGTAAATGCATGTTTTGATACATTTAAATGCCATGTGATGCCATGCTAAATATTCAATATGCATGCTAGACATATGGATGACATAAGATGCCATGCTTAGTTAATATTAACAAACGTTGATTAATATTAATGCCATGTTAATTGTATAAGATACAATTTAATCACAGGATTTTACAAACCCTAAATAAACTTATGAAGTTTATATTTGCCACCCAATTACGTATAACACTAGTCAAGTACTATGTTCGCATCATGGTAGCCACGCCAAAGCAGGTACGCATGTTGTGACCTTAGCGAAGCGATAATATGAGAAATGGTGATTCTCATTGTGTTGTAATTGGTTTAACAAAGGGTTAATCAAAACGGTGTTTGAGCCCGAGGCAAAGATGAGATGAGTGACATACAATTAAATATGATATATGATATCATACATCTCATGAATTAGAAGAGTTGCATAATGATGCAATTGGCAAAGAAGTGCACATCCAAAATATGTTTAAATGGTTTAAAGCATGATTTTGAGTCTTTGCCTACCGAAATTATATTTAATCATAGGGACATGCCAAAGCAGTGCTATGGTTAAGTATGGATTTTGGATCTTCACCCACTTAAATATTTTAAAGGGTTTTATAATTTAAGTGGGAGCATTTTAATGAAAATCTTTACACGCTTTATTATAGTTATGATTGCTATTACCATGATCTCGATTGTTATTGAACTTTGAGAATTGTTCTCAAATCAAAAGGAATCATATGTTCTCAATAATCCTTTTGCCCAATGAACCACTAGCAATTGTAACACGAGTATAAAAGATGCTTACTTGAAGCATCGAAGGAACTCTATTTAAAATTTATTATCTTACACTTGCCACCAATTCTTCCGCACGTGGAAGTTTTACTTGAGGTATATGATACATCACAAATGGAAATGTTCCATCAGTTTGTGAGCAAGAAAAGATAAGTGTTTGAGGCAACATTTTCTCATTGGCCTCCAAAAGGCATTAAGATGTGATCTTGAATTCATTATTTGATAGTCATTGGTGATGAACTATCATTTGAATGACATGGAGAAAATTGCGAATTAGTTGCATAGGATGCAAAAGAATGTTAAGTTATCCATAAAGGATAAGCCCGCCTCGAATTGTGTGCTTATGGTTCAAAAGGAAAAGGATAAAAGAAAGGTCGAAAAGCATAAAGACCGAAAGGTTCGGGTGAAAGTGCTTTAAAGGCCAAAGCTGTTGGCATAGAGAGATCTCCAAAAGTAGGGTGTTGCCAATTCTAGAATGAATCGTTCATTAGAATAGAAATAGCAAACTCTGTTTGGAGAACTATAAGAAGATGAAAGGCAGTGAGACTGCTACCTTAAGTATTTATTAACTATTCTACTCTTGTTTCTATATCAAAAGGTATTAGATACCGTTGTGAATCTCATATTAGTAGAATATGATGAATCGCAATTTGAATAGAAACCTTATGAAGGTGAAAGGTAGAATGCGAATATGCAAGAGAAGCAAAGGTTGTTACTCAAAGGTTATGAACTTTTACATGTGAGTTGCGAACTCTTGTTGCCTATTGAGCTTGTTGGCTTGAGTAAACAAATTTTGTTTATTTTATAATTGTGAATTATAAACTTTATAAAGACATGATTATGAAATGTAAATTTACATAATTGTCTTTATATGTGGAGCCCATCTGTAACATAAATACTGTAAGGATCGAATCAAATAGTTGATTCAACCTATTTTGGCAGTGTCCTCTTGGAGACATAAGCAAAGTCGCATTACGAAACTCCATGAGAATGGACTTTTGGATTCATGAGATTGTGAATCATCTTGAATCATGCGAATGTTGTTTATTGTAAAAGATGATAAAGTGGTTCTTTGCTAAAAGTAGTTAAAGAATAATCGATTTATTAAGCATTATACATGTGGATGTATATGAATTATAAATCAACTGCTAAAGGAGGTTTTAATACTTCATTACCTTTATGGAACTTTTCTCTAGATAAGAGTATCTAATGAAACACGAGTTTGGAACTTTTGAAGTGTTCAAAAGCTTGTAAAAGGAGTATGAAGTATCTTGACAAGATAGTAAAGTCACTTAGATATGATCCGAGTGGTGAATATTTGAGTCAAGATTTTGACAATCATCTTAGAGAATGTGGGACTGTCTCACAATTGACTCCTCCAAGTACGCCACAAAGTATGTTGTGTCGAAAAGGGAGTAGTCGAACTCTATACAGATATAGTTCAATCTATGATGAAGTCAAGTTGATCATCGTTTTCTCGAAAATATGCCATTAAAGCAGCTGTGTATATTGTTCCGTCTAAAACAATTCATGAATCAACATATGAGATATGGTTGGGTAAGAGACCCAAGTTGTTTCATTGAATAAGTTTAGGGCTGTAAAGCTTATTTCGAATAAGTTGGCACCTAAATTTAAATGTCGTATTGTGGATTACTCAAAAGGAAAGTAGGAGTTGTTACTCCTGTGTTTCTTTGGGATACAAAATAGTTGTAGCTAGAAATGGTTTCCCCTTGAAAAGGGAGTTAATTTCTAGAAGAGTTAGTGGGAGTAAAGTACACCTACAAAACTCGTAATTCACAAAGTGACATTAACGTTGAAGAGGAACGTGGAAATGGTTTCATGATCATTGTTGAAATTACACAAGTCCAATGAAAGTCTAGTGGAATACGACATGATTAGGAGAGATATGGATTTCTCAAAATCATGATGTAGTTTTACTAAATTGGAATAAGTCTTCTTTTATGAAGAAGCAATGTTAGATTTTGAATCTAATAAGTGACTTGATGCTACAAAGGTTGAAGATAAGTCCATGTCTAACAATCAAAGTATAGACTTTGATAAATCTTTTAGAAGATGCATATGCAATGGTTGCAAGTGAGTTTTCAAATTGAAAACCGACATGAATGGTGATCTTCAAACTTATAAAGCACGACTAGTGACAAAAAGGGGTTATAAACAAGTTCATAGTAGTGACTATGAGGATACGAACAAATTCACAGTAGGACTATGATAAAATCCTTTTTCGTCATTAATCATGATCAAGTCAAATTGAGTTCTTGTTGCCACATCCGCATAATATGATTATAAAATATGGCAAATGGATATCAAAATCTGTTTTCTACGTGAAAACATGATTGAGGATGTGTACGTGACACAACCCAAAGTTTTTGAGCATCCAAAGAATTCAAATAGCGTATGCAAGTTTCAAAGATTCTTATAAGGATCGAAACATGCATCAAATAGTTGGAATCATAGTTTTGATAAAGAAATCAAATGGTTTGATTTTATCAAAAGGATGATGAATCTTGTGTTTCAAAAGGATCAGTGGGAGCATATCGGTATTCCTAACGCTATATGTGGATGACATATGGCTTGTTGGAAATAACATTCTTACCTTGCAAGAAGTAAAATCTTGGCTAAGAAAGTAATTTCGGTTAATGTTATAAGCATGACTGCCTGTGTTCTTGAAATTGGAATCTATAGAGATAGATCTAAAAGAATGTTTTGGCTTAAGTCAAAGCATTGAAAGCGTTCAATGTAAAAAGACTTAATAGAAGCTTGCTTATGTTAACTGCACATATACAACTGATTGCAATTAGTTGCAATATATCAGTCGAGATCTAGTATTCTCTTTAAAAGAGATGTTATGATTTTGAAAGGTTCAAAATAAAACAATATAGCTAAATATCTATAATAGTAGTCAAAGTATATTGTTACATATGATGTAAAAGAAATTTTGGATGAAGAAGTTCATCAAAATTTTTTGTGTTTTGTTCTAAGCATTGCTTATCCTGTGAGACTATTGTAGGGACAATAGTTCAATGCGTAAGAACCCTGTATGACACAAGCATATACTTAGGCGTCTTTCACTAATTTAGAGAGGCTGTCTCTAAAGAAAGAGTGAAAATGTGTAAAGTAGCAACGGAAGCGAAAATTAATAATTCACTGACAAAGACTCCCGCACGAATGAATACATGAAAGTCATGTAGGTCAATGGGTATAAGATACATGTATGATTGGCCATAGTGCAAGTGGGAGATTGTTGGAGATTGTGCCCTAAGGCCAATATTGGATTATGTAATTTGACTTCTAAGATTAATCTAGTGTAGATTAATATTATCATTTATGTTTGTATGTTAGCATTTATGATAAGTATCAATGAATAAATCGTGTTATTCTAAATATCCCTAGTCGATTGTTATTATGGGAATAATAACAAACTAAGACTAGTGTGAGTGATAATGGATATTCATAAGATGAATATAGTGTATACAGATACAGATTATACTCACGGGTAATATGTTAGAGAACATGTTACTGGAGACCCACTATGAGATCAAGTTCATGGTCATGTGTCACAACTGATCTTGATTATAGTAGTGTCATTAGCTGATTCCTTTGACCTGAGGTCACCATTGATTCCGGGATGAACTCATGTTGTGCTTTGACGCAGTCAAACGCTGCTCGTAACAGAGTAGTTATAAAGGCTGTGATTGGGTACGATATGACTCATGCCTTGGGATGTGAGTGACAGATATGGGATTTTGTCCCTCTCTAACAAGAGAGCGATATCACTGGGCCCCTCGATAAGTAAGACTGTTAAATGCATGGCCGTGCTCAAATAAATTGATAATAGTATCAATTGATTTGTCTGGACAGTTTACTTTGAGATCGAGAAAGCATATGATTAATTATATAAGATTGACAAGTGTACCATGTCTTATGATTAATCATGATATCAAAGAGACAAAAGGGAATATGACATTCTATAAATAGGTATTGGATCATTCCAATCATATTAATTGGGTAGTCGTAATGGCTTGCTAGAGTCCGCTTGTGACCTATAAGGACATTATGGTAATTTCCTTATTGCCAATTAATATGATCCTATGGGGTCACACACAAGAGCAAAATGAAGTTCATCTTAACGGGTATAAATTATTATGAGATAATAATTTATGAATGAGGAAGAGAATAAATATATATATAGTGATATATATTTATGCATGTGTATATAAATATTAATGTGATTAGTGTTGCATAAAGTATGCTACATGTTATAATTAAATTATATAGAGATATAATTAATTATAACATTATATATACATATGTGTATTATGGAAAATTGATTTGATGTTAATTGAGAATTAACATTAAATTGTGGGGGTTAATTTATAATTATAACTAATAGGTGTATTAGGTTATAATTATAATTAACTATTTTAGGGTTTTTATTTAAGGAAATAAAAACCAACCTAAAAACCTAATTTCTATATACACAAAAGGAGAAAGCAGATTTCGGCCAGCCCCTTCTAAGCAGCCAGCCGACTTTTGCCTTGCTCTCCTTCCAAGTTTTCGAAACTTTGGTCTCTCTCTCTCGTTCGAAGAATTGTTCTTCAAATCCGGCGCTAGCACGCGGTGGACGTATTGCTCCGTGTGGATCAACCGTAGAGGGAAGCTATTTTGGTTCCTGCTTGATTCAATCTTCAAAGAATTAAGGTAATTCTTTAACCCTCCTTCCGATTCAGTGCAATGTACATGGATGCTTGGAGGGGATTAATCCGTTTTTCTTTCCGCTGCGTATTTGTTTTGTGTGATTAATTTCCCAACACGAATCCTACAATTCAGGCAGTGGCAGTAGGGGAACCTGAAGAGAAACCCGAGTGTGAGAAGGAAGACGGGTGTAAGGAGATCAAACCCATAAGTCTGGATGACCTTGACTCTGAAGATGAGTACGAAGAATTTGACAAAAGAGAAGTAGTCAAACTTCCAGTTGTTGAAAAGCTGAAGATTTCAAAAGTGCAGCATGTGACCCGAAGTGGAAGGGTATATCAGCCGGCAGATCAGGTGAAAGATAAAGCACCGGTGAATGGGTCGGGCGGTACTTCGGCACCGGAAAGAGTCGAGAAAGAAGACTTGGTCATTTCCCAACTGAAGAAGACCCCTGCACAAGCCAGTTTGTGGCACTTGCTTATGACCTCCAAAGAGCATAGGGAGGCTTTAGTGAAGAAGCTATCAGAAATTGAAGTCTCCCCTATAGCTTCACCAGAGGCTATGTGCTGCTTGCTAGACAAAGTCCATACTGGAGCTCCTAATATTGTCTTCTCTGAAAAAGACCTACCAGCAGAAGGAAAGGCCCACAACAAGGCTCTTTACATTAGAGCCTATGTCATGGATAAGGTGATGCCGTGTGTTATTGTTGGGATTCGTCACGGGAAACCGACCGATAAAAGCGGAAAGACGCGTCGATTTCCTCGAATCCGGCCCAGGAGCTTAAGATGTGGAAATCAAAAACATAAAGGCAGAAAAGAGGGTTTCAAAAACTAACCTCAAAGTCTCTCTAAGAGACGGATGCAAACTGCAGAAACCAAGTGCAGGTTTCCTCCACCGATGCGTACACGAACGGCTCTCGGACCGAAACCCGTGCTAGCGGCTCGGATGAAGGAATATGGCTGTCCAAGTTTTCTTTCCAAAAGAAAAATCTATCTTTCCAAAAGATAGAACAAATATTCACCAAGTATGCACCCAATTTCTTTCCAAAAGAAAAGCAAGCATAAAGTGGGCAATCTTCATACTTTAAAAGAAAACCAATTTCTCTTAAAAGCACAAGTGATGGACGGCCAAGCCTTCCTCTCAGTAGATGAGTTAAGTCAAAATCCTTCTTATTAAATCCTTAATAGAAGAATTAAGATGATGGTGAAAAGAGAAGTCAAAGTCCAACTTTGCTACCCCATTTTCAACCTAATGACTCACACCATGAGTCATCACCAACCCATCATCATCTTTTGTCCAAAGTTGACTCATCCCTTCACTTGCCAAGCTACATTCGGCCAACACAAAAATTGTCATCATTCTATTTCATTTAAGGAAGCAAAGTCCAACTTTGCTACCTCAAAATCAAAGAATGACTCACTCTTTTCCTATTGGTCCTAAGGAATGTGTCATCATCATTTTGTCCAACAAAATGACTCACCATCCTTGCCCATTCCACCCATGAATTTCGGCCAAACCATTCCAAGCCAAGTGGGAATATTCATTTTAAGTTTTAAGCCTAATTTAATTCCTTTGATTTATTTAATTCAAATGCAACTTTAATTTAACATGTATGTTTATATATGATACCATGTAACATATTACATACATTTAAATTAAAATTCATTTGACCTATTTAATCTATGGATTAAATTAGACACACGCATAAAATGACAAACATGTAAACCTATACATGTCATAATATTTCCACCTAGGAAATAATCCCATAAAATTAATTCATTGAATTAATTATGAGAAGGCCAAAATAAATATTAATTATATAACTTTGATCAATCCAATTGATTCATATAATATAATTAATATATCTCTCTCTCTTCAAACGTGTATACTCCAAGTACACACTTAATCCGACTAGTTAAAGTCCAGACGTTCAATGTGTACGATCCAATGGGCCCGTCTTTATGTTGGCAGTGGGCCAAGGCCCACAGACTGCAGGCGGGCTCTAGCAAGCCACTGCAGCCCCCAATTAAGACGGAGTAAGCAGTCAAACTGAAACGTAACCCTGTAGTTTGAACTTGTAAATCCCATGTCGCTGATATCGGTGTCCAACACAGAGGCATGGAAGTATCACCCTCTTTGTGTCTGGACCTTTACTTGATACCGAATGAACTGATGCTCACAAACAAGATCCAATCTTGTTTGGGTGCGGCCGCACACTTATCAGTAACATTCTTCAAGAGGCCAGTGATATCGTCTCAGTGAATCACTGAGTGACATTCCCTTCTGCATATCCATAGCACTGCCATGTTTACTAACACACCCGAACGTACCCATACTTGGCACCCTTTTACAGGCCCGTTAGGCGTACACCAAAGTGTGCCACTTCACATGCAACACCATCATATGGTCCGGTCGAAGGACTTATACAAGTACTACTCGAGAATCATTTGTGATACTATACCATGTAGATTCCCGTTAAGTGGATCAATCCAGTACCATGCCCTTTTTGCATGTACCCATTAACCTGGTTGACATTCCATGTACTATGACCAGTAAGACACCGCCATACAACCAGGACTTATACAAGTACTACACGAGAATCATTTGTGATACTATACCATGTAGATTCCCGTTAAGTGGATCAATCCAGTACCATGCCCTTTTTGCATGTACCCATTAACCTGGTTGACATTCCATGTACTATGACCGGTAAGACACCGCCATACAACCAGACTAATGATAGTCTTTAGTTCCATTCATTCCCATGATTGGAACAGACTACGGAAAACTTCATGGCCATATCGTTCTCCCTATCCATAGTCTTACTGCCAAGTGCCTCACACTTGACAACATGGATATGGATATGTCCATAGGATACTCTATTTAAAATATAGCACAAGACATATAATAAATAGATTAATGCCTTTATTTCCTTAACACAAATTGTATAGTACATAAAGTTCACGTTAATGTACAAATGTATTATACAAACACAAGGACCAATGCCTCGGGACTAGGGCATTTCCAACAATCTCCCACTTGCACTAGTACTTACTAGGCATGGGTCTAATCCCTATAGATCTAGTATAACCTTCGTGCATAGGCATAGCCAAGCATGTTGGTCAAAAGATCTGCGACATTGTCTTTGGTGTCCACTCTTTGTAATGAGATATCACCCCCTCAGCGATTTCTCGCAATAGGTGAAACTCCCTGAGTTCATGCTTCGTGTATATGTGTGACCGGGGCACATAGCTTGTGCAACAGCCCCTCGATGTCACAGAAGATATCAACTGGTTACTGGATAGTAGATACTATCCCCAGTTCCGTGATAAACTTCTCAATCCATATAGCTTCCCTAGCTATGTCACACGTTGCAATGTACTCAGTTCCTGTGATAGAAACCGCGATGGTCAATTACTTGGAGCCTCTCCAACAACAGCACCACCATATGGCATGAACACTTACCTATACTGCGACTTATATTCATCCTGGTCAGTCTGGAAGCTTGCATCAGTGTACCTAGTAACTGACTGCTCTTCCTGACTATCATGCACTAAGAAGCTATCCTTAGTCCGATTAAGGTACTTCAGGATTGCTTTAACAGCCTGCCAGTGATCCACTCAGGATCCGGCTTATCATACTTAGTGCAAAGCCGACATCAGGTCTTGTACATAGCATGGAATACATGATTGATCCTCTAGCCGAAGCATGTAGAACCAACTTCATGTTCTCCCTGTCCTGCCTTACCTTAGGGCAGTACTTCTTACTAAGTTTCAGCTTATGACCCATTGGCAAGAAACCTTTCTTAGCCTAGTCCATGCTGAATCTTTTCAGAACTATGTCTATGTACTTGGCCTGACTTAGGCCTGGAAGCCGATTGGATCTATCCCTGTAGATCCTGATCCCTAAGATCGTCTCAGCTTCGCCTAAGTCCTTCATTGTGAAGCACTTACTCAACCATTACAATTCCTTTGTAGTGTTGGTATGTCGCTTCAACTTAGAAGGATGCCATCCCTTTGTTATACCAGGAAAATTACTATGCTCCCACTAAACCTCTTATACACACCCTTAAAGGTATTTTCGGCCTATAGCTTATAGCACCACTTGCAAACTATTACCTTAGCACCCGGAGGTGGATCAACCAGGTTCCAAACCTGATTATCGTACATAGATTGCATATCTGCCTCCAAGGCAGACAGTGGGCTAACTATAGCCTACTAGTAGGTTATGAGCTCCTCTTCGTCCAAAACAAAAGGGGTATAATCATTAGAAACAAAAACCGATGTTTCTCAGGTTTCTGATGATCCCTACCAGACCTTTTAGGTCCTTGTGTGACCTGGGCTGGTGCTTCCCCTTTTGGAAGCTTCACCCTGGTCTCCGAGTTATCCTTTTCAGGAATTTCTGAGCTTTGAACTTCCCTGAGTTCAATATCACTCCCACTGTCTTTCTTGGAAAGAAACCCCTTTTCAAGAAGGACCCCTTTTGCGCCATGAACACCTTGTTCTCAGCGGGGTCGTAGAAGTAATACCCTTTGGTTTCCCTAGGGTAGCTCACAAACAGGCATTAGTCGGTTTTGGGTTCTAGTTTTGCTCACAGTCAATTTCTTGACTTGTGCATAACAACCCCAAATCCGTAAGAAAGACACATTAGGCACCCTGCCAGTCCATATTCCAAATGGGGTCTTTTCCAAAGCCTTAGTCGGAGTATAATAGAAAATGAGAGCCATTGTCTCAAGAGCGTATCCATTAGAAAACTTATTGGGAGAAAGGCATGACTCATCGTTTGAGCGGACCATGTCCAACAGGGTCCTATTCCTCCGTTCGGACACCCCATTCCATTGTGGTGTTCCTGGAGGAGTGAGCTATGGAACTATTCCATGCTCTCTTAAATGAGTCAAACTATAGGCTTATATGCTCACCACCTCGGTCCAACCGAAAGGCTTTGATATTTCTGCCTAGTTCTGTACTTCGTTTCTTACTCCCTTGAACCTATCAAGGGTCTCAGACTTATATTTCATTAAATAGGCATGGCCATTTCTGATGAAATCGTCTGTGAAGGATACGAAGTATAGATGTTCACCCCTGGTTGCTATGCTTGTCGGTCCATATACATCTCAATGCATTAGGTTCAATAAGCTAGCAACCCTTTTAGCCTTTTAGTCATTTTACCTTATAAACCAGACTCGCATATATCAAGTGACTCCATGTCAAATGATCCTAGGATTCAAGCAATGTGAAGCCTAGCTATGCACTTCTTGTTTATGTGGCCTAAATGACAATGCCAAAGGTAAACCGGATTAAGTTCGTTAGGCTTAACCCTTTAAGTGTGTATAGTATAGACATGATTAGTTTCATTTAGATCCAGGATATAAAAGACATTATTTAATAGAGCTACTCCATAAAATAATTCTTTTCTAGATAAACCCTTTTTACTATTATTAATAGTAAATGTACATCCAGAAATATCCAAAACCGAAACAGAAATAATATTCCTGTACATAACAGGTACAAAATAACATTGTTTCAGTAGTAACAAAACTAATCTACTAGGCATCATAAGCTGGTCCCGCTGATCTTTATGGCAGCAACCCTTGCTCCATTTCCGACCTGCAAGTCCACTTGTCCCGATCCCAGTGATCTCCTGTTCTTAAGTCCCTGCACATTCAACAAATGTGAGAACCACATCTAGTATCCAATACATAAGATGTTGAAACAGAGGTTAATGTCTATGACATATATACCTGATGAAGACACGCCCTGCGTCTTCCTTTTCTCTCCCAAAAGCTTGGGACACGATCTTTTCCAATGTCCAGCCTGCTTGCAACCGAAGCAGACATCCTTGGAACGGGCCTTGGGCTGGGCTTTAGCCTTTTTAGCCTTGGCTTCCTTAGCCTTGGCCTTGGCCTTTGCCTTGCCTTTAGCGAAAAAAGGTTTCCCCTTGTTAACCTCAAGTACCGGCGGAGTCTTCCTGATCGACAGTTCAGCGAGCTCAAGCATCCAATGCAGCTCACTAACAGTATGGTCCATCCCTTGCTTGTAAAATTTTAGGATGAATTGATCATAAGAATCCGGTAAAGAATCCAGGATCGTGCTAACCGCCAGCCCCCGTGAGATAGGAGTTCCGAGACGGGCTAAATTATCCAGATAGCCCTTCATCTTGAGCACGTGTGCACTCACAGATGTCCCGGCTCCCATCTTACAGCTGCGGAATGCCTTGTGGATCAGGTACCTTTCCTGATAAGCTTGCTCATAAAACATCTCGTTAAGAGTTGTCATTATAGCAAAGGCCTGATGATCCAGGAACTGCTTTTGCAATTCAGGAACCATACTAGCCAACATCAGGCATGTCACATCCCGGTTATCTTTTACATGTGCCAAGTATTCCTCCAGCTGGGCAGCCGGTGGATTACTTCCCATTGGCACAGCCGGTACAGGCTTTTTGAGCACATACTCTTTAGACTCTTGTCTTAGAACTTTCCTTAAGTTCATAGACCAGTCCCAAAAGTTAGGGCCAGAAAGCTTGTCCCATTCCAAGAAAGATCGCAGTGATAAAGTATCATTCGTAGCCATTGGTTTCTACACAGAAAAATTACGAGTGTAAATAAAGGACTTAACATGTTCTTCCCATATTATAATTAATAATGAATCGTGTTATTAATTAACTCGAGTTGTTGGGCTGATGGGCCGAGATCCATATTATATCAAGATATAGCCAGACGAGTGCCTGGAACAACTATACCCCAATTTTTTAGGTAGGAACGCCGTCCAATCCCAACCTAGGGACTCTCGGTTTGATGGGTCTGTTGGCACTTACCCATCTGTGCTTAGGGCCAGGAACATCCTACTACCCACGCTAAGTCAAAACCTCCATCCAAGTGTTAGAGTAACCAATACTCCAACCCAATACAAAATGACGATACTCCAGTGCATCCAACGAGGGTTGGTCTACAGCTGGCCTATCCCCACTTCGAGTAGGTTATGAATGAGGGAAGCACTTTTAAGAGACTTAGTAATTACCTTTTGGTTATTAGATTCAATTAATAACGGCTTAGATGCATAGGCGGGTGAAATAGGGTTTGTACATACATTCTCACATGTAAATAAATAAAGCATAATTAAATAAAAATGAAATGCTATGGGCCAAAATTTACATCCTAATATAATTCTAGTAAACCTATACTAGAACGACATCAGGTGGGCTGCATCCTCATCCTTCTAGCACGCCAATCCAATCGGCTTCTTCTTCTTTACATAATTCCATAATAATCACATAAAATAAAATTACATAAAAAGAAAACGGCGCGTAGGCCGTATTTACCAAAAGAATATTACAACCCGAATAAATAAGGCCCAAAACATCCATTCATGCATTTAATCATACATACACGTATCCAATACATACAATTTATAAACATGTTAAATGCATGAATTAATCCCATTTCAAATATATCCATAGCCATTATTTTGAAATCGCCAAATTTTGGCCGATCATGGTTCTAAACCCGTGCGGGCTTTGGGCCTCCAACCCAGGCAAAATTGCTCCCAATCCAATTGGGAAACCATGAATTCCAAAATTAGCCGTCCGGGTAATCGTGCCAAGAAAACCCGAACCAATTTCAATTAACCGTATTTATTTCCAAAAATAAATATCGCATGAACGAAAATAAATTCCATTCATAAAAACATGCGCATAAAATTTCCAAAATTAAACACGCACAAGTTTAAAAACAATTAAAATTTTAAAACCCCACGCGCATAAAAATTACCAAAATTTAAACACGCATATTTTTAAAATTTTAAAACCGGCCCGGCCCAAAAAATCCCGCCAAATCCAAAAACGGGCCCGGCCCGCCGCGCGGGGCAGCCGCGGCGCTGCTGCCCAGCAGCAGCCCCGCTGCCGCGCAGCGGCTGCTGCCCAGCAGCAGCCTGCTGCTGGCGTGCAGCAGCTGCTGCCCAGCAGCAGCTGCTGGCCAGCAGTAACCCAGCTGCTGCCGAGGCAGCAGCCAGCAGCAGCTGCTGCCTGTGGCGCCTAGCGCCGCAGGCAGCTGCTGCTGCCCCCGTTTCGGCCCGAAACGGTCCGTGATTTTTTCCCGCATAAAAACAAGCAACATGAAATTAAATCACCAAGAAATAAAATCATGCATAGGAAATTAAATCTAGCATAAAACCTATATGCAAAATAAAATTTCCATAAACAATTCACAAATAGAAAATTAAATAAAGCATAAACCATATGCATAAAATTTTCCATAAGTAAAATTCAAGGGGAAAAATCACCAAACCCCAAACCAAAAATAAATCCCGTCCACAAAATCGCCAATTTTAAAACACGGGATCCGCCAAGTTTAAAGATTTCCACGGATCAAAAGCCCGCTCTGATACCACTGTTGGGATTCGTCACGGGAAACCGACCGATAAAAGCGGAAAGAAGCGTCGATTTCCTCGAATCCGGCCCAGGAGCTTAAGATGTGGAAATCAAAAACATAAAGGCAGAAAAGAGGGTTTCAAAAACTAACCTCAAAGTCTCTCTAAGAGACGGATGCAGACTGCAGAAACCAAGTGCAGGTTTCCTCCACCGATGCGTACACGAACGGCTCTCGGACCGAAACCCGTGCTAGCGGCTCGGATGATTTAAAGAGAGGGAGAGAGAGGCTGCTCACAATAGGAATATATGGCTGTAATTTTCTTTCCGAAAGAAAAATACAATAACCCTAAGTTAGGGCTCTAGATTTCTTTCCAAAAGAAATCTATCCTTAACATAGGCACCACTTTCTTTACCTTAAGAAATCAATTCCTCAAGTGGGCAAAACTAATTCTCCCAAAGAATTATTCAAAAATGGGCAAAGCCTTTCTCTTAAAAGAAGAAGAAAACCTACGGCCAAAACATGGAGTGAAGGACAAAGAAGATGTGTGAAGGAGCAAAGTCCAACTTTGCTACTAAGGAGTCAAACCAATGACTCACCATGGTGACTCACCTAATGACTCACCATCACCTTGTCTTCTTCATCCTACAATTCGGCCAAGAGAGGAAAGAAATGATGGATATTTTTTTTCTCATTAATGATACCACAATAATGACCAAAAATATCTCATGATGCAAAGTCCAACTTTGTCACCTAAAGTCATCCATGACTCATCATTTCTCTTCATCCTCTTTTGTCCAACAATGAGTCACCATTCTCATCAACAATGACTCACCATTCTTGCCCAAAGATGCTATGAATTTCGGCCAACACATCCCACACAATGTGGGCAAAAATCATTTTATGTCTTAAGCCCAATATTAACTCCTTTGATTTAATTAATTTCAAATGCAATTTTACTTTAATATGTATGCTTATATATTATACCATATACTATATTACATACATTTAAATTAAAATTCATTTGACCTATTAATTTAATCAAGGGATTAAATTAGGCATACATAAAATGAGATACATGTAAACCTATACATGTATAATAATATTTCCACCTAGGAAATATTTCCATAAATTAATTCATTGAATTAATTATGGAGGCCAAAATACATATTAATTATATAACTATGATCAATCCAATTGATTCATATAATATAATTAATGAATCTCTCTCTCTTCAAATGTGTATACTCCAAGTACACACTTAATCCGACTAGTTAAAGTCCAGACGTTCAATGTGTACGATCCAATGGGCCCGTCTTTATGTTGGCAGTGGGCCAAGGCCCACAGACTGCAGGCGGGCTCTAGCAAGCCACTGCAGCCCCCAATTAAGACGGAGTAAGCAGTCAAACTGAAAACGTAACCCAGTAGTTTGAACTTGTAAATCCCATGTCGCTGATATCGGTGTCCAACACAGAGGCATGGAAGTATCACCCTCCTTGTGTCTGGACATTTACTTGATACTGAATGAACTGATGCTCACAAACAAGATCCAATCTTGTTTGGGTGCGGCCGCACACTTATCAGTAACATTCTTCAAGAGGCCATTGATATCGTCTCAGTGAATCACTGAGTGACATTCCCTTCTGCATATCCATAGTACTGCCATGCTCATTGACACACCCGAACGTACCCATACTTGGCACCCTTTTACAGGCCCGTTAGGCATACACCAAAGTGTGCCGCTTCACATGCAGCACCATCATATGGTCCGGTCTAAGGACTTATACAAGTACTACACGAGAATCATTTGTGATACTATACCATGTAGATTCCCGTTAAGTGGATCAATCCAGTACCATGCCCTTTTTGCATGTACCCATTAACCTGGTTGACATTCCATGTACTATGACCGGTAAGACACCGCCATACAACCAGACTAATGATAGTCTTTAGTTCCATTCATTCCCATGATTGGAACAGACTACGGAAAACTTCATGGCCATATCGTTCTCCCTATCCATAGTCTTACTGCCAAGTGCCTCACACTTGACAACATGGATATGGATATGTCCATAGGATACTCTATTTAAAATATAGCACAAGACATATAATAAATAGATTAATGCCTTTATTTCCTTAACACAAATTGTATAGTACATAAAGTTCACGTTAATGTACAAATGTATTATACAAACACAAGGACCAATGCCTCGGGACTAGGGCATTTCCAACAGTTATGGTGGATGACGGCTCAGCTCTGAATATTTGCCCACTGAAAATGCTACCGTTCCTAGGCATGAATGAAAAAGTGTTGAAGAGGTCCTCGACAGTCATTCGGGCGTATGATGATTCTAAAAGAACAGTGATAGGGACCTTTGAAACAGAAGTGGAGGTTGGGCCCGTCAAGTCCATGGTTGTCTTCACAGTGATCGATATCCCGGTCAAGTTCTCCCTATTGCTTGGAAGGCCCTGGTTCCATCCTTTGGGAGGTGTTCCTTCCACATTGCATCAGAAGATTAAATTCTCTATGAATGACAGAATTGTGACTGTTGAGGCAGACGCCCAGTCGATGGTAGCTGCAGTGGATGAAGGAGTGGTTCCTTTTGGTGGATTCCAAATTGCTGTCATTAAGGAGGAAGAAACCACAGATGCCCCTATGGTCCTTTATGAGAACTACATGCCGGAATGGCTATCCCGATATCTGTACAAGCTGAACTTTGTCCCGGGGATGGGACTCCGGATTAATCTACAAGGTGTGCCAGATTTCAAGATCGACTCGGGAAAGTCAAAGCAGTACGGCCTTGGTTATGTAGAGGGGTCATCCGAGCAGAAGAATCTGAAAAAGGACAAAAATGGCAAGGTCATGATGAAGCCATTTCTGAAGGCAGGAGAAAGCCTTTATAAAGGCCAAGCTGAACCGGTGCTGGTTGGGAATGTTGAGCACCCTGACTTTGAGATCTTTGCAGATCTTGTGGATTTTGAGAAAAGCCAGGAAGAGCCAGTAGCCCCTGTAATGATAGAGGAAGCAATTGCTGAATCTGAAATCCTGAAAGGAGAATCATCTAAGGTGATAGCAAAAACCATAGAGGTGGCCAAGGAAGAAGATGAAAAGAAGACATATACTGAAGCTACAGAAGTGATCTCGGGAGCCTTAACTGCTGCATTAACCAAAGCTTTCGGGAAATCCAAGGAAGGATTTGGTGAAGAACTGATGGCCAAAGTGAACTTAGACTCTGTGGTTGCTAAAATCGCCAAGATTATGGAGAAAGCTAAGGCACAGCTGGCCGAGAAAGCTGCAGTCCCAGATGATGCTTTGGAAGGGAAGATGGAAGCCGATGAAGAACAAGGCCCTCCGCCTGTGGAGGATGAAAATGATTTTGTTGTATCTATTTCTTCCATTTTCAATGTAACTGATGTACTTTATGATAAGTTCAATGCAATGAAATCCCAGTTTGCTTACTTGTGTGATGTTTATCCTGACAATTCTGTGCATGCATTTGAATCACCATCAAGCATATTTAGCATACATGACACTGCATTGCATGATATCAATATAAGTATAGATGAAAACCCTAAAATGGTACTCATTTCACACGAGCTAAAATCCGAGGAAGAAAGAGAATTAATAAGAATACTCCAAAAACATGTTAAAGCTTTCGCCTGGTCGTATGAAGACATGCCGGGTGTAGATACAGAAATAGCAGTGCACAAAATCCCAACGGACCCCAAGTTCAGACCGGTAAAGCAGAAGTTGAGAAGACTAAGGCCGGAATGGGCTACACTGGTGAAGGAAGAAGTGGCCAAACAGATAGATGCCAGGTTTCTCGAAGTGGTGGAGTATACAGAGTGGCTACCCAACATTGTCCCCTTGCCTAAAAAGGATGGAAGGGTCAGAGTATGCATTGATTACAGGGACTTGAATAAAGCATGCCCAAAAGATAACTCTCCACTGCCACATATTGACGTCCTAGTTGATAGTGCAGCAAAAGCGGCAATGTCCTCCTTCATGGATGGCTTTTCAGGGTATAACCAGATTCTGATGGACGTGATCGACAAGGTGAAAACATCGTTCATCACAGAATGGGGTACTTTCTGCTACAGGGTGATGCCTTTTGGATTAAAGAATGCCGGTGCCACTTATCAGAGGGCTGTCACAACTCTGTTACATGATATGATCCATAAAGAAGTAGAAGTTTATGTCGACGATATGCTTGTTAAGTCAACAATCCGGGAGGAACACCCTGTTATCCTGGATAGATTTCTAACACGCATTGGAGAGTACAACTTGCGGCTTAATCCCAAGAAGTGCATATTCGGCGTCACATCAGGGAAGCTGTTTGGCCATGTAGTCAGCCAGAGGGGGATAGAAATGGACCCAGATAAAATCAAAGCCATCCAAGATATGCCAGCTCCAAAGACTGAAAAGGAGGTCAGATCATTCCTGGGTTCCTTGCAGTATGTCAGCCGCTTCATAGCCAAGCTAACTTCCACTTGTGAGCCAATCTTTAAGCTATTAAAGAAAGATCAGCCAATTGTGTGGGATGACAAGTGTCAGCTGGCCTTCGAGAAGATCTAGGCTTACCTGGTAAAGCCACCAGTGTTGAGTCCTCCAATTCCAGGGAAGCCCCTGATTTTATACTTGGCAGTTGAAGAATCCTCTATAGGGGCAATGCTAGCACAGGAACAAGATGGCAAGAAGGAGTATCCCATCTACTACCTTAGTAAAAAGCTATTGGAGTATGAAACCAAGTACACACTGGTGGAGAAGACATGTGTGGCGATGATTTGGTTGACCAAGAAGCTGCGCCACTATTTCCAATCCTACAAGATACAAGCTGTGGCTAAAGTGGATCCAATGAAGTATCTCTATGAAGCACCGGCATTGGTTGGGAAGCTGTCCATGTGGTTGTTACTTTTGTCTGAATTCGACATCGAGTACATCACGAAGAAAACCATTAAAGGGCGAGCCGTGGCAGAGTTTCTGGCAAACCAGCCCTTAGAATCAGATTACACAGAGAATCTGGAATTCCCTGATGAGCAGCTAGCCATGGTGGAAGTGAAAAGATGGGTCATGTGTTTCGATGGGGCAGTGAATAAAAAAGGCACTGGGATCGGAGTACTTATAGCAACGCCAGATGGTGAAGTCATTCCCTTATCCAAGAGGTTGAATTTTCCCATAACCAATAACGGGGCAGAGTATGAAGCATACCTATTTGGGATGGAAACTTTGCTAACACTAGGGGCAAATGACGTCCTGATTGTTGGAGACTCACTTCTAGTGATCAGGCAGGCTCAGGGTGAGTGGGAATTAAAAGAAGAAGCCTTACGACCTTATTTGGAGCTGCTACAGTTCAGAAAGGGTTTATTCGGCCAGTGTGAATTCAGACATGTCCCCAGGGATGAGAATAAGATGGCTGATGCATTAGCAACTTTGTCCTCCATGTGGGAAAATCCAGAAGAGACACAAGCTCAACCACTGGTCATAGCCACTTCCAGGCATCCTTGCTTCGAAGTGCATGAAGTAATGGAATTATCAGCCGAAGAAAAGCCATGGTTCTTTGACATTTACCGGTATGTTAAGGAGGGAAAGTACCCGGAAGAGGCCAGTGCTGTTGATAAGTTGACGTTAAGAAAACTGGCTAGTCAATTCAGAATCTTCGAAGACAAGTTATACAAAAGAACAGCACATGGAGTTCTTTTGAGGTGTCTAACTGAGCAAGAAGCAGAAGAAGTGATGCAGCAAGTACATGCAGGATCCTGTGGGCCGCATATGAACGGGCTTGCCATGGCTAGGAAGATCATGAGACAAGGCTACTTTTGGATGACAATGCAAGCAGATTGTATAAGAAAAGTGAAGAGATGTCATGAATGTCAGATCTATGCAGACATTAGTCATCTTCCCCCACTTGAACTTCACAATCTAACGTCTCCTTGGCCGTTTTCAGCATGGGGGATAGATATGATTGGTGAAATTCATCTAGCTGCATCTAATGGGCATAGATTCATAGTTGTGGCAGTTGATTATTTCTCCAAATGGGTCGAAGCAGAATCCTTCACTAATGTGACAGCCAAGCACATGGTCAAGTTCATCTGGAAGAACATCTTCACTCGGTATGGGATTCCTCACCACATAGTAACTGATAACGGAGTACAGTTTCAAGGGGCAACGGCTGAGCTATTTGCAGAACATGGTATTGAACACCATAAGTCTTCTCCATATAGACCACAGGCTAATGGTGCAGTAGAAGCGGCTAACAAGGCAATAAAGAAGATCTTATCAAAGATGGTAACCACTTACAGGGATTGGGCCGATAAACTGCCTTATGCTCTCTGGGGTTACAGAACCAGTGTCAGAACAGCGACAGGAGAAACTCCTGATGTTTTGATATATGGAATGGAAGCAGTATTGCCAGTGGAAATCGAACTCAAGTCACTCAGAGTTGCCCTGGAAGCTCAATTGCCAGAGACTGAATGGATTCAAGCTAGATATGAGCAGCTGGCGGCACTAGATGAAAGGCGACTAAAGGCACTGGATCACCTGCAGATGTATCAGCGCAGAATGGCTAGAGCCTATAATCGGAATACTCCAAGCGGCAGTTGAAAGCAGGAGATTTGGTTCTAAAGCAACTAAGGCCTTCAAATGTTGATGTTAGGGGCAAGTTCAGACCTAACTGGGAAGGACCCTATGTGGTGAAGAAGGTGTTATCAAAAGGCGCTGTCAGCATTATGGACATGGATGGAAACGAGTTCACCAACCCGATCAACCAAGACAGGCTAAAGCTTTATCATGTATAAAAAAAAAAAAAAAAAAAAAAAAAGAGAGAGGTCTGCTAGGCTGAAAACTCGAAAAGAGCGGTCTAGGCAAAAGTTAAGACGCGAGAGAAAATAATCAGTCGGAAAACCTGAAAAGGACGACTGATGACGGATTCTGGCACAATGTGAAATCTGTACCATTTAGGAACCAACTTGTTTCAAATGTACTCATTTTGACTTCATCAATAAAGTGGAGTGTTTGTTTAAATATATTTGCATGGTTATGACAAATGCACAAACAAAGTTGTCTTGCATAAACACACATTCAAAGAAAGCACTTTGCATTCAACTGATCAATATCATCACATTATTAGGCAAATGAAAATGCATTAAAAACGTGCAATTCAAAATCTTTTATCGTCCTCTAAAGTCCAGTTCATCTTCCCAAACGAGCAATAAAGGATCACAACACCATTTTAGCCAAAAAAAAAAAAAAAAAAAAATTTGCTCGCTGAGGTGAAAACCGAAAAGGCACCTCAGGCAAAAATCAGAGCGGCCCGCTAAGCTGAAAACCCATATCGGGCAGTTTAGGCAAAAGTTAGGGCATATAAAGAATGCTCGCTAAGGTGAAAACCGAAAAGGCGCCTTAGGCAAAAGTTAGAGCAGCTCGCTGGGCTAAAAACCTGATTTGGGGCTACCCAGGCAAAAATTAGAGCACCTAAAAAAAAAAAAAACCCATAACTTCCCACGGAGCAGGAAAAACAGAACATCCTCAGTATTTCCTGCAGAATTCGTCACATCACTCTCCAGCAGAGTTTCCCATACTATTCCCCAACGAAGTCTACATAAAGTACACCATCAATTACTTCCCCGCAAAGTAGCCATGTTACTCCTTAGTGTAGTTTACACAAGGAACACCACGATTGTCTCTTCAACCAAGTCACCACACTCTTCCCCAGCGGAATCTCTACAAGGAATACAACAATCATCTCCCCAGCAGTCACCTCACTCCGCCGATAATCATCAAACAATGCCCCAAGAAAAGCGAAATCAACCAGGGGTACAACATATCTCCCTAGCGGAGGGCAGAAACGTCCAATAACAGAAAATACATACATGTGCATATACATCATCATGCATCCATACATTGCATATATCAATTACTTATCCCCGGCCAGTCTTCATTCTTGATCGAAGGGGCAAAATTTTTGTCTAAAAATCTCTCGATCAAGGAACGAAGACTTGCCATTTTAAGTGCAGGAATTCATCCCCGGCTCAATATCCTCAGCAAGTCAGCAGATCCGCCTCGAGTAATGTAAACTCGGTATCAGCCCAGGTCCGCTCCATTATCTCAATTATCTCCAGCGAGTCCGCCTCGAGTAATGTAAACTTGGCATCGGCCCAGATCCGCTCCATCATCCAAGTCCCCTAGCAGATCCGCCTCGAGTAATGTAAACTCGGCTTCGGCCCAGATCCGCTCCATCATCCAAGTCCCCCTAGCAGATCCGCCTCGAGTAATGTAAACTCGGTATCGGCCCAGATCAGCTTCGTCTATTTCCCCAGTAAAGCTCGCCTCGGGTAACATAGACCTGATATCGGCTAATCTCTTCATCAATTTCGCCTCGGGTAACATAGACCTGATATCGGCTAATCTCTTCATCAATTTCGCCTCGGGTAACATAGACCTGATATCGGCTAATCTCTTCATCAACTCGCCTCGGGTAACATAGACCTGATATCGGCTAATCTCTTCATCAATTTCGCCTCGGGTAACATAGACCTGATATCGGCTAATCTCTTCATCAATTTCGCCTCGGCATCGCCTCGGGTAACCTAGACCCGGTATCGACCTATCTCATCAGAAGATTCATTCCAGCGTTCGCGGCGCTTCGATTCACGCTCTCAAATTCATCATCACAGGTATTATGGACTTGGAGCTAGATGTCGAATTTGATCACGCGAGGGGCAGCTGTAAGCGCCGGAATTTTCTATACTTAAAAAAAAAAAAAAAAAAGAGAGGTCTGCTAGGCTGAAAACTCGAAAAGAGCGGTCTAGGCAAAAGTTAAGACGCGTGAGAAAATAATCAGTCGGAAAACCTGAAAAGGACGACTGATGACGGATTCTGGCACAATGTGAAATCTATACCATTTAGGAACCAACTTGTTTCAAATGTACTCATTTTGACTTCATCAATAAAGTGGACTGTTTGTTTAAATATATTTGCATGGTTATGACAAATGCACAAACAAAGTTGTCTTGCATAAACACACATTCAAAGAAAGCACTTTGCATTCAACTGATCAATATCATCACATTATTAGGCAAATGAAAATGCATTAAAAACGTGCAATTCAAAATTTTTTATCGTCCTCTAAAGTCCAGTTCATCTTCCCAAACGAGCAATAAAGGATCACAACACCATTTTAGTCAAACAAAAAAAAAAAAATTGCTCGCTGAGGTGAAAACCGAAAAGGCACCTCAGGCAAAAATCAGAGCGGCCCGCTAAGCTGAAAACCCATATCGGGCAGTTTAGGCAAAAGTTAGGGCATATAAAAAATGCTCGCTAAGGTGAAAACCGAAAAGGCGCCTTAGGCAAAAGTTAGAGCAGCTCGCTGGGCTAAAAACCTGATTTGGGGCTACCCAGGCAAAAATTAGAGCACCTAAAAAAAAAAAAACCCATAACTTCCCACGGAGCAGGAAAAACAGAACATCCTCAGTATTTCCTGCAGAATTCGTCACATCACTCTCCAGCAGAGTTTCCCATACTATTCCCCAACGAAGTCTACATAAAGTACACCATCAATTACTTCCCCGCAAAGTAGCCATGTTACTCCTTAGTGTAGTTTACACAAGGAACACCACGATTGTCTCTTCAACCAAGTCACCACACTCTTCCCCAGCGGAATCTCTACAAGGAATACTACAATCATCTCCCCAGCAGTCACCTCACTCCGTCGATAATCATCAAACAATGCCCCAAGAAAAGCGAAATCAACCAGGGGTACAACATATCTCCCTAGCGGAGGGCAAAAACGTCCAATAACAGAAAATACATACATGTGCATATACATCATCATGCATCCATACATTGCATATATCAATTACTTATCCCCGGCCAGTCTTCATTCTTGATCGAAGGGGCAAAATTTTTGTCTAAAAATCTCTCGATCAAGGAACGAAGACTTGCCATTTTAAGTGCAGGAATTCATCCCCGGCTCAATATCCTCAGCAAGTCAGCAGATCCGCCTCGAGTAATGTAAACTCGGTATCAGCCCAGGTCCGCTCCATTATCTCAATTATCTCCAGCGAGTCCGCCTCGAGTAATGTAAACTGGGCATCGGCCCAGATCCGCTCCATCATCCAAGTCCCCTAGCAGATCCGCCTCGAGTAATGTAAACTCGGCTTCGGCCCAGATCCGCTCCATCATCCAAGTCCCCCTAGCAGATCCGCCTCGAGTAATGTAAACTCGGTATCGGCCCAGATCAGCTTCGTCTATTTCCCCAGTAAAGCTCGCCTCGGGTAACATAGACCTGATATCGGCTAATCTCTTCATCAATTTCGCCTCGGGTAACATAGACCTGATATCGGCTAATCTCTTCATCAATTTCGCCTCGGGTAACATAGACCTGATATCGGCTAATCTCTTCATCAACTCGCCTCGGGTAACATAGACCTGATATCGGCTAATCTCTTCATCAATTTCGCCTCGGGTAACATAGACCTGATATCGGCTAATCTCTTCATCAATTTCGCCTCGGCATCGCCTCGGGTAACCTAGACCCGGTATCGACCTATCTCATCAGAAGATTCATTCCAGCGTTCGCGGCGCTTCGATTCACGCTCTCAAATTCATCATCACAGGTATTATGGACTTAGAGCTAGATGTCGAATTTGATCACGCGAGGGGCAGCTGTCAGCGCCGGAATTTTCTATACTTAAAAAAAAAAAAAAAAAATAAAGAGCGGTCTGCTAGGCTGAAAACTCGAAAAGAGCGGTCTAGGCAAAAGTTAAGACGCGTGAGAAAATAATCAGTCGGAAAGCCTGAAAAGGACGACTGATGACGGATTCTAGCACAATGTGAAATCTATACCATTTAGGAACCAACTTGTTTCAAATGTACTCATTTTGACTTCATCAATAAAGTGGACTGTTTGTTTAAATATATTTGCATAGTTATGACAAATGCACAAACAAAGTTGTCTTGCATAAACACACATTCAAAGAAAGCACTTTGCATTCAACTGATCAATATCATCACATTATTAGGCAAATGAAAATGCATTAAAAACGTGCAATTCAAAATTTTTTATCGTCCTCTAAAGTCCAGTTCATCTTCCCAAACGAGCAATAAAGGATCACAACACCATTTTAGTCAAAAAAAAAAAAAAATTGCTCGCTGAGGTGAAAACCGAAAAGGCACCTCAGGCAAAAATCAGAGCGGCCCGCTAAGCTGAAAACCCATATCGGGCAGTTTAGGCAAAAGTTAGGGCATATAAAAAATGCTCGCTAAGGTGAAAACCGAAAAGGCGCCTTAGGCAAAAGTTAGAGCAGCTCGCTGGGCTAAAAACCTGATTTGGGGCTACCCAGGCAAAAATTAGAGCACCTAAAAAAAAAAATAAAAAAACCCATAACTTCCCACGGAGCAGGAAAAACAGAACATCCTCAGTATTTCCTGTAGAATTCGTCACATCACTCTCCAGCAGAGTTTCCCATACTATTCCCCAGCGAAGTCTACATAAAGTACACCATCAATTACTTCCCCGCAAAGTAGCCATGTTACTCCTTAGTGCAGTTTACACAAGGAACACCACGATTGTCTCTTCAACCAAGTCACCACACTCTTCCCAGCGGAATCTCTACAAGGAATACAACAATCATCTCCCCAGCAGTCACCTCACTCCGTCGATAATCATCAAACAATGCCCCAAGAAAAGCGAAATCAACCAGGGGTACAACATATCTCCCTAGCGGAGGGCAAAAACGTCCAATAACAGAAAATACATACATGTGCATATACATCATCATGCATCCATACATTGCATATATCAATTACTTATCCCCGGCCAGTCTTCATTCTTGATCGAAGGGGCAAAATTTTTGTCTAAAAATCTCTCGATCAAGGAACAAAGACTTGCCATTTTAAGTGCAGGAATTCATCCCCGGCTCAATATCCTCAGCAAGTCAACAGATCCGCCTCGAGTAATGTAAACTCGGTATCGGCCCAGGTCCGCTCCATTATCTCAATTATCTCCAGCGAGTCCGCCTCGAGTAATGTAAACTCGGCATCGGCCCAGATCCGCTCCATCATCCAAGTCCCCTATCAGATCCGCCTCGAGTAATGTAAACTCGGTATCGGCCCAGATCCGCTCCATCATCCAAGTCCCCTAGCAGATTTGCCTCGAGTAATGTAAACTCGATATCGGCCCAGATCAGCTTCGTCTATTTCCCCAGTAAAGCTCGCCTCGGGTAACATAGACCTGATATCAGCTAATCTCTTCATCAATTTCGCCTCGGGTAACATAGACCTGATATCGGCTAATCTCTTCATCAATTTCGCCTCGGGTAACATAGACCTGATATCGGCTAATCTCTTCATCAACTCGCCTCGGGTAACATAGACCTGATATCGGCTAATCTCTTCATCAATTTCGCCTCGGGTAATATAGACCTGATATCGGCTAATCTCTTCATCAATTTTGCCTCGGCATCGCCTCGGGTAACCTAGACCCGGTATCGACCTATCTCATCAGAAGATTCATTCCAGCGTTCGCGGTGCTTCGATTCACGCTCTCAAATTCATCATCACAGGTATTATGGACTTGGAGCTAGATGTCGAATTTGATCACGCGAGGGGCAGCTGTAAGCGCCAGAATTTTCTATACTTAAAAAAAAAAAAAAAAGTATAGTCGTACGACTATTGTTACAGTCGTACGACTGTAATTTAAAAATTACAGTCGTACGACTGTAATTTAAAAATTACAGTCGTACGACTGTAACGTCGGAAAATCTGTAGAGGCCCATACCTCTGCAGCAAAATTGAAGGAGAGAGAAAAGGGAGCATTAATTGCTCCCTTGTTGCAGCAAGCAAGAAGGAGACAGAGATAAAAAGAGAGAAAGGAGAAAGGAAAAGGGGGAGAAGATTGCTGGTGAGAAGAAATTGAGAGAGAGAAAGAGAAGAGAGAGAAAAAAGAAAACCACAAAAAACTCATCTTCTTCCTCTTTGATTTTCTTCAATTCTCGAAATTAAGCCTAAAACTTGTTAGAAATCTCTAGGTTGATCACTTAACTACATAACCAAATCAAGAACTCGGACTTAAACCATCAGAAACCGTTGCAATTCGGATTTTGGACAAAAAGTTCTCAACTTCCATTCCAAAGGAAAAAGTGCGAATTCGTTGGGATCGGAGCGACGCCAGGGGTCAAAATGACTCGGAATAGCTTCTAAAAAGGTAGTCACTTCTTTTCCTTACATTTTTTCTCGCTTTCTGGGTGTTTGAAGTGAGTTTTGTGCTTTTTGCTGCTTTTTTCGTATTTCTGTTCCTGGAAATTAAGAACAGTCGGTTTTCATGAACAGTCGTACGACTGTATATACAGTCGTACGACTGTTCTTAATTTCCAGACTTATTTTTCTTCAGATTTTGATTTTCAATGATTTTTGGTGAAATTCTGACCCTGAACTGATTACAGTCGCACGACTGTACACTACAGTCGTACGACTGTAATCCCTGTTCCAGAATCAGAATTTCAACTTTTATCCGTAAAAAATTAGAAAACCCCAAAAATCATCAAAATGAATTTTGTTGTGTGCATCACGACCGTAGATTCAATTTTTAGTAAAATTGCATTTAGAACAATTCAACGACGGAGACCTAGTTCTCCTGAAAACCGGCCCACTTAAATATATAAAAATGCATGTAAACCGGAAAAATTGTTTTCAAAAATGATTTTTCCACAAAACCAAAAATACAGGGACGTTTCAAAATATTTTCCAGGTCTAACCGGGCCGGCTAGCCGAGCCAACCCGGTTACCCCCTAAATGCATGTCCTCAATTCCTGATTTCCCATTCTGTCTATTTGAGTCCAACTTGTGGCGTGCTGTATATATTGTGCTAACCCTCTATTTTGCAGGTTTTAATTTCTTTTTATTTTTATTTTTATTTTTATTTTTATTTTGGATGTAATTTAAATAGATTAAATCGTGTATCCTAGGCGGTTGTATTTTTCTAGATTCTCGTGTATATAAGCGATTGTACAAGTGAGGCGAGAGTTTTTTATTTTTCCATTCGATTTGGTTGTAAGCCAATTAATATTTATTTCTTTTTCTTATTTTTGTATTAAATATTTTGTATGCGCGCTGTATGCCTTTTATATTCAATAAAATGGACTTTAGATTTTGAAATACCATTTGGGAACATTGACAATATTTATTTTAATTAGACACAAAATAAGGGACTTGCCCGGACCCGAATCTCTGGATAGTGTAGCGACCGTTCGTCCGGTTCAGCTACATAAGAATTTCTCGGTTGAGCTGAGCCGGGTGGCGACTCTACAATATTCATTGAGACTTAGGTCTCGGTTCTTTTATGTATTAATTCCATTTATCTTCCAAAACACGGATTTCCATTTATAAAAACCCCACGCGAGGGAGGGGCCCGCCCGAGATCGTGGCGCCCCATTCCGAAAGGGAGTCCCGCGTCCCGTCGAAAACGCGTCGTCCGCTCACACTAGCTCAATGGTTGGGCAATCTGTGCTATGGGGACTTAAGGTACAATTCCCTTGCTACTGTGGTGGTTGGTGAGTCCTACATGTTGTGGCTAGCTGAGATCGGGGATTTACATACCTGAAAGGAGTGTCAAATCATGACTCTCATGTGGCTTGGATCGACTGGTGCTGAGGATTCCATGGTTGCTAAGAGGAGGAGGGTGTAGCTGTGCTGTTTGCCTTATTGCTGTTTCTATGATCGTAATTTTTGCATAGATTGCCCTATATGGGTTTTTAATTTGTCAGATCGCCTTGACTTTTGCCTGAATTGTCCTTACCGGGTTTTTGATCCAGTAGGCCATTATTATTTCTTTTATTATCTTTCTCTTTTTTTTATCAGGAAGACTTCTTTGATTGCAAATTTTAGTTCGATGTGACAGCCCATGCATATGTGTGTTTGAATGCTTGGCTTACTTAGATGTTTTAGCAGATGAATCCATACATACATACAAACATTCATAAAGCATGTTAAGCAAACTAACATTTCATTAATGAAATCAAAGCAGGAACAGTTACAAAATAATATACATCTCGGATGATTTACTCATGTGGTCAACTAGCCTTTACAGGTTTTCTAGTCAACACCTCTCACTTTACACCTTAACTTTTGCCTAAAGCTACCTTTATAACTTAGCAGGCTATTCTGATCCTCTTTTTAAACATGGTAGTGCTTGAGGTGATCCTAGTTGATTGGGTTAGTGAACTCATTCCCATCCATATCCATTATCTTGGCCGCACCTTTCGATAGGATCTTCTTCACCACATATGACCCTTCCCATTTTGGCTTGAATTTACCCTTGACATCAATATTAGAAGGCTTCAGCTGCTTTAGTACTAGGTCTCCTACTTTCAAGGGGTGCCTTTAGTGACGAACCAGGCAATTGTGTGCACTGGCCATGCTCTGCTAATGCATTTGCAAATGATCTAAGGCCTTTAGACCCTTTTCATCAACCATAGCCAACTTTTCAAACCTAGCCCTGACTCACTCTCTTTCTAGCATCTGAGCTTTTAAGGCTACCCGTAGGGGCTTCAATTCAGTTTCTACTCGGAGCACTGCTTCCATCCCACACACTAGTGTGTACGGGGTATCACCAGTTGTGAGAAAATAATCATTCGGAATGCTACAAAGGGAACCAATGAGAAAGACGCTTTGGTTTCTGATTTGGTGGAAAATAGGTTTTGAATCTATTTAAAGAAAATCATTCATTTGATTTGAAATCCCTTTTGTAGGAAACATCATTTAGAATGTGAGCTTTGGGAAAACTGGTTTTACATTTTAGAAAATCCCATTTTATTAACTTAAAGACCTCAAAACCTAAATTTCGAGTTCAGTGATGGAGTCGCACCCAGATCAGCTCATCTAGGAAATTCCGGTACAGCTCCCTACCAAGTGTAGATTGCCATAACTAATCTAGAGGTTCAGGGTTCGGGCAACTTACCTATTCAACCTCAAGCTTGTTTTCATTTAATAGTTCATAGTACCATATTATACCTACTTATTCTCTAGCCATTTTATCTTTCATTATTAGCCGATACTCATTCAGATGACATAAATAAATAGCATAAAAATAAAGAGTAAAAAGGTAAACCATACTTCTAATAAAAAATAGAGGCCGCTTATTACAACCAAATCAAATAAAAAATAAAAACTCTCATCCTCACCTTACAACCGCCTAGATACATGCAAATCTATAAAAAGTACAATCTCCTAGAATACACGATTTGATCTATTAGATACATTCAAAATAAAGAAAAATAAAAGCTATAAAATAGATGGTTAGCATGATTATATCATAAACACATGTAGGGCTCACAATAGGATAGAACAGGGTATTTCAGGAAACGGGAGCATACATTTAAGGGGTAACTGAGGAATCCAGGTGACTTGCTCGATTAAACCTAGAAAATCATTTTAGAAATGCCCTGTAGGTTTTTGTGCTCGAAAATAATTTTGGAAAACAGTTTGGCTTAATTATGCAAATTACTCCCTTATAATGAGTCGGTTATCCCGAAACTCGGGGTTCCGTTCGTGATGGTTCCTAATTCCAACATTCATCTAAGGTATAAAGCTGTAAACACGTGAAAAACAATTTTGAATTTGGAGCTAAAGACAGCATCATGTGATGAAATCTATAAGAATCGTCCCGAGATTCTCCCTCAACAACTATAGTCGTACGACTCTAGTTAGAGCCGCGCGGCTATAGCCACTACATTCATGCTGCTGTAGTGTACAGAACCCGAATTGGTTTTCTTTGTTTTTGTAAATCTCTATTGTGAATCATTTTGATGATTTCTAAAGATTTTGGGGAATTTGGAGGTCCGCTAAGGCTGAATCGAGGACCTGATTTCGATCAAACAACCCCAGATTCTAAAAAGCCAAATCAATAAAACCTAAATCTCGTATCAACGTTATCAAAAATCTGAAAACCACAGTTTTGAATATAACGGATGCAATTTGACCGAATTCAATCATAAAAGGTAGTTTAAATTCGAAAACCGGCAACATTCGGTCGTTTTAGGGCATTTAGGGTCTGCCCTGAAGAACACAGCTATATGGCTATAGAAGTACAGCCGCGCGACTTTTTTCTAAGGAACTATAGCCGCTTGGCTCTAGTTAGAGCTGCACGGCTATAGCTGCATAGACAGTTTTCTAGATTTTCATAAAATGCAAAAACACAAAACATAAATCATCAACTTTTGGGTTTAAGGACTCTCAGAGTTTACCTTATTTATGTTCCAGTGTGCTTGATGACCGGAAGTGAATTTGGATGCCAGAATATGCCTAGAATCCCATGCACATCCTAAAATCCTCAAACATGAGCCTCGAATTGATCTGAACAAACCCAAAAACAAACCCAGCGAATGATAGAATGAGCAGAAACTTTCACCCTATGTGTTTCCTGAGTGTTTCTAATCCCCTTCTCTCTATTTCTTATACTTTTCTTTGATTTTGATCACTTTTTTTTCACTTCTCTCTCTAAAACCTCTCTTTTTCTTGTTAGAATCCCTCTCATTTTCCTAAACTTTTTTTTTTTTCCTTTTACAGATGTTTCTGGCTATTAACCCTAGCTATCCCATGCTCCACTTCCTCTAATTAAGGCATTAAACACGCTGGTCAAAAGATAAGGTTGGTTTATTTAAGAAATAACCTGGTCAACCATTAGAGCCACATGGGTCTAATGTTATAGTCGCACCACTCTGATGTTATAGCCGCGTGGTTGTAGTTATGAAACTATAGCCGTGCGGCTCTAATGATAGCTATCATGGCTTTTCCTAAATCCTACATTCATATCTAAGCTTTTTAATCACTCAAAGGACCTTTCTCGGGGTTTCGGATCGAGGACTATTCTGTTTTTCGAGGCATTTGAGAACATTCCGGGCATCATTCTGCTCATTCTCAAATCTGACTCACGTTCGTCTGTTTAACAGGTAACATAGGATTTTCATCACATAGGTCAGGAAAACCTGTGCTCATAGGCTGCCCCTCGCGGGATCAAAGTCTACTCATGGTTGGGCTATTGTGCCCGATTCGAGTTTGGCCTCGCGATAGGGAGCACAGTGAGAAAAGAAAGAGAAGATGTACCTGGCAGCTTTCTCATGTTAGTTCTCTATAGTACTTTTGTCACGGATGGAATTGTGCAGACTTTAGGGACTTACTTCAATGTCTGTGCAAAATAGCGTTCTTGCCCGTGTTGACTCTAGGGACTTGCCTCGGTTTTTTTGCAAGGTAGCGATCTTGCTCATGTTGAGTGGTGATTTACTTTGGTTCTTTTACGAAGCATTGGTCTTGCTCGAGTTGAACTAGTTTGGGAACTTACTTCGGTTCCTTTATGAAGTAGTGGTCTTCGTTGGAGATTGTGCCCTAAGGCCAATATTGGATTATGTTGACTTCTAAGATTAATCTAGTGTAGATTAATATTATCATTTATGTTTGTATGTTAGCATTTATGATAAGTATCCATGAATAAATCGTGTTATTCTAAATATCCCTAGTCGATTGTTATTATGGGAATAATAACAAACTAAGACTAGTGTGAGTGATAATGGATATTCATAAGATGAATATAGTGTATACAGATACAGATTATACTCACGGGTAATATGTTAGAGAACATGTTACTGGAGACCCACTATGAGATCAAGTTCATGGTCATGTGTCACAACTGATCTTGATTATAGTAGTGTCATTAGCTGATTCCTTTGACCTGAGGTCACCATTGATTCCGAGATGAACTCATGTTGTGCTTTGACGCAGTCAAACGCTGCTTGTAACAGAGTAGTTATAAAGGCTGTGATTGGGTACAATATGACTCATGCTTTGGGATGTGAGTGACAGATATGGGATTTTGTCCCTCTCTATCAAGAGAGCGATATCACTGGGCCCCTCGATAAGTAAGACTGTTAAATGCATGGCCGTGCTCAAATAATTGATAAGAGTATCAATTGATTTGTCTGAACAGTTTACTTTGAGATCGAGAAAGCATATGATTAATTATATAAGATTGACAAGTGTACCATGTCTTATGATTAATCATGATATCAAAGAGACAAAAGGGAATATGACATTCTATAAATAGGTATTGGATCATTCCAATCATGTTAATTGGGTGGTCATAATGGCTTGCTAGAGTCCGCTTGTGATCTATAAGGACATTATGGTAATTTCCTTATTGCCAATTAATATGAACCTATGGGGTCACACACTAAGAGCAAAATGAAGTTCATCTTTTCGGGTATAAATTATTATTGGATAATAATTTATGAATGAGAAAAGTAATAAATATATATAGTGATATATATTTATATATGTATATAAATATTAATATGATTAATATTGCATAAAGTATGCTACATATTATAATTCAATTATATAGAGATATAATTAATTATAATATCAAATATACATATGTGTATGATGGAGAATGGAATTGATTTAATATTAATTGAGAATTAATATTAAGTTGTGTGGGTTAATTCATAATTATAACTAATAAGGGTATTAAGTTATAATTATAATTAAGTTTAATGGATATAAAAGGAAGTTTTATAACCTAAAATCTCTAACCCTAGCCCACATATCAATTGAAGCAGATTTTTTCCAGCAGCCACCTTTGGAGTGCCAGCCGAAATCTCTTCCTTCTCCATCTCCCAAGGTTTTTGAAACTTTGGTCTTCTCTCGTTCGAAGAATCGTTCTTCAATCCCGGCGCTAGCACGCGGTGAACGAATTACTCCGTGTGGATCAACCGTAGAGGGAAGCTAATTTGGTTCCTAAGTGATTCAAACTACAAAGAATTAAGGTAATTCTTTAACCCTCCTTCCGATTCAATGCAATGTACATGGGTCCTTGGTGGGGATTAATCTTTTATCCGCTGCGTTTATTTTGTTTTTGTGTGATTAATTCCCCAACAGTGGTATCAGAGCCACTTGTGCATTGGTTGAATTGGATTTGTTATTTTGATTAGATCAAAATTGCATGTTAGGGTTGTATGTTCTTGATTTAGGGTTCTTTGTTATTGTGAATAACGTTTTGAGTTGATTTGGAAATTGTTGTTTTGAACAAATTATCGCAGACTGTGTTTTTCAGCCCAGAACACGTCAGCGTGCAGGCTCTGCACGCCGTGCAAACGTGTGTTGCACGCCGTGTACTGGTTTTGCACGGCGTGTAATCGGAAATCGTTTCCGTGTGCTGAGACTCAGAGCAGAACACGTCGGCGTGCAGGCTCTGCACGCCGTGCAAATGTGTGTTGCACGCCGTGTACTGGTTTTGCACGGCGTGCAACCGAAAATTGTTTCCGTGTGTGCTGAGTAACAGAAAGGAACACGGTGGCGTGCAGGTGCTGCACGCCGTGCAAACCGGTTTTGCACGCCGTGTTCCCTTGGTGCTGCCGTGTAGAAATTGTTTCTATACATTTACTTTTCAAATCAATTTTTTTTTTTTTAAATGCAATGAGATTGTGTTTAGCCTTTGAACCCTAAATCTTGTAGATGTAAAATTATTGTGATAATTTTATGCATGGTGTTGTGGTATGGTTTTTTGGACCCCATGGATGTTTTTTTGTTTTCCTTTTGGTTTTAATGGATGTAAGGTTTTATAAATACGGCCTGCGAGTCGTTTGTATTTATGTAATCTTATTTTTCTAGATAAATTGTATAGGATGCAATTTATTGTTTGTAAATTTTATTTTACTAGAAAATTGTATAGGATACAATTTTGTAAAATATGTAAATCCATGAGATGGTGCCAAGGAACAAAGACGTGAAGACGGATCCAAGGGGTGCGGCTGTGCTGTGACCATGCGATGGTTACAACCACCTAGGAAATGACCTGTTGATTTTCATATTGGCCTATGAAAATCAATGTAGATAAAACCATACCATAACGCGGTTTTGAGTCTTATGCATGTTATATTTATTTTATGCCATAAGATGCCATGTTAATAAATATAGATGCATGTTAGAAATCAATTTGCATGTGATGCAAATGTTTATATATATGTGCAAATGCATGCCTTGTTTCATTTAGATGCCATGTGATGCCATGCTAGATTGCATGCTTAACATATGTATGACATAGGATGCCATGCTAATTAGTATTAACAAATGTATGTTTAATATTAATGCCATGAATTGTATGAGATACAATTTAATCACAGGATTTTATAAACCCTAAATAAACTTAAGAAGTTTATATTTGCCACCCAATTACGTATAACACTAGTCAAGTACTATGTTCGCATCATGGTATACCGCCAGGGCGGGTACGCATGTTGTGACCTTAGCGAAGCGATAATATGAGAAATGGTGATTCTCATTGTGTTGTAATTGGTTTAACAAAGGGTTAATCAAAAAGGTGTTTGAGCCCGAGGCAAAGATGAGATGAGTAACATACAATTAAATATGATATATGATATCATGCATCTCATAAATTAGAAGAGTTGCATAATGATGCAATTGGCAAAGAAGTGCACATCCAAAATATGTTTAAATGGTTTAAAGCATGATTTTGAGTCTTTGCCTACCGAAATTATATTTAATCATAGGGACATGCCAAAGTAGTGCTATGGTTAAGTATGGATTTTGGATCTTCACCCACTTGAATATTTTAAAGGGTTTTATAATTTAAGTGGGAGCATTTAAATAAAAATCTTTACACGCTTTATTATAGTTATGATTGCTATTACCATGATCTCGATTGTTATTGAACTTTGAGAATTGTTCTCAAATCAAAAGGAATCATATGTTCTCAATAATCCTTTTGCCCAATGAACCACTAGCAATTGTAACACGAGTATAAAAGATGCTTACTTGAAGCATCGAAGGGACTCTGTTTAAAATTTATTATCTCACACTTGCCACCAATTCTTCCGCACGTGGAAGTTTTACTTGAGGTATATGATACATCACAAATGGAAATGTTCCATTAGTTAGTGAGCAAGAAAAGATAAGTGTTTGAGGCAACATTTTCTCATTGGCCTCCAAAAGGCATTAAGATGTGATCTTGAATTCATTATTTGATAGTCATTGGTGATGAACTATCATTTGAATGACATGGAGAAAATTGTTAATTAGTTGCATAAGATGCAAAAGAATGTTAAGTTATCCATAAAGGATAAGCCCGCCTCGAATTGTGTGCTTATGGTTCAAAAGGAAAAGGATAACAGTAAGGTCGAAAAGTATAAATACCGAAAGGGTTTCTGTGAAAGTACTTTAAAGGCAAAAGCTGTTGGCATAGAGAGATCTCCAAAAGAAGGGTGTTGCCATTTCTAGAATGAATCGTTCATTTGAATAGAAATAGCAAACTTTGTTTAGAGAACTATAAGAAGATGAAAGGCAGTAAGACTGCCACCTTAAGTATTTATTAACTATTCTACTTTTGTTTCTATATCAAACAGGTATTAGATATCGTTGTGAATCTCATATTAGTAGAATATGAAGAATCACAATTTGAATAGAAACCTTATGAAGGTGAAAGGTAGAATGCGAATAGGCAAGAGAAGCAAAGGTTGTTACTCGAAGGTTTTGAACTTTTACATGAAAGTTGTGAACTTCAAGTTAAAAGTTATGAACCTTTTACATAAAAGTTATGAACTTTTATATGAAAGTAATGAACTTTGGTTAAAGGTTATGAACTTTTACATGTGAGTTATGAACTCTTGTTGTCTATTGAGCTTGTTGGCTTGAGTAAACAAATGTTGTTTATTTTATAATTGTGAATTATAAACTTTATAAAGACATGATTATGAAATGTAGATTTACATAATTGTCTTTATATGTGAAGCCCATCTGTAACATAAATACTGTAAGGATCGAATCAAACGGTTTGATTCAACCTATTTTGGCAGTGTCGTCTTGGAGACATAAGCAAAGTCGCATTTTGAAACTCCATAAGAATGGACTTTTGGATTCATGAGATTATGAATCATCTTGAATCATGCGAATGTTGTTTATTATAAAAGATGACAAAAGTGGTTCTTTGCTAAAAGTAGTTAAAGAATAATCGATTTATTAAGCATTATACATGTGGATGTATATGAATTATAAATCAACTGCTAAAGAAGGTTTTAATACTTCATTACTTTTATGGAACTTTTCACTAGATAAGAGTATCAAATGAAACACGAGTTTGGAACTTTTGAAGTGTTCAAAAGCTTGTAAAAGGAGTATGAAGTATCTTGACATGATAGTAAAGTCACTTAGATATGATCCAAGTGGTGAACATTTGAGTCAAGATTTTGACAATCATCTTAGAGATTGTGGGACTGTCTCACAATTAACTCCTCCAATTACGCCACAAAGGAAGTTGTGTCGAAAAGGGAGTAGTCGAACTCTATACAGATATAGTTCAATCTATGATGAAGTCAAGTTGATCATCGTTTTCTCGAGAATATGCCATTAAAGCAGTTGTGTATATTGTTCCATCTAAAACGATTCATGAATCAACATATGAGATATGGTTGGGTACGAGACCCAAGTTGTTTCATTGAATAGGTTTAGGGCTGAAAAGCTTATTTCGAATAAGTTGGCACCTAAATTTTAAATGTCGTGTTGTGGATTACTCAAAAGGAAAGTAGGAGTTGTTACTCCTGTGTTTCTTTTGGATACAAAGTGTTGTAGCTAGAAATGGTTTCCCCTTGAAGAGGGAGTTAATTTCTAGAAGAGTTAGTGGGAGTAAGGTACACCTACAAAACTCGTAATTCACAAAGTGACATTTAAGGTTGAAGAGGAACATGGAAATGGTTCCATGATCATTGTTGAAATTACACAAGTCCAATGAAAGTCTAGTGGAATACGACATGATTAGGAGAGATATGGATTTCTCAAAATCATGATGTAGTTTTACTAGATTGAAGTAAGTCTTCTTTTATGAAGAAGCAAGCAATGTTAGATTATGAATCTAATAAGTGACTTGATGCTACAAAGGTTGAAGATAAGTCCATGTGTGACAATCAAAGTATAGACTTTGATAAATCTTTTAGAAGATGCATATGCAATGGTTGCAAGTGAGTTTTCAAATTGAAAACCGACATGGATGGTGATCTTCAAACTTATAAAGCACGACTAGTGACAAAAGGGGTTATAAACAAATTCATAGTAGTGACTATGAGGATACGAGCAAATTCATAGTACGGACTATGATAAAATCCTCTTTCGCCATTAATCATGATCAAGTCATATTGAGTTCTTGTTGCCATATCCGCATAATATGATTATAAAATATGGCAAATGGATATCAAAATCTGTTTTCTACGTGAAAACATGATTGAGGGTGTGTACGTGACACAACCCAAAGTTTTGAGCATTCAAAGAATTCAAGTAGCGTATGCAAGTTTCAAAGATTCTTATAAGGATCGAAACATGCATCAAATAGTTGGAGTCATAGTTTTGATAAAGAAATCAAATGGTTTGATTTTATCAAAAGGATGATGAATCTTGTGTTTCAAAAGGATCAGTGGGAGCATATCGGCATCCTAATGCTATATGTGGATGACATATTGCTTGTTTGAAATAACATTCTTACCTTGCAAGAAGTAAAATCTTGGCTAAGAAAGTAATTTCAATTAATGTTTAAGCAAGGCTGCCTATATTCTTGAAATTAGAATCTATATAGATAGATCTAAAAGAATGTTTTGTTTTAAGTCAAAGCATTGAAAGCGTTCAATGAGAAAGACTTAAAAGAAGCTTGCTTATGTTAACTGTGTAAATAGTTGCACATATACAACTGATTGCAATTAGTTGCAATATATCAGTCGAGATCTAGTATTCTCTTAAAAAGAGATGTTATGATTTTGAAAGGTTCAAAATATAACGTTATAGCTAAATATCTATAATAATAGTCAAAGTATATAGTTACATATGATGTAAAGAAAATTTTGGATGAAGAAGTTCATCACAAAATTTTGTGTTTTGTTCTAAGCATTGCTTATCCTGTGAGACTATTGTAGGGACAATAGTTCAATGCGTAAGAACCTTGTATGACACAAGCATATACTTAGGCGTCTTTCACTAATTTAGAGAGGCTGTCTCTAAAGAAAGAGTGAAAATGTGTAAAGTAGCAACGGAAGCGAAAGTTAATAATTCACTGACAAAGACTCCTGCACGAATGAATACATGAAAGTCATGTAGGTCAATGGGTATAAGATACATGTATGATTGGCCATAGTGCAAGTGGGAGATTGTTGGAGATTGTGCCCTAAGGCCAATATTGGATTATGTTGACTTCTAAGATTAATCTAGTGTAGATTAATATTATCATTTATGTTTGTATGTTAGCATTTATGATAAGTATCCATGAATAAATCGTGTTATTCTAAATATCCCTAGTCGATTGTTATTATGGGAATAATAACAAACTAAGACTAGTGTGAGTGATAATGGATATTCATAAGATGAATATAGTGTATACAGATACAGATTATACTCACGGGTAATATGTTAGAGAACATGTTACTGGAGACCCACTATGAGATCAAGTTCATGGTCATGTGTCACAACTGATCTTGATTATAGTAGTGTCATTAGCTGATTCCTTTGACCTGAGGTCACCATTGATTCCGAGATGAACTCATGTTGTGCTTTGACGCAGTCAAACGCTGCTTGTAACAGAGTAGTTATAAAGGCTGTGATTGGGTACAATATGACTCATGCTTTGGGATGTGAGTGACAGATATGGGATTTTGTCCCTCTCTATCAAGAGAGCGATATCACTGGGCCCCTCGATAAGTAAGACTGTTAAATGCATGGTCGTGCTCAAATAATTGATAAGAGTATCAATTGATTTGTCTGAACAGTTTACTTTGAGATCGAGAAAGCATATGATTAATTATATAAGATTGACAAGTGTACCATGTCTTATGATTAATCATGATATCAAAGAGACAAAAGGGAATATGACATTCTATAAATAGGTATTGGATCATTCCAATCATGTTAATTGGGTGGTCATAATGGCTTGCTAGAGTCCGCTTGTGATCTATAAGGACATTATGGTAATTTCCTTATTGCCAATTAATATGAACCTATGGGGTCACACACTAAGAGCAAAATGAAGTTCATCTTTTCGGGTATAAATTATTATTGGATAATAATTTATGAATGAGAAAAGTAATAAATATATATAGTGATATATATTTATATATGTATATAAATATTAATATGATTAATATTGCATAAAGTATGCTACATATTATAATTCAATTATATAGAGATATAATTAATTATAATATCAAATATACATATGTGTATGATGGAGAATGGAATTGATTTAATATTAATTGAGAATTAATATTAAGTTGTGTGGGTTAATTCATAATTATAACTAATAAGGGTATTAAGTTATAATTATAATTAAGTTTAATGGATATAAAAGGAAGTTTTATAACCTAAAATCTCTAACCCTAGCCCACATATCAATTGAAGCAGATTTTCTCCAGCAGCCACCTTTGGAGTGCCAGCCGAAATCTCTTCCTTCTCCATCTCCCAAGGTTTTTGAAACTTTGGTCTTCTCTCGTTCGAAGAATCGTTCTTCAATCCCGGCGCTAGCACGCGGTGAACGAATTGCTCCGTGTGGATCAACCGTAGAGGGAAGCTAATTTGGTTCCTAAGTGATTCAAACTACAAAGAATTAAGGTAATTCTTTAACCCTCCTTCCGATTCAATGCAATGTACATGGGTCCTTGGTGGGGATTAATCTTTTATCCGCTGCGTTTATTTTGTTTTTGTGCGATTAATTCCCCAACAGTCTTGCCCAATTTGGTTTGGTTTGGGGACTTGCTTCAACTCCTTTGCAAAGTAGTGGTCTTTCCTAATTTGAGTTGGTTTACAGATTTACTTTGGTTCCTTTGTGAAGCAGTGGTCTTGCTTGATTTGAGTTGGTTTAGGGACATGCTTTGGCTCCTTTTCGAAGCAATGGTCTTGCCTAATTTGAGTTGGTTTGTGGATTTACTTCGGTTCATTTACAAAGTAGTGGTCCTACCCGATTTGAGTTGGTTTGGGGACGTGCTTCGGCTCCTTTGCGAACAGTGGTCTTGCCCGATTTGAGTTGGTTTGCGATTTACTTCTGTTCATTTATGAAGTAGTGGTCTTGCTGAATTTGAGTTGGTTTGGGGACGTGCTTCGGCTCCTTTGCAAAGCAGTGGTCTTGCCTGATTTGAGTTGGTTCGGGAATGTGCTTTGGCTCCTTTGCAAAGCAGTGGTCTTGCCCGATTTGAGTTGGTTCGGGGACGTGCTTCGGCTCCTTTGTGAAGTACTGGTCTCTCGATTTGAGTCTTCTTATGAGATTGGTGTCACAAAGAAAGGGTATGTTGGTAATTTAGTTAAAGAGTGTTTCTGAAGTTGAGTGATCTTGATTCTATTCTTCATGAAGCTGTGCTTCTGAAGTTATGTTGGGTGTGTATTTATTTCTTAATTGATAATTTTGGAATAAAAAATTTTTGCCCTTTCGATCAAGAATAAATCCAAACTGATTGTTTTGCCACTGGATACCTGCAAAAAGCAAGAAATACCCTTCTCGGGATTATATCGGCGTAAATGGAAATTATGATAATTGAGAAAATTTTCGTACCTGAGGTTTAGAGCCGTACAACTCTAATTTGCAAGCCATAGCCGTGCGGCTATACCTTGCCATGTTGTAAGAGCCACGCGACTCTAGCTTTAAGCTGGGAAGTTGTTCAAATTCCTAGCTGTTTCTGTTTTTGAAGTGCTGTCTTCCTCTCTTCTCCTTCCTTTCCTTTTTCTATTACAAAGGTTTCTGACTTTCAAGGATGATGAAAAATCTTGGAAAGATACTTGTTCCTACTGCTCCTTCATAGTTCGCTCTTCGTACGAGGTATGTTCTGCCTGAGGGGGAATTTTTCTTGCCCACCGAGTCTATAGTCGATGTGTACAGACTCCGGGATTCCATTTCCTACTGTGGGATCAAGGTAGGCGATCCCATGACCATTACATTGTAGCCGTCTGTGCATGTAGTTCGGAGATTGGTTATTTTTCTCCAATTTTTCCCCTTTTCCAATTTTCTTTGATTCCTGTAAATATAGATGAAATTAGGTGAAATTGATGCATGTTTAGGATAGATTTTACCCCTAGGAACTTCAATTGATGACTTGGTATTGATTAGAACCAATTTAGGGTTGATTTTCATTGAATCTAGGGGCTTTTCGAAAGTTTCTGCATTATCCAAGTAGAGCCGCAAGGCTCTATGTTGTAGCCGTGCGGCTATGTTCTTGAGCCAAGCTGAGTTTGCTTGGTTAGATCTGCACGGCTCTAATTTTGTTGGCTATAGCCGCACTGCTATAAGTATAGTCGTGCGGCTATAACAGCCAGAACAAAAATTTTTGCTCATTCTTTTTTTTTCAATTCTAATGTGTTTTATTTGGTCTATGTGACTCATATGTAATCCAAGTAACTCATAAAAACTCTCTGTTTATTGTTTTACAAGAGCAGGATTGCAATTGCAGGGTCGGGATGCTGTCGGAAGAGCTAAAGTGGTATAGGAAGCTTCCAGAAGGGGTGAAGAGGATAGTCAATGCCACTGGACTTCAGAGGATGGTGTGCTCGATGTGTGACCACCCTCCTAGGATGAGTCGTGGTCTAATGAGGGTATTGATAGAGTGGTGGATGGATTCCACACACACATTCCACTTTCCCACCGGAGAGAAATGATTATGCTCAAGGTCTTTGCAGCGATTACCGAGCTTCCTTTTGGTGGGCACACGATTGAGTTCAACCAGATGATAGAGAGGGGAAGCTACCATCCTAAGATTATCACTATGCTGATTGGTCTGATGCCTCGAGATAAGAGGATACAATGTAGTACTCTTAGAGATTACTGGCTGACGAGGCAGGCCGAGCTCCCTGAGGATACCATATTCACATCTGAGGAGGCGAGCCGATATGCTAGGCTTTTCACCTTTACGCCATCACTACACTAGTCTACCCCACAAGTCAGAGCGACCTGAACTTAGCTCTTCTTCCTTCACTGATCCAGCTAGGTGATGTGAAGGACTTATGTTGGGGACGAGCCGACTTGGCTTAGCTATATTACTCTATTGACTTGTGCACCCGAGGGAGGCAGAAGGAGGTGAAGAGCCCTTGGATTGTCCTTCATGTGAGTTTCTCTAACTTTTTTTTTTCTGTTTTTACAGTTTTCTTTTGAACTTGCCACTGACTTTCTTATTATGCTTTAGGCATATGAGTACTGCTTTATCCCTCGGCCAATGGTGCACATTCCAGAGACTACTGAGCTCATCAACTTCCCTCGGTTAAGACGATGGTTGGGTTTCACTTGGGGCGAGATAGACAAGAGCATGGATGAATACCGGCTGTTCTTGACCCGGATGACATTTGAGGAAGTACACATCTCTCCCTTTTACGAATTCCCAATTTTGATGTTTCACAATTGTTTCTCTGATCTTCTGACTTTTGATTTTCCGATTTTACCTGACCAAGGAGCCCGGGAAGGGGGCTTAGTTACCTCAAAAGGTTAAGGATGCCTAGAATCTGGCAAAGAGGAGATTGGTGATGGAGTGCCCCTTTGGCTTGGAGTGGTACCTCAAAGACCGAGTCTCTAACCGGTGCTCTAGTCCTGCGGAGCACAAGATTCCGGCCACTCTCCCCGTAAGACTATTTTGGCCACATCTTCTGCCAGCGGCAGCCCATCCTAATCTTTTCGGGCTATGCTATGAGGTAGCTAGAGTGGAGGGACACTACCTCCAGTTTGTTACCACACACCTCCTTCCTCGGACTAGGACAGAGTAGGTAGGGGTATGTTTCCTTTTTATGCTTTCAGTTTATTTGTGCCGAATTATCATTTATTGACATTCTTCTTTTACTGTTTGTAGCCATTAGGGAGGGCTAAACACCCTCGCACTTCATCTGGCAGACGCTCTGGCAGTCGAGGCAATGGGAGCTCCTCCGCGTGGACGGCCCAGCATATTGCTGATGTGAGGATGGAGGATGTTCCATCTGCTCCCCCAGTTCCTCCTATTGGCTTCATCCCCGGATGACTAGAGTTCTCGATAGTGTTGGGATTCGTCATCAGAAAAATAAGATGGCACAATAGAAAATACACTATTTAAAATTTCCTAGAATCCACATATGTGTCCGATTACCATTGATTAGAATAAAGCTAATTTGAATCAAGAGAGATTAACTCACCGGATTCATCTCTTCTAGAGACTACTGCAGAATCATTTCTTGAAACAGCGATCTCCAAAGTCCGATGCATGACCAACTATTGAGCGGGAACTGGTGCAAGCCGAAGACGCAAAGGAATGGAGGATTAATGCTGGGATTTTCGGTTGTTTTGAGGCTGCTATTGGTGGCTGAAATTTCTAGTAATTAATTAGAGTTAAATTAGGTTTTTCTTCCTTAAGTGTGCCCTTATATAGACACCTTGTCTAATTGGGTTTTAATTAGGTTAATTAAACCCAAACCTACCAAGATTATAATTACATAAATAAACTTTAATTAAAAAGTACATACTATGTAATTTAATTCCATTTGGCTAAATTTAATTACTCCTCAATAAAATTAAATCACACTTAAGTAAATATAATACATGTATATAATTTTCCTACTTAGGAAAATTATTTAATTAATTGTTTATTTTATGTAATTCAATTAATTAATAAATTAATTAATTACATTTTGTAAACTTATTAATTAAATTAAATTTAACCCAATGTTAATTAATTACCTTGACACCGTATGTCAACTAATTAATTAATGTATTCCTTCTAATGTACATTACATGTATAATTTCTACAAGTCCTGGCTCAATTGATCTATATGCACGATCCTATGGGTCTGTCTTTATGTTGGCAGTAGGCCCAAGGCCCACATACTGTAAGTGGGTTTTAGCAAACCATTACAGCCCCCAATTAAGATAGAGATGTAGCAGTCTTTAGAAGACACTCACCCGGTAGTAATCTCATAGTGTCCTTTGCCTAACGATATCGATATGAATAAACAAATGGCATGGTGTCCGTCATCCTCTTCTATTGTTTATTATATTTCTTGATCTTGGGTTGACTGATTAATCAAATAAGCACCAACTTAATTGGGTATGGCCATACACTTATCAGTCCCACTCGTCAAGTGGCTAATGATATCATCTTGGTGTTACTTGAGTGGCAATTCCATCACTTCATCATCAATATCAACATGTTCACCAGTCCACCCAATCATACCCGTATTTAGCATCCTTTTACAAACCTGTTAGGTGTATGTCAAAGTGTATCGGATTCCATATTGATACTGTAATGAAATCTAGTCTGAGGACAAAAGAGACCTACTCAAGAAAGACCTATGACGTGACAACCATGTGGCTTTCTTGTGCGGATCAATCCAGTCCTATGTCAACGACATGTTCCTATATTCATGACTAACTATACAAGTACTATGGCTAGTTCAGAACTGCCATACAGTCATCGAATTTACAAGTCTGTGGTTCTATTCATTCCCACGATTAGAACAGACCTGGGATTGGGTTTATGATTATCAATCAATGGATACTCTACTCATATTATAGCACAAGATATAAATGAAATAGAATAATTGCCTTTATTAATGTGACACAAATGATGTATTCATACAATGGGTCTTAATGTATAATACAAAATACAAGAATCCAATGCCCTAAGAACTAGGACACAGCAACAGATAAAGCCATCCATTCGGCTGTTTGATGAATCCTGACGGTCGTACCAGGCTGATTTGCATCTTGGGGACCACATCTACCCTACTGCTATTCCTTTTAACACCACCCATGTAAGTATCCATACTTTCATCTGCTCTTTGATTCTCACTGTTATCCATTTTTTTGACTTGTACAACTGCTTCCCATGCAGATTCTGGTAGCCCAGGGGATATCCTAGTGTCAGGCTATTTCTACTTTCAGAGAGCTCACGATTCAGGACAACACAATGTTGACAGTAAATACCTATACTTGAGTCAGTATTGATGCACATATGCATGTGCATTTGTATGTTTCGAGTGTTTGCATATATGTGACATGATGTTTCTACTGTTCATTTTGGTGTAGTTCGCACTTGGCGTTCAACATCGCGAGTCCAGGTGGACCAGCTACAGAAGTGGGTCATAGATCTAGAGCTCATGAACCAGACTTTTCGAATGCGTATAGCCACAGTGGAGGAGTAACTTACTTATCATGAGGACACCAGGGATGAGAACCAGATGAATGATCAGGGTGACGGGGCACAGTCCTAGGCTTCTTTCCTTCTCTTTCTCTTGATATGACCACCCATTTGTAGGCTTAGCTTTCTATCTTTTAGTACATTGTGCCCATCTGTGGGCTTTTCCCTGCTACATTTGTTTATTCAGTTAAATACATTGGCCATTTTGAAATTCTTTCTGATATTTATTGCTTTCCTTTTGTCAAATTTGCACTTCTAAATGAGTTTTCTTCAATCATACTTGTTTTTATTGCTATTTATCCTTGTTTAACACTTCCTGGGACTTGACTTGATGATTTTAGACTTGATTTCAACCGAACACTGCCTCTGAACAGTAGAGCCACGTGGCTATAACCTCAAAATTCTATATTTAAGTATAGAAAAAGTGTTGTCTCTGAACTATAGCTGCATGGCTATAGGTACAGCCACAAGACTATAGGTAAAATCTCCAATTAGAGCCGCACGGCTATACTTAGCCTTCAGGAACTTTTCTTCTTTCTTTACCCATTTTTCATGGATCAACTCTGTGGTCACCTTAGAGATTAATGGAGGACCTCCTACTCTTCTAACTGGGCCTTACTAACACCTTTCGGCCTGTAGTCCACGTGATTCTACACTACTTTGGCTCCGATTTAGGATTTTCTGGCAGCTGCTGCCAGTTTTTGGGATCCGATGGACCATGTTTTTTTGCTTCTCTAGGCAAGAGCTATGCCCCATGGTGGAGGAGTTTAATGCCATTCTTTACAACCCTTGCCTCTGTTGACTCAGGTTAGCTGTTCCTGAGTCCAATTCTGGTAACATACATGCACTTTAGAGGCTGTTCGCATTGGATATGACAGGTTTAGGTTGTTTGCTTTCTGGTGGAGGTACCCCTACGAGTTTCAGCCTATCTGGTATCATGGGTCTGTGCTTCACCTTACCCACTTCTACCCCTAGTTGGGCCCCTCTGATGAGTTTACTGCAGATGCCTTGCTATCTGTGCGAGTCCAGAAACAGGAATTATAACTTCTGAGTAGCCCAGATGGCCTATAATGTTTCACTCGTGGGGTTTATCTTAGCTGACACCCTGATTTATTTGTATTCTGTTCATTCGAGTCACCCCATTGAGACCAACGGATACCCCTTCCTACTTCAGATATGTTTCTATTCCATGTTTCTCAATCTGATTGTCTTAATACCCTCCTGATCAACTTGCTATTATAAAGATCTGGTTATTGGAGAAGTTGAGTCTCTTGAGTATTCCTCCACCTTATTCGAGGTATGCTCCAAAGTGCTATTGGGCTCGGCGTATCGAGATCACAAACTTTGCCACCCATTCTACAGAGGAGTGGTCTACTTGGCTGAGGTAGAGGATAGATGTGTCCATCCGTTGGGTCTGTCCCTGGTAGGATATTTCATATGTGACCATCGAGACTTAGGCAGGAGGTGTGCAGCTGCTCAGGTTGACCAAGGTGACATTCTACTCTCCTGCACAATTGTGCAGACAGTATGGGCAGTTATAAGGAGTGCCTCGTTCCTTGTGCTCGACCAAGTGTAGGGAGTTCACGCAGTGGTGGCCCAGACATGTGCAACAAGAATGGATGAACCCTATTCACTCTGAGATTCTGAGATATAATAGCATAGCTCCAGTGGAGACGGATGGTCATTACAGAGCTTGGTTGCCTGACTTGGTGACCTCCCCTATGAGACGTGACCGTGAGGCACTGACTTTGAGATATCTCGGATTGTAGGGTTTCTGGATCATCTAGGACTATTGTTGATTGACTTTTATTTGCCTTATTTTATGTCCTCATTTTTTTAGACCACCCTTACAAGTTTTCTACCTATCAGACTGTCTTAAATTTTACCTGAATTGCCCTTTCCAGTTTTCGGTTCAGCAGACATTTATTTATATCCTAATTTTTGCATAAATCACCTTTTTAGGTTTTCAATCTATCGGATATTTTATTTTATTTTATTTTTTTGTTTTTTCTGAATATATATATATATATATATTTAAGTGAGATGCATGCAAACAGATTATGTATACAGCCATATATGCATGATACGAACTCAATTTCAAGCAAACTCAGGACATTTAAACAAGCAGAGCAAAGCATTCATTCATTAATAATGTTTTAGTACAATGCACATCAAAGATGAAATGAAGCTAAGGACAGAATCAGTAATGGTATCTGTCTCGACCGAATCCACAGCTGCCACCAACTGGTCTCTGCAGATTTTCTCGCTGATAGTGCTCACCTCACTTCCTAACTTTTGCATGGATAGCTTTTTCAGTTTTCGATCCATTAGACTGTCATAACTATGGTATGGATCGCCTTTTTTGGTTTCAATCTATTCGACTCTTCTTTTAGCTTGTCTTAATTGATGGGGTTGACGAATTCATTTCCATCCATATCCATGATCCTCACAGTACCCTCTGAAAGAACTTTCTTGAATACATACAGACCTTCCCAATTCGGCTTGAACTTTCCCTGTACATCTGTATTGGTCAGCTTCATCTGCTTAAGTACCAAATCCCAAACCTTGAGTGAGTGTTTTTTATGATGAACTCTGTTGTTGTAAGCCCTGGTCATTTGTTGTTGACACATCTGTAATTGATCTAAGGACTAAAGACACTTCTTATCAACCAATGCTAACTATTCATATCTCGATAAAACCCACTCTGATTCTGGTAATTGTGCTTCCATGACAACCCTCATCAGCTTAATCTCTGTTTCCACTGGTAGAACAACTTCCATCATGAAGACCAACGAGGATGGTGTTTCTCCTATAGGTGTTCTGATGCTATTCCTGTATCCCCACAAGGCAAATGGTAACATGTTGGTCCAATCTCTGTAGGTAACTACCATTTTTGACAAAATTCTCTTGATAGACTTGTTGGCCACTTCTACCACTCCATTGGCTTGGGGGTGATACGGGGATGATCTATGATGTTTAACCAGTTTATTCTAGAATAACTATGTTGTTACCCCCTGAAACTATACTCCATTATTGGTCACGACATGATGTGGGATTCCATACCGCACAAATATGTTCTTTTCTATGAGCTTGGCCATCTTCTTACCTGTAACATTTGTAAATGATTCTGCTTCTACCCATTTTGAAAAATAGTCCACGGCCACAATTATGAAACGATGCCCATTCGACGCAGGTGGCCTTATCTCTCCAATGATGTCTATTCCCCAAGCTGCAAATGGCCATGGAGTTGAAGATATTTAAAGTTCTAGTAGGGGAAGATAATTGAGATCTTTGTACACTTGATATTCATAGCACTTCTTTACTTCTTCGATATAATCAGTTTGCAAGGTAAGCCAAAAGTAGCCTTGCCTCAACACTTGCTTTATTATGACTCTTCCCCTATTCTGGAAAACCTTTCTTAGTGAATACTATATATGGACTAGCATGATCAACCCTATCCAGCATGTAACACATCGCTTCAGGTGAGGTAATTGGAGATACCTCAATTTCAGTCAGTTTCTTCACAAGTGCAGTCTTATGCTTTTTTAACCAAAAAAAAAAAGTGCCAAAGACTTACTTGTGCTGGGGTTTTCTTCAGCTGAGTAATAACTAGATCTTCTTTTTGAACCTTTTTAAGTTGTGCAAAACTTCTTGATCCCCTCACAGGCACCATACTGCTCAGTGAAATAACATTGATGAAAGCGTAGATAGGGAATCGGCCATCTGATTCTTTTCCCTTGATACATGCCTGAATTCACACCGGCCAAACACCTTCGCTTTTTCCCAAACCAACTCAAAATAAGGCCGGAGTGATTCTTCTTTTATCTCCCAATCCCCGGTAATCTGTCAAATCACCAAAGCTGAGTCCTCCATAACTAACACCTTGTGTGCCCCTAGTGTGATTAGGGCATCAATTCCAAAGAGGCAAGCTTCATATTCTGCTCCGTTATTAGTTACTGAAAACTTGAGGCGTTTTGCCAGGGGGATGATTTCTCCATCAAGGGTGTCGATGATTACTCCTAGACCTACACCGTGTTTGTTCACAGCACCATCAAATACATCACCCATCTGCTTGGTTCTATCTCCACCACTGCCAATTGTTCATCTGGAAATTCCAAATTCTCGACATAATATGATTTTATAGGCTGATTGGGTAGAAATTCTCCTACAGCTCTTCCTTTGATCATTTTCCTGGTTACATACTCAATATCAAATTTTCACAACAAGAGTAACCATATTGACAGTTTTCCGGCCAATGCAGGGGTTTGGCATAAATACTTCATCGGATCAACCTTAGCCACCGCCTGAACTTTATACGATTGAAAGTAATGCCTTAACTTCTTAGTCAACCATACCATAGTAGTGCAAGTCTTTTCCACCACGGTATATCTGGTCTTGTAATCAAGTAGCTTCTTACTTAAATAGTAGATTATGCATTCACGTCCATCCTCTTGTTATTGTACTAACATTTCCCCTACTGAAGCATCTTTGATAGCCAAGTACAGGATCAAAGGCTTGTTCGGCATCGGAGGTTTTAGAATTGGTGGATTCATTAAATGAGCCTTGATCCTGTCAAAGGCTAGTTGCCATTGATCGTTCCATTCTGCTTTCTTCAGAAGTTTGAAGATAGGCTCGAAAACTGTTGTTAATCTCACAATGAACCGATTGACATACTATAATCACGACAAAAATGCCCTCACTTCCTTTTTAGTCTTCTGTATGGGCATATCTCTGATGGCCTTGATTTTGTCTGGATCCATTTCGATTCCTCTCTGACTTACTACGTGAGCGGGAAGCTTCCCTGAAGTTACCCCAAACACAACTTCTTGGGATTCAAGCGGAGGTTATACTTTTTGATCTTAGTTAGGAATTTATCTAGGATGGCAGGATGCTCTTCCCGGGTCATTAATTTAACTAGCATATCGTCCACAGAAACTCTGACCACCTTATGGATCATATCATGTAGAAGTGCAATGACTACTCGTTGATAAGTTGCCCTAGCGTTCTTCAACCCAAATGGCATAGCCCTATAGCAATAGACTCCCCATTCCATGATGAAGGCTATCTTCACTTCGATGATGTCCATTAGAATTTGATTATGCCCTGAAAATCCATCCATGAACGAATACATTGTTGGGGTTTTTCACCGGAAATCACCAGATAAAAGCGGAAGAACGCGATGATTTCCTCAAATCCAGTCCCAGGAGAAATTGAAATGGAAATTGTAAAACATTAAATAGAAATAGAAAGAGATTAAATTCTTACCCGGAATATCTCTTTCTAGAGATGGATGAAGACTGCAGAAATCAAATTAGATTCCCTCCTCGTTCTCGTACACGAACGCCTATCGAGTCCAACCCGTGCTAGCAGCGGATCAAGAAAAGAGAGAAGTATCCATGCCATGGCCGAAAATTTCAGCCCCATAAAACCATAATGGTCGAAATTTTCAATTAAGGAAATTCCCCATTTCGCTTTTAAATCATGGCCTATATTTATTAGGTGATTTACTTTGTTTCTATAAATGGAATTAATGCCATAATTCCATAAATCCTAATTAATTAATAAGGTTTAATTCCTAATCAATTCTAATTTAATTTCTATGTATGTATTTATATAATACCATATTATATAACATACATGCCATTTAAATTAAATAGATTTGCCATTTGGAATTAACCCAATAAATTAATTTATGATTTGACTAGAAACAAATACATATAAACCTATATACGTATTAAATTTCCACCAGGAAATTTATTCACGAGTTAATTTATTCAAATCAACTTTGTCCAACCCAATAAATATAAATATGTGTCAATTAAATTATATTGACCAATCCAATTGATCTTTAATTTAATTGATTAATATTAATCTCTTCAATTAGTATACTCCAAGTATACAGGTGATCCGACTAGTTCGAACTCAGACATTCTATGTGTATGATCCTGTGGGCCCGTCTTTATGTTGGCAGTGGGCCTATGGCCCACAGACTGCAGGCGGGCTCTAGCAAGCCACTGCAGCCCCCAATTAAGATGGAGATAGCAGTCCGACTATAATCGTGACCCTGTAGTTTAAACTTGTATATCCCATGTCATCGATATCGGTGTCCAACACAGAGGCATGGATTGATCACCCTCTTTTGTGTCCGGACATTAACTTGATCCCAAATGTACTGAAGCTCACAAACAAGTTCCAACTTGTTTGGGTGTGGCCACACTCTTATCAGTCACATTTATCAAGAGGCCGATGATATCATCTCAATGGATTACTGAGTGACAAATCCCTTCTGCATGTCGATAGCATTGTCATGCTAAGCGACATACTGAAAGCACCCATACTTGGCACCCTATTACAGGCCCTTTAGGCGTACCCCTAAGTATGCGACCTCACATGCAACACCATCATATGGTCAGGTCAAAGGATCTATACAAGTACTACACGAGAATCACTTGTGATACTATACCATGTGGATTTCTCGTTTAGTGGATCTATCCAGTACCATGCCCCCTATGCATGTACCCATTAACTTGGTTGACACCCCATGTCCAATGCCCGGTAAGACACCGCCATACAACCAGGTTGATGATAGTCTCCCGTTCCATTCATTCCCATGACTGGAACAGACTACGGATCTATTTATGGTCATATCGTTTACCCTATCCATGGTCTTACTGCCAAGTGCATGACACTGGTCATCATGGATATGGATATGTCCATCGGATACTTCATTTAATATATTGCACAAGATAAATATAATAAATGACTTAATGCCTTTATTAATAACACAAATAAGTATAATACATGAATCCAATTAATGTATGATACAAATGCAAGGACCAATGCCTCAGGACTAGGGCATTTCCACCAATCTCCCACTTGCACTAGTACCTACTAGGCATGGGTCTAATCCCTATAGATCTAGTATAACCTTTATGCATAGGCATAGCCAAGCGTGTTGGTCAAAAGATCTACGACATTATCTTTGGTGTCGACTCTTTGTAATGGGATGTCACCCCCTCAGTGATTTCTCGCAATAGGTGAAACTCCCTAAGTACGCGCTTCATGTATATGTGTGACCAGGGCACATAGCTTGTGCAACAGCCCCTCGTTGTCACAGAAGATATCAACTGGTTCCCGGATAGTAGATACTATCCCCAGTTCCATGATAAACTTCTTTATCCACACAGCTTCCCTAGCTGCTTCACACGTTGCACTGTACTCAGCTTCTGTTGTAGAGTCTACGATGGTTGGCTGCTTTAAGCTCCTCCAGCTTACTGCACCACCATTAAGCAAAAATACATACCCAGACTGTGACTGGTACTCATCTTGATCAGTGTGGAAGCTTGCATCAGTGTACCCAGTAACTGATAGCACTTCCTGACCACCATACACTAAGAAGCTATCCTTAGTCCGGTTAAGGTACTTAAGGATTGCCTTGACAGCTTTCCAATGGTCCTCCCTAGGATCCTGCTGGTATTGGCTCGTCATACTCAGTGCAAAGGCAACATCAGGTCTCGCACATAATATGGAGTGCATAATTGATCCTATAGCCGAAGCATATGGAACCAATTTCATGTTCTCCCTGTCCTCCCTTGTCTTAGGATAGTGCTTCTTACTAAGTTTCAGCCTATGGCCCATTGACCAGAAGCCTTTCGTAGCCCGGTCCATGCTAAACCTTTTCAGAACTTTGTCTATTTACGAGGCCTGACTTAGGCCCAGAAGCTGATTTGATCAATCCCTATAGATCCCGATCCCTAGGATCATCTGAGCTTCGCCTAAGTCCTTCATTGTGAAGCACTTACTCAGCCACTGCTTTACCCTTTGCAGTGTGGGTATGTCGCTTCTAATGAGTAGGATGTCATCCGCATAAAGTACTAAAAATGTGACAATGCTCCCACTTGTCCTCTTATACACACAAGGCTCATCTTGGTTCTATGTGAAGCCATATGCCTTTATAGCCTCATTGAATCTAAGATTCCAACTTTGGGATGCTTGCTTCAGTCCATAAATGGACCTTTGAAGCTTGCATACCCTTCCCGGATACTCTGGATCGACAAAACCCTCAGGTTGTGTCATGTACACATCCTCGAGCAGCTTTCCATTAAGGAAAGCAATTTTGACATCCATTTGCCAGACTTCATAGTCGTACCATGCAGCTATGGCTAGCAAGATCCTGATGGATTTGAGCATGGCTACTGGTGAGAAAGTTTCATCATAGTCTATTCCATGGACTTGTCTGAAACCTTTCGCAACCAGATGCCCCTTGAAGGTGTTGTCAGCCTTTAGCTTATATCACCACTTACAACCTATTACCTTAGCACCCAGAGGTGGATCAACCAAATTCCAAACTTGGTTATCGTACATAGAATGCATCTCTGCCTCCATGGCTTTACGCCGATTCACAGATAGTGGGCTAGCCATAGCCTCCTGGTAGGTTTTGGGTTCTTCCTCATCCCAGATGAGAAGAGTGTGATCATCGGTGATGAGGAAACCATACCTCTCTGGTTCCCGATGATCCCTACCAGACCTTCTAGGTCCTTATGCGGCCTGGGTCGGTGCTTCCCCTTGTGGAAGCTCCACCTGGGCCTCCGAGTTATCCTCTTCAGGAGCTTGTGGACCTTGAACTTCCCTGAGTTCAACATTGCTCCCACTGTCTTTCTTGGAAAGGAACTCCTTTTCTAGAAAGACCCCCTTCCTTGCCACGAATACCTTATTCTCGACGGGGTTGTAGAAGTAATACCCTTTGGTTTCCCTAGGGTAGCCCACAAATAGGCATTTATCAGTTTTAGGCTCCAGCTTGCCACTAGTCAATCTCTTGACATATGCTTCGCATCCCTAAATCCTTAGGAAAGACATATTGGGCTCCTTGCCCGTCCATATCTGATAGGTGTTTTTTCCACTGCCTTAGTCGGAGTATTATTTAAGATAAGAGCTGCTGTCTCGAGGGCGTGTCCCCAGAAACTAATTGGGAGAGAGGCTTGACTCATCATTGAGAGGACCATGTCCAACAGGGTCCTATTCCTCCGTTCGGACGCCCCATTCCATTGTGGTGTTCCGGGAGGAGTGAGCTGCGGAACTATTCCATGCTCTCTCAAGTATGAGTCAAACTCTAGGCTCATATACTCACCGCCTCAGTCCGATAGAAGGGTTTTGATATTCCTGCCTAGCTGGTTCTGTACCTCGTTCCTAAATTCCATGAACCTATCAAGGGTCTCGGACTTGTGTTTCATCAGATAGACATAGCCATATCTGCTGAAATCGTCCGTGAACATGACAAAGTACAGATGTCCACCTCTGGTCGCTGCGCTCATAGGTCCACATACATCTAAATGTATTAGGTCCAATAAGCATGTGGCCCTTTCAGCCTTCTTGCTAAAAGGCACCATTGTCATCTTGCCTCGAAAACATGATTCGCATGAATCAATTGACTCCAAGTCAAATGACCCTAAGACTCCAGCTTTGTGAAGCCTAGCAATGTGCTTCTCGTTTATGTGGCCAAGACGACAATGCCATAGGTAGACAGGATTAAGTTCTTTAGGCTTAACCCTTTTAGTGTTTATGTTATAGACGTGATTGGTTTCATTTAAGTCCAGGATATATAGGCCATTATTTAATAGAGCATCTCCATAAAATAATCCCTCTCTAGATATTGAAATTCTACCATTAGAAATAGTAAAATAAAATCCAGAAATATCCAACATAGAAACTAAAATAATATTCCTGCACATAGCAGGTACAAAATAACAATGTTCTAAAATCAAAACCAATCCACTGGGCATCACAAGGTGATATTCGCCGATCTCTATCGCTGCAACCCTTGCTCCATTTCCGACCCGCAAGTCTACCTCTCCCGACCCCAGTGACCTTCTGTTCTTAAGTTCCAACACATTGCTACAAATGTGAGAACCACATCCAGTATCTAATACCTAGGATGTTGAAACAGTAAGGTTAATGTTTATAACATAAATACCTGAAGAGGACGCACCTTGGCCCCTTCTATGCTCTCCCATCAGCTTGGGACACGATCTCTTCCAATGGCCCGCCTGTCTACACCCGAAACTGACATCCTAAGGACCCGCCTTCTGCTGGGCCATGGGTTGGGCTTTGGCCTTCTTAGCCTTGGCCTTTTCCTTGGCCTTACCCTTGGCAAGAGGAGGGTTCCCCTTGTTGACCAGCAGCACCGGTGGAGTCTTTTTGATCGACTGCTCAGTAAGCTTAAGCATCCCATGCAGCTCACTGGCAATACGGTTCATCCCTTGCATGTTGTAGCTCAGGATGAACTGATCATAAGAATCCAGCAAGGATGCAAGGATTGTGTCTGTAATACCCCGAATATTTTAATAATATTTTTCATCATTATTTTCATTAAATAAATTATTCTCATTATTTTAATTTAATGGCATTTAATATTTTTAGGCTTAATTAATTTAATTTAATACCTTAAGCTTATTATATTTAAATGCATCTTTAAACATGATTAAATTTTGTGAATATTTTGGGGTTAGGAAAATTATATATTTTAGGACTAATATATTTAGACATTTCGGCCAACTTGTATTTATCATAATCCCTCTCTATTTAATCCCTTCTTAACCTAATTCACACTCATTCTACAACATAAAGTCCTAACTACACTAAAGCTCATCTCCCCCTCTCCCTTGTGTGTGCAATTCGGCCAAGCATCCCACCTTCCCCTCTCTCAAATTTTCGACCTCCTACCTCTACCACACCCCTTCATTGATTGTTCTCATTGCATACTTGAGGTTTAGAAGCTCAATTCAAGGTATTCCCCTCCCTTTTCCTTGTTAAAAGTTTCGACCATGACAAAGAATTTAGGGTTTAAACTTTTTGTTCAACAATTGTTAGGAAGTTGGTTTTGGGTTTGATTTGCTCCTTGGATTTGGCCATCAACACCTTTAATTCTTTCCTTGGATCATCAATTTGAGCAATAGGACTTAGCAATCAAAGGTAACTACTCTATCCATACTCCTACACTTAGGGTTGAATGGTAGAAATTAGGGCTTTTATGTTTTTTTTATGTTGGAATTGATTAAATTAATTGTAATAACTTGATTGGTATTGCTAGAATTTGAATTGGCATGATTTGTTTACTGATTTTGGTCAATTGGGTTGATAGAATTCGAATTATAGGGCTGGTATGATGATTTAAAAACTTGCACATAAGGTGTTTGATAGAATACCCTTGCTGGACAGCCTGCACAACATTTTTCTAAATTCGTTTTAAATAGGTTCTGGTTCTCAGAAACTTCTGAAATTTTTATATGTTTTAGATAACATGTTAAACTGAAAATTCGTAGAAGAAACCTTGTCAAAATTCGTTGGTTTTCATGTCCTAAAAATTCACCCAAAACTGTTGCTTGAAACTGCCCCTGATTGTTTTCAGCACTGACCTATAATGTTTGAAAATTCATATCTTTTTGTGTACTTCGAATTTTTACATGAAACCACTTGCAAAATTTTTCTAAGATTATGAACTACAAAAGTGCTTTATATTTTTTTCTCTTCTAATTCTGATGGAAAACTGGGGTTATACTGATTTTAAGATAGTGTAAAATTTGGTGCTCTGTTTCCAGGAATCCGTGATCAGTAATCTTTGGACGCTTTTAACTTTTGCTCTGGTTAATGAATTCATGAAATTCCAGTTGGTATTTGAAGATTATAATGCTATGTTGCTCCCTGAATTATTTCATGATTTTTGGACAAGTGCAACTATTTTATTCTGAATTTTGTTTTCCTGACCTGCTGCCTGCCCTGTTTTCGGGACAGCCTCACTGTTTGGCCTATATTTTTTTTTGTACACTTATCCGAATGACACGAAACGAATTGCATTTTGTGTATATTAAATTGAACTTGGTTCCTGAAAATTTTGAGAATCTTTGGAAGAGTTTTCATATGGTTTATACTGTTTTGAAATTCAGGCAGTGGATCTGCCATATTTGGTGTTTTGGATTAAGGATGTTTTTATACCACACTTGGTGGATTTTTGATGAATTGAATTGGTTTATGTGGACACTTGGTCCTTTGGTTTTATATTGAGGAAGAATAGCCTATAATGGCATGTTTTGGACAATTGGTCCTTGGATTTGATGTTGATTTTGGGTTAAGCCTAAAGTGGCACCCTAATGTTGATTTGATGAGATTGGTTTGAAAATTGGTTTTTGATACACGATTGCATATGGGAGTTGCCGGACTGCGGTTTTTCTGGCATATGGACAGTGTTTCCCTTGTGATATTTTTGACCTCTTCATGGTGCACTTGGCCCATGATGGACTCACTTGACTGCGGTTTTTCTTGTGAGTGGTCCGACCTCTTCATTGGTATTTGTCCAATGATGGACTCTTTCGACTGCGGTTTTTCGATTGAGTGGTCATAGACCTCTTCATTGGTATTTGTCCAATGATGGACCTGCTTGACTGTGGTTTTTCGAGTAGGCGGTCTAGTCGTTCTCATTAGGCGAGTGGACTGCGGTTTTTCTCTCGTAAATGGGAGAGTTGGCCAGCTTAGACTTTTTGATTGATTGTGGGATTAGGGGACTGCGTTTTTTTTTCCCGAGCGTCCGACCTATTTGCTATTCGTTGGCGATTTTGGATTGAGAAATTGACTGATGAGTTTTATATCCGAGACTGATTTTTTTTTTCATGAGATTTTTATACAAATGTTGGTTTGATTTCGTATCATGTTTCTTAATTTAATTAGTTTAAACTCTTTTTCTTCGCTTTACTTTATTCTTGTTTTATTATTTAAACTGTTTTACTCGCTCAGCTTTATTTCAATTTGTTTTTGCCTTATTTTCAAGCTATTCGGTTTTAAGTGTTCGAATATGGACACTGTAGTTACTCGTCACTAAGTGGCGACCATTTTTTTTTCAGATTTTGTAGGTACCGATGCCGATGCTTGACGTGTGATTGTTGTGTCGTGATGGGACTTGGGCGAGTGGACGGATTCTTTTTAGGCATTAGCTACTATAGTTGGGCATATTACTAGACTTTATTTCATTTATTCATTTATTGCTTAACAATGGTTTGTAAGGATATTTATTTATTTATTTATTCATTACTTAGCATATTTAAGGCTCAATTTATATAGTTAGATAGTTGGTTTGCTCGATGATTACCGATCTCGTGCATTGAATTCCGCCTTTGCACGCTTACCAAGGTCGGGGTTGTCACAGTTGGTATCAGAGCCGAATTTGGTTCCAAAGCTTACAAAGCGTAAGTCACTTGGAACTGAACTAGGAAAATAGGATAGAGACTTAAAACTTTAGCGAGAGTGCTGGGTAGGTAGAAACGGGACGTTACCTGCTTTGTGTACTAATTGCTTATCTGTTCTTACATGTGTGCTTATGTTTGTGCTTTACTTGAATCATTAATTTCAGTATGCCTCCGAGAAGAGCCCCGCGACAGAACCCTGACCGACTCCAGACTTTGGAGGAGGTTGTCATAGCTCTTGCGAATCGTCAGGAGAATCCCCTTCCTCCGCCGCCGCCGCCTCCACCTGCGGTTCCGGCTAATAACCAAACTGTTTTCGATCGCTTCGATAGACACCGACCCCCGATTTATGATGGGAAGCCTGACCCCGTGGTCTTAGAGGAGTGGGTACGAGTGATGAAGAAGCTGTTCGCAGCGACTGGCTGCCCTGCTGAAGAGAAGGTAGCCATTGCCACTTACGATCTCCGAAAGGAAGCTGACAATTGGTGGGGATTGGTGCAAGATGAATGTTTGGCCGATGCTGCCTTCGGCTGGGATCAGTTTGTAGAGAAATTGAAGGATCGCTTCTATCCAAAGGAGCTGAGATGGCAGAAGAGGACTGAATTCCTCCGTTTGACTCAAGGTACTATGACGGTGCAGCAGTACACCGACAAATTTTCTGAATTGGCCCGTTTTGTTCCTACTTTGCTGCCCGATGAGATGGAAAAGGTACAGATGTATGTTAAGGGACTGGACCCCCGCATCAGTAATTTGGTCCTAGTCTCCGGAGCTTCTACCTTTCAAAGAGCGTATGAGGTTGCTCTTAGTGTATCTGCGAAAGTCCAAGAGGAAGACGCCGCTCGACGTGCTAATCTTGTGAAGAGGACTCAGCAGTCTGGTTTTGCTCTTCCGGCTGTCAAGAAGCCGAGGTTTGCGCCTGCAAAAAGAGTCGTTAATGCTTCGGGTACTGATTCTAGGAAGTGCTTTAAATGCCAGAAAGACTACCACCCTGGCAAGAATTGTGACGGATCGGTGGTGAAGTGCTTTTTCTGTAATGGTGAGGGACACCGCTCATTCGCTTGTCCCAAGAACCCTAATGCTACTCAAGTGAGACCCCCTGCTAGACAAGGAGCTCCTGTGCGGAACCGTGTGTACAACATGGAAGAGACTGAGTATGAGGCTGAGGATGATGTCGACGCTAACGTGGTGACAGGTACTATACTTGTGAATTCTTTACCTGCTTTTGTACTTTTCGATACTGGTGCTTCTCTATCTTGTGTCTCTACTGCCTTTGTTAAGAAGGCTAAACTGCAATCTTCTGTGCCTATTAAATCCTTGGTTACCCTCCCGAATGGAGAGAAACTTGCTTGTCAACGTGCCTTTCGAGATGTTCCGATTGTGATAGAGGGAATTGTTTTGACTGCAACTTTGAAGGAACTTCCCTTAGAAGAGTTTGATGTTATCTTGGGCATGGATTGGCTGAAAAAGCACCGTGCTATCTTTTACTGTAGAGATGAGAAGGTGGTATTGAGGGATTCCAAAGGGAAGAGAGTCTCTTACTCGAATGTAAAGTTGAAACCCTCTGTTAAGGTTATTGCTGCTTTGAGAATGAAGAAGCTTTTTAAGAAGGGGAATGAAGTATTCTTGTGTAGTATCACAGACACCGCTGAAGGGAAAAAGCTTGAGGATATCCCTGTTGTTTGTGATTATCCTGATGTGTTCCCTGATGAGTTACCGGGTATTCCACCTGAAAGGGATGTGGAATTTTCTATTGACCTTGTTCCGGGCACTGCACCAATTTCTAAGGCCCCGTACCGCATGGCTCCGTCCGAAATGTTGGAGCTGAAATCTCAACTCCAAGAATTGATTGATAAGGGCTTTATAAGGCCTAGTGCTTCACCGTGGGGTGCTCCTGTGTTATTTGTGAAGAAGAAGGATGGTAGTATGAGACTGTGCATCGACTACCGAGAGTTGAATAAGGCTACGATCAAGAATAAATATCCTTTGCCTCGGATTGAAGATTTGTTTGATCAGCTGAAGGGTGCTGGTGTTGGGGATTAATCACACAAGACAAATACGCAGCGGAAAGAAAACGGATTAATCCCCGCCAAGGATCCATGTATATTGCATTGAATTGGAAGGAAGGGTTAAAGAATTACCTCTTAGTTCTTATAGGATTTGAATCAAAGGAACCAAATTAGCTTCCCTCTACGGTTGATCCACACGGAGCAATTGATTCACCGCGTGCTAGCGCCGGGATTGAAGAATGATTCTTCGAACGAGAGAGAGAGACAGAAAATCAAAATTTTCTATGTATTTTGAGGAGGATTTCGGCTGCCCCTTTGTGTTGGTTTGGTGGCCGAATCCTTAGTGTATTATGAGTGTAGAGTTAGGTTAGGTTTAGGTCAATTGTTTCCTTAAATAATTAACCTAAATTGTTAATTATAATTATAACCTAATACACCTATTAGTTATAATTATATATTAACCCACACAATTTAATATTAATTCTCAATTAACATTAAATCAAATCAATTCTCCATAATACATATATGTATATATAATATTATAATTAATTATATCTCCATATAATTTAATTATAATATGTAGCATACTTTATGCAATATTAATCACATTAATATTTATATATACATACATAAATACATATCACTATATATATATTTATTCTCTTTCTCATTCATAAATTATTATCCAATAATAATTTATACCCGATAAGATGAACTTCATTTTGCTCTTGTGTGTGACCCCATAGGATCATATTAATTGGCAATAAGGAAATTACCATAATATCCTTATAGGTCACAAGCGGACTCTAGCAAGCCATTACGACTACCCAATTAATATGATTGGAATGATCCAATACCTATTTATAGAATGTCATATTCCCTTTTGTCTCTTTGATATCAAGATTAATTATAAGACATGGTACACTTGTCAATCTTATATAATTAATCATATGCTTTCTCGATCTCAAAGTAAACTGTTCAGACAAATCAATTGATACTCTTATCAATTATTTGAGCACGGCCATGCATTTAACAGTCTTACTTATCGAGGGGCCCAGTGATATCGCTCTCTTGTTAGAGAGGGACAAAATCCCATATCTGTCACTCACATCCCTAAGCATGAGTCACATTGCACCCAACCACAGCCTTTATAACTACTCTGTTACAAGCAGCGTTTGACTGCGTCAAAGCACAACATGAGTTCATCCCGGAATCCATGGTGACCTCAGGTCAAAGGAATCAGCTGATGACACTACTATAATCAAGATCAGTTGTGACACGTGACCATGAACTTGATCTTATAGTGGGTCTCCAGTAACATGTTCTCTAACATATTACCCGTGAGTATAATCTGTATCTGTATACACTATATTCATCTTATGAATATCCATTATCACTCACACTAGTCTTAGTTTGTTATTATTCCCATAATAACAATCGACTAGGGATATTTAGAATAACACGATTTATTCATGGATACTTATCATAAATGCTAACATACAAACATAAATGATAATATTAATCTACACTAGATTAATCTTAGAAGTCAAATTACATAATCCAATATTGGCCTTAGGGCACAATCTCCAACAATCTCCCACTTGCACTATGGCCAATCATACATGTATCTTATACCCATTGACCTACAGGACTTTCATGTATTCACTTGTGCAGGAGTCTTTGTCAGTGAATTATTAATTTTCGCTTCCGTTGTTACTTTACACATTTTCACTCTCTCTTTAGAGACAGCCTCTCTAAATTAGTGAAAAACGCCTAAGTATATGCTTGTGTCATACAAGGTTCTTACGCATTGAACTGTTGTCCCTACAATAATCTCACAGGATAAGCAATGCTTAGAACAAAACACAACATTTTGTGATGAACGTCTTCATCCAAAATTTCCTTTACATCATATGTAACAATATACTTTGACTACTATTATAGATATTTAGCTATATCGTTTTATTTTGAACCTTTCAAAATCATAACATCTCTTTTTAAGAGAATACTAGATCTCGACTGATATATTGCAACTAATTGCAATCAGTTGTATATGTGCAACTATTTACACAGTTAACATAAGCAAACTTCTTTTAAGTCTTTCTCATTGAACGCTTTCAATGCTTTGACTTAAAACAAAACATTCTTTTAGATCTATCTATATAGATTCTAATTTCAAGAATATAGGCAGCCTTGCTTAAACATTAATTGAAATTACTTTCTTAGCCAAGATTTTACTTCTTGCAAGGTAAGAATGTTATTTCAAACAAGCAATATGTCATCCACATATAGCATTAGGAATACCGATATGCTCCCACTGATCCTTTTGAAACACAAGATTCATCATCCTTTTGATAAAATCAAACCATTTGATTTCTTTATCAAAACTATGAGTCCAACTATTTGATGCATGTTTTGATTCTTATAAAAATCTTTGAAACTTGCATACGCTATTTGAATTCTTTGGATGCTCAAAACTTTGGATTGTGTCACGTACACATCCTCAATCATGTTTTCACGTAAAAAAAATAGATTTTGATATCCATTTGCCATATTTTATAATCATATTATGGGGATATGGCAACAAGAACTCAATATGACTTGATCATGATTAATGACTAAGGAGGATTTCATCATAGTCCTACTATGAATTTGTTCGTACCCTTATAGTCACTAGTCGTGCTTTATAAGTTTGAAGATCACCATCCATATCGGTTTTCAATTTGAAAACTCACTTGCAACCATTGCATATGCATCTTCTAAAAGACTTATCAAAGTCTATACTTTGATTGTCAGACATGGACTTATCTTCAACCTTTGTAGCATCAAGTCACATATTAGATTCAAAATCTAACATTGCTTCTTCATAAAAGAAGACTTACTTCATCTAGTAAGATTACACCATGATTTTGAGAAATCCATATCTCTCCTAATCATGTCGTATTCCACTAGACTTTCATTGGACTTGTGTAATTTCAACAATGATCATGAAACCATTTCCACGTTCCTCTTCAACGTTAAATGTCACTTTTGTGAATTACGAGTTTTGTAGGTGTACCTTACTCCCACTAACTCTACTAGAAATTAACTCCCTCTTCAAGGGGAAACCATTTCTAGCTACAACTACTCTGTATCCCAAAGAAACACAGGAGTAACAACTCCTACTTTCCTTTTGAGTAATCCACAATACGACATTTAAATTTAGGTGCCAACTTATTCGAAATAAGCTTTACAGCCCTAAACTTATTCAATGAAACAACTTGGGTCTCTTACCCAACCATATCTCATATGTTGATTCATGAATTGTTTTAGACGGAACAATATACACAGCTGCTTTAATGGCATATTTTCGAGAAAACGATGATCAACTTGACTTCATCATAGATTGAACTATATCTGTATAGAGTTCGACTACTCCCTTTTCGACACAACATACTTTGTGGCGTACTTGGAGAAGTCAATTGTGAGACAGTCCCACAATCTCTAAGATGATTGTCAAAATCTTGACTCAAATATTCACCACTCGGATCATATCTAAGTGACTTTACTATCTTGTCAAGATACTTCATACTCCTTTTACAAGCTTTTGAACACTTCAAAAGTTCCAAACTCGTGTTTCATTAGATACTCTTATCTAATGAAAAGTTCCATAAAAGTAATGAAGTATTAAAACTTCCTTTAGCAGTTGATTTATAATTCATATACATCCACATGTATAATGCTTAATAAATCGATTGTTCTTTGACTACTTTCAGCAAAGAAAACCCTTTGTCATCTTTTACAATAAACAACATTCGCATGATTCAAGATGATTCATAATCTCATGAATCCAAAAGTCCATTCTCATGGAGTTTCGTAATGCGACCTTGCTTATGCCTCCAAGATGATACTGCCAAAATAGGTTGAATCAAACTATTTGATTCGATCCTTACAGTATTTATGTTACGGATGGGCTCCACATATAAAGACAATTATGTAAATCTGTATTTCATAATCATGTCTTTATAAAGTTTATAATTCACAATTATAAAATAAACAACATTTGTTCACTCAAAACAACGAGCCCAATAGGCAACAAGAGTTCATAACTTACATGTAAAAGTTCATAACCTTTAACCAAGGTTCATAACTTTTATGTAAAAGTTCACAACTTTTACCTAGAAGTTCATAACTTTCATGTAAAAGTTCATAACTTTTAACCAGAAGTTCATAACTTCCAAGTAACAACCTTTGCTACTCTTGCCTATTCGTATTCTACCTTTCACCTTCATAAGGTTTCTACTTAAGTTGAGATTCTTCATATTCTACTAATATGAAATCCACCACGGTATCTAATACCTTTGATATAGAAACAAAAGTAGAATAATTAATAAATACTTAAGGTAGCAGTCTTACTGCCTTTCATCTTCTCATAGTTCTCCAAACAAAGTTTGCTATTTTCATTCTAATGAACGATTCATTCTAGAAATGGCAACATCCTTCTTTTGGAGATCTCTCTATGCCAACAGCTTTGGTCTTTAAAACATGTTTCACCCGAACCTTTCGGTCTTTATGCTTTTCGACCTTCCTTTTATCCTTTTCCTTTTGAACCTTAAGCACACAATTCGAGGCGGGCTTATCCTTTATGGATAACTTAACATTCTTTTGCATCCTATGCAACTAATTCATAATTTTCTCCATGTCATTCAAATGATAGTTCATCACCAATGACTATCAATTAATGAATTCAAGATCACATCTTAATGCCTTTTGGAGGCCAATGAGAAAATGTTGCCTCAAACACTTATCTTTTCTTGCTCACTAACTGATGGAACATTTCCATTTGTGATGTATCATATATCTCAAGTAAAACTTCCACGTACGGAAGAATTGGTGGCAAGTGTAAGATAACAAAATTTAACAGAGTCCCTTCGATGCTTTAAGTAAGCATCTTTTATACTCGTGTTACAATTGCTAGTGGTTCATTGGGCAAAAGGATTATTGAGAACATATGATTCCTTTTGATTTGAGAACAATTCTCAATGTTCAATAACAATCGAGATCAAGGTAATAGCAATTATAACTATAATAAAGCGTGTAAAGATTTTAGTTAAATGCTCCCACTTAAATTATAAAACCCTTTAAAATATTTAAGTGGGTGAAGATCCAAAATCCATACTTAACCATAGCACTGCTTTGGCATGTCCCTATGATTAAATATAATTTCGGTAGGCAAAGACTCAAAATCATGCTTTAAACCATTTAAACATATTTTGGATGTGCACTTCTTTGCCAATTGCATCATTATGCAACTCTTATAATTTATGAGATGTATGATTTCATATATCATATTTAATTGTATGTTACTCATCTCATCTTTGCCTCGGGCTCAAACACCATTTTGATTAACCCTTTGTTAAACCAATTACAACACAATGAGAATCACCATTTCTCATATTATCGCTTCGCTAAGGTCACAACATGCGTACCCGCTTTGGCGTGGCTACCATGATGCGAACATAGTACTTGACTAGTGTTATACGTAATTGGGTGGCAAATATAAACTTCATAAGTTTATTTAGGGTTTGTTAAATCCTGTGATTTTAATTGTATCATATACAATTCATGGCATTAATATTAAACATACTCTTGTTAATACTAATTAGCATGGCATCCTATGTCATACATATGTTAAGCATGCAATCTAGCATGGCATCACATGGCATCTAAAAGAAACAAAGCATGCATTTACATATATATATTAACATTTTGCATCACATGCAAAATAATTTCTAACATGCATCAATATTTATTAACATGGCATCTTATGGCATAAAATAAATACAACATGCATAAGACTCAAAACCGTGTTATGGTATGGTTTAAATCTACATTGATTTTCATAGGCCAATATGAAAATCAACAAGGTCATATCCTAGGTGGTAGCATCCATCACATGGTCATTGCACCGCCTCTTGGATCCGCCTCCACGTCTTTGCTTCTAAGCACCATCTCATGGATTTATATTTTACAAAAAAAATTGCAACCTATACAATTTTTCTAGTAAAATAAATTTTACATATCATAAATTGCATCCTATACAATTTATCTAGTAAAATTAAAATTAAAATTTACATAAATACAAACGACTCGCAGGTCGTATTTATATAAAACCATAATAAATAAAATAAAACATCCACGGGGTCCAAAACCATACCATAACACCATGCATAAAATTATCAACAATAATTTTATATCTAAAATATTTAGGATTCAAAGTGGTAAAATACAATCACATTGTATTTAGAATTAATTAATTTGGAAAAATTCGTAAATATGCAGAAACAATTTTCCACACTTAAAACGAAAAAGGGGTTAAAATTGTCGGACAGCATGCTCGTCGGGCCTCACACTGCAGTATCCAATACTGCGCGCAGCCCGACGGGCTGCGCAACACATAGCTGCGCAGCCCATGCTGCGCAGCCCATGCTGCGTATGCAACATGCTGCTTGCGCAGCAAGCTGCTTGCGCAGCAAGGGCAAATTGCAATTGCAATTTGCAATTGCAATTTGCCGCAAAAGGTATTCTGGGCATTATGCCCAGAATACGAACAGTAACATTTATTTATTTATTTATTTTTTTTTTTTTTTTAATTAAATTGAATTGAAACAATTTCAATAAAAACCCATGAATCAAATTCATGATTCCATAAACCCCTTAAACATTCCAAATCATTAACATAAAATCATTCACAATGATTAATCAACAAAATCAAATTTTATTTTGTTATTCACAATAACATAGAACCCTAAATAAAACATACAAACTCCTAACAACAATTTTGATCCAATCAATATCATACAAACCCTAACATGCAATTTTGATCCAATCAAAACATAAATCCAATTCAATCAAAATACAAGTGGCTCTGATACCACTGTTGGGGATTAATCACACAAGACAAATACGCAGCGGAAAGAAAACGGATTAATCCCCGCCAAGGATCCATGTATATTGCATTGAATTGGAAGGAAGGGTTAAAGAATTACCTCTTAGTTCTTATAGGATTTGAATCAAAGGAACCAAATTAGCTTCCCTCTACGGTTGATCCACACGGAGCAATTGATTCACCGCGTGCTAGCGCCGGGATTGAAGAATGATTCTTCGAACGAGAGAGAGAGACAGAAAATCAAAATTTTCTATGTATTTTGAGGAGGATTTCGGCTGCCCCTTTGTGTTGGTTTGGTGGCCGAATCCTTAGTGTATTATGAGTGTAGAGTTAGGTTAGGTTTAGGTCAATTGTTTCCTTAAATAATTAACCTAAATTGTTAATTATAATTATAACCTAATACACCTATTAGTTATAATTATATATTAACCCACACAATTTAATATTAATTCTCAATTAACATTAAATCAAATCAATTCTCCATAATACATATATGTATATATAATATTATAATTAATTATATCTCCATATAATTTAATTATAATATGTAGCATACTTTATGCAATATTAATCACATTAATATTTATATATACATACATAAATACATATCACTATATATATATTTATTCTCTTTCTCATTCATAAATTATTATCCAATAATAATTTATACCCGATAAGATGAACTTCATTTTGCTCTTGTGTGTGACCCCATAGGATCATATTAATTGGCAATAAGGAAATTACCATAATATCCTTATAGGTCACAAGCGGACTCTAGCAAGCCATTACGACTACCCAATTAATATGATTGGAATGATCCAATACCTATTTATAGAATGTCATATTCCCTTTTGTCTCTTTGATATCAAGATTAATTATAAGACATGGTACACTTGTCAATCTTATATAATTAATCATATGCTTTCTCGATCTCAAAGTAAACTGTTCAGACAAATCAATTGATACTCTTATCAATTATTTGAGCACGGCCATGCATTTAACAGTCTTACTTATCGAGGGGCCCAGTGATATCGCTCTCTTGTTAGAGAGGGACAAAATCCCATCTCTGTCACTCACATCCCTAAGCATGAGTCACATTGCACCCAACCACAGCCTTTATAACTACTCTGTTACAAGCAGCGTTTGACTGCGTCAAAGCACAACATGAGTTCATCCCGGAATCCATGGTGACCTCAGGTCAAAGGAATCAGCTGATGACACTACTATAATCAAGATCAGTTGTGACACGTGACCATGAACTTGATCTTATAGTGGGTCTCCAGTAACATGTTCTCTAACATATTACCCGTGAGTATAATCTGTATCTGTATACACTATATTCATCTTATGAATATCCATTATCACTCACACTAGTCTTAGTTTGTTATTATTCCCATAATAACAATCGACTAGGGATATTTAGAATAACACGATTTATTCATGGATACTTATCATAAATGCTAACATACAAACATAAATGATAATATTAATCTACACTAGATTAATCTTAGAAGTCAAATTACATAATCCAATATTGGCCTTAGGGCACAATCTCCAACAGCTGGAGTGTTCTCTAAGATCGACCTTCGATCCGGTTACCATCAAATACCGGTGAAAAAGGAAGATATTCCGAAGACTGCTTTCCGGACTCGATATGGGCACTATGAGTTCGAGGTCATGCCTTTTGGCTTGACTAATGCCCCCGCTGTGTTCATGGATCAGATGAACAGAACCTTTCATGAGTTGCTAGATGTCTGCGTGGTTGTCTTCATTGACGACATCCTAGTTTACTCGAGGGATGAAGAGGAGCATGTTGTGCGCCTTAAAAGGGTGTTGGATATTCTGAGGAAGCAAAAGTGGTACGCTAAGTTGTCAAAGTGTGATTTCTGGTTGAAAGAAGTCGTCTTTTTGGGGCATGTAATCAGTAAGGATGGTGTGAAGGTGGACCCCTCGAAGATTAAGGCAATTGTGGAATGGTCTAGCCCGACCAATGTGACGGAGGTTCGAAGTTTTCTGGGTTTGGCCGGCTACTACCGTCGATTTGTGCATAATTTCTCCCTTATTGCTCAGCCATTGACTAAGCTATTAAAGAAGAATAGTAAGTTCCGTTGGACCGAGGAATGTGAGAAGGCGTTCCAGTTGTTGAAAGAGAAGTTGACTACTGCTCCGGTCCTTACCTTGCCGACAGAAGGGATTGGGTTCGAGGTGTATAGCGATGCATCTAAGAATGGTCTGGGTTGCGTGTTGATGCAAGATGGTAAGGTGATTGCTTATGCTTCTCGACAGTTGAGGGTACATGAGAAGAACTACCCGACACATGATCTTGAGCTAGCGGCTGTTGTTTTTGCATTGAAGATCTGGCGACATTATCTGTATGGGGTTCCATGTAAGATCTACACGGATCACAAGAGCCTCAAGTACATTTTCACTCAGAAAGAGCTTAATATGCGCCAGAGGAGATGGCTTGAGTTGATTAAAGACTATGACCTGACTTTGGAGTACAAGGAAGGAAAAGCGAATAAAGTTGCCGATGCCCTCAGTAGGAAGAGTGCTCACACATCGAACTACTTAAGGGTTTTGGCGGATGATTTGTGCAATGAGTTTCGACGATTGGAGATTGAATTTGTGCCCGAGGGTTGTGCTCAAGCTCAGTTGAGTGCCATGAGCATTGAGCCCACTTTGTTTGCCGAGATACGAGAAAAGCAGAAAGCTGATCTAGTACTTCAGAAAATTCGAGTTGCGAAAGCTGCGGGCCGTGCCGAGGATTTTGAGATTTTGGGTGACGACAGTTTGAAGTTTAAAGGGAGATGGTGTGTGCCTAATGATTCAGCTTTGAAGGATCAAATTCTTAAGGAAGCTCATAACACACCGTATTCTGTTCATCCTGGTGGGTCTAAGTTGTACAAGGACCTTAAGACTCACTTTTGGTGGCCTAAGATGAAGAAGGAAGTTGCCGAGTTTGTTGCAAAGTGTTTGATATGTCAGAAGGTAAAGATAGAGCATCAGAGACCTGGTGGTTTGCTACAGCCATTGCCTATCCCTGCTTGGAAGTTCGACTCTATATCCATGGATTTCGTGATGGGACTTCCGAGGACTGTTAGAGGTTTAGATTCGGTTTGGGTGATTGTGGATCGGTTGACTAAGGTCGCTAGATTTGTTCCCATGAAGAAGACCTGGTCTATGGAACAGCTAGCCGAAGCCTACACTAACGAGATCATTCGACTTCATGGCATACCGAGGGAGATCATTTCTGACCGTGATCCACGTTTTCTATCGCAATTTTGGACTGCTCTTCAAGAAGCTTTTGGTACGAAGCTTAAGTTGAGCACTGCTTTTCATGCTGCTACCGATGGTCAGACTGAGAGGACCATTCAGACATTTGAGGACATGCTCCGCGCTTGTGCATTGGAGTTTCAGAAATCATGGGTTAAGTCATTGAGCTTAGTTGAGTTCTCCTATAACAATGGCTACCATGCGAGCATTCAGATGGCACCATACGAGGCACTTTATGGTCGGAAGTGTCGTAGCCCGATGTGTTGGAGCGACACCAGCGATGCTTTGGTTTTGGGTCCTCAGTTGATTCATGATACAGTTGAGAAGGTCCGAGTGATTCAAGCTAAGATGAAGGCGGCCCAGGATCGTCAGAAATCTTATGCCGACTTGAAGAGGAGACCGATTGAGTTCGCTGTGGGCGACAAGGTTCTTTTGAAGGTCTCGCCTATGAAGGGAGTGTACCGGTTTGGGAAGAAGGGTAAGTTGACACCGAAGTATATTGGACCTTACGAGGTATTGGAGAGGATCGGCGAAGTGGCTTACCGTTTGGCCCTACCGCCCGGAATGGATAAAGTGCACGACGTGTTCCATGTTTCTCAGCTTCGACGATTCATCAGCGACCCGACTCAAGTTATACCCATCGATGCCGTAGAGGTTGAGCCCAATTTGACTTTCGAGGCGAAGCCCGTTCGCATTTTGGACCGTCAAGTTCGAGTTCTCCGAAGAAAGGAAGTGCCTTTAGTGAAAGTTCTGTGGCGCAGTCAAAAGTACGAAGAAGCGACTTGGGAGACGGAAGAAGCGATGCGCGCTAGATACCCCGAGTTATTTAGGGATTAGCTTCCGATGCTGTGATTGTGTTTTGTTTTGTTTGATTGTTCGCTGTGTGACTGTGATGCTTTCTGGTTTTCTGTGGTCCTTGAAGTTTCGAGGACGAAACTTTTCTAAGGGGGAATGATTGTAATACCCCGAATATTTTAATAATATTTTTCATCATTATTTTCATTAAATAAATTATTCTCATTATTTTAATTTAATGGCATTTAATATTTTTAGGCTTAATTAATTTAATTTAATACCTTAAGCTTATTATATTTAAATGCATCTTTAAACATGATTAAATTTTGTGAATATTTTGGGGTTAGGAAAATTATATATTTTAGGACTAATATATTTAGACATTTCGGCCAACTTGTATTTATCATAATCCCTCTCTATTTAATCCCTCCTTAACCTAATTCACACTCATTCTACAACATAAAGTCCTAACTACACTAAAGCTCATCTCCCCCTCTCCCTTGTGTGTGCAATTCGGCCAAGCATCCCACCTTCCCCTCTCTCAAATTTTCGACCTCCTACCTCTACCACACCCCTTCATTGATTGTTCTCATTGCATACTTGAGGTTTAGAAGCTCAATTCAAGGTATTCCCCTCCCTTTTCCTTGTTAAAAGTTTCGACCATGACAAAGAATTTAGGGTTTAAACTTTTTGTTCAACAATTGTTAGGAAGTTGGTTTTGGGTTTGATTTGCTCCTTGGATTTGGCCATCAACACCTTTAATTCTTCCCTTGGATCATCAATTTGAGCAATAGGACTTAGCAATCAAAGGTAACTACTCTATCCATACTCCTACACTTAGGGTTGAATGGTAGAAATTAGGGTTTTTATGTTTTTTTTATGTTGGAATTGATTAAATTAATTGTAATAACTTGATTGGTATTGCTAGAATTTGAATTGGCATGATTTGTTTACTGATTTTGGTCAATTGGGTTGATAGAATTCGAATTATAGGGCTGGTATGATGATTTAAAAACTTGCACATAAGGTGTTTGATAGAATACCCTTGCTGGACAGCCTGCACAACATTTTTCTAAATTCGTTTTAAATAGGTTCTGGTTCTCAGAAACTTCTGAAATTTTTATATGTTTTAGATAACATGTTAAACTGAAAATTCGTAGAAGAAACCTTGTCAAAATTCGTTGGTTTTCATGTCCTAAAAATTCACCCAAAACTGTTGCTTGAAACTGCCCCTGATTGTTTTCAGCACTGACCTATAATGTTTGAAAATTCATATCTTTTTGTGTACTTCGAATTTTTACATGAAACCACTTGCAAAATTTTTCTAAGATTATGAACTACAAAAGTGCTTTATATTTTTTTCTCTTCTAATTCTGATGGAAAACTGGGGTTATACTGATTTTAAGATAGTGTAAAATTTGGTGCTCTGTTTCCAGGAATCCGTGATCAGTAATCTTTGGACGCTTTTAACTTTTGCTCTGGTTAATGAATTCATGAAATTCCAGTTGGTATTTGAAGATTATAATGCTATGTTGCTCCCTGAATTATTTCATGATTTTTGGACAAGTGCAACTATTTTATTCTGAATTTTGTTTTCCTGACCTGCTGCCTGCCCTGTTTTCGGGACAGCCTCACTGTTTGGCCTATATTTTTTTTTGTACACTTATCCGAATGACACGAAACGAATTGCATTTTGTGTATATTAAATTGAACTTGGTTCCTTAAAATTTTGAGAATCTTTGGAAGAGTTTTCATATGGTTTATACTGTTTTGAAATTCAGGCAGTGGATCTGCCATATTTGGTGTTTTGGATTAAGGATGTTTTTATACCACACTTGGTGGATTTTTGATGAATTGAATTGGTTTATGTGGACACTTGGTCCTTTGGTTTTATATTGAGGAAGAATAGCCTATAATGGCATGTTTTGGACAATTGGTCCTTGGATTTGATGTTGATTTTGGGTTAAGCCTAAAGTGGCACCCTAATGTTGATTTGATGAGATTGGTTTGAAAATTGGTTTTTGATACACGATTGCATATGGGAGTTGCCGGACTGCGGTTTTTCTGGCATATGGACAGTGTTTCCCTTGTGATATTTTTGACCTCTTCATGGTGCACTTGGCCCATGATGGACTCACTTGACTGCGGTTTTTCTTGTGAGTGGTCCGACCTCTTCATTGGTATTTGTCCAATGATGGACTCTTTCGACTGCGGTTTTTCGATTGAGTGGTCATAGACCTCTTCATTGGTATTTGTCCAATGATGGACCTGCTTGACTGCGGTTTTTCGAGTAGGCGGTCTAGTCGTTCTCATTAGGCGAGTGGACTGCGGTTTTTCCCTCGTAAATGGGAGAGTTGGCCAGCTTAGACTTTTTGATTGATTGTGGGATTAGGGGACTGCGTTTTTTTTTCCCGAGCGTCCGACCTATTTGCTATTCGTTGGCGATTTTGGATTGAGAAATTGACTGATGAGTTTTATATCCGAGACTGATTTTTTTTTTTCATGAGATTTTTATACAAATGTTGGTTTGATTTCGTATCATGTTTCTTAATTTAATTAGTTTAAACTCTTTTTCTTCGCTTTACTTTATTCTTGTTTTATTATTTAAACTGTTTTACTCGCTCAGCTTTATTTCAATTTGTTTTTGCCTTATTTTCAAGCTATTCGGTTTTAAGTGTTCGAATATGGACACTGTAGTTACTCGTCACTAAGTGGCGACCATTTTTTTTCAGATTTTGTAGGTACCGATGCCGATGCTTGACGTGTGATTGTTGTGTCGTGATGGGACTTGGGCGAGTGGACGGATTCTTTTTAGGCATTAGCTACTATAGTTGGGCATATTACTAGACTTTATTTCATTTATTCATTTATTGCTTAACAATGGTTTGTAAGGATATTTATTTATTTATTTATTCATTACTTAGCATATTTAAGGCTCAATTTATATAGTTAGATAGTTGGTTTGCTCGATGATTACCGATCTCGTGCATTGAATTCCGCCTTTGCACGCTTACCAAGGTCGGGGTTGTCACAGTGTCCACCACTAACTCTTAAGAGATAGGCGATCCGAGACGGGCGAAAGTGTCCAAATAGCCCTTCATCTTGAGCACGTGTGCGCTCACAGATGTCTCGGCCCTATCTTACAAGAGTGGAATGCCTTGTTGGTCAGGTACCTTTCCTGACGAGCTTGCTCTTGAAACATCTCATTTAGAGTTGTTATCATAGGAAAGGCTTGATGGTCCATAAACTATTTTTGCAGTTTGGGGACCATGCAGGCCAACATTAGGCATGTCACATCCCTATTGTCCTTGACATGCGCCTCGTATTCCTCTAGCTCGGCAGGCGGTGGATTACGTCCTTGAGGCACAGTCGGCACAGGCCTTTCCAGTACATACTCTTTAGACTCCTGCCTCAGAACTATTCTCAAGTTCCTAGACCAATCCAAAAAGTTAGGACCGCAAAGCTTGTCCCTTTCTAGAATTGATCGCAGTGATAAGGTATTGTTGTTTGCCATTTAAGAATTTCTGCAGAGAAAAACATTTAGAGTGTTAATAAAGGACTTTACTTTGTTGTTCCCATATAAAATTAATAATGAATCAAGTTATTAATTTAAACTGAGTTGTTGGGCTCATGGGCCGAGATCCATATTTCATCAAGATATAGCCAAACGAGGGTTTGGTACAACTATACCTTAATTATTTAGGTAGGAACGCCATCCAATCCCAACCTAGGGACTCTCGGTTTGATGGGCTTGTTGGCACTTACCCATCTGTGCTTAGGGCCAGGAGAATCCTACTACCCATGCTAAGTCAAAACCTCATTCAAGTATTAGAGTATCCCATACTCTAACCGAATACAAAGTGACAATACTCCAGTGTATCCTGCGAGGGCATGGTCTACAACTGGCCTATTCCCACTTCGAGTCGGTTTTGAATGAGGGAAGTACTTTTAAGCGACTTAGTAATTCCATTTGGTTATTAGATTCAATTAATAACGACTTACATACATAAGGCGGGTGAAATGCTGTCGGATCATACATTCATACATACAAATATATATAAAGCATAATTAAATAAAAGTAAAATGGATTGCTATGGGCCTATATTACATCCTAATATTATTCTAGTTAACCTATACTATAAATAAATATCAGGTGGGCCTCCATCTTTTCCTTCTAGGCTTGCACCTCCACTTGGGCTCGCCACTCCATGGGCTTCTTCTTTTACAAATTTTATAATAATTGAATAAAATAAAATTACATTAAAAAGGAAAAACGACACGCAGGCCGTATTTACCCAAAAAGAAAAATACAACCCATCTCGTACAAGGCCCAATAGCTTCCAACCATACAAACATTTAATCACACATATGCATCCAATACATATAATTCATAAGCATGTTATAATGCATGATTTAAGCCCATTTCAATTATGTCCAAGCCACTATATAGTAATCGCCAATTTTGGCCCACCATGGTTCTAACCCTTAACAGGCTTTGGGCCTTCAGCCCAGGCAGTCCAACTGCTCCCACTGGAATTGGGAAACCATGGGTCCAATTCAGCCGTCCAAGTAATTGTGCCAAAATTACCCAAACCAATTTCAATTAGCCATATAATTTCCAAAATTAATATCACATGAATAAAATAAAATTTCATTTAAGAAACCACACGCATTTAAAATGCATAAATTTAAACACACGAATTTTAAAACCAATTAAAATTTTAAAACTGGGCCCCGGGCCCAAAACCCGCCAAATCCAAAAACGCTGGGCCCGGCCCGCTGCTAGGGGAGCTGCGGCTGTGCGGTAGCCACTGCCCAGCAATGGCTGCCGCCCAGCACTGGCCCTGCCCAGCAGCAGCCCGCTGCTCCGGCAGCTGCTGCTGGCACAGTAGCAGGCAGCGGCCGCCGGCGGTGATTCCGCCTCTAGCAGCCCCCCACCGCCGGGAGCCAGATTTTTTTTTTTAAACAAAAATAAAATAAGATGAACAAACAAAACATAGCATCCATCAATAACAAGAAATTCACCAAGAATTCCAAAATCATACAATTAAATTAAACTAACATAAAACTATATGCAAATTTAATTTCAATTGTACAAAACCAAATGGGAAAAATCTTAAACCCAACCCAAGAACCCCAATAAAAAAACTCCAATTTTAAAACATGGGATTCGACCAATTTTAACATTTCCACAGATCAAAAGCCCGCTCTGATACCACTGTTGGGATTTTTCACCGGAAATTGTTGGGATTCGTCACGGGAAACAGACCGATAAAAGCGGAAAGACGCGTCGATTTCCTCGAATCCGGCCCAGGAGCTTAAGATGTGGAAATCAAAAACATAAAGGCAGAAAAGAGGGTTTCAAAAACTAACCTCAAAGTCTCTCTAAGAGACGGATGCAGACTGCAGAAACCAAGTGTAGGTTTCCTCCACCGATGCGTACACGAACGGCTCTCGGACCGAAACCCGTGCTAGCGGCTCGGATGATTTAAAGAGAGGGAGAGAGAGGCTGCTCACAATAGGAATATATGGCTGTAATTTTCTTTCCGAAAGAAAAATACAATAACCCTAAGTTAGGGCTCTAGATTTCTTTCCAAAAGAAATCTATCCTTAACATAGGCACCACTTTCTTTACCTTAAGAAATCAATTCCTCAAGTGGGCAAAACTAATTCTCCCAAAGAATTATTCAAAAATGGGCAAAGCCTTTCTCTTAAAAGAAGAAGAAAACCTACGGCCAAAACATGGAGTGAAGGACAAAGAAGATGTGTAAAGGAGCAAAGTCCAACTTTGCTACTAAGGAGTCAAACCAATGACTCACCATGGTGACTCACCTAATGACTCACCATCACCTTGTCTTCTTCATCCTACAATTCGGCCAAGAGAGGAAAGAAATGATGGATATTTTTTTTCTCATTAATGATACCACAATAATGACCAAAAAATATCTCATGATGCAAAGTCCAACTTTGTCACCTAAAGTCATCCATGACTCATCATTTCTCTTCATCCTCTTTTGTCCAACAATGAGTCACCATTCTCATCGACAATGACTCACCATTCTTGCCCAAAGATGCTATGAATTTCGGCCAACACATCCCACACAATGTGGGCAAAAATCATTATATGTCTTAAGCCCAATATTAACTCCTTTGATTTAATTAATTTCAAATGCAACTTTACTTTAATATGTATGCTTATATATTATACCATATAATATATTACATACATTTAAATTAAAATTCATTTGACCTATTAATTTAATCAAGGGATTAAATTAGGCATACATAAAATGAGATACATGTAAACCTATACATGTATAATAATATTTCCACCTAGGAAATATTTCCATAAATTAATTCATTGAATTAATTATGGAGGCCAAAATACATATTAATTATATAACTATGATCAATCCAATTGATTCATATAATATAATTAATGAATCTCTCTCTCTTCAAATGTGTATACTCCAAGTACACACTTAATCCGACTAGTTAAAGTCCAGACGTTCAATGTGTACGATCCAATGGGCCCGTCTTTATGTTGGCAGTGGGCCAAGGCCCACAGACTGCAGGCGGGCTCTAGCAAGCCACTGCAGCCCCCAATTAAGACGGAGTAAGCAGTCAAACTGAAAACGTAACCCAGTAGTTTGAACTTGTAAATCCCATGTCGCTGATATCGGTGTCCAACACAGAGGCATGGAAGTATCACCCTCCTTGTGTCTGGACATTTACTTGATACTGAATGAACTGATGCTCACAAACAAGATCCAATCTTGTTTGGGTGCGGCCGCACACTTATCAGTAACATTCTTCAAGAGGCCATTGATATCGTCTCAGTGAATCACTGAGTGACATTCCCTTCTGCATATCCATAGTACTGCCATGCTCATTGACACACCCGAACGTACCCATACTTGGCACCCTTTTACAGGCCCGTTAGGCATACACCAAAGTGTGCCGCTTCACATGCAGCACCATCATATGGTCCGGTCTAAGGACTTATACAAGTACTACACGAGAATCATTTGTGATACTATACCATGTAGATTCCCGTTAAGTGGATCAATCCAGTACCATGCCCTTTTTGCATGTACCCATTGACCTGGTTGACATTCCATGTACTATGACCGGTAAGACACCGCCATACAACCAGACTAATGATAGTCTTTAGTTCCATTCATTCCCATGATTGGAACAGACTACGGAAAACTTCATGGCCATATCGTTCTCCCTATCCATAGTCTTACTGCCAAGTGCCTCACACTTGACAACATGGATATGGATATGTCCATAGGATACTCTATTTAAAATATAGCACAAGACATATAATAAATAGATTAATGCCTTTATTTCCTTAACACAAATTGTATAGTACATAAAGTTCACGTTAATGTACAAATGTATTATACAAACACAAGGACCAATGCCTCGGGACTAGGGCATTTCCAACAATCTCCCACTTGCACTAGTACTTACTAGGCATGGGTCTAATCCCTATAGATCTAGTATAACCTTCGTGCATAGGCATAGCCAAGCATGTTGGTCAAAAGATCTGCGACATTGTCTTTGGTGTCCACTCTTTGTAATGAGATATCACCCCCTCAGCGATTTCTCGCAATAGGTGAAACTCCCTGAGTTCATGCTTCGTGTATATGTGTGACCGGGGCACATAGCTTGTGCAACAGGCCCTCGATGTCACAGAAGATATCAACTGGTTACTGGATAGTAGATACTATCCCCAGTTCCGTGATAAACTTCTCAATCCATATAGCTTCCCTAGCTATGTCACACGTTGCAATGTACTCAGTTCCTGTGATAGAAACCGCGATGGTCAATTACTTGGAGCCTCTCCAACAACAGCACCACCATATGGCATGAACACTTACCTATACTGCGACTTATATTCATCCTGGTCAGTCTGGAAGCTTGCATCAGTGTACCTAGTAACTGACTGCTCTTCCTGACTATCATGCACTAAGAAGCTATCCTTAGTCCGATTAAGGTACTTCAGGATTGCTTTAACAGCCTACCAGTGAGCCACTCAGGATCCGGCTTATCATACTTAGTGCAAAGCCGACATCAGGTCTTGTACATAGCATGGAATACATGATTGATCCTCTAGCCGAAGCATGTAGAACCAACTTCATGTTCTCCCTGTCCTGCCTTACCTTAGGGCAGTACTTCTTACTAAGTTTCAGCTTATGACCCATTGGCAAGAAACCTTTCTTAGCCTAGTCCATGCTGAATCTTTTCAGAACTATGTCTATGTACTTGGCCTGACTTAGGCCTGGAAGCCGATTGGATCTATCCCTGTAGATCCTGATCCCTAGGATCGTCTCAGCTTCGCCTAAGTCCTTCATTGTGAAGCACTTACTCAACCATTACAATTCCTTTGTAGTGTTGGTATGTCGCTTCAACTTAGAAGGATGCCATCCCTTTGTTATACCAGGAAAATTACTATGCTCCCACTAAACCTCTTATACACACCCTTAAAGGTATTTTCGGCCTATAGCTTATAGCACCACTTGCAAACTATTACCTTAGCACCCGGAGGTGGATCAACCAGGTTCCAAACCTGATTATCGTACATAGATTGCATATCTGCCTCCAAGGCAGACAGTGGGCTAACTATAGCCTACTAGTAGGTTATGTACTCCTCTTTGTCCAAGACAAAATGAGCATAATCATTAGAAACAAGAAACCAACTTTTCTCATGTTCCTGATGATCCCTACCATACCTTTTAGGTCCTTGTGTGACCTGGGCTGGTGCTTCCGCCTTTGGAAGCTTCACCCTGGTCTCCGAGTTATCCTTTTCAGGAATTTGTGAGCTTTGAACTTCCCTAAGTTCAACATCGCTCCCACTGTCTTTCTTGGAAAGAAACCCCTTTTCAAGAAGGACCCCCTTTCGCGCCATGAACACCTTGTTCTCAGCGGGGTTGTAGAAGTAATACCCTTTGGTATCCCTAGGGTAGCTCACAAACAGGCATTAGTCGGTTTTGGGTTCTAGTTTTGCTCACAGTCAATTTCTTGACTTGTGCATAACAACCCCAAATCCGCAAGAAAGACACATTAGGCACCCTGCCTGTCCATATTCCAAATGGAGTCTTTCTAAAGCCTTAGTCGGAGTATAATTGAAATTGAGAGCCATTGTCTCAAGAGCGTATCCATTAAAACTTATTGGGAGAGAGGCATGACTCATCGTTTGAGCGGACCATGTCCAACAGGGTCCTATTCCTCCGTTTGGACACCCCACTTCATTGTGGTGTTCATGGAGGAGTGAGCAGTGGAACTATTCCATGCTCTCTCATAATGAGTCAAACAATAGGCTTATATGCTCACCACCTCGGTCCAACCGAAAGGCTTTGATATTTCTGCCTAGTTGGTTCTGTACTTCGTTCCTTAATCCCTTAAACCTATCAAGGGTCTCAGACTTAGATTTCATTACATAGGCGTAGCCATTTCTGATGAAATTGTCTGTGAAGGATACGAAGTATAGATGTTCACTTTTGGTTGCTATGCTTGTCGGTCCATATACATCTCAATGCATTAGGTCCAATAAGCTAGCGACCCTTGCAAAAAGGTTCTTTAGTCATTTTACCTTATAAACAAGACTCGCATATATCAAGTGACTCCATGTCAAGTGATCCTAGGATTCAAGTTATGTGAAGCCTAGCTATGCGTTTCTTATTTATGTGGCCTAAATGACAATGCCAAAGGTAAACCGGATTAAGTTCATTAGGCTTAACCCTTTAAGTATGTATAGTATAGACATGATTAGTTTCATTTAAATCCAGGATATAAAAGACATTATTTAATAGAGCCACTCCATAAAATAATTCTTATTTACTATTAACAATAGTAAATGTACATCCAGAAATATCCAAAACTGAAACAGAAATAATATTCCTGTACAAAACAGGTACAAAATAACATAGTTTCAGTAACAAAACTAATCTACTAGGTATCATAAGCTGGTCCTACTGATCTCTATGGCAGCAACCCTTGCTCCATTTGTGACCCGCAAGTCCACTTGTCCCGATCCCAGTGATCTCCTGTTCTTAAGTCCCTGCACATTACAACAAATGTGAGAACCACATCTAGTATCCAATACATAAGATGTTGAAACAGAGGTTAATGTCTATGACATATATACCTGATGAAGACACGCCCTGCGTCTTCCTTTTCTCTCCCAAAAGCTTGGGACACGATCTTTTCCAATGTCCAGCCTGCTTGCAACCGAAGCAGACATCCTTGGAACGGGCCTTGGGCTGGGCTTTAGCCTTTTTAGCCTTGGCTTCCTTAGCCTTGGCCTTGCCCTTGCCTTTAGCAAAAGGAGGTTTCCCCTCAAGTACCGGCGGATTCTTCTTGATCGACAGTTCAGCGAGCTCAAGCATCCAATGCAGCTCACTAACAGTACGGTCCATCCCTTGCTTGTAAAAGTTTAGGATGAATTGATCATAAGAATCCGGTAAAGAATCCAGGATCGTACTAACCGCCAGCCCCCGTGAGATAGGAGTTCCGAGACGGGCTAAATTATCCAGATAGCCCTTCATCTTGAGCACGTGTGCACTCATAGATGTCCCGGCTCCCATCTTACAGCTGCGGAATGCCTTGTGGATCAGGTACCTTTCCTGATAAGCTTGCTCATAAAACATCTCATTAAGAGTTGTCATTATAGCAAAGGCCTGATGATCCAAGAACTGCTTTTGCAATTCAGGAACCATACTAGCCAACATCAGGCATGTCACATCCCGCTTATCTTTTACATGTGCCAAGTATTCCTCCAGCTGGGCAGCCGGTGGATTACTTCCCGTTGGCACAACCGGTACAGGCTTTTCGAGCACATACTCTTTAGACTCTTGTCTTAGAACTTTCCTTAAGTTCATAGACCAGTCCCAAAAGTTAGGGCCAGAAAGCTTGTCCCATTCCAAGAAAGATCGCAGTGATAAAGTATCATTCGTAGCCATTGGTTTCTACACAGAAAAATTTACGAGTGTAAATAAAGGACTTAACATGTTCTTCCCATATTATAATTAATAATGAATCGTGTTATTAATTAACTCGAGTTGTTGGGCTCATGGGCCGAGATCCATATTATATCAAGATATAGCCAGACGAGGGCCTGGAACAACTATACCCCAATTTTTAGGTAGGAACGCCGTCCAATCCCAACCTAGGGACTCTCGGTTTGATGGGTCTGTTGGCACTTACCCATCTGTGCTTAGGGCCAGGAACATCCTACTACCCACGCTAAGTCAAAACCTCCATCCAAGTGTTAGAGTAACCAATACTCCAACCCAATACAAAATGACGATACTCCAGTGCATCCAACGAGGGTTGGTCTACAGCTGGCCTATCCCCACTTCGAGTAGGTTATGAATGAGGGAAGCACTTTTAAGAGACTTAGTAATTACCTTTTGGTTATTAGATTCAATTAATAACGGCTTAGCTGCAGAGGCGGGTGAAATTGGGTTTGTACATACATTCTCACATGTAAATAAATAAAGCATAATTAAATAAAAATGAAATGCTATGGGCCAAAATTTACATCCTAATATAATTCTAGTAAACCTATACTAGAACGACATCAGGTGGGCTGCATCCTCATCCTTCTAGCACGCCAATCCAATCGGCTTCTTCTTCTTTACATAATTCCATAATAAACACATAAAATAAAATTACATAAAAGAAAAACGGCGCGTAGGCCGTATTTACCAAAAGAATATTACAACCCGAATAAATAAGGCCCAAAACATCCATTCATACATTTAATCATACATACACGTATCCAATACATACAATTTATAAACATGTTAAATGCATGAATTAATCCCATTTCAAATATGTCCATAGCCATTATTTTGAAATCGCCAAATTTTGGCCGATCATGGTTCTAAACCCGTGCGGGCTTTGGGCCTCCAACCCAGGGAAAATTGCTCCCAATCCAATTGGGAAACCATGAATTCCAAAATTAGCCGTCCGGGTAATCGTGCCAAGAAAACCCGAACCAATTTCAATTAACCGTATTTATTTCCAAAATAAATATCGCATGAACGAAAAATAAATCCATTCATAAAACATGCGCATAAAATTTCCAAAATTAAACACGCACAATTTAAAACAATTAAAATTTTAAAATCCCACGCGTATAAAAATTACCAAAATTTAAACACGCATATGTTTAAAATTTTAAATCCGGCCCGGCCCAAAAAAACCCGCCAAATCCAAAAATGGGCCCGGCCCGCCGCGCGGGGCAGCCGCGGCGCTGCTGCCCAGCAGCAGCCCCGCTGCCGCGCAGCGGCTGCTGCCCAGCAGCAGCCTGCTGCTGGCGTGCAGCAGCTGCTGCCCAGCAGCAGCCCCGCTGCCGCGCAGCGGCTGCTGCCCAGCAGCAGCCTGCTGCTGGCGTGCAGCAGCTGCTGCCCAGCAGCAGCTGCTTGCGCGCAGCAGCCCTGCTGCTGGCGTGCAGCAGCTGCTGCCCAGCAGCAGCTGCTGGCCAGCAGCAGCCCAGCTGCTGCCGAGGCAGCAGCCAGCAGCAGCTGCTGCCTGTGGCGCCTAGCGCCGCAGGCAGCGGCTGCTGCCCCCGTTTCGCCCCGAAACGGTCCGTGATTTTTTCCCGCAACAAAAATAGCAACATGAAATTAAATCACCAAGAAATAAAATCATGCATAGGAAATTAAATCTAGCATAAAACCTATATGCAAAATAAAATTTCCATAAACAATTCACAAATAGAAAATTAAATAAAGCATAAACCATATGCAAATTAATTTCCATAAGTAAAATTCAAGGGGCAAAATCACCAAACCCCAAACCAAAAATAAATCCCGTCCACAAAATCGCCAATTTTAAAACACGGGATCCGCCAAGTTTAAAGATTTCCACGGATCAAAAGCCCGCTCTGATACCACTGTTGGGATTCGTCACGGGAAACCGACCGATAAAAGCGGAAAGACGCTTCGATTTCCTCGAATCCGGCCCAGGAGCTTAAGATGTGGAAATCAAAAACATAAAGGCAGAAAAGAGGGTTTCAAAAACTAACCTCAAAGTCTCTCTAAGAGACGGATGCAGACTGCAGAAACCAAGTGCAGGTTTCCTCCACCGATGCGTACACGAACGGCTCTCGGACCGAAACCCGTGCTAGCGGCTCGGATGATTTAAAGAGAGGGAGAGAGAGGCTGCTCACAATAGGAATATATGGCTGTAATTTTCTTTCCGAAAGAAAAATACAATAACCCTAAGTTAGGGCTCTAGATTTCTTTCCAAAAGAAATCTATCCTTAACATAGGCACCACTTTCTTTACCTTAAGAAATCAATTCCTCAAGTGGGCAAAACTAATTCTCCCAAAGAATTATTCAAAAATGGGCAAAGCCTTTCTCTTAAAAGAAGAAGAAAACCTACGGCCAAAACATGGAGTGAAGGACAAAGAAGATGTGTAAAGGAGCAAAGTCCAACTTTGCTACTAAGGAGTCAAACCAATGACTCACCATGGTGACTCACCTAATGACTCACCATCACCTTGTCTTCTTCATCCTACAATTCGGCCAAGAGAGGAAAGAAATGATGGATATTTTTTTTCTCATTAATGATACCACAATAATGACCAAAAAATATCTCATGATGCAAAGTCCAACTTTGTCACCTAAAGTCATCCATGACTCATCATTTCTCTTCATCCTCTTTTGTCCAACAATGAGTCACCATTCTCATCAACAATGACTCACCATTCTTGCCCAAAGATGCTATGAATTTCGACCAACACATCCCACACAATGTGGGCAAAAATCATTATATGTCTTAAGCCCAATATTAACTCCTTTGATTTAATTAATTTCAAATGCAACTTTACTTTAATATGTATGCTTATATATTATACCATATAATATATTACATACATTTAAATTAAAATTCATTTGACCTATTAATTTAATCAAGGGATTAAATTAGGCATACATAAAATGAGATACATGTAAACCTATACATGTATAATAATATTTCCACCTAGGAAATATTTCCATAAATTAATTCATTGAATTAATTATGGAGGCCAAAATACATATTAATTATATAACTATGATCAATCCAATTGATTCATATAATATAATTAATGAATCTCTCTCTCTTCAAATGTGTATACTCCAAGTACACACTTAATCCGACTAGTTAAAGTCCAGACGTTCAATGTGTACGATCCAATGGGCCCGTCTTTATGTTGGCAGTGGGCCAAGGCCCACAGACTGCAGGCGGGCTCTAGCAAGCCACTGCAGCCCCCAATTAAGACGGAGTAAGCAGTCAAACTGAAAACGTAACCCAGTAGTTTGAACTTGTAAATCCCATGTCGCTGATATCGGTGTCCAACACAGAGGCATGGAAGTATCACCCTCCTTGTGTCTGGACATTTACTTGATACTGAATGAACTGATGCTCACAAACAAGATCCAATCTTGTTTGGGTGCGGCCGCACACTTATCAGTAACATTCTTCAAGAGGCCATTGATATCGTCTCAGTGAATCACTGAGTGACATTCCCTTCTGCATATCCATAGTACTGCCATGCTCATTGACACACCCGAACGTACCCATACTTGGCACCCTTTTACAGGCCCGTTAGGCATACACCAAAGTGTGCCGCTTCACATGCAGCACCATCATATGGTCCAGTCTAAGGACTTATACAAGTACTACACGAGAATCATTTGTGATACTATACCATGTAGATTCCCGTTAAGTGGATCAATCCAGTACCATGCCCTTTTTGCATGTACCCATTGACCTGGTTGACATTCCATGTACTATGACCGGTAAGACACCGCCATACAACCAGACTAATGATAGTCTTTAGTTCCATTCATTCCCATGATTGGAACAGACTACGGAAAACTTCATGGCCATATCGTTCTCCCTATCCATAGTCTTACTGCCAAGTGCCTCACACTTGACAACATGGATATGGATATGTCCATAGGATACTCTATTTAAAATATAGCACAAGACATATAATAAATAGATTAATGCCTTTATTTCCTTAACACAAATTGTATAGTACATAAAGTTCACGTTAATGTACAAATGTATTATACAAACACAAGGACCAATGCCTCGGGACTAGGGCATTTCCAACAGAAATCACCCGATAAAAGCAGAAGAACGCGATGATTTCCTCAAATCTAATCCCAGGAGCAATTGAAATGGAAATTGTAAAACATAAAATAGAAATAGAAAGAGATTAAATTCTTACCCGGAATATCTCTTTCTAGAGATGGATGAAGACTGCAGAAATAAAGTTAGATTCCCTCCTCGTTCTCATACAGGAACACCTATCGAGTCCAACCCGTGCTAGCTGCGGATCAAGAGAAGAGAGAAGAATCCATGCCATGGCCGAAAATTTCAGCCCCATAAAACCATAATGGCCGCAATTTTCAATTAAGGAAATTCCCCATTTAGCTTTTAAATCATGGCCTATATTTATCAGGTGATTTACTTTATTTCTATGAATGGAATTAATGCCATAATTCCATAAATCCTAATTAATTAATAAGGTTTAATTCCTAATCAATTCTAATTTAATTTCTATGCATGTATTTATATAATACCATATTATATAAGATACATGTCATTTAAATTAAATACATTTGCCATTTGGAATTAACCCAATAAATTAATTTATGATTTGACTAGAAATAAATACATATAAACCTATATATGTATTAAATTTCCACCAGGAAATTTATTCACGAGTTAATTTATTCAAATCAACTTTGTCCAACCCAATAAATATAATTATGTGTCAATTAAATTATATTGACCAATCCAATGGATCTTTAATTTAATTGATTAATATTAATCTCTTCAATTAGTATACTCCAAGGATACAGGTGATCCGACTAGTTCGAACTCAGACATTCTATGTGTACGATCCTGTGGGCCTATCTTTATGTTGGTAGTGGGCCTATGGCCCACAGACTGCCGGCGGGCTCTACCAAGCCGCTGCAGCCCCAATTAAGACGGAGATAGCAGTCCGACTGTAATCATAACCCTGTAGTTTAAACTTGTATATCCCATGTCATCGATATCGGTGTCCAACACAGAGGCATGGATTGATCACCCTCTTTTGTGTCCGGACATTAACTTGATCCCAAATGTACTGAAGCTCACAAACAAGTTCCAACTTGTTTGGGTGTGGCCACACTCTTATCAGTCACATTCAACAAGAGGCCGGTGATATCTTCTCAGTGGACTACTGAGTGACAAATCCCTTCTGCATATCCATAGCATTGTCATGCTAAGTGACATACCCGAAAGCACCCATAATTGGACCCTATTACAGGCCCTTTAGGCGTACCCCTAAGTATGCGACCTCGCATGCAACACCATCATATGGTCAGGTCAAAGGATCCATACAAGTACTACACGAGAATCACTTGTGACACTAAACCATATGGATTTCTCGTTTAGTGGATCTATCCAGTACCATGCCCCCTATGCATGTACCCATTAACTTGGTTGACTTCCCATGTCCAATGACCGGTAAGACACCGCCATACAACCAGGTTAATGATAGTCTCCTGTTCCATTCATTCCCATGACTGGAACAGACTACGGATCTATTTATGGTCATATGGTTTACCCTATCCATGGTCTTAAGTGCATGACACTGGTCATCATGGATATGGATATGTCTATCGGATACTTCATTTAATATATTGCACAAGATAAATATAATAAATGAATTAATGCCTTTGTTAATAACACAAATATGTATAATACATGAATCCAATTAATGTATGATACAAATGCAAGGACCAATGCCTCGGGACTAGGGCATTTCCATCAATCTCCTACTTGCACTAGTGCCTACTAGGCATGGGTCTAATCCCTATAGATCTAGTATAACCTTTATGCATAGGCATAGCCAAGCGTGTTGGTCAAAAGATCTGCGACATTGTCTTTGGTGTCCACTCTTTGTAATGAGATGTCACCCCCTCAGCGATTTCTCGCAATAGGTGAAACTCCCTAAGTACGGGCTTCGTGTATATGTGTGACCAGGGCACATAGCTTGTGCAACAGCCCCTTGTTGTCACAGAAGATACCAACTGGTTCCCAGATAGTAGATACTATCCCCAGTTATATGATAAACTTCTTTATCCACACAGCTTCCCTAGCTGCTTCACACGTTGCAATGTACTCAGCTTCTATTGTAGAGTCCATGATGGTTGGCTGCTTTGAGCTCCTCCAGTTTACAGCACCACCGTTAAGCAAAAATACATACCCAGATTGCGACTGGTACTCATCTTGGTCAGTCTAGAAGCTTGCATCAGTGTACCCAGTAACTGATAGCACTTCCTGACCACCATACACTAAGAAGCTATCCTTAGTCCAGTTAAGGTACTTAAGGATTGCCTTGACAGCTTTCCAGTGGTCCTCCCTGGGATCCTGCTGGTACCAGCTCGTCATACTCAGTGCAAAGGGGACATCAGGTCTCGTACATAACATGGAGTGCATAAATGATCCTATAACCGAAGCATATGGAACCAATTTCATGTTGTTGGTGTGCCTTAGTTCTTAGGGCATTGGATTCTTGTATTTTGTATTATACATTAAGACTCATTGTATAAATACATTATTTGTGTCACATTAATAAAGGCAATTAATCTATTTCATTTATATCTTGTGCTATAATATGAGTAGAGTATCCATTGATTGATAATCATAAAACCAATCCCAAGTCTGTTCTAATCGTGGGAACGAATAGAACCACAGACTTGTATATTCGATGACTGTATGGTAGTTCTTAACTAGCCATAGTACTTGTATAGTCAGTCATGAATATAGGTACATGTCATTGACATGGGACTGGATCGATCCGCACAAGAAAGCCACATGGTTGGCATGTCATAGGTCTTTCTTGAGTAGGTCTCTTTTATCCTCAGACCAGATTTCATTATAATATCGATATGGAATCCGGTTCACTTTGACATACGCCTAACAGGTCTGTAAAAGGATGCTAAATACGGGTATGATTGGGTGGACCGGTGAACATGTTGATATTGATGATGAAGTGATGGAATTGCCACTCGGGTAACACTGAGATGATATCATTGGCCACTTGATGAGTGGGACTGATAAGTGTATGGCCATACCCAAATAAGTTGGTTGCTTATTTGATTAATCAGTCAACTCAAGATCAAGAAATATAATAAACAACAGAAGAGGATGACGGACACCATGCCTCTTGTTTATTCATATCGATATCGTTAGGCAAAGGACAGTATGAGATTACTACCGGGTGAGTGTCTTCTAAAGACTGCTGCATCTCTGTCTTAATTGGGGGCTGTAATGGTTTGCTAGAACCCACTTACAGTCTGTGGGCCTTGGGCCTACTGCCAACATAAAGACAGACCCATAGGATCGTGCACATAGATCAACTGAGCTGGAACTTATAGAAATTGTACATGTAATGTACATTGGAAGGAATGCGTTAATTAATTAGTTGACATTCGGTGTCAAGGTAATTAATTGACATTGGGTTGAATTTAATTTCATTAATAAGTGTACATAATGTAATTAATTACTTTATCAATTAATTGAATTACATAAAGTAAACAATTAATTAAATAATTTTCCTAAGTAGGAAAATTAAATACATGTATTGTATTAACTTAAGTGTGATTTAATTTTATTTAGGGGTAATTAAATTTAGCCAAATGGAATTAAATTACATAGTGTATACTTTTTAATTAAAGTTTATTTATGTAATTATAATCCTAGTGGGCTTGGGTTTAATTAACCTAATTAGAACCTAATTAGACAAGGTGTCTATAAAAGGGCACACTTAAGGAATAAAAACCTAATTCAACTCTAAATTAATTGCTGGAAATTTCAGCCACCAATAGCAGCCCCAAAACAGCCGAAAATCCCAGCATTAAACCTCCATTCCTTCGCGTCTTCGGCTAGCACCGGTTCCCGCTCAATAGTTGGTCGTGCACCGGACTTTGGAGATCGTAGTTTCAAGAAACAATTCTACGGCAGTCTCTAGAGGAGACGAATCCGGTGAGTCCATCTCTCTTGATTCTTATTTGATTTTATTCTAATCAATGGTAATTGGACACGATAGGTGGATTCTAAGAAATTTTAAACGGTGTATTTTCCGCTGCGCCACGTTATTTTTCCAATGACGAATCCCAACAGTGGTATCAGAGCCTAGGTTTTGTCCATTATATTGATTGGAATTGGTTCTTGAAAGCGTTCTTGAAGAAAGAATGGGTTTCAAGTTTGTTATTTTAGGGTTTTATTCAATTGGTTTTGATTTTGATAAACCCTAGAATTTTTGATTGGGATTTTTGATTATTTTCCCAAATTGGTTTCCGTCTTAAAAATTATTGTTTTATTGATTATTTATTTTTGGATGGATTTTTTTTATGATTAAAAAAAAAAAAAAAAGCTTATATGTTTTGCTGCAATTTGGAATCGCAAGATTCCAAATTGCAGCTGCTGCTGCGGCATGCAGCAGCTACTGCAGCCAGGCAGCAGCCCATTGTGGGCTGCTGCCACGCGGCAGCGCTGCTGTCTCCGGACAGCAGCGCCGTGCGCGGGTTTTCGGTCCGGTTTTGGATTTTGTGGGTATTTTTTTTATCCAGGACCCTAATGCAAATTGAATTAAATTTTTTTAAATTAATTTGTGTTTAAATTATTTATTTTGTTGGCATGCATATTTAATTTAATTGTTTGCATATTAAATTGAATATGGACTTTGTGAAATTGGTCCAATAAACCGTGACACCGGTTAAAATTGGGAGAGCTAAATTTTAAATTTGTGACAACCCAAATTCAAGTGGGAGCAAAATTGTTAATTTTGCATTTATGGATGTTATCCATTGGGCCTTTATGGGCCTTAGTCACATTTGTTAAAATTGGCGATTTCACCCTAAGTAACTCGGCTTAAAATTTATATTTATAATTTGGAATGCCATGATCATGCATCATATTGGTATGTATATGGACGATAGGTACTTTGTTTGAAATGTTATGTTGAGTTCTATGGGCCCTAAATTATTATCGGTTGTAATTTAATTTTGGGAAATATGGCCTGCGTGCCATTTTTTTATTTTGATGTAATTTTAGGATAGATTTTATTTTACAAAATTATTGTAATTGCATCAAGTACGGAGGAAGGCCCAAATGGAGCAAGCCCATGGTGGGAGCCCAAGAAGGATTGCAGTCCGACCCATGAAGAATTAGATAGGATATCTAGTTTTTCATTAGGTTGTAATTAAAGGCCCATAGGATCTCATTTATTTTAAATTAAGTATGCTATTGCATTTTTCATATAATATGGATGTATGGATCACCAAATTATTTTCCGCGTTTATGCATGCTAAGCCGTATCACTTAATTATAATCCGGAAATTAAAATATTGAGTCGCTTAAAAGTGCTTCCCACATTCACACCTCTTCCTCCCATTGATGCTGCAATGTGCGCCATGCCCTAACTGGGTATATTGTAGTATTCGGTGGGCCGTCGAGGGTTAAGATACTTTGTATGGTTAACATGTGAATGGTGGTTTGACTCAACATGGGTAGCATTAGCTCAGAGCGGGCCCTAAGCACAGATGGGTAAAGTGTCAATAAGCCCATCAAACCAAGAGTCCTTCGTGGAAGGATTGGATAGGTTGTCCTACCAAATGACTCAATGGTTGGTTAGCGAGCCCTAATTCGGCCAGTCATTGATAAGTTGTGGATCTTGGTCAAGTCAGCCAATTAACAACACCAACAAACAAATTAAAATCGGATTATTAATTTGAATTGGCTTAAAAGTCCTTTATTTCTAACTCAAACAATGGTTTCTTCCATATAGATAATCCCATTTCAGTTAAGCAATTTAAATGGCTGCAACAAACAACAACTCACTCTCACTTAGGTCACTCTTGGAGAAGGAGAAGCTTTCGGGGACTAACTTCCTGGACTGGGCTGGGAACTTACAAATAGTTCTTAGACAAGAGTCTAAGGAGTATGTACTGAATGCTCCTTTACCAGCTGGCCCTCCTGCAGGTCGAGGCATCACCACGACGATGGTGGAGCAGTACGATCGGCATGTGAGGGATGACCGAGATGTCTCGTGCCTCATGTTGGGTACCATGGCTTCTGATCTTCAGAAGCAATTCATGGACGAGCATGCTTATGAGATGATGGATCAGCTTAAAAAGATGTTCCAAGATCAGGCTCGTCAGGAACGTTACCTGACAACTAAGGCACTTTGCACCACTGTGATGGCAGCTGGGACTTCTGTTAGCACTCATGTGCTAAAGTTGAAGGGGTATATTGATACACTTGCCCGCCTCGGCTCGCCAGTTCCGCAGGACTTGGCAACAGACATTATTCTCGGGTCACTTCCTGAGTCTTACAACCAGTTTATCATGAATTACCATATGTAAGGGTTGGATAAATCGGTTGTTGAGCTGCATGGCATGCTCAAGCTTGCTGAGCAGTCACTTAAGAAGACTCCTGAAGTATTGCTGGTGAACAAGGGCAATACGCCCATTGCTAAGGGAAAGGCCAAATCTAAGGCCAAGGCTAAGGCCCAAAAGGCCAAGGCTAAGGGCAAAAAGGTTGTGGCCCAACATAAAGCAAGGGTTGCCTCTCCTGACGATGTTTGCCATGAGTGTCATGAGAAGGGGCACTGGAAGAGATCATGTCCAAAGCTAAGGGAGCAACTGAAGAGCAAAACTGCTGCTTCAGGTATTTATGTTGTTGAGATTAATCTGGCTATTTCTACATCTTAGGTCTTGGACACTGGATGTGGATCTCACATTTGTTCAAATGTTCAGGGTCTAAGAAATAGGAGATTATTAGGATCTGGAGAAGTAGATCTTCGAGTCGGAAATGGTGCTCGGGTTCAGGCCATGGAGAACGGAGATTATTTCTTGGAGATGCCTAGTGGACTTGTTTTGGAACTAAGAAACTGTTATTTTGTACCTGCGATGCGCAGGAATATTATTTCCGTTTCTTTGTTGGATATTTCTGGTTTTGTATTTAATATTGGACATGGTAGAATTTCTATGCAATGTAGCAATATTATTTATGGAACAGCATTTCTTGAAAATGGCTTATATATCCTTGATCTAAAACGTGAAAGTTCAATCTATAACATAAATACTAAAAGGATTAAACAAAATGAAATTAATCCTACTTACATCTGGCATTGTCGACTTGGCCATATAAATGAGAAGCGCATAGCTAGGCTTCACTCTAGTGGAGTGCTAGGGTCATTTGACATCCAACCCTATGACACATGCGAATCTTGTTTGAGAGGCAAGATGACAAAGACGCCTTTTAGCAAGACTGCTGAAAGGGCCTCAGAGCTATTGGAGCTAATACATTCCGATGTATGTGGCCCAATGAGCACTAGTGCTAGATCTGGTTTTCTGTAGTTCATCACCTTCACGGATGACTTCAGCAGATACGGTTACGTGTATCTGATGAAACATAAGTCTGAGACTCTCTAAAGGTTCAAGGACTTTAAGAATGAAGTAGAAAACCAACTTGGCAAGAAAATAAAAGCACTTCGGTCTGACCGAGGAGGTGAATATTTGAGCCAAGATTTTGACTCGTTTTTGAGAGAGTGTGGGATCATATCCCAACTCACTCCTCCTAGTACACCCCAGTGGAATGGAGTGTCAGAAAGGAGGAATAGGACCTTACTTGACATGGTCCGCTCGATGATGAGTCATGCTACACTCCCTGTCTCCTTTTGGGGATATGCTTTAGAGACAGCTGCTTACATTCTTAATAATACACCAAGCAAGGCAGTTGAGGGAACACCATATAAACTATGGAAAGGCCGAAAGCCCAATGTTTCCTTCTTGAAGATTTGGGGCTGTGATGCACATGTTAAGAAATTGACAAGTGGCAAACTCGAGTCCAAATCGATCAAGTGCCAGTTTGTGGGTTACCCTATGGAAACTAAGGGTTATTACTTCTACGATCCGGCTGAAAACAAAGTTTTCATAGCCAGAAATGCAGTCTTCTTGGAGAAGGAATTCCTTTCCAAGAGAGACAGTGGGAGTAATGTTGAACTTTCAGAAGTTCAAGACTCACAAACTCCTGCAGCTACTGCTGAGGATGCTTTGGGAACCAATCTGACTACTTAAGAAATTGAGAAACCATAAACGGTTGCACAGGACCTTAGAAGGTCTGGTAGGACATGTCATCAGCCAGAGAGGTACGGCTTTCTCGTGATTGATGATGGGGACCTTATGGTCGTTGACCAAGAGGAGCCCAAGACCTATCAGGAGGCTGTTGAAAGCCCACACTCAGATCAATGGCACAAAGCCATGGAGGCTGAGATGCAATCTATGCATGATAACCAAGTATGGAACTTGGTGGATCCACCTCTGGGTGCTAAGGTGATAGGTTGCAAGTGGTGTTTCAAGTTAAAGGCCGACAACACCTTCAAGGGGTGATTGGTGGCAAAAGGATTCAAGCAAGTTCAAGGAATTGACTATGATGAAACCTTTTCACCAGTTGCTATGCTCAAATCCATTAGGATACTACTAGCCATAGCTGCATGGTACGATTATGAGATATGGCAGATGGATGTCAAGACCGCTTTCCTTAATGGAAAGCTACTTGAGGATGTGTACATGGCACAACCTGAGGGTTTTATCGATCCAAAGTATCCAAACCGGGTATGCAAGCTTCAAAGATCTATTTATGGATTGAAGCAAGCATCGAGGTCATGAAATCAGAGATTCAATGAGGCCATTACAGAATATGGCTTCACACAGAATTCTGATGAGCCCTGTGTGTATAAGATGGTTAGTGGGAGCGTTTCCACCTTCCTAGTGCTATATGTTGATGACATCCTTATCATTGGAGGTGACATACCAACACTGCAAGGAGTTAAGCAGTGGTTGAGTAGGTGCTTTGCAATGAAGGACTTAGGCGAAGCTGAGACGATCTTAGGGATCAGGATCTACAGAGATAGATCAAATCAGCTTCTAGGCCTAAGTCAGGCCACGTACATTGACAAGGATCTGAAAAGATTCAGCATGGACAAGGCAAAGAAAGGATTCTTGCCTATGCGCCATGGGTTGAAGCTAAGTAAGAAAGATGGTCCTAAAACAAAGAAGGACCGGGAGAACATGGAAAAGATCCCTTATGCATCTGCTATTGGATCTATCAAGTACTCCATGTTATGTACGAGGCCTGATGTCGCGTTTGCACTAAGTATGACCAGCCGGTACCAGTCAGACCCCGGGCAGGAACATTGGAAGGCTGTCAAGGCAATCCTAAAGTACCTTAATCGTACTAAGGATGCTTTCTTAGTGTATGGAGGTCAAGATGAGCTCTTAGTGTCAGGTTACACTGATGCAAGCTTTGAGACCGATGAGGATGAGAACCAGTCACAGTCTGGTTATGTTTTTCTCTTGAATGGCGGTGCCATTAGTTGGAGGTCCTCAAAGTAGGCCACCATTGCTGACTCTACAACGGAAGCTGAGTACATAGCTACGTGCGAAGCTGCAAAGGAAGCCGTTTGGATCAAGAAATTCATAACCAAGTTGGGAGTAGTACCTACTATCCTAGACCCAGTTGATGTTTTTTGTGACAACAACGGGGCCATCGCACAAGCTAAGGAGCCCCGATCACGCAAGAGATCCAAACATGTGCTCATAAAGTTTCACCTCATTCGGGAGATCGTGAACAGAGGTGACATATCATTGCAGAGGGTTGACACCAAGAATAATGTCGCTGATCCATTGACTAAAGCGCTGCCATAGACACAGCACGACGGTCATACCAGATCTATAGGAATTAGGGCAATGCCCACTTGGAACTAGTGCAAGTGGGAGATTGTTGGTGTGCCCTAGTTCTTAGGGCATTGGATTCTTGTATTTTGTATTATACATTAAGACTCATTGTATAAATACATTATTTGTGTCACATTAATGAAGGCAATTAATCTATTTCATTTATATCTTGTGCTATAATATGAGTAGAGTATCCATTGATTGATAATCATAAAACCTATCCCAAGTCTGTTCTAATCGTGGGAACGAATAGAACCACAGACTTGTATATTTGATGACTGTATGGTAGTTCTTAACTAGCCATAGTACTTGTATAGTCAGTCATGAATATAGGTACATGTCATTGACATGGGACTGGATCGATCTGCACAAGAAAGCCACATGGTTGTCATGTCATAGGTCTTTCTTGAGTAGGTCTCTTTTGTCCTCAGACCAGATTTCATTATAATATCGATATGGAATCCGATTCACTTTGACATACGCCTAACAGGTCGGTAAAAGGATGCTAAATACGGGTATGATTGGGTGGACCGGTGAACATGTTGATATTGATGATGAAGTGATGGAATTGCCACTCGGGTAACACTGAGATGATATCATTGGCCACTTGATGAGTGGGACTGATAAGTGTATGGCCATACCCAAATAAGTTGGTTTCTTATTTTATTAATCAGTCAACTCAAGATCAAGAAATATAATAAACAACAGAAGAGGATGACAGACACCATGCCTCCTGTTTATTCATATCGATATCGTTAGGCAAAGGACAGTATGAGATTACTACCGGGTGAGCGTCTTCTAAAGACTACTGCATCTCTGTCTTAATTGGGGGCTGTAATGGTTTGCTAGAACCCACTTACAGTCTGTGGGCCTTGGGCCTACTGCCAACATAAAGACAGACCCATAGGATCGTGCACATAGATCAACTGAGCTGGAACTTATAGAAATTGTACATGTAATGTACATTGGAAGGAATGCGTTAATTAATTAGTTGACATTCGGTGTCAAGGTAATTAATTGACATTGGGTTGAATTTAATTTAATTAATAAGTTTACATAATGTAATTAATTAATTTATCAATTAATTGAATTACATAAAGTAAACAATTAATTAAATAATTTTCCTAAGTAGGAAAATTAAATACATGTATTGTATTAACTTAAGTGTGATTTAATTTTATTTAGGGGTAATTAAATTTAGCCAAATGGAATTAAATTACATAGTGTATACTTTTTAATTAAAGTTTATTTATGTAATTATAATCCTAGTGGGCTTGGGTTTAATTAACCTAATTAGAACCCAATTAGACAAGGTGTCTATAAAAGGGCACACTTAAGGAATAAAAACCTAATTCAACTCTAATTAATTGCTGGAAATTTCAGCCACCAATAGCAGCCCCAAAACAGCCGAAAATCCCAGCATTAAACCTCCATTCCTTCGCGTCTTCGGCTAGCACCGGTTCCCGCTCAATAGTTGGTCGTGCACCGGACTTTGGAGATCGTAGTTTCAAGAAACAATTCTACGGCAGTCTCTAGAGGAGACGAATCCGGTGAGTCCATCTCTCTTGATTCTTATTTGATTTTATTCTAATCAATGGTACACGATAGGTGGATTCTAGGAAATTTTAAACGGTCTATTTTCCGCTGCGCCACGTTATTTTTCCAGTGACGAATCCCAACACATGTTCCCCCTGTCCTCCCTTGTCTTAAGACAGCGCTTCATAATAAGTTTCAGCCCATGGCCCATCAGCAAGAAGCCTTTCTTAGCCCGGTCCATGCTGAACCTTTTTAGAACTTTGTCTATGTACGAGGCCTGACTTAGGCCCAGAAGCCGATTTGATCTATCCCTATAGATCCCGATCCCTAGGATAATCTCAGCTTCGCCTAAGTCCTTCATTGCGAAGCACTTACTCAGCCACTGCTTTACCCTTTGCAGTGCGGGTATGTCGCTTCCAATGAGTAGGATGTCATCTGCATAAAGTACCAAAAATGTGACAATGCTCTCACTTGTCCTTTTATACACACAAGGCTCATCTTGGTTCTGTGTGGAGCCATATTCCTTTATAGCCTCATTGAATCTAAGATTCCAACTTCGGGATGCTTGCTTCAGTCCATAAATGGATCTTTGAGGCTTGCATACCCTTCCCGGATACTCTGGATCGATAAAACCCTCAGGTTGTGTCATGTACACATCCTCAAGCAGCTTTCCATTAAGGAAAGCGGTTTTGACATCCATTTGCCAGACTTCATAGTCGTACCATGCGGCTATGGCTAGCAAGATCCTGATGGATTTGAGCATGGCTACTGGTGAGAAAGTTTCATCATAGTCTATTCCATGGACTTGTCTAAAACCTTTCGCAACCAGATGCTCCTTGAAGGTGTTGTCGGCCTTTAGCTTATAGCACCACTTACAAACCTATTACCTTAGCACCCGGAGGTGGATCAACCAAGTTCCAAACTTGGTTATCATACATAGATTGCATCTCTGCCTCCATGGCTTTACGCCAATTCGTAGATAGTGGGCTAGCCAAAGCCTCCTGGTAGGTTTTGGGTTCTTTCTCATCCCAGATGAGTGTTAGAGATTGTGCCCTAAGCCAATGTTGGATTATGTAAACAATCTTCTTAAGTCATTAATAAAGACTTATTTTATCATATATATTTGTATGTTAGTATTTATGATAATGTATCCATGAATTAATTGTGTAATTCTAAATTTCCCTAGTCGATTGTTATTATGGGAATAATAACAAACTAAGACTAGTGTGAGTGATAATGGATATTCATAAGATGAATATAGTGTATACAGATACAGATTATACTCACGGGCAATGTGTTAGAGAACATGTTGCTGGAGACCCACTATAAGATCAAGTTCATGGTCACGTGTCACAACTAATCTTGATTATAGTAGTGTCATCAGCTGATTCCTTTGACCTGAGGTCACCATGGATTCCGGGATGAATTCATGTTGTGCTTTGACGCAGTCAAATGCTGCTTGTAACAGAGTAGTTATAAAGGCTGTGGTTGGGTACAATATGACTCATGCTTAGGGATGTGAGTGACAGATATGGGATTTTGTCCCTCTCTAACAAGAGAGCGATATCACTGGGCCCCTCGATAAGTAAGACTGTTAAATGCATGGCCGTGCTCAAATAATTGATAAGAGTATCAATTGATTTGTCTGAACAGTTTACTTTGAGATCGAGAAAGCATATGATTAATTATATAAGATTGATAAGTGTACCATGTCTTATAATTAATCTTGGTATCAATGAGACAAAAGGGAATATGACATTCTATAAATAGGTATTGGATCATTCCAATCATATTAATTGGGTAGTCGTAATGGCTTGCTAGAGTCCGCTTGTGACCTATAAGGACATTATGGTAATTTCCTTATTGCCAATTAATATGATCCTATGGGGTCACACACAAGAGCAAAATGAAGTTCATCTTATCGGGTATAAATTATTATTGGATAATAATTTATGAATGAGAAAGAGAATAAATATATATAGTGATATATATTTATGTATGTATATATAAATATTAATGTGATTAATATTGCATAAAGTATGCTACATATTATAATTAAATTATATGGAGATATAATTAATTATAATATTATATATACATATATGTATTATGGAGAATTGATTTGATTTAATGTTAATTGAGAATTAATATTAAATTGTGTGGGTTAATATATAATTATAACTAATAGGTGTATTAGGTTATAATTATAATTAACTATTTAGGTTAATTATTTAAGGAAACAATTAACCTAAACCTAATCGCTCTCTACACTAATACTATAGCAGATTTTCGGCCAGCCAACACAAGAGAATAGCCAGCCGAAATTCTCCTCTCTAAGCCAAGAGAAAATTTGATTTTCTGCCTCTCTCTCGATTCGAGGAAACCGTTTCTTCTATCCCGGCGGTAGCACGCGGTGAACGTATTGCTCCGTGTGGATCAACCGTAGAGGGAAGCAATTTTGGTTCCTAAGTGATTCAAACTTCAAAGAATTAAGGTAATTCTTTAACCCTCCTTCCGATTCAATGTAATGTACATGGGTCCTTGGTGGGGATTAATCTTTTTCCGCTGCGTTTTATGTTTGTTTGTGCGATTAATTCCCCAACAATGAGAAGAGTCTGATCATCAGTGACAAGGAAACCATACCTCTCCGGTTCCCCGACGATCCCTACCAGACCTTCTAGGTCCTTGTGCGGCCTGGGTTGGTACTTCCCCTTGTGGAAGCTCCACCTGGGCCTCCGAGTTATCCTCTTCAGGAGCTTGTGGACCTTGAACTTCCATGAGTTCAACATTGCTCCCACTGTCTTTCTTGGAAAGGAACTCCTTTTCTAGAAAGACCCCCTTCCTTGCCACGAACACCTTGTTCTCGGCGGGGTTGTAGAAGTAATACCCTTTGGTTTCCCTAGGGTAGCCCACAAACAGGAATTTATCGGTTTTAGGCTCTAGCTTCCCACGACTCAATCTCTTGACATGTGCTTCGCATCCCCAAATCCTTAGGAAATACACATTGTGCTCCTTGCCCATCCATATCTGATATGGTGTTTTTTCCACTGCCTTAGTCGGAGTATTATTTAAGATAAGAGCTGCTGTCTCGAGGGCGCGTCCCCAGAAACTAATTGGGAGAGTGGCTTGACTCATCATTGAGCGGACCATGTCCAACAGGGTCCTATTCCTCTGTTCGGACGCCCCATTCCATTGTGGTGTTCTGGGAGGAGTGAGCTGCGGAACTATTCCATGCTCTCTCAAGTATGATTCAAACTCTAGGCTCATATACTCACCGCCTAGGTCCGACCGAAGGGTTTTGATATTCCTGCCTAGCTGGTTCTGTACCTCGTTCCTAAATTCCTTGAACCTATCAAGGGTCTCGGAATTGAGTTTCATCAGATAGACATAGCCATATCTACTGAAATCGTCCGTGAACGTGATGAAGTACAGATGTCCACCTTTGGTCGCTGCGCTCATAGGTCCACATACATCTAAATGTGTTAGGTCCAATAAGCCAGTGGCCCTTTCAGCCTTCTTGCTAAAAGGCGCCATTGTCATCTTGCCTCGTAAACATGATTCACATGTATCAATTGACTCCAAGTCAAATGACCCTAAGACTCCAGCTTTGTGAAGCCTAGCAATGCGCTTCTCGTTTATGTGGCCAAGACGACAATGCCATAGGTAGATAGGATTAAGTTCGTTAGGCTTAACCCTTTTAGTGTTTATGTTATAGACGTGATTGGTTTCATTTAAGTCCAGGATATATAGGCCATCATTTAATAGAGCATCCAGGATATATAGGCCATCATTTAATAGAGCATCTCCATAAAATAATCCCTCTCTAGATATTGAAATTCTACCATTAGAAATAGTAAAATAAAATCCAGAAATATCCAACATAGAAACTGAAATAATATTCCTACACATAGCAAGTACAAAATAACAATGTTCTAAAATCAAAACCAATCCACTGGGCATCAGAAGGTGATATTCGCTGATCTCTATGGAAGCAACCCTTGCCCCATTTTCGACCCGCAAGTCCACCTCTCCCGACCCTAGTGACCTTCTGTTCTTAAGTTCCTGCACATTGCTACAAATGTGAGAACCACATCCAGTATCCAATACCTAGGATGTTGAAACAGTAAGGTTAATGTGTATAACATAAATACCTGAAGAGGATGCACCTTGGCCCCTTCTATGCTCTCCCATCAGCTTGGGACACGATCTCTTCTAATGGCCCACCTGTCTACACCCGAAACAGACATCCTCAGGACCTACCTTCTGCTGGGCCTTGGGTTAGGCTTTGGCTTTCTTAGCCTTGGGCTTTTCCTTTGCCTTACCCTTGGCAAGAGGAGGGTTCCCCTTGTTGACCAGCAGCACCGGCGGAGTCTTTTTGATCTGCTGCTCAGTAAGCTTAAGCATCCCATGCAACTCACTGACAGTACGGTTCATCCCTTGCATGTTGTAGTTCAGGATGAACTGATCATAAGAATCTGGCAAGGATGCAATGATTATGTCCACCGCTAACTCTTAAGAGATAGGCGATCCGAGACGGGCCAAAGTGTCCAAATAGCCCTTCATCTTGAGCACGTGTGCGCTCACAGATGTCCCGGCCCCCATCTTACAAGAGTGGAATGCCTTGTTGGTCAGGTACCTTTCCTAACGAGCTTGCTCTTGAAATATCTCATTTAGAGTTGTTATCATAGCAAAGGCTTGATGGTCCATAAACTGTTTTTGCAGTTTGGGGACCATGCAGGCCAACATTAGGCATGTCACATCCCTATTATCCTTGACATGCGCCTCGTATTCCTCCAGCTGGGCAGCCGGTGGATTACGTCCTTAAGGCACAGCCGGCACAGGCCTTTCCAGTACATACTCTTTAGACTCCTGCCTCAGAACTATTCTCAAGTTCCTAGACCAGTCCAAAAAGTTAGGTCCGGAAAGCTTTTCCCTTTCCAGAATTAATCGCAGTGATAAGGTATTGTTGTTTGCCATTTAAGAATTTCTACACAGAAAAACATTTAGAGTGTTAATAAAGGACTTTACTTTGTTGTTCCCATAAAAAATTAATAATGAATCAAGTTATTAATTTAAACCGAGTTGTTGGGTTCATCGGCCGAGATCCATATTTCATGAAGATATAGCTAAACGAGGGTTTGGTACAACTATACCTTAATTATTTAGGTAGGAACGCCATCCAATCCCAACCTAGGGACTCTAGGTTTGATGGGCTTGTTGGCACTTACCCATCTGTGCTTAGGGCCAGGAGAATCCTACTACCCACGCTAAGTTGAAACGTCCATTCAAGTGTTAGAGTATCCCATACTCTAACCCAATACAAAGTGACAATACTCCAGTGTATCCTGCGAGGGCATGGTCTACAACTGGCCTATTCCCACTTCGAGTCGGTTTTGAATGAGGGAAGCACTTTTAAACGACTTAGTAATTCCATTTAGTTATTAGATTCAATTAATAACGGCTTACATACATAAGGCGGGTGAAATGCTGCTGGATCATACATTCATACATGCAAATAAATATAAAGCATAATTAAATAAAAGTAAAATGGATTGCTATGGGCCTATATTATATCCTAATATTATTCTATTAAACCTATACTAGAAATAAATATCAGGTGGGCCTCCATCTTTTCCTTCTGGGCTTGCACCTCCACTTGGGCTTGCACCTCCACTTGGGCTCACCACTCCATGGGCTTCTTCTTTTACAAATTTTATGATAATTGAATAAAATAAAATTACATTAAAAAGGAAAAACGACACGCAGGCCGTATTTACACAAAAAGAAAAATACAACCCATCTTGTACAAGGCCCAATAGCATCCAACCATACAAACATTTAATCATACATATGCATCCAATACATATAATTCATAAGCATGTTATAATGCTTGATTTAAGCCAATTTCAATTATGTCCAAGCCATCATATAGAAATCGCCAATTTTGGCCCACCATGGTCCTAACCCTTAACGGGCTTTGGGCCTCCAGCCCAGGCAGTCCAACTGCTCCCACTGGAATTGGGAAACCATGGGTCCAATTCAGCCGTCCAAGTAATTGTGCCAAAATTACCTGAACCAATTTCAATTAACCATATTAATTTCACATGAATGAAATAAAATTTCATTCAAGAAACCACACGCATTTAAATTGCATAAATTTAAACACACGAATTTTAAAACCAATTAAAATTTCAAAACTAGGCCCCAGGCCCAAAACCCGCCAAATCCAAAACGCTGGGCCCGGCCCGCTGCTAAGGGTAGTAGCCACTGCACAGCAGTGGCTGCCGCCCAGCTGCGGCCCTGCCGTGTGCGGTGATTCCGCTGCCGGCAGCCCCGTACCACCGGGAGCCAGATTTTTTTTTCTAAGCAGAAATAAAATAAGATAAACAAACAAAATATAGCATCCATCAATAACAAGAAATTCACCAAGAATTCCAAAATCATACAATTAAATTAAACTAACATAAACCTATATGCAAATTTAATTTCAATTGTACAAAACCAAATGGGAAAAATCTTAAACCCAAACCAAGAACCCTAATAAAAAAACTCCAATTTTAAAACATGGGATTTAACCAATTTTAACAATTTCCACGGATCAAAAGCCCGCTCTGATACCACTGTTGGGACTTTTCACCAGAAATCACCCGATAAAAGCGGAAGAACGCGATGATTTCCTCAAATCCAGTCCCAAGAGAAATTGAAATGGATATTGTAAAACACAAAATAGAAATAGAAAGAGATTAAATTCTTACCCAGAATATCTCTTTCTAGAGATGGATGAAGACTGCAAAAATAAAATTAGATTCCCTCCTCATTCTCGTACACAAACGCCTATCGAGTCCAACCCGTACTAGCGGCGGATCAAGAGAAGAGAGAAGAATCCATGCCATGGCTGAAAATTTCAGCCCCATAAAACCATAATGGCCTAAATTTTCAATTAAGGAAATTCCCCATTTAGCTTTTAAATCATGGCCTATATTTATTAGGTGATTTACTTTGTTTCTATAAATGGAATTAATGCCATAATTCCATAAATCCTAATTAATTAATATGGTTTAATTCCTAATCAATTCTAATTTAATTTCTATGCATGTATTTATATAATACCATATTATATAAGATGCATGTCATTTAAATTAAATAGATTTGCCATTTGAAATTAACCCAATAAATTAATTTATGAGTTGACTAGAAACAAATACATATAAACCTATATATGTATTAAATTTCCACCAGGAAATTTATTCACGAGTTAATTTATTCAAATCAACTTTGTCCAACCCAATAAATATAAATATGTGTCAATTAAATTATATTGACCAATCCAATTGATCTTTAATTTAATTGATTAATATTAATCTCTTCAATTAGTATACTCCAAGTATACAGGTGATCCGACTAGTTCCAACTCAGACATTCTATGTGTACGATCCTGTGGGTTCGTCTTTATGTTGGTAGTGGGCCTATGGCCTACAGACTGCAGGCGGGCTCTAGCAAGCCACTGTAGCCCCCAATTAAGACGAAGATAGCAGTCTGACCGTAATCGTAACCCTGTAGTTTAAACTTGTACATCCCATGTCATCGATATCGGTGTCCAACACAGAGGCATGGATTGATCACCCTCTTTTGTGTCCATACATTAACTTGATCCCAAATGTACTGAAGCTCACAAACAAGTTCCAACTTGTTTGGGTGTGGCCACACTCTTATCAGTCACATTCATAAGAGGCCGGTGATATCTTCTCAGTAGACTACTGAGTGACAAATCCCTTCTGCATATCCATAGCATTGTCATGCTAAGTGACATACCCGAAAGCACCCATACTTGGCACCCTATTACAGGCCCTTTAGGCGTACCCCTAAGTATGCGACCTCACATGCAACACCATCATATGGTCAGGTCAAAGGATCCATACAAGTACTACACGAGAATCACTTGTGATACTATACCATGTGGATTTCTCGTTTAGTGGATCTATCTAGTACCATGCCCCCTATGCATGTACCCATTAACTTGGTTGACATCCCATGTCCAATGACCGGTAAGACACCGCCATACAACCAGGTTAATGATAGTCTCCCGTTCCATTCATTCCTATGACTGGAACAGACTACGAATCTATTTATGGTCATATTGTTTACCCTATCCATGGTCTTACTGCCAAGTGCATGACACTGGTCATCATGGATATGGATATGTCCATCCGATACTTCTTTTAATATATTGCACAAGATAAATATAACAAATGAATTAATGCCTTTATTAATAACAAAAATAAGTATAATACATGAATCCAATTAATGTATGATACAAATGCAAGGACCAATGCCTCGGGACTAGGGCATTTCCAACATACATCGCTGCCCTGGACTAAGCAAAGACTTTCACGTGTTTTTGTATTACTTTAACAATTTCTTTTCTCTCATCAGGCGTGAGGTCTTTCGAGACGGATACCATTTTTGGATCACCGTCTGTCCCTAAATTCATTTCATGTAATGATGCATCATGTATGCTAAAAACATTAAATGAATGTTGGTATGTATGCACAGTTTCATCAGGAAAAACATCACACAAGTAAGCGAAATCAGATTTCATTGCATTAAATGCCTTATGGGATGAATTGTTCACATCATAAATAAGAGAAACAGATGCATCAAAATAATTATCATCCTCCATATGCAGAGGGTCTTCTCCAGCTACAGCATCATTAACTTCCTCGAACAGGTCTCCCAGATCACCCTCAAGGGCTTCTTTCTGACAAACAGATAGCTCTTCTTCAATTGCCTTCATATTCCCTTTCATCATTAGCTTGGTCAATTCTTTCATGGCTTCATTCACTAATTCCTCTTGAGTCTTCTCCATAGGTGTCTTCTTCTTTTCAGAACCCATATTCGACTTTTTCAGGACAGTTAGTGCCCTAATAATGGCTTCAATAGCTACTTTGAATTCTCCCTTTTCTAGGTTAGCTTTATCAAATGATTCTCCTTTACTCCCGAATTCAACCCTAATCTAGTCAACTGTAATCTTCGGATTACCCAGAACCATTTTGCCTTTTGCTTTCAGTTTCGGCATGCAACATGCTCATAACAGGCTCAACCCCATACTTGTCGAAGTTCACAACATCAGCAAAAATCTCTAATCGTGGGAGCTGTTCTCCCTCAACTGTCATTGGTTCAGGGGCTCCATTGTATACCTCTTCAGTTGCATGGACAAAAGTGTCAACCAGATTCACATACTTCTTATTTGGCTTATTCCTTTCCTCATGGTAACCGAGCCCATGCTGATGGTATTTGCCAGCCTCAATATTAAACTTGGGAATGCCTTACTGTCTCACTCCTAATCCTTTACTAGGTTCAAATTTCTGTATAGCAAAATATTTATGGATCCATTATGGGAACTTCGGCTCATTTTTGCTCTCATATGAAATTACTGCTACCTGAAAACTAGTCATTGGCTGCTCCACAGCATTCAAAGCAGCTACAACGGATGGCTCATCAGCTTCAACCATTTCAACCCTTCCTCCTATCAGAAATTTCACCTTCTGATGCAAAGTTGAGGGTACTCCTCCTAAAGCATGGAACCAAGGCCTTCCAAGAGGTAAGGAGAAAGTCACGAGGATATCGATAACTTTGAATAGCACCTTGGACTTGATCTCCCCTACAATGACTTCAGCTTTAAATGTCCCAATCAGGGTCCTCTTACTATCATCATATGCTCTGATCACTGTGGTAGACCGGCAAACTGCTTTTGTACTAATCCCCAAAATACGACAAAATCTTAAAAGGTTAGATATTCAGGGCCGAGCCGTCATTGACCATCACACAGGGCATCACTCTATCCATGATTTCAACCTTTAAATATAATGCTCGATTGTGGTTCACACCTTCTGGTGGGAAATCAGAAACTGCAAAGCTTATATTTTGGGCCTGGTTAGCTTTGAGATCAATTCCCTTAATCATTGCACAAACTTCATCTAGAGACATAATGGGAGCGGCTTCCATCTCCATAAGTTGTTTCACTACCGCCTCACGGTGCTTCTTAGATTCCATAAGGAGGTGCCAAATACTAGCTCGGGCTGGTGTCCTTTTCAATTGCTCAACTACTACATCTTCTTCCTTGTTTTTGGCATATGAACAACAGTGCCAGTGCCCACAGATGGGTTATTTCTTCTTAGTGACGCTTGAGGTGCCACATTAGCGGGTTGATAAACCTACCACTTCTGGTAATGTGCATAATAGGACCGTCCTTTGCAATCAATGTTCCCCTTTTTGTCTCAACTAGATAAACTGGCTTAGATTCTTCCATTTTGAAATCCTCTACATCTTCATCTAAATTAATATCAGCCAGGTAATCGGGCATTGTTCCTTTCATACGACAGACGCTTGCCCTCTAGCTTCCGCTATCTTTTCCTCTTCCTCGACTATGATAGCTTGCATGCTCGGATTAGCCTTGATAATCTAAGAAAATACACAATTGGCCAGCATTCCAGACTGAACCATATTAATTTGACCTCCAAAATTGGGCAAAGGGTTTTTCTGAACACTTGGCTTCAAAGGTGGTTCCACAATCTTCCTATCAGTAACCAACTGCCGAATGGCCTTTATCACCTGAATGCAATCATTAGTACGATGGCCCATCATCACATGATAGGAACAAAAGTTATCCTTGTCTGCCTCAGTTGGAGGGGAGTACGACTTCAAACTCTACAACAGTCTCGCCTTCCTACATTTAGCAAAGATTCAGTCCAAAGATTTGGCCCATGGGTTATTGATCCTCTGAGGAACCACCGCCTGCCTACCCTGATTTATTACAGCCATATCTGCTTCTGTCACTTGATCTAATACTACAGTTTGAGCTTCTTTTGAACTAGACCTAGCCGGTGTACTCATAGAACTTCCACTCTTGTAACCCTAGGAGTACCGTGGACTGTTTTGATGTGAGCATGGGTTTTCTCGACCTCTGTGATGAAAATCTTATGTTACCTGTTAGACGGACGAACATGAGTTGGATTTGAGAATGAGTGAGATGTTGCCTGGAATGTCTCAAACACTCCAATAACCGAACAGTCATCAATCTGAAACCCTGAGAAAGGTCCTTTAAGTGATTAGAGGGCTTAGAGGTGAGTGTAGGATTTAGGAGAATCCGTCGCGGCTCTGATTAGAGGCCCACGGTTATAGTTTCATAACTACAGTCGCACAACAGTAATTCTAGAGTTGCATGGCTGTAACCTTACAGCTGTGCGCCTCTATCAAATGGTCAGATTACTTCCTACATAGACAGCATCAAAATTTGACAACAACTACAATTCCTTAATTGGGGGGGCATAATTTGGGAGATTTTAGGTTTTATAGTGGAAAGGCAGAACATAACAGATAACAACATAGAAAAAACAAAATAGAGATCAAAGAGGGAAACCATTCTAAGAAAAAAGCCAAAAAGAGAGAAGAACTAAATGGAAAATAGAAAACTAAGAGGGAAAAACCCAAAGCAAAACACAAAAGAGAGTTTGGAAACACCCTGAGCATGAGGTGTGGACATTTAACATGTTGGGGATTTAATCGCACAAAAACAATACGCAGCGGAAATAAAAGGATTAATCCCCACCAAGGACCCATGTACATTGCATTGAATCGGAAGGAGGGTTAAAGAATTACCTTAATTCTTTGAAGATTGAATCAAAGGAACCAAGATAGCTTCCCTCTACGGTTGATCCACACGGAGCAATTCATTCACCGCGTGCTAGCGCCGGGATTGAAGAACGATTCTTCGAACGAGACAGAGAAAGCGAAAAATCAAATTTTTCCTTGGAGTTTTTGAGAATTTCGGCTGCCACTATTCACCTTTTGGTGTGGCTGCCGAAATCACCTTATTGTGGTTTTGTTATATCTTACTATTAGGTTATATTATTTCCTTATATATATAACCTAATAAGTTAATTATAATTATACCCTAATACACTTATTAGTTATAATTATAAATTAACCCACACAACTTAATATTAATTCTCAATTAATATTAAGTCAAATCAATTCTCCATAATACACATATGTATATACAATATTATAATTAATTATATCTCTATATAATTTAATTATAATATGTGGCATACCTTATGCAATATTAACCATATTAATATTCACATACACATGCATAAATATATATCACTATATATATATTTATTCTCTTCCTCATTCATAAATTATTATCTCATAATAATTTATACCCGTTAAGATGAACTTCATTTTGCTCTTGTGTGTGACCCCATAGGATCATATTAATTGGCAATAAGGAAATTACCATAATGTCCTTATAGGTCACAAGCGGACTCTAGCAAGCCATTACGACTACCCAATTAATATGATTGGAATGATCCAATACCTATTTATAGAATGTCATATTCCCTTTTGTCTCTTTGATATCAAGATTAATTATAAGACATGGTACACTTGTCAATCTTACATAATTAATCATATGCTTTCTCGATCTCAAAGTAAACTGTTCAGACAAATCAATTGATACTCTTATCAATTATTTGAGCACGGCCATGCATTTAACAGTCTTACTTATCGAGGGGCCCAGTGATATCGCTCTCTTGATAGAGAGGGACAAAATCCCATATCTGTCACTCACATCCCTAAGCATGAGTCATATTGTACCCAACCACAGCCTTTATAACTACTCTGTTACAAGCAGCGTTTGACTGCGTCAAAGCACAACATGAATTCATCCCGGAATCCATGGTGACCTTAGGTCAAAGGAATCAGCTAATGACACTACTATAATCAAGATCAGTTGTGACACATGACCATGAACTTGATCTCATAGTGGGTCTCCAGTAACATGTTCTCTAACATATTACCCGTGAGTATAATCTGTATCTGTATACACTATATTCATCTTATGAATATCCATTATCACTCACACTAGTCTTAGTTTGTTATTATTCCCATAATAACAATCGACTAGGGATATTTAGAATAACACGATTTATTCATGGATACTTATCATAAATGCTAACATACAAACATAAATGATAATATTAATCTACACTAGATTAATCTTAGAAGTCAAATTACATAATCCAATATTGGCCTTAGGGCACAATCTCCAACAATCTCCCACTTGCACTATGGCCAATCATACATGTATCTTATACCCATTGACCTACATGACTTTCATGTATTCATTCGTGCGGGAGTCTTTGTCAGTGAATTATTAATTTTCGCTTCCGTTGCTACTTTACACATTTTCACTCTTTCTTTAGAGACAGCCTCTCTAAATTAGTGAAAGACGCCTAAGTATATGCTTGTGTCATACAGGGTTCTTACGCATTGAACTATTGTCCCTACAATAGTCTTACAGGATAAGCAATGCTTAGAACAAAACATAAAAATTTTGATGAACTTCTTCATCCAAAATTTCTTTTACATCATATGTAACAATATACTTTGACTACTATTATAGATATTTAGCTATATTGTTTTATTTTGAACCTTTCAAAATCATAACATCTCTTTTTAAGAGAATACTAGATCTCGACTGATATATTGCAACTAATTGCAATCAGTTGTATATGTGCAACTATTTACACAGTTAACATAAGCAAGCTTCTATTAAGTCTTTTACATTGAACACTTTCAATGCTTTGACTTAAGCCAAAACATTCTTTTAGATCTATCTGTATAGATTCCAATTTCAAGAATACAGGCAGTCATGCTTATAACATTAACTGAAATTACTTTCTTAGCCAAGATTTTACTTCTTGCAAGGTAAGAATGTTATTTCCAACAAGCCATATGTCATCCACATATAGCATTAGGAATACCGATATGCTCCCACTGATCCTTTTGAAACACAAGATTCATCATCCTTTTGATAAAATCAAACCATTTGATTTCTTTATCAAAACTATGATTCCAACTATTTGATGCATGTTTCGATCCTTATGAGAATCTTTGAAAACTTGCATACGCTATTTGAATTCTTTGGATGCTCAAAACTTTGGGTTGTGTTACGTACACATCCTCAATCATGTTTTCACGTAAAATAGATTTTGATATCCATTTGCCATATTTTATAATCATATTATGGGGATATGGCAACAAGAACTCAATATGACTTGATCATGATTAATGACTAAAGAGGATTTCATCATAGTCCTACTATGAATTTGTTCGTATCCTTATAGTCAATAGTCGTGCTTTATAAGTTTGAAGATCACCGTCCATATCGGTTTTCAATTTGAAAACTCACTTGCAACCATTGCATATGCATCTTCTAGAAGACTTATCAAAGTCTATACTTTGATTGTCAGACATGGACTTATCTTCAACCTTTGTAGCATCAAGTCACATATTAGATTCAAAATCTAACATTGCTTCTTCATAAACGAAGACTTACTTCATCTAGTAAAATTACATCATGATTTTGAGAAATCCATATCTCTCCTAATCATGTCGTATTCCACTAGACTTTCATTGGACTTGTGTAATTTCAACAATGATCATGAAACCATTTCCACGTTCCTCTTCAACGTTAAATGTCACTTTTGTGAATTACGAGTTTTGTAGGTGTACCTTACTCCCACTAACTCTACTAGAAATTAACTCCCTCTTCAAGGGGAAACCATTTCTAGCTACAACTACTTTGTATCCCAAAGAAACACAGGAGTAACAACTCCTACTTTCCTTTTGAGTAATTCACAATACGATATTTAAATTTAGGTGCCAACTTATTCGAAATAAGCTTTACAGCCCTAAACTTATTCAATGAAACAACTTGGGTCTCTTACCCAACCATATCTCATATGTTGATTCATGAATTATTTTAGACGGAACAATATACACAGCTGCTTTAATGGCATATTTTCGAGAAAACGATGATCAACTTGACTTCATCATAGATTGAACTATATCTGTATAGAGTTCAACTACTCCCTTTTCGACACAACATACTTTGTGGCGTACTTGGAGGAGTCAATTGTGAGACAGTCCCACAACCCCTAAGATGATTGTCAAAATCTTGACTCAAATGTTCAGCACTTGGATCATATCTAAGTGACTTTACTATCTTGTCAAGATACTTCATACTTCATTTTACAAGCTTTTGAACATTTCAAAAGTTCCAAACTCGTGTTTCATTAGATACTCTTATCTAGTGAAAAGTTCCATGAAAGTAATGAAGTATTAGAACCTCCTTTAGCAGTTGATTTATAATTCATATACATCCACATGTATAATGCTTAATAAATCGATTGTTCTTTGACTACTTTTAGCAAAGAAAACCTTTTGTCATCTTTTACAATAAACAACATTCGCATGATTCAAGATGATTCATAATCTCATGAATCCAAAAGTCCATTCTCATGGAGTTTCGTAATGCGACTTTGCTTATGCCTCCAAGACGATACTGCCAAAATAGGTTGAATCAAACTATTTGATTCGATCCTTACAGTATTTATGTTACAGATGGGCTTCACATATAAAGACAATTATGTAAATCTACATTTCATAATCATGTCTTTATAAAGTTTATAATTCACAATTATAAAATCAACAACATTTGTTTACTCAAGCCAACAAGCTCAATAGGCAACAAGAGTTCGCAACTCACATGTAAAAGTTCACAACCTTTAAGTAACAACCTTTGCTTCTCTTGCCTATTCGCATTCTACCTTTCACCTTCATAAGGTTTCTATTCAAGTTGCGATTCTTCATATTCTACTAATATGAGATTCACAACGATATCTAATACCTTTGATATAGAAACAAAAGTAGAATAATTAATAAATACTTAAGGTAGCAGTCTTACTGCCTTTCATCTTCTTATAGTTCTCCAAACAGAGTTTACTATTTCCATTCTAATGAACGATTCATTCTAGAAATGGCAACACCCTTCTTTTGGAGATCTCTCTATGCCAACAGCTTTGGCCTTTAAAACATGTTTCACCCGAACCTTTCGGTCTTTATGCTTTTCGACCTTCCTTTTATCCTTTTCCTTTTGAACCATAAGCACACAATTCGAGGCGGGCTTATCCTTTATGGATAACTTAACATTCTTTTGCATCCTATGCAACTAATTCATAATTTTCTCCATGTCATTCAAATGATAGTTCATCACCAATGACTATCAATTAATGAATTCAAGATCACATCTTAATGCCTTTTGGAGGCCAATGAGAAAATGTTGCCTCAAACACTTATCTTTTCTTGCTCACTAACTGATGGAACATTTCCATTTGTGATGTATCATATACCTCAAGTAAAACTTCCACGTGCGGAAGAATTGGTGGCAAGTGTAAGATAATAAATTTTAAACAGAGTCCCTTCGATGCTTCAAGTAAGCATCTTTTATACTCGTGTTACAATTGCTAGTGGTTCATTGGGCAAAAGGATTATTGAGAACATATGATTCCTTTTGATTTGAGAACAATTCTCAAAGTTCAATAACAATCGAGACCATGGTAATAGCAATCATAACTATAATAAAGCGTGTAAAGATTTTTATTTAAATGCTCCCACTTAAATTATAAAACCCTTTAAAATATTCAAGTGGGTGAAGATCCAAAATCCATACTTAACCATAGCACTGCTTTGGCATGTCCCTATGATTAAATATAATTTCGGTAGGCAAAGACTCAAAATCATGCTTTAAACCATTTAAACATATTTTGGATGTGCACTTCTTTGCCAATTGCATCATTATGCAACTCTTCTAATTTATGAGATGCATGATATCATATATCATATTTAATTGTATGTCACTCATCTCATCTTTGCCTCGGGCTCAAACACCGTTTTGATTAACCCTTTGTTAAACCAATTACAACACAATGAGAATCACCATTTCTCATATTATCGCTTCGCTAAGGTCACAACATGCGTACCCGCTTTGGCGTGGCTACCATGATGCGAACATAGTACTTGACTAGTGTTATACGTAATTGGGTGGCAAATATAAACTTCTTAAGTTCATTTAGGGTTTATAAAATCCTGTGATTAAAATGTATCTTATACATTAACATGGCATTAATATTAATCAACGTTTGTTAATATTAACTAACATGGCATCCTATGTCATACATATGTTAAGCATGCATATTGAATATTTAGCATGGCATCACACGGCATCTAAAAGAAACAAAGCATGCATTTACATATATATATTAACATTTTGCATCACATGCAAAATAATTTCTAACATGCATCAATATTTATTAACATGGCATCTTATGGCATAAAATAAATACAACATGCATAAGACTCAAAACCGTGTTATGGTATGGTTTTATCTACATTGATTTTCATAGGTCAATATGAAAATCAACAGGTCATATCCTAGGTGGTTGTAACCATCGTATGGTCACAGCACAGCCGCACCCCTTGGATCCGTCTTCACGTCTTTGTTCCTTGGCACCATCTCATGGATTTACATATTTTACAAAATTGTATCCTATACAATTTTCTAGTAAATAAAATTTACAAACAATAAATTGCATCCTATACAATTTATCTAGAAAAATTAAAATTAAAATTTACATAAATACAAACGACTCGCAGGTCGTATTTATATAAAACCATAATAAATAAAATAAAGCATCCACGGGGTCCAAAACCATACCACAACACCATGCATAAAATTATCAACAATAATTTTATATCTAAAATATTTAGGGTTCAAAGTGGTAAAATACAATCACATTGTATTTAGAATTAATTAATTTGGAAAAATTCGTAAATATGCAGAAACAATTTTCCACACTTAAAACGAAAAAGGGGTAAAAACTGTCGGACAGCATGCTCGTCGGGCCGCGCACTGCAGTATCCAATACTGCGCGCAGCCCGACGGGCTGCGCAGCCCATGCTGCTTACGTAGCATGGCAATATGCAATTGCAATTGCAATTGCTGTTGGGCGCAATTGCAATTGCAATTGCATCCATTATTATTCTGGGCATTATGCCCAGAATAACGAAAACAACCAATTTGTTTTCCTTTTTTTTTTTTTTTTTTTTTTTATTAATTTCATTTAATTAATTGAAACAATTTCAATTAAAATCCCATGAATCAAATTCATGATAACAACCCCTTAAACATTCCAAATCATTAAAACAAATTATTCACAATGATTAATGTATAAAATCAAATTTTAATTGTTATTCATAATAACATAGAACCCTAAATAAAAAACATACAAACCCCTAACAACAATTTTGATCCAATCAAAATCATACAAATCCTAACATGCAATTTTGATCCAATCAAAACATAAATCCAATTCAATCAAAATACAAGTGGCTCTGATACCACTGTTGGGGATTTAATCGCACAAAAACAATACGCAGCGGAAATAAAAGGATTAATCCCCACCAAGGACCCATGTACATTGCATTGAATCGGAAGGAGGGTTAAAGAATTACCTTAATTCTTTGAAGATTGAATCAAAGGAACCAAGATAGCTTCCCTCTACGGTTGATCCACACGGAGCAATTCATTCACCGCGTGCTAGCGCCGGGATTGAAGAACGATTCTTCGAACGAGACAGAGAAAGCGAAAAATCAAATTTTTCCTTGGAGTTTTTGAGAATTTCGGCTGCCACTATTCACCTTTTGGTGTGGCTGCCGAAATCACCTTATTGTGGTTTTGTTATATCTTACTATTAGGTTATATTATTTCCTTATATATATAACCTAATAAGTTAATTATAATTATACCCTAATACACTTATTAGTTATAATTATAAATTAACCCACACAACTTAATATTAATTCTCAATTAATATTAAGTCAAATCAATTCTCCATAATACACATATGTATATACAATATTATAATTAATTATATCTCTATATAATTTAATTATAATATGTGGCATACCTTATGCAATATTAACCATATTAATATTCACATACACATGCATAAATATATATCACTATATATATATTTATTCTCTTCCTCATTCATAAATTATTATCTCATAATAATTTATACCCGTTAAGATGAACTTCATTTTGCTCTTGTGTGTGACCCCATAGGATCATATTAATTGGCAATAAGGAAATTACCATAATGTCCTTATAGGTCACAAGCGGACTCTAGCAAGCCATTACGACTACCCAATTAATATGATTGGAATGATCCAATACCTATTTATAGAATGTCATATTCCCTTTTGTCTCTTTGATATCAAGATTAATTATAAGACATGGTACACTTGTCAATCTTACATAATTAATCATATGCTTTCTCGATCTCAAAGTAAACTGTTCAGACAAATCAATTGATACTCTTATCAATTATTTGAGCACGGCCATGCATTTAACAGTCTTACTTATCGAGGGGCCCAGTGATATCGCTCTCTTGATAGAGAGGGACAAAATCCCATATCTGTCACTCACATCCCTAAGCATGAGTCATATTGTACCCAACCACAGCCTTTATAACTACTCTGTTACAAGCAGCGTTTGACTGCGTCAAAGCACAACATGAATTCATCCCGGAATCCATGGTGACCTCAGGTCAAAGGAATCAGCTAATGACACTACTATAATCAAGATCAGTTGTGACACATGACCATGAACTTGATCTCATAGTGGGTCTCCAGTAACATGTTCTCTAACATATTACCCGTGAGTATAATCTGTATCTGTATACACTATATTCATCTTATGAATATCCATTATCACTCACACTAGTCTTAGTTTGTTATTATTCCCATAATAACAATCGACTAGGGATATTTAGAATAACACGATTTATTCATGGATACTTATCATAAATGCTAACATACAAACATAAATGATAATATTAATCTACACTAGATTAATCTTAGAAGTCAAATTACATAATCCAATATTGGCCTTAGGGCACAATCTCCAACATAACATTCATTCAGGATTATTCTTGGGTTTTGTTTGGATTGATTTGAGGCTCGTATTTGCAGATTTTGGACATTCATGAGGTTCTTTCCAATCCACTTCCTGTCACCAAACACACTAGAACATCTGTAAGCGCTGGAATTTTCTGTCCTCAAAAAAAAAAAAAAAAGAGAAGAGAGAACAATCGTGCGATTGTCCTTACAGTCATGCGACTGTAATCGGAATTATAGTCATATGACTGTAAGGTTGAAGCAGGTACAGTAGCGCATGCCCTGAGAGAGAAAAAGGGGGAGAAGCATTTAATGCTTCTAGGCCGGAAATCGAGAAAAGAGGGAAGAAAAGAGATAAAAAGGGGGAGAAAGGAAAAAGAAGAGGGGCTAGGTTTTAGGGAGAGAGATCAGGAAAAGATTGGGAGAGAATAGAGAGAAAAGAGGAGGAAAGAAACTCACAAAAAACTAAAACTTTACTTTCTCTTTTTCTTTTGATTCTTGAGTGTTAATGTCTAAAACCGGATAGAAATCATAGGTTAGCAACTTAACACTTAAGCTCAATCAATTTGAAACTTAAATCAACCAAGATCTGTGACATTTTGGAGGATCTCGGACAACCCTTAAAACTTTTGCACAGAAGGGAAAAGAGGTTATTTGAAGGGGAGTGGAGCATTTCCAGGGGTCATTCCTACGGTGGATCAGCGCCAAAGAGGTAAACGTACTTTAATCCCTCATTTTCTTGAGCTTTTTGGGTGATTTGGTGTGATTTTGTGCATAAAAGTTCAATTTTCTCGTTTGCTGCTTCTAGAAATCAAGAATAGTCGTACGACCGTTCTTGAGTTGAAGAACAGTAGTACGACTGTAATTATAGTCGTACGAGTGTTCTTGATTTCCCGCAACTTTTGTATTTATTTTGAATAATTTTGGCGAAATCCTGCATCTGGGCAATTTACAGTCACACGACTGTAATTACAGTCGCATGACTGTAATTACAGTCGTACGACTATAGTTACAGTCGCACGACTATAATCTCCGTCTAGAAGCAGAATTTCCATTTTAACCCCGAAAAATTTCTGAAAACCCATAAAAATTCAGAAAAATCAAAAAATCATCAAAATGAATTTTGTTGTGTGCATTCACGACCCTAGATTTAATTTTCAGCATTATTGCATTTAGAACAATACAACGATGGAGACCCGATTCTCCCAAAAACCGACCCACCTCACATGTTAAATTAAAGCAAACTGGAAAATAAACGTTTTCAAAATGATTTTCTCACAAAACCGAAATACAGGGACGTTTCAAAATGTTTTCCAGGTCTAATCGGGCCAACTAGCCGAGCCGACCTAGTTATCCCTCTAAATGCATGTTCCCGAATTCTTAAAATCCCATTCTGTCTTACTTGAGTCTTATTTGTAGTGTGCCGTATATTGTGCTAACCCTTTGTTTTGTAGCTTTTAATTTCTTTTATTTTTATTTTTGATGTAATTTAATAGATTAATTTGTGTATTTTAGGCGGTTGTATTTTTTCTAGATAAATCGTGTATTTTATGCAGCTATAAGGTGAGGACGAGAGTTTTTATTTTTTTTATTCGATTGGGTTGTAATAATTTAATTAATTATTCACTGCTTTATTTTTATTTTTGTCTATATGTGCGTTGTATGTTTTATTCAATAAAATGGACTTTAGAATTTTAAAATATCATACTTGAACATTGGCCAATTTTTATTCGGATTAGACACGAAATAAGGGACTTGTCCGGACCTAGATCTCTGGATAGTGCGGTGGCCGTTTGTCCAGTTCAGCTACATTGAAATTTCCCGGTTTAGCTGAGCCGGGTGGCAACTCCTACACTATTTATCGAGACTTAGGTCTCGATTCTTTTATGAATTAGTCTAATTTTCCTAAAACAAATTTCCATTCTAAAAACCCCACGCGAGGGAGGGGTTTACCCGAAATCGAGGCGCCCCTTCCGAGAGGGAGTTCGCGTTCCATCGAAAACATCGTCCGCTCACAGTGGCGACTCCAATGGTGATTTCTTAAAAAAAGTTTTCTTAAAAAACTTATAAGAATTTGACAAGCCCTGAAGTGTGTCTAATTAAAATAAGGTGGATGATTCTTGTATGGCATTTTATTTTGCATTCTTTAGTTAGACATTCTTGCATTAGGTTAAGTATCCGAATTTTAGCCCGGTGAATTTTTGAAGTGTCGCCTTTGTTCGTCTTGGTCTTAGGGGCACGAATACGAAACATCACTCATAGCCTCGTACGAACCCCTTCGTTTGGACCCTTAAGTGGGGAGAAGTTAGGAGTATATTTTTCTATGGGAGCCTTGATTTTTAACCCGAATTGGACCGAACTCATATAGGCAACCTTAGTTGGATTCCCCTAGGATACCAAAATAAATTGTGTGAATAAAATAAAATCGCACCTTCATCATCCCCGATTGATGATCGAAGAGAACCCCACCTAGGACTCGGTTAGAATTTTTGGGACCGACCACATTTGGATAAATAAGGTTGGAGGAATACGCTTCATGTGCTATGTCTTATCCGCCTCTCGACATCCCGTGACATGCATTAATCATCATTTTCCATTCACATGACATATCATTCACAAAGCATTTGTGTGATAATTAACCCACATTTTTATGCAGCCATTTGCATTTTATTTTCATGTGAAAACATTAAATCATTTGTGTGTCATTCATACTAACCATTGTTTTTTCGCAGCCATAACATTACATTTGTATGTAATCATTTTTACAAAGCATACACAACATCATTATGTATGTCATGCATCCTAACCATGTTTTTGTGCAGCCATTTGCATTTTATGTGACATAAACATCCATATCATTTCACCTTATTTAGATTAAGGACATTCCAAGAGCGCCCATCACGGTCATTTCATTCTATAACATATTGGGTATCCAAAAATACCCGTGTTCTGCCAATGCACCGGATTGCATTCGGCCATTCCACCAAATTATCTCATTCAATAAAGACCACAATGGTCCTAGGCCTATTTCCGTGTGACAATTCACACGAGGCATTTCATGACACCATTTATCATAAATATCTTGTAACACCATATTCCACATCGGATTACTTCATGACATTAATACATCATTCGTGGCGCTCCCCGAGTGCCAGAATAATACGCATGTAGGGGCATTTCATAACACCCTGAATCATGAAAGTTGTTCCCCGAACACCGAACCTCTGTCCGTGTCCCTTGTTACACATGACTTTCTTACAACATCATTTCATATCATATGCTCAAAAGCATCAAAACTCTGTCCTTGGGGCGGCCCCATGCGACAATTTCACGTCATAGACCTATAAAGCGTCGAAACCCTGTCCGTGTGTCGGCACACACGCGACCATATCACGAAAACCATTAGGTGTCCCAAAGGCACCGAACCTTTGTCCGTGTGGAGGTTCACACGTGACCTTTTTGCATAGCATTAGGCGTTCTTGGGATGTCCGAAATAGAGAATTCATGCCCATTATCATTTTCATTCACAAAACATCAAATGCACACAATCATCAGTATGTCATTATAATCATGCCTTTGCACGGCCATTTTCAAGACATTAACATTTGTATGACATTGACACTAACCACATATTTATGCAGCAATTTTCAGACATCGGCATATGCGTGACACTAATCACATTTTCGTGCAGCCATGGTTTTTTATTTGTGTGTCATTTACATTTCATATGCAACATCCCATGAAGCATACACGACATCATTCTGTGTGTCATGCATCTTAACCACATCTTCATGCAGTCACTTGCATCTTTGTGTGACATACACAACCACAGCGTACCATCCCATCTAGTAAAAGGATGATTCTAAGTGTGCCCTTCACGATCATTTCATTCCATAACATATCGGGTACCCCAAAACTACAAGTGTTCTGCCCATGCATCGGGTTGCACTTGACCATTTCAAAAAATACAATATCATTCAATAATGAACCACAATGGTCCTAGATTTGCTCCCGTGTGACAGTCCATGTGATGTCATCGCATGACATCACACTCATTCATCATAGGTATCTCAGTGATGCCGAAGTCCTGTTTGCCCATTATGGTTCATGTCGAACCATTTCATAACATTGTGAAATCATTCAAGGTGCTCTCCGGGTGCCAAATTAGTACACATACAGGGGCATTTAATAACATTATCAAATCATGCAAGGTGTTCCACGATGCCGAATTTTGTCCATGTCTCAAGTTACACGCGACTCTTCTGTCATATCATTTCATGTCACGTTGCTTCAAAAGCATCAGAACTCTGTCCGTGGGGTAGTTCCCACATGACCATTTCACTTCATGTCATCAACCTACAAAGTGTCGAAACTCTACCGTGTGCTTGTTGGAAATGCCCCAGTCCCGAGGCATTGGTCCTTGTATTTGTACTATACATTTATTGGATTCATGTGTTGTACTCATTTGTGTTATTAATAAAGGCATCAATTCATTTATTAGATCTATCTTGTGCAAAATATTAAATGAAGTATCCAATGGACATATCTATATCCATGACGACAAGTGTCATGCACTTAGCAGTAAGACCAGGGATAGGGTAAACGATATGACCATAAATAGATCCATAGTCTGTTCCAGTCATGGGAATGAATGGAACAACAGACTATCATTAACCTGGTTGTATGGCGGTGTCTTACCGGTCATTGGACATGGAATGTCAACCAAGTTAATGGGTACATGCCTGGAAGCATGGTACTGAATAGATCCACTATACGAGTAATCCACATGGTATGGTATCACAATGGATTCTCGTGTAGTACTTGTATGGATCCTTTGACCTGACCATATGATGGTGTTACATGTGAAGTCGCATACTTAGGGGTACGCCTAAAGGGCCTGTAATAGGGTGCCAAGTATGGGTGCTTTCGGGTATGTCACTGAACATGGTAATACTATGGATATGCAGAAGGGATTTGTCACTCAGTAACCAACTGAGAAGATATCACCGGCCACTTGATGAATGTGACTGATAAGAGTGTGGCCACACCCAAACGAGTTGGAACTTGTTTGTGAGCATCAGTACATTCGGGATCAAGTTAATGTCCAGACACAAAAGAGGGTGATCAATCCATGCCTCTGTGTTGGACACCGATATCAATGACATGGGGCGTACAAGTTTAAACTACAGGGTTATGATATCAGTTAGACTGCCATCTCCATCTTAAATGGGGGCTGCAGTGGCTTGCTAGAGCCCAACTGCAGTCTGCGGGCCAAAGGCCTGCTGCCAACATAAAGATGGGCCCACGGGATCGTACACATAGGACGATAGAATGCAGACTTAAGGAATCACATGTATACTTGGAGTATACACAATGGAGGGAGAAGTGTGTATATATTAATTATATTATAAAGATCAATTGGATTGGTCATAATAATAAAATTAATATATTCAATTGGCTCTTCATAATTAATTGGATTAATTATGAAATTATTTCCTAGGTGGAAATATTCATATGTATGGGTTTACATATGATTTTATTTTGTGTAGATTTAATTTTAATTTGATGGATTAAATTAATTGTCAAACTAATTTTAATTTAGATGTAAATAATATATTACTTGGAGTAATATATTAAATACATGGGTATATTAAAATTGGGCTTGAAATTAATTTAAACCAGAATAATTAAAATTAAACTGGGCCTAAATTAAAACATGGAAGCCCGCACAGAATAGACAGGAGCCAAGATGGGCCTGAATTCCCCTAAGGAATTCGGCCAACCCTAGGTATAAATACCTAGGGTTAGAAATTTCGACTACCTCTAAGCATTACACACCTAGCCGAAATTCCTAGCCACTTTTCCTCTCCATTGATTCGTTTTTCCAACGCTAGCACGGGTTGCATTCGTTAGGCGTTCGTGTACGAAATCGAGGAGGAAATCTGCTTTGGTTTCTGCAGTCTTCATCCATCTCTAGAAAGAGATTTTCTGGTAAGAAAATTAATCCCTTTCTATTTAATTTTAAGTTTTTCAATTTCCACTTCAATTGCTCCTGGGACTGGATTTGAGGAAATCACAGCGTTCTTCCGCTTTTATCTGGTGATTTCCGGTGAAAAATCCCTACAGTGGTATCAAAGCGGGCTTTTGATCCGTGGAAATTGATTAATTTGGTTGAATCCTTATTTTGAAATTGGAAGTTTTTTATTGGGATTCTTTGTATGTGTTTTATGATTTTTCCCATATGTTTTAATACAATGAAAATTAATATTGCATATTGGTTTATGTTGTTTTAATTTTGTTGTATTATTGGCATTCTTGGTGAATTGCTTTGGATGATGGATGGCTATTTTTTTTTATTTAATTCTCTTTATAAAAAAAAAAAATCTACCTCCCGGGGTGCGGGGCTGCCGGCGGTGGAATCGCCGCCGGCGGGAGGCACGGCGGCCACTGCGCAGCGGCAGTGCCACTGCAGGTGGCAGCAGCGGGCAGCCGCTAGGCGGCTGCAGCGGGCCGGGCCCAGTTTTTGGATTTTGCAGGTTTTTGAGTCCGGGGCCCAGTTTTGATATTTTAATTGGTCTTAAAATTCGTGTATTTATGTAATTTAAATGCGTATGGTTTCTTGGATGATTTAATTTCGTTCATGTGATATTAATTTTGGAAATTAATATGGTTAATGGAAATTGGTTCGGGTAATTTTGGCACAATTACTCGGACAGCTAAATTGGACCCATGGTTTCCCAATTCCAGTGGGAGCAGTTGGACTGCCTGGGCTGGAGGCTCAAAGCCCGTTAAGGGTTAGAACCATGGTGGGCCAAAATTGGCGATTTCCTAATAATGGCTTTGACATAATTTAAATGGGCTTAAATCATGCATTATGACATGCTTTTGAATTGTATGTATTAGATGCATATGAATGGTTGAATGAATGTATGATTGGATGCTATTAGGCTTTTTACGAGATGGGTTGTATTATTCTTTTTGGGTAAATACGGCCTGCGTGTCGTTTTTCTTTTTAATGTAATTTTATTTTATTTAAATTAAATATTATAAAATTTGTAAAAAAAAGAAGCCCATGGAGTGATGAGCCCAAATTGGAGGTGCAAGCCCAGAAGGAGAAGATGGAGGCCCGCCTAATATCTGTTTCTAGTATAGGTTTACTAGAATAATATTAGGATGTAACATAGGCCCATAGCAGTCCATTTTAATTTTATTTAATCATGTTTTATATTCATTTGCATGTATGAATGTATGTTCCAATAGCTCATTCACCCGCTTTATGTATGTAAGCCATTGTAATTGAATCTAATAACCAAACGGAATTACTAAGTCGCTTAAAAGTGCTTCCCTCATTCAAAACCGAATCGAAGTGGGAATAGGCCAGTTGTAGACCATGCCCTCGCAGGATGCACTGGAGTATTGTCACTTTGTATTGGGTTAGAGTATGGGATACTCTAACACTTGGATGGAGGTTTTGACTTAGCGTGGGTAGTAGGATTCTCCTGGCCCTAAGCACAGATGAGTAAGTGCCAACAAGCCTATCAAACCGAGAGTCCCTAGGTTGGGATTGGACGGCGTTCCTACCTAAATAATTAAGATGTAGTTGTACCAAACCCTCGTTTGGCTATATCTTGATGAAATATGGATCTCGGCCCATGAGCCCAACAACTCGGTTTAAATTAATAACTTGATTCATTATTAATTTTATATGGGAACAACAAAGCAAAGCCCTTTATTAACACTCTCAATGTTTTTCTGTGTAAAAACACCCAAATGGCAAACACAAATACCTTATCACTGTGATCCATTCTTGAAAAGGACAATCTTTCCGGTCCTAACTTTTTAGACTGGTCTAAGAACTTGAGGATAGTTCTAAGACAAGAGTCGAAAGAGTATGTGCTAGAAAGGCCTGTGCCGGCTGCGCCTCAGGGACGTAATCCACCGGCTACCCAGCTGGAGGAATACGAGGCGCACGTCAAGGACAACCGGGATGTGACATGCCTTATGTTGGCTTGCATGGTCCCTGAACTGCAAAACAGTTTATGGACCACCAAGCCTATGCTATGATAACAACTCTTAATGAGATGTTTCAAGAGCAAGCTCGTCAGGAAAGGTACCTGACCAATAAGGCATTCCACTCTTGTAAGATGGGGGCCGGGACATCTGTGAGTGCACACGTGCTCAAGATGAAGGGCTATTTGGATACTTTGGCCCGTCTCGGATCGCCTATCTCTCAAGAGTTGGCGGTGGACACAATCCTCGCGTCCTTACCGGATTCTTATGATCAGTTCATCCTTAACTATAACATGCAAGGGATGAACCGCACTGTCAGTGAGCTGCATGGGATGCTTAAGCTTATTGAGCAGTTGATCAAGAAGACTCCACCAGTGCTACTGGTTAACAAGGGGAACCCTCCTCTTGCTAAGGGTAAGGCCAAGGAAAAGGCCAAGGCCAAGGCCAAAAAGGCCAAAGCTAAGAAGGCCAAGGCCCAACCCAAGGCCCAGCAGAAGGCAGGTCCTGATGATGTCTGTTTCGGGGTGTAGATAGGCGGGTCATTGGAAGAGATCGTGTCCCAGGCTGATGGGAGAGCAAAGAAGGGGCCAAGGTGCATCCTCTTCAGGTATTTATGTTATAGATATTAACCTTACTGTTTCAACATCCTGGGTATTGGATACTGGATGTGGTTCTCACATTTGTTGCAATGTGCAGGGACTTAAGAACAGAAGGTTGCTGGGGTTGGGAGAGGTGGACTTGCGGGTCGGGAATGGAGCAAGGGTTGCTGCCATAGAGATCGGCGAATACCACCTAATGATGCCCAGTGGATTGGTTTTAATTTTAGGACATTGTTACTTTGTACCTGCTATGTGCAGGAATATTATCTCCGTATCAATGTTGGATATTTCTGGATTTAATTTCACTATTTTAAATGGTCGAATTTCTATATCTAGAGAGGGATTATTTTATGGAGATGCTCTATTAAATAATGGCCTGTATATCCTGGACTTAAATGAAACCAATCATATCTATAACATAAACACGAAAAGGGTTAAGCCCAACAAACTTAATCCTGTCTACCTATGGCATTGTCGTCTTGGCCATATAAACGAGAAGCGCATTGCTAGGCTTCACATAGCTAGGGTCCTAGGGTCATTTGACTTGGAGTCAATTGATACATGCGAATCATGTTTAAGAGGCAAGATGACAAAGGCACCTTTTAGCAAAAAGGCTGAAAGGGCCACTGGCTTATTGGACGTAATACATTCAGATGTATGTGGACCTATGAGCGCAGCGACCAGAGGTGGGCATCTGTACTTCATCACGTTCACCGATGATTTCAGCAGATATGGCTATGTCTATCTGATGAAACACAAGTCCGAGACCCTTGATAGGTTCAAGGAATTTAGGAACGAGGTACAGAACCAGCTAGGCAGGAATATCAAAGCCTTTCGGTCGGACCGAGGCGGTGAGTATATGAGCCTACAGTTTGACTCATACTTGAGAGAGCATAGAATAGTTCCACAGCTCACTCCTCCTGGAACACCACAATTGAATGGGGTGTCCGAACGGAGGAATAGGACCTTGTTGGACATGGTCCGCTCAATGATGAGTCAAGCATCTCTCCCAATTAGTTTCTGGGGACACGCCCTCGAGACAGCAGCTCTCATCTTAAACAATACTCCGACAAAGGCTGTGGAAAAGACCCCATATCAGATATGGACGGGCAAGGAGCCCAATGTGTCTTTCCTAAGGATTTGGGGATGCGAAGCACATGTCAAGAAATTGACTAGTGGCAAGCTGGAGCCTAAAACCGATAAATGCCTGTTTATGGCTACCTAGGGAAACCAAAGGGTATTACTTCTGCAACCCCGCCGAGAACAAGGTGTTCATGGCAAGGAAGGGGGTCTTTCTGGAAAGGAGTTCCTTTCCAAGAAAGATAATGGGAGCGACGTTGAACTCAGGGAAGTTCAAGGTCCACAAGCTCCTGAAGAGGATAACTCGGAGGCCCAGGTTGGGCTTCCACAAGTGGAAGCACTGACCCAGGCCACACAAGAACCTAGAAGGTCTGGTAGGGATCGTCGGGAACCGGAGAGGTATGGTTTCCTCATCACCGATGATCAAACTCTTCTCATCTGGGATGAAGAAGAACCCAAAACCTACCAGGAGGCTATGGCTAGCCCACAGTCTGCAGATTGGCGTAAAGCCATGGAGGCAGAAATGCAATCTATGTACGATAATCAAGTTTGGAACTTGGTTAATCCACCTCCGGGTTCTAAGGTAATAGGTTGCAAGTGGTGCTATAAGCTAAAAGCTGATAATACCTTCAAGGGGCGTCTGGTTGCTAAAGGTTTTAGACAAGTCCATGGAATAGACTATGATGAAACTTTTTCAACAGTAGCCATGCTCAAATCCATCAGGATACTGCTGGCCATAGCCGCATGGTACGACTATGAGGTATGGCAGATGGATGTCAAAACCGCTTTTCTTAATGGAAAGCTACTCGAGGTTGTGTACATGACACAACCTGAGGGTTTTGTCAATCCTAAGTATCAGGGGAGGGTATGTAAACTTCAAAGGTCCATTTATGGACTGAAGCAAGCATCCCATAGTTGGAATCTAAGATTCAATGAGGCTATAAAGGAATATGGCTTCATACAGAATCTAGATGAGCCTTGTGTGTATAAGAGGACTAGTGGGAGCATTGTCACATTTTTGCTACTTTATTTAGACGACATCCTACTCATTGGAAGCGACATACCTACACTGCAAGGGGTAAAGCAGTGGCTGAGTAAGTGCTTTGCAATGAAGGACTTGGGCGAAGCTGAGATGATCCTAGGGATCAGGATCTATAGGGATAGGTCAAATCAGCTTCTGGGCCTGAGTCAGGCTTCTTACATTGACAAAGTTCTGAAAAGATTCAGCATGGACCGGGCCAAGAAAGGTTTCTTGCCAATAGGCCATGGGCTGAAACTTAGTAAGAAGAACTGTCCTAAAACAAGGGAGGACAGGGAGAACATGAAATTGGTTCCATATGCTTCGGCTATTGGATCAATCATGTACTCCATGTTATGTACGAGACCTGACGTCGCCTTTGCACTGAGTATGATGAGCCGATACCAGCAGGATCCCGGGGAGGATCACTGGAAAGCTGTCAAGGCGATCCTCAAGTACCTTAACCGGACTAAGGATAGCTTCTTGGTGTATGGTGGTCAGGAAGTGCTATCAGTTACTGGGTATACTGATGCGAGCTTCCAGACAGACCAAGATGAGTACCAATCGCAGTCAGGGTATGTATTCTTGCTGAATGGTGGTGCTGTAAGCTGGAGGAGCTCAAAGCAGCCAACCATAGCGGACTCTACGACAGAAGCTGAGTACATCACTATGTGTGATGCAGCTAAGGAAGCTGTGTGGATGAAGAAGATTATCACTGAGTTGGGAGTAGTGCCAACTATCCAGGACCCAGTCGATTTCTTCTGTGACAACAGTGGGGCCGTTGCACAAGCTAAGGAGCCCCGGTCATACAAGAACACAAAGCACGTGCTCAGAAAGTTTCACCTCATACGAGAAATCGCGGAGGGAGGTGACATTGCATTGCAAAGAGTGGACACCAAGGATAATGTCGCAGATCCATTGACCAAGGTGTTGGCCCAGCCCAAGCACGAGGGTCATACTAGATCTATAGGGATTAGGCCCATGCCTAGTTGGAACTAGTGCAAGTGGGAGATTATTGGAAATGCCCTAGTCCCGAGGCATTGGTCCTTGTATTTGTACTATACATTTATTGGATTCATGTGTTGTACTCATTTATGTTATTAATAAAGGCATCAATTCATTTATTATATCTATCTTGTGCAATATATTAAATGAAGTATCCAATGGACATATCTATACCCATGATGACAAGTGTCATGCACTTAGCAGTAAGACCATGGATAGGGTAAACGATATGACCATAAATAGATCCGTAGTCTGTTCCAGTCATAGGAATGAATGGAACAACAGACTATCATTAACCTGGTTGTATGGCGGTGTCTTACTGGTCATTGGACATGGAATGTCAATCAAGTTAATGGGTACATGCCTGGAAGCATGGTACTGGATAGATCCACTAAACGAATAATCCACATGGTATGGTATCACAATGGATTCTCGTGTAGTACTTGTATGGATCTTTGACCTCACCATATGATGGTGTTGTTGGGATTCGTCACGGGAAATCGACCGAAAAAGCGGAAATACGCGTCGATTTCCTCGAATCCGGTCCCAGGAGCTTAAGTAGTGGAAATCAAAAACACAAAGCACAAGGAAGAAGGTTTTAAAATTTCACCTTAAGTCTCTCCAAGAGACAGATGATGACTGCAGAAACCAAATTAGATTTCCTCCTTCGTCCCGTACACGAACGGCTCTCGGACTGAAACCCGTGCTAGCGGTTCGGAAAATCAATAAGAGAGAGTGAGGGGAGATGTAAATTTCGGCCAAGAAGTGGAGAAATATGGCTGCCATATTTCTTTTATATCCCTAAAAGACAAACCATGACTCATCACATAAAGATCTCAAGTAGAAAAGTCCAACTTTTCCACCTTAAGTCAAACCATGACTCATCACAAATGATCATCACCTTTTGTCCTTAATGTGAGTCATCCTTCTTATCACATATGACTCACCACAACTTGGCAAAATATCTCCAAAAATTCGGCCAACATGTCACCAAGGAAGGGCATCACTTTTTCATGCCCAATACCATACTTACATCTTTGATTTTATGTGATGTCACATTAAATTTTATTCCTACATGTATGTAACACTCTTATACTATATAATAGGTTACTTACACCAAAAATAAAATTCATTTGTGACATATCAAATAAACCAAGAGATTAAATATGACATCCATAAGATGACAAACATGTAAACCTATACATGTAGAATTATTCCCACCTAGGAAATAAACACTTAACTTAATTCATTGAATTAATTAAGTGATGACCTAAGAAATATTAATTATATTATACTTGACCAATCCAATTGAGCTAAATAATATAATTAATGAACCTCTCTCTTGTTTTGATGTGTATACACCAAGTACACACTTAATCCGACTATTCAAAGTCCAGACGTTCAATGTGTACGATCCGATGGGCCCGTCTTTATGTTGGCAGTGAGCTAAGGCCCACAGACTCCAGTTGGGCTCTAGCAAGCCACTGTAGCCCCCAATTAAGACGGAGTAAGCAGTCAAACTGAAACTTTAACCCAGTAGTTGAACTTGTACATCCCATGTCATCGATATCGGAGTCCAACACGGAGGCATGGTGTGATCACCCTCTATTGTGTATGGACATTAACTTGATCCCGAATGCACTGATATTCACAAACAAGTTCCAACTTGTTTGGGTGTGGCCACACTCTTATCAGCTGTATTCATCAAGAGGCCGGTGATATCTTCTCAGTGGAACACTGAGTGACATTCCCATCTGCATATCCATAGCACTGCAATGTTCATTAACATACCCGAATGTACCCGTACTTGGCACCCTTTTACAGGCCCGTTGGGCGTACACCAAAGTATGCCACTTCACATCCAGTACCATCATATGATCAGGTCAAAGGATCCATACAAGTACTACACGAGAATCCGATGTGATGTGACACCATGTGGATTCCCGTTACGTGGATCGATCCAGTACCATGCCCTTTTTGCATGTACCCATTAACCTGGTTGACATTCCATGTTCTATGACCGGTAAGACACCGTCATACAACCAAGGTTAATGATAGTCTTTGGTTCCATTCATTCCCATGATTGGAACAGACTACGGATGACTTTATGGCCATATCGTTTTCCCTATCCACAGTCTTACTGCCAAGTGCCTCACACTTGACAACATGGATATGGATATGTCCATTGGATACTCTATTTAAAATATTGCACAAGACATATAGTAAATAGATTGATGCCTTTATTGATTAACACAGATTGTATCATACATATCTTACATAAAAGGTACAATGTATCATACAAACACAAGGACCAAGGCCTTGGGACTAGGGCATATCCAACAATCTCCCACTTGCACTAGTACCAACTAGGCATGGGCCTAATCCCTATAGATCTAATATGACCCTCGTGCTTGGGCTGAGCCAGCGCCTTGGTCAAAGGATCTGCGGCATTCTCCTCGGTGTCCACTCGTCGTAATGAAATATCACCCCTCTCAACGATTTCTCTGATGAGGTGAAACTTCCTGAGTACGTGCTTCGAGTTTCTGTGTGACCGGGGCTCCTTAGCTTGTGCAACAGCCCCATTGTTGTCACAGAAGATATCAACTGGGTCCTGGATAGTTGAAACTACCCCCAGTTCCATGATAAACTTCTTTATCCATACAGCTTCCTTAGCCGCATCACACGCTGCAATGTACTCAGCTTCTGTGATAGAATCCGCTATGGTCGGTTGCTTGGAGCTTCTCCAGCTTATAGCACCACCATTAAGCATGAATACATATCCTGACTGCGACTTATATTCATCCTGGTCGGTCTGGAAGCTTGCATCAGTGTACCCAGTAACTGATAACTCTTCCTGACCTCCATACACTAAGAAGCTATCCTTAGTCCGGTTAAGGTACTTTAGGATTGCTTTGACAGCTTTCCAGTGATCCTCCCCAGGATCTTGCTGGTACCTGCTAGTCATACTTAGTGCAAAGGCGACATCAGGTCTTGTACATAGCATGGCGTACATGATTGATCCTATAGCCGAAGCATATGGGACTAATTTCATGTTCTCCCTATCCTGCCTTGTGTTAGGACAGTTTTTCTTACTAAGTTTCAGCCCATGACCCATTGGCAAGAACCCTTTCTTAGCCTGGTCCATGCTGAATCTTTTCAGAACTTTGTCTATGTACTTGGCCTGACTTAGGCCCAGGAGCCGATTGGGTCTATCCCTGTAGATCCTGATCCCTAGGATCGTCTCAGCTTCGCCTAAGTCCTTCATTGCGAAGCACTTACACAACCACTGCTTTACCCCTTGCAGTGTTGGTATGTCGCTTCCAATGAGAAGGATGTCATCCACATATAATACCAGGAACGTGACAATGCTCCCACTAATCCTTTTGTACACACAAGGCTCATCTTGATTCTGTATGAAGCCATATTCCTTTATAGCCTCATTGAATCGAAGATTCCAACTTCGGGATGCTTGCTTTAATCCATAAATGGACCGTTGAAGCTTGCATACCATTTCAGGATTCTGTGGATCGACAAAACCCTCAGGCTGTGTCATATACACATCCTCGAGTAGCTTTCCATTAAGAAAAGCGGTTTTGACATCCATCTGCCAGACCTCATAGTCGTACCATGCGGCTATGGCCAGCAGGATCCTTATGGATTTGAGCATAGCGACTGGTGAAAAAGTTTCATCATAGTCGATTCCATGGACTTGCCTGAAACCTTTCGCCACCAGCCGCCCCTTGAAGGTGTTATCTGGCTTAAGCTTGTAGCACCACTTGCAACCTATTACCTTAGCACCCGGAGGTGGAACAACCAGATTCCAAACCTGATTGTCGTACATAGATTGCATTTCCGCCTCCATGGCCTTTTGCCAATTTGCGGACAGTGGGCTAGCTATAGCCTCCTGGTAGGTTTTCGGCTCTTCTTCGTCGAAGACAAAAAGAGTGTTATCATCGGTAACTAGAAACCCATATCTCTCAGGTTCCCGACGATCCCTACCAGACCTTCTAAGTCCTTGTGTGACCTGGGCTGGTGCTTCCTCCCGTGGAAGCTCCACCCTGGTCTCCGAGTTATCCTTTTCAGGAGTTTCTGAGCTTTGAACTTCCCTGAGTTCAACATTACTCCCACTATCTTTCTTGGAAATGAACTCATTTTCAAGAAAGACCCCTTTCCGTGCCACGAACACCTTGTTCTCGGCGGGGTTGTAGAAGTAATACCCTTTGGTTTCCCTAGGGTAGCCCACAAACAGGCATTTGTCGGTTTTGGGTTCTAGTTTGCCCCCAGTCAATTTCTTGACATGGGCATAACAACCCCAAATCCGTAGGAAAGACACATTGGGCGCCCTGCCCGTCCATATCTCAAATGGGGTCTTTTCTACTGCCTTAGTCGGAGTATTATTCAAAATGAGAGCTGCTGTCTCAATAGCATATCCCCAAAAACTTGTTGGGAGAGAGGCATGACTCATCATTGAGCGGACCATGTCTAACAGGGTCCTATTCCTCCGTTCGGACACCCCATTCCATTGTGGTGTTCCTGGAGGAGTGAGCTGTGGAACTATTCCATGCTCTCTCAAGTATGAATCAAACTCTAGGCTCATATACTCGCCACCTCGGTCCGACCGAAGGGCTTTAATATTTCGGCCTAATTGGTTCTGTACTTCGTTCCTAAATTCCTTGAACCGATCAAGTGTTTCAGACTTGTGTTTCATCAGATAGACATAGCCATATCTGCTGAAATCGTCTGTAAAGGTGACGAAGTATAGAAACCCACCCCTGGCAGCAGTGCTCATAGGTCCACATACATCCGAATGTATTAGGTCTAATAAGCCAGTAGCCCTTTCAGCTTTTTTGCTAAATGGCGCTTTAGTCATTTTACCCCGTAAACAAGACTCACAAATATCAAGTGACTCCAAGTCAAAAGATCCTAGAATTCCAGCTTTGTGGAGTCTAGCTATGCGTTTCTCGTTTATGTGGCCTAAACGACAATGCCAAAGGTACACAGGATTAAGTTCATTTGGTTTAATCCTTTTAGTATTTATGTTATAGACTTGATTAGTTTCATTTAAATTCAGGATATAAAGGCCATTATTTAATAGAGCATTTCCATAAAATATGCCTTCTCTAGATATAACCATATTACCATTACCAATAGTAAATACATATCCAGAAGTATCCAAAACTGAAACAGAAATAATATTCCTGCACATTGCAGGTACAAAATAACATTGTTCCAGTAACAAAACTAATCCACTAGGCATCTTAAGCTGGTACTCGCCGATCTCAATGGCTGCAACCCTTGCCCCATTCCCGACCCGCAAGTCCACTTCTCCTGATCCCAGTGATCTTCTGTTCCTAAGTCCCTGCACATTACAACAAATGTGAGAACCACATCCAGTATCCAATACCCAAGATGTTGAAACAGTAAGGTTAATGTCTATGACATATATACCTGATGAAGACGCGCCCTGCGCCTTCTTTTGCTCTCCCAGAAGCTTTGGACATGATCGTTTCCAATGTCCCGTCTGCTTGCACCCGAAACAGACATCCTCAGGACGGGCCTTGGGCTGGACCTTGGCCTTCTTAGCTTTGGCTTTCTTGGCCTTAGCTTTAGCCTTTGTCTTAGCCTTGGCCTTTACAAGAGGAGCCTTCCCCTTGTTTACCATAAGTACCGGTGGAGTCTTTTTGACCGACTGTTCCGTAAGCTTAAGCATCCCATGCAGCTCACTAACAGTTTTGTTCATCCCTTGCATGTTGTAATTCAAGATGAACTGATCATAAGACTCCGGCAAGGAAGCCAGGATGGTATCAATCGCCAATTCCTGTGAAATGGGCGACCCGAGACGGGCTAAAGAATCCAAATAGCCCTTCATCTTGAGCACGTGAGCGCTCACAGATGACCCAGTCCCCATTTTGCAGGAATGGAATGCCTTATTCGTCAGGTACCTTTCCTGACGTGCCTGTTCCTGAAACATCTCATTTAGAGTTGTTATCATAGCATAGGCCTCATGGTCCATAAACTGTTTTTGTAGTTCGGGGACCATGCACGCCAGCATAAGGCAAGTAACATCCCGGTTATCCTTTACATGCACCCCGTATTCCTCCAGCTGAGCAGCTGGTGGATTACGCCCAGTAGGTGCGGCCGGTACAGGCCTTTCCAGTACATATTCCTTAGACTCCTGTCTTAGAACTATTCGTAAGTTCCTAGACCAGTCCAGGAAATTAGGACCAGAAAGCTTGTCCTTCTCAAGGATAGTGCGCAGTGATAAAGTGTTATTCGATGCCATTGATTACTACACAGAAAAATAAATGAGTGTTAATAAAGGACTTATAAACATTTTCCCATAATTAATAATGAATCATGTTATTAATAAAACCGAGTTGTTGGGCTCATGGGCCGAGATCCATATTATATTTAGATATAGCCAGACGAGGGCCTGGAACAACTATACCCAATTTTTAGGTAGGAACGCCGTCCAATCCCAACCTAGGGACTCTCGGTTTGATGGGTCTGTTGGCACTTACCCATCTGTGCTTAGGGCCAGGAACATCCTACTACCCACGCTAAGTCAAAACCTCCATCCAAGTGTTAGAGTAACCAATACTCCAACCCAATACAAAATGACGATACTCCAGTGTATCCAACGAGGGTTGGTCTACGACTGGCCTATCCCCACTTCGAGTAGGTTATGAATGAGGGAAGCACTTTTAAGCGACTTAGTAATTACCATTTGGTTATTCGATTCAATTAATAACGGCTTAGATGCAAAAACGGGTGAAAAGGGTTTGTACATACATTCGCACATGCAAATAAATACCGCATAATTAAAATAAAGAATGGAATGCAACGGGCCAAAATTTACATCCTAATATCATTCTAGTAAACCTATACTAGAACAGCATCAGGTGGGCCGCCTCCTATTCCTTCTGGGCTCGCCAATCCAATCGGCTCCTTGCTTACATAATTTCATAATAAACAGATGAAATAAAATTACATAAAAGGAAAAACGGCGCGCAGGCCGTATATACCAAAAGAATATTACAACCCAACATAAATTAGGCCCATTTACATCCATCCGCATATTCAATCATACATGTAAACCAATACATCATGTATTTTATAAGCATGTTAAATGCATGATTTAATCCGATTTCATTTGTCCATAGCCATTATTTTGAAATCGCCAAATTTTGGTCGATCATGGTTCTTAACCCATGCGGGCTTTGGGCCTCCAACCCAGGCAAAAATTGCTCCCAATCTGATTGGGAAACCATGAATTCCAAAATTAGCCGTCCGGGTAATCGTGCCAAGAAAACCCGAACCAATTTCAATTTACCGTATTTATTTCCAAAATAAATATCACATGAACGAAAAATAAATTCCATTCAAGAAACCACGCGCATTAAATTTTCAAAATTTAAACACGCAAAGTTTAAAACATTTTACAAATTTTAAAACCCGGCCCGGCCCAAAAAATCCCGCCAAATCCAAATTCGGGCCCGGCCCGCCGCACGGGGCAGCCGCGGCGCTGCTGCCCAGCAGCGGCGTGCTGCTGGCACGCAGCAGCCCTGCTGCTGGCGTGCAGCAGCTGCTGGCCAGCAGCAGCCCTGCTGCTGGCGTGCAGCAGCTGCTGCCCAGCAGCAGCTGCTGGCCAGCAGCAGTGGGCAGCGGCTGCTGCCTATGGCGCGTAGCGCCGTAGGCAGCCCCCGCGTCCACCCGAAACAATCCGTGATTTTGTTTTTATTTTTTTCAAAACAAGAAAACAACATATGCAAGATATTAATTCACCAAGAAATAAAATCTAGCATACAACCTAGATGCAAGAAATTAAATCAACCAAGAATTAAAATCAAGCATCCATAAACTCTATATATATTTATACATATATACATAAATATTTGCAAAAGGAAATTGAACCCTAGCATGCTCCATATGCTAAACAATTTCATATGCAAATATCATGAATAAGCAACACAAATAGAAAATTAAATCTAGCATACACCCTATGCATATAATTTTCCATTTGTAAAATCCAAAGGGGCAAAATCACAAACCCCAAACCGAAAACAAATCCCATCCACAAAACCGCCAAATTTTAAACCATGGGATTCACTTCAAGTTAGAGATCTCCACGGAACATAAGCCCGCTCTGATACCACTGTTGGGATTCGTCACGGGAAATCGACCGAAAAAGCGGAAATACGCGTCGATTTCCTCGAATCCGGTCCCAGGAGCTTAAGTAGTGGAAATCAAAAACACAAAGCACAAGGAAGAAGGTTTTAAAATTTCACCTTAAGTCTCTCCAAGAGACAGATGATGACTGCAGAAACCAAATTAGATTTCCTCCTTCGTCCCGTACACGAACGGCTCTCGGACTGAAACCCGTGCTAGCGGTTCGGAAAATCAATAAGAGAGAGTGAGGGGAGATGTAAATTTCGGCCAAGAAGTGGAGAAATATGGCTGCCATATTTCTTTTATATCCCTAAAAGACAAACCATGACTCATCACATAAAGATCTCAAGTAGAAAAGTCCAACTTTTCCACCTTAAGTCAAACCATGACTCATCACAAATGATCATCACCTTTTGTCCTTAATGTGAGTCATCCTTCTTATCACATATGACTCACCACAACTTGGCAAAATATCTCCAAAAATTCGGCCAACATGTCACCAAGGAAGGGCATCACTTTTTCATGCCCAATACCATACTTACATCTTTGATTTTATGTGATGTCACATTAAATTTTATTCCTACATGTATGTAACACTCTTATACTATATAATAGGTTACTTACACCAAAAATAAAATTCATTTGTGACATATCAAATAAACCAAGAGATTAAATATGACATCCATAAGATGACAAACATGTAAACCTATACATGTAGAATTATTCCCACCTAGGAAATAAACACTTAACTTAATTCATTGAATTAATTAAGTGATGACCTAAGAAATATTAATTATATTATACTTGACCAATCCAATTGAGCTAAATAATATAATTAATGAACCTCTCTCTTGTTTTGATGTGTATACACCAAGTACACACTTAATCCGACTATTCAAAGTCCAGACGTTCAATGTGTACGATCCGATGGGCCCGTCTTTATGTTGGCAGTGAGCTAAGGCCCACAGACTCCAGTTGGGCTCTAGCAAGCCACTGTAGCCCCCAATTAAGACGGAGTAAGCAGTCAAACTGAAACTTTAACCCAGTAGTTGAACTTGTACATCCCATGTCATCGATATCGGAGTCCAACACGGAGGCATGGTGTGATCACCCTCTATTGTGTATGGACATTAACTTGATCCCGAATGCACTGATATTCACAAACAAGTTCCAACTTGTTTGGGTGTGGCCACACTCTTATCAGCTGTATTCATCAAGAGGCCGGTGATATCTTCTCAGTGGAACACTGAGTGACATTCCCATCTGCATATCCATAGCACTGCAATGTTCATTAACATACCCGAATGTACCCGTACTTGGCACCCTTTTACAGGCCCGTTGGGCGTACACCAAAGTATGCCACTTCACATCCAGTACCATCATATGATCAGGTCAAAGGATCCATACAAGTACTACACGAGAATCCGATGTGATGTGACACCATGTGGATTCCCGTTACGTGGATCGATCCAGTACCATGCCCTTTTTGCATGTACCCATTAACCTGGTTGACATTCCATGTTCTATGACCGGTAAGACACCGTCATACAACCAAGGTTAATGATAGTCTTTGGTTCCATTCATTCCCATGATTGGAACAGACTACGGATGACTTTATGGCCATATCGTTTTCCCTATCCACAGTCTTACTGCCAAGTGCCTCACACTTGACAACATGGATATGGATATGTCCATTGGATACTCTATTTAAAATATTGCACAAGACATATAGTAAATAGATTGATGCCTTTATTGATTAACACAGATTGTATCATACATATCTTACATAAAAGGTACAATGTATCATACAAACACAAGGACCAAGGCCTTGGGACTAGGGCATATCCAACAGGTGTTACATGTGAAGTCACATACTTAGGGGTACGCCTAAAGGGCCTGTAATAGGGTGCCAAGTATGGGTGCTTTCGGGTATGTCACTGAACATGGTAATACTATGGATATGCAGAAGGGATTTGTCACTCAGTAACCAACTGAGAAGATATCACCGGCCACTTGATGAATGTGACTGATAAGAGTGTGGCCATACCCAAACGAGTTGGAACTTGTTTGTGAGCATCAGTACATTCGGGATCAAGTTAATGCCCGGACACAAAAGAGGGTGATCAATCCATGCCTCTGTGTTGGACACCGATATTAATGAGATGGGACATACAAGTTTAAACTACAGGGTTATGATATCAGTTAGACTGCCATCTCCATCTTAATTGGGGGCTGCAGTGGCTTGCTAGAGCCCAACTGCAGTCTGCGGGCCAAAGGCCTGCTGCCAATATAAAGATGGGCCCACGGGATCGTACACATAGGACGATAGAATGCAGACTTAAGGAATCACATGTATACTTGGAGTATACACAATGGAGGGAGAAGTGTGTATATATTAATTATATTATAAAGATCAATTGGATTGGTCATAATAATAAAATTAATATATTCAATTGGCTCTTCATAATTAATTGGATTAATTATGAAATTATTTCCTAGGTGGAAATATTCATATGTATGGGTTTACATATGATTTTATTTTGTGTAGATTTAATTTTAATTTGATGGATTAAATTAATTGTCAAACTAATTTTAATTTAGATGTAAATAATATATTACTTGGAGTAATATATTAAATACATGGGTATATTAAAATTGGGCTTGAAATTAATTTAAACCAGAATAATTAAAATTACACTGGGCCTAAATTAAAACATGGAAGCCCGCACAGAATAGACAGGAGCCAAGATGGGCCTGAATTCCCCTAAGGAATTCGGCCAACCCTAGGTATAAATACCTAGGGTTAGAAATTTCGGCTACCTCTAAGTATTACACACCTAGCCGAAATTCCTAGCCACTTTTCCTCTCCATTGATTCGTTTTTCCAACGCTAGCACAGGTTGCATTCGTTAGGCGTTCGTGTACGAAATCGAGGAGGAAATCTGCTTTGGTTTCTGCAGCCTTCATCCATCTCTAGAAAGAGATTTTCTGGTAAGAAAACTAATCCCTTTCTATTTAATTTTAAGTTTTTCAATTTCCACTTCAATTGCTCCTGGGACTGGATTTGAGGAAATCACCGCATTCTTCCGCTTTTATCGGGTGATTTCAGGTGAAAAATCCCTACAGTGCTGGCTCATACGTGACCATTTCATGACAATTCACTAGGTGTCCCGAAAGTGCCGAACTTCTACCCGTGTGACGGTCCACACGCGGTCTCTATTGCATTATTTTTGCATAACATGGGATATTCTTGGAACATCTGAAATCAAGAGAATAAAAATAAGGGAAATCATCCTCATTATCTCACAATGTACATCTCATTCATCTGTTAAACTTTTAGAGGCTCCACAAGCATTAAAGACATTTTCATCTCATGCTCTAATTTTGGTATCCTTCGTGTGTACGCCCCGGTAAATGCTAACAAGTGATTTTATCAGGGGTGAAAGGGGAAGAGATTGGAGAATGGATGGCCTAGTGAACTTCAACACCATAGCAGATGTCGTGGATGATTATGTTGCTTCATCATGATTTCGAAAGAAGGTTAGGGAAGAGGCAGTGTCAATGTTGATGCATATGTAGAAAAGCTAACAACAATGTTCTCTGAAATGGAGGCCTGTGTGATTGAGCTCGAAGGAGTAATAAGAAGGCTGACCGGTGAAGCAGAATCGAAGGTGCCCCTTATGGCCAATACTGACATTGTTCTGTGACACACTGGGAATTTGCTTCCTAAGGGTAATGGAAAAGAATATCTCCATGGCCTATTTTGTTAGGCAGATTATTTGCCAAGTATAGAAAGGAAGGACTGCTCTAGAGCATCAGGCCATATGTAGAGCTGGCACCTAATCAGAAGAATAATTTGTGCAGCTATCATATGATGACGGGTCACCAAACCAACATGTGCTTTGATTTAGGAAACGAGATCCTGAAACTGGTCGCCGAAGGAAAATTAAGAATCCCATCCACCTTTGACAAGCGACTAGCAGTAAGCAGGGAAACTGGCAAGGAAATTCCTCAAACCTATTGGGGAGAGGAATATGATGAAGAGCTCCAAGGTCTGGTCTGATGAGAGCGGGGTGGTGACACTAAAACTAGGGTAGTGGCTGGACGAGGAATGGATAGATAATGCGAGATCAATACCCTTAGAGGCTCCTTCTCATAGAGAACTCATTTTGTTGTAAAGTGTATTGAAGTCGTTTGAATGCAATGTGTCTCGTTACTTTCTTACTTGTGTGATAATTGCATGTACATGACATCATGAATTCATTTGATCATCTGAAAAGACATAGCCAACATGCATAATATTAAGATGCATAGCATCAATCTGAGTGTCGTAGGGAATCTAAAAGTAAATCTAACTCCAATTAAACCTTTTCTCAAAAAAAAAGGAGAGAAAAGAGTCTACAAAATAAATAATGGGATGGCACCACTTCCGCCAAGTTATTTGCTGACCTAGATCAATGATCCTTGCAAATCCCAATGCAAAACGCTATTGGTCTTACTCTAAAAGTTTCAACTTGAGTAACCCTTGATACATCCAAACCATTCCAAACCAAAGGCTATTATCAAAATTCAGAGCCGATTCCCAAAATAAAACTTCAAGTCTAATCCCATGCACAAGAAAGTACCCCATACTAGAACCCTGCAGCCGAAGACCTAAGCTCCTCCAAAGCACCAACCCCTAATAAATCCAAATGACCTTCGCCACCCACCATGTAGTAAAACTCTGAAGCAAATTTTGGTTGTAGTGTATATATAATCTTGTTTGTATGACATTCATGTGCACATGACATTACACATGCGTTGTTCATCCAAAAGGCATATTAAACACACATGACATATATGAATTTGAATGTAGTAGGAAAATCAACAGGTGGCTGTGGCTCGGATTTAGCTTCTTCAAAAAAAAAAAAGAGAGACGGTGCAGATGGAAAGCTCCTTCTATCCCTTACAGTGAGATTTTTGCTCCAAGCTTACAGGCTTGCTCTCTTCCTTCATAGATATATAACCTTGCCAATCTCTACATGTTGTTGCAACAATGGCGGCACGAACAAAGTTGAACCCGGAAACACCTGAACTCTTCCCATCGACTACCACCCTGGCATCAATCCACTTTTTCCTTTGCTTCCAACACCAAACTCCAACCCTTATACCTACTACTCCACTCCTATATTTCATCCTCATCTTCCCTTGTTTGTACAATTTTCCAGTTCCTCCTATCCAAACAATGAAACCCAAGCAACTTCTGTTGAGTGCCTGACGAATTCGTGGGTTACCCATCTATTGCATGAAGTGCCGGGATCAGTGAGTTAAGGTGATAGGGAAAGAGAGCAAAGAAAGATCAGTGCAGACAAAAGTCTTTCTCCTTCTCATACATGGCCGTCATGGTTAGCACTGGAGTGTCTCATAGCATTAAATGGCAAGGTATAACAAGTAATCTCCACTTCCCAATTTCCATCATTATCAGATTTTAGTTGAACCTTCTATGAAAGATTTAAACTTTCCTTGTCTTTAAATCCAAAGCACTTCCCTTTTCATTTTACCCTCTACCTTTTCCCTTGCTTACAACGCCCTTTGTCTTCCGTTTATTATATGCAAGGCATAACACTTTCATCTTCTCTCTTGAACCAATTCTATGAAGCCTTATTTTCTACCATCAATGGCTTCCAACAAGAAATTGAACCACAGTGATGCTCCATATCACATTTTTCCACATCATCTCATCACCAGAAGGGCGACGGAGCAGGTGGTTATGGTGCCGTTCCAATCAGTCTTTGCTTATTATCAACCTGTACTGAATTGGGGATAGCGCTTTAATCCCGTGCCATTTCTCTTCAATTTGAACTCCTGGACTAATTATTTTGAACCCTCAAACTATGGGAAAGGTCTTGAGTTCACGACAGAGAGAGGATTTGAATATAAGTCTATCTCAAGTGAGCTCAACAGTGCTGAAAAAGGGGGAAAATGAAATGTATAGTTTTGAGGTTCTGGAGTAAGAAGAAAGCAATTTCTTTAGGTGAAAAGGGGGCAACAGTGGTTACCCAAGAACCTAACTATTGAAGAGCTCAAGCTGAATAAGAGGGAGATCAATGCCAATCTCGGTGAGAAAACAAGCCTGATGATTAGAAATCTATCAAACTAGTTCCACTGACATAATCTGCCACGAATTCTGGTTAACCGTAGCCTAGAGTAAAACAAGAGTAAGTCGAAAGGGAAGTCTGCTTAGGGTTTCCCTTACTTCCCTATGGATTTCAAGACTGGTGGAAATGTCGGTTATGCATTTGTGAACTTCACCAATAGTGTTGGAGCAACTTGGTTTTACAAAGCTTTCAATAATCATGAATGGGATGATGACATCAACAGAAAAGCTTGCAAAGCCTACTATGCTAATGTTCAGGGGAAGTTACATTCACCAACCATTTCAAGAACTCAGTCTTCAGTTGCAACATAAGTGGATACTTACCAGTGATCCTTCCACCTCCAGAAGATGGTGTAATTTGCTATAAGGTCATTGTGAGTGGCAGGCATACGGGAACCAAGATTAACTCAAGTCATTCCAAATCAGGCCACGCATTAGGGGGCTGGAAGCTGTGTCCATCTTTGGGGACTGTGCCTGAACTAGAATCTAGGGTGAATTGAAAACATGGATACGACATCAAACCTCAGGAGAATCCAGCGGTTAATTGAATCCATCTTAGGTTGTCCGTCCACAGTGGCAACTCTATTCAGTGTTCGGCTATATACTCCTAGAAATAAAAAAAAAACTCCAATGCAGAAAAATGAAAGGATGTATTGGTAATTTGAAGGGGCATCAATCCAAACCAGAGCCACACTTTGGATTTTTCTAATGCATCCATATTCATTATGTCATAAATGTTTTATATTCAATTTTACTGTTCAATATGCATTTGTCGTGTCATTGCATGTCAATGTTGACATGCGGGCTACATCACACAGCAAACCATATCTGTTGAAATGTTTTGTGCCCCAAACACAAACCTCTAATACTAGGGGCAAGTAAAGGGCCGAACCACTGGGTATCATCAACGGCAGTGTCCTCGCAAGTCCCAATGAACATATCAAGGTACTTTTTCCCGTCCTAAGACAAACTATTGCAAAAGGGATCAACGCAGACAAAATGCTCATCACAGAATTTTTGGGACATAAAAAAAAGTTCCGACACGGAAAACCAAAAGGACATGTTGATAATGGGAAGGGGGCGATATACAAAGTCAGAGTCACTGTTAAATTCCCTATTATACTCATTCGGATCTCATCATTGCTATATTATGCATGTTTGGGTTTCTGGTTAGATGTTCATCTTGCGTACATCATGCCATTACATATAAACATCCATCAGTAGGACATTGCATCAAAGCCCGTGATAGTGCCACAGGAACTCTTATTATACACATTGATACCATATCGAAGCATAATATAGTACAGAAATGCAAGGTCTTGCTCTTATCTCCTTGCTTGATCAAACAGACCATCCATCGGCGTGGTCTATTACCTTTATCCACTGAGCCTGAAAGCACTCCAGAATGTGCAAAGGATAAAGTGGAAGGGCATTCGGAGGGGTCAATTCCTCCAATACCTATATCTGCATGATGGTCAGTCAATCGGAAAAATGTCAGAACAATCAGACTGGGTCATCATGATACAAAAGCGCCCTTGGATTCAGGAGGAGGCATCCATCTGCTTCAATGAGATCAGACCGTATAAGCATGGTGCTGCGGGTCATCTGGGCTACCATTGAGGCTAATCGCAAGCCACGAATTCCATCTACGGGCACGCATGGATACCAAAAACTGAGGATAAGCAGCATGTTGCATACATACATACGTTTAGAACATACATGTATACATGCATAAGTTCAAAGCGAACATGCACAATTCATATGCATATGCATCGCAACCTATTTAAGTGCAGGTACCCACTACCATCACCAGGTTGCTCCGAGCTAGGGCCGCTCTCAAAGCAGAAGATAGGTCTCAAGAAACAAATCAAAGCCACACAGGCCCAAGCCTAAACTTCTCAAGGCAATGTAATCAAGTTGTATTTATTATTGATCGAAGGAGAAAAAATTTTTGTTTCCAAAGTCGTCGATCAATGAATAAATACGTGTCACCTATATCCTCAGCAGATCTGCTTCATTCCAGATTCCCAGCCTAACTCTCACCTTCATTGCCTCGGGTAACCTAAATCCGATATTAGCTTACTCCACCTTCCACCTTCCACCTTCCTTGCCTAGGGTAATATAAACCGGTATCGGCTTATCCGCCTTCCACTTTCCTGGCCCCGAGTAACATAAACCCGTTATCGGCTTATTCCGCCTTCCACCTTCCTGGCCTCTGGTAACATAAACCCGTTATTGGCTTATCCACCTTCCACATACCTTGCCTCGGGTAACCTAAACCCGGTATCGGCTTATTCCGCCTTCCACCTTCCTTGCCTCAGGCAATATAAATCGGGTATCGGCTTATCGGCCTTTCACCTTCCTGGCCTCGGGCAACATAAACCTAGTATCGGCTTATTACACCTTCCTAGCCTTGGGTAAGTTAAACCCGATATCGGCTTATCCGCCTTCCACCTTCCTTGCCTCAGGTAACATAAACCCGGCATCAGCTTATTCTGCCTTCCACCTTCCTTCCCTCGGGAAACATAAACCTGGTATCGGCTTATCTGCCTTCCACTTTCCTTACCTCGGGTAACATAAACTGGGTATCAGCTTATTCCACCTTCCACCATCCTGGTCTCGCGTAACATAAACCCGGTCTCGGCTTATTCTGCCTTCCACCTTCCATGCCTTGGGTAACATAAACCCGGTATCGGCTTATCCACCTTCCAATTTCCTGGCCTCGGGTAACATAAACCCGGTATCGGCTTATTCCGCCTTCCACCTTCTGTGCCTCGGGTAACATAAACCCGGTATCGGCTTATCCACCTTCCAATTTCCTGGCCTCGGGTAACGTAAACCCGGTATCGGCTTATTCCGCCTTCCACCTTCCTGGCCTCCGGTAACATAAACTCGGTATCGACTTATCCACCTTCCACCTTCCTTGCCTCGGGTAACCTAGACCCGGTATCGGCTTATCAGCCTTCCACCTTCCTTGCTTCGGGTAACCTAGAACCAACATCGGCTTATCCACCTTGTTAGAGATTGTGCCCTAAGCCAATGTTGGATTATGTAAACAATCTTCTTAAGTCATTAATAAAGACTTATTTTATCATATATATTTGTATGTTAGTATTTATGATAATGTATCCATGGATTAATTGTGTAATTCTAAATTTCCCTAGTCGATTGTTATTATGGGAATAATAACAAACTAAGACTAGTGTGAGTGATAATGGATATTCATAAGATGAATATAGTGTATACAGATACAGATTATACTCATGGGCAATGTGTTAGAGAACATGTTGCTGGAGACCCACTATAAGATCAAGTTCATGGTCACGTGTCACAACTGATCTTGATTATAGTAGTGTCATCAGCTGATTCCTTTGACCTGAGGTCACCATGGATTCCGGGATGAATTTATGTTGTGCTTTGACGCAGTCAAACGCTGCTTGTAACAGAGTAGTTATAAAGGCTGTGGTTGGGTACGATATGACTCATGTTTTGGGATGTGAGTGACAGATATGGGATTTTGTCCCTCTCTAACAAGAGAGCGATATCACTGGGCCCCTCGATAAGTAAGACTGTTAAATGCATGGCCGTGCTCAAATAATTGATAAGAGTGTCAATTGATTTGTCAGAACAGTTTACTTTGAGATCGAGAAAGCATATGATTAATTATATAAGATTGACAAGTGTACCATGTCTTATGATTAATCATGATATCAAAGAGACAAAAGGGAATATGACATTCTATAAATAGGTATTGGATCATTCCAATCATGTTAATTGGGTAGTCATAATGGCTTGCTAGAGTCCGCTTGTGATCTATAAGGACATTATGGTAATTTCCTTATTGCCAATTAATATGAACCTATGGGGTCACACACAAAGAGCAAAATGAAGTTCATCTTATCGGGTATAAATTATTATTGGATAATAATTTGTGAATGAGAAAGAGAATATATATATAGTGATATATATTTACATATATATGTATATGTGAATATTAATATGGTTAATATTGCATAAGGTATGCCACATATTATAATTAAATTATATAGAGATATAATTAATTATAATATTGTATATACATATTTGTATTATGGAGAATTGATTTGACTTAATATTAATTGAGAATTAATATTAAGTTGTGTGGGTTAATTTATAATTATAACTAATAAGTGTATTAGGGTATAATCATAATTAACTTATTAGGTTATATATATAAGGAAATATATAACCTAATTGATATACAAAAAAAAAAACACTGATTTTCGGCAGCCACAATAAGGTGAATAGTGGCAGCCGAAATTCTCAACAAAACTCCAAGGAAAAATCTGATTTTTCGCTTTCTCTGTCTCGTTCGAAGAATCGTTCTTCAATCCCGGCGCTAGCACGCGGTGAATGAATTGCTCCGTGTGGATCAACCGTAGAGGGAAGCTATCTTGGTTCCTTTTGATTCAAAACCTACAAAGAATTAAGGTAATTCTTTAACCCTCCTTCAAATTCAGTGCAATGTACATGGATGCTTGGAGGGGATTAATCCGTTTTTTTTTCCGCTGCGCATATTTTGTTTTGTGCGATTAATTCCCCAACAGTGGTATCAGAGCCACTTGTGCATTGGTTGAATTGGATTTGTTATTTTGATTAGATCAAAATTGCATGTTAAGGTTGTATGTTCTTGATTTAGGGTTCAATGTTATTGTGAATAACATGTTTAAAATTTGATTTTAATGTGAATCATTGTGAATGATTTGTTTTAATAATTTGAAATGTTTAAGGGGTTGGTATCATGAATTTGATTCATGGGATTTTAATTGAAATTGTTTCAATTAATTAAATGAAATTTAAAAAAAAAAAAAAAAAAAAGTTTTCGCTATTCTGGGCATAATGCCCAGAATAATTGTGGGTGCAATGCAATTGCAATTGCAATTGCGCCCAACTGCAATTGCAATTGCAATTGCAATTGCACACGCTGCGTAAGCAGCATGGGCTGCGCAGCCCATCGGGCTGCGCGCAGTATTGGATACTGCAGTGCGCGGCCCGACGAGCATGCTGTCCGACAGTTTTACCCCTTTTTCGTTTTAAGTGTGGAAAATTGTTTCTGCATATTTACGAATTTTTCCAAATTAATTAATTCTAAATACAATGTGATTGTATTTTACCACTTTGAACCCTAAATATTTTTAGATATAAAATTATTGTTGATAATTTTATGCATGGTGTTATGGTATGGTTTTGGACCCCGTGGATGCTTTATTTTATTTATTATGGTTTTATATAAATACGACCTGCGAGTCGTTTGTATTTATGTAAATTTTAATTTTAATTTTACTAGATAAATTGTATAGGATGCAATTTATAATATGTAAATTTTATTTTACTAAAAAAAAATTGTATAGGTTGCAATTTTGTAAAATATGTAAATCCATGAGATGGTGCCAAGGAACAAAGACGTGAAGACGGATCCAAGGGATGCGGCTGTGCTGCGACCATGCGATGGTTACAACCACCTAGGAAATGACCTGTTGATTTTCATATTGGCCTGTGAAAATCAATGTAGATAAAACCATACCATAACACGGTCTTTCGAGTCTATTGCATGTTTTATATTTTGATGCCATGTGATGCCATGCTAAGTATGAAATATGCATGCTAGATGAATGTATGACATTGGATGCCATGCTAGAATTAATATTAACTTAGAAAGATTAATGTTAATGCCATGTATTGTATGAGATACATTTTAATCACAGGAATTAATAAACCCTAAATAAACTTATGAAGTTTATATTTTTGCCACCCAATTACGTATAACACTAGTCAAGTACTATGTTCGCATCATGGTAGCCACGCCAAAGCGGGTACGCATGTTGTGACCTTAGCGAAGCGATAATATGAGAAATGGTGATTCTCATTGTGTTGTAATTGGTTTAACAAAGGGTTAATCAAAATGGTGTTTTGAACCCGAGGCAAAGATGAGATGAGTAACATGCAAATTAAATATGATATATGATATCATGCATCTCATAAATTAAAAGAGTTACATAATGATATAATTGACATGGTGATGTCTACCGAAATTATATTTAATCATAGGGACATGCCAAAGCAGTGCTATGGTTAAGTATGGATTTTGGGTCTTTTACCCACTTAAATATTTTAAAGGGTTTTATAATTTTAGTGGGAGTTTAATTCTCTTATGTAATTAACTTTGCATATATTTTCTGTTGTAGATAAATGGCCAACACAAGCAATCCCGGTTCTATTCGATCTATCCTTGAGAAGGATAAACTGAACGGAACCAATTACCTAGATTGGTATCGCAACTTGAGAATTGTTCTCAAGCAAGAGCGAAAGCTGTATGTTCTGGATGGGCCTTTGCCCGCTAACCCTCCACCCACCACAGCTTCAAGAGCTGAAAGGGATGCTTTTCACAAGCATCAAAATGATCAGATTGATGTACAATGCCTGATGCTCGCATCAATGATTCCGAAACTTCAGAAGGATCTGGAAACATTTGAGGCATATGAGATGTCTCAAGAGCTTAAGGAAATGTTCCAAAAGCAAGCGAGAAGGGAAAGGTATGAGACCTTGAGATCTTTGGTTGGGTGCAAGATGACCAAAGGGAGTTCGGTCAGTGCCCATGTTCTGAAGATGAAAGGGTACATTGATCAGTTGGAGAGGCTTGGTTCGCCACTCAGACCTGAGTTGGCAACGGATTTGATCCTTAATTCTCTTCCCGAGAGTTACTCCCATTTTGTCATGAATTATCACATGAATGATATGGACAAAACGGTCAGCGAACTGCATGGGATGCTGAAAAATGCTGAAGTAACGATAAAAGAGAAGCCAAGCTCCAAAGGGATCCATATGGTGCAAAAGGGTAGGATCCAGAAGAAGAAGGGTAAAGCAAACAAACCCAAAGGTTTTGGGAAGGATGCAAAGAAGCCCAAAGCTGTTACCAAGGCAAAGCCTCCAAAGGAAGGCACATGCCATTTCTGCAATCAGCCTGGTCATTGGCGCAGAAATTGCAAGCTTTATTTGGAGGACTTGAGGAAGAAGAGAGGCGGTGAGACCGCTAATCAAGGTATTTATGTTATTGAAATATTTCATTCTACTTCTGTTTCTACTTCGTGGGTATTAGATACCGGTTGTGGTTCTCACATTTGTATGAATGTGCAGGGGCTTAAAGGAAGTAGAAAGCTTAAGAAGGGCGAGGTAGAATTCCATGTGGCGAATGGAGCTAGAGTTGCTGCTTATGAAGTCGGTCGCTACGAGCTCAAGTTGCCAAGTGGACTTGTTCTTTCTTTGAATAATTGTTATTTTGTTCCTAATTTGTCTAGGAACATCATTTCTATTTCATGTTTGGACAAGGAAGGATTTAAATGTGTTATTGAGAATAATCACTTATTGCTTTTCAATAAAGACTTGTTTTATGCAAATGCGGATTTACATGATGGTCTTTATTTGTTGAACCTTAGTGAAGGTTATAATGAGCATGTATATAACATAAATACCAAAAGGATAAGAACAAATGTTGTGAATCCTACTTATCTCTGGCACTGTCGTCTAGGACACATTAATGAGAAACGCATTTCAAAACTCCATAAAGATGGAATTTTGGGTCTAGATGTTTTTGAAACATATGACACTTGCGAGTCTTGTTTAATGGGTAAGATGACCAAGAGTCCCTTTACTGGTCACAGTGAAAGGGCTAGTGACTTATTAGAACTCATACATACAGATGTATGTGGGCCTATGAGCACAACTGCTAGAGGTGGTTTTCAATACTTCATTACGTTCACTGATGATTTCAGTAGATATGGTTATCTATATCTAATGAAGCATAAGTCGGAATCCTTTGAAATGTTCAAAGCCTTCCAAAATGAAGTACAAAACCAACTTGGCAAGACAATTAAAGCACTTAGATCTGATCGAGGTGGTGAATATTTGAGCCAAGACTTTGACGATCATCTTAGAAATTGTGGGATTGTCTCACAACTAACTCCTCCTGGTACACCACAGTGGAATGGTGTGTCTGAGAGGAGGAACCGTACTTTATTGGATATGGTTCGGTCGATGATGAGTCAAACAAGTCTTCCCCTATCCTTTTGGGGATATGCACTTGAAACAGCGGCATTCACACTGAACCGAGTTCCATCAAAGGCAGTTGAAAAGACACCATATGAGATATGGGTTGGTAAGAGACCAAATTTGTCTTTTCTCAAGATTTGGGGATGCGAAGCTTATGTGAAATACTTGATTTCAGATAAGTTAGCACCAAAATCTGTGAAGTGCAACTTTGTAGGTTATCCAAAAGAAACTAAAGGTTATTTCTTTTACAGTCCTAGTGAAAACAAAGTGTTTGTTGCTAGGAATGGTATATTCCTGGAAAAAGAGTTTATTTCCAAAGGAATCAGTGGGAGTAAAGTACACCTACAAGAAAATATGGATAACCAAGTTGAAAGTGAGTTTCAAATGGAACAATCTGATTCACAAGAAGTTGTTGAGTCAGAACCGATAACACAAGTCCAACGTAGATCAAGTAGAGTTCGTCATGAGCCCGAGAGATACGGATTTCTCGTCACGAACGAAAATGATCTGATTCTGTTAGAAGAGAATGAACCTTCCACGTACATGGAAGCTGTCTCTAATTCAGAATCTGAAAAATGGCTTGATGCTATGAAGTCAGAAATTCAATCCATGGACGACAACAAAGTATGGACTTTGGTTGATCTCCCAAAGGGTGCTAAAGCAATAGGGCACAAATGGGTTTTCAAGTTGAAAACGGACATGGATGGGAATATTCAGACTTATAAAGCAAGGTTAGTGGCAAAGGGTTACCGACAAGTTCATGGTATAGACTATGACGAAACCTTTTCGCTAGTAGCTATGATCAAGTCCATCAGAATTCTTGTTGCCATAGCAGCATATTATGACTATGACATATGGCAAATGGATGTCAAAACAGCTTTCCTAAATGGAAACCTTGTTGAGGATGTGTACATGACACAGCCTGAAGGTTTTGTCGATCCAAAGAATCCTGATAAAGTATGCAAGCTTCAAAAGGCCATTTATGGTTTGAAGCAAGCATCAAGAAGTTGGAATCATTGTTTTGATGAATCAGTCAAAAAGTTTGGCTTCATCAAAAACGAAGATGAGCCTTGTGTGTACAAGAAGTTCAGTGGGAGTAATATAGTTTTCCTAGTTCTATATGTCGATGACATATTGTTAATAGGAAATCACATTCCTACCTTGCAAGAAGTAAAATCTTGGCTAGGAAAGTGTTTTTCTAAGAAAGACTTGGGTGAGGCAGCCTACATTCTTGGAATAAAGATCTATAGAGATAGATCTAAGAGATTGATAGGTTTGAGCCAGAGTACATACATTGACAAAATACTGAAAAGGTTCAGTATGGATCAATCAAAGAAAGGAAATGTTCCTATTGGGCAAGGGATAAAGCTTAGTCGTAAGCAATGTCCTGTGACAGTTGAAGAACGTCAACGCATGGATAAGATTCCTTATGCGTCAGCTATAGGATCTATCATGTATGCCATGGTATGTACTCGGCCAGATGTCTCTTTTGCTTTGAGCATGACAAGTAGATATCAGTCTGATCCAGGTGATAGTCACTGGACTGCTGTCAAGAGTATTCTTAAGTACTTGAGAAGAACTAAAGATACATTCTTGATATATGGAGGCTTGGACGAAGATCTTGTTGTAAATGGTTACACGGATGCAAGTTTCCAAACTGATCAAGATCAGATGCAGTCACAGTCTGGGTATGTGTTCATTCTGAATGGAGGTGCGATAAGTTGGAAGAGTTCTAAGCAAAGCACGATAGCTGCATCTACAACAGAAGCCGAGTATATTGCTGCATCAGATGCAGCCCAAGAGGCTGTTTGGATCAAGAAGTTCATCGAAGAACTTGGTGTCGTTCCTAGCATAGTGAATCCTGTGAGCCTCTTGTGTGACAACAATGGGGCAATATCACTTGCTAAGGAACCTAGTGTGTCACAGAAATCCAAACATATACTTCGGCGTTTTCACTACATAAGAGAAGTCATCTCAAGAGGAGATGTGAAGATATGCAAAGTTGCGTCTGAAGACAATGTTGCCGATCCACTAACAAAAGCTCTTTCACAAGCTGTACATGATGGTCATGCTAGGTCCATGGGTATTAGATACATTTGAAGATTGGACTTAGGGCAAGTGGGAGATTGTTAGAGATTGTGCCCTAAGCCAATGTTGGATTATGTAAACAATCTTCTTAAGTCATTAATAAAGACTTATTTTATCATATATATTTGTATGTTAGTATTTATGATAATGTATCCATGGATTAATTGTGTAATTCTAAATTTCCCTAGTCGATTGTTATTATGGGAATAATAACAAACTAAGACTAGTGTGAGTGATAATGGATATTCATAAGATGAATATAGTGTATACAGATACAGATTATACTCATGGGCAATGTGTTAGAGAACATGTTGCTGGAGACCCACTATAAGATCAAGTTCATGGTCACGTGTCACAACTGATCTTGATTATAGTAGTGTCATCAGTTGATTCCTTTGACCTGAGGTCACCATGGATTCCGGGATGAATTTATGTTGTGCTTTGACGTAGTCAAACGCTGCTTGTAACAGAGTAGTTATAAAGGCTGTGGTTGGGTACGATATGACTCATGTTTTGGGATGTGAGTGACAGATATGGGATTTTGTCCCTCTCTAACAAGAGAGCGATATCACTGGGCCCTCGATAAGTAAGACTGTTAAATGCATGGCCGTGCTCAAATAATTGATAAGAGTATCAATTGATTTGTCAGAACAGTTTACTTTGAGATCGAGAAAGCATATGATTAATTATATAAGATTGACAAGTGTACCATGTCTTATGATTAATCATGATATCAAAGAGACAAAAAGGGAATATGACATTCTATAAATAGGTATTGGATCATTCCAATCATGTTAATTGGGTAGTCATAATGGCTTGCTAGAGTCCGCTTGTGATCTATAAGGACATTATGGTAATTTCCTTATTGCCAATTAATATGAACCTATGGGGTCACACACAAAGAGCAAAATGAAGTTCATCTTATCGGGTATAAATTATTATTGGATAATAATTTGTGAATGAGAAAGAGAATATATATATAGTGATATATATTTACATATATATGTATATGTGAATATTAATATGGTTAATATTGCATAAGGTATGCCACATATTATAATTAAATTATATAGAGATATAATTAATTATAATATTGTATATACATATGTGTATTATGGAGAATTGATTTGACTTAATATTAATTGAGAATTAATATTAAGTTGTGTGGGTTAATTTATAATTATAACTAATAAGTGTATTAGGGTATAATTATAATTAACTTATTAGGTTATATATATAAGGAAATATATAACCTAATTGATATACAAAAAAAAAACACTGATTTTCGGCAGCCACAATAAGGTGAATAGTGGCAGCCGAAATTCTCAACAAAACTCCAAGGAAAAATCTGATTTTTCGCTTTCTCTGTCTCGTTCGAAGAATCGTTCTTCAATCCCGGCGCTAGCACGCGGTGAATGAATTGCTCCGTGTGGATCAACCGTAGAGGGAAGCTATCTTGGTTACTTTTGATTCAAAACCTACAAAGAATTAAGGTAATTCTTTAACCCTCCTTCCAATTCAGTGCAATGTACATGGATGCTTGGAGGGGATTAATCCGTTTTTTTTTCCGCTGCGCATATTTTGTTTTGTGCGATTAATTCCCCAACACACCTTCCACCTTCCTTGCCTCGGGTAATATAAATCGGGTATCGGCTTATCCGCCTTTCACCTTCCTGGCCTCGGGTAACATAAACCTAGTATCGGCTTATTCCACCTTCCTAGCCTTGGGTAACTTAAACTTGATATTGGCTAATCCACCTTCCACCTTCCTTGCCTCAGGTAACATAAACTCGGCATCAGCTTATTCTGCCTTCCACCTTCCTTCCCTCGGGCAACATAAACCCAGTATCGGCTTATCTGCCTTCCACTTTCCTCACCTCGGGTAACATAAACCCGGTATCGGCTTTTTCCACCTTCCACCTTCCACCTTCCTGGCTTCGAGTAACATGAACCTGGTCTCGGCTTATTCTGCCTTCCACCTTCCATGCCTCGGGAAACATAAACCCAGTATCGGCCTATCCACCTTCCAATTTCCTGGGCTCGGGTAACGTAAACTCGGTATCAGCTTATTTCGCCTTCCACCTTCCTGGCCTCCAGTAACATAAAGTCGGTATCGACTTATCCACCTTCCAACTTCCTTGCCTCGGGTAAACTAGACCCGGTATCAGCTTATCCGCCTTCCACCTTCCTTGCCTCGGGTAACCTAGACCGGCATCGGCCTATCCGCCTTCCACCTTCCATTCCTCAGGTAACCTAGACCCGGTAGCAGCTTATCCGCCATTCACCTTCCTTGCCTCGAGTAACATAAACCCGTTATTAGCTTATCCACCTTCCACCTTTCTTGCCTCGGGTAACCTAAACACAATATCGGCTTATTTCGCCTTCCATTTTCCTTGCCTCGGGTAACATAAACCCAGTATCGGCTTATTTCGCATTCCTGGCCTTGGGTAACATAAACCCGGTATCGGCTTATCTGCCTTCCACCTTCCTTGCCTCTGGTAACACAAACCCGGTATCGGCTTATTCTGCCTTCCACCATCCTTGCCTCGAGTAACATAAACCTAGTATCAGCTTATCCGCCTTCCAGTTTCCTGGCCTAGGGTAACATAAAGTCGGTATCGGCTTATTCCGCCTTCCACCTTCCTGGCCTCGGGTAATATAAACCCGTTATTGGCTTATCCACCGTCCACATACCTTGCCTTAAGTGACCTAAACCCGGTATCGGCTTGTTTCACCTTCCACCTTCCTTGCCTCGGGCAATATAAATCGGGTATCGGCTTATCCGCCTTCCACCTTCCTGGCCTCGGGTAACATAAACCTAGTATCGGCTTATTCCGCCTTCCTAGCCTTGGGTAACTTAAGCCCGGTATCGGCTTATCCGCCTTCCACCTTCCTTACCTCTGGTAACATAAACCCCTGCATCAGCTTATTCTTGTTGGTGTGCCCTAGTTCTTAGGGCATTGGATTCTTGTATTTTGTATTATACATTAAGAGTCATGTATGAATACATTATTTGTGTCACATTAATAAAGGCAATTAATCTATTTCATTTATATCTTGTGCTATAATATGAGTAGAGTATCCATTGATTGATAATCATAAAACCTATCCCAAGTCTGTTCTAATTGTGGGAACGAATAGAACCATAGACTTGTATATTCGATGACTGTATGGTAGTTCTTAACTAGCCATAGTACTTGTATAGTCAGTCGTGAATATAGGTACATGTCATTCACATGGGACTGGATCGATCCGCACAAGAAAGCCACATGGTTGTCATGTCATAGGTCTTTCTTGAGTAGGTCTCTTTTGTCCTCAGACCAGATTTCATTATAATATCGATATGGAATCCGGTTCACTTTGACGTACGCCTAACAGGTCTGTAAAAGGATGCTAAATACGGGTATGATTGGGTGGACCGGTGAACATGTTGATATTGATGATGAAGTGATGGAATTGCCACTCTGGTAACACTGAGATGATATCATTGGCCACTTGATGAGTGGGACTGATAAGTGTATGGCCATACCCAAATAAGTTGGTTGCTTATTTGATTAATCAGTCAACTCAAGATCAAGAAATATAATAAACAACAGAAGAGGATGACAGACACCATGCCTCTTGTTTATTCATATCGATATCGTTAGGCAAAGGACACTATGAGATTACTACCGGGTGAGTGTCTTCTAAAGACTGCTACATCTCTGTCTTAATTGGGGGCTGTAATGGTTTGCTAGAACCCACTTACAGTCTGTGGGCCTTGGGCCAACTGCCAACATAAAGACAGACCCATAGGATCATGCACATAGATCAACTGAGCTGGAACTTATAGAAATTGTACATGTAATGTACATTGGAAGGAATGCGTTAATTAATTAGTTGACATTCGGTGTCAAGGTAATTAATTGACATTGGGTTGAATTTAATTTAATTAATAAGTTTACATAATGTAATTAATTAATTTATCAATTAATTGAATTACATAAAGTAAACAATTAATTAAATAATTTTCCTAAGTAGGAAAACTAAATACATGTATTGTATTAACTTAAGTGTGATTTAATTTTATTTAAGGGTAATTAAATTTAGCCAAATGGAATTAAATTACATAATATATACTTTTTAATTAAAGTTTATTTATGTAATTATAATCCTAGCGGGCTTGGGTTTAATTAACCTAATTAGAACCCAATTAGACAAGGTGTCTATAAAAGGGCACACTTAAGGAATAAAAACCTAATTCAACTCTAATTAATTGCTGGAAATTTCAGCCACCAACAGCAGCCCCAAAACAGCCGAAAATCCCAGCATTAAACCTCCATTCCTTCGCGTCTTCGGCTAGCACCGGTTCCCGCTCAATAGTTGGTCGTGCACCGGACTTTGGAGATCGCAGTTTTAAGAAACGATTCTGCAGCAGTCTCTAGAGGAGACGAATCCGGTGAGTTAATCTCTCTTGATTCTTATTTGATTTTATTCTAATCAATGGTAATTGGACACGATAGGTGGATTCTAGGAAATTTTAAACGGTGTATTTTCCGCTGCGCCACGTTATTTTTCCAATGACGAATCCCAACAGTGGTATCAGAGCCTAGGTTTTGTCCATTAGATTGATTGGAATTGGTTCTTGAAAGCGTTCTTTGAGAAAGAATGGGTTTCAAGTTTGTGATTTTAGGGTTTTTGCTTAATTGGTTTTGTTTTGGATAAGCCCTAGAATTTTTGGATTGGGGTTTTTTATTATTTTCCCCAATTAGTGTCCATCTTAAAAATTATTGTTTTATTGATTATTTAATTTTTGATGGATTTTTTTTTATGATTTAAAAAAAAAAAAAAGATTTTGGGCTGGATGGATTTAGAATAGATTTTATTTTACAAAATTATTGTAATTGCATCAAGTATGGAGGAAGGCCCAAATGGAGCAAGCCCATGGTGGGAGCCCAAGAAGGATTACAGTCCGGCCCATGAAGAATTAGATAGGATATCTAGTTTTTCATTAGGTTGTAATTAAAGGCCCATAGGATCTCATTTATTTTAAATTAAGTATGCTATTGCATTTGTCATATAATATGGATGTATGGATCACCAAATTATTACCCGCGTTTATGCATGCTAAGCCGTATCACTTAATTATAATCCGGAAATTAAAATATTGAGTCACTTAAAAGTGCTTCCCACATTCACACCTCTTCCTCCCATTGATGCTGCAATGTGCGCCATGCCCTAGCTGGGTATATTGTAGTATTCGGTGGGCCGTCGAGGGTTAAGATACTTGGTATAGTTAACATATGAATGGTGGTTTGACTCAACATGGGTAGCATTAGCTCAGAGCAGGCCCTAAGCACAAATGGGTAAAGTGTCAATAAGCCCATCAAACCAAGAGTCCTTCGTGGAAGGATTGGATAGGTTGTCCTACCAAACGACTCAATGGTTTGTTAGCGAGCCCTAGTTCGGCTAGTCATTGATAAGTTGTGGATCTTGGTGAAGTCAGCCAATTAACAACACCAACAAACAAATTAAAATTGGATTATTAATTTGAATTGGCTTAAAAGTCCTTTATTTCTAACTCAAGCAATGATTTCTTCCATGTAGATAATCCCATTTCAGTTAAGCAATTTAAATGGCTGCAACAAACAACAACTCACTCTCACTTAGGTCACTCTTAGAGAAGGAGAAGCTTTCGGGGACTAACTTCCTGGACTGGGCTAGGAACTTACAAATAGTTCTTAGACAAGAGTCTAAGGAGTATGTACTGAATGCTCCTTTACCAGCCGGCCCTCCCCCAGGTCGAGGCATCACCACGGCGAAGGTGGAGCAGTACGATCGGCATGTGAGGGATGACCGAGATGTCTCATGCCTCATGCTGGGTACCATGGCTTCTGATCTTCAGAAGCAGTTCATGGACGAGCATGCTTATGAGATGATGGATCAGCTTAAAAAGATGTTCCAAGATCAGGCTCGTCAGGAACGTTACCTGACAACTAAGGCACTTTGCACGACTGTGATGGCAGCTGGGACTTCTGTTAGCACTCATGTGCTAAAGTTGAAGGGGTATATTGATACACTTGCCCGCCTCGGCTCGCCAGTTCCGCAGGACTTGGCAACAGACATTATTCTCGGGTCACTTCCTGAGTCTTACAACCAGTTTATCATGAATTACCATATGCAAGGGTTGGATAAATCGGTTGTTGAGCTGCATGGCATGCTCAAGCTTGCTGAGCAGTCTCTTAAGAAGACTCCTGAAGTATTGCTGGTGAACAAGGGCAATACGCCCATTGCTAAGGGAAAGGCCAAATCTAAGGCCAAGGCTAAGGCGCAAAAGGCTAAGGCTAAGGGCAAAAAGGTGGTGGCCCAACCTAAAGCAAGGGTTGCCTCTCCTGACGATGTTTGCCATGAGTGTCGTGAGAAGGGGCACTGGAAGAGCTCATGTCCAAAGCTAAGGGAGCAACTGAAGGGCAAAACTGCTGCTTCAGGTATTTATGTTGTTGAGATTAATCTGGCTATTTCTACATCTTGGGTCTTGGACACTTGATGTGGATCTCACATTTGTTCAAATGTGCAGGGTCTAAGAAATAGGAGATTATTAGGATCTGGAGAAGTAGATCTTCGAGTTGGAAATGGTGCTCGGGTTCAGGCCATGGAGATCGGAGATTATTTCTTGGAGATTCCTAGTGGACTTGTTTTGGAACTAAGAAACTGTTATTTTGTACCTGTGATGCGCAGGAATATTATTTCCGTTTCTTTGTTGGATATTTCTGGTTTTGTATTTAATATTGGACATGGTAGAATTTCTATGCAATGTGGCAATATTATTTATGGAACAACATTTCTTGAAAATGGCTTATATATCCTTGATCTAAAACGTGAAAGTTCAATCTATAACATAAATACTAAAAGGATTAAACAAAATGAAATTAATCCTACTTACATCTGGCATTGTCGACTTGGCCATATAAATGAGAAGCGCATAGCTAGGCTTCACTCTAGTGGAGTGCTAGGGTCATTTGACATCCAGCCTTATGACACATGCGAATCTTGTTTGAGAGGCAAGATAACAAAGGCGCCTTTTAGCAAGACTGCTAAAAAGGCCTCAGAGCTATTGGAGCTGGTACATTCCGATGTATGTGGCCCAATGAGCACTAGTGCTAGATCTGGTTTTCTCTACTTCGTCACCTTCACGGATGACTTCAGCAGATACGGTTACGTGTATCTGATGAAGCATAAGTCTGAGACTCTCCAAAGGTTCAAGGACTTTAAGAATGAAGTTGAAAACCAACTTGGAAAGAAAATAAAAGCACTTCGGTCTGACCGAGGGGGTGAATATTTGAGCCAAGATTTTGACTCGTTTTTGAGAGAGTGTGGGATCATATCCCAACTCACTCCTCCTGGTACACCCCAGTTGAGTGGAGTGTCAGAAAGGAGGAATAGGACCTTACTTGACATGGTTCGCTCGATGATGAGTCATGTTACACTCCCTGTCTCCTTTTTGGGGATATGCTTTAGAGACAGCTGCTTACATTCTTAATAATACACCAAGCAAGGCAGTTGAGGGAACACCATATGAACTATGGAAAGGCCGAAAGCCCAATGTTTCCTTCTTGAAGATTTGGGGCTGTGATGCACATGTTAAGAAATTGACAAGTGGCAAACTCGAGTCCAAATCTGTCAAGTGCCAGTTTGTGGGTTAACCTAAGGAAACTAAGGGTTATTACTTCTACGATCCGGCCGAAAACAAAGCTTTCATAGCCAGAAATGCAGTCTTCTTGGAGAAGGAATTCCTTTCCAAGAGAGACAGTGGGAGTAATGTTGAACTTTCAGAAGTTCAAGACTCACAAACTCCTGCAGCTACTGCTGAGGATGCTTTGGGAACCAATCTGACTACTCAAGAAATTGAGAAACCAGAAATGGTTGCACAGTACCTTAGAAGGTCTGGTAGGACATGTCATCAGCCAGAGAGTTACGGCTTTCTCGTGACTGATGATGGGGACCTTATGGTCGTTGACCAAGAAGAGCCCAAGACCTATCAGGAGGCTGTTGAAAGCCCACACTCAGATCAATGGCGCAAAGCCATGGAGGCTGAGATGCAATCTATGCATGATAACCAAGTATGGAACTTGGTGGATCCACCTTCGGGTGCTAAGGTGATAGGTTGCAAGTGGTGTTTCAAGTTAAAGGCCCTGTGTGTATAAGATGGTTAGTGGGAGCGTTTCCACCGTCCTAGTGCTGTATGTTGACGACATCCTTATCATTGGAAGTGACATACCAACACTGTAAGGGGTTAAGCAGTGGTTGAGTAGGTGCTTCGCAATGAAGGACTTAGGCGAAGCTGAGACGATCTTAGGCATCAGGATCTACAGAGATAGATCCAATCGGCTTCTCGGCCTAAGTCAGGCCACGTACATTGACAAGGTTCTAAAAGGATTCAGCATGGACAAGGCAAAGAAAGTATTCTTGCCTATACGCCATGGGTTGAAGCTGAGTAAGAAAGATGCTCCTAAAACAAAGAAGGACTGGGAGAACATGGAAAAGATCCCTTATGCATCTGCTATTAGATCTATCATGTACTCCATGTTATGTACGAGGCCTGATGTCGTGTTTGCACTAAGTAAGGCTAGCCGGTACCAGTCGGACCACGGTGAGGAACACTGGAAGGCAGTCAAGGCAATCTTGAAGTACCTTAACTGTACTAAGGATGCTTTCTTAGTGGATAGAGGTCAAGATGAGCTGGTAGTGTCAGGTTACACTGATGCAAGCTTTGAGACCGATGAGGATGAGAACCAGTCACAGTCTGGTTATGTTTCTCTCCTGAATGGCGGTGCCATTAGTTGGAGGTCCTCAAAGCAGGCCACCATTGCTGACTCTACAATGGAAGCTGAGTACATAGCTGCGTGCGAAGCTCAAAGAAAGCCGTTTGGATCAAGAAAGTCATAACTGAGTTGGGAGTAGTGCCCACTATCCTAGACCCAGTTGATGTTTTTGTGACAACAACGGGACCATCGCACAAGCTAAGGTGCCCAACAACGGGACCATCGCACAAGCTAAGGTGCCCCGGTCACACAAGAGATCCAAACATGTACTCAGAAAGTTTCACCTCATTCGGGAGATCGTGGACATAGGTGACATATCATTGCAGAGGGTTGACACCAAGAATAATGTCGCTGATCCATTGACCAAAGCGCTGTTGCAGACACAGCATGACGGTCATACCAGATCTATAGGAATTAGGGCAATGCCCACTTGGAACTAGTTCAAGTGGGAGATTGTTGGTGTGCCCTAGTTCTTAGGGCATTGGATTCTTGTATTTTGTATTATACATTAAGAGTCATGTATGAATACATTATTTGTGTCACATTAAGAAAGGCAATTAATCTATTTCATATATATCTTGTGCTATAATATGAGTAAAGTATCCATTGATTGATAATCATAAAACCTATCCCAAGTCTGTTCTAATGGTGGGAACGAATAGAACCATAGACTTGTATATTCGATGACTGTATGGTAGTTCGTAACTAGCCATAGTACTTGTATAGTCAGTCATGAATATAGGTACATGTCATTGACATGGGACTGGATCGATCCGCACAAGGAAAATTAAATACTTGTATTGTATTAACTTAAGTTTGATCTAATTTTATTTAGGGGTAATTAAATTTAGCCAAATGGAATTAAATTACATAATATATACTTTTTAATTAAAGTTTATTTATGTAATTATAATCCTAGTGGGCTTGGGTTTAATTAACCTAATTAGAACCCAATTAGACAAGGTGTCTATAAAAGGGCACACTTAAGGAATAAAAACCTAATTCAACTCTAATTAATTGCTGGAAATTTCAGCCACCAACCGCAGCCCCAAAACAGCCGAAAATCCCAGCATTAAACCTCGGGCAATGCTGCGCCATGTTATTTTTCCAATGACGAATCCCAACAATTCTGCCTTCCACCTTCCTTTCCTAGGGCAACATAAACTAGGTATCGGCTTATCTGCCTTCCACTTTCCTCACCTCGGGTAACATAAACCCGGTATCGGCTTATTCCACCTTCCACCTTCCTGGCCTCGGGTAACATGAACCCGGTCTCGGCTTATTCTGCCTTCCACCTTCCGTGCCTCGGGTAATATAAACCCAGTATCGGCTTATCCACCTTCCAATTTCCTGGCCTTGGGTAACGTATACCCAGTATCGGCTTATTCCGCCTTCCACCTTCCTGGCCTCCGGTAACATAAACTCGGTATTGAATTATCCACCTTCCACCTTCCTTGCCTCGGGTAACCTAGACCCGGTGTCGGCTTATCCGCCTTCCACCTTCCTAGCCTCAGGTAACGTAAACCCGGTATCGGCTTATTCTGCCTTCCACCTTCCTGGCCTCTGGTAACATAAACTCGGTATCGACTTATCCACCTTCCACCTTCCTTGCCTCGGGTAACCTAGACCCGATATCGGCCTATCCACCTTCCACCTTCCTTCCCTCGGGTAACCTAGACCCGTTATCAGCTTATCCGCCTTCCACCTTCCTTTCCTCGAGTAACATAAACCCGTTATCGGCTTATCCACCTTCCACCTTTCTTACCTCGGGTAACCTAAACACGATATCGGCTAATTTTGCCTTCCATCTTCCTTGCCTCGGCCAACCTAAACCCGGTATTGGCTTATCTGCCTTCCATCTTTCTTGCCTCGGGTAACCTAAACCCGGTATTGGAGTATCTGCCTTCCATTTTCCTTGCCTCGGGTAACATAAACCCGGTATCGGCTTATTCTGCAATCCTGGCCTTGGGTAACATAAACCCGGTATCGGCTTATCCGCCTTCCACCTTCCTTGCCTCTGGTAACACAAACCCGGAATCGGCTTATTCTGCCTTCCACCTTCCTTGCCTCGAGTAACATAAACCCGGTATTAGCTAATCCGCCTTCCACTTTCCTGGCCTCGGGTAACATAAACTCGGTATCGGCTTATTCCGCCACCCACCTTCCTGGCCTCGGGTAACATAAACCCGGTATCGGCTTATTCCGCCTTTCACCTTCCTTGCCTCAGGTAATATAAACCCGGTATCGGCTTATTCCGCCTTCCACCTTCCTTTCCTAGGGTAACATAAACCTGGTATCGGCTTATCCACCTTCCACCTTCCTTGCCTCAGGTAACCTAAACCCGGTTTCGGCTTATTCCGCCTTCGACCTTCCTTGCCTTGGGTAATATAAACCCCGGTATCAGCTTATCCGCCTTCCACCTTCCTGGCCTCGAGTAACATATTCCCGATATCGGCTTATTCCGCCTTCCACGTTCCATGCCTCGGGTAATATAAACCTGGTATCGCCTTATCCGCCTTCCACTTCCCTAGCCTCGGGTAATATAAACCTGGCATCGCCTTATCCGCCATCCACTTCCCTTGCCTCGGGTAACCTAAACCCGGTATCAGCTTATTTCGCCTTCTACCTTCCTTGCCTCGGGCAATATAAATCGGGTATTGGCTTATCCGCCTTCCACCTTCCTGGCCTCGGGTAACATAAACCTAGTATCAGCTTATTCCGCCTTCCTAGCCTTGGGTAACTTAAGCCCGGTATCGGCTTATCCTCCTTCCACCTTCCTTGCCTCTGGTAACACAAACCCGGTATCGGCTTATTCTGCCTTCCACCTTCCTTGCCTCGAGTAACATAAACCTGGTATTAGCTTATCTGCCTTCCACCTTCCGTGCCTCGGGTAATATAAACCCAGCATCGGCTTATCCACCTTCCAATTTCCAGGCCTTGGGTAACGTATACCCAGTATCGGCTTATTCCGCCTTCCACCTTCCTGGCCTCCGGTAACATAAACTCGGTATTGACTTATCCACCTTCCACCTTCCTTGCCTCGGGTAACCTAGACCCGGTGTCGGCTTATCCGCCTTCCACCTTCCTAGCCTCGGGTAACGTAAACCCGGTATCGGCTTATTCTGCCTTCCACCTTCCTGGCCTCTGGTAACATAAACTCGGTATCGACTTATCCACCTTCCACCTTCCTTGCCTCGGGTAACCTAGACCCGGTATCGGCCTATCCACCTTCCACCTTCCTTCCCTCGGGTAACCTAGACCCGTTATCAGCTTATCCGCCTTCCACCTTCCTTTCCTCGAGTAACATAAACCCGTTATCGGCTTATCCACCTTCCACCTTTCTTACCTTGGGTAACCTAAACACGATATCGGCTTATTTCGCCTTCCATCTTCCTTGCCTCGGCCAACCTAAACCCGGTATTGGCTTATCTGCCTTCCATCTTTCTTGCCTCGGGTAACCTAAACCCGGTATTGGAGTATCTGCCTTCCATTTTCCTTGCCTCGGGTAACATAAACCCGGTATCGGCTTATTCTGCAATCCTGGCCTTGGGTAACATAAACCCGGTATCGGCTTATCCGCCTTCCACCTTCCTTGCCTCTGGTAACACAAACCCGGTATCGGCTTATTCTGCCTTCCACCTTCCTTGCCTCGAGTAACATAAACCCGGTATTAGCTAATCCGCCTTCCACTTTCCTGGCCTCGGGTAACATAAACTCGGTATCGGCTTATTCCGCCACCCACCTTCCTGGCCTCGGGTAACATAAACCCGGTATCGGCTTATTCCGCCTTTCACCTTCCTTGCCTCAGGTAATATAAACCCGGTATCGGCTTATTCCGCCTTCCACCTTCCTTTCCTAGGGTAACATAAACCTGGTATCGGCTTATCCACCTTCCACCTTCCTTGCCTCAGGTAACCTAAACCCGGTTTCGGCTTATTCCGCCTTCGACCTTCCTTGCCTTGGGTAATATAAACCCCGGTATCAGCTTATCCGCCTTCCACCTTCCTGGCCTCGAGTAACATATTCCCGATATCGGCTTATTCCGCCTTCCACGTTCCATGCCTCGGGTAATATAAACCTGGTATCGCCTTATCCGCCTTCCACTTCCCTAGCCTCGGGTAATATAAACCTGGCATCGCCTTATCCGCCATCCACTTCCCTTGCCTCGGGTAACCTAAACCCGGTATCAGCTTATTTCGCCTTCTACCTTCCTTGCCTCGGGCAATATAAATCGGGTATTGGCTTATCCGCCTTCCACCTTCCTGGCCTCGGGTAACATAAACCTAGTATCAGCTTATTCCGCCTTCCTAGCCTCGGGTAACTTAAGCCCGGTATCGGCTTATCCTCCTTCCACCTTCCTTGCCTCTGGTAACACAAACCCGGTATCGGCTTATTCTGCCTTCCACCTTCCTTGCCTCGAGTAACATAAACCTGGTATTAGCTTATCTGCCTTCCACCTTCCGTGCCTCGGGTAATATAAACCCAGCATCGGCTTATCCACCTTCCAATTTCCTGGCCTTGGGTAACGTATACCCAGTATCGGCTTATTTCGCCTTCCACCTTCCTGGCCTCCGGTAACATAAACTCGGTATTGACTTATCCACCTTCCACCTTCCTAGCCTCGGGTAACGTAAACCCGGTATCGGCTTATTCTGCCTTCCACCTTCCTGGCCTCTGGTAACATAAACTCGGTATCGACTTATCCACCTTCCACCTTCCTTGCCTCGGGTAACCTAGACCCGGTATCGGCCTATCCACCTTCCACCTTCCTTCCCTCGGGTAACCTAGACCCGTTATCAGCTTATCCGCCTTCCACCTTCCTTTCCTCGAGTAACATAAACCCGTTATCGGCTTATCCACCTTCCACCTTTCTTACCTTGGGTAACCTAAACACGATATCGGCTTATTTCGCCTTCCATCTTCCTTGCCTCGGCCAACCTAAACCCGGTATTGGCTTATCTGCCTTCCATCTTTCTTGCCTCGGGTAACCTAAACCCGGTATTGGAGTATCTGCCTTCCATTTTCCTTGCCTCGGGTAACATAAACCCGGTATCGGCTTATTCTGCAATCCTGGCCTTGGGTAACATAAACCCGGTATCGGCTTATCCGCCTTCCACCTTCCTTGCCTCTGGTAACACAAACCCGGTATCGGCTTATTCTGCCTTCCACCTTCCTTGCCTCGAGTAACATAAACCCGGTATTAGCTAATCCGCCTTCCACTTTCCTGGCCTCGGGTAACATAAACTCGGTATCGGCTTATTCCGCCACCCACCTTCCTGGCCTCGGGTAACATAAACCCGGTATCGGCTTATTCCGCCTTTCACCTTCCTTGCCTCAGGTAATATAAACCCGGTATCGGCTTATTCTGCCTTCCACCTTCCTTTCCTAGGGTAACATAAACCTGGTATCGGCTTATCCACCTTCCACCTTCCTTGCCTCAGGTAACCTAAACCCGGTTTCGGCTTATTCCGCCTTCGACCTTCCTTGCCTTGGGTAATATAAACCCCGGTATCAGCTTATCCGCCTTCCACCTTCCTGGCCTCGAGTAACATATTCCCGATATCGGCTTATTCCGCCTTCCACGTTCCATGCCTCGGGTAATATAAACCTGGTATCGCCTTATCCGCCTTCCACTTCCCTAGCCTCGGGTAATATAAACCTGGCATCACCTTATCCGCCATCCACTTCCCTTGCCTCGGGTAACCTAAACCCGGTATCAGCTTATTTCGCCTTCTACCTTCCTTGCCTCGGGCAATATAAATCGGGTATTGGCTTATCCGCCTTCCACCTTCCTGGCCTCGGGTAACATAAACCTAGTATCAGCTTATTCCGCCTTCCTAGCCTTGGGTAACTTAAGCCCGGTATCGGCTTATCCTCCTTCCACCTTCCTTGCCTCTGGTAACACAAACCCGGTATCGGCTTATTCTGCCTTCCACCTTCCTTGCCTCGAGTAACATAAACCTGGTATTAGCTTATCTGCCTTCCACTTTCCTGGCCTTGGGTAACATAAACTCGGTATCGGCTTATTCCGCCACCCACCTTCCTGGCCTCGGGTAACATCAACCCGATATCGGCTTATTGCGCCTTTCACCTTCATTGCCTCAGGTAATATAAACCCGGTATCGGCTTATTACGCCTTCCACCTTCCTTTCCTCGGGTAACATAAACCTGGTATCGGCTTATCCGCCTTCCACCTTCCTTGCCTCAGGTAACCTAAACCCGGTATCGGCTTATTCCGCCTTCCACCTTCCTTGCCTTGGGTAATACAAACCCAATGTCAGCTTATCCGCCTTCCACCTTCCTGGCCTCGAGTAATATAAACCTGGTATCGGCATTTCTGCCTCCACCTATCTTGACTCGGGTAACCTAGACCCAGTATCGGCTTATCCGCCTTCGACCTTCCTTGCCTCAGGTAACCTAAACCCGGTATCGGCTTATTCCCCCTTCCACCTTCCTTGCCTCGGATAATATCAACCCGGTATCAGCTTATCCGCCTTCCACCTTCCTGGCCTCGAGTAATATATACCCGATATCGGCTTATTCCGCCTTCCACATTCCATGCCTCGGGTAATATAAACCTGGTATCGCCTTATCCGCCTTCCACTTCCCTAGCCTCGGGTAATATAAAGCTGGCATCGCCATATCCGCCTTCCACTTCCCTTGCCTCGGGAAACCAAAACCCGGTATCGGCTTATTTCACCTTCCACGTTCCTTGCCTCGGGCAATATAAATCGGGTATCGGCTTATCCGCCTTCCACCTTCCTGGCCTCGGGTAACATAAACCTAGTATCGGCTTATTCTGCCTTCCTAGCCTTGGGTAACTTCTGTATCTGCCTATCCGCCTTCCACCTTCCTAGCCTCAGGTAACATAAACCCCGACATCAGCTTATTCTACCTTCCACCTTCCTTTCCTCGGGCAACATAAACTCGGTATCGGCTTATCTGCCTTCCACCTTCCTGGCCTCGGGTAGCATGAACCCGGTCTCGGCTTATTCTGCCTTCCACCTTACGTGCCTCGGGCAACATGAACCCAGTATCGGCTTATCCACCTTCCAATTTCCTGGCCTCGGGTAACGTAAACCCGGTATCGGCTTATTCTGCCTTCCACCTTCTTGGCCTCCAGTAACATAAACTCGGTATTGACTTATCCACCTTCCACCTTCCTTGCCTCGGGTAACCTAGACCCAGTATCGGCCTATCCACCTTCCACCTTCCTTGCCTCGGGTAACCTAGACCCGGTATCGGCTTATCCGCCTTCCACCTTCCTTTCCTGGAGTAACATAAACCCGTTATCGGCTTATCCACATTCCACCTTTCTTACCTCGGGTAACCTAAACACGATGTCTGCTTATTTCGCCTTCCATCTTCCTTGCCTCGGGTAACCTAAACCCATTATTGGCTTATCCGCCTTCCATTTTCTTTGCCTCGGGTAACATAAACCCGGTATCGGCTTATTCCGCCTTCCTGGCCTTGGGTAACATAAACCCAGTATCGGCTTATCCGCCTTCCACCTTCCTTGCCTCTGGTAACACAAACCCGGTATCGGCTTGTTCTACCTTCCACCATCTTTGCCTCGAGTAATATAAAGCCGGTATTAGCTTATTCGCCTTCCACTTTCCTGGCCTCGTGTAACATAAACTCGGGATCGGCTTATTTCGCCACCCACCTTCCAGGCCTCGGGTAACATAAACCCGGTATCGGCTTATTCCGCCTACCACCTTCCTTGCCTTAGGTAATATAAACCCGGTATCAGCTTATCCGCCTTCCACCTTCCTGGCTTCGAGTTGCATATACCCGATATCGGCTTATTCCGCCTTCCATATTCCATGCCTCGGGTAATATAAACCTGGTATCGCCTTATCCGCCTTCCACTTCCATAGCCTCAGGTAACATAAACCCGGTATCGGCTTATTCCGCCTTCCACCTTCCTTGCCTCGGGTAACATAAACCCAGTATCGGCTTATCCACCTTCCACTTTCCTTGCCACGGGTAACATAAACCCGGTATCGGCTTATTCTGCCTTCCTCCTTCCTGGCCTCAGGTAACATAAACCCGGTATCGGCTTATCCACCTTCCACCTTCCTTTCCTCGAGTAACCTAGACCCGGTATCAGCTTATCCGCCTTCCACCTTCCTTGCCTCGAGTACCCTGGACGCAGTATCGGCTTATCTGCCTTCCACCTTCCTTGCCTCGGGTAACCTAGACCTAGTATCGGCTTATTCGCCTTCCACCTTCCTTGCCTCGGGGTAACATAAACCCATTATCGGCTTATCTGCCTTCCACCTTCCTTGCCTCGGGTAACCTAAACGTGATATCGGCTTCTTCCGTCTTCCACCTTCCTAGCCTCGGGTAACATAAACCTATTATCGTCTTATTCCGCCTTCCTAGGCTTGGGTAACTTAATCCCGGTATTGGCTTATTCCACCTTCCACCTTCCTTTCCTCGGGTAACATGAACCTGGTATCGGCTTATCCGCCTCCTCCTATCTTGCCTCGGGTAACCTAGACCGAGTATCGGCTTATCCGCCTTCCACCTTCCTTGCCTCAGGTAACCTAAACCCGGTATTGGCTTATTCCGCCTTCCACCTTCCTTGCCTTGGGTAATATAAACCCGGTATCAGCTTATCCGCCTTCCACCTTCCTGGCCTCGAGTAACATATACCCGATATCGGCTTATTCCGCCTTCAACATTCCATGCCACGGGTAATATAAACCTGGTATCGCCTTATCCGCCTTCCACTTACCTAGCCTCGGGTAATATAAACCTGGCATCGCCTTATCCGCCGTCCACTTCCCTTGCCTCAGGTAACCTAAACTCGGTATCGGCTTATTTCGCCTTCCACCTTCCTCGCCTCAGGCAATATAAATCGGGTATCGGCTTATCCGCCTTCCACCTTCCTGGCCTCGGGTAACATAAACCTAGTATCGGCTTATTCTGCCTCCCTAGCCTTGGGTAACTTAAGCCCGGAATCGACTTATCCGCCTTCCACCTTCCTTGCCTCAGGTAACATAAACCCCGACATCAGCTTATTCTGCCTTCCACCTTCCTTTCCTCGGGCAACATAAACCCGGTATCGGCTTATCTGCTTTCCACTTTCCTCACCTCGGGTAACATAAACCCGGTATCGGCTTATTCCACCTTCCACCTTCCTTGCCTCGGTTAACATGAACCTGGTCTCGGCTTATTCTGCCTTCCACCTTACGTGCCTCGGGTAACATAAACCCAGTATCGGCTTATCCACCTTCTAATTTCCTGGCCTTAGGTAACGTAAACCCGGTATCGGCTTATTCCGCCTTCCACCTTCCTGGCCTCTGGTAACATAAACTCGGTATCGACTCATCCACCTTACACCTTCCTTGTCTCGGGTAACCTAGACCTGGTATCGGCCTATCCGCCTTCCACCTTCCTTGCCTCGGGTAACCTAGACCCGGTATCGGCTTATCCGCCTTCCACCTTCCTTTCCTCGAGTAATATAAACCCGTTATCGGCCTATCCACCTTCCACCTTTCTTACCTCGGGTAACCTAAACACGATCTCGGCTTATTTCGCCTTCCATCTTCCTTGCCTTGGGTAACCTAAACCCAGTAATGGCTTATCCGCCTTCCATTTTCCTTGCCTCGGGTAACATAAACCCGGTATCGGCTTATTCCGCCTTCCTGGCCTTGGGTAACATAAACCCGGTATCGGCTTATCCACCTTCCAATTTCCTAGCCTCGGGTAACGTAAACCCGGTATCGGCTTATTCCTCCTTCCACCTTCCTGGCCTCCGGTAACATAAAGCCAATATCGGCTTATCCACCTTCCACCTTCCTCGCCTCGGGTCACCTAGACACGGTATCGGCATATCCGCCTTCCACCTTCCTTGCTTGGGAAACCTAGGCCCGGCATCGGCTTATCCGCCTTCCACCGTCCATGCCTCGGGTAACCTAGACCCGGTATCGGCTTATCCGCCTTCCACCTTCCTTGCCTCGAGTAACATAAACCCGTTACCGGCCTATCCACCTTCCACCTTTCTTACCTCGGGTAACCTAAACACGATATCGGCTTATATCACCTTCCATCTTCCTTGCCTCGGGTAACCTAAACCTGGTATTGGCTTATCGGCCTTCCATTTTCCTTGCCCCGGGTAACATAAACCCGGTATCGGCTTATTCCGCCTTCCTAGCCTTGGGTAATATAAACCCGGTATCGGCTTATCCGCCTTCCACCTTCCTTGCCTCTGGTAACAAAAACCCGGTATCGGCTTATTCTGCCTTCCACCTTCCTTGCCTAGAGTAACATAAACCCGGTATCAGCTTATCCGCCTTCCACTTTCCTGGCCTCGGGTAACATAAACTCGGTATCGGCTTATTCCGCCTTCCACCTTCCTTGCCTCAGGTAAGATAAACCCGGTATCGGCTTATTCCGCCTTCCACCTTCCTTTCCTCGGGTAACCTAGACCTAGTATCGGCTTATCCGCCTTCCACCTTCCTTGCCTTAGGTAACCTAAACCAGGTATCGGCTTATTCTGCCTTCCACCTTCCTTGCCTTGGGTAATATAAACCCGGTATCAGCTTATCCGCCTTCCACCTTCCTGGCCTCGAGTAACATATACCCGATATCGGCTTATTCCGCCTTCCACATTCCATGCCTCGGGAAATATAAACCTGGTATCGGCTTATCCGCCTTCCACTTCCCTAGCCTCGGGTATTATAAACCCGGTATCGGCTTTTTCCGCCTTCCACCTTCCTTGCCTCTGGTAACATAAACCCGGAATCGGCTTATCCACCTTCCACTTTCCTTGCCACGGGTAACATAAACCTGGTTTCTGCTTATTCTGCCTTCCACCTTCCTGGCCTCAGGTAACATAAACCCGGTATCGGCTTATCCACCTTCCACCTTCCTTTCCGCGGTGTAACCTAGACCCGGTATCGGCTTATCCGCCTACCACCTTCCTTGCCTCGGTTAACCTAGACCTAGTATCGGCTTATTCGCCTTCCACCTTCCTTGCCTCAGGGTAACATAAACCCATTGTCGGCTTATACGCCTTCCACCTTCATTGCCTCGGGTAACGTAAACCTAATATCGGCTTCTTCCGCCTTCCACCTTCCTTGCCTCGAGTAACATAAACCCGTTACCGGCCTATCCACCTTCCACCTTTCTTACCTCGGGTAACCTAAACACGATATCGGCTTATATCACCTTCCATCTTCCTTGCCCCGGGTAACCTAAACCTGGTATTGGCTTATCGGCCTTCCATTTTCCTTGCCCCGGGTAACATAAACCCGGTATCGGCTTATTCCGCCTTCCTAGCCTTGGGTAATATAAACCCGGTATCGGCTTATCCGCCTTCCACCTTCCTTGCCTCTGGTAACACAAACCCGGTATCGGCTTATTCGGCCTTCCACCTTCCTTGCCTAGAGTAACATAAACCCGGTATCAGCTTATCCGCCTTCCACTTTCCTGGCCTCGGTAACATAAACTCGGTATCGGCTTATTCCGCCTTCCACCTTCCTTGCCTCAGGTAACATAAACCCGGTATCGGCTTATTCCGCCTTCCACCTTCCTTTCCTCGGGTAACCTAGACCTAGTATCGGCTTATCCGCCTTCCACCTTCCTTGCCTTAGGTAACCTAAACCAGGTATCGGCTTATTCCGCCTTCCTCCTTCCTTGCCTTGGGTAATATAAACCCGGTATCAGCTTATCCGCCTTCCACCTTCCTGGCCTTGAGTAACATATACCCGATATCGGCTTATTCCGCCTTCCACATTCCATGCCTCGGGAAATATAAACCTGGTATCGGCTTATCCGCCTTCCACTTCCCTAGCCTCGGGTATTATAAACCCGGTATCGGCTTTTTCCGCCTTCCACCTTCCTTGCCTCTGGTAACATAAACCCAGAATCGGCTTATCCACCTTCCACTTTCCTTGCCACGGGTAACATAAACCTGGTTTCTGCTTATTCTGCCTTCCACCTTCCTGGCCTCAGGTAACATAAACCCGGTATCGGCTTATCCACCTTCCACCTTCCTTTCCTCGGGGTAACCTAGACCCGGTATCGGCTTATCCGCCTACCACCTTCCTTGCCTCGGGTAACCTAGACCTAGTATCGGCTTATTCGCCTTCCACCTTCCTTGCCTCAGGGTAACATAAACCCATTGTCGGCTTATACGCCTTCCACCTTCATTGCCTCGGGTAACGTAAACCTAATATCGGCTTCTTCCGCCTTCCACCTTCCTTGCCTCGGGTAACCTAAACCCGGTATCGGCTTATACGCCTTCCACTTTCCTTGCCTCATGTAACATAAACCCGGTATCGGCTTATTCCGCCTTCCTGGCCTTGGGTAACCTAAACCCGGTATCGGCTTATCCGCCTTACCCTGTCCTTGCCTTCAGTAACATATACCTGGAATCGGCTTATTCTGCCTTCCACCATCTTGCCTCGAGTAACATAATCCTGGCATCAGGTTATCCCCCTTCCACTTTCCTGGCCTCGGGTAACATAAACCCGGTATCGGCTTATCCAGCTTCCACTTTCCTTGCCACGGGTAACATAAACCCGGTATCGGCTTATTCAGCCTTCCACCTTCCTGGCATCAGGTAACATAAACCCGGTATCGGCTTATCCACCTTCCACCTTCCTTGCCTTGGGTAACCTAAATCTGATATCAGCTTCTTCCGCCTTCCACCTTCCTAGCCTCGGGTAACATAAACCTAGTGTCGGCTTATTCCGCCTTCCTAGGCTTGGGTAACTTAAGCCCGGTATCGGCTTATCCGCCTTCCACATTCCTTGCTTCAGGTAACATAAACCCGGCATCACCTTATTCTGCCTTCCACCTTCCTTCCCTCGGGAAACATAAACCCGGTATCAGCTTATCTGCCTTCCACTTTCCTCACCGCAGGTAACATAAACCCGGCATTGGCTTATTCCACCCTCCACCTTTCTGGCTTTGGGTAACATGAACCCGGTCTCGGCTAATTCTGCCTTCCACCTTTTGTGCCTCGGGGCAACATAAACCCAGTATCGGCTTATCCACCTTCCAATTTCCTGGCCTCGGGTAACGTAAACCTGGTATCGGTTTATTCCTCCTTCCACCTTCCTGGCCTCCGGTAACATAAAGCCGATATCGGCTGATCCACCTTCCACCTTCCTTGCTTCGGGTAACCTAGACACGGTATCGGCTTATCCGCCTTCCACCTTCCTTGCCTTAGGAAACCTAGCCCCGGCATCGGCTTATCCGCCTTCCACCGTCCATGCCTCGGGTAACCTAGACCCGGTATCGGCTTATCCGCCTTCCACCTTCCTTGCCTCGAGTAACATAAACCCGTTTTCGGCCTATCCACCTTCCACCTTTCTTACCTCGGGTAACCTAAACACGATATCGGCTTATATCGCCTTGCATCTTCCTTGCCTCGGGTAACCTAAACCTGGTATTGGCTTATCGGCCTTCCATTTTCCTTGCCTCGGGTAACATAAACCCGGTATCAACTTATTCCGCCTTCCTAGCCTTGGGTAATATAAACCTGGTATCGGCTTATCCGCCTTCCACCTTCCTTGCCTCTGGTAACACAAACCCGGTATCGGCTTATTCTGCCTTCCACCTTCCTTGCCTAGAGTAACATAAACCCGGTATCAGCTTATCCGCCTTCCACTTTCCTGGCCTCGGGTAACATAAACTCGGTATCGGCTTATTCCGCGTTCCACCTTCCTTGCCTCAGGTAACATAAACCCGGTATCGGCTTATTCCGACTTCCACCTTCCTTTCCTCGGGTAACCTAGACCCAGTATCGGCTTATCCGCCTTCCACCTTCTTTGCCTCAGGTAACCTAAACCAGGTATCGGCTTATTCCGCCTTCCACCTTCCTTGCCTTGGGTAATATAAACCCGGTATCAGCTTATCCGCCTTCCACCTTCCTGGCCTCGAGTAACATATACCCGATATCGGCTTATTCCACCTTCCACATTCCATGCCTCGGGAAATATAAACCTGGTATCGGCTTATCCGCCTTCCACTTCCCTAGCCTCGGGTATCATAAACCCGGTATCGGCTTTTCTGCCTTCCACCTTCCTTGCCTCTGGTAACATAAACCGGGAATCGGCTGATCCACCTTCCACTTTCCTTGCCACGGGTAACATAAACCTGGTTTCTGCTTATTCTGCCTTCCACCTTCCTGGCCTCAGGTAACATAAACCCGGTATCGGCTTATCCACCTTCCACCTTCCTTCCCTCGGGTAACCTAGACCCAGTATCGGCTTATCCGCCTACCACCTTCCTTGCCTCGGGTAACCTAGACCTAGTATCGGCTTATTCGCCTTCCACCTTCCTTGCCTAAGGGTAACATAAACCTATTGTCGGTTTATACGCCTTCCACCTTCCTAGCCTCGGGTAACCTAAACCTAATATCGGCTTCTTCCGCCTTCCACCTTCCATGCCTCGGGTAACCTAAACCCAGTATCGGCTTATACGCCTTCCACTTTCCTTGCCTCATGTAACATAAACCGGGTATCGGCTTATTCCGCCTTCCTGGCCTTGCGCAACATAAACCCGATATCGGCTTATCCGCCTTCCCCTGTCCTTGCCTTCAGTAACATATACCCGGAATCGGCTTATTCTGCCTTCCACCTTCTTGCCTCGAGTAACATAATCCTGGCATCAGCTTATCCACATTCCACTTTCTTGGCCTCGGGTAACATAAACCCGGTATCGGCTTATTTTGCCTTCCACCTTCCCTGCCTCGGGTAACATAAACCCGGTATCGGCTTATCCACCTTCACCTTTCTTGGGCTCGGGTAGCGTAAACCTGGTATCAGTTTATCCACCTTCCACTTTCCTGGCCTCGGGTAACATAAACCCGGTATCGGCTTATCCATCGTCTACTTTCCTGGCCTTGGGTAATGTAAACCCAGTATCGGCTTATTTCGCCTTCCACCTTCCAGGCCTTGGGTAACATAAACCTGGTATCAGTGTATCCGCCTTTCACCTTCCTTGCCTCGGGTAACCTAGACCCTGTATCGGCTTAGCCGCCTTCCACCTTGCTTGCCTTGGGTAACATATGCCCGTTATCAGCTTAACTGCCTTCCACCTTACTTGCCCGGGGTAACCTAAACCGGATATCGGATTATTCTGCGTTCCACCTTCCTTCTGTCGGGTAACCTAAACCCGATATCAGCTTATCAGTCTTCCACTTTCCTTGCCTCGGGTAACATAAAGCCGTTATCGGTTTATCCCGCCTTCCACCTTCCTTGCGTCGGGTAACATAAACCCGGTATCGGGTTATCCGCCTTCCACCTTCCTTTCCTCAGGTAATATAAACCCGTTATCGGTTTATTCCGCCTTCCACCTTCCTAGGCTCGGGTAACATAGACCCGGTATCGGCTTATCCAACTTCCACCTTCCTTGCCCTAGGTAAAAGAACCCCAGCATTGGCTTATCCGCCTTCCACCTTCAATGCCTCGGGTAACATACACCCATTATCGGCTTATCCGCCTTCCACCTTCCTGGCCTCTGGTAACAAAAACCCGGTATCGGCTTATTCCGCCTTTCACCTTCCTGGCCTCGGGTAACTTAAACCCATTATCGGCTTATCCACCTTCCACTTTCCTGGCCACGTGTAACATAAACCCGGTATCGGCTTATTCTGCTTTCCACCTTCCTGGCCTCAGGTAACGTAAACCCAGTATCGGCGTATCCACCTTCCACCTTCCTTGCCTCGGGTAACCCAGACCCGGTATCGGCTTATCTGCCTTCCACCTTCCTTGCCTCAGGTAACCTAGACCTAGTATCGGCTTATCCGCCTTCCACCTTCCTTGCCTCGGGTAACCTAAACCCATTATCGGCTTATCCGCCTTCCACCTTCCTTGCCACGGGTAACCTAAACCCGATATCGGCTTATTCCACCTTCCACCTTCCATGCCTCGGGTAACCAAAACCCGGTATCGGCTTATTCGCCTTCCACTTTCCTTGCCTTAGGTAACATAAACCCGGTATCGGCTTATTCTGCCTTCTTGGCCTTGGGTAACATAAACCAGGTATCGGCTTATCCGCCTTCTACCTTCCTCGCCTTGAGTAGCATGTACCCGTTATCAGCTTAACCGCCTTCCAGGGTAACCAAAACCCTGTATCGGCTTATTCTGCCTTCCACCTTCCTTGCCTCGGGTAACCTAAACCCAGTATCAGCTTATCCGCATTCCTATTTCCTTGCCTCGGGTAACATAAACCCGTTATTGGTTTATTCCTCCTTCCACCTTCCTTGCCTCGGGTAACATAAACCCGGTATCGTGTTATCTGCCTTCCACCTTCATTGCCTCAAGTAACATAAACCCGGTATCAGCTTATCCGCCTTCCACGTTCCTACCCTCGGGTAATATAAACCCGTTATTGGTTTCTTCCTCCACCTTCCTAACCTCGGGTAATATAGACCCGGTATCGGCTTATTCAACTTCCACCTTCCTTGCCTTAGGTAAGATAACCCCGGTATTGGCTTATCCACCTTCCACCTTCCTTGCCTTGGGTAATATAGACCCGATATCGGCTTATCCAACTTCCACCTTCCTTGCCTTAGTTAAGATAACCTCGGTATTGGCTTATCCGTCTTCCACCTTCCTTGCCTCAGGTAACATAAACCCGGTATCGGCTTATCCGCCTTCCACCTTCCTTGCCTCGTATCGGCATATCCACCTTCCACTTTCCTAGCCCCGGGTAATGTGAACCCGGTATTGGCTTATCCATCTTCCACTTTCCTGGCCTCGCGAAACGTAAACCCGGTATCGGCTTATTCCGCTTTCCACCTTCCTAGCCTCGGGTAACATAAACTTGGCATCGGTTTATCCGCCTTCCACCTTCCTTGCCTCAGGTAACCTTGACCCAGTATCTACTTATCCGCCTACCACCTTCCTTGCCTCAGGTAACCTAAACCCGGTATCGGCTTATTCCGCCTTCCACCTTCCTTTCTTGGGGTAACATAAACCCGGTATCAGCTTATCCACCTTCCACTTTCTTGGCCTCGGGTAACATAAACCCGGTCTCCGCTTATTCTGCCTTCCACCTTCCTGGCCTCAGGAAACATAAACCCAGTCTCGGCTTATCCACCTTCCACCTTCCTGGCCTCGTGTAACCTAGACCCGGTATCGGCTTATCCTCCTTACACCTTCCTTGCCTCGGGAAACCTACACTCAGTATCGGCTTATCCGCCTTCCACCTTCTTTGCCTCGTGTAACCTAGACCTAGTAACGGCTTATCCGCCCTCCACCTTCCTTGCCTCGGGTAACATAAACCCGTTATCAGCTTATCTGCCTTCCACCTTCCTTGCCTCGGGTAACCTTAACCTGATATCGGCTTATTCCGCCTTCCACCATCCTTGCCTCGGGTAACCTAAACCCAGTATCGGCTTATCCTCCTTCCACTTTCCTTACCTTGGGTAACATAAACCCGGAATCGGCTTATTACGCCTTCCTGGCCTTGGATAACATAAACCCGGTATCGGCTTATCCGCCTTGCCCCTTCCTTACCTCAAGTAATATTAACCCGAAATCAACTTATTCTGCCTTCAACCTTTCTCGCCTCCAGTAACATAAACCCGGTATCAGCTTATCCGCCTTCCACTTTCCTGGCCTAGGGTAACATAAACCCAGTATCGGCTTATTCCGCCTACCACCTTCCTAGCTTCAGGTAACATAAACCCGGTATCAGCTTCTCTACCTTCCACTTTCCTGGCCTCGGGTAATGTAAACCCGGTATCGGTTTATCCCCCTTCCACTTTCCTGGCCTCGGGTAACGTAAACCTGGTATCAACTTATTCCGCCTTCCACCTTCCGGGCCTCGGGTAACCTAGACCCGGTATCGGCTTATCCACCTTCCACCTTCCTTGCCTCGGGTAACCTAGACCCAATGTCGGCTTATCCGCTTTCCACCTTCCTTTCATCGGGTAACCTAAACCCGATATCGGCTTATTCCACCTTGTACCTTCCTTGCCTCGGGTAACCTAAACCCGGTATCAGCTTATTCGCCTTCCTGGCCTTGGGTAACATAAACCCGGAATCGGCTTATCCGGCTTCCCCTTGCTTGCCTCCAGTAGCATATACCCGGAATACGCTTATTCTGCCTTCCACTTTCCTGGCCTCGGGTAACATAAACCTGGTATCGGCTTATTCCGCCTACCACCTTCCTGGCCTAGGGTAATATAAACCCGGTATCGGCTTATTCTGCCTTCCACATTCCCTGCCTTGGGTAACATAAGCCCGGTATCGGCTTATCCACCTTCACCTTTCTGGGGCTCGAGTGACGTAAACCCGGTATCGGCTTATCCACCTTCCACTTTCCTGGCCACTGGTAACGTAAACCTGGTGTCGGCTTATCCACCTTCCACTTTCCTGGCCTCGAGTAATGTAAACCAAGTATTGGCTTATTTCGCCTTCCACATTCTTGGCCTCGGGTAACATAAACTTGGTATCGGCTTATCCGCCTTCCACCTTCCTTGCCTCGGGAAACCTAGACCCGGTATCGGCTTATCCGCCTTCCACCTTCCTTGCCTCGGGTAACCTAGCCCCGATAACGGCCCATCTGCCTTCCACCATCCTTGCCTCGGGTAACCTAGACCCGGTGTCGGCTTATCCTGCCTTCCACCTTCCTAGCCTCGGGTAATATATACTCGTTATCAGCTTAACCGCCTTCCACCTTACTTGCCTCGGGTAAACTAAACCCAGTATTTGTTGGGAATTAATCGCACAAAACAAACATAAAACGCAGCGGAAAAAGATTAATCCCCACCAAGGACCCATGTACATTACATTGAATCGGAAGGAGGGTTAAAGAATTACCTTAATTCTTTGAAGTTTGAATCACTTAGGAACCAAAATAGCTTCCCTCTATGGTTGATCCACACGGAGCAATACGTTCACCGCGTGCTAGCGCCGGGATAGAAGAAACGGTTTCCTCGAATTGAGAGAGAGGCAGAAAATCAAATTTTCTCTTGGCTTGGAGAGGAGAATTTCGGCTGGCTGCTTGGTCTAGTGTGGCTGCCGAATTCTGCTTCTATATCATTATAGGATTGATTAGGTTTTAGGTTTTTATTTCCTTAAATATAAAACCTAATTAGTTAATTATAATTATAACCTAATACACCTATTAGTTATAATTATATATTAACCCACACAATTTAATATTAATTCTCAATTAACATTAAATCAAATCAATTCTCCATAATACACATATGTATATATAATATTATAATTAATTATATCTCTATATAATTAAATTATAATATGTAGCATACTTTATGCAATATTAATCACATTAATATTTATATATACATAAATATATATCACTATATATATTTATACTCTTTCTCATTCATAAATTATTATCCAATAATAATTTATACCCGATAAGATGAACTTCATTTTGCTCTTGTGTGTGACCCCATAGGTTCATATTAATTGGCAATAAGGAAATTACCATAATGTCCTTATAGGTCACAAGCGGACTCTAGCAAGCCATTACGACTACCCAATTAATATGATTGGAATGATCCAATACCTATTTATAGAATGTCATATTCCCTTTTGTCTCTTTGATATCAAGATTAATTATAAGACATGGTACACTTGTCAATCTTACATAATTAATCATATGCTTTCTCGATCTCAAAGTAAACTGTTCAGACAAATCAATTGATACTCTTATCAATTATTTGAGCACGGCCATGCATTTAACAGTCTTACTTATCGAGGGGCCCAGTGATATCGCTCTCTTGTTAGAGAGGGACAAAATCCCATATCTGTCACTCACATCCCAAAACATGAGTCATATCGTACCCAACCACAGCCTTTATAACTACTCTGTTACAAGCAGCGTTTGACTGCGTCAAAGCACAACATAAATTCATCCCGGAATCCATGGTGACCTCAGGTCAAAGGAATCAGCTGATGACACTACTATAATCAAGATCAGTTGTGACACGTGACCATGAACTTGATCTTATAGTGGGTCTCCAGCAACATGTTCTCTAACACATTGCCCGTGAGTATAATCTGTATCTGTATACACTATATTCATCTTATGAATATCCATTATCACTCACACTAGTCTTAGTTTGTTATTATTCCCATAATAACAATCGACTAGGGAAATTTAGAATTACACAATTAATTCATGGATACATTATCATAAATACTAACATACAAATATATATGATAAAATAAGTCTTTATTAATGACTTAAGAAGATTGTTTACATAATCCAACATTGGCTTAGGGCACAATCTCTAACAATCTCCCACTTGCCCTAAGTCCAATCTTCAAATGTATCTAATACCCATGGACCTAGCATGACCATCATGTACAGCTTGTGAAAGAGCTTTTGTTAGTGGATCGGCAACATTGTCTTCAGACGCAACTTTGCATATCTTCACATCTCCTCTTGAGATGACTTCTCTTATGTAGTGAAAATGCCGAAGTATATGTTTGGATTTCTGTGACACACTAGGTTCCTTAGCAAGTGATATTGCCCCATTGTTGTCACACAAGAGGCTCACAGGATTCACTATGCTAGGAACAACACCAAGTTCTTCGATGAACTTCTTGATCCAAACAGCCTCTTGGGCTGCATCTGATGCAGCAATATACTCGGCTTCTGTTGTAGATGCAGCTATCGTGCTTTGCTTAGAACTCTTCCAACTTATCGCACCTCCATTCAGAATGAACACATACCCAGACTGTGACTGCATCTGATCTTGATCAGTTTGGAAACTTGCATCCGTGTAACCATTTACAACAAGATCTTCGTCCGAGCCTCCATATATCAAGAATGTATCTTTAGTTCTTCTCAAGTACTTAAGAATACTCTTGACAGCAGTCCAGTGACTATCACCTGGATCAGACTTGTTGGGGATTTAATCGCACAAAAACAATACGCAGCGGAAATAAAAGGATTAATCCCCACCAAGGACCCATGTACATTGCATTGAATTGGAAGGAGGGTTAAAGAATTACCTTAATTCTTTGTAGGTTTTGAATCAATTAGGAACCAAAGTAGCTTCCCTCTACGGTTGATCCACACGGAGCAATTCATTCATCGCGTGCTAGCGCCGGGATTGAAGAACGATTTCTTCGAATGGAAAAAGCCAAAGTTTCGAAAACCTTGGGTGATGGAGAAGGGTGAAGTCGGCTGGCTCCTTGGAGGCTGCAGAAAAACTGCATCTTATGTGTAGGCTAGGGTTAGAGATTTTAGGTTATAAAACTTCCTTTTATATCCATTAAACTTAATTATAATTATAACTTAATACCCTTATTAGTTATAATTATAAATTAACCCACACAACTTAATATTAATTCTCAATTAATATTAAATCAATTCCATTCTCCATCATACACATATGTATATTTGATATTATAATTAATTATATCTCTATATAATTGAATTATAATATGTAGCATACTTTATGCAATATTAATCATATTAATATTTATATATACATATATATATATAAATATATATATATCATTATATATATATTTATACTCTTTCTCATTCATAAATTATTATCCAATAATAATTTATACCCGATAAGATGAACTTCATTTTGCTCTTGTGTGTGACCCCATAGGTTCATATTAATTGGCAATAAGGAAATTACCATAATGTCCTTATAGGTCACAAGCGGACTCTAGCAAGCCATTACGACTACCCAATTAATATGATTGGAATGATCCAATACCTATTTATAGAATGTCATATTCCCTTTTGTCTCTTTGATATCAAGATTAATTATAAGACATGGTACACTTGTCAATCTTACATAATTAATCATATGCTTTCTCGATCTCAAAGTAAACTGTTCAGACAAATCAATTGATACTCTTATCAATTATTTGAGCACGGCCATGCATTTAACAGTCTTACTTATCGAGGGGCCCAGTGATATCGCTCTCTTGTTAGAGAGGGACAAAATCCCATATCTGTCACTCACATCCCAAAACATGAGTCATATCGTACCCAACCACAGCCTTTATAACTACTCTGTTACAAGCAGCGTTTGACTGTGTCAAAGCACAACATAAATTCATCCCGGAATCCATGGTGACCTCAGGTCAAAGGAATCAGCTGATGACACTACTATAATCAAGATCAGTTGTGACACGTGACCATGAACTTGATCTTATAGTGGGTCTCCAGCAACATGTTCTCTAACACATTGCCCGTGAGTATAATCTGTATCTGTATACACTATATTCATCTTATGAATATCCATTATCACTCACACTAGTCTTAGTTTGTTATTATTCCCATAATAACAATCGACTAGGGAAATTTAGAATTACACGATTAATTCATGGATACTTATCATAAATGCTAACATACAAACATAAATGATAAAATAAGTCTTTATTAATGACTTAAGAAGATTGTTTACATAATCCAACATTGGCTTAGGGCACAATCTCTAACAGTATTAGCTTATCCACCTTCCACTTTCCTTGCCTCGGGTAACTTAAACCCGGTATCGGGTTATCCGCCTTCCACCTTCATTGCCTCAGGTAACATAAACCTGGTATCAGCTTATCCGCCTTCCACCTTCCTACCCTCGGGTAATATAAACCCGTTATCGGTTTATTCCGCCTTCCACCTTCCTAGCCTCGGGTAATATAGACCCGGTATCGGCTTATCCAACTTCCACATTCTTTCCCTTAGGTAAGATAACCCCGGTATTGGCTTATCCACCTTCCACCTTTCTTGCCTCGGGTAACATAAACCCAGTGCCGGCTTATCTGCCTTCCACCTTCCTGGCCTCGGGTAACATAAACCCGATATCGCTTATTCCACCTTCCACGTTCTTGGCCTCGGGTAACATACACCCAGTATCAGCTTATTCCGCCTTCCACCTTCCTGGCCTTAGGTAACATAAACCCGGTATAAGCTTATTCCGCCTTCCACCTTGCTTGCCTCGGGTAACATAAACCCGGTATCAGCTTATCCACCTTCCACTTTCCTGGCCTCGGGTAACGTGAACCCGGTATTGGCTTATCCACCTTCCAATTTCCTGGCATCGGGTAATGTAAACCCGATATCGGCTTATTCCGCCTTCCTAGCCTCGGGTAACATAAACCTGGTATCGGCTTATCCGCCTTCCACCATCCTTGCCTCAGGTAACCTTAACCCAGTATCGGCTTATCCGCCTTCCACCTTCCTTGCCTCAGGTAACCTAAACTCGGTATCGGCTTATTTCGCCTTCCACCTTCCTTGCCTGGGGTAATATAAACCCGATATCGCCTCAGGTAACTTAAACCCGGTATCAGCTTATTCCTCCTTCCCCCTTCCAGGCCTCGGGTAACATAAACCCGATATCACCTTTTTCTGCCTTCCACCTTGCTCGCCTCGGGTAACATAAACCCGGTATCGGATTATCCGCCTTCCACCTTCCTTGCCTTGGGTAACCTAGACCCGGTATCATATTATCCGCCTTCCACCTTCCTTGCCTTAGGTAACTTAAACCCGGTATCGGCTTATTCTGCCTTCCACCTTCCTTGCCTCAGGTAATATAAACCCGGTATCGGCTTATCCTCCTTCCACTTTCCAAGCCTCGGGTAACATAATCCGGGTATTGTCTTATTCCGCCTTCGACCTTCATTTCTTCGGGTAACATAAACCCGGTATCAGCTTATCCACCTTCCACTTTCCTGGCCTCGGGTAACATAAACCCGGTATCGGCTTATTCTGCCTTCCACCTTCCTGGTCTCAGGAAACATAAACCCGGTATCGGCTTATCCACCTCCACCTTCGTTGCCTTGTGTAACCTAGGCCCGGTGTCTGCTTATCCGTCTTACACCTTCCTTGCCTCTGGTAACCTAGGCCCGGTATCGGCTTATTCGCCTTCCACCTTCCTTTCCTAGGGTAACCTAAACCCGGTGTCGGCTTATCTGACTTCCACTTTCCTTGCCTCGGGTAACATAAACCCAGAATCAGCTTATTACGCCTTCCTGGCCTTGGGTAACATAAACCCGGTATCGGCTAATCCGCCTTCCCTCTTCCTTGCCTCAAGTAATATAAACCCGGAATTGACTTATTCTGCTTTCCACCTTTCCTGCCTCGAGTAACATAAACCCGGTATCAGCTTATCTGCCTTCCACTTTCCTGGCCTAGGGTAACGTAAACCCGATATCGGCTTATTCCGCCTACCACCTTCCTGGCCTTAGGTAACATAAAGCCGATATCGGCCTATTCCATCTTCCACCTTCGTTGCCTCTGGTAACATAAACCCGGTATTGGCTCATCCACCTTCCACTTTCCTGGCCTCGGTTAACGTTCTCTACATTCCACTTTCCCGGCCTCGGGTAATGTAAACCCGGTATCGGCTTATCCTTCTTCCACTTTCCTGGCCTCGGGTAATGTAAACCTGGTATCGGCTTATTCCGCCTTCCACCTTCCTTGCCTTGGGTAATGTAAACCTGGTATCGACTTATCCGCCTTCCACCTTCCTTGCCTCGGGTAACCTAGACCCGGTATCATATTATCCGCCTTCCACCTTCCTTGCATTAGGTAACTTAAACCCGGTATCGGCTTATTCTGCCTTTCACCTTCCTTGCCTCAGGTAATATAAATCCGGTATCGGCTTATCCTCCTTCCACTTTCCAAGCCTCGGGTAACATAATCCGGGTATAGTCTTATTCCGCCTTCGACCTTCATTTCTTCGGGTAACATAAACCCGGTATCAGCTTATCCACCTTCCACTTTCCTGGCCTCGGGTAACATAAACCCGGTATCGGCTTATTCTGGCTTCCACCTTCCTGGTCTCAGGAAACATAAACCCGGTATCGGCTTATCCACCTTCCACCTTCGTTGCCTTGTGTAACCTAGGCCCGGTGTCTGCTTATCCGTCTTACACCTTCCTTGCCTCCGGTAACCTAGGCCCGGTATCGGCTTATTCGCCTTCCACCTTCCTTTCCTAGGGTAACCTAAACCCGGTGTCGGCTTATCCGACTTCCACTTTCCTTACCTCGGGTAACATAAACACAGAATCAGCTTATTACGCCTTCCTGGCCTTGGGTAACATAAACCCGGTATCGGCTAATCCGCCTTCCCCCTTCCTTGCCTCAAGTAATATAAACCCGGAATTGACTTATTCTGCTTTCCACCTTTCTTGCCTCGAGTAACATAAACCCGGTCTGGCCTTAGGTAACATAAAGCCGATATCGGCCTATTCCATCTTCCACCTTCGTTGCCTCGGGTAACATAAACCCGGTATTGGCTCATCCACCTTCCACTTTCCTCGCCTCGGTTAACGTTCTCTACATTCCAATTTCCCGCCCTCGGGTAATGTAAACCCGGTATCGGCTTATCCACCTTCCACTTTCCTGGCCTCGGGTAATGTAAACCTGGTATCGGCTTATTCCGCCTTCCACCTTCCTTGCCTTGGGTAATGTAATCCTGGTATCGAATTATCCGCCTTCCACCTTCCTTGCCTCGGGTAACCTAGACCCGGTATCGGCTTATCCGCCCTCAACCTTCCTTGCCTCAGGTAACCTAGACCCAGTGTCGGCTTATCCGCATTCCACCTTCCTTGCCTCGGGTAACATAAACTCGTTATCAGCTTAACTTCCTTCCACCTTTCTTGCCTCGGGTAACCTAAACACGGTATCAGCTTATTCCGCCATCCACCTTCCTTGCCTCGGGTAACCTAAACCCAGTATCAGCTTCTCTGCCTTCCACTTTCCTTGCCTCGGATAACATAAACCCGTTATCGGTTTATTCCGCCTTCCACCTTCCTTGCCTCGGGTAAGATAAACCCGGTATCGTGTTATCCGCCTTCCACCTTCATTTCTTCAGGTAACATAAACCTGGTATCTGCTTATCCGCCTTCCACCTTCCTGCCGTTGGGTACTATAAACCCGTTATCGGTTTATTCCGCCTTCCGCCATCCTAGCCTCAGGTAATATAGACCCGGTATCGGCTTATCCAACTTCCACATTCCTTGCCTTACGTAAGATAACCCCGGTATTGGCTTATATGCCTTCCACCTTCCTTCCCTCGGGTAACATAAACCCGGTATCGGCTTATCCGCCTTCCACCTTCCTGGCCTCGTGTAACATAAACCCGGTATCGGCTTATTCCTCCTTCCACATTCCTGGCCTCGGGTAACATAAACCTAGTATCGGCTTATTCCGCCTTACACCTTCCTGGCCTAGGGTAACATAAACCCGGTATCACCTTATTCCGCCTTCCACCTTCCTTGCCTCGGGTAACATAAACCCGGTATTGGCTTATCCACGTTCCACTTTCCTGGCCTCGGGTAACGTAAACTCGGCATCGGCTTATTCCGCTTTCCACCTTCCTAGCCTCGTGTAACTTAAACCCGGTATCGACTTATTCCGCCTTCCACCTTCCTTGCCTCGGGTAACCTAGGCCCGGTATCGGATTATCCGCCTTCCACCTTCCTTGCCTCGGGTGACATAAATCCAGAATTGGCTTATTCCGCCTTCCTGGCCTTGGGTAACATAAACCCGGTATCGCCTTATTTCGCTTTCCACCTTCCTAGCCTCGAGTAACATAAACCAAGTATCGGCTTATCAGCCTTCCACCTTCCTTGCCTCAGGTAACCTTGACCCAGTATCGCCTTATCTGCCTTCCACTTTCCTTGCCTCTGGTAACTTAAACCCGGTATCGGCTTATTCAACCTTCCACCTTCCTTGCCTCGGGTAACCTAGGCCCCGTATCCGCTTATTCCGCCTTCCACCTTCCTTGCCGCAGGTAACCTGAACCCGGTATCGGCTTATCCGACTTCCACTTTCCTTGCCTCGGGTAACATAAACTCAGAATTGGCTTATTCCGCCTTCCGGGCCATTAGTAACATAAACCCGATATCGGCTTATCCGCCTTCCCCCTTCCTTGCCTCAAGTAAAATAAACCCAGAATCGACTTATTCTGCCTTCCACCTTTCTTGCCTCAAGTAACATAAACCCGGTATCAGCTTATCCGCCTTCCACTTTCCTGGCCTAGGGTAACATAAACCCGGTATCGACTTGTTCCGCCTAACACCTTCCTGGCCATAGGTAACATAAAGCTGGTATCAGCCTATTCCTTCTTCCACCTTCGTAGCCTCGGGTAACATAAACCCGGTATCGGCTCATCCACCTTCCACTTTCCTGGCCTCTAGGTAACGTCAACCTGGCATCGGCTTCTTTACCTTCCACTTTCCCGGCCTCGGGTATTGTAAACCTGGTATCGGCTTAACCGCCTTCGACTTTCATGGCCTCGGGTAACATATACCCGGTATCGGCTTATTCCGCCTTCCACCTTCCTTGCCTCTGGTAACCTAAACCCGGAATCAGCTCCTTGCCTCAGGTAACATAAACCCGTTATCGGCTTATTCTGCCTTCCACTTTCATGGCCTCGGGTAACATAAACCCGGTATCGGCTTATTCCTCCTTGCACCTTCCTGGCCTCGGGTAAGATAAACCTAGTATCGGCTTTTTCCGCCTTCCACCTTCCTTGCCTCGGGTAACATAAACCCGGTATCGGCTCATCTGCCTTCAACCTTCCTTGCCTTAGTAACCGAAACCCGGTATCGGCTTATTCCGCCTTCCACCTTCCTTGCCTCGGGTAATATAAACCCGGTATCGGCTTTTTTCGCCTTCCACCTTCCTTGCCTCGGGTAACATAAACCCAGTATCGGCTTATCCACCTTCAACTTTCCTGGCCACGTGTAACATAAACCCGGTATCGGCTTATTCTGCTTTCCACCTTCCTGGGCTCAGGTAACATAAACCCAGTATCGGCGTATCCACCTTCCACTTTCCTTGCCTCGGGTAACCTAAACCCGGTATCGGCTTATCCGACTACCACATTACATGCCTCGGGTAACCTAGATGCAGTATCGGCTTATCCGCCTTCCACCTTCCTTGCCTCGGGTAACCTAGACCTAGTATCGGCTTATCCGCCTTCCACCTTCCTTGCCTCGGGTAACATAAACCCATTATCGGCTTATCTGCCATCCACCTTCCTTGCCTCGGGTAACCTAAACCCGATATTGACTTATTTCACCTTCCACCTTCCATGCCTCGGGTAACCTAAACCCGGTATCGGCTTATTCGCCTTCCACTTTCCTTGCCTTAGGTAACAAAAACCCGGTATCGACTTATTCTGCCTTCTTGGCCTTGGGTAACATAAACCAGGTATCGGCTTATCCGCCTTCCACCTTCCTCGCCTCGGGTAACATATACCCGTTATCAGCTTAACCGCCTTCCTCCTTACTTGCCTCGGGTAACCAAAACCCTGTATCGGCTTATTCTGCCTTCCACCTTCCTTGCCTTAGGTAACCTAAACCCGGTATCAGCTTATCCCCCTTCCTATTTCCTTGCCTCGGGTAACATAAGCCCGGTATCGTGTTATCTGCCTCCCACCTTCATTGCCTCAGGTAACATAAAACCGGTATCGGCTTATCTGCCTTCCACGTTCCTACCCTTGGGTAATATAAACCCGTTATTGGTTTATTCTTCCTTCCACCTTCCTAACCTCGGGTAATATAGACCCGGTATCGGCTTATTCAACTTCCACCTTCCTTGCCTTAGGTAAGATAACCCCAGTATTGGCTTATCCACCTTCCACCTTCTTGCCTCGGGTAATATACACTCGATATCGGCTTATCCAACTTCCACCTTCCTTGCCTTAGGTAAGATAACCTCGGTATTGGCTTATCCAACTTCCAGCTTCCTTGCCTCGGGTTACAAAAACCCGGTATCGGCTTATCCGCCTTGCACCTTCCTGGCCTCGGGTAACATAAACCCGGTATCGGCTTATTCCGCCATCCAACTTCCTGTCCTCGGGTAACATAAACCCGGTATCAGCTTATTCCGCCTTCCACCTTCCTTGCCTTGGGTAACATAAACCCGGTATCGGCATATCCACCTTCCACTTTCTTGGCCTCGGGTAACGTGAACCCGGTATTGGCTTATCCATCTTCCACTTTCTTAGCCTCGCGTAACGTAAACCCGGTATCGGCTTATTCCGCTTTCCACATTCCTATCCTCGGGTAACATAAACCTTGTATGGGCTTATCCGCCTTCCACCTTCCTTGCCTCAGGTAACCTTGACCCAGTATCGGCTTATCCGCCTGCCACCTTCCTGGCCTCAGGTAACCTAAACCCGGTATCGGCTTATTCCGCCTTCCACCTTCCTTTCTTCAGGTAACATAAACCCGGTATCAGCTTACCCACCTTCCACTTTCTTGGCCTCGGGTAACATAAACCCGGTATCGGCTTATTCCGCCTTCCACCTTCCTTGCCTCGGGTAATATAAACCCAGTATCGGCTTTTTTCGCCTTCCACCTTCCTTGCCTCGGGTAACATAAACCCAGTATCGGCTTATGCACCTTCCACTTTCCTGGCCACGTGTAACATAAACCCGGTATCGGCTTATTCTGCTTTCCACCTTCCTGGCCTCACGTAACATAAACCCAGTATCGGCGTATCCACCTTCCACCTTCCTTGCCTCGGGTAACCCAGACCCGGTATCGGCTTATCCGACTACCACCTTACTTGCCTCGGGTAACCTAGGCGCAGTATCGGCTTATCCGCCTTCCACCTTCCTTGACTCGGGTAACCTAGACCTAGTATCGGCTTATCCGCCTTCCACCTTCCTTGCCTCGGGTAACATAAACCCATTATCGGCTTATCCGCCTTCCACCTTCCTTGCCTCGGGTAACCTAAACCTGATATCGACTTATTCCACCTTCCACCTTCCATGCCTCGGGTAACCTAAACCCGGTATCGGCTTATTCGCAATCCACTTTCCTTGCCTTAGGTAACGTAAACCCGGTATTGACTTATTCTGCCTTCTTGGCCTTGGGTAACATAAACCAGGTATCGGCTTATCCGCCTTCCACCTTCCCTGCCTCGGGTAACATATACCCGTTATCAGCTTAACCTCCTTCCTCCTTACTTGCCTCGGGTAACCAAAACCCTGTATCGGCTTATTCTGCCTTCCACCTTCCTTGCCTTGGGTAACCTAAACCCGGTATCAGCTTATCCGCCTTCCTATTTCCTTGCCTCGGGTAACATAAACCGGGTATCGTGTTATCTGCCTTCCACCTTCATTGCCTTAGGTAACATAAACCCGGTATCGGCTTATCTGCCTTCCACGTTCCTACCCTTGGGTAATTTAAACCCGTTATTGGTTTAATCTTCCTTCCACCTTCCTAACCTTGGGTAATATAGACCCGGTATCAGCTTATTCAACTTCCACCTTCCTTGCCTTAGGTAAGATAACCCCGGTATTGGCTTATCCACCTTCCACCTTCCTTGCCTCGGGTAATATACACCCGATATCGGCTTATCCAACTTCCACCTTCCTTGCCTTAGGTAAGATAACCTCGGTATTGGCTTATCCACCTTCCAGCTTCCTTGCCTCGGGTAACAAAAACCCGGTATCGGCTTATCCGCCTTCCACCTTCCTGGCCTCAGGTAACATAAACCCGGTATCGGCTTATTCTGCCATCCAACTTCCTGGCCTTGGGTAACATAAACCCGGTATCAGCTTATTCCGCCTTCCACCTTCCTTGCCTTGGGTAACATAAACCCGGTATCGGCATATCCTCCTTCCACTTTCTTGGCCTCGGGTAACGTGAACCCGGTATTGGCTTATCCATCTTCCACTTTCTTGGCCTTGCGTAACGTAAACCCGGTATCGGCTTATTCAGCTCTCCACCTTCCTAGCCTCGGGTAACATAAACCTTGTATCGGCTTATCCGCCTTCCACCTTCCTTGCCTCAGGTAACCTTGACCCAGTATCGGCTTATCCGCCTGCCACCTTCCTTGCCTCAGGTAACCTAAACCCGGTATCGGCTTATTCCGCATTCCACCTTCCTTTCTTCGGGTAACATAAACCCGGTATCAGCTTACCCACCTTCCACTTTCTTGGCCTCGGGTAACATAAACCCGGTCTCGGCTTATTCTGACTTCCACCTGCCTGGCCTCAGGAAACATAATCCCGATATCGGCTTATCCACCTTCCACCTTCCTTGCCTCGGGTAACATAAACCCGGTATCGGCTTATCTGCCTTCAACCTTCCTTGCCTCAGGTAACCTAAACCCGGTATCGGCTTATACTGCCTTCCACCTTCCTTGCCTCGGGTAATATAAACCCGGTATCGGCTTTTTTCGCCTTCCACCTTCCTTGCCTCGGGTAACATAAACCCAGTATCGGCTTATCCACCTTCCACTTTCCTGGCCACGTGTAACATAAACCCGGTATCGGCTTATTCTGCTTTCCACCTTCCTGGCCTCAGGTAACATAAACCTAGTATCGGCGTATCCACCTTCCACCTTCCTTGCCTCGGGTAACCTAGCCCGGTATCGGCTTATCCGACTACCACCTTACATGCCTCGGGTAACCTAGGCGTAGTATCGGCTTATCTGCCTTCCACCTTCCTTGCCTTGGGTAACCTAGACCTAGTATCGGCTTATCCGCCTTCCACCTTCCTTGCCTCGGGTAACATAAACCCATTATCGGCTTATCCGCCTTCCACCTTCCTTGCCTTGGGTAACCTAAACCCGATATCGACTTATTCCACCTTCCACCTTCCATGCCTCGGGTAACCTAAACCCGGTATCGGCTTATTCGCCTTCCACTTTCCTTGCCTTAGGTAACATAAACCCGGTATCGACTTATTCTGCCTTCTTGGCCTTGGGTAACATAAACCAGGTATCGGCTTATCCGCCTTCCACCTTCCTCGCCTCTGTTGGAGATTAATCGCCAAGACAAAATACGCAGCGGAAAGAAAAAGGATTAATCCCCACCAAGGATCCATGTATATTGCATTGAATTGGAAGGAAGGGTTAAAGAATTACCTCTTAGTTCTTATAGGATTTGAATCAAAGGAACCAAATTAGCTTCCCTCTACGGTTGATCCACACGGAGCAATTGATTCACCGCGTGCTAGCGCCGGGATTGAAGAACGATTCTTCGAACGAGAGAGAGAGGCAGAAAATCAAAATTTTCTATTGTGTTGTTGAGGAGGATTTCGGCTGCCCCCTTTTCATTGTGTGGTGGCCGAATTCCTTGTTGTATTATGAGTGTAGAATCCCTTTAGGTTTAGGTTAATTGTTTCCTTAAATAATTGACCTAAATAGTTAATTATAATTATAACCTAATACACCTATTAGTTATAATTATATATTAACCCACACAATTTAATATTAATTCTCAATTAACATTAAATCAAATCAATTCTCCATAATACATATATGTATATATAATATTATAATTAATTATATCTCCATATAATTTAATTATAATATGTAGCATACTTTATGCAATATTAATCACATTAATATTTATATATACATACATAAATATATATCTATATATATATTTATTCTCTTTCTCATTCATAAATTATTATCCAATAATAATTTATACCCGATAAGATGAACTTCATTTTGCTCTTGTGTGTGACCCCATAGGATCATATTAATTGGCAATAAGGAAATTACCATAATGTCCTTATAGGTCACAAGCGGACTCTAGCAAGCCATTACGACTACCCAATTAATATGATTGGAATGATCCAATACCTATTTATAGAATGTCATATTCCCTTTTGTCTCTTTGATATCAAGATTAATTATAAGACATGGTACACTTGTCAATCTTATATAATTAATCATATGCTTTCTCGATCTCAAAGTAAACTGTTCAGACAAATCAATTGATACTCTATCAATTATTTGAGCACGGCCATGCATTTAACAGTCTTACTTATCGAGGGGCCCAGTGATATCGCTCTCTTGATAGAGAGGGACAAAATCCCATATCTGTCACTCACATCCCAAGGCATGAGTCATACTGTACCCAATCACAGCCTTTATAACTACTCTGTTACAAGCAGCGTTTGACTGCGTCAAAGCACAACATGAGTTCATCCCGGAATCAATGGTGACCTCAGGTCAAAGGAATCAGCTAATGACACTACTATAATCAAGATCAGTTGTGACACATGACCATGAACTTGATCTCATAGTGGGTCTCCAGTAACATGTTCTCTAACATATTACCCGTGAGTATAATCTGTATCTGTATACACTATATTCATCTTATGAATATCCATTATCACTCACACTAGTCTTAGTTTGTTATTATTCCCATAATAACAATCGACTAGGGATATTTAGAATAACACGATTTATTCATGGATACTTATCATAAATGCTAACATACAAACATAAATGATAATATTAATCTACACTAGATTAATCTTAGAAGTCAAATTACATAATCCAATATTGGCCTTAGGGCACAATCTCCAACAATCTCCCACTTGCACTATGGCCAATCATACATGTATCTTATACCCATTGACCTACATGACTTTCATGTATTCACTCGTGCAGGAGTCTTTGTCAGTGAATTATTAATTTTCGCTTCCGTTGTTACTTTACACATTTTCACTCTCTCTTTAGAGACAGCCTCTCTAAATTAGTGAAAAACGCCTAAGTATATGCTTGTGTCACACAAGGTTCTTACGCATTGAACTATTGTCCCTACAATAGTCTCACAGGATAAGCAATGCTTAGAACAAAACACAAAATTTTGATGAACTTCTTCATCCAAAATTTACATCATATGTAGCTATATACTTTGACTATTATTATAGATATTTAGCTATAACGTTTTATTTTGAACCTTTCAAAATCATAACTTCTCTTTTAAAGAGAATACTAGATCTCGACTGATATATTGCAACTAATTGTAATCAGTTGTATGTGTGCAACTATTTACACAGTTAACATAAGCAAGCTTCTATTAAGTCTTTTACATTGAACGCTTTCAATGCTTTGACTTAAGCCAAAACATTCTTTTAGATCTATCTGTATAGATTCCAATTTCAAGAATACAGGCAGTCATGCTTATAACATTAACCGAAATTACTTTCTTAGCCAAGATTTTACTTCTTGCAAGGTAAGAATGTTATTTCCAACAAGCCATATGTCATCCACATATAGCATTAGGAATACCGATATGCTCCCACTGATCCTTTTGAAACACAAGATTCATCATCCTTTTGATAAAATCAAACCATTTGATTTCTTTATCAAAACTATGATTCCAACTATTTGATGCATGTTTCGATCCTTTTAAGAATCTTTGAAACTTGCATACGCTATTTGAATTCTTTGGATGCTCAAAAACTTTGGGTTGTGTCACTTACACATCCTCAATCATGTTTTCACGTAGAAAACAGATTTTGATATCCATTTGCCATATTTTTATAATCATATTATGCGGATATGGCAACAAGAACTCAATATGACTTGATCATGATTAATGACGAAAAAGGATTTTATCATAGTCCTACTATGAATTTGTTCGTATCCTCATAGTCACTACTATGAACTTGTTTATAACCCCTTTTTGTCACTAGTCGTGCTTTATAAGTTTGAAGATCACCATTCATGTCGGTTTTCAATTTGAAAACTCACTTGCAACCATTGCATACGCATCTTCTAAAAGATTTATCAAAATCTATACTTTGATTGTTAGACATGGACTTATCTTCAACCTTTGTAGCATCAAGTCACATATTAGATTCAAAATCTAACATTGCTTCTTCATAAAAGAAGACTTACTTCATCTAGTAAAATTACATCATGATTTTGAGAAATCCATATCTCTCCTAATCATGTCGTATTCCACTAGACTTTCATTGGACTTGTGTAATTTCAACAATGATCATGAAACCATTTCCACGTTCCTCTTCAACGTTAAATGTCACTTTTGTGAATTACGAGTTTTGTAGGTGTACTTTACTCCCACTAACTCTACTAGAAATTAACTCCCTCTTCAAGGGGAAACCATTTCTAGCTACAACTACTTTGTATCCCAAAGAAACACAGGAGTAACAACTCCTACTTTCCTTTTGAGTAATCCACAATACGATATTTAAATTTAGGTGCCAACTTATTCGAAATAAGCTTTACAGCCCTAAACTTATTCAATGAAACAATTTGGGTCTCTTACCCAACCATATCTTATATGTTGATTCATGAATTGTTTTAGACGGAACAATATACACAGCTGCTTTAATGGCATATTCTCGAGAAAACGATGATCAACTTGACTTCATCATAGATTGAACTATATCTGTATAGAGTTCGACTACTCCCTTTTCGACACAACTTCCTTTGTGGCGTAATTGGAGGAGTTAATTGTGAGACAGTCCAACAATCTCTAAGATGATTGTCAAAATCTTGACTCAAATGTTCACCACTTGGATCATATCTAAGTGACTTTACTATCATGTCAAGATACTTCATACTCCTTTTACAAGCTTTTGAACACTTCAAAAGTTCCAAACTCGTGTTTCATTTGATACTCTTATCTAGTGAAAAGTTCCATAAAGGTAATGAAGTATTAAAACCTTCTTTAGCAGTTGATTTATAATTCATATACATCCACATGTATAATGCTTAATAAATCGATTGTTCTTTGACTACTTTTAGCAAAGAAAACCTTTTGTCATCTTTTACAATAAACAACATTCGCATGATTCAAGATGATTCATAATCTCATGAATCCAAAGGTCCATTCTCATGGAGTTTCGAAATGCAACTTTGCTTATGTCTCCAAGACGACACTGCCAAAATGGGTTGGATCAAACTATTTGATTCGATCCTTACAGTATTTATGTTACAGATGGGCTCCACATATAAAGACAATTATGTAAATCTATATTTCATAATCATGTCTTTATAAAGTTTATAATTCACAATTATAAAATAAACAACATTTGTTTACTCAAGCCAACAAGCTCAATAGACAACAAGAGTTCGTAACTCACATGTAAAAGTTCATAACCTTTAACCAAAGTTCATAACTTTCATATAAAAGTTCATAACTTTTATGAAAAGAGGTTCGTAACTTTTAACTTGAAGTTCACAACTTTCATGTAAAAGTTCAGAACCTTCGAGTAGCAACCTTTGCTTCTCTTGTCTATTCGCATTCTACCTTTCACCTTCATAAGGTTTCTATTCAAGTTGCGATTCATCATATTCTACTAATATGAGATCCACAACTGGTATCTAATACCTTTGATATAGAAACAAAAGTAGAATAGTTAATAAATACTTAAGGTAGCAGTCTTACTACCTTTCATCTTCTCATAGATCTCCAAACAAAGTTTGCTATTTTCATTCTAATGAACGATTCATTCTAGAAATGGCAACATCCTTCTTTTGGAGATCTCTCTATGCCAACAGCTTTGGTCTTTAAAACATGTTTCACCCGAACCTTTCGGTCTTTAAGCTTTTCGACCTTCCTTTTATCCTTTTCCTTTTGAACCTTAAGCACACAATTCGAGGCGGGCTTATCCTTTATGGATAACTTAACATTCTTTTGCATCTTATGCAACTAATTCACAATTTTCTCCATGTCATTCAAATGATAGTTCATCACCAATGACTATCAATTAATGAATTCAAGATCACATCTTAATGCCCTTTTGGAGGCCAATGAGAAAATGTTGCCTCAAACACTTATCTTTTCTTGCTCACTTACTGATGGAACATTTCCATTTGTGATGTATCATATATCTCAAGTAAAACTTCCACGTACGGAAGAATTGGTGGCAAGTGTAAGATAACAAAATTTAACAGAGTCCCTTCGATGCTTCAAGTAAGCATCTTTTATACTCGTGTTACAATTGCTAGTGGTTCATTGGGCAAAAGGATTATTGAGAACATATGATTCCTTTTGATTTGAGAACAATTCTCAATGTTCAATAACAATCGAGATCAAGGTAATAGTAATTATAACTACAATAAAGCGTGTAAAGATTTTAGTTAAATGCTCCCACTTAAATTATAAAACCCTTTAAAATATTTAAGTGGGTGAAGATCCAAAATCCATACTTAACCATAGCACTGCTTTGGCATGTCCCTATGATTAAATATAATTTCGGTAGGCAAAGACTCAAAATCATGCTTTAAACCATTTAAACATATTTTGGATGTGCACTTCTTTGCCAATTGCATCATTATGCAACTCTTATAATTTATGAGATGCATGATATCATATATCATATTTAGTTTGTATGTTACTCATCTCATCCTTGCCTCGGGCTCAAACACCTTTTTGATTAACCCTTTGGTTAAACCAATTACAACACAATGAGAATCACCTTTTCTCATATTATTGCTTCGCTAAGGTCACAACATGCGTACCCGCCCTGGCGGTATACCATGATGCGAACATAGTACTTGACAAGTGTTATACGTAATTGGGTGGCAAAAATATAAACTTCATAAGTTTATTTAGGGTTTATTAAATCCTGTGAGTTAATTGTATCATATACAATTTCATGGCATTAATATTAATCATACTTTTGTTAATATTAATTAGCATGGCATCTTATGGCATACAATTGTCTAGCATGCATATAGAATATCTAGCATGGCATCACATGGCATCTAAATAAAATAAAGCATGCATATGACTCGAACCGTGTTATGGTATGGTTTAAATCTACATTGATTTTCATAGGCCAATATGAAAATCAACAAGGTCATATCCTAGGTGGTAGCATCCATCACATGGTCATTGCACCGCCTCTTGGATCCGCCTCCACGTCTTTGCTTCTAAGCACCATCTCATGGATTTATATTTTACAAAAAAAAATTGCAACCTATACAATTTTTCTAGTAAAATAAATTTTACATATCATAAATTGCATCCTATACAATTTTTCTAGTAAAATTAAAATTTAAAATTTACATAAATACAAACGACTCGCAGGTCGTATTTATATAAAACCATAATAAATAAAATAAAGCATCCACGGGGTCCAAAACCATACCATAACACCATGCATAAAATTATCAGCAATAATTTTATATCTAAAAATATTTAGGGTTCAAAGTGGTAAAATACAATCACATTGTATTTAGAATTAATTAATTTGGAAAAATTCGTAAATATGCAGAAACAATTTTCCACACTTAAAACGAAAAAGGGGTAAAAAAAAAAAAAAAGAAACTGTCGGACAGCGGGCTGGACGGGCTGCGCATACTGCGCGCAGCCCATGCTGCGTAAGCAGCATGCTGCTTGCGCAGCAAGCTGCTTGCGCAGCAAGGGCAAATTGCAATTGCAATTTGCAATTGCAATTTGCCCAAAATGTATTCTGGGCATTATGCCCAGAATACGAACAGTACCATAATATTATTTTTTTTTTTTTTTTTTTTTTTTTAATTAAAATGAATTGAAACAATTTCAATAAAAACCCATGAATCAAATTCATGATTCCAAAAACCCCTTAAACATTCCAAATTATTAACATAAAATCATTCACAATGATTAATCAATAAAATCAAATTTTATTTTGTTATTCACAATAACATAGAACCCTAAATAAAACATACAAACCCCTAACAACAATTTTGATCCAATCAAAATCATACAAACCCTAACATGCAATTTTGATCTAATCAAAACATAAATCCAATTCAATCAAAATACAAGTGGCTCTGATACCACTGTTGGAGATTAATCGCCAAGACAAAATACGCAGCGGAAAGAAAAAGGATTAATCCCCACCAAGGATCCATGTATATTGCATTGAATTGGAAGGAAGGGTTAAAGAATTACCTCTTAGTTCTTATAGGATTTGAATCAAAGGAACCAAATTAGCTTCCCTCTACGGTTGATCCACACGGAGCAATTGATTCACCGCGTGCTAGCGCCGGGATTGAAGAACGATTCTTCGAACGAGAGAGAGAGGCAGAAAATCAAAATTTTCTATTGTGTTGTTGAGGAGGATTTCGGCTGCCCCCTTTTCATTGTGTGGTGGCCGAATTCCTTGTTGTATTATGAGTGTAGAATCCCTTTAGGTTTAGGTTAATTGTTTCCTTAAATAATTGACCTAAATAGTTAATTATAATTATAACCTAATACACCTATTAGTTATAATTATATATTAACCCACACAATTTAATATTAATTCTCAATTAACATTAAATCAAATCAATTCTCCATAATACATATATGTATATATAATATTATAATTAATTATATCTCCATATAATTTAATTATAATATGTAGCATACTTTATGCAATATTAATCACATTAATATTTATATATACATACATAAATATATATCTATATATATATTTATTCTCTTTCTCATTCATAAATTATTATCCAATAATAATTTATACCCGATAAGATGAACTTCATTTTGCTCTTGTGTGTGACCCCATAGGATCATATTAATTGGCAATAAGGAAATTACCATAATGTCCTTATAGGTCACAAGCGGACTCTAGCAAGCCATTACGACTACCCAATTAATATGATTGGAATGATCCAATACCTGTTTATAGAATGTCATATTCCCTTTTGTCTCTTTGATATCAAGATTAATTATAAGACATGGTACACTTGTCAATCTTATATAATTAATCATATGCTTTCTCGATCTCAAAGTAAACTGTTCAGACAAATCAATTGATACTCTATCAATTATTTGAGCACGGCCATGCATTTAACAGTCTTACTTATCGAGGGGCCCAGTGATATCGCTCTCTTGATAGAGAGGGACAAAATCCCATATCTGTCACTCACATCCCAAGGCATGAGTCATACTGTACCCAATCACAGCCTTTATAACTACTCTGTTACAAGCAGCGTTTGACTGCGTCAAAGCACAACATGAGTTCATCCCGGAATCAATGGTGACCTCAGGTCAAAGGAATCAGCTAATGACACTACTATAATCAAGATCAGTTGTGACACATGACCATGAACTTGATCTCATAGTGGGTCTCCAGTAACATGTTCTCTAACATATTACCCGTGAGTATAATCTGTATCTGTATACACTATATTCATCTTATGAATATCCATTATCACTCACACTAGTCTTAGTTTGTTATTATTCCCATAATAACAATCGACTAGGGATATTTAGAATAACACGATTTATTCATGGATACTTATCATAAATGCTAACATACAAACATAAATGATAATATTAATCTACACTAGATTAATCTTAGAAGTCAAATTACATAATCCAATATTGGCCTTAGGGCACAATCTCCAACAGCCTCGGGTAACATATACCCGTTATCAGCTTAACCGCCGTCCTCCTTACTTGCGTCGGGTAACCAAAATCCTGTATCGGCTTATTCTGCCTTCCACTTTCCTTGCTTTGGGTAACCTAAACCCGGTATCAGCTTATCCGCCTTGCTATTTCCTTGCCTCGGGTAACATAAACCCGGTATCGTGTTATCTGCCTTCCACCTTCATTGCCTTAGGTAACATAAACCCGGTATCGGCTTATCCACCTTCCACGTTCCTACCCTTGGGTAATATAAACCCGTTATTGGTTTATTCTTCCTTCCACCTTCCTAACCTCGGGTAATATAGACCCGGTATCGGCTTATTCAACTTCCACCTTCCTTGCCTTAGGTAAGATAACCCCGGTATTGGCTTATCCACCTTCCACCTTCCCTGCCTCGGGTAATATACACCCGATATCGGCTTATCCAACTTCCACCTTCCTTGCCTTAGGTAAGATAACCTCGGTATTAGCTTATCCACCTTCCACCTTCCTTGCCTCGGGTAACAAAAACCCGGTATCGGCTTATCCGCCTTCCACCTTCCTGGCCTCGGGTAACATAAACCCGGTATCGGCTTATTCCGCCATCCAACTTCCTGGCCTCGGGTAACATAAACCCGGTATCAGCTTATTCCGCCTTCCACTTTCCTTGCCTTGGGTAACATAAACCCGGTATCGGCATATCCACCTTCCACTTTCTTGGCCTCGGGTAACGTGAACCCGGTATTGGCTTATCCATCTTCCACTTTCCTGGCCTCGCGTAACGTAAACCCGGTATCGGCTTATTCCGCTTTCCACCTTCCTAGCCTCGGGTAACATAAACCTGGTATCGGCTTATCCGCCTTCCACCTTCCTTGCCTCAGGTAACCTTGACCCAGTATCGGCTTATCCGCCTGCCACCTTCCTTGCCTCAGGTAACCTAAACCTAGTATCGGCTTATTCCGCCTTCCACCTTCCTTTCTTCGGGTAACATAAACCCGGTATCAGCTTACCCACCTTCCACTTTCTTGGCCTCAGGTAACATAAACCCGGTCTCGGCTTATTCTGCCTTCCACCTTCCAGGCCTCAGGAAACATAATCCCGATATCGGCTTATCCACCTTCCACCTTCCTTGCCTCGTGTAACCTAGACCCGGTATCGGCTTATCCTCCTTACACCTTCCTTGCCTCGAGTAACCTAGACTCGTTATCGGCTTATCCACTTTCCACCTTCTTTGCCTCGTGTAACCTAGACCTAGTAATGGCTTATCCACCTTCCACCTTCCTTGCCTCGAGTAACCTAGACTCGTTATCGTCTTATCCACCTTCCACCATCTTTGCCTCCTGTAACCTAGACCTAGTAATGGCTTATCCTGTTGGGGATTAATCACCAAAACAAAATACGCAGCGGAAAGAAAAGGATTAATCCCCGCCAAGGATCCATGTATATTGCATTGAATTGGAAGGAAGGGTTAAAGAATTACCTCTTAGTTCTTATAGGATTTGAATCAAAGGAACCAAATTAGCTTCCCTCTACGGTTGATCCACACGGAGCAATTGATTCACCGCGTGCTAGCGCCGGGATTGAAGAACGATTCTTCGAACGAGAGAGAGAGGCAGAAAATCAAAATTTTCTATATGTTCTTGGAAGAGAATTCGGCTGCCTCCTCCTTTCCTAGTGGTGGCCGAAATCTTTTGTGTGTTGGGAGTCTAGAGTTGTGTTAGGTTTAGGTCAAATATTTCCTTAAATAATTAACCTAAATAGTTAATTATAATTATAACCTAATACACCTATTAGTTATAATTATATATTAACCCACACAATTTAATATTAATTCTCAATTAACATTAAATCAAATCAATTCTCCATAATACATATATGTATATATAATATTATAATTAATTATATCTCCATATAATTTAATTATAATATGTAGCATACTTTATGTAATATTAATCACATTAATATTTATATATACATACATAAATATATATCACTATATATATTTATTCTCTTTCTCATTCATAAATTATTATCCAATAATAATTTATACCCGATAAGATGAACTTCATTTTGCTCTTGTGTGTGACCCCATAGGATCATATTAATTGGCAATAAGGAAATTACCATAATGTCCTTATAGGTCACAAGCGGACTCTAGCAAGCCATTACGACTACCCAATTAATATGATTGGAATGATCCAATACCTATTTATAGAATGTCATATTCCCTTTTGTCTCTTTGATATCAAGATTAATTATAAGACATGGTACACTTGTCAATCTTACATAATTAATCATATGCTTTCTCGATCTCAAAGTAAACTGTTCAGACAAATCAATTGATACTCTTATCAATTATTTGAGCACGGCCATGCATTTAACAGTCTTACTTATCGAGGGGCCCAGTGATATCGCTCTCTTGTTAGAGAGGGACAAAATCCCATATCTGTCACTCACATCCCTAAGCATGAGTCACATTGCACCCAACAACAGCCTTTATAACTACTCTGTTACAAGCAGCGTTTGACTGCGTCAAAGCACAACATGAGTTCATCCCGGAATCCATGGTGACCTCAGGTCAAAGGAATCAGCTGATGACACTACTATAATCAAGATCAGTTGTGACACGTGACCATGAACTTGATCTTATAGTGGGTCTCCAGCAACATGTTCTCTAACACATTGCCCGTGAGTATAATCTGTATCTGTATACACTATATTCATCTCATGAATATCCATTATCACTCACACTAGTCTTAGTTTGTTATTATTCCCATAATAACAATCGACTAGGGAAATTTAGAATTACACAATTAATTCATGGATACATTATCATAAATACTAACATACAAATATATATGATAAAATAAGTCTTTATTAATGACTTAAGAAGATTGTTTACATAATCCAACATTGGCTTAGGGCACAATCTCTAACAATCTCCCACTTGCCCTAAGTCCAATCTTCAAATGTATCTAATACCCATGGACCTAGTATGACCATCATGTACAGCTTGTGAAAGAGCTTTTGTTAGTGGATCAGCAACATTGTCTTCAGACGCAACTTTGCATATCTTCACATCTCCTCTTGAGATGACTTCTCTTATGTAGTGAAAACGCCGAAGTATATGTTTGGATTTCTGTGACACACTAGGTTCCTTAGCAAGTGATATTGCCCCATTGTTGTCACACAAGAGGCTCACAGGATTCACTATGCTAGGAACGACACCAAGTTCTTCGATGAACTTCTTGATCCAAACAGCCTCTTGGGCTGCATCTGATGCAGCAATATACTCGGCTTCTGTTGTAGATGCAGCTATCGTGCTTTGCTTAGAACTCTTCCAACTTATCGCACCTCCATTCAGAATGAACACATACCCAGACTGTGACTGCATCTGATCTTGATCAGTTTGGAAACTTGCATCCGTGTAACCATTTACAACAAGATCTTCGTCCGAGCCTCCATATACCAAGAATGTATCTTTAGTTCTTCTCAAGTACTTAAGAATACTCTTGACAGCAGTCCAGTGACTATCACCTGGATCAGACTGATATCTACTTGTCATGCTCAAAGCAAAAGAGACATCTGGCCGAGTACATACCATGGCATACATGATAGATCCTATAGCTGACGCATAAGGAATCTTATCCATGCGTTGACGTTCTTCAACTGTCACAGGACATTGCTTACGACTAAGCTTTATCCCTTGCCCAATAGGAACATTTCCTTTCTTTGATTGATCCATACTGAACCTTTTCAGTATTTTGTCAATGTATGTACTCTGGCTCAAACCTATCAATCTCTTAGATCTATCTCTATAGATCTTTATTCCAAGAATGTAGGCTGCCTCACCCAAGTCTTTCATAGAAAAACACTTTCCTAGCCAAGATTTTACTTCTTGCAAGGTAGGAATGTGATTTCCTATTAACAATATGTCATCGACATATAGAACTAGGAAAACTATATTACTCCCACTGAACTTCTTGTACACACAAGGCTCATCCTCGTTTTTGATGAAGCCAAACTTTTTGACTGATTCATCAAAACAATGATTCCAACTTCTTGATGCTTGCTTCAAACCATAAATGGCCTTTTGAAGCTTGCATACTTTATCAGGATTCTTTGGATCGACAAAACCTTCAGGCTGTGTCATGTACACATCCTCAACAAGGTTTCCATTTAGGAAAGCTGTTTTGACATCCATTTGCCATATTTCATAGTCATAATATGCTGCTATGGCAATAAGAATTCTGATGGACTTGATCATAGCTACTGGCGAAAAGGTTTCTTCATAGTCTATACCATGAACTTGTCGGTAACCTTTTGCCACTAACCTTGCTTTATAAGTCTGAATATTCCCATCCATGTCCGTTTTCAACTTGAAAACCCATTTGTGCCCTATTGCTTTAGCACCCTTTGGGAGATCAACCAAAGTCCATACTTTGTTGTCGTCCATGGATTGAATTTCTGACTTCATAGCATCAAGCCATTTTTCAGATTCTGAATTAGAGACAGCTTCCATGTACGTGGAAGGTTCATTCTCTTCTAACAGAATCAGATCATTTTCATTCGTGACGAGAAATCCATATCTCTCGGGCTCATGACGAACTCTACTTGATCTACGTTGGACTTGTGTTACTGGTTCTGACTCAACAACTTCTTGTGAATCAGGTTGTTCCATTTGAAACTCACTTTCAACTTGGTTATCCATATTTTCTTGTAGGTGTACTTTACTCCCACTGATTCCTTTGGAAATAAACTCTTTTTCCAGGAATGTACCACCCTTAGCAACAAACACTTTGTTTTCACTAGGATTGTAAAAGAAATAACCTTTAGTTTCCTTTGGATAACCAACAAAATTGCATTTCACAGATTTTGGTGATAACTTATCTGAAATCAAATATTTCACATAGGCTTCGCATCCCCAAATCTTGAGAAAAGACAAATTTGGTTTCTTACCAATCCATATCTCATATGGTGTCTTTTCAACTGCTTTTGATGGAACTCGGTTCAGTGTGAATGCCGCTGTTTCAAGTGCATATCCCCAAAAGGATAGAGGAAGATTTGTTTGACTCATCATAGACCGAACCATATCCAATAAAGTTCGGTTCCTCCTCTCAGACACACCATTCCACTGTGGTGTACCAGGAGGAGTTAATTGTGAGACAATCCCACAATTTCTAAGATGATCGTCGAACTCTTGGCTCAAATATTCACCACCTCGATCAGATCTAAGTGCTTTAATTGTCTTGCCAAGTTGGTTTTGTACTTCATTTTGGAAGGCTTTGAACATTTCAAAGGATTCCGACTTATGCTTCATTAGATATAGATAACCATATCTACTGAAGTCATCAGTGAACGTAATGAAGTATTGAAAACCACCTCTAGCAGTTGTGCTCATAGGCCCACATACATCTGTATGTATGAGTTCTAATAAGTCACTAGCCCTTTCACTGTGACCAGTAAAAGGACTCTTGGTCATCTTACCCATTAAACAAGACTCGCAAGTATCATATGTTTCAAAAACATCTAGACCCAAAATTCCATCTTTATGGAGTTTTGAAATGCGTTTCTCATTAATGTGTCCTAGACGACAGTGCCAGAGATAAGTAGGATTCACAATATTTGTTCTTATCCTTTTGGTATTTATGTTATATACATGCTCATCATAACCTTCACTAAGGTTCAACAAATAAAGACCATCATGTAAATCCGCATTTGCATAAAACAAGTCTTTATTGAAAAGCAATAAGTGATTATTCTCAATAACACATTTAAATCCTTCCTTGTCCAAACATGAAATAGAAATGATGTTCCTAGACAAATTAGGAACAAAATAACAATTATTCAAAAGAAGAACAAGTCCACTTGGCAACTTGAGCTCGTAGCGACCGACTTCATAAGCAGCAACTCTAGCTCCATTCGCCACATGGAATTCTACCTCGCCCTTCTTGAGCTTTCTACTTCCTCTAAGCCCCTGCACATTCATACAAATGTGAGAACCACAACCGGTATCTAATACCCACGAAGTAGAAACAGAAGTAGAATGAAGTATTTCAATAACATGAATACCTTGATTAGCGGTCTCACCGCCTCTCTTCTTCCTCAAGTCCTCCAAATAAAGCTTGCAATTTCTGCGCCAATGACCAGGCTGATTGCAGAAATGGCATGTGCCTTCCTTTGGAGGCTTTGCCTTGGTAACAGCTTTGGGCTTCTTTGCATCCTTCCCAAACTCTTTGGGTTTGTTTGCTTTACCCTTCTTCTTCTGGATCCTACCCTTTTGCACCATATGGATCCCTTTGGAGCTTGGCTTCTCTTTTATCGTTACTTCAGCGTTTTTCAGCATCCCATGCAGTTCGCTGACCGTTTTGTCCATATCATTCATGTGATAATTCATGACAAAATGGGAGTAACTCTCAGGAAGAGAATTAAGGATCAAATCCGTTGCCAACTCAGGTCTGAGTGGCGAACCAAGCCTCTCCAACTGATCAATGTACCCTTTCATCTTCAGAACATGGGCACTAACCGAACTCCCTTCGGTCATCTTGCACCCAACCAAAGACCTCAAGGTCTCATACCTTTCCCTTCTCGCTTGCTTTTGGAACATTTCCTTAAGCTCTTGAGACATCTCATATGCCTCAAATGTTTCCAGATCCTTCTGAAGTTCCGGAATCATTGATGCGAGCATCAGGCATTGTACATCAATCTGATCGTTTTGATGCTTGTGAAAAGCATCCTTCTCAGCTCTTGAAGCTGTGGTGGGTGGAGGGTTAGGGGGCAAAGGCCCATCCAGAACATACAGCTTTCGCTCTTGCTTGAGAACAATTCTCAAGTTGCGATACCAATCTAGATAATTGGTTCCGTTCAGTTTTTCCTTCTCAAGGATAGATCGAATAGAACCGGGATTGCTTGTGTTGGCCATTTATCTACAACAGAAAATATATGCAAAGTTAATTACATAAGAGAATTAAACTCCCACTAAAATTATAAAACCCTTTAAAATATTTAAGTGGGTAAAAGACCCAAAATCCATACTTAACCATAGCACTGCTTTGGCATGTCCCTATGATTAAATATAATTTCGGTAGACATCACCATGTCAATTACATCATTATGTAACTCTTTTAATTTATGAGATGCATGATATCATATATCATATTTAATTTGTATGTTACTCATCTCATCCTTGCCTCGGGCTCAAACACCTTTTTGATTAACCCTTTAGTTAAACCAATTACAACACAATGAGAATCACCTTTTCTCATATTATTGCTTCGCTAAGGTCACAACATGCGTACCCGCCCTGGCGGTATACCATGATGCGAACATAGTACTTGACAAGTGTTATACGTAATTGGGTGGCAAAAATATAAACTTCATAAGTTTATTTAGGGTTTATTAATTCCTGTGAGTTAATTGTATCATATACAATTTCATGGCATTAATATTAATCATACTTTTGTTAATATTAATTAGCATGGCATCTTATGGCATACAATTGTCTAGCATGCATATAGAATATCTAGCATGGCATCACATGGCATCTAAATAAAATAAAGCATGCATATGACTCGAACCGTGTTATGGTATGGTTTAAATCTACATTGATTTTCATAGGCCAATATGAAAATCAACAAGGTCATATCCTAGGTAGTAGCATCCATCACATGGTCATTGCACCGCCTCTTGGATCCGCCTCCACGTCTTTGCTTCCAAACACCATCTCATGGATTTATATTTTACAAAAAAAATTGCAACCTATACAATTTTTCTAGTAAAATAAATTTTACATATCATAAATTGTATCCTATACAATTTTTCTAGTAAAATTAAAAATTTAAAATTTACATAAATACAAACGACTCGCAGGTCGTATTTATATAAAACCATAATAAATAAAATAAAGCATCCACGGGGTCCAAAACCATACCATAACACCATGCATAAAATTATCAACAATAATTTTATATCTAAAAACATTTAGGGTTCAAAGTGGTAAAATACAATCACATTGTATTTAGAATTAATTAATTTGGAAAAATTCGTAAATATGCAGAAAACTATTTTCCACACTTAAAACGAAAAAGGGGTTAAAAACTGTCGGACAGCGGGCTGGACGGGCTGCGCATACTGCGCGCAGCCCATGCTGCGCAAGAAGCAGCAAGTGCAATTGCAAATTTGCAATTGCAGCCAACTAATTGCAATTGCAAATTTGCAATTGCAATTAATTGGCCAAAAAGTATTCTGGGCATTATGCCCAGAATACGAACAGTATATATATATATTTTTTTTTTTTTTTTTTTTTTTTTTAAATTGAATTGAAACAATTTCAATAAAAACCCATGAATCAAATTCATGATTCCAAAACCCCTTAAACATTCCAAATCATTAACATAAAATCATTCACAATGATTAATCAATAAAATCAAATTTTATTTTGTTATTCACAATAACATAGAACCCTAAATAAAACATACAAACCCCTAACAACAATTTTGATCCAATCAAAATCATACAAACCCTAACATGCAATTTTGATCCAATCAAAACATAAATCCAATTCAATCAAAATACAAGTGGCTCTGATACCACTGTTGGGGATTAATCACCAAAACAAAATACGCAGCGGAAAGAAAAGGATTAATCCCCGCCAAGGATCCATGTATATTGCATTGAATTGGAAGGAAGGGTTAAAGAATTACCTCTTAGTTCTTATAGGATTTGAATCAAAGGAACCAAATTAGCTTCCCTCTACGGTTGATCCACACGGAGCAATTGATTCACCGCGTGCTAGCGCCGGGATTGAAGAACGATTCTTCGAACGAGAGAGAGAGGCAGAAAATCAAAATTTTCTATATGTTCTTGGAAGAGAATTCGGCTGCCTCCTCCTTTCCTAGTGGTGGCCGAAATCTTTTGTGTGTTGGGAGTCTAGAGTTGTGTTAGGTTTAGGTCAAATATTTCCTTAAATAATTAACCTAAATAGTTAATTATAATTATAACCTAATACACCTATTAGTTATAATTATATATTAACCCACACAATTTAATATTAATTCTCAATTAACATTAAATCAAATCAATTCTCCATAATACATATATGTATATATAATATTATAATTAATTATATCTCCATATAATTTAATTATAATATGTAGCATACTTTATGTAATATTAATCACATTAATATTTATATATACATACATAAATATATATCACTATATATATTTATTCTCTTTCTCATTCATAAATTATTATCCAATAATAATTTATACCCGATAAGATGAACTTCATTTTGCTCTTGTGTGTGACCCCATAGGATCATATTAATTGGCAATAAGGAAATTACCATAATGTCCTTATAGGTCACAAGCGGACTCTAGCAAGCCATTACGACTACCCAATTAATATGATTGGAATGATCCAATACCTATTTATAGAATGTCATATTCCCTTTTGTCTCTTTGATATCAAGATTAATTATAAGACATGGTACACTTGTCAATCTTACATAATTAATCATATGCTTTCTCGATCTCAAAGTAAACTGTTCAGACAAATCAATTGATACTCTTATCAATTATTTGAGCACGGCCATGCATTTAACAGTCTTACTTATCGAGGGGCCCAGTGATATCGCTCTCTTGTTAGAGAGGGACAAAATCCCATATCTGTCACTCACATCCCTAAGCATGAGTCACATTGCACCCAACAACAGCCTTTATAACTACTCTGTTACAAGCAGCGTTTGACTGCGTCAAAGCACAACATGAGTTCATCCCGGAATCCATGGTGACCTCAGGTCAAAGGAATCAGCTGATGACACTACTATAATCAAGATCAGTTGTGACACGTGACCATGAACTTGATCTTATAGTGGGTCTCCAGCAACATGTTCTCTAACACATTGCCCGTGAGTATAATCTGTATCTGTATACACTATATTCATCTCATGAATATCCATTATCACTCACACTAGTCTTAGTTTGTTATTATTCCCATAATAACAATCGACTAGGGAAATTTAGAATTACACAATTAATTCATGGATACATTATCATAAATACTAACATACAAATATATATGATAAAATAAGTCTTTATTAATGACTTAAGAAGATTGTTTACATAATCCAACATTGGCTTAGGGCACAATCTCTAACATATCCGCCTTCCACCTTCCTTGCCTCGGGTAACATAAACCCGTTATCGGCTTATCTGCCTTCCACCTTCCTTGCCTCGGGTAACCTAAACCCGATATCGACTTATTCCACCTTGCACCTTCCATGCCTCGGGTAACCTAAACCCGGTATAGGCTTATTCGCCTTCCCGGATTTGGGTAACATAAACCCGAAATCGGCTTATCCGCCTTCCCCTTCCTTGCCTCCAGTAACATATACCCGGAATCGGCTTATTTTGCCTTCCACTTTCCTGGCCTCGGGGTATCATAAACCCGGAATCGGCTTATTCTGCCTACCACCTTCCTGGCCTAGGGCAATATATACCCGGTATCGGCTTATTCTCCCTTCCACCTTCCCTGCCTCGGGTAACATAAACCCAGTATCGGCTTATCCACCTTCATTATTCCGGGGCTCGGGTAACATAAACCCGGTATCAGCTTACCCACCTTCCACTTTCTTGGCCTCGGGTAACATAAACCCGGTCTCGGCTTATTCTGCCTTCCACCTTCCTGGCCTCAGGAAACATAATCCCGATATCGGCTTATCCACCTTCCACCTTCCTTGCCTCGGGTAACATAAACCCGGTATCAGCTTATCTGCCTTCAACCTTCCTTGCCTCAGGTAACCTAAACCCGGTATCGGCTTATTCCGCCTTCCACCTTCCTTGCCTCGGGTAATATAAACCCAGTATCGGCTTTTTTCGCCTTCCACCTTCCTTGCCTCGGGTAACATAAACCCAGTATCGGCTTATGCACCTTCCACTTTCCTGGCCACGTGTAACATAAACCCGGTATCGGCTTATTCTGCTTTCCACCTTCCTGGCCTCACGTAACATAAACCCAGTATCGGCGTATCCACCTTCCACCTTCCTTGCCTCGGGTAACCCAGACCCGGTATCGGCTTATCCGACTACCACCTTACATGCCTCGGGTAACCTAGGCGCAGTATCGGCTTATCCGCCTTCCACCTTCCTTGACTCGGGTAACCTAGACCTAGTATCGGCTTATCCGCCTTCCACCTTCCTTGCCTCGGGTAACATAAACCCATTATCGGCTTATCCGCCTTCCACCTTCCTTGCCTCAGGTAAGCTTGACCCAGTATCGGCTTATCCGCCTGCCACCTTCCTTGCCTCAGGTAACCTAAACCTAGTATCGGCTTATTCCGCCTTCCACCTTCCTTTCTTCGGGTAACATAAACCCGGTATCAGCTTACCCACCTTCCACTTTCTTGGCCTCAGGTAACATAAACCCGGTCTCGGCTTATTCTGCCTTCCACCTTCCAGGCCTCAGGAAACATAATCCCGATATCGGCTTATCCACCTTCCACCTTCCTTGCCTCGTGTAACCTAGACCCGGTATCGGCTTATCCTCCTTACACCTTCCTTGCCTCGAGTAACCTAGACTCGTTATCGGCTTATCCACTTTCCACCTTCTTTGCCTCGTGTAACCTAGACCTAGTAATGGCTTATCCACCTTCCACCTTCCTTGCCTCGAGTAACCTAGACTCGTTATCGTCTTATCCACCTTCCACCATCTTTGCCTCCTGTAACCTAGACCTAGTAATGGCTTATCCGCCTTCCACCTTCCTTGCCTCGGGTAACATAAACCCGTTATCGGCTTATCTGCCTTCCACCTTCCTTGCCTCGGGTAACCTAAACCCGATATCGACTTATTCCACCTTGCACCTTCCATGCCTCGGGTAACCTAAACCCGGTATAGGCTTATTCGCCTTCCCGGATTTGGGTAACATAAACCCGAAATCGGCTTATCCGCCTTCCCCTTCCTTGCCTCCAGTAACATATACCCGGAATCGGCTTATTTTGCCTTCCGCTTTCCTGGCCTCGGGTAGCATAAACCCGGAATCGGCTTATTCTGCCTACCACCTTCCTGGCCTAGGGCAATATATACCCGGTATCGGCTTATTCTCCCTTCCACCTTCCCTGCCTCGGGTAACATAAACCCAGTATCGGCTTATCCACCTTCATTATTCCGGGGCTCGGGTAACATAAACCCGGTATCAGCTTACCCACCTTCCACTTTCTTGGCCTCGGGTAACATAAACCCGGTCTCGGCTTATTCTGCCTTCCACCTTCCTGGCCTCAGGAAACATAATCCCGATATCGGCTTATCCACCTTCCACCTTCCTTGCCTCGGGTAACATAAACCCGGTATCGGCTTATCTGCCTTCAACCTTGCTTGCTTCAGGTAACCTAAACCCGGTATCGGCTTATTCCGCCTTCCACCTTCCTTGCCTCGGGTAATATAAACCCAGTATCGGCTTTTTTCGCCTTCCACCTTCCTTGCCTCGGGTAACATAAACCCAGTATCGGCTTATGCACCTTCCACTTTCCTGGCCACGTGTAACATAAACCCGGTATCGGCTTATTCTGCTTTCCACCTTCCTGGCCTCATGTAACATAAACCCAGTATCGGCGTATCCACCTTCCACCTTCCTTGCCTCGGGTAACCCAGACCCGGTATCGGCTTATCCGACTACCACCTTACATGCCTCGGGTAACCTAGGCGCAGTATCGGCTTATCCGCCTTCCACCTTCCTTGACTCGGGTAACCTAGACCTAGTATCGGCTTATCCGCCTTCCACCTTCCTTGCCTCGGGTAACATAAACCCATTATCGGCTTATCCGCCTTCCACCTTCCTTGCCTCGGGTAACCTAAACCCGATATCGACTTATTCCACCTTCCACCTTCCATGCCTCGGGTAACCTAAACCCGGTATCGGCTTATTCGCAATCCACTTTCCTTGCCTTAGGTAACATAAACCCGGTATTGACTTATTCTGCCTTCTTGGCCTTGGGTAACATAAACCAGGTATCGGCTTATCCGCCTTCCACCTTCCCTGCCTCGGGTAGCATATACCCGTTATCAGCTTAACCTCCTTCCTCCTTACTTGCCTCGGGTAACCAAAACCCTGTATCGGCTTATTCTGCCTTCCACCTTCCTTGCCTTGGGTAACCTAAACCCGGTATCAGCTTATCCGCCTTCCTATTTCCTTGCCTCGGGTAACATAAACCGGGTATCGTGTTATCTGCCTTCCACCTTCATTGCCTTAGGTAACATAGACCCGGTATCGGCTTATCCGCCTTCCACGTTCCTACCCTTGGGTAATTTAAACCCGTTATTGGTTTAATCTTCCTTCCACCTTCCTAACCTTGGGTAATATAGGCCCGGTATCGGCTTATTCAACTTCCACCTTCCTTGCCTTAGGTAAGATAACCCCGGTATTGGCTTATCCACCTTCCACCTTCCTTGCCTCGGGTAATATACACCCGATATCGGCTTATCCAACTTCCACCTTCCTTGCCTTAGGTAAGATAACCTCGGTATTGGCTTATCCACCTTCCAGCTTCCTTGCCTCGGGTAACAAAAACCCGGTATCGGCTTATCCGCCTTCCACCTTCCTGGCCTCAGGTAACATAAACCTGGTATCGGCTTATTCTGCCATCCAACTTCCTGGCCTTGGGTAACATAAACCTGGTATCAGCTTATTCCGCCTTCCACCTTCCTTGCATTGGGTAACATAAACCCGGTATCGGCATATCCTCCTTCCACTTTCTTGGCCTCGGGTAACGTGAACCCGGTATTGGCTTATCCATCTTCCACTTTCTTGGCCTTGCGTAACGTAAACCCGGTATCGGCTTATTCCGCTCTCCACCTTCCTAGCCTCGGGTAACATAAACCTTGTATCGGCTTATCCGCCTTCCACCTTCCTTGCCTCAGGTAACCTTGACCCAGTATCGGCTTATCCGCCTGCCACCTTCCTTGCCTCAGGTAACCTAAACCCGGTATCGGCTTATTCCGCCTTCCACCTTCCTTTCTTCGGGTAACATAAACCCGGTATCAGCTTACCTACCTTCCACTTTCTTGGCCTCGGGTAACATAAACCCGGTCTCGGCTTATTCTGACTTCCACCTGCCTGGCCTCAGGAAACATAATCCCGATATCGGCTTATCCACCTTCCACCTTCCTTGCTTCGGGTAACATAAACCCGGTACCGGCTTATCTGCCTTCAACCTTCCTTGCCTCAGGTAACCTAAACCCGGTATCGGCTTATTCTGCCTTCCACCTTCCTTGCCTCGGGTAATATAAACCCGGTCTCGGCTTTTTTCGCCTTCCACCTTCCTTGCCTCGGGTAACATAAACCCAGTATCGGCTTATCCACCTTCCACTTTCCTGGCCACGTGTAACATAAACCCGGTATCGGCTTATTCTGCTTTCCACCTTCCTGGCCTCAGGTAACATAAACCTAGTATCGGCGTATCCACCTTCCACCTTCCTTGCCTCGGGTAACCTAGACCCGGTATTGGCTTATCCGACTACCACCTTACATGCCTCGGGTAACCTAGGCGTAGTATCGGCTTATCTGCCTTCCACCTTCCTTGCCTTGGGTAACCTAGACCTAGTATCGGCTTATCCGCCTTCCCCCTTCCTTGCCTCGGGTAACATAAACCCATTATCGGCTTATCCGCCTTCCACCTTCCTTGCCTTGGGTAACCTAAACCCGATATCGACTTATTCCACCTTCCACCTTCCATGCCTCGGGTAACCTAAACCCGGTATCGGCTTATTCGCCTTCCACTTTCCTTGCCTTAGGTAACATAAACCCGGTATCGACTTATTCTGCCTTCTTGGCCTTGGGTAACATAAACCAGGTATCGGCTTATCCGCCTTCCACCTTCCTCGCCTCGGGTAACATATACCCGTTATCAGCTTAACCGCCTTCCTCCTTACTTGCGTCGGGTAACCAAAATCCTGTATCGGCTTATTCTGCCTTCCACTTTCCTTGCTTTGGGTAACCTAAACCCGGTATCAGCTTATTCGCCTTGCTATTTCCTTGCCTCGAGTAACATAAACCCGGTATCGTGTTATCTGCCTTCCACCTTCATTGCCTTAGGTAACATAAACCCGGTATCGGCTTATCCGCCTTCCACGTTCCTACCCTTGGGTAATATAAACCCGTTATTGGTTTATTCTTCCTTCCACCTTCCTAAACTCGGGTAATATAGACCCGGTATCGGCTTATTCAACTTCCACCTTCCTTGCCTTAGGTAAGATAACCCCGGTATTGGCTTATCCACCTTCCACCTTCCTTGCCTCGGGTAATATACACCCGATATCGGCTTATCCAACTTCCACCTTCCTTGCCTTAGGTAAGATAACCTCGGTATTAGCTTATCCACCTTCCACCTTCCTTGCCTCGGGTAACAAAAACCCGGTATCGGCTTATCCGCCTTCCACCTTCCTGGCCTCGGGGAACATAAACCCGGTATCGGCTTATTCCGCCATCCAACTTCCTGGCCTCGGGTAACATAAACCCGGTATCAGCTTATTCCACCTTCCACCTTCCTTGCCTTGGGTAACATAAACCCGGTATCGGCATATCCACCTTCCACTTTCTTGGCCTCGGGTAACGTGAACCCGGTATTGGCTTATCCATCTTCCACTTTCCTGGCCTCGCGTAACGTAAACCCGGTATCGGCTTATTCCGCTTTCCACCTTCCTAGCCTCGGGTAACATAAACCTGGTATCGGCTTATCCGCCTTCCACCTTCCTTGCCTCAGGTAACCTTGACCCAGTATCGGCTTATCCGCCTGCCACCTTCCTTGCCTCAGGTAACCTAAACCTAGTATCGGCTTATTCCGCCTTCCACCTTCCTTTCTTCGGGTAACATAAACCCGGTATCAGCTTACCCACCTTCCACTTTCTTGGCCTCAGGTAACATAAACCCGGTCTCGGCTTATTCTGCCTTCCACCTTCCAGGCCTCAGGAAACATAATCCCGATATCGGCTTATCCACCTTCCACCTTCCTTGCCTCGTGTAACCTAGACCCGGTATCGGCTTATCCTCCTTACACCTTCCTTGCCTCGAGTAACCTAGACTCGTTATCGGCTTATCCACTTTCCACCTTCTTTGCCTCGTGTAACCTAGACCTAGTAATGGCTTATCCACCTTCCACCTTCCTTGCCTCGAGTAACCTGGACTCGTTATCGTCTTATCCACCTTCCACCATCTTTGCCTCCTGTAACCTAGACCTAGTAATGGCTTATCCGCCTTCCACCTTCCTTGCCTCGGGTAACATAAACCCGTTATCGGCTTATCTGCCTTCCACCTTTCTTGCCTCGGGTAACCTAAACCCGATATCGACTTATTCCACCTTGCACCTTCCATGCCTCGGGTAACCTAAACCCGGTATAGGCTTATTCGCCTTCCCGGATTTGGGTAACATAAACCCGAAATCGGCTTATCCGCCTTCCCCTTCCTTGCCTCCAGTAACATATACCCGGAATCGGCTTATTTTGCCTTCCACTTTCCTGGCCTCGGGTAGCATAAACCCGGAATCGGCTTATTCTGCCTACCACCTTCCTGGCCTAGGGCAATATATACCCGGTATCGGCTTATTCTGCCTTCCACCTTCCCTGCCTCGGGTAACATAAACCCAGTATCGGCTTATCCACCTTCATTATTCCGGGGCTCGGGTAACATAAACCCGGTATCAGCTTACCCACCTTCCACTTTCTTGGCCTCGGGTAACATAAACCCGGTCTCGGCTTATTCTGCCTTCCACCTTCCTGGCCTCAGGAAACATAATCCCGATATCGGCTTATCCACCTTCCACCTTCCTTGCCTCGGGTAACATAAACCCGGTATCGGCTTATCTGCCTTCAACCTTCCTTGCCTCAGGTAACCTAAACCCGGTATCGGCTTATTCCGCCTTCCACCTTCCTTGCCTCGGGTAATATAAACCCAGTATCGGCTTTTTTCGCCTTCCACCTTCCTTGCCTCGGGTAACATAAACCCAGTATCGGCTTATGCACCTTCCACTTTCCTGGCCACGTGTAACATAAACACGGTATCGGCTTATTCTGCTTTCCACCTTCCTGGCCTCACGTAACATAAACCCAGTATCGGCGTATCCACCTTCCACCTTCCTTGCCTCGGGTAACCCAGACCCGGTATCGGCTTATCCGACTACCACCTTACATGCCTCGGGTAACCTAGGCGCAGTATCGGCTTATCCGCCTTCCACCTTCCTTGCCTCGGGTAACATAAACCCATTATCGGCTTATCCGCCTTCCACCTTCCTTGCCTCGGGTAACCTAAACCCGATATCGACTTATTCCACCTTCCACCTTCCATGCCTCGGGTAACCTAAACCCGGTATCGGCTTATTCGCAATCCACTTTCCTTGCCTTAGGTAACATAAACCCGGTATTGACTTATTCTGCCTTCTTGGCCTTGGGTAACATAAACCAGGTATCGGCTTATCCGCCTTCCACCTTCCCTGCCTCGGGTAACATATACCCGTTATCAGCTTAACCTCTTTCCTCCTTACTTGCCTCGGGTAACCAAAACCCTGTATCGGCTTATTCTGCCTTCCACCTTCCTTGCCTTGGGTAACCTAAACCCGGTATCAGCTTATCCGCCTTCCTATTTCCTTGCCTCGGGTAACATAAACCGGGTATCGTGTTATCTGCCTTCCACCTTCATTGCCTTAGGTAACATAAACCCGGTATCGGCTTATCCGCCTTCCACGTTCCTACCCTTGGGTAATTTAAACCCGTTATTGGTTTAATCTTCCTTCCACCTTCTTAACCTTGGGTAATATAGACCCGGTATCGGCTTATTCAACTTCCACCTTCCTTGCCTTAGGTAAGATAACCCCGGTATTGGCTTATCCACCTTCCACGTTCCTTGCCTCGGGTAATATACACCCGATATCGGCTTATCCAACTTCCACCTTCCTTGCCTTAGGTAAGATAACCTCGGTATTGGCTTATCCACCTTCCAGCTTCCTTGCCTCGGGTAACAAAAACCCGGTATCGGCTTATCCGCCTTCCACCTTCCTGGCCTCAGGTAACATAAACCCGGTATCGGCTTATTCTGCCATCCAACTTCCTGGCCTTGGGTAACATAAACCCGGTATCAGCTTATTCCGCCTTCCACCTTCCTTGCCTTGGGTAACATAAACCCGGTATCGGCATATCCTCCTTCCACTTTCTTGGCCTCGGGTAACGTGAACCCGGTATTGGCTTATCCATCTTCGACTTTCTTGGCCTTGCGTAACGTAAACCCGGTATCGGCTTATTCCGCTCTCCACCTTCCTAGCCTCGGGTAACATAAACCTTGTATCGGCTTATCCGCCTTCCACCTTCCTTGCCTCAGGTAACCTTGACCCAGTATCGGCTTATCCGCCTGCCACCTTCCTTGCCTCAGGTAACCTAAACCCGGTATCGGCTTATTCCGCCTTCCACCTTCCTTTCTTCGAGTAACATAAACCCGGTATCAGCTTACCCACCTTCCACTTTCTTGGCCTCGGGTAACATAAACCCGGTCTCGGCTTATTCTGACTTCCACCTGCCTGGCCTCAGGAAACATAATCCCGATATCGGCTTATCCACCTTCCACCTTCCTTGCCTCGGGTAACATAAACCCGGTATCGGCTTATCTGCCTTCAACCTTCCTTGCCTCAGGTAACCTAAACCCGGTATCGGCTTATTCTGCCTTCCACCTTCCTTGCCTCGGGTAATATAAACCCGGTATCGGCTTTTTTCGCCTTCCACCTTCCTTGCCTCAGGTAACATAAACCCAGTATCGGCTTATCCACCTTCCACTTTCCTGGCCACGTGTAACATAAACCCGGTATCGGCTTATTCTGCTTTCCACCTTCCTGGCCTCAGGTAACATAAACCTAGTATCGGCGTATCCACCTTCCACCTTCCTTGCCTCGGGTAACCTAGACCCGGTATCGGCTTATCCGACTACCACCTTACATGCCTCGGGTAACCTAGGCGTAGTATCGGCTTATCTGCCTTCCACCTTCCTTGCCTTGGGTAACCTAGACCTAGTATCGGCTTATCCGCCTTCCACCTTCCTTGCCTCGGGTAACATAAACCCATTATCGGCTTATCCGCCTTCCACCTTCCTTGCCTTGGGTAACCTAAACCCGATATCGACTTATTCCACCTTCCACCTTCCATGCCTCGGGTAACCTAAACCCGGTATCGGCTTATTCGCCTTCCACTTTCCTTGCCTTAGGTAACATAAACCCGGTATCGACTTATTCTGCCTTCTTGGCCTTGGGTAACATAAACCAGGTATTGGCTTATCCGCCTTCCACCTTCCTCGCCTCGGGTAACATATACCCGTTATCAGCTTAACCGCCTTCCTCCTTACTTGCGTCGGGTAACCAAAATCCTGTATCGGCTTATTCTGCCTTCCACTTTCCTTGCTTTGGGTAACCTAAACCCGGTATCAGCTTATCCGCCTTGCTATTTCCTTGCCTCGGGTAACATAAACCCGGTATCGTGTTATCTGCCTTCCACCTTCATTGCCTTAGGTAACATAAACCCGGTATCGGCTTATCCGCCTTCCACGTTCCTACCCTTGGGTAATATAAACCCGTTATTGGTTTATTCTTCCTTCCACCTTCCTAACCTCGGGTAATATAGACCCGGTATCGGCTTATTCAACTTCCACCTTCCTTGCCTTAGGTAAGATAACCCCGGTATTGGCTTATCCACCTTCCCCCTTCCTTGCCTCGGGTAATATACACCCGATATCGGCTTATCCAACTTCCACCTTCCTTGCCTTAGGTAAGATAACCTCGGTATTAGCTTATCCACCTTCCACCTTCCTTGCCTCGGGTAACAAAAACCCGGTATCGGCTTATCCGCCTTCCACCTTCCTGGCCTCGGGTAACATAAACCCGGTATCGGCTTATTCCGCCATCCAACTTCCTGGCCTCGGGTAACATAAACCCGGTATCAGCTTATTCCGCCTTCCACCTTCCTTGCCTTGGGTAACATAAACCCGGTATCAGCATATCCACCTTCCACTTTCTTGGCCTCGGGTAACGTGAACCCGGTATTGGCTTATCCATCTTCCACTTTCCTGGCCTCGCGTAACGTAAACCCGATATCGGCTTATTCCGCTTTCCACCTTCCTAGCCTCGGGTAACATAAACCTGGTATCGGCTTATCCGCCTTCCACCTTCCTTGCCTCAGGTAACCTTGACCCAGTATCGGCTTATCCGCCTGCCACCTTCCTTGCCTCAGGTAACCTAAACCTAGTATCGGCTTATTCCGCCTTCCACCTTCCTTTCTTCGGGTAACATAAACCCGGTATCAGCTTACCCACCTTCCACTTTCTTGGCCTCAGGTAACATAAACCCGGTCTCGGCTTATTCTGCCTTCCACCTTCCTGGCCTCAGGAAACATAATCCCGATATCGGCTTATCCACCTTCCACCTTCCTTGCCTCGTGTAACCTAGACCCGGTATCGGCTTATCCTCCTTACACCTTCCTTGCCTCGAGTAACCTAGACTCGTTATCGGCTTATCCACTTTCCACCTTCTTTGCCTCGTGTAACCTAGACCTAGTAATGGCTTATCCACCTTCCACCTTCCTTGCCTCGAGTAACCTAGACTCGTTATCGTCTTATCCACCTTCCACCATCTTTGCCTCCTGTAACCTAGACCTAGTAATGGCTTATCCGCCTTCCACCTTCCTTGCCTCGGGTAACATAAACCCGTTATCGGCTTATCTGCCTTCCACCTTCCTTGCCTCGGGTAACCTAAACCCGATATCGACTTATTCCACCTTGCACCTTCCATGCCTCGGGTAACCTAAACCCGGTATAGGCTTATTCGCCTTCCCGGATTTGGGTAACATAAACCCGAAATTGGCTTATCCGCCTTCCCCTTCCTTGCCTCCAGTAACATATACCCGGAATCGGCTTATTTTGCCTTCCACTTTCCTGGCCTCGGGTAGCATAAACCCGGAATCGGCTTATTCTGCCTACCACCTTCCTGGCCTAGGGCAATATATACCCGGTATCGGCTTATTCTGCCTTCCACCTTCCCTGCCTCGGGTAACATAAACCCAGTATCGGCTTATCCACCTTCATTATTCCGGGGTTCGGGTAACATAAACCCGGTATCGGCTTATCCACCTTCCACTTTCCTGGCCACGGGTAACGTAAACCTGGTATCGGCTTATCCACCTTCCACTTTCCTGGCCTCGGGTAATGAAAACCCAGTATCGGCTTATTTTGCCTTCCACATTCCTGGCCTCGGGTAACATAAACTTGGTATCGGCTTATCCGCCTTCCACCTTCCTTGCCTCGAGAAACCTAGACCCGGTATCGGCTTATCCGCCATCCACCTTCCTTGCCTCGGGTAACCTAGACCTAGTAACGGCCCATCCGCCTTCCACCATCCTTGCCTCGGCTAACCAAGACCCGATGTCCGCTTATCCGCCTTCCACCTTCCTAGCCTCAGGTACCATATGCCCGTTATCAGCTTAACCGCCTTCCACGTTACTTGCCTCGGGTAACCTAAACCCGGTATCAGCTTATCCACCTTCCACTTTCCTTGCCTCGAGTAACATAAAGCCGTTATCGGTTTATTCCACCTTCCACCATCCTTGCCTCGGGTAACATAAACCCGGTATCGGGTTATCCGCCTTCCACCTTCATTGCCTCAGGTAACATAAACCTGGTATCAGCTTATCCGCCTTCCACCTTCCTACCCTCGGGTAATATAAACCCGTTATCGGTTTATTGCGCCTTCCACCTTCCTAGCCTCGGGTAATATAGACCCGATATCGGCTTATCCAACTTCCACCTTCTTTCCCTTAGGTAAGATAACCTCAGTATTGGCTTATCCACCTTCCACCTTTCTTGCCTCGGGTAACATAAACCCAGTGCCGGCTTATCTGCCTTCCACCTTCCTGGCCTCGGGTAAAATAAACCCGATATCGCTTATTCCGCCTTCCATGTTCTTGGCCTCGGGTAACATAAACCCAGTATCAGCTTATTCCGCCTTCCATCTTCCTGGCCATGGGTAACATAAATCCGATATAAGCTTATTCCGCCTTCCACCTTGCTTGCCTCGGGTAACATAAACCCGGTATCGGCTTATCCACCTTCCACTCTCCTGGCCTCGGGTAACGTGAACCCGGTATTGGCTTATCCACCTTCCACTTTCCTGGCCTCGGGTAACATAAACCTGGTATCGGCTTATCCGCCTTCCACCTTCCTTGCGTCAGGTATCCTTAACCCAGTATCGGCTTATCCGCCTTCCACCTTCCTTGCCTCAGGTAACCTAAACTCGGTATCAGCTTATTTCGCCTTCCACCTTCCTTGCCTTGGGTAATATAAACCCGATATCATCATAACTGCCTTCCGCTTTCCAAGTTTCGGGTAACCTATACCCGGTATCGGCTTATTCCCCCTTCCACCTTCCTTACCTTAGGTAACCTAAACCCGGTATCAGCTCCTTGCCTCGGGCAATGTAAACTCGGTATCGGCTTATTCCGCCTTCCACTTTCTTGGCCTCGGGTAACATAAACCTGGTATCAGCTTATCCCTCCTTCCACCTTCCGGGCCTCGGGTAACATAAACCTGGTATCAGCTTTTTCCGCCTTCCACCTTCCTCGCCTCGGGTAACATAAACCCGGTATCGGCTTATCCGCCTTCCACCTTCATTGCCTCGGGTAACCTAGACTCGGTATCATATTATCCGGCTTCCACCTTCCTTGCCTTAGGTAATATAAACCCGGTATCGGCTTATCCGCCTTCTGCTTTCCTGGACTCGGGTAACATATACCTGGTATCGGCTTATTCCGCCTTCCACCTTCCTTTCATCAGGTAATATAAACCTAGTATTGGCTTATCCGCCTTCCACTTTCTTAGCCTCGGGTAACATAATCCAGGTATCGGCTTATTCCGCCTTCGACCTTCATTTCTTCGGGTAACATAAACCCTGTATCAGCTTATCCACCTTCCACTTTCCTGGCCTCGGGTAACATAATCCCGGTATCAGCTTATTCTGCCTTCCACCTTCATAGTCTCAGGAAACATAGACCCGGTATCGGCTTATCTACCTTCCACCTTCCTTGCTTTGTGTAACCTAGGCCCGGTGTCGGCTCATCCGCCTTACACCTTTCTTGGCTCGGGTAAACTAGGACCGGTATAGGCTTATCCGCCTTCCACCTTCCTTGCCTCGGGTAACCTAAACCCGGTATCGGCTTATCCGACTTCCACTTTCCTTGCCTTGGGTAACATAAACCCAGAATCGGCTTATTCCGCCTTCCAAGCCTTGGGTAACATAAACAAGGTATCGGCTTATCCGCCTTCCCCCTTCCTTGCCTCAAGTAACATAAACCCGGAATCGACTTATTCTGCCTTCCACCTTTCTTGCCTCGAGTAACATAAACCCGGTATCAGCTTATCCGCCTTCCACTTTCCTGGCCTAGGGTAGCATAAACCCGGTATCGGCTTATTCCGCCTACCACCTTCCTGGCCTTAGGTAACATAAAGCCGGTATCGGCCTATTCCATCTTCCGCCTTCGTAGCCTGGGGTAACATAAACCCGGCATCGGCTCATCCACCTTCCACTTTCCTGGCCTCGGGTAACGTAAACCCAGTATCGGCTTCTCCACCTTCCACTTTCCCTGCCTCGGGTAATGTAAAACCGGTATTGGCTTATCCACCTTCCACCTTCCTGGCCTCGGGTAATGTAAACCTGGTATCGGCTTATTCCGTCTTCCACCTTCCTGGCCTTAGGTAACATAAAGGTGGTATCGGCCTATTCCGTCTTCCACCTTCGTGGCCTCGGGTAACATAAACCCGGTATCGGCCTATTCCGTCTTCCACCTTCGTAGCCTCGGGTAACATAAACCCGGTATCGGCTCATCCACCTTCCACTTTCCTGGCCTCGGGTAACGTAAACGCGGTATCGGCTTATTCCGACTACCACCTTCCTGGCCTTAGGTAACTTAAAGCCGGTATCGGCCTATTCCGTTTTCCACCATCGTAGCCTCGAGCAACATAAACCCGCTATAGGCTCACCCACCTTCCACTTTCCTGGCCTCGGGTAACGTAAACCCAGTATCGGCTTCACCACCGTCCACTTTCCTGGCCTCGGGTAATGTAAACCCGGTATCGGCTTATCCACCTTGCACTTTCCTGGCCTCGGGTAATGTAAACCTGGTATCGGCTTATTCCACCTTCCACCTTCCTGGCCTCGGGTAATGTAAACCTGGTATCGGCTTATCCGCCTTCCCCCTTCTTTGCCTCAAGTACCATAAACCCGGAATCGACATATTCTGCCTTCCACCTTTCTTGCCTTGAGTAACATAAACCCGGTATCAGCTTATCCACCTTCCACTTTCCTGGCCTAGGGTAACATAAACCCGGTATCGGCTTATTCCGCCTACCACCTTCCTAGCCTTAGGTAACATAAAGCCGGTATCGGCCTATTCCGTCTTCCACCTTCGTAGCCTGGGGTAACATAAACCCAGCATCGGCTCATCCACCTTCCAATTTCCTGGCCTCGGGTAACGTAAACCCGGTATCGGCTTCTCTACCTTCCACTTTCCCTGCCTCGGGTAATGTAAAACCGGTATCGGCTTATCCACCTTCCACTTTCCTGGCCTCGGGTAATGTAAACCTGGTATCGGCTTATTCCATCTTCCACCTTCCTGGCGTTAGGTAAAATAAAGGTGGTATCGGCCCATTCCGTCTTCCACCTACGTGGCCTCGGGTAACATAAACCCGGTATCGGCCTATTCCGTCTTCCACCTTCGTAGCCTCGGGTAACATAAACCCGGTATCGGCTCATCCACCTTCCACTTTCCTGGCCTCGGGTAACGTAAACGCGGTATCGGCTTATTCCACCTACCACCTTCCTGGCCTTAGGTAACATAAAGCCGGTATCGGCCTATTCCGTTTTCCACCATCGTAGCCTCGAGTAACATAAACCCGCTATCGGCTCATCCACCTTCCGCTTTCCTGGCCTCGGGTAACGTAAACCCGGTATCAACTTCTCCACCGTCCACTTTCCTGGCCTCGGGTAATGTAAACCCGGTATCGGCTTATCCACCTTCCACTTTCCTGGCCACGGGTAATGTAAACCTGGTATCGGCTTATTCCGCCTTCCACCTTCCTGGCCTCGGGTAATGTAAACCCGGTATCGGCTTATCCGCCTTCCACCTTCCTTGCCTCGGGTAACCTAGTCCCGGTATCGGCTTATCCGCCCACAACCTTCCTTGCCTCAGGTAACCTAGACCCAGTGTCGGCTTATCCGCATTCCACCTTCCTTGCCTCGGGTATCATAAACTCGTTATCAGATTAACTGCCTTCCACCTTTCTTGCCTCGGGTAACCTAAACCCGGTATCGCCTTAGTCCGCCATCCACCTTCCTTGCTCGGGTAACCTAAACCCAGTATCAGCTTATCTGCCTTCCACTTTCCTTGCCTCGGATAACATAAACCCGTTATCGGTTTATTCTGCCTTCCACCTTCCTTGCCTCGGGTAAGATAAACCCGGTATCGTGTTATCCGCCTTCCACCATCATTTCTTCAGGTAACATAAACCCGGTATCGGCTTATCCACCTTCCACCTTCCTGCCTTTGGGTACTATACACCCGTTATCGGTTTATTCCGCCTTCCACCTTCCTAGCCTCAGGTAATATAGACCCGGTATTGGCTTATCCAACTTCCACATTCCTTGCCTTAGGTAAGATAACCCCGGTATTGGCTTATCCGCCTTCCACCTTCCTTGCCTCGGGTAACATAAACCCAGTATCGGCTTATCCGCTTTCCACCTTCCTAGCCTCGGGTAACATAAACCTGGTATCGGCTTATCCGCCTTCCACCTTCCTTGCCTCAGGTAACCTTGACCCAGTATCGCCTTATCTGCCATCCACTTGCCTTGCCTCGGGTAACATAAACCCGACATCGACTTATTCCGACTTCCACTTTCCTTGCCTCGAGTAACATAAACCCGGTATCGACTTATCCGCCTTCCCCCTTCCTTGCCTCAAGTAATATAAACCCAAAATCGACTTATTCTGCCTTCCACCTTTCTTGCCTCGAGTAACATAAACCCAGTATCAGCTTATCCGCCTTCCACTTCCCTAGCCTAGGGTAACATAAACCCGGTATCGGCTTATTCTGCCTACCACCTTCTTGGCCTTAGGTAACATAAAGCTGGTATCGGCCTATTCCGTCTTCCACCTTCGTAGCCTAGGGTAACATAAACCCGGTATCGGCTCATCCACCTTCCACTTTCCTGGCCTCGGGTAGCGTAAACCTGGTATCGGCTTATTCCTCCTTCCACATCCCTGGCCTCGGGTAACATAAACCCAGTATCGGCTTATTCTGCCTTCCAGCTTCCTGGCCTCGGGTAGCATAAACCCGGTATCAGCTTATTCCGCCTTCCACCTTCCTTGCCTCGGGTAAGATAAACCCGGTCTTGGCTTATCCACCTTCCACTTTCCTGGCCTCGGGTAACGTAAACCCGGTATCGGCTTATTCCACTTTCCACCTTCCTAGCCTCGGGTAACATAAACCTGGTATCGGCTTATCCGCCTTCCACCTTCCTTGCCTCAGGTAACCTTGACCCAGTATCGCCTTTTCCGCCTTCCACTTTCCTTGCCTCGGGTAACTTAAACCCGGTATCAACTTATCCGACTTCCACTTTCCTTGCCTCGAGTAACATAAACCCAGAATCGGCTTATTCCGCCTTCCTGGCCTTGGGTAACATAAACCCAGTGTCGACTTATCCGCCTTCCCCCTTCCTTCCCTCAAGTAATATAAACCCGGAATCGACTTATTCTGCCTTCCACCTTTCTTGCCTTGAGTAACATAAACCCAGTACCAGCTTATCCGCCTTCCACTTTCCTGGCCTTGGGTAACATAAACCCGGTATCGGCTTATTCTGCCTACCACCTTCTCGGCCTTAGGTAACATAAAGCCGGTATCGGCCTATTCCGTCTTCCACCTTCGTAGCCTGGAGTAACATAAACCCGGTATCGGCTCATCCACCTTCCACTTTCCTGGCCTCGGGTAACGTAAACCCGGTATTGGCTTCTTTACCTTCCACTTTCCCGGCCTCGGGTAATGTAAACCCGGTATCAGCTTATCCACCTTCCACTTTCCTGGCCTCGGGTAATGTAAACCTGGCATCGGCTTAACCGCCTTCGACTTTTATGGCCTCGGGTAACATATACCCGGTATCGGCTTATTCCGCCTTCCACCTTCCTTGCCTCTGGTAACCTAAACCCTGTATCAGCTCCTTGCCTCAGGTAATATAAACCCGGTATCGGCTTATTATGCCTTCCACTTTCATGGCCTCGGGTAACATAAACCCGGTATCGGCTTATTCCTCCTTCCACCTTCCTGGCCTCGGGTAAGATAAACCCTATATCGGCTTTTTCCGCCTTCCACCTTCCTTGCCTCGGGTAACATAAACCTAGTATTGGCTTATCCGCCTTCCACCTTCCTTGCCTCGGGTAACATAAACCTAGTATTGGCTTATTCAGCCGTCCATCTTCCTTCCCTCGGGTAATATAAACCCGGTATCGGCTTATCCAACTTCCACTTTCCTGGCCTCGGGTAACATAATCCCGGTATCGGCTTATTTCGCCTTACACCTTTCTTTCCTCGGGTAACATAAACCTCGGTCTCAGCTTATCCACCTTCCACTTCCCTGGCCTTGGGTAACATAAACCCGGTATCGGCTTATCCACCTTCCACTTCCTTGCCTTAGGTAACCTAGACCCGGTATCGTCTTATCGGACTTCCACCTTCCTTGCCTCAAGTAACCTAAACTCGGTATTGGCTTATTCCGCCTTCCACCTTTCTTGCCTCAAGTAACCTAAACCCGGCATCGGCTTTTTCTGCCTTCCACGTTCCTGGCCTCGGGCAACATATACCCGGTATCGGCTTATCCAACTTCCACATTCCTTGCCTTAGGTAAGATAACCTTGGTATTGGCTTATCTACCTTCCACCTTCCTTGCCTCGGGTAACATAAACTCGGTATCAGCTTATCCGCCTTCCACCTTCCTGGCCTCGTGTAACATAAACCAGGTATCGGCTTATTCCTCCTTCCACATTCCTGGCCTCGGGTAACATAAACCCAGTATCGGCTTCTTCCGCCTTCCACCTTCCTGGCCTCGGGTAACATAAACCCGGTATTGGCTTATCCACCTTCCACTTTCCTGGCCTCGGGTAACGTAAACCCGGTATTGGCTTATTCCGCATTGCACCTTCCTAGCATCGGGTAACATAAACCTGGTATGGGCTTATCCCCCTTCCACCTTCCTTGCCTCAGGTAACCTTGACCCAGTATCGCCTTATCCGCCTTCCACTTTCCTTGCCTTCGCCTTCCACCTTCCTTGCCTCGGGTAACCTAGGCCCGGTATCGGCTTATCCGCCTTCCACCTTCCTTGCCTTGGGTAACCTAAACCCGGTATCGGCTTATCTGACTTCCACTTTCCTTGCCTCGAGTAACATAAACCCAGAATCGGCTTATTCCGCCTTCCTGGCCTTGGGTTACATAAACCCGGTATCGGCTTATCCGCCAACCACCTTCCTGGCCTTAGGTAACATAAAGCCGGTATCGGCCTACTCCGTCTTCCACCTTCGTAGCCTCGGGTAACATATACCCGGTATCGGCTCATCCACCTTCCGCTTTCCTGGCCTTGGGAAACGTAAACCCGGTATCGGCTTCTTTACCTTCCACTTTCCCGGCCTTGGGTAATGTAAACCCGGTATCGGCTTATCCACCCTCCACTTTCCTGGCCTCGGGTAATGTAAACCTGGTATCGGCTTAACCGCCTTCGACTTTCATGGCCTCGGGTAACATATACCCGGTATCGGCTTATTCCGCCTTCCACCCTCCTTGCCTCTGGCAACCTAAACCCGGTATCAGCTCCTTGCCTCAGGTAACATAAACCCGGTATCGGCTTATTCTGCCTTCCACTTTCATGGCCTCGGGTAACATAAACCCGGTATCGGCTTATTCCTCCTTCCACCTTCCTGGCCTCGGGTAAGATAAACCCGGTATCGGCTTTTTCCTCCTTCCACCTTCCTTGCCTCGGGTAACAAAAACCCGGTATCGGCTTATCTGCCTTCCACCTTCCTTGCCTCAGGTAACCTAAACCCGGTATCGGCTTATTCCGCCTTCCACCTTCCTTGCCTCGGGTAATATAAACCCGGTATCGGCTTTTTTCGCCTTCCACCTTCCTTGCCTCGGGTAACATAAACCCAGTATCGGCTTACCCTGTTGGGATTCGTCATTGGAAAAATAACGTGGCGCAGCGGAAAATACACCGCTTAAAATTTCCTAGAATCCACCTATCGTGTCCAATTACTATTGATTAGAATAAAATCAAAAAAGAATCAAGAGAGATTAACTCACCGGATTTGTCTCCTCTAGAGACTGCTGCAGAATCGTTTCTTGAAACTGCGATCTCCAAAGTCCGGTGCACGACCAACTATTGAGCGGGAACCGGTGCTAGCCGAATACGCGAAGGAATGGAGGTTTATTGCTGGGATTTTCGGTTGTTTTGGGGCTGCTATTGGTGGCTGAAATTTCCAGAAATTAATTAGAGTTGAATTAGGGTTTTATTGCTTAAGTGTGCCCTTATATAGACTCCTTGTCTAATTGGGTTCTAATTAGGTTAATTTATCCCAAGCCCACTAGGATTATAATTACATAAATAAACTTTAATTAAAAAGTATATACTATGTAATTTAATTCCATTTGGCTAAATTTAATTACCCCTAAATAAAATTAAATCACACTTAAGTTAATACAATACATGTATTTAATTTTCCTCCTTAGGAAAATTATTTAATTAATTGTTTACTTTATGTAATTCAATTAATTGATAAATTAATTAATTACATTATGTAAACTTATTAATTAAATTAAATTCAACCCAATGTCAATTAATTACCTTGACACCAAATGTCAACTAATTAATTAACGCATTCCTTCCAATGTACATTACATGTACAATTTCTATAAGTTCCAGCTCAGTTGATCTATGTGCACGATCCTATGGGTCTGTCTTTATGTTGGCAGTAGGCCCAAGGCCCACAGACTGTAAGTGGGTTCTAGCAAACCATTACAGCCCCCAATTAAGACAGAGATGCAGCAGTCTTTAGAAGACACTCACCCGGTAGTAATCTCATAGTGTCCTTTGCCTAACGATATTGATATGAATAAACAAGAGGCATGGTGTCTGTCATTCCTCTTCTGTTGTTTATTATATTTCTTGATCTTGAGTTGACTGATTAATCAAATAAGCAACCAACTTATTTGGGTATGGCCATACACTTATCAGTCCCACTCATCAAGTGGCCAATGATATCATCTCGGTGTTACCCGAGTGGCAATTCCATCACTTCATCATCAATATCAACATGTTCACCGGTTCACCCAATCATACCCATATTTAGCATCCTTTTACAGACCTGTTAGGCGTTTGTCAAAGTGAATCGGATTCCATATCGATATTATAATGAAATCTGGTCTGAGGACAAAAGAGACCTACTCAAGAAAGACCTATGACGTGACAATCATGTGGCTTTCTTGTGCGGATCGATCCAGTCCCATGTCAACGACATGTACCTATATTCATGACTGACTATACAAGTACTATGGCTAGTTAATAACTACCATACAGTCATCGAATATACAAGTCTGTGGTTCTATTCGTTCCCACGATTAGAACAGACCTGGGATAGATTTTATGATTATCAATCAATGGATACTCTACTCATATTATAGCACAAGATATAAATGAAATAGATTAATTGCCTTTAGTAATGTGACACAAATAATGTATTTATACAATGAGTCTTAATGTATCATACAAAATACAAGAATCCAATGCCCTAAGAACTAGGGCACACCAACATATCCACCTTCCACTTTCCTTGCCACGTGTAACATAAACCCGGTTTCGGCTTATTCTGCTTTCCACCTTCTTGGCCTCAGGTAACATAAACCCAGTATCGGCGTATCCACCTTCCACCTTCCTTGCCTCGGGTTACCTAGACCCGGTATCGGCTTATCCGACTTCCACCTTACATGCCTCGGGTAACCTAGACCCAGTATCGGCTTATCCGCCTTCCACCTTCCTTGCCTCGGGTAACCTAGACCTAGTATCGGCTTATCCGCCTTCCACCTTCCTTGCCTCGGGTAACATCAACCCATTATCGGCTTATCCGCCTTCCACCTTCCTTGCCTCGGGTAACCTAAAACCGATATCGGCTTATTCCACCTTCCACCTTCCATGCCTCGGGTAACCTAAACCCGGTATCGGCTTATTCGCCTTCCACTTTCCTTGCCTTAGGTAACATAAACCCGGTATCGACTTATTCTGCCTTCTTGGCCTTGGGTAACATAAACCCGGTATCGGCTCATCCGCCTTCCACCTTCCTCGCCTTGGGTAACATATACCCGTTATCAGCTTAACCGCCTTCCTCCTTACTTGCCTTGGGTAACCAGAACCCTGTATCGGCTTATTCTGCCTTCCACCTTCCTTGCCTCAGGTAACCTAAACCCGGTATCAGCTTATCCGCCTTCCTCTTTCCTTGCCTCGGGTAACATAAACCCGTTATTGGTTTATTCCGCCTTCCACCTTTCTTGCCTCGAGTAACATAAACCCGGTATCATGTTATCTACCTTCCACCTTCATTGCCTCAGGTAACATAAACCCGGTATCAGCTTATCCGCCTTCCACGTTCCTACCCTCGGGTAATATAAACCCGTTATTGGTTTATTCTTCCTTCCACCTTCCTAACCTCGGGTAATATAGACCCGGTATCGGCTTATTCAACTTCCACCTTCCTTGCCTTAGGTAAGATACCCCCGGTATTGGCTTATCCACCTTCCACCTTCCTTGCCTCGGGTAATAAAAACCCGGTATCGGCTTATCCGCCTTCCACCTTCCTGGCCTCGGGTAACATAAACCCGGTATCGGCTTATTCCGCCTTCCACCTTCCTGGCCTCGGGTAACATAAACCCGGTATCAGCTTATTCCGCCTTCCACCTTCCTTGCCTTGGATAACATAAACCCGGTATCGGCATATCCACCTTCCACTTTCTTGGCCTCGGGTAACGTGAACCCGATATTAGCTTATCCATCTTCCACTTTCCTGGCCTCGCGTAACGTAAACCCGGTATCGGCTTATTCCGCTTTCCACCTTCCTAGCCTCGGGTAACATAAACCTGGTATCGGCTTATCCGCCTTCCACCTTCCGTGCCTCAGGTAACCTTGACCCAGTATCGGCTTATCCGCCTGCCACCTTCCTTGCCTCTGGTAACCTAAACCCGGTATCGGCTTATTCCGCCTTCCACCTTCCTTTCTTCGGGTAACATAAACTCGGTATCAGCTTATCCACCTTCCACTTTCTTGGCCTCGGGTAACATAAACCCGGTCTCGGCTTATTCTGCCTTCCACCTTCCTGGCCTCAGGAAACATAAACCCGGTATCGGCTTATCCACCTTCAACCTTCCTTGCCTCGTGTAATATAGACCCGGTATCGGCTTATCATCCTTACACCTTCCTTGCCTCGAGTAACCTTGACTCGGTATCGGCTTATCCACCTTCCACCTTCTTTGGCTCGTGTAACCTAGATCTAGTAATGGCTTATCCGCCTTCCACCTTCCTTGCCTCGGGTAACATAAACCCGTTATCGGCTTATCTGCCTTCCACCTTCCTTGCCTCAGGTACCCTTAACCCGATATCGGCTTATTCCGCCTTCCACCATCCTTGCCTCGGGTAACCTAAACCTGGTATCGGCTTATCCACCTTCCACTTTCCTTACCTTGGGTAACATAAACCCAGAATCGGCTTATTCTGCCTTCCTGGCCTTGGGTAACATAAACCCGGTATCAGCTTATCTGCCTTCCCCCTTTCCTGGCCTAAGGTAACATAAACCTAATATCGGCTTATTCCGCCTACCACTATCCTGGCCTCAGGTAACATAAACCCGATATCGGCTTCTCTACCTTCCACTTTCCTGGCCTCAGGTAATGTAAACCTGGTATCGGTTTATCCCCCTTCCACTTTCCTAGCCTCGGGTAACGTAAACCTGGTATCGACTTATCCGCCTTCCCCCTTCCTTGCCTCAAGTAACATAAAACGGGAATCGACTTATTCTACCTTCCACCTTTCTTGCCTCGAGTAACATAAACCCGGTATCAGCTTATCCGCCTTCCACTTTCCTGGCCTAGGGTAACATTAACCCGGTATCGGCTTATTCCGCCTACCACCTTCCTGGCCTTAGGTAACATAAAGTCGGTATCGGCCTATTCCGTCTTCCAGCTTCATAGCCTGGGGTAACATAAACCCGGCATCGGCTCATCCACCTTCCAATTTCCTGGCCTCGGGTAACGTAAACCCGGTATCGGCTTCTCTACCTTCCACTTTCCCTGCCTCGGGTAATGTAAAACCGGTATCGGCTTATCCACCTTCCACTTTCCTGGCCTCGGGTAATGTAAACCTGTTATCGGCTTATTCCGTCTTCCACCTTCCTGGCCTTAGGTAACATAAAGGTGGTATCGGCCAATTCCGTCTTCCACCTTCGTGGCCTCGGCTAACATAAACCCGGTACCGGCCTATTCCGTCTTCCACCTTCGTAGCCTCGGGTAACATAAACCCGGTATCGGCTCATCCACCTTCCACTATCCTGGCCTCGGGTAACGTAAATGCGGTATCGGCTTATTCCACCTACCACCTTCCTGGCCTTAGGTAACATAAAGCCGGTATCGGCTTATTCCGTTTTCCACCATCGTAGCATCGAGTAACATAAACCCACTATCGGCTAATCCACCTTCCACTTTCCTGGCCTCGGGTAACGTAAACCCAGTATCGGCTTCTCCACCGTCCACTTTCCTGGCCTCGGGTAATGTAAACCCGGTATCGGCTTATCCACCTTCCACTTTCCTGGCCTCGGGTAATGTAAACCTGGTATCAGCTTATTCCGCCTTCCACCTTCCTGGCCTCAGGTAATGTAAACCTGGTATCGGCTTATCCGACTTCCACCTTCCTTGCCTCGGGTAACCTAGTCCCGGTATCGGCTTATCCGCCCTCAACCTTCCTTGCCTCAGGTAACCTAGACCCAGTGTCGGCTTATCCGCATTCCACCTTCCTTGCCTCGGGTAACATAAACTCGTTATCAGCTTAACTGCCTTCCACCTTTCTTGCCTCGGGTAACCTAAACCCGGCATTGCCTTAGTCCGCCATCCACCTTCCTTGCCTCGGGTAACCTAAACCCAGTATCAGCTTATCTGCCTTCCACTTTCCTTGCCTCGGATAACATAAACCCGTTATCGGTTTATTCTGCCTTCCACCTTCCTTGCCTCGGGTAAGATAAACCCGGTATCGTGTTATCCGCCTTCCACCTTCATTTCTTCAGGTAACATAAACCCGGTATCGGCTTATCCACCTTCCACCTTCCTGCCCTTGGGTACTATAAACCCGTTATCGGTTTATTCTGCCTTCCACCTTCCTAGCCTCAGGTAATATAGACCCGGTATCGGCTTATCCAACTTCCACATACCTTGCCTTAGGTAAGATAACCCCGGTATTGGCTTATCCGCCTTCCACCTTCCTTGCCTCGGGTAACATAAACCCAGTATCGGCTTATTCGCCTTCCACCTTCCTAGCCTCGGGTAACATAAACCCAGTATCGGCTTATTCTGCCTTCCACCTTCCTGGCCTCGGGTAACATAAACCCGGTATCAGCTTATTCTGCCTTCCACCTTCCTTGCCTCGGGTAACATAAACCCGGTATTGGCTTATCCACCTTCCACTTTCCTGGCCTCGGGTAACGTAAACCCGGTAGCGGCTTATTCCGCTTTCCACCTTCCTAGCCTCGGGTAACATAAACCTCGTATCGGCTTATCCGCCTTCCACCTTCCTTGCCTCAGGTAACCTTGACCCAGTATCGCCTTATCCGCCTTCCACTTCCCTTGCCTCGGGTAACATATACCCGGCATCGACTTATTCCGACTTCCACTTTCCTTGCCTCGAGTAACATAAACCCGGTATCGACTTATCCGCCTTCCCCCTTCCTTGCCTCAAGTAATATAAACCCAGAATCGACTTATTCTGCCTTCCACCTTTCATGCCTCGAGTAACATAAACCCAGTATCAGCTTATCCGCCTTCCACTTCCCTAGCCTAGTGTAAACTTAAACCCGATATCGGCTTATTCTGCCTACCACCTTCTTGGCCTTAGGTAACATAAAGCCGGTATCAGCCTATTCCGTCTTCCACCGTCGTAGCCTGGGGTAACATAAACCCGGTATTGGCTCATCCACCTTCCACTTTCCTGGCCTCGGGTAACGTAAACCCGGTATCGGCTTATTCCTCCTTCCACATCCCTGGCCTCGGGTAACATAAACCTGGTATCGGCTTATTCTGCCTTCCACCTTTCTGGCCTCGGGTAACATAAACCCGGTATCAGCTTATTCCGCCTTCCACCTTCCTTGCCTCGGGTAACATAAACCCGGTATTGGCTTATCCACCTTCCACTTTCCTGGCCTCGGGTAACGTAAACCCGGTATCGGCATATTCCGCTTTCCACCTTCCTAGCCTCGGGTAACATAAACCTGGTATCGGCTTATCCGCCTTCTACCTCCTTGCCTCAGGTAACCTGGACCCAGTATCACCTTATCCACCTTCCACTTTCCTTGCCTCGGGTAACTTAAACCCGGTATCGACTTATTACGCCTTCCACCTCCCTTGCCTCGGGTAACCTAGGCCCGTTATCGGCTTATCCGCCTTCCACCTTCCTTGCCTCGGGTAACCTAAACCCGGTATCAACATATCCGACTTCCACTTTCCTTGCCTCGAGTAACATAAACCCAGAATCGGCTTATTCCGCCTTCCTGGCCTTGGGTAACATAAACCCGGTATCAGCTTATCCGCCTTCCCCCTTCCTTGCCTCAAGTAATATAAACCCGGAATCGACTTATTCTGCCTTCCACCTTTCTTGCCTTGAGTAACATAAACCCAGTACCAGCTTATCCGCCTTCCACTTTCCTGGCCTTGGGTAACATAAACCCGGTATCGGCTTATTCTGCCTACCACCTTCTTGGCCTTAGGTAACATAAAGCCGGTATCGGCCTATTCCGTCTTCCACCTTCGTAGCCTGGAGTAACATAAACCCGGTATCGGCTCATCCACCTTCCACTTTCCTGGCCTCGGGTAACGTAAACCCGGTATCGGCTTCTTTACCTTCCACTTTCCCGGCCTCGGGTAATGTAAACCCGGTATCAGCTTATCCACCTTCCACTTTCCTGGCCTCGGGTAATGTAAACCTGGCATCGGCTTAACCGCCTTCGACTTTCATGGCCTCGGGTAACATATACCCAGTATCGGCTTATTCCGCCTTCCACCCTCCTTGCCTCTGGCAACCTAAACCCGGTATCAGCTCCTTGCCTCAGGTAACATAAACCCAGTATCGGCTTATTCTACCTTCCACTTTCATGGCCTCGGGTAACATAAACCCGGTATCGGCTTATTCCTCCTTCCACCTTCCTGGCCTCGGGTAAGATAAACCTGGTATCGGCTTTTTCCTCCTTCCACCTTCCTTGCCTCGGGTAACATAAACCCGGTATCGGCTTATCTGCCTTCCACCTTCCTTGCCTCAGGTAACCTAAACCCGGTATTCCGCCTTCCACCTTCCTTGCCTCGGGTAATATAAACCCGGTATCGGCTTTTTTCGCCTTCCACCTTCCTTGCCTCGGGTAACATAAACCCAGTATCGGCTTATCCTATTGGGATTCGTCATTGGAAAAATAACGTGGTGCAGCGGAAAATACACCGTTTAAAATTTCCTAGAATCCACCAATCGTGTCCAATTACTATTGATTAGAATAAAATCAAATAAGAAGCAAGAGAGATTAACTCACCGGATTTGTCTCCTCTAGAGACTGCTGCAGAATCGTTTCTTGAAACTGCGATCTCCAAAGTCCGGTGCACGACCAACTATTGAGCGGGAACCGGTGCTAGCCGAAGACGCGAAGGAATGGAGGTTTATTTATGGGATTTTCGGCTGTTTTGGGGCTGCTATTGGTGGCTGAAATTTCCAGCAATTAATTAGAGTTGAATTAGGGTTTTATTGCTTAAGTGTGCCCTTATATAGACACCTTGTCTAATTGGGTTCTAATTAGGTTAATTAAACCCAAGCCCACTAGGATTATAATTACATAAATAAACTTTAATTAAAAAGTATATACTATGTAATTTAATTCCATTTGGCTAAATTTAATTACCCCTAAATAAAATTAAATCACACTTAAGTTAATACAATACATGTATTTAATTTTCCTCCTTAGGAAAATTATTTAATTAATTGTTTACTTTATGTAATTCAATTAATTGATAAATTAATTAATTACATTATGTAAACTTATTAATTAAATTAAATTCAACCCAATGTCAATTAATTACCTTGACACCAAATGTCAACTAATTAATTAACGCATTCCTTCCAATGTACATTACATGTACAATTTCTATAAGTTCCAGCTCAGTTGATCTATGTGCACGATCCTATGGGTCTGTCTTTATGTTGGCAGTAGGCCCAAGGCCCACAGACTGTAAGTGGGTTCTAGCAAGCCATTACATCCCCCAATTAAGACAGAGATGCAGCAGTCTTTAGAAGACACTCACCCGGTAGTAATCTCATAGTGTCCTTTGCCTAATGATATCGATATGAATAAACAAGAGGTATGGTGTCTGTCATCATCTTCTGTTGTTTATTATATTTCTTGATCTTGAGTTGATTGATTAATCAAATAAGCAACCAACTTATTTGGGTATGGCCTTACACTTATCAGTCCCACTCATCAAGTGGCCAATGATATCATCTCGGTGTTACCTGAGTGGCAATTCCATCACTTCATCATCAATATCAACATGTTCACCGGTTCACCCAATCATACCCATATTTAGCATCCTTTTACAGACCTGTTAGGCGTATGCCAAAGTGAATCAGATTCCATATCGATATTATAATGAAATCTGGTCTGAGGACAAAAGAGACCTACTCAAGAAAGTCCTATGACGTGACAATCATATGGCTTTCTTATGCGGATCGATCCAGTCCCATGTCAACGACATGTACCTATATTCATGACTGACTATACAATTACTATGGCTAGTTAAGAACTACCATACAGTCATCGAATATACAAGTCTGTGGTTCTATTCGTTCCCATGATTAGAACAGACCTGGGATAGATTTTATGATTATCAATCAATGGATACTCTACTCATATTATAGCACAAGATATAAATGAAATAGATTAATTGCCTTTATTAATGTGACACAAATAATGTATTTATACAATGAGTCTTAATGTATCATACAAAATACAAGAATCCAATGCCCTAAGAACTAGGGCACACCAACATATCCACCTTCCACTTTCCTTGCCACGTGTAACATAAACCCGGTATCGGCTTATTCTGCTTTCCACCTTCTTGGCCTCAGGTAACATAAACCCAGTATCGGCGTATCCACCTTCCACCTTCCTTGCCTCGGGTAACCTAGACCCAGTATCGGCTTATCCGACTTCCACCTTACATGCCTCGGGTAACCTAGACCCAGTATCGGCTTATCCGCCTTCCACCTTCCTTGCCTCGGGTAACCTAGACCTTGTATCGGCTTATCCGCCTTCCACCTTCCTTGCCTAGGGTAACATCAACCCATTATCGGCTTATCCGCCTTCCACCATCCTTGCCTCGGGTAACCTAAAACCGATATCGGCTTATTCCACCTTCCACCTTCCATGCCTCGGGTAACCTAAACCCGGTATCGGCTTATTCGCCTTCCACTTTCCTTGCCTTAGGTAACATAAACCCGGTATCGACTTATTCTGCCTTCTTGGCCTTGGGTAACATAAACCAGGTATCGGCTTATCCGCCTTCCACCTTCCTCGCCTTGGGTAACATATACCCGTTATCAGCTTAACTGCCTTCCTCCTTACTTGCCTCGGGTAACCAGAACCCTGTATCGGCTTATTCTGCCTTCCACCTTCGTTGCCTCGGGTAACCTAAACCCGGTATCAGCTTATCCGCCTTCCTCTTTCCTTGCCTCGGGTAACATAAACCCGTTATTGGTTTATTCCGCCTTCCACCTTTCTTACCTCGGGTAACATAAACCCGGTATCATGTTATCTACCTTCCACCTTCATTGCCTCAAGTAACATAAACCCGGTATCGACTTATCCGCCTTCCACGTTCCTACCCTCGGGTAATATAAACTCGTTATTGGTTTATTCTTCCTTCCACCTTCCTAACCTCGGGTAATATAGACCCGGTATCGGCTTATTGAACTTCCACCTTCCTTGCCTTAGGTAAGATAACCCCGGTATTGGCTTATCCACCTTCCACCTTACTTGCCTCGGGTAATATACACCCAATATCGACTTATCCAACTTCCACCTTCCTTGCTTAGGTAAGATAACCTCTGTATTGGCTTATCCACCTTCCACCTTCCTTGCCTCGGGTAACAAAAACCCGGTATCGGCTTATCCGCCTTCCACCTTCCTGGCCTCGGGTAACATAAACCCGGTATCAGCTTATCCCGCCTTCCACCTTCCTTGCCTTGGGTAACATAAACCTGGTATCGGCAAATCCACCTTCCACTTTCTTGGCCTCGGGTAACGTGAACCCGATATTAGCTTATCCATCTTCCACTTTCCTGGCCTCGCGTAACGTAAACCCGGTATCGGCTTATTCCGCTTTCCACCTTGCTAGCCTCGGGTAATATAAACCTGGTATTGGCTTATCCGCCTTCCACCTTCCTTGCCTCAGGTAACCTTGACCCAGTATCGGCTTATCCGCCTGCCACCTTCCTTCCCTCAGGTAACCTAAACCCGGTATCAGCTTATTTCGCCTTCCACCTTCCTTTCTTCGGGTAACATAAACTCGGTATTAGCTTATCCACCTTCCACTTTCTTGGCCTCGGGTAACATAAACCCGGTCTCGGCTTATTCTGCCTTCCACCTTCCTGGCCTCAGGAAACATAAACCCGGTATCGGCTTATCCACCTTCCACCTTCCTTGCCTCGTGTAACATAGACCCGGTATCGGCTTATCATCCTTACACCTTCCTTGCCTCGAGTAACCTTGACTCGGTATCGGCTTATCCACCTTCCACCTTCTTTGCCTCGTGTAACCTAGACCTAGTAATGGCTTATCCGCCTTCCACCTTCCTTGCCTCGGGTAACATAAACCCGTTATCGGCTTATCTGCCTTCCACCTTCCTTGCCTCGGGTAACCTTAACCCGATATCGGCTTATTCCGCCTTCCACCATCGTTGCCTCGGGTAACCTAAACCCGGTATCGGCTTATCCACCTTCGACTTTCCATACCTTGGGTAACATAAACCCAGAATCGGCTTATTCCGTCTTCCTGGCCTTGGGTAACATAAACCCGGTATCAGCTTATCCGCCTTCCCCCTTTCCTGGCCTAGGGTAACATAAACCTAATATCGGCTTATTCCGCCTACCACTATCCTGGCCTCAGGTAACATAAACCCGGTATCGGCTTCTCTACCTTCCACTTTCCTGGCCTCGGGTAATGTAAACCTGGTATCGGTTTATCCCCCTTCCACTTTCCTGGCCTCGGGTAACGTAAACCTGGTATCAGCTTATTCTGCCTTCCACCTTCCTGGCCTCGGGTAACATAAACCTGGTGTCGGCTTATCCGCCTTCCAGCTTCCTTACCTCGGGTAACCTAGACCCGGTATCGGCTTATCCACCTTCCACCTTCCTTGCCATATCATTGCAGAGGGTTGACACCAATAATAATGTCGTTGATCCATTGACCAAAGTGCTGTTGCAGACACAGCACGACGGTCATACCAGATCTATAGGAATTAGGGCAATGCCCACTTGGAACTAGTGCAAGTGGGAGATTGTTGGTGTGCCCTAGTTCTTAGGGCATTGGATTCTTGTATTTTGTAGTATACATTAAGAGTCATGTATGAATACATTATTTGTGTCACATTAATAAAGGCAATTAATCTATTTCATTTATATCTTGTGTTATAATATGAGTAGAGTATCCATTGATTGATAATCATAAAACCTATCCCAAGTCTGTTCTAATCGTGGGAATGAATAGAACCACAGACTTGTATATTCGATGACTATATGGTAGTTCTTAACTAGCCATAGTACTTGTATAGTCAGTCATGAATATACGTACATGTCATTGACATGGGACTGGATCGATCCGCACAAGAAAGCCACATGGTTGTCATGTCATAGGTCTTTCTTGAGTAGGTCTCTTTTGTCCTCAGACCAGATTTCATTATAATATCGATATGGAATCCGGTTCACTTTGACATACGCCTAACAGGTCTGTAAAAGGATGCTAAATACGGGTATGATTGGGTGGACCGGTGAACATGTTGATATTGATGATGAAGTGATGGAATTGCCTCTCAGGTAACACTGAGATGATATCATTGGTCACTTGATGAGTGGGACTGATAAGTGTATGGCCATAACCAAATAAGTTGGTTGCTTATCTGATTAATCAATCAACTCAAGATCAAGAAATATAATAAACAACATAAGAGGATGACAGACACCATGCCTCTTGTTTATTCATATCGATATCGTTAAGCAAAGGACACTATGAGATTACTACCGGGTGAGTGTCTTCTAAAGACTGCTGCATCTCTGTCTTAATTGGGGGCTGTAATGGTTTGCTAGAACCCACTTACAGTCTGTGGGCTTGGGCCTACTGCCAACACAAAGACAGACCCATAGGATCGTGCACATAGATCAACTGAGCTGGAACTTATAGAAATTGTACTTGTAATGTACATTGGAAGGAATGCGTTAATTAATTAGTTGACATTCGGTGTCAAGGTAATTAATTGACATTGGGTTGAATTTAATTTAATTAATAAGTTTACATAATGTAATTAATTAATTTATCAATTAATTGAATTACATAATGTAAATAATTAATTAAATAATTTTCCTAAGTAGGAAAATTAAATACATGTATTGTATTAACTTAAGTGTGATTTAATTTTATTTAGGGGTAATTAAATTCAGCCAAATGGAATTAAATTACATAGTATATACTTTTTAATTAAAGTTTATTTATGTAATTATAATCCTAGTGGGATTGGGTTTAATTAACCTAATTAGAACCCAATTAGACAAGGTGTCTATAAAAGGGCACACTTAAGGAATAAAAACCTATTTCAACTCTAATTAATTGTTGGAAATTTCAGCCACCAATTGCAGCCCCAAAATAGCCGAAAATCCCAGCATTAAACCTCTATTCCTTCGCGTCTTCGGCTAGCACCGGCTCCCGCTCAATAGTTGGTCGTGCACCGGACTTTGGAGATCGCAGTTTCAAGAAACGATTCTGCAGCAGTCTCTAGAGGAGACAAAACCGGTGAGTTAATCTCTCTTGATTCTTATTTGATTTTATTCTAATCAATGGTAATTGGACACGATAGGTGGATTCTAGGAAATTTTAAACGGTGTATTTTCCGCTGCGCCACGTTATTTTTCCAATGACGAATCCCAATAGTAACATATACCCGGAATCGGCTTATTCTGCCTTCCACTTTCCTGGCCTCGGGTAGCAAAAACCCGGAATCGGCTTATTCCGCCTACCACCTTCCTGGCCTAGGGTAATATAAACCCGGTATCGGCTTATTCTGCCTTCCACCTTCCCTGCCTCGGGTAACATAAACCCGGTATCGGCTTATCCACCTTCACCATTCCGGGGCTCGGGTAACGTAAACCCAGTATCGGCTTATCCACCTTCCACTTTCCTGGCCACGGGTAACGTAAACCTGGTATCGGCTTATCCACCTTCCACTTTCCTGGCCTCGGGTAATGAAAACCCAGTATCGGCTTATTTTGCCTTCCACATTCCTGGCCTCGGGTAACATAAACTTGGTATTGGCTTATCCGCCTTCCACCTTCCTTGCCTCGGGAAACCTAGACCCGGTATCAGCTTATCCACCTTCCACCTTCCTTGCCTCGGGTAACCTAGACCCGGTAACGGACCATCCGCCTTCCACCATCCTTGCCTCAGGTAACCAAGACCCGGTGTCGGCTTATCCGCCTTCCACCTTCCTAGCCTCGGGTACCATATGCCCGTTATCAGCTTAACCGCCTTCCACCTTACTTGCCTCGGGTAACCTAAACCCGGTATCAGCTTATCCACCTTCCACCTTCCTTGCCTCAGGTAACATAAAACCGTTATCGGTTTATTCCACCTTCCACCATCCTTGCCTCGGGTAACATAAACCCAGTATCGGGTTATCCGCCTTCCACCTTCATTGCCTCAGGTAACATAAACCTGGTATCAGCTTATCCGCATTCCACCTTCCTACCCTCGGGTAATATAAACCTTTTATCGGTTTATTGCGACTTCCACCTTCCTAGCCTCAGGTAATATAGACCCGATATCGGCTTATCCAACTTCCACCTTCTTTCCCTTAGGTAAGATAACCCCGGTATTGGCTTATCGACCTTCCACCTTTCTTGCCTCGGGTAACATAAACCCAGTGCCGGCTTATCTGCCTTCCACCTTCCTGGCCTCGGGTAACATAAACCCGATATCGCTTATTCTGCCTTCCACGTTCTTGGCCTCGGGTAACATAAACCCAGTATCAGCTTATTCCGCCTTCCACCTTCCTGGCCATGGGTAACATAAACCCGGTATAAGCTTATTCCGCCTTCCACCTTGCATGCCTTGGGTAACATAAACCTGGTATCGGCTTATCCACCTTCCACTTTCCTGGCCTCGGGTAACGTGAACCCGGTATTGGCTTTTCCACCTTCCACTTTCCTGGCCTCGGGTAATGTAAACCCGGTATCGGCTTATTCCGCCTTCCTAGGCTCGGGTAACATGAACCTGGTATCGGCTTATCCACCTTCCACCTTCCTTGCCTCAGGTATCCTTAACCCAGTATCGGCTTATCCGCTTCCACCTTCCTTGCCTCAGGTAACCTAAACTCGGTATCGGCTTATTTCGCCATCCACCTTCCTTACCTCGGGTAATATAAACCCGATATCGTCATAACTTCCTTCCACTTTCCAAGCCTCGGGTAACCTATACCCGGTATCGGCTTATTCCGCCTTCCACCTTCCTTACCTTGGGTAACCTAAACCCGGTATCAGCCCCTGGCCTCGGGTAACGTAAACTCGGTATCGGCTTATTCCGCCTTCCACTTTCTTGGCCTCGGGTAACATAAACCCGGTATTGGCTTATTCCTCCTTCCACCTTCCGGGCCTCGGGTAACATAAACCCGGTATCAGCTTTTTCCGCCTTCCACCTTCTTCACCTCGGGTAACATAAACCCGGTATCGGCTTATCCGCCTTCAACCTTCCTTCCCTCGGGTAACCTAGACCGGGTATCGTATTATCCGGCTTCCACCTTCCTTGCCTTAGGTAACTTAAACCCAATATCGGCTTATTCCGCATTACACCTTGCTTGCCTTGGGTAATATAAACCCGGTATCGGCTTATCCGCCTTCTGCTTTCCTGGACTCGGGTAACATATACCTAGTATCGGCTTATTCCGCCTTCCACCTTCCTTTCATCAGGTAATATAAACCTGGTATCGGCTTATCCGCCTTCCACTTTCCTAGCCTCGGGTAACATAATCCAGGTATCAGCTTATTCCGCCTTCGACCTTCATTTCTTTGGGTAACATAAACCCGGTATCAGCTTATCCACCTTCCACTTTCCTGGCCTCGGGTATCATAATCTCGGTATCGGCTTATTCTGCCTTCCACCTTTATGGTCTCAGGAAACATAAACCCGGTATCGGCTTATCCACCTTCCACCTTCCTTGCCTTGTGTAACCTAGGCCCGGTGTCGGCTTATCCGCCTTCCACCTTCCTTGCCCCGGGTAACCTAAACCCGGTATTGGCTTATCCGACTTCCACTTTCCTTGCCTCGGGTAACATAAACCCAGAATCGGCTTATTCCGCCTTCCTGGCCTTGGGTAACATAAACCCGGTATCGGCTTATCCGCCTTCCCCCTTCCTTGCCTCAAGTAACATAAACCCGGAATCGAGTTATTCTGCCTTCCACCTTTCTTGCCTCGAGAAACATAAACCTGGTACCAGCTTATCCGCCTTCCACTTTCCTGGCCTAGGGTAACATAAACCCGGTATCGGCTTATTCCGCCTACCACCTTCCTGGGCTTAGGTAACATAAAGCCGGTATCGGCCTATTCCGTATTCCACCTTCATAGCCTGGGGTAACATAAACCCGGCATCGGCTCATCCACCTTCCACTTTCCTGCCCTCGGGTAACGTAAACCCGGTATCGGCTTCTCTACCTTCCACTTTCCCTGCCTCGAGTAATGTAAAACCGGTATCGGCTTATCCACCTTCCAATTTCCTGGCCTCGGGTAATGTAAACCTGGTATCGGCTTATTCCGTCTTCCACCTTCCTGGCCTTAGGTAACATAAAGCCGATATCGGCCTATTCCGTCTTCCACCTTCGTGGCCTCGGGTAACATAAACCTGGAATCGGCCTATTCCGTCTTCCACCTTCGTAGCCGCGGGTAACATATACCCGGTATCGGCTTATCCACCTTCCACTTTCCTGGCCTCGGGTAATGTAAATACGGTATCGGCTTATTACGCCTACCACCTTCCTGGCCTTAGGTAACATAAAGCCGGTATCGGCCTATTCCGTCTTCCACCTTCGTGGCCTCGGGTAACATAAACCCGGTATCGGCCTATTCCGTCTTCCACCTTCGTAGCCTCGGGTAACATAAACCCGGTATCGGCTCATCCACCTTCCACTTTCCTGGCCTCGGGTAACGTAAACGCGGTATAGGCTTATTCCGCCTACCACCTTCCTCGCCTTAGGTAACATAAAGCCGGTATCGGCCTATTCCGTGTTCCACCTTCGTAGCCTCGGGTAACATAAACCCGCTATCAGCTCATCCACCTTCCAGTTTCCTGGCCTCGGGTAACGTAAACCCGGTATCGGCTTCTCCACCTTCCACTTTCCTGGCCTCGGGTAATGGAAACCCGGTGTCAGCTTATCCACCTTCCACTTTCCTGGCCTCGGGTAATGTAAACCTCGTATCGGCTTATTCCGCCTTCCACCTTCCTGGCCTCGGGTAATGTAAACCTGGTATCGGCTTATCCGCCTTCCACCTTCCTTGCCTCGGGTAACCTAGTCCCGGTATCGGCTTATCCGCCCTCAACCTTCCTTGCCTCAGGTAACCTAGACCCAGTGTCGGCTTATCCGCATTCCACCTTCCTTGCCTCGGGTAACATAAACTCGTTATAAGCTTAACTGCCTTCCACCTTTCTTGCCTCAGGTAGCCTAAACCCAGTATCGCCTTATTCCGCCATCCACCTTCCTTGCCTCGAGTAACCTAAACCCAGTATCAGCTTATCTGCCTTCCACTTTCCTTGCCTCGGATAACATAAACCCGTTATCGGTTTATTCCGCCTTCCACCTTCCTTGCCTCAGGTAAGATAAACCCGGTATCGTGTTATTTGCCTTCCACCTTCTTTTCTTCAGGTAACATAAACCCGGTATCGGCTTATCCGCCTTCCACCTTCCTGCCCTTGGGTACTATAAACCCGTTATCGGTTTGTTGCGCCTTCCACCTTCCTAGCCTCAGGTAATGTAGACCCGGTATCGGCTTATCCAACTTCCACATTCCTTGCCTTAGGTAAGATAACCCCAGTATTGGCTTATCCGCCTTCCACCTTCCTTGCCTCGGGTAACATAAACCTGGTATCGGCTTATCCGCCTTCCACCTTCTTGGCCTCGTGTAACATAAACCCGGTATCGGCTTATTCCTCCTTCCACATTCCTGGCCTCGGGTAACATAAACCCAGTATCGGCTTATTCTGCCTTCCACCTTCCTGGCCTCGGGTAACATAAACCCGGTATCAGCTTATCTGCCTTCCACCTTCCTAGCCTCGGGTAACATAAACCTGGTATCGGCTTATCCCCCTTCCACCTTCCTTGCCTCAGGTAACCTTGACCTAGTATCGCCTTATCCGCCTTCCACTTTCCTTGCCTCCGCCTTCCACCTTCCTTGCCTCGGGTAACCTAGGCCCGGTATCAGCTTATCCACCTTCCACCTTCCTTGCCTTGGGTAACCTAAACCCGGTATCGGCTTCTCTGACTTCCACTTTCCTTGCCTCGGGTAACTTAAACCCAGAATCGGCTTATTCCGCCTTCCTGGCCTTGGGTAACATAAACCCGGTATCGGCTTATCCGCCTACCACCTTCCTGGCCTTAGGTAACATAAAGCCGGTATCAAGCTATTCCGTCTTCCACTTTCATAGCCTGGGGTAACATAAACTCGGTATCGGCTCATCCACTTTCCTGGCCTCGGGTAACGTAAACCCGGTATCGGCTTCTTTACCTTCCACTTTCTCGGCCTCGGGGTAATGTAAACCCGTTATCGGCTGATACACCTTCCACTTTCCTGGCCTCGGGTAATGTAAACCTGGTATCGGCTAAACCGCCTTCGACTTTCATGGCCTCGAGTAACATATACCCGGTATCGGCTTATTCCGCCTTCCACCTTCCTTGCCTCTGGTAACCTAAACCCGGTATCAGCTCCTTGCCTCAGGTAACATAAACCTGGTATCGTCTTATTCTGCCATCCACTTTCATGGCCGCGGGTAACATAAACCCGGTGTCGGCTTATTCCTCCTTCCACCTTCCTGGCCTCGGGTAAGATAAACCCTGTATCAGCTTTTTCTGCCTTCCACCTTCCTTGCCTCGGGTAACATAAACCCGGTATTGGCTTATCCGCCTTCCACCTTCCTTGCCTCAGGTAACCTAAACCCGGTATCATCTTATTCCGCCTTCCACCTTCCTTGCCTTGGGTAATATAAACCTGGTATCGGCTTATCCAACTTCCGCTTTCCTGGCCTCGGATAACATAATCCCGATATCGGCTTATTCCGCCTTACACCTTTCTTTCCTCGGGTAACATTGGGTAACATAAACTTGGTATCGTCTTATCCACCTTCCACCTTCCTTGCCTTAGGTAACCTAGGCCCGGTATCGTCTTATCGGCCTTCCACCTTCCTTGCCTCAGGTAACCTAAACTCTGTATTGGCTTATTCCGCCTTCCACGTTTCTTGCCTCAAGTAACCTAAACCCGGTATCGGCTTATTCCTCCTTCCACATTCCTGGCCTCGGGTAACATAAACCCAGTATCGGCTTATTCTGCCTTCCACCTTCCTGGCCTCGGGTAACATAAACCCGGTATCAGCTTATTCAGCCTTCCACCTTCCTAGCCTCGGGTAACATAAACCTGGTATCGGCTTATCCCCCTTCCACCTTCCTTGCCTCAGGTAACCTTGACCTAGTATCGCCTTATCCGCCTTCCACTTTCCTTGCCTCCGCCTTCCACCTTCCTTGCCTCGGGTAACCTAGGCCCGGTATCGGCTTATCCACCTTCCACCTTCCTTGCCTTGGGTAACCTAAACCCGGTATCGGCTTCTCCGACTCCCACTTTCCTTGCCTTGGGTAACTTAAACCCAGAATCTGCTTATTCCGCCTTCCTGGCCTTGGGTAACATAAACCCGGTATCGGCTTATCCGTCTACCAGCTTCCTGGCCTTAGGTAACATAAAGCCGGTATCGGCCTATTCCGTCTTCCACTTTCGTAGCCTGGGGTAACATAAACTCGGTACCGGCTCATCCACTTTCCTGGCCTCGGGTAACGTAAACCCGGTATCGGCTTCTTTACCTTCCACTTTCCCGGCCTCGGGTAATGTAAACCCGGTATCGGCTGATCCACCTTCCACTTTCCTGGCCTCGGGTAATGTAAACCTGGTATCGGCTAAACCGCCTTCGACTTTCATGGCCTCGAGTAACATATACCCGGTATCGGCTTATTCCGCCTTCCACCTTCCTTGCCTGTGGTAACCTAAACCCGGTATCAGCTCCTTCCCTCAGGTAACATAAACCCGGTATCGGCTTATTCTGCCTTCCACTTTCATGGCCGCGGGTAACATAAACCCGGTGTCGGCTTATTCCTCCTTCCACCTTCCTGGCCTCGGGTAAGATAAACCCTGTATCAGCTTTTTCTGCCTTCCACCTTCCTTGCCTCGGGTAACATAAACCCGGTATTGGCTTATCCGCCTTCCACCTTCCTTGCCTCAGGTAACCTATACCCGGTATCGTCTTATTCCGCCTTCCACCTTCCTTGCCTCGGGTAATATAAACCTGGTATCGGCTTATCCAACTTCCTGGCCTCAGGTAACATAATCCCGATATCGGCTTATTCCGCCTTACACCTTCCTTTCCTCGGGTAACATTGGGTAACATAAACTCGGTATCGTCTTATCCACCTTCCACCTTCCTTGCCATAGGTAACCTAGGCCCGGTATCGTCTTATCCACCTTCCACCTTCCTTGCCATAGGTAACCTAGGCCCGGTATCGTCTTATTGGCCTTCCACCTTCCTTGCCTCAGGTAACCTAAACTCGGTATTGGCTTATTCCGCCTTCCACGTTTCTTGCCTCAAGTAACCTAAACCCGGTATCGGCTTTTTCTGCCTTCCACTTTCCTGGCCTCGGGCAACATATACCCGGTATCAGCTTATCCAACTTCCACATTCCTGGCCTTAGATAAGATAACCCGGGTATTGGCTTATCCGCCTTCCACCTTCCTTGCCTCAGGTAACCTAAACCCGGTATCGTCTTATTCCGCCTTCCACCTTCCTTTCCTCGGGTAATATAAACCCGGCATCGGCTTATCCAACTTCCGCTTTCCTGGCCTCGGGTAACATAATCCCGGTATCGGCTTATTCCGCCTTACACCTTCCTTTCCTCGGGTAACATAAACCCGGTATCAGCTTATCCACCTTCCACTTCCCTGGCCTTGGGTAACATAAACCCGGTATCGGCTTATCCACCTTCCACCTTCCTTGCCTTAGGTAACCTAGGCCCGGTATCGTCTTATCGGCCTTCCACCTTCCTTGCCTCAGGTAACCTAAACTCGGTTTTGGCTTAGTCCGCCTTCCACCTTTCTTGCCTCAAGTAACCTAAACCCGGTATCGGCTTTTTCTGCCTTCCACGTTCCTAGCCTCGGGCAACATATACCCAGTATCAGCTTATCCAACTTCCACATTCCTTGCCTTAGGTAAGATAACCCCGGTATTGGCTTATCCGCCTTCCACCTTCCTTGCCTCGGGTAACATAAACCCGGTATCGACTTATTCCTCCTTCCACATTCCTGGCCTCGGGTAACATAAACCCAGTATCGGCTTATTCCGCCTTCCACCTTCCTGGCCTCGGGTAACATAAACCCGGTATCGGCTTATCCCCCTTCCACCTTCCTTGCCTCAGGTAACCTTGACCCAGTATCTCCTTATCCGCCGTCCACTTTCCTTGCCTCAGGTAAGTTAAACCAGGTATCGACTTATTCCGCCTTCCACCTTCCTTGCCTCGGGTTACCTAGGCCCGGTATCGGCTTATCCGCCTACCACCTTCCTTGCCTTAGGTAACCTAAACCCGGTATCGGCTTATCTGACTTCCACTTTCTTTGCCTCGGGTAACATAAACCCAGAATTGGCTTATTCCGCCTTCCTGGCCTTGGGTAACATAAACCCGGTATCGGCTTATCCGCCTACCACCTTCCTGGCCTTAGGTAACATAAAGCCGGTATCGGCCTATTCCGTCTTCCACCTTCGTAGCCTCGGGTAACATAAACCCGATATTGGCTTGTCCGCCTTCCACCTTCCTGGCCTCGTGTAACATAAACCCGGTATTGGCTTATTCCTCCTTCCACATTACTGGCCTCGGGTAACATAAACCCAGTATCGGCTTATTCCGCCTTCCACCTTCCTGGCTTCGGGTAACATAAACCCGGTATTGGCTTATCCACCTTCCACTTTCCTGGCTTCGGGTAACGTAAACCCGGTATCGGCTTATTCCGCTTTCCACCTTCCTAGCCTCGGGTAACATAAACCTGGTATCGGCTTATCCCCCTTCCACCTTCCTTGCCTCAGGTAACCTTGACCCAGTATCTCCTTATCCGCCTTCCACTTTCCTTGCCTCAAGTAAGTTAAACCCGGTACCGACTTATTCCGCCTTCCACCTTCCTTGCCTCGGGTAACCCAGGCCCGGTATCGGCTTATCCGCCTTCCACCTTCCTTGCCTTTGGTAACCTAAACCCGGTATCGGCTTATCCGACTTCCACTTTCCTTGCCTCGGGTAACATAAACCCAGAATTGGCTTATTCCGCCTTCCTGGCCTTGGGTAACATAAACCCGGTATCGGCTTATCCGCCTACCACCTTCCTGGCCTTAGGTAACTTAAAGCCGGTATCGGCCTATTCCGTCTTCCACCTTCGTAGCCTCGGGTAACATAAGCCCGGTATCGGCTTGTCCACCTTCCACTTTCGTGGCCTCGGGTAACGTAAACCCGGTATCGGCTTATCCACCTTCCGCTTTCCTGGCCTCGGGTAATGTAAACATGGTATCGGCTTAACCGCCTTCGACTTTCATGGCCTTGGGTAACATATACCCGGTATCGGCTTATTCCGCCTTCCACCTTCCTTGCCTCAGGTAACGTAAACCCGTTATCTGCTTATCCGCCTTCCAACTTCCTGGCCTCGAGTAATATAAACCCGTTATCGGTTTATTCCGCCTTCCACCTTCCTAGCCTCGGGTAACATAGACACGGTATCGGTTGATCCGCCTTACACCTTCCTTGCCTCAGGTAAGATAACCCCGGTATTGGGCCATCCGCCTTCCACCTACCTTGCCTCGGGTAACTTAAACCCGGTATCGGCTTATCCGCCTTCCACCTTCCTGGCCTCGGGTAACCTAAACCCAGCATCGGCTTATCCGCCTTCCACCTTCATTGCCTCTGGTAACCTAAACCCGGTATCAGCTCCTTGCCTCAGGTAACATAAACCCGGTATCGGCTTATTCTGCCTTCCACTTTCATGGCCTCGGGTAATATAAACCCGGTACTGGCTTATTCATCCTTCCACCTTCCTGGCCTCGGGTAAGATAAACCCGATATCGTCTTTTTCCGCCGTCCACCTTCCTTGCCTCGGGTAACATAAACCCGGTATCGGCTTATCTGCCTTTGACCTTCCTTGCCTCAGGTAACCTAAAAAGGGAATCTGCTTATTCTGCCTCCCACCTTTCTTTTCTCGGGTAATATAAACCCGGTATTGGCTTATCCGCCTTCCGCTTTCCTGGCCTCGGGTAACATAATCCCGGTATCGGCTTATTCCGCCTTGCACCTTCCTTTCCTCGGGTAACATAAACCTGGTATCAGCTTATCCACCTTCCACTTCCCTGGCCTTGGGTAACATAAACCCGGTATCGGCTTATCCACCTTCCACCTTCCTTGCCTCGGGTAACCTTGACCCTGTATCGTCTTATCCACCTTACACCTTCCTTGCCTTAGGTAACCTAGACTCGGTATCGTCTTATCCGCCTTCCACCTTCCTTGCCTCATGTAATGTAAACCCGGTATCGGCTTATTCCGCCTTCCACCTTTCTTGCCTTAAGTAACCTAAACCCGGTATCGGCTTTTTCTACCTTCCACGTTCCTGGCCTCGGGCATCATATACCCGGTATCGGCTTATCCACCTTCCACTTTCCTGGCCTTGGGTAATGTAAACCTGGTATTGGCTTATTCTGCCTTCCACCTTCCTAGCCTCCGGTAACATAAACCATGTATCGGCTTTTCCGCCTTCCACCTTCCTTGCCTCGGGTAGCCTTGACCCGGTATCGGCTTATCCGCCTTCCACCTTCCTTGCCTCGGGTAACCTAGACCCAGTCTTGGCTTATCCATATTCCACCTTCCTTGCCTCGAGTAACATAAACCCGTTATCAGCTTAACCGCCTTCCACCTTACTTGCCTCGGGTAACATAAATCCGGTATCGGCTTATTCCGCCTTCCACCTTCCTTGCCTTGGGTAGCCTAAACCCGGTATCAGCTTATCCGCCTTCCACTTTCCTTGCCTTGGGTAACATAAACCCATTATTGGTTTATTTCGCCTTCCACCTTCCTAGCCCCGGGTAACATAAACCTAGTATCGGCTTATCCGCCTTCCACATTCCTTGCCTCAGGTAACGTAAACCTGTTATCTGCTTATCCGCCTTCCAACTTCCTGGCCTCGAGTAATATAAACCCGTTATCGGATTATTCCGCCTTCCACCTTCCTAGCCTCGGGTAACATAGACACGGTATCGGTTGATCCGACTTACACCTTCCTTGCCTCAGGTAAGATAACCCCGGTATTGGGCCATCCGCCTTCCACCTACCTTGCCTCGGGTAACTTAAACCCGGTATCGGCTTATCCGCCTTCCACCTTCCTGGCCTCGGGTAACCTAAACCCAGCATCGGCTTATCCGCCTTCCACCTTCCTTGCCTCTGGTAACCTAAACCCGGTATCAGCTCCTTGCCTCAGGTAACATAAACCCGGTATCGGCTTATTCTGCCTTCCACTTTCATGGCCTTGGGTAATATAAACCCGGTATTGGCTTATTCATCCTCCCACCTTCCTGGCCTCGGGTAAGATAAACCCGATATCGTCTTTTTCCGCCGTCCACCTTCCTTGCCTTGGGTAACATAAACCCGGTATCGGCCTATCCGCCTTTGACCTTCCTTGCCTCAGGTAACCTAAAACGAGAATCGGCTTATTCCGCCTCCCACCTTTCTTTTCTCGGGTAATATAAACCCGGTATTGGCTTATCCGCCTTTCGCTTTCCTAGCCTCGGGTAACATAATCCTGGTATCGGCTTATTCCGCCTTGCACCTTCCTTTCCTCGGGTAACATAAACCTGGTATCAGCTTATCCACCTTCCACTTCCCTGGCCTTGGGTAACATAAACCCGGTATCGGCTTATCCACCTTCCACCTTCCTTGCCTCGGGTAACCTTGACCCTGTATCGTCTTATCCACCTTACACCTTCCTTGCCTTAGGTAACCTAGACTCGGTATCGTCTTATCCGCCTTCCACCTTCCTTGCCTCATGTAACCTAAACCCGGTATCGGCTTATTTCGCCTTCCACCTTTCTTGCCTTAAGTAACCTAAACCCGGTATCGGCTTTTTCTACCTTCCACGTTCCTGGCCTCGGGCATCATATACCCGGTATCGGCTTATCCACCTTCCACTTTCCTGGCCTTGGGTAATGTAAACCTGGTATTGGCTTATTCTGCCTTCCACCTTCCTAGCCTCCGGTAACGTAAACCATGTATCGGCTTTTCCGCCTTCCACCTTCCTTGCCTCGGGTAGCCTTGACCCGGTATCAGCTTATCCGCCTTCCACCTTCCTTGCCTCGGGTAACCTAGACCCAGTCTTGGCTTATCCATATTCCACCTTCCTTGCCTCGAGTAACATAAACCCGTTATCAGCTTAACAGCCTTCCACCTTACTTGCCTCGGGTAACATAAACCCGGTATCGGCTTATTCCGCCTTCCACCTTCCTTGCCTTGGGTAGCCTAAACCCGGTATCAGCTTATCCGCCTTCCACTTTCCTTGCCTTGGGTAACCTAAACCCATTATTGGTTTATTTCGCCTTCCACCTTCCTAGCCCCGGTAACATAAACCTAGTATCGGCTTATCCGCCTTCCACATTCCTTGCCTGAGGTAACGTAAACCCGTTATCTGCTTATCCTTCTTCCAACTTCCTGGCCTCGAGTAATATAAACCCGTTATCGGTTTATTCCGCCTTCCACCTTCCTAGCCTCGGGTAACATAGACACGGTATCGGTTGATCCGCCTTACACCTTCCTTGCCTCAGGTAAGATAACCCCGGTATTGGGCCATCCGCCTTCCACCTACCTTGCCTCGGGTAACTTAAACCCGGTATCGGCTTATCCGCCTTCCACCTTCCTGGCCTCGGGTAGCCTAAACCCAGCATCGGCTTATCCGCCTTCCACCTCCCTTGCCTCGGGTAACATAAACCCGGTATCGGCTTATCCACCTTGCACCAACCTCGCCTCGGGTATCCTAGACCCGGTATCATATTCTCCGCCTTCCACCTTCCTTGCCTTAGGTAACTTAAACCCGGTATCTGCTTATTCCGCCTTACACCTTCCTTGCCTCGGGTAATATAAACCCGATATCGGCTTATCCGCCTTCCGCTTTCCTGGACTTGGGTAACATATACCCGGTAACGGCTTATTCCGCCTTCCACCTTCCTTTCATCAGGTAATATAAACCTGGTATCGGCTTATCCGCCATCCACTTTCCTAGCCTCGGGTAACATAATCCGGGTATATGCTTATTCCGCCTTCGACCTTCATTTCTTCGGGTAACATAAACCCAGTATCAGCTTATCCACCTTCCACTTTCCTGGCCTCGGGTAACATAAACCCGGTATCGGCTTATTCTGCCTTCCACGTTCATGGTCTCAGGAAACATAAACCCGGTATCGGCTTATCCACCTTCCACCTTCCTTGCCTTGTGTAACCTAGGTCCGGTGTCGGCTTATCCGCCTTACACCTTCCTTGCCTCGGGTAACCTAGGCCCGGTATCGGCTTATCCACCTTCCACCTTCCTTGCCTCGTTTAACCTAAACCCGGTATCGGCTAATCCGACTTCCACTTTCCTTGCCTCGGGTAACATAAACCCAGAATTGGCTTATTCCGCCTTCCTAGCCTTGGGTAACATAAACCCTGTATCGGCTTATCCGCCTTCCCCCTTCCTTGCCTCAAGTAATATAAACCCGGAATCGACTTATCCTGCCTTCCACCTTTCTTGCCTTGAGTAACATAAACCCGGTATCAGCTTATCCGCCTTCCACTTTCCTGGCCTAGGGTAACATAAAACCGGTATCGGCTTATTCCGCCTACCACCTTCCTGGCCTTAGGTAACATAAAGCCGGTATCGGCCTATTCCGTCTTCCACCTTCGTAGCCTCGGGTAACATAAACCCGGTATCGGCTCAACCACCTTCCACTTTCCTGGCCTCGGGCAACGTATACCCTGTATCGGCTTCTCTACCTTCCACTTTCCCTGCCTCGGGTAATGTAAAACCGGTATCAGCTTTTTCTGCCTTCCATGTTCCTGGCCTCGGGCAACATATACCCAGTATCAGCTTATCCAACTTCCACATTCCTTGCCTTAGGTAAGATAACCCTGGTATTGGCTTATCCGCCTTCCACCTTCCTTGCCTCGGGTAACATAAACCCGGTATCGACTTATTCCTCCTTCCACATTCCTGGCCTCGGGTAACATAAACCCAGTATCGGCTTATTCTGCCTTCCACCTTCCTGGCCTCGGGTAACATAAACCCGGTATCGGCTTCTTCCGCCTTCCGCCTTCCACCTTCCTGGCCTCGGGTAACATAAACCCGGTATTGGCTTATCCACCTTCCACTTTCCTGGCTTTGGGTAACGTAAACCCGGTATCGGCTTATCCGCCTACCACCTTCCTTGCCTTGGGTAACCTAAACCCGGTATCGGCTTATCCGACTTCCACTTTCCTTGCCTCGGGTAACATAAACCCAGAATTGGCTTATTCGGCCTTCCTGGCCTTGGGTAACATAAACCCGGTATCGGCTTATCCGCCTACCACCTTCCTGGCCTTAGGTAACATAAAGCCGGTATCGGCCTATTCCGTCTTCCACCTTCGTAGCCTCGGGTAACATAAACCCGATATCGGCTTGTCCGCCTTCCACCTTCCTGGCCTCGTGTAACATAAACCCGGTGTCGGCTTATTCCTCCTTCCACATTACTGGCCTCGGGTAACATAAACCCAGTATCAGCTTATTCCGCCTTCCACCTTCCTGGCCTCGGGTAACATAATCCCGGTATTGGCTTATCCACCTTCCACTTTCCTGGCTTCGGGTAACGTAAACCCGGTATCGGCTTATTCCGCTTTCCACCTTCCTAGCCTCGTGTAACAAAAACCTGGTATCGGCTTATACCCCTTCCACCTTCCTTGCCTCAGGTAACCTTGACCCAGTATCTCCTTATCCGCCTTCCACTTTCCTTGCCTCAGGTAAGTTAAACCCGGTACCGACTTATTCCGCCTTGCACCTTCCTTGCCTCGGGTAACCCAGGCCCGGTATCTGCTTATCCGCCTACCACCTTCCTTGCCTTGGGTAACCTAAACCCGGTATCGGCTTATCCGACTTCCACTTTCCTTGGCTCGGGTAACATAAACCCAGAATTGGCTTATTGGGCCTTCCTGGCCTTGGGTAACATAAACCCGGTATCGGCTTATCCGCCTACCACCTTCCTGGCCTTAGGTAACATAAAGCCGGTATCGGCCTATTCCGTCTTCCACCTTCGTAGCCTCGGGTAACATAAACCCGATATCGGCTTGTCCGCCTTCCACCTTCCTGGCCTCGTGTAACATAAACCCGGTGTCGGCTTATTCCTCCTTCCACATTACTGGCCTCGGGTAACATAAACCCAGTATCGGCTTATTCCGCCTTCCACCTTCCTGGCCTCGGGTAACATAATCCCGGTATTGGCTTATCCACCTTCCACTTTCCTGGCTTCGGGTAACGTAAACCCGGTATCGGCTTATTCCGCTTTCCACCTTCCTAGCCTCGGGTAACAAAAACCTGGTATCGGCTTATCCCCCTTCCACCTTCCTTGCCTCAGGTAACCTTGACCCAGTATCTCCTTATCCGCCTTCCACTTTCCTTGCCTCAGGTAAGTTAAACCCGGTACCGACTTATTCCGCCTTGCACCTTCCTTGCCTCGGGTAACCCAGGCCCGGTACCGGCTTATCCGCCTTCCACCTTCCTTGCCTTGGGTAACCTAAACCCGTTATCGGCTTATCCGACTTCCACTTTCCTTGCCTCGGGTAACATAAACCAAGAATTGGCTTATTCCGCCTTCCTGGCCTTGGGTAACATAAACCCGGTATCGGCTTATCCGCCTACCACCTTCCTGGCCTTAGGTAACTTAAAGCCGGTATCGGCCTATTCCGTCTTCCACCTTCATAGCCTCGGGTAACATAAACCCGGTATCGGCTCATCCACCTTCCACTTTCCTGGCCTCGGGTAACGTAAACCCGGTATCGGATTCTTTACCTTCCACTTTCCCGGCCTCGGGTAATGTAAACTCGATATCGGCTTATCCACCTTCCGCTTTCTTGGCCTCGGGTAATGTAAACATGGTATCGGCTTAACCTCCTTCGACTTTCATGGCCTTGGGTAACATATACCCGGTATCGGCTTATTCCGCCTTCCACCTTCCTTGCCTCTGGTAACCTAAACCCGGTATCAGCTCCTTGCCTCAGGTAACATATACCCGGTATCAGTTTATTCTGCCTTCCACTTTCATGGCCTCGGGTAATATAAACCCGGTATCGGCTTATTCATCCTTCCACCTTCCTGGCCTCGGGTAAGATAAACCCGGTATCGTCTTTTTCCGCCTTCCACCTTCCTTGCCTCGGGTAACATAAACCCGGTATCGGCTTATCCGCCTTCGACCTTTCTTGCCTCAGGTAACCTAAAACGGGTATCGGCTTATTCCGCCTCCCACCTTTCTTGCCTCGGGTAACATAATCCCGGTATCGGCTTATTCCGCCTTGCACCTTCCTTTCCTCGGGTAACATAAACCTGGTATCAGCTTATCCACCTTCCACTTCCCTGGCCTTGGGTAAAATAAACCCGGTATCGGCTTATCCACCTTCCACCTTCCTTGCCTCGGGTAACGTTGACCCTATATCATCTTATCCACCTTACACCTTCCTTGCCTTAGGTAACCTAGACTCGGTATCGTCTTATCCGCCTTCCACCTTCCTTGCCTCATGTAACCTAAACCCGGTATCGGCTTATTCCGCCTTCCACCTTTCTTGCCTTAAGTAACCCGGTATCGGCTTTTTCTACCTTCGACGTTCCTGGCCTCGGGCATCATATACCCGGTATCGGCTTATCCACCTTCCACTTTCCTGGCCTTGGGTAATGTAAACCTGGTATTGGCTTATTCTGCCTTCCACCTTCCTAGCCTCCGGTAACGTAAACCATGTATCGGCTTTTCCGCCTTCCACCTTCCTTGCCTCGGGTAGCCTTGACCCGGTATCGGCTTATCCACCTTCCACCTTCCTTGCCTCGGGTAACCTAGACCCAGTCTTGGCTTATCCATATTCCACCTTCCTTGCCTCGAGTAACATAAACCCGTTATCAGCTTAACCGCCTTCCACCTTACTTGCCTCGGGTAACATAAACCCGGTATCGGCTTATTCCGCCTTCCACCTTCCTTGCCTTGGGTAGCCTAAACCCGGTATCAGCTTATCCGCCTTCCACTTTCCTTGCCTTGGGTAACATAAACCCATTATTGGTTTATTTCGCCTTCCACCTTCCTAGCCCCGGGTAACATAAACCTAGTATCGGCTTCTCCGCCTTCCACATTCCTTGCCTCAGGTAACGTAAACCCGTTATCTGCTTATCCGCCTTCCAACTTCCTGGCCTCGAGTAATATAAACCCGTTATCGGTTTATTCCGCCTTCCACCTTCCTAGCCTCGGCTAACATAGACACGGTATCGGTTGATCCGCCTTCCACCTACCTTGCCTCGGGTAACTTAAACCCGGTATTGGCTTATCCGCCTTCCACCTTCCTGGCCTCGGGTAACCTAAACCCAGCATCGGCTTATCCGCCTTCCACCTCCCTTGCCTCGGGTAACATAAACCCTGTATCGGCTTATCCACCTTGCACCATCCTTACCTCGGGTAACCTAGACCCGGTATCGTATTCTCCGCCTTCCACCTTCCTTGCCTTAGGTAACTTAAACCCGGTATCGGCTTATTCCGCCTTACACCTTCCTTGCCTCGGGTAATATAAACCCGATATTGGCTTATCCGCCTTCCGCTTTCCTGGACTTGGGTAACATATACCCGGTATCGGCTTATTCCGCCTTCCACCTTCCTTTCATCGGGTAATATAAACCTGGTATCGGCTTATCCGCCATCCACTTTCCTAGCCTTGGGTAACGTAATCCGGGTATATGCTTATTCCGCCTTCGACCTTCGTTTCTTCGGGTAACATAAACCCAGTATCAGCTTATCCACCTTCCACTTTCCTGGCCTCGGGTAACATAAACCCGGTATCGGCTTATTCTGCCTTCCACGTTCATGGTCTCAGGAAACATAAACCCGGTATCGGCTTATCCACCTTCCACCTTCCTTGCCTTGTGTAACCTAGGTCCGGTGTCGGCTTATCCGCCTTACACCTTCGTTGCCTCGGGTAACCTACACCTTCCACCTTCCTTGCCTCGGGTAACCTAAACCCGGTATCGGCTAATCCGACTTCCACTTTCCTTGCCTCGGGTAACATAAACCCAGAATTGGCTTATTCCGCCTTCCTAGCCTTGGGTAACATAAACCCTGTATCGGCTTATCCGCCTTCCCCCTTCCTTGCCTCAAGTAATATAAACCCGGAATCGACTTATCCTGCCTTCCACCTTTCTTGCCTTGAGTGACATAAACCCGGTATCAGCTTATCCGCCTTCCACTTTCCTGGCCTAGGGTAACATAAAACCGGTATCGGCTTATTCCGCCTACCACCTTCCTGGCCTTAGGTAACATAAAGCCGGTATCGTCCTATTCCGTCTTCCACCTTCGCAGCCTCGGGTAACATAAACCCGGTATCGGCTCAACCACCTTCCACTTTCCTGGCCTCGGGCAACGTATGCCCTGTATCGGCTTCTCTACCTTCCACTTTCCCTCCCTCGGGTAATGTAAAACCGGTATCGGCTTATCCACCTTCCACTTTCCTGGCCTCGGGTAATGTAAACCTGGTATCGGCTTATTCCGACTTCCACCTTCCTGGCCTTAGGTAACATAAAGCCGGTATCGGCCTATTCCGTCTTCCACCTTCGTAGCCTCGGGTAACAAAAACCCGGTATCGGCTCATCCACCTTCCACTTTCCGGGCCTCGGGTAACGTAAACCCGGTATCGGCTTATTCCGCCTACCACCTTCCTGGCCTTAGGTAACATGAAGCCGGTATCGGCCTATTCCGTCTTCCACCTTCATAGCCTCGGGTAACATAAACCCGGTATCGGCTCATCCACCTTCCACTTTCCTGGCCTCGAGTAACGTAAACCCGGTATCAGCTTCTCCACCTTCCACTTTCCTGGCCTCGGGTAATGTAAACCCGGTATCGGCTTATCCACCTTCCACTTTCCTGGCCTCGGGTAATGTAAACCTGGTATCGGCTTATTCCGCCTTCCACCTTCCTGGCCTCGGGTAATGTAAACCTGGTATCGGCTTATCCGCCTTCCACCTTCCTTGCCTCGGGTAACCTAGACCCGGTATCGGCTTATCCGCCCTTAACCTTCTTTGCCTCAAGTAACCTAGACCCAGTGTCGGCTTATCCGCATTCCATCTTCCTTGCCTCGGGTAACATAAACTCGTTATCAGCTTAACTGCCTTCCACCTTTCTAGCCTCGGGTAACCTAAACCCGGTATCGCCTTATTCCGCCATCCACCTTCCTTGCCTCGGGTAACCTAAACCCAGTATTAGCTTATCTGCCTTCCACTTTCCTTGCCTCGGATAACATAAACCCGTTATCGGTTTATTCTACCTTCCACCTTCCTTGCCTCGGGTAAGATAAACCCGGTATCGTGTTATCCGCCTTCCACCTTCATTTCTTCAGGTAACATAAACCCGGTATCGGCTTATCCGCCTTCCACCTTCCTTCCGTTGGGTACTATAAACCCGTTATCGGTTTATTGCGCCTTCCACCTTCCTAGCCTCAGGTAATATAGACCCGGTATCGGCTTATCCAACTTCCACATTCCTTGCCTTAGGTAAGATAACCCCAGTATTGGCTTATCCGCCTTCCACCTTCCTTGCCTCGGGTAACATAAACCCGGTATCGGCTTATCCGCCTTCCACCTTCCTGGCCTCGTGTAACATAAACCCGGTATCGGCTTATTCCTCCTTCCACATTCCTGGCCTCGGGTAACATAAACCCAGTATCGGCTTATTCTGCCTTCCACCTTCCTGGCCTCGGGTAACATAAACCCGGTATCAGCTTATTCAGCCTTCCACCTTCCTTGCCTCGGGTAACATAAACCCGGTATTGGCTTATCCACCTTCCACTTTCCTGGCCTCGGGTAACGTAAACCTGGTATCGGCTTATTCCGCTTTCCACCTTCCTAGCCTCGGGTAACATAAACCTGGTATCGGCTTATCCGCCTTGCACCTTCCTTGCCTCAGGTAACCTTGACCCAGTATCGCCTTATCCGCCTTCCGCTTTCCTTGCCTCAGGTAACTTAAACCCGGTATCGACTTATCCCGCATTCCACCTTCCTTGCCTCGGGTAGCCTAAACCTGGTATCGGCTTATCCGACTTCCACTTTCCTTGCCTCAGGTAACATAAACCCAGAATCGGCTTATTCTGCCTTCCTGGCCTTGGGTAACATAAACCCCGTATCGGCTAATCCGCCTTCCCCCTTCCTTGCCTCAAGTAATATAAACCCGGAATCGACTTATTCTGCCTTCCACCTTTCTTGCCTCGAGTAACATAAACCCGGTATCAGCTTATCCGCCTTCCACTTTCCTGGCCAAGGGTAACATAAACCCGGTATCGGCTTATTCCGCCTACCACCTTCTTGGCCTTAGGTAACATAAAGCCGGTATCGGCCTATTCCGTCTTCCACCTTCGTAGCCTCGGGTAACATAAACCCGGTATTGACTCATCCACCTTCCACTTTCCTGGCCTCGGGTAACGTAAACCCGGTATCGGCTTCTTTACCTTCCACTTTCCCGGCCTCGGGTAATGTAAACCCAGTATCGGCTTATCCACCTTCCACTTTCCTAGCCTCGGGTAATGTAAACCTGGTATCGGCTTAACCTCCTTCGACTTTCATGGCCTCGGGTAACATATACCCGGTATCGGCTTATTACGCCTTCCACCTTCCTTGCCTTTGGTAACCTAAACTCGGTATCAGCTCCTTGCCTCAGGTAACATAAACCCGGTATCAGCTTATCCAACTTCCGCTTTCTTGGCCTCGGGTAACATAATCCTGGTATCGGCTTATTCCGCCATACACCTTCCTTTCCTCGGGTAACATAAATCCGGTATCAGCTTATCCACCTTCCACTTCCCTGGCCTTGGGTAACATAAACCCAGTATCGGCTTATCCACCTTCCACCTTCCTTGCCTCGGGTAACCTTGACCCGGTATCGTCTTATCCGCCTTACACCTTCCTTGCCTTAGGTAACCTAGATCCGGTATCATCTTATCGGCCTTCCACCTTCCTTGCCTCAGGTAACCTAAACCTGGTATCAGCTTATTCCGCCTTCCACCTTTCTTGCCTCAAGTAACCTAAAGCCGGTATCGGCTTTTTCTACCTTCCACGTTCTTGGCCTTGGGCAACATATACCCGGTATCGGCTTATCCAACTTCCACATTCCTTGCCTTAGGTAAGATAACCCCGGTATTGGCTTATCCGCCTTCCACCTTCCTTGCCTCGGGTAACATAAACCCAGTATCGGCTTATCCGCCTTCCACCTTCCTGGCCTCATGTAACATAAACCCGGTATCGGCTTATTCCTCCTTCCACATTCCTGGTCTCGGGTAACATAAACCCAGTATCGGCTTATTCAGCCTTGCACCTTCCTGGCCTCGGGTAACATAAACCCGGTATCAGCGTATTCCACCTTCTGCCTTCATTGCCTCGGGTAACATAAACCCGGTATTGGCATATCCACCTTCCACTTTCCTGGCCTCGGGTAACGTAAACCCGGTATCGGCTTATTCCACTTTCCACCTTCCTAGCCTCGGGGAACATAAACCTGGTATCGGCTTATCCGCCTTCCACCTTCCTTGCCTCAGGTAACCTTGACCCAGTATCGCCTTATCCGCCTTCCACTTTCCTTGCCTCAGGTAACTTAAACCCGGTATCGACTTATTCTGCCTTCCACCTTTCTTGCCTCGGGTAACTTAGGCCCGGTATCGGCTTGTCCGCCTTCCACCTTCCTTGGCTCGGGTAACCTAAACCCGGTATCGGCTTATCCGACTTCCACTTTCCTTGCCTCGGGTAACATAAACCCAGAATCAGCTTATTCCGCCTTCCTGGCCTTAGGTATTATAAACCCGGTATCAGCTTATCCGCCTACCACCTTCCTGGCCTTAGGTAACATAAAGCCGGTATCGGCCTATTCCGTCTTCCACCTTCGTAGCCTCGGGTAACATTAACCCGGTATCGGCTCATCCACCTTCCACTTTCCTGGCCTTGGGTAACGTAAACCCGGTATCAGCTTCTTTACCATCCACTTTCCCGGCCTTGGGTAATGTAAACCCGGTATCGGCTTATCCACCTTCCACTTTCCTGGCCTCGGGTAATGTAAACCTGGTATCGGCTCAACCGCCTTCGACTTTCATGGCCTCGGGTAACATATACCCGATATCATCTTATTCCGCCTTTGGTAACCTAAACCCGGTATCAGCTCCTTGCCTCAAGTAACATAAACCCGGTATCGGCTTATTCTACCTTCCATTTTCATGGCCTCGGGTAACATAAACCCGGTATCGGCTTATTCCTCCTTCCACCTTGCTGGCCGCGGGTAAGATAAACCCGGTATCGGCTTTTTCCGCCTTCCACCTTCCTTGCCTCGGGTGACATAAACCCGGTATCAGCTTATCCGCCTTCCACCTTCCTTGCCTCCGGTAACCTAAACCCGGTATCAGCTTATTCCGCCTTCCACCTTCCTTGCCTCAGGTAATATAAACCCACTATCGGCTTATCCGCCTTCCGCTTTCTTGGCCTCGGGTAACATAATCCCGGTATCGGCTTATTCCTCCTTCCACCTTCCTTTCCTCGGGTAACATAAACCCGGTATCAGCTTATCCACCTTCCACTTCCCTGGCCTTCGGTAACATAAACCCGATATCGGCTTATCCACCTTCCACCTTCCTTGCCTCGGGTAACCTTGACCCGGTATCGTCTTATCCGCCTTACACCTTCCTTGCCTTTGGTAACCTAGACCCGGTATCATCTTATCCGCCTTCCACCTTCCTTGCCTCAGGTAACTTAAACCCGGTATCGGCTTATTCCGCCTTCCACCTTTCAAGCCTCAAGTAACCTAAACCCGGTATCGGCATTTTCTGCCTTCCACGTTCCTGGGCTAGGGTAACATATACCCGGTATCGGCTTATCCACCTTCCACTTTCCTGGCCACAGGTAACGTAAACCCGGTATCGGCTTCTCCACCTTCCACTTTCCAGGCCTCGGGCAATGTAAACCCGGTATCGGCTTATCCACCTTCCACTTTCCTGGCCTTGGGTAATGTAAACCTGGTATTGGCTTATTCTGCCTTCCACCTTCCTAGCCTCGGGTAACGTAAACCTTGTATCGGCTTATCCGCCTTCCACCTTCCTTGCCTCGGGTAGCCATGACCCGGTATCGGCTTATCCGCCTTCCACCTTCCTTGCCTCGAGTAACCTAGACCCAGTCTTGGCTTATCCACATTCCACCTTCCTTGCCTCGGGTAACATAAACCCGTTATCAACTTAACCGCCTTCCACCTTACTCGCCTTGGGTAACATAAACCCGGTATCGGCTTATTCCGCCTTCCACCTTCCTTGCCTTGGGCAACCTAAACCCGGTATCAGCTTATCCGCCTTCCACTTTCCTTGCCTCGGGTAACATAAACCCGTTATCGGTTTATTCCGCCTTCCACCTTCCTAGCCCCGGGTAACATAAACCCGGTATCGGCTTATCCGCCTTCCACCTTCCTTGCCTCAGGTAACGTAATCTGCTTATCCACCTTCCAACTTCCTGGCCTCGAGTAATATAAACCCGTTATCGGTTTATTCCGCCTCCCACCTTCCTAGCCTCGGGTAACATAGACCCAGTATCGGCTTATCCGCCTTCCACCTTCCTTGCCTCAGGTAAGATAACCCCAGTATTGGGCTATCCGCCTTCCACCTACCTTGCCTCGGGTAACATAAACCCGGTATCGACTTATCCGCCTTCCACCTTCCTGGCCTCGGGTAACCTAAACCCAGCATCGGCTTATCCGCCATCCAACTTCCTGGCCTCGACTAATTTAAACCTGTTATCGGTTTATTTCGCCTTCCACCTTCCTAGCCTCGGGTAACATAGACCCGGTATCGGCTTATCCGCCTTCCACCTTCCATGCCTCAGGTAAGATAACCCCGGTATTGGCCTATCCGCCTTCCACCTACCTTGCCTCGTGTAACATAAACCCGGTATCAGCTTATCCGCCTTCGACCTTCCTTGCCTCAGGTAAGACAACCCCGGTATTAGCCTATCCGCCTTCTACCTTCCAAGCCTCAGGTAACATAAACCCGATATCAGCTTATCCACCTTCCAATTTCCAGGCCTCGGGTAACATAAACCCGGTATCGTCTTATCCACCTTCCACCTTCCTTGCCTCGTGTAACCTAGACAGGCTATCAACTTATTCACCTTCCACCTTCCTTGCCTCGGGTAACATAGACCCGGTATCGGCTCATTCCGCCTTCCACCTTCCATGCCTCGGGTGATATAAACCCAGTATGAGCGTATCCACCTTCCACTTTCCTTGCTTCGGGTAACATATACCCGGTATAGGCTTATTCTGCCTTCCACCTTCCTTGTCTCAGGTAATATAAGCTGGTATCGACATATCCGCCTTCCACTTTCCTAGCCTCGGGTAACATAAACCCGGTACCGGCTTATTCCGCCTTCCACCTTCCTTGCCTCTGGTAACCTAAACCCGGTATCGGCTTATCCACCTTCCACCTTCCTTGCCTCGGGTAACCTTGACCCGGTATCGTCTTATCCGCCTTGGGTAATATAAACCTGGTATCGGCTTATCCGCCTTCCGCTTTCCTGGCAAACCTAGTATCGGCTTAACCGCCTTCGATTTTCATGGCCTCGGGTAACATATACCCGGTATCGGCTTATTCCGCCATCCACCTTCCATGCCTCTGGTAACCTAAACCCGGTATCAGCTCCTTGCCTCAAGTAACATAAACCCGGAATCGGCTTATTCTGCCTTCCACTTTCATGGCCTCGGGTAACATAAACCCGATATCGGCTTATTCCTCCTTCCACCTTCCTAGCCTCGGGTCCGGTATCGGCTTTTTCCGCCTTCCACCATCCTTGCCTCGGGTAACATAAACCCGGTATCGGCTTATCCGCCTTCCACCTTCCTTGCCTCAGGTAACCTAAACCCGGTATCGGCTTTTTCTGCCTTCCACCTTCCTTGCCTCGGGTAATATAAACCCGGTATCGGCTTATCCGCCTTCCGCTTTCCTGGCCTCGGGTAACATAATCCCGGTATCGGCTTATTCCGCCTTGCACCTTCCTTTCCTCGGGTAACATAAACCTGGTATCAGCTTATCGACCTTCCACTTCCCTGGCCTTAGGTAACATAAACCCGGTATCGGCTTATCCACCTTCCACCTTCCTTGCCTCGGGTAACCTTGACCCGGTATCATCTTATCCGCCTTACACCTTCCTTGCCTTAGGTAACCAAGACCCGGTATCGTCTTATCCGCCTTCCACCTTCCTTGCCTCAGGTAACCTAAATCCGGTATCGGCTTATTCCACCTTCCTCCTTTCTTGCCTCAAGTAACCTAAACCCGGCATCGGCTTTTTCTGCCTTCCACGTTCCTGGCCTCGGGCAACATATACCTAGTATCGGATTGTCCACCTTCCACTTTCCTGGCCACCAGTAACGTAAACCCGGTATCGGCTTCTCCACCTTCCACTTTCCAGGCCTCGGGCAATGTAAACCCAGTATCGGCTTATCCACCTTCCACTATCCTGGCCTTGGGTAATGTAAACCTGGTATTGGCTTATTCTGCCTTCCACCTTCCTAGCCTCGGGTAACGTAAACCTTGTATCGGCTTATCCGCCTTCCACCTTCCTTGCCTCGGGTAGCCTTGACTCGGTATCGGCTTATCCGCCTTCCACCTTCCTTGCCTCGGGTAACCTAGACCCAGTCTTGGCTTATCCACATTCCACCTTCCTTGCCTCGGGTAACATAAACCCGTTATCAGCTTAACCGCCTTCCACCGTACTCGCCTCGGGTAACATAAACCCGGTATCAGCTTATTCCGCCTTCCACCTTCCTTGCCTTGGGCAACCTAAACCCGGTATCAGCTTATCCACCTTCCACTTTCCTTGCCTCGGGTAACATAAACCCGTTATCGGTTTATTCCGCCTTCCACCTTCCTAGCCCCGGGTAACATAAACCCGGTATCGGCTTATCCGCCTTCCACCTTCCTTGCCTCAGGTAATGTAATCTGCTTATCCACCTTCCAACTTCCTGGCCTCGAGTAATATAAACCCGTTATCGGTTTATTCCGCCTCCCACCTTCCTAGCCTCGGGTAACATAGACCCAGTCTCGGCTTATCCGCCTTCCACCTTCCTTGCCTCAGGTAAGATAACCCCAGTATTGGGTTATCGGCCTTCCACCTACTTTGCCTCGGGTAACATAAACCCGGTATCGACTTATTCACCTTCGAGCTTCCTGGCCTCGGGTAACCTAAACCCAGCATCGGCTTATCCGCCTTCCAACTTCCTGGCCTCGACTAATTTAAACCCGTTATCGGTTTATTCCGCCTTCCACCATCCTAGCCTCGGGTAACATAGACCCGGTATCGGCTTATCTGCCTTCCACCTTCCATGCCTCAGGTAACATAAACCCGGTATCGTCTTATCCACCTTCCACCTTCCTTGCCTCATGTAACCTAGACCGGCTATCAGCTTATTCGCCTTCCACCTTCCTTGCCTCGGGTAACATAGACCCGGTATCGGCTCATTCCGCCTTCCACCTTCCATGCCTCGGGTGATATAAACCCAGTATGAGCGTATCCACCTTCCACTTCCCTTGCTTCGGGTAACATATACCCGGTATAGGCTTATTCTGCCTTCCACCTTCCTTGTCTCAGGTAATATAAGCTGGTATCGGCATATCCGCCTTCCACTTTCCTAGGCTCGGGTAACATAAACCCGGTACCGGCTTATTCCGCCTTCCACCTTCCTTGCCTCTGGTAACCTAAACCCGGTATCGGCTTATCCACCTTCCACCTTCCTTGCCTCGGGTAACCTTGACCCGGTATCGTCTTATCCGCCTTACACCTTCCTTGCCTTAGGTAACCAAGACCCGGTATCGTCTTATCCGCCTTCCACCATCCTTGCCTCGGGTAACATAAACCTGGTATCGGCATATCCGCCTTCCACCTTCCTTGCCTCAAGTAACCTAAACCCGGTATCGGCTTTTTCTGCCTTCCACCTTCCTGGCCTTGGGTAATATAAACCCGGTATCGGCTTATCCGCCTTCTGCTTTCCTGGCCTCGGGTAACATAATCCCGGTATCAGCTTATTCCGCCTTGCACCTTCCTTTCCTCGGGTAACATAAACCTGGTATTAGCTTATCCACCTTCCACTTCCCTGGCCTTGGGTAATATAAACCTGGTATCGGCTTATCCGCCTTCCGCTTTCCTGGCAAACCTAGTATCGGCTTAACCGCCTTCGACTTTCATGGCCTCGGGTAACATATACCCGGTATCGGCTTATTCCGCCATCCACCTTCCATGCCTCTGGTAACCTAAACCCGGTATCAGCTCCTTGCCTCAAGTAACATAAACCCGGAATCGGCTTATTCTGCCTTCCACTTTCATGGCCTCGGGTAACATAAACCCGATATCAGCTTATTCCTCCTTCCACCTTCCTAGCCTCGGGTCCGGTATCGGCTTTTTCCGTCTTCCACCATCCTTGCCTCGGGTAACATAAACCCGGTATCGGCATATCCGCCTTCCACCTTCCTTGCCTCAGGTAACCTAAACCCGGTATCGGCTTTTTCTGCCTTCCACCTTCCTTGCCTCGGGTAATATAAACCCGGTATCGGCTTATCCGCCTTCCGCTTTCCTGGCCTCGGGTAACATAATCCCGGTATCAGCTTATTCCGCCTTGCACCTTCCTTTCCTCGGGTAACATAAACCTGGTATCAGCTTATCCACCTTCCACTTCCCTGGCCTTGGGTAACATAAACCCGGTATCGGCTTATCCACCTTCCACCTTCCTTGCCTCGGGTAACCTTGACCCGGTATCGTCTTATCCGCCTTACACCTTCCTTGCCTTAGGTAACCAAGACCCGGTATCGTCTTATCCGCCTTCCACCTTCCTTGCCTCAGGTAACCTAAATCCGGTATCGGCTTATTCCGCCTTCCTCCTTTCTTGCCTCAAGTAACCTAAACCCGGTATCGGCTTTTTCTGCCTTCCACGTTCCTGGCCTCGGGCAACATATACCTAGTATCGGATTGTCCACCTTCCACTTTCCTGGCCACCAGTAACGTAAACCTGGTATCGGCTTCTCCACCTTTCACTTTCCAGGCCTCGGGCAATGTAAACCCGGTATCGGCTTATCCACCTTCCACTTTCCTGGCCTTGGGTAATGTAAACCTGGTATTGGCTTATTCTGCCTTCCACCTTCCTAGCCTCCGGTAACGTAAACCATGTATCGGCTTTTCCGCCTTCCACCTTCCTTGCCTCGGGTAGCCTTGACCCGGTATCGGCTTATCCGCCTTCCACCTTCCTTGCCTCGGGTAACCTAGACCCAGTCTTGGCTTATCCACATTCCACCTTCCTTGCCTCGGGGTAACATAAACCCGTTATCAGCTTAACCGCCTTCCACCTTACTCGCCTCGGGTAACATAAACCCGGTATCGGCTTATTCCGCCTTCCACCTTCCTTGCCTTGGGCAACCTAAACCCGGTATCAGCTTATCCGCCTTCCACTTTCCTTGCCTCGGGTAACATAAACCCGTTATCGGTTTATTCCGCCTTCCACCTTCCTAGCCCCGGGTAACATAAACCCGGTATCGGCTTATCCGCCTTCCACCTTCCTTGCCTCAGGTAACGTAATCTGCTTATCCACCTTCCAACTTCCTGGCCTCGAGTAATATAAACCCGTTATCGGTTTATTCAGCCTCCCACCTTCCTAGCCTCGGGTAACATAGACCCAGTATCGGCTTATCCGCCTTCCACCTTCCTTGCCTCAGGTAAGATAACCCCAGTATTGGGCTATCCGCCTTCCACCTACCTTGCCTCGGGTAACATAAACCCGGTATCGACTTATCCGCCTTCCACCTTCTTGGCCTCGGGTAACCTAAACCCAGCATCGGCTTATTCGCCTTCCAACTTCCTGGCCTCGACTAATTTAAACCCGTTATCGGTTTATTCCGCCTTCCACCTTCCTAGCCCCGGGTAACATAAACCCGGTATCGGCTTATCCGCCTTCCACCTTCCTTGCCTCAGGTAACGTAATCTGCTTATCCACCTTCCAACTTCCTGGCCTCGAGTAATATAAACCCGTTATCGGTTTATTCAGCCTCCCACCTTCCTAGCCTCGGGTAACATAGACCCAGTATCGGCTTATCCGCCTTCCACCTTCCTTGCCTCAGGTAAGATAACGCCAGTATTGGGCTATCCGCCTTCCACCTACCTTGCCTCGGGTAACATATACCCGGTATCGACTTATCCGCTTTCCACCTTCTTGGCCTCGGGTAACCTAAACCCAGCATCGGTTTATCCGCCTTCCAACTTCCTGGCCTCGACTAATTTAAACCCGTTATCGGTTTATTCCGCCTTCCACCTTCCTAGCCTCGGGTAACATAGACCCGGTATCGGCTTATCCGCCTTCCACCTTCCATGCCTCAGGTAAGATAACCCCGGTATTGGTCTATCCGCCTTCCACCTACCTTGCCTCGTGTAACATAAACCCGGTATCAGCTTATCCGCCTTCGACCTTCCTTGCCTCAGGTAAGACAACCCCGGTATTAGCCTATCCGCCTTCTACATTCCAAGCCTTAGGTAACATAAACCCGATATCAGCTTATCCACCTTCCAATTTCCAGGCCTCGGGTAACATAAACCCGGTATCGTCTTATCCACCTTCTGTTGGAAATGCCCTAGTCCCGAGGCATTGGTCCTTGTGTTTGTATAATACATTTGTACATTAATGTAAACTTTATGTATTATACAATTTGTGTCAAGGAAATAAAGGCATTAATCTATTTATTATATGTCTTGTGCTATATATCCATTGATTAAATTAATAGGTCAAATGAATTTTAAATTTAAATGTATGTAATATGTTACATGGTATCATATATATGCATACATGTTAAATTAAAGTTGCATTTGATTTAATTAAATCAAAGGAATTAATATTGGGCTTAAGATGTAAAATGAATATTCCCACTTAAATAGGAATTGTGTTGGCCAAAATTTTGGTGTGGAATGGGCAAGGATGGTGAGTCATTTTGTTGGACAAAATGATGATGACACATTCCTTAGGACCAATAGGAAAAGAGTGAGTCATTCTTTGATTTTGAGGTAGCAAAGTTGGACTTTGCTTCCTTAAATAAAATAGAATGATGACAATTTTTGGTGTTGGCCGAATGAAGCTTGGCAAGTGAAGGGATGAGTCAACTTTGGACAAAAGATGATAATGGGTTGGTGATGACTCATGGTGTGAGTCATTAGGTTGAAAATGGGGTAGCAAAGTTGGACTTTGACTTCTCTTTTCACCATCATCTTAATTCTTCTATTAAGGATTTAATAAGAATGATTTTGTCTTAACTCATCCACTTTGAGGAAGGCTTGGCCGTCCATCACTTGTGCTTTAAGAGAAATTGGTTTTCTTTTAAAGTATGAAGATTGCCCACTTTATGCTTGATTAATTCTTTTGCTAAGAATTGGGTGCATACTTGGTGGATATTGGTTCTATCTTTTGGAAAGATAGATTTTTCTTTTGGAAAGAAAACTTGGACAGCCATTTTCTTTCTTGTGTGCCGCCCCTCTCTCCCTCTCTTCTTGTTATCCGAGTCGCTAGCACGGGTTTCGGTCCGAGAGCCGTTCGTGTACGCATCGGTGGAGGAAATCTACACTTGATTTCTATAGTCTGCATCCGTCTCTTAGAGAGACTTTGTGGTGAGTTTTTGAAACCCTCCTTTTATGCTTTAAGTTTTTGATTTCCACATCTTCAGCTCCTGGGCCGGATTCGAGGAAATCGACGCGTATTTCCGCTTTTATCGGTCGGTTTCCCGTGACGAATCCCAACACCTTCCACCTTCCTTGCCTCGTGTAACCTAGACCGGCTATCAGCTTATTTGCCTTCCACCTTCCTTGCCTCGGGTAACATAGACCCGGTATAAGCGCCGGAATTTTACTTTCAAAAAAAAAAAAAAAAAGAGAGTATAGTCGTACGACTATTGCTACAGTCGTACGACTGTAGTCAAACTACAGTCGTACGACTGTAGATCTACCCATAAAAGCAGAAAAAGAAAGGCAGAGAGGGGGAGGACGAAAAAAAGGAGAAGAGACAGAAAAACGGACAGACAGAGAGAAAGAGGAAAAAAGAGAGGGAAAGAAGAGAAAACCAAGGAAAAAGAAAGAACTCCTCACCAAAATCCTCAGCATTTGGAAATATTTGGACTCAAATCTCAAACCCTAACTCAAGGAGAAAAGTCCAGATTTTAGTGGATTGGAGCGACGCCAGGGGTCAATCCTACGGTGGACACACGCCACAGAGGTAAATACCCCTTCTTCCCCTCTCTTTTACAAGCTTTCTGGGTGTTTGGTGTGTTTTTGCTGCGTTTCTGTCCATTTTTCTGCGTTTCTGCTCCTGGAAATCAAGAACAGTCGTACGACTGTTCTTGGATTGATGAACAGTCGTACGACTGTAGCTACAGTCGTACGACTGTAGTTGATTTCCAGGCGATTCTCTTTCCAGCTTGTTTTTAATGAGATTTTGGCAAAATCCTAAATTTTCAGCATCTACAGTCGTACGACTGTAGTTACAGTCGTACGACTGTAGTTGATTTTCCACGACTGTAATTTACAGTCGTACCCCTGTAGTTCTCAGAATCAGAATTTCACCTTTAAAACCCAAAAATTTCTTAAAAAATGCATAAAAAATCATAAAAAATTCCCAAAAATTCCCAAAAAATCCCAAAAAATTAGAAAACCCCAAAAATCATCAAAATGAATTTTGTTGTGTGCATCACGACCATAGATTTAATTTTTAGCAAAATTGCATTTAGAACAATTCAACGACGGAGACCCATTTCTCCTGAAAACCGACCGACTTAAATATATAAAAATGCATGTAAACCGGAAAAATTGTTTTTCAAAATGATTTTTTCCACTAAAACCAAATATACAGGGACGTTTCAAAATGTTTTCCAGGTCTAATCGGGCCGGCTTGCCGAGCCAACCCGGTTACCCCCTAAATGCATGCCCCCAATTCCTGATTTCCCATTCTGTCTATTTGAGTCCTAATTGTGGAGTGCTGTATATATTGTGCTAACCCTCGGTTTTGCAGGTTTTAATCTCTTTTTGTTTTTATTTTTAATGTATTTTAATAGATTAAATCGTGTATCCTAGGCGGTTGTATTTTTCTAGATTCTCGTGTATATAGGCGATTGTATAAGTGAGGCGAGAGTTCTTATTTTTCCATTCGATTTGGTTGTAAGCCAATTAATATTTATTTCTTTTCCTTATTTTTGTATTAAATGTTTTGTGTGCGCGCTGTATGCTTTTATATTCAATAAAATGGACTTTAGATTTTGAAATACCATTCGAGAACATTGGCTATATTTATTTTAATTAGACACGAAATAAGGGACTTGTCCGGACCCGAATCTCTGGATAGTGTAGCGGCCGTTTGTCCGGTTCAGCTACATAAGAATTTCCCGGTTGAGCTGAGCCGGGTGGCGACTCTACAATATTCATCGAGACTTAGGTCTCGGTTCTTTTATGTATTAATTCCATTCATTTTCCAAACGCGGATTTCCATTTATAAAAACCCCCACGCGAGGGAGGGGCCCGCCCGAGATCGTGGCGCCCCATTCCGAAAGGGAGTCCCGTGTCACGTCGAAAACGCGTCGTCCGCTCACAGTGGCGACTCTGCTGGGGACTTCTTAAAAGTTTTTCAAAAAAAAAACTTAAAAGAATATTAACAAGCCCTGAAAAGTGTCTAATTAAAATAAGGTTGATGATTCTCTTTTGGTATTTTATTTGCATTTTAGTTAGTCATTTTTGCATTAGATTTAGTATCCATTTATAGCCCGGTGGATTGTTGAAGTGTCGCCTAAGTTCCTCCTGGTCTTAGGGGCACGAATACGAAACACCACTCATAGCCTCGTACGAACCCCTTCGTTCGAACCCTTGAGTGGGGAGAAGTGAGGAGTATATTTTGCTATGGGAACCTTGTTTTTTAACCCGACTTGGACCGAACCCATATAGGCAGCCCTAGTTGGATTCCCTTAGGATGCCAAAATAATTGTGTGAATAATAATAAAATCGCGCCTTCATCACCCCCGGTTGGTGATTGAAGTGAACCCCGCCTAGGACTCGGTTAGAAATTTTTGAGACCGACCACGTTGGAGGAATAAGGTTGGAAGAATTCGTTTTGCTTGCTATGTGTTTCTCGCCATCTCGTGACACATCGCCAACGCATGCATAACATACCATAATCACCATTTTCCATACACATGACATACCATACACAAACATTTTTGTGTGATACTAACCCATATTTTTATGCAGCCATTTTGCATTTTATTTCGTGTGTAAAACATCAATTCATTCGCTTGTCACTCGTGCTAACTCTTTCTTTTTCAGCCATAACATTAAATTTGTGTGACTAGCATTTTCCACATGGCATACATAACATCATTATGTGTGTCATGTATCCTAACCCACATTTTTGTACAGCCACGTGCATTTTATTTTCGTGTGCAAACATTAATTCATCCGTTTGCCACTCGTACTAACTCTTTCTTTTTCATCCATAACATTAAATTTGTGTGACTAGCATTTTCCACATGGCATACATAACAATATTATGTGTGTCATGTATCCTAATCCACATTTTTATGCAGCCCTGTGCATTTTTATTTTCGTGTGCAATCATTAAATCATCTGTTTGCCATTCATACTAACCATTTCTTTTTCAGCCATAATATTATACTTGTGTGATTAGTATTTTTCAAATAGCATACATAACATCATTATGTGTGTCATGCATCCTAACCATGTTTTCGTGCAGCCATTTGCATTTTATTTTCGTATGAAGTCATTAAATCACTCGCTTGCCATTCATACTAACCATGTCTTTTTCAGCCATAACATCATATCTACGTGATTAACATTTTTTCACATAGCATACATAACATCATTATGTGTGTCATGCATCCTAATCCACGTTTTTGTGCAGCCATTTGCATTTTGTATGTCATAGCATTCACGACATACCACCTAAATTAAATTAGGAACATTCCAAGGACACCCACCATGATCATATCATTCCATCATGTATCGGGTATCACAAAATACTCGTGCTTCGCCAATGCACCGGATTGCATTCGGCCATTCCACCAAATCATTTCATCCCATAGAGACCACAATGGTCCTAGGTATATTTCAGTGTGACAATCCACACGATGCATTTCATGACATCATACCCATTCGTCACAAACATCATATAACACTGTAATCCACACCGGGTTACTTCGTGACATTACAATATCATTCAAGGTGCTCCCTGAGTGCCGGATTAGTGCGCATGTAGGGGCATTTCATAACATCCCAAATCATGAAAGGTGTTCCCCGGACGCCAGGATTTTGTCCGTGTACCTGTTACACGTGACTCTTTCATATCATCATTTCATTTCATACGCTCAAAAGCATCAGAACTCTGTCCATGGGCCGGTCCCATGTGACCACTTCATATCATCTCATAGACATACAAAGTGTCGAACTCCGTCTGTGTGTCAGAACACACGCGACTATTTCACGAAATTCATTAGGTGCCCTAAAAGCACCGAACCTTCATCTGTGTGGTGGTCCACACGTGGCGTTTTTGCATAGCATTGGGTGTTCTTGGGATGTCCAAAAAAATAAAAGTAAAAATAAAAATAAACAAAAAGGGAACATCCCCTTATCTCACGATATACATCTTATTCATCCATCAAACATTCAAGCACTCCATAATGTTCAAGCATTCCATAAGCACCAAGGACTTCACAACATACACTACCGTCATTCAAGTGTTCTAAAAACGCTAGAAACCCCATCAAGCCCTTTAGATCTTCCATAAGCATTAGAAACCCTGTCCTTGTGTCCCGCACACCCAAATACCGAAATTCCCCCGTGTAAGACAAGCTCTACACGTATCGTTCCAAATTCCCCGTGCAAGACCAGCTCTGCACGTACCGCATCAAACTCTATCCATCCTTTCCGTGCAAGACCAGCTCTGCACGTATCGCTCCAAATTCCCCGTGCAAGACCAGCTCTGCACGTATCGCATCAAACTCTACCCTTCCTCCCCGTGTAAGACCAAGCTCTACACGTATCGTTCCAAATTCCCCGTGCAAGACCAGCTCTACACGTATCGCTTCAAATCTCCCCGTGCAAGACCAGCTCTGCACGTACCGCATCAAACTCTACCCATCCTTCCCGTGCAAGACCAGCTCTGCACGTATCGCTCCAAATTCCCCGTGCAAGACCAGCTCTGCACGTATCGCATCAAACTCTACCCATCCTTCCCGTGCAAGACCAGCTCTGCACGTATCGCTCCAAATTCCCCGTGCAAGACCAGCTCTGCACTTATCGCTCCAAATTTCCCGTGCCAGACCAGCTCTGCACGTATCGCATCAAATTCTACCCATCCTTCCCGTGCAAGACCAGCTCTGCACGTATCGCATCAAATTCTATCCATCCTTCCCGTGTAAGATCCGCTCTACACGTACCGCTTTAATCACTAAACCTCTTCCCGTGTAAGATCCGCTCTACACGTACCGCTTTAATCACTAAACCTCTTCCCGTGTAAGATCCGCTCTACACGTACCGTTTTAATCATTAAACCTCTTCCCGTGTAAGATCCGCTCTACACGTACCGCTTTAATCACTACATCTCCTTCCCGTGTAAGATCCACTCTACACGTACCGTTTCAAATGTCAACTCTCCTCCCGTGTAAGATACGCTCTACATGGGAATCCTTCGCAAGTATCACCTTGCTTCGATCCGTGGACATCCTGTGTGTCATGTTATCCATGTGGTGTATATTTATATGCCACGCCATACTTCAGCATATAGCTTCATCAACCACATTCATTGCATTTTGCATGTTTCCATTCCTGGCTTTGTGTGCACATGACTAGCTTAGGATTGCATAACATGACATGGCATCACATGACATCATCATTCACGCGTGCATGCATCACATCTCGCATTCATACCTGCATCATCCCTTGACTTGGTATTCTCCGTGCACATGCCCCAGTGGATGCTAACAAGTATTTTTATCAGGACAGAAAAGGAAAGGAGTCTCGAGAATGGCTGGCCCAGTGAACTTCAACACTGTAACAGATGTCCTCGATGATTATGTTGCCTCATCGCGATTCCGAAAAGCGGTCAGGGAAGAGGCAGCGGCAATGTTGAAGGAAATGCTAGGAGGTGACCTGGACAAGGTGGAGAAGCTGACAACAAGGTGCTCTGAATTGGAGGCACGTGTGACTGAGCTTGAGGGAGTAATAAAAGGGCTGACTGGTGAAGCAGAATCGAAGGCCCCCCTCAAAGCCAATACTGACCTTGTTCCGCAACTAACCAGGTGTCCACTCTCCAAGGGTGACGGAAAGGGCATATCCCCGTGGCCTTCCTCGCTGAGCCAATTATTTGCCAAATGCAGAAAAGAGGGGCTACTGCAGAGCGTCAAGCCGTATGTGGAGCCGGCACCAGATCAAAAGAACAACTTCTGTACCTATCATGTAACGACGGGTCACCAAACCAATGCTTGCTATATTTTAAGGAAGGAGATCCGGAAGTTAGTTGATGAGGGAAGATTAAAAGTGCCATCCACTACTAATGAGCAACTAGGGGCAAGCAGGGGAACTGGCAAGGAAACTCCTCAAACCTCCCAGGGAGAGGAATATGATGAAGAGCGACAAAGCCTGATCTGACGAGAGTGGGGCAATGACCGGATAAGGGATAGTCGGGCGCTGTGAGATCAATACCATTAGAGGCTCCTTCTCGCAGGGAACTCATTTTGTTGTAAAGTGTATTGAACTCATTTTGAATGCAATGCATCTTGTTATTTTCTTACTTATGTGGTGATTACATGTATATGGCATTAAGCATGCATTTGATCATCTGAAACGACATGTCCATCACGTATAATATTAAGATGCATGACATCAATCTGAGTCTTACAGGGAATTTACAAGTGAACCTGACTTCGATAAAGCCCTTTTCTTCAAAAAAAAAAAAAAAAAAAAAAAAGAAAGAAGAAGAAGAAAAAAGTGAGAAAGAGAAAAGTCTGCTAAGCAAGCAATGGGATGGTACCATTTCGTTCGAATCAATTGCCAGCCTAGATCAGTGATCCGTATAAACCACGATCCAAAAATGCTGTTGGTCCTGCCCTAAAAATTTTTAACTTGGACAGCCCACAATACACTCAAATCATTGCAAACCAAGGACCATTGCCAAGTTTCAGAGCCGAGCCCCAAAAAGAACCTTTGAGCTTAATTCGTGCTGGAAAGAAGCATCCCACATCAAAAACCAAACCCACCAAAAAGCACCAAGCCCTAAAAATCCAAATGGCCTTCGCCATCCACTGTGCTGTAAAGCTCTGAAGCAGACATTAGTTTTAGTGCATGTATAGTCTTGTTTGTGTGGCATTCATGTGCATATGACATTACACATGCATTGTTCATCCAAAAAGACATATCAAACACGCATGACATACATGGATCTGAATGCAGCAGGAAAATCAATAGGTGGCTGTGGTTTGGATTTAACTTCTTCAAAAAAAAAAAAAAAAAAAAAAAAAAGAAAAAAAAAAAGAAGCAAGCACCAGTGGAAGACCTCAGCTCTCCCTTACAGTTAAATTTCTGCTCCTGGTCTAAAGTTGCACTCTCTTCAATCATAGAGTCAAACTCTGTTGAGTGCTTGATGGATCTGGGGGTGGCCCACCTATTGCATGAAATGCCGGGGTCAATGAGTTGAGACAATGGAGATAAGTACGTTGTTGCCTGTTCTGAAAAGTTAACTTCATGCGGTGATAGAGAAGATCAGTGTCTTTACCCAAAGCAGTTCCCTTTTCACTCTCCTCTCTGTCTTCTCCATTTGCCTTCAACACCTTTGTCTCCCCTTTATCGTCTTTCCTTCACTTTCATCTTCTATCTTTCAGCTTCTCTCTGGAACTTGAACCGATTCTGTGATTCCATATTTCCTACCTTCAATGGCTCCTAACAAGAAGTTGAACCCCAATGCTACTCCATATTGTATTTTTCCGTATCATCTCATCAGCGGAAGGGCATTGGAGCAGGTGGTTATGGCGCCGTTTCAATCCGTCTTTGTTTATCATCAACCTGTACCAAATTGGGGATTCCCTTTTAATCCCACGCCATTTCTCTTCGATCTAAACTCCCAGGCTAATTATTTAGTACCCTCAGAGAGTGGGAAGGGATTTGATTTGATGATAGATAGAGGATTTGGATATGAATCTGCTTCAAATGAGTTCAACAATGCTGAAAAAGGGGGAAAATGAAATATATAGCTCCGAGATTCCAGAGTAAGAAGAAAATAGTTTCTGTAAGTGAAAAGGAACAACAGTGGTCGCCCAAGAAATTGACTATTGAAGAGACCAAGTTGAATAAAAAAGAGATTGAAGCTAATCCTGGTGGAAAAACAAGCCTGATGATCAGAAATCTACCAAATCAGTTTCAAAGACATAACCTGCTACAAATTCTGGGCAAGCGTTGTCTGGAGGAAAACTGTTAGAGATTGTGCCCTAAGCCAATGTTGGATTATGTAAACAATCTTCTTAAGTCATTAATAAAGACTTATTTTATCATATATATTTGTATGTTAGTATTTATGATAATGTATCCATGGATTAATTGTGTAATTCTAAATTTCCCTAGTCGATTGTTATTATGGGAATAATAACAAACTAAGACTAGTGTGAGTGATAATGGATATTCATAAGATGAATATAGTGTATACAGATACAGATTATACTCATGGGCAATGTGTTAGAGAACATGTTGCTGGAGACCCACTATAAGATCAAGTTCATGGTCACGTGTCACAACTGATCTTGATTATAGTAGTGTCATCAGCTGATTCCTTTGACCTGAGGTCACCATGGATTCCGGGATGAATTTATGTTGTGCTTTGACGCAGTCAAACGCTGCTTGTAACAGAGTAGTTATAAAGGCTGTGGTTGGGTACGATATGACTCATGTTTTGGGATGTGAGTGACAGATATGGGATTTTGTCCCTCTCTAACAAAAGAGCGATATCACTGGGCCCCTCGATAAGTAAGACTGTTAAATGCATGGCCGTGCTCAAATAATTGATAAGAGTATCAATTGATTTGTCAGAACAGTTTACTTTGAGATCGAGAAAGCATATGATTAATTATATAAGATTGACAAGTGTACCATGTCTTATGATTAATCATGATATCAAAGAGACAAAAGGGAATATGACATTCTATAAATAGGTATTGGATCATTCCAATCATGTTAATTGGGTAGTCATAATGGCTTGCTAGAGTCCGCTTGTGATCTATAAGGACATTATGGTAATTTCCTTATTGCCAATTAATATGAACCTATGGGGTCACACACAAAGAGCAAAATGAAGTTCATCTTATCGGGTATAAATTATTATTGGATAATAATTTGTGAATGAGAAAGAGAATATATATATAGTGATATATATTTACATATATATGTATATGTGAATATTAATATGGTTAATATTGCATAAGGTATGCCACATATTATAATTAAATTATATAGAGATATAATTAATTATAATATTGTATATACATATGTGTATTATGGAGAATTGATTTGACTTAATATTAATTGAGAATTAATATTAAGTTGTGTGGGTTAATTTATAATTATAACTAATAAGTGTATTAGGGTATAATTATAATTAACTTATTAGGTTATATATATAAGGAAATATATAACCTAATTGATATACAAAAAAAAAAAAAAAAACACTGATTTTCGGCAGCCACAATGAGGTGAATAGTGGCAGCCGAAATTCTCAACAAAACTCCAAGGAAAAATCTGATTTTTCGCTTTCTCTGTCTCGTTCGAAGAATCGTTCTTCAATCCCGGCGCTAGCACGCGGTGAATGAATTGCTCCGTGTGGATCAGCCGTAGAGGGAAGCTATCTTGGTTCCTTTTGATTCAAAACCTACAAAGAATTAAGGTAATTCTTTAACCCTCCTTCCAATTCAGTGCAATGTACATGGATGCTTGGAGGGGATTAATCCGTTTTTCTTTCCGCTGCGTATTTATTTTGTGTGATTAATTCCCCAACAGTGGTATCAGAGCCACTTGTGCATTGGTTGAATTGGATTTGTTATTTTGATTAGATCAAAATTGCATGTTAGGGTTGTATGTTCTTGATTTAGGGTTCAATGTTATTGTGAATAACATGTTTAAAATTTGATTTTAATGTGAATCATTGTGAATGATTTGTTTTAATAATTTGAAATGTTTAAGGGGTTGGTATCATGAATTTGATTCATGGGATTTTAATTGAAATTGTTTCAATTAATTAAATGAAATTAAAAAAAAAAAAAAGTTTTCGTTATTCTGGGCATAATGCCCAGAATAATTGTGGGTGCAATGCAATTGCAATTGCAATTGCGCCCAACTGCAATTGCAATTGCACACGCTGCGTAAGCAGCATGGGCTGCGCAGCCCATCGGGCTGCGCGCAGTATTGGATACTGCAGTGCGCGGCCCGATGAGCATGCTGTCCGACAGTTTTACCCCTTTTTCGTTTTAAGTGTGGAAAATTGTTTCTGCATATTTACGAATTTTTCCAAATTAATTAATTCTAAATACAATGTGATTGTATTTTACCACTTTGAACCCTAAATATTTTTAGATATAAAATTATTGTTGATAATTTTATGCATGGTGTTATGGTATGGTTTTGGACCCCGTGGATGCTTTATTTTATTTATTATGGTTTTATATAAATACGACCTGCGAGTCGTTTGTATTTATGTAAATTTTAATTTTAATTTTACTAGATAAATTGTATAGGATGCAATTTATAATATGTAAATTTTATTTTACTAAAAAAAAAAAAAATTGTATAGGTTGCAATTTTGTAAAATATGTAAATCCATGAGATGGTGCCAAGGAACAAAGACGTGAAGACGGATCCAAGGGATGCGGCTGTGCTGCGACCATGCGATGGTTACAACCACCTAGGAAATGACCTGTTGATTTTCATATTGGCCTGTGAAAATCAATGTAGATAAAACCATACCATAACACGGTCTTTCGAGTCTATTGCATGTTTTATATTTTGATGCCATGTGATGCCATGCTAAGTATGAAATATGCATGCTAGATGAATGTATGACATTGGATGCCATGCTAGAATTAATATTAACTTAGAAAGATTAATGTTAATGCCATGTATTGTATGAGATACATTTTAATCACAGGAATTAATAAACCCTAAATAAACTTATGAAGTTTATATTTTTGCCACCCAATTACGTATAACACTAGTCAAGTACTATGTTCGCATCATGGTAGCCACGCCAAAGCGGGTACGCATGTTGTGACCTTAGCGAAGCGATAATATGAGAAATGGTGATTCTCATTGTGTTGTAATTGGTTTAACAAAGGGTTAATCAAAATGGGGTTTTGAACCCGAGGCAAAGATGAGATGAGTAACATGCAAATTAAATATGATATATGATATCATGCATCTCATAAATTAAAAGAGTTACATAATGATATAATTGACATGGTGATGTCTACCGAAATTATATTTAATCATAGGGACATGCCAAAGCAGTGCTATGGTTAAGTATGGATTTTGGGTCTTTTACCCACTTAAATATTTTAAAGGGTTTTATAATTTTAGTGGGAGTTTAATTCTCTTATGTAATTAACTTTGCATATATTTTCTGTTGTAGATAAATGGCCAACACAAGCAATCCCGGTTCTATTCGATCTATCCTTGAGAAGGATAAACTGAACGGAACCAATTACCTAGATTGGTATCGCAACTTGAGAATTGTTCTCAAGCAAGAGCGAAAGCTGTATGTTCTGGATGGGCCTTTGCCCGCTAACCCTCCACCCACCACAGCTTCAAGAGCTGAAAGGGATGCTTTTCACAAGCATCAAAATGATCAGATTGATGTACAATGCCTGATGCTCGCATCAATGATTCTGGAACTTCAGAAGGATCTGGAAACATTTAAGGCATATGAGATGTCTCAAGAGCTTAAGGAAATGTTCCAAAAGCAAGCGAGAAGGGAAAGGTATGAGACCTTGAAATCTTTGGTTGGGTGCAAGATGACCGAAGGGAGTTCGGTCAGTGCCCATGTTCTGAAGATGAAAGGGTACATTGATCAGTTGGAGAGGCTTGGTTCGCCACTCAGACCTGAGTTGGCAACGGATTTGATCCTCAATTCTCTTCCCGAGAGTTACTCCCATTTTGTCATGAATTATCACATGAATGATATGGACAAAACGGTCAGCGAACTGCATGGGATGCTGAAAAACGCTGAAGTAACGATAAAAGAGAAGCCAAGCTCCAAAGGGATCCATATGGTGCAAAAGGGTAGGATCCAGAAGAAGAAGGGTAAAGCAAACAAACCCAAAGGTTTTGGGAAGGATGCAAAGAAGCCCAAAGCTGTTACCAAGGCAAAGCCTCCAAAGGAAGGCACATGCCATTTCTGCAATCAGCCTGGTCATTGGCGCAGAAATTGCAAGCTTTATTTGGAGGACTTGAGGAAGAAGAGAGGCGGTGAGACCGCTAATCAAGGTATTTATGTTATTGAAATATTTCATTCTACTTCTGTTTCTACTTCGTGGGTATTAGATACCGGTTGTGGTTCTCACATTTGTATGAATGTGCAGGGGCTTAAAGGAAGTAGAAAGCTCAAGAAGGGCGAGGTAGAATTCCATGTGGCGAATGGAGCTAGAGTTGCTGCTTATGAAGTCGGTCGCTACGAGCTCAAGTTGCCAAGTGGACTTGTTCTTTCTTTGAATAATTGTTATTTTGTTCCTAATTTGTCTAGGAACATCATTTCTATTTCATGTTTGGACAAGGAAGGATTTAAATGTGTTATTGAGAATAATCACTTATTGCTTTTCAATAAAGACTTGTTTTATGCAAATGCGGATTTACATGATGGTCTTTATTTGTTGAACCTTAGTGAAGGTTATAATGAGCATGTATATAACATAAATACCAAAAGGATAAGAACAAATGTTGTGAATCCTACTTATCTCTGGCACTGTCGTCTAGGACACATTAATGAGAAACGCATTTCAAAACTCCATAAAGATGGAATTTTGGGTCTAGATGTTTTTGAAACATATGACACTTGTGAGTCTTGTTTAATGGGTAAGATGACCAAGAGTCCCTTTACTGGTCACAGTGAAAGGGCTAGTGACTTATTAGAACTCATACATACAGATGTATGTGGGCCTATGAGCACAACTGCTAGAGGAGGTTTTCAATACTTCATTACGTTCACTGATGATTTCAGTAGATATGGTTATCTATATCTAATGAAGCATAAGTCGGAATCCTTTGAAATGTTCAAAGCCTTCCAAAATGAAGTACAAAACCAACTTGGCAAGACAATTAAAGCACATAGATCTGATCGAGGAGGTGAATATTTGAGCCAAGACTTTGACGATCATCTTAGAAATTGTGGGATTGTCTCACAACTAACTCCTCCTGGTACACCACAGTGGAATGGTGTGTCTGAGAGGAGGAACCGTACTTTATTGGATATGGTTCGGTCGATGATGAGTCAAACAAGTCTTCCCCTATCCTTTTGGGGATATGCACTTGAAACAGCGGCATTCACACTGAACCGAGTTCCATCAAAGGCAGTTGAAAAGACACCATATGAGATATGGGTTGGTAAGAGACCAAATTTGTCTTTTCTCAAGATTTGGGGATGCGAAGCTTATGTGAAATACTTGATTTCAGATAAGTTAGCACCAAAATCTGTGAAGTGCAACTTTGTAGGTTATCCAAAAGAAACTAAAGGTTATTTCTTTTACAGTCCTAGTGAAAACAAAGTGTTTGTTGCTAGGAATGGTATATTCCTGGAAAAAGAGTTTATTTCCAAAGGAATCAGTGGGAGTAAAGTACACCTACAAGAAAATATGGATAACCAAGTTGAAAGTGAATTTCAAATGGAACAATCTGATTCACAAGAAGTTGTTGAGTCAGAACCGATAACACAAGTCCAACGTAGATCAAGTAGAGTTCGTCATGAGCCCGAGAGATATGGATTTCTCGTCACGAACGAAAATGATCTGATTCTGTTAGAAGAGAATGAACCTTCCACGTACATGGAAGCTGTCTCTAATTCAGAATCTGAAAAATGGCTTGATGCTATGAAGTCAGAAATTCAATCCATGGACGACAACAAAGTATGGACTTTGGTTGATCTCCCAAAGGGTGCTAAAGCAATAGGGCACAAATGGGTTTTCAAGTTGAAAACGGACATGGATGGGAATATTCAGACTTATAAAGCAAGGTTAGTGGCAAAGGGTTACCGACAAGTTCATGGTATAGACTATGACGAAACCTTTTCGCCAGTAGCTATGATCAAGTCCATCCGAATTCTTGTTGCCATAGCAGCATATTATGACTATGAAATATGGCAAATGGATGTCAAAACAGCTTTCCTAAATGGAAACCTTGTTGAGGATGTGTACATGACACAGCCTGAAGGTTTTGTCGATCCAAAGAATCCTGATAAAGTATGCAAGCTTCAAAAGGCCATTTATGGTTTGAAGCAAGCATCAAGAAGTTGGAATCATTGTTTTGATGAATCAGTCAAAAAGTTTGGCTTCATCAAAAACGAAGATGAGCCTTGTGTGTACAAGAAGTTCAGTGGCCTTAGAGATTGTGCCCTAAGCCAATGTTGGATTATGTAAACAATCTTCTTAAGTCATTAATAAAGACTTATTTTATCATATATATTTGTATGTTAGTATTTATGATAATGTATCCATGAATTAATTGTGTAATTCTAAATTTCCCTAGTCGATTGTTATTATGGGAATAATAACAAACTAAGACTAGTGTGAGTGATAATGGATATTCATAAGATGAATATAGTGTATACAGATACAGATTATACTCACGGGCAATATGTTAGAGAACATGTTGCTGGAGACCCACTATGAGATCAAGTTCATGGTCACGTGTCACAACTGATCTTGATTATAGTAGTGTCATCAGCTGATTCCTTTGACCTGAGGTCACCATGGATTCCGGGATGAATTCATGTTGTGCTTTGACGCAGTCAAACGCTGCTTGTAACAGAGTAGTTATAAAGGCTGTGGTTGGGTACAATATGACTCATGCTTTGGGATGTGAGTGACAGATATGGGATTTTGTCCCTCTCTAACAAGAGAGCGATATCACTGGGCCCCTCGATAAGTAAGACTGTTAAATGCATGGCCATGCTCAAATAATTGATAAGAGTATCAATTAATTTGTCTAAATAGTTTACTTTGAGATCGAGAAAGCATATGATTAATTATATAAGATTGACAAGTGTACCATGTCTTATGATTAATCATGATATCAAAGAGACAAAAGGGAATATGACATTCTATAAATAGGTATTGGATCATTCCAATCATATTAATTGGGTAGTCGTAATGGCTTGCTAGAGTCCGCTTGTGACCTATAAGGACATTATGGTAATTTCCTTATTGCCAATTAATATGATCCTATGGGGTCACACACAAGAGCAAAATGAAGTTCATCTTATCGGGTATAAATTATTATTGGATAATAATTTATGAATGAGAAAGAGAATAAATATATATATAGTGATATATATTTATGTATGTGTATATAAATATTAATGTGATTAATATTGCATAAAGTATGCTATATATTATAATTAAATTATATAGAGATATAATTAATTATAATATTATATATATACATATGTGTATTATGGAGAATTGATTTGATTTAATATTAAGTGAGAATTAATATTAAATTATGTGGGTTAATTTATAATTATAATTAATAGGTGTATTAGATTATAATTATAATTAACTAATTAGGTGTTTTTTATTTAAGGAAATAAGAAAAAACCTAAACCTAATGTAATTCTTATATAACAAAAGTGGAGTTTTCGGCAGAAAAAAAGGTGGTGGAAGAAGAGCCAGCCGAAATTCATCCAAAACCCCAAAAAGAAAATTTGATTTTCTATCTCTCTAACTCTCGTTCGAAGAATTGTTCTTCAAATCCGGCGCTAGCACGCGGTGGACGTATTGCTCCGTGTGGATCAACCGTAGAGGGAAGCTATTTTGGTTCCTGCTTGATTCAATCTTCAAAGAATTAAGGTAATTCTTTAACCCTCCTTCCGATTCAATGCAATGTACATGGGTCCTTGATGGGGATTAATCTTTTATCCGCTGCGTTTTATGTTTGTTTTGTGCGATTAATTCCCAACAGTGGTATCAGAGCCACTTGTGCATTGATTGAATTGGATTTGTTATTTTGATTAGATCAAAATTGCATGTTAGGGTTATATGTTTTTGATTTAGGGTTCTTTGTTATTGTGAATAACGTTTGGAATTGATTTGGGAATTGTTGTTTTGAACAAATTGACGCAGAATTGTTTTTCAGTGCAGAACATGCCGGCGTGCAGGCACTGCACGCCGTGCAAACGTGTGTTGCACGCCGTGTACTGGTTTTGCACGGCGTGTAGTCGGAAATCGTTTTCGTAAGCTGAGAATCAGTGCATAACTCGCCGGCGTGCAAGTGTTGCACGCCGTGCATATGTGTGTTGCACGCCGTGTACTGGTTTTGCACGGCGTGCAACCGGAAATTTCTCATGTGCGCTGAGTAACAGCGAGGAACACGGCCGCGTGCAAGTGTTGCACGCCGTGCAAACCGGTTTTGCACGCCGTGTTCCCTTAGTGCTGCAATGTAGAAATTGTCTTCTATACCTTTTCTTCTCAAATCAATTTCTTTTAAATACAATAAGATTGTGTTTAGTTTTTGAACCCTAAATCTTGTAGATGTAAAATTATTGTGATAATTTTATGCATGGTGTTGTGGTATGGTTTTGGACCCTGTGGATGTTTTTGTTTTCCTTTGGTTTTGGTGGATGTAAAGTTTTATAAATACGGCCTGCGAGTCGTTTGTATTTATGTAATCTTATTTTCTAGATAAATTGTATAGGATGCAATTTATTGTTTGTAAATCTTATTTTACTAGAAAATTGTATAGGATACAATTTTGTTAAATATGTAAATCCATGAGATGATGCCAAGGAACAAAGACGTGAAGACGGATCCAAGGGGTGCGGCTGTGCTGTGACCATGCGATGGTTGCAACCACCTAGGAAATGACCTGTTGATTTTCATATTGGCCTATGAAAATCAATGTAGATAAAACCATACCATAACACGGTTTTTCGAGTCTATTGCATGTTTTATATTTTGATGCCATGTGATGCCATGCCTAGTATGAAATATGCATGCTAGATGAATGTATGACATTGGATGCCATGCTAGGATTAATGTTAACTTGGAAAGTTTAATATTAATGCCATGTTTTGTATATGATAAAATTTTAATCACGGGATTTATAAACCCTAAATAAATGAAGTTTATATTTTTGCCACCCAATTACGTATAACACTTGTCAAGTACTATGTTCGCATCATGGTATACCGCCAGGGCGGGTACGCATGTTGTGACCTTAGCGAAGCAATAATATGAGAAAAGGTGATTCTCATTGTGTTGTAATTGGTTTAACTAAAGGGTTAATCAAAAAGGTGTTTGAGCCCGAGGCAAGGATGAGATGAGTAACATACAAATTAAATATGATATATGATATCATGCATCTCATAAATTAAAAGAGTTACATAATGATGTAATTGACATGGTGATGTCTACCGAAATTATATTTAATCATAGGGACATGCCAAAGCAGTGCTATGGTTAAGTATGGATTTTGGGTCTTTTACCCACTTAAATATTTTAAAGGGTTTTATAATTTTAGTGGGAGCTATATTCTCTTATGTAATTAACTTTGCATATATTTTCTGTTGTAGATAAATGGCCAACACAAGCAATCCCGGTTCTATTCGATCTATCCTTGAGAAGGATAAACTGAATGGAACAAATTACCTAGACTGGTATCGCAACTTGAGAATTGTTCTCAAGCAAGAGCGAAAGCTATATGTTCTGGATGGTCCTTTGCCCGCTAACCCTCCACCCACCACAGCTTCAAGAGCTGAAAGGGATGCTTTCCACAAGCATCAAAATGATCAGATTGATGTACAGTGCCTGATGCTCGCATCAATGATTCCGGAACTTCAGAAGGATCTGGAAACATTTGAGGCATATGAGATGTCTCAAGAGCTTAAGGAAATGTTCCAAAAGCAAGCGAGAAGGGAAAGGTATGAGACCTTGAGATCTTTGGTTGGGTGCAAGATGACCGAAGGGAGTTCGGTTAGTGCCCATGTTCTGAAGATGAAAGGGTACATTGATCAGTTGGAGAGGCTTGGTTCGCCACTCAGACCTGAGTTGGCAACGGATTTGATCCTTAATTCTCTTCCCGAGAGTTACTCCCATTTTGTCATGAATTATCACATGAATGATATGGACAAAACGGTCAGCGAACTGCATGGGATGCTGAAAAACGCTGAAGTAACTATAATAGAGAAGCCAAGCTCCAAAGGGATCCATATGGTGCAAAAGGGTAGGATCCAGAAGAAGAGGGGTAAAGCAAACAAACCCAAAGGGTTTGGGAAGGATGCAAAGAAGCCCAAAGCTGTTACCAAGGCAAAGCCTCCAAAGGAAGGCGCATGCCATTTCTGCAATCAGCCTGGTCATTGGCGCAGAAATTGCAAGCTTTATTTGGAGGACTTGAGGAAGAAGAGAGGCGGTGAGACCGCTAATCAAGGTATTCATGTTATTGAAATACTTCATTCTACTTCTGTTTCTACTTCGTGGGTATTAGATACCGGTTGTGGTTCTCACATTTGTATGAATGTGCAGGGGCTTAGAGGAAGTAGAAAGCTCAAGAAGGGCGAGGTAGAATTCCATGTGGCGAATGGAGCTAGAGTTGCTGCTTATGAAGTCGGTCGCTACGAGCTCAAGTTGCCAAGTGGACTTGTTCTCCTTTTGAATAATTGTTATTTTGTTCCTAATTTGTCTAGGAACATCATTTCTATTTCATGTTTGGACAAGGAAGGATTTAAATGTGTTATTGAGAATAATCACTTATTGCTTTTCAATAAAGACTTGTTTTATGCAAATGCGGATTTACATGATGGTCTTTATTTGTTGAACCTTAGTGAAGGTTATGATGAGTATGTATATAACATAAATACCAAAAGGATAAGAACAAATATTGTGAATCCTACTTATCTCTGGCACTGTCGTCTAGGACACATTAATGAGAAACGCATTTCAAAACTCCATAAAGATGGAATTTTGGGTCTAGATGTTTTTGAAACATATGACACTTGCGAGTCTTGTTTAATGGGTAAGATGACCAAGAGTCCTTTTACTGGTCACAGTGAAAGGGCTAGTGACTTATTAGAACTCATACATACAGATGTATGTGGGCCTATGAGCACAACTGCTAGAGGTGGTTTTCAATACTTCATTACGTTCACTGATGATTTCAGTAGATATGGTTATCTATATCTAATGAAGCATAAGTCGGAATCCTTTGAAATGTTCAAAGCCTTCCAAAATGAAGTACAAAACCAACTTGGCAAGACAATTAAAGCACTTAGATCTGATCGAGGTGGTGAATATTTGAGCCAAGACTTTGACGATCATCTTAGAAAGTGTGGGATTGTCTCACAATTAACTCCTCCTGGTACACCACAGTGGAATGGTGTGTCTGAGAGGAGGAACCGAACTTTATTGGATATGGTTCGGTCTATGATGAGTCAAATAAATCTTCCTCTATCCTTTTGGGGATATGCACTTGAAACAGCGGCATTCACACTGAACCGAGTTCCATCAAAAGCAGTTGAAAAGACACCATATGAGATATGGATTGGTAAGAAACCAAATTTGTCTTTTCTCAAGATTTGGGGATGCGAAGCCTATGTGAAATATTTGATTTCAGACAAGTTATCACCAAAATCTGTGAAATGCAATTTTGTTGGTTATCCAAAAGAAACTAAAGGTTATTTCTTTTACAATCCTAGTGAAAACAAAGTGTTTGTTGCTAAGGGTGGTACATTCCTGGAAAAAGAGTTTATTTCCAAAGGAATCAGTGGGAGTAAAGTACACCTACAAGAAAATATGGATAACCAAGTTGAAAGTGAGTTTCAAATGGAACAACCTGATTCACAAGAAGTTGTTGAGTCAGAACCAGTAACACAAGTCCAACGTAGATCAAGTAGAGTTCGTCATGAGCCCGAGAGATATGGATTTCTCGTCACGAATGAAAATGATCTGATTCTGTTAGAAGAGAATGAACCTTCCACGTACATGGAAGCTGTCTCTAATTCAGAATCTGAAAAATGGCTTGATGCTATGAAGTCAGAAATTCAATCCATGGACGACAACAAAGTATGGACTTTGGTTGATCTCCCAAAGGGTGCTAAAGCAATAGGGCACAAATGGGTTTTCAAGTTGAAAACGGACATGGATGGGAATATTCAGACTTATAAAGCAAGGTTAGTGGCAAAAGGTTACCGACAAATTCATGGTATAGACTATGACGAAACCTTTTCTCCATTAGCTATGATCAAGTCCATCAGAATTCTTGTTGCCATAGCAGCATATTATGACTATGAGATATGGCAAATGGATGTCAAAACAGCTTTCCTAAATGGAAACCTTGTTGAGGATGTGTACATGACACAGCCTGAAGGTTTTGTCGATCCAAAGAATCCTGATAAAGTATGCAAGCTTCAAAAGGCCATTTATGGTTTGAAGCAAGCATCAAGAAGTTGGAATCATTGTTTTGATGAATCGGTCAAAAAGTTTGGCTTCATCAAAAATGAAGATGAGCCTTGTGTGTACAAGAAGTTCAGTGGGAGCAATATAATTTTCCTAGTTCTATATGTCGATGACATATTGTTAATAGGAAATCACATTCCTACCTTGCAAGAAATAAAATCTTGGCTAGGAAAGTGTTTTTCTATGAAAGACTTGGGTGAGGCAGCCTATATTCTTGGAATAAAGATCTATAGAGATAGATCTAAGAGATTGATAGGCCTGAGCCAGAGTACATACATTGATAAGATACTGAAAAGGTTCAGTATGGATCAATCTAAGAAAGGAAATGTTCCTATTGGGCAAGGGATAAAGCTTAGTCGTAAGCAATGTCCTATGACAGTTGAAGAACGTCAACGCATGGATAAGATTCCTTATGCATCAGCTATAGGATCTATCATGTATGCCATGGTATGTACTCGGCCAGATGTCTCTTTTGCTTTGAGCATGACAAGTAGATATCAGTCTGATCCAGGTGATAGTCACTGGACTGCTGTCAAGAGTATTCTTAAGTACTTGAGAAGAACTAAAGATACATTCTTGATATATGGAGGCTCGGACGAAGATCTTGTTGTAAATGGTTACACGGATGCAAGTTTCCAAACTGATCAAGATCAGATGCAGTCACAGTCTGGGTATGTGTTCATTCTGAATGGAGGTGCGATAAGTTGGAAGAGTTCTAAGCAAAGCACGATAGCTGCATCTACAACAGAAGCTGAGTATATTGCTGCATCAGATGCAGCCCAAGAGGCTGTTTGGATCAAGAAGTTCATCGAAGAACTTGGTGTCGTTCCTAGCATAGTGAATCCTGTGAGCCTCTTGTGTGACAATAATGGGGCAATATCACTTGCTAAGGAACCTAGTGTGTCACAGAAATCCAAACATATACTTCGGCGTTTTCACTACATAAGAGAAGTCATCTCAAGAGGAGATGTGAAGATATGCAAAGTTGCGTCTGAAGACAATGTTGCTGATCCACTAACAAAAGCTCTTTCACAAGCTGTACATGATGGTCATGCTAGGTCCATGGGTATTAGATACATTTGAGATTGGACTTAGGGCAAGTGGGAGATTGTTAGAGATTGTGCCCTAAGCCAATGTTGGATTATGTAAACAATCTTCTTAAGTCATTAATAAAGACTTATTTTATCATATATATTTGTATGTTAGTATTTATGATAATGTATCCATGAATTAATTGTGTAATTCTAAATTTCCCTAGTCGATTGTTATTATGGGAATAATAACAAACTAAGACTAGTGTGAGTGATAATGGATATTCATAAGATGAATATAGTGTATACAGATACAGATTATACTCACGGGCAATATGTTAGAGAACATGTTGCTGGAGACCCACTATGAGATCAAGTTCATGGTCACGTGTCACAACTGATCTTGATTATAGTAGTGTCATCAGCTGATTCCTTTGACCTGAGGTCACCATGGATTCCGGGATGAATTCATGTTGTGCTTTGACGCAGTCAAACGCTGCTTGTAACAGAGTAGTTATAAAGGCTGTGGTTGGGTACAATATGACTCATGCTTTGGGATGTGAGTGACAGATATGGGATTTTGTCCCTCTCTAACAAGAGAGCGATATCACTGGGCCCCTCGATAAGTAAGACTGTTAAATGCATGGCCATGCTCAAATAATTGATAAGAGTATCAATTAATTTGTCTAAACAGTTTACTTTGAGATCGAGAAAGCATATGATTAATTATATAAGATTGACAAGTGTACCATGTCTTATGATTAATCATGATATCAAAGAGACAAAAGGGAATATGACATTCTATAAATAGGTATTGGATCATTCCAATCATATTAATTGGGTAGTCGTAATGGCTTGCTAGAGTCCGCTTGTGACCTATAAGGACATTATGGTAATTTCCTTATTGCCAATTAATATGATCCTATGGGGTCACACACAAGAGCAAAATGAAGTTCATCTTATTGGGTATAAATTATTATTGGATAATAATTTATGAATGAGAAAGAGAATAAATATATATATAGTGATATATATTTATGTATGTGTATATAAATATTAATGTGATTAATATTGCATAAAGTATGCTATATATTATAATTAAATTATATAGAGATATAATTAATTATAATATTATATATATACATATGTGTATTATGGAGAATTGATTTGATTTAATATTAAGTGAGAATTAATATTAAATTATGTGGGTTAATTTATAATTATAATTAATAGGTGTATTAGATTATAATTATAATTAACTAATTAGGTGTTTTTTATTTAAGGAAATAAGAAAAAACCTAAACCTAATGTAATTCTTATATAACAAAAGTGGAGTTTTCGGCAGAAAAAAAGGTGGTGGAAGAAGAGCCAGCCGAAATTCATCCAAAACCCCAAAAAGAAAATTTGATTTTCTATCTCTCTAACTCTCGTTCGAAGAATTGTTCTTCAAATCCGGCGCTAGCACGCGGTGGACGTATTGCTCCGTGTGGATCAACCGTAGAGGGAAGCTATTTTGGTTCCTGCTTGATTCAATCTTCAAAGAATTAAGGTAATTCTTTAACCCTCCTTCCGATTCAATGCAATGTACATGGGTCCTTGGTGGGGATTAATCTTTTATCCGCTGCGTTTTATGTTTGTTTTGTGCGATTAATTCCCAACAAGTGGGAGTAATATAGTTTTCCTAGTTCTATATGTCGATGACATATTGTTAATAGGAAATCACATTCCTACCTTGCAAGAAGTAAAATCTTGGCTAGGAAAGTGTTTTTCTATGAAAGACTTGGGTGAGGCAGCCTACATTCTTGGAATAAAGATCTATAGAGATAGATCTAAGAGATTGATAGGTTTGAGCCAGAGTACATACATTGACAAAATACTGAAAAGGTTCAGTATGGATCAATCAAAGAAAGGAAATGTTCCTATTGGGCAAGGGATAAAGCTTAGTCGTAAGCAATGTCCTGTGACAGTTGAAGAACGTCAACGCATGGATAAGATTCCTTATGCGTCAGCTATAGGATCTATCATGTATGCCATGGTATGTACTCGGCCAAATGTCTCTTTTGCTTTGAGCATGACAAGTAGATATCAGTCTGATCCAGGTGATAGTCACTGGACTGCTGTCAAGAGTATTCTTAAGTACTTGAGAAGAACTAAAGATACATTCTTGATATATGGAGGCTCGGACGAAGATCTTGTTGTAAATGGTTACACGGATGCAAGTTTCCAAACTGATCAAGATCAGATGCAGTCACAGTCTGGGTATGTGTTCATTCTGAATGGAGGTGCGATAAGTTGGAAGAGTTCTAAGCAAAGCACGATAGCTGCATCTACAACAGAAGCCGAGTATATTGCTGCATCAGATGCAGCCCAAGAGGCTGTTTGGATCAAGAAGTTCATCGAAGAACTTGGTGTCGTTCCTAGCATAGTGAATCCTGTGAGCCTCTTGTGTGACAACAATGGGGCAATATCACTTGCTAAGGAACCTAGTGTGTCACAGAAATCCAAACATATACTTCGGCGTTTTCACTACATAAGAGAAGTCATCTCAAGAGGAGATGTGAAGATATGCAAAGTTGCGTCTGAAGACAATGTTGCTGATCCACTAACAAAAGCTCTTTCACAAGCTGTACATGATGGTCATGCTAGGTCCATGGGTATTAGATACATTTGAGATTGGACTTAGGGCAAGTGGGAGATTGTTAGAGATTGTGCCCTAAGCCAATGTTGGATTATGTAAACAATCTTCTTAAGTCATTAATAAAGACTTATTTTATCATATATATTTGTATGTTAGTATTTATGATAATGTATCCATGAATTAATTGTGTAATTCTAAATTTCCCTAGTCGATTGTTATTATGGGAATAATAACAAACTAAGACTAGTGTGAGTGATAATGGATATTCATAAGATGAATATAGTGTATACAGATACAGATTATACTCACGGGCAATATGTTAGAGAACATGTTGCTGGAGACCCACTATGAGATCAAGTTCATGGTCACGTGTCACAACTGATCTTGATTATAGTAGTGTCATCAGCTGATTCCTTTGACCTGAGGTCACCATGGATTCCGGGATGAATTCATGTTGTGCTTTGACGCAGTCAAACGCTGCTTGTAACAGAGTAGTTATAAAGGCTGTGGTTGGGTACAATATGACTCATGCTTTGGGATGTGAGTGACAGATATGGGATTTTGTCCCTCTCTAACAAGAGAGCGATATCACTGGGCCCCTCGATAAGTAAGACTGTTAAATGCATGGCCATGCTCAAATAATTGATAAGAGTATCAATTAATTTGTCTAAACAGTTTACTTTGAGATCGAGAAAGCATATGATTAATTATATAAGATTGACAAGTGTACCATGTCTTATGATTAATCATGATATCAAAGAGACAAAAGGGAATATGACATTCTATAAATAGGTATTGGATCATTCCAATCATATTAATTGGGTAGTCGTAATGGCTTGCTAGAGTCCGCTTGTGACCTATAAGGACATTATGGTAATTTCCTTATTGCCAATTAATATGATCCTATGGGGTCACACACAAGAGCAAAATGAAGTTCATCTTATTGGGTATAAATTATTATTGGATAATAATTTATGAATGAGAAAGAGAATAAATATATATATAGTGATATATATTTATGTATGTGTATATAAATATTAATGTGATTAATATTGCATAAAGTATGCTATATATTATAATTAAATTATATAGAGATATAATTAATTATAATATTATATATATACATATGTGTATTATGGAGAATTGATTTGATTTAATATTAAGTGAGAATTAATATTAAATTATGTGGGTTAATTTATAATTATAATTAATAGGTGTATTAGATTATAATTATAATTAACTAATTAGGTGTTTTTTATTTAAGGAAATAAGAAAAAACCTAAACCTAATGTAATTCTTATATAACAAAAGTGGAGTTTTCGGCAGAAAAAAAGGTGGTGGAAGAAGAGCCAGCCGAAATTCATCCAAAACCCCAAAAAGAAAATTTGATTTTCTATCTCTCTAACTCTCGTTCGAAGAATTGTTCTTCAAATCCGGCGCTAGCACGCGGTGGACGTATTGCTCCGTGTGGATCAACCGTAGAGGGAAGCTATTTTGGTTCCTGCTTGATTCAATCTTCAAAGAATTAAGGTAATTCTTTAACCCTCCTTCCGATTCAATGCAATGTACATGGGTCCTTGGTGGGGATTAATCTTTTATCCGCTGCGTTTTATGTTTGTTTTGTGCGATTAATTCCCAACAAGTGGGAGTAATATAGTTTTCCTAGTTCTATATGTCGATGACATATTGTTAATAGGAAATCACATTCCTACCTTGCAAGAAGTAAAATCTTGGCTAGGAAAGTGTTTTTCTATGAAAGACTTGGGTGAGGCAGCCTACATTCTTGGAATAAAGATCTATAGAGATAGATCTAAGAGATTGATAGGTTTGAGCCAGAGTACATACATTGACAAAATACTGAAAAGGTTCAGTATGGATCAATCAAAGAAAGGAAATGTTCCTATTGGGCAAGGGATAAAGCTTAGTCGTAAGCAATGTCCTGTGACAGTTGAAGAACGTCAACGCATGGATAAGATTCCTTATGCGTCAGCTATAGGATCTATCATGTATGCCATGGTATGTACTCGGCCAAATGTCTCTTTTGCTTTGAGCATGACAAGTAGATATCAGTCTGATCCAGGTGATAGTCACTGGACTGCTGTCAAGAGTATTCTTAAGTACTTGAGAAGAACTAAAGATACATTCTTGATATATGGAGGCTCGGACGAAGATCTTGTTGTAAATGGTTACACGGATGCAAGTTTCCAAACTGATCAAGATCAGATGCAGTCACAGTCTGGGTATGTGTTCATTCTGAATGGAGGTGCGATAAGTTGGAAGAGTTCTAAGCAAAGCACGATAGCTGCATCTACAACAGAAGCCGAGTATATTGCTGCATCAGATGCAGCCCAAGAGGCTGTTTGGATCAAGAAGTTCATCGAAGAACTTGGTGTCGTTCCTAGCATAGTGAATCCTGTGAGCCTCTTGTGTGACAACAATGGGGCAATATCACTTGCTAAGGAACCTAGTGTGTCACAGAAATCCAAACATATACTTCGGCGTTTTCACTACATAAGAGAAGTCATCTCAAGAGGAGATGTGAAGATATGCAAAGTTGCGTCTGAAGACAATGTTGCCGATCCACTAACAAAAGCTCTTCCACAAGCTGTACATGATGGTCATGCTAGGTCCATGGGTATTAGATACATTTGAAGATTGGACTTAGGGCAAGTGGGAGATTGTTAGAGATTGTGCCCTAAGCCAATGTTGGATTATGTAAACAATCTTCTTAAGTCATTAATAAAGACTTATTTTATCATATATATTTGTATGTTAGTATTTATGATAATCTATCCATGGATTAATTGTGTAATTCTAAATTTCCCTAGTCGATTGTTATTATGGGAATAATAACAAACTAAGACTAGTGTGAGTGATAATGGATATTCATAAGATGAATATAGTGTATACAGATACAGATTATACTCATGGGCAATGTGTTAGAGAACATGTTGCTGGAGACCCACTATAAGATCAAGTTCATGGTCACGTGTCACAACTGATCTTGATTATAGTAGTGTCATCAGCTGATTCCTTTGACCTGAGGTCACCATGGATTCCGGGATGAATTTATGTTGTGCTTTGACGCAGTCAAACGCTGCTTGTAACAGAGTAGTTATAAAGGCTGTGGTTGGGTACGATATGACTCATGTTTTGGGATGTGAGTGACAGATATGGGATTTTGTCCCTCTCTAACAAGAGAGCGATATCACTGGGCCCCTCGATAAGTAAGACTGTTAAATGCATGGCCGTGCTCAAATAATTGATAAGAGTATCAATTGATTTGTCAGAACAGTTTACTTTGAGATCGAGAAAGCATATGATTAATTATATAAGATTGACAAGTGTACCATGTCTTATGATTAATCATGATATCAAAGAGACAAAAGGATATATGACATTCTATAAATAGGTATTGGATCATTCCAATCATGTTAATTGGGTAGTCATAATGGCTTGCTAGAGTCCGCTTGTGATCTATAAGGACATTATGGTAATTTCTTTATTGCCAATTAATATGAACCTATGGGGTCACACACAAAGAGCAAAATGAAGTTCATCTTATCGGGTATAAATTATTATTGGATAATAATTTGTGAATGAGAAAGAGAATATATATATAGTGATATATATTTACATATATATGTATATGTGAATATTAATATGGTTAATATTGCATAAGGTATGCCACATATTATAATTAAATTATATAGAGATATAATTAATTATAATATTGTATATACATATGTGTATTATGGAGAATTGATTTGACTTAATATTAATTGAGAATTAATATTAAGTTGTGTGGGTTAATTTGTAATTATAACTAATAAGTGTATTAGGGTATAATTATAATTAACTTATTAGGTTATATATATAAGGAAATATATAACCTAATTGATATACAAAAAAAAAAAAAAAACACTGATTTTCGGCAGCCACAATGAGGTGAATAGTGGCAGCCGAAATTCTCAACAAAACTCCAAGGAAAAATCTGATTTTTCGCTTTCTCTGTCTCGTTCGAAGAATCGTTCTTCAATCCCGGCGCTAGCACGCGGTGAATGAATTGCTCCGTGTGGATCAACCGTAGAGGGAAGCTATCTTGGTTCCTTTTGATTCAAAACCTACAAAGAATTAAGGTAATTCTTTGACCCTCCTTCCAATTCAGTGCAATGTACATGGATGCTTGGAGGGGATTAATCCGTTTTTCTTTCCGCTGCGTATTTATTTTGTGAGATTAATTCCCCAACAAAAACAAGAATAAGTCCAAAGGGAAGCCTGCTTATGATTTCCTCTACTTGCCTATGGATTTCAAGACTGGAGGAAATTTTGGTTATGCATTTGTGAACTTCACCAACTGTGTTGGGGCAACTTGACTTTACAAAGCTTTCAACAATCATGAAGGTTACGACACCGTCAACAGGAAAGCTTACAAAGTCTGTTGTACTCATATTCAAAAGGAAAGTTGCATTTGCCAACCATTTCAAGAATTCAGTCTTCGGGAGCCATGCTTGAACTGAAATCTGGGGTGAATTGGAAGCATGGAGAATCTAGTGGTCGCTTGAATTCATCTCAGATTGTCCATCCCCAATAACAACTCTATCCGGTGATCGAGTAAAAAAAAAAAAAAAAAAACCTCCAATGTGTAAAACCGAAAGGGCATATTGGTAATTTCAAGGGGCATCAATTAAAACCAGAGCCACATCTTGGGTTTTCCCAATGCATCCGCATTCATTATGTCATGAATGTTTTGTATTCAATTTTGGTGTTCAATATGCATTTGTTGTGTTGTTACATGTCAATGTTCACTTACAGGCTACATTACACAGCAAACCTTATCTGTGGAAGTGCTTCACTCCCCAAACACAAACCCTTCATACTCCCCAAACACAAACCTATAATACTAGGGGCAAGTAAAAAAACTGAACCATTAGGCATCATCGACAGCATTATCTTCGCGAGTCGCAATGAACATGTCAAGATATATCTTTCCCATCCTAAGACAAACCGTCGCGAAAGGGATCAACGCAGACAAAATGCCTATCACAGAATCTTTCCCATAAAAAAAAAAAAACGAACCATTAGGCATCATCAACAGCATTATCTTCGCGAGTAGCAATGAACATATCAAGATATATCTTTCCCATCCTAAGACAAACCGTCGCGAAAGGGATCAACGCAGACAAAATGCCTATCACAGAATCTTTCTCATAATAATAATAAAAAAAAAAAGAAAAAGAAAAAGAAAAAAAAGGAATTTGCTGACACGGAAAACCGAAAGGACGTGTCAGTAACGGGAGAGGGATGATATACAAAGTCAGAGCCATTGTCATACTCCCTGTTATACTCATTCTGATGTCACCATTGCAATATTGTGCATGTTTAGATTTCAGATCAGATGTTCATCTTGCATGCACCGTGCCACTGCATATAAACATCCATCAGTAGGACATTGCATCCAAGCCCGTGATAATATCCCAGAAGCGCTTGTCATGCGGTACGGAAATGTAAAGTCTCACTCTCATCTCCTTGCTTAATCAAACGGACTGTTCGTCGGCACGGCCTACTATTCTGATCCGCTCAGCACTGACAATGCTTCAGAATATGCAGAGGGTAAAGTGGAAGGTCACTCAAGATGACCAACTCTCTTAATACCTAGGTCAGCGTAGTATTCAGTCGGTCAGAAGACACGCCGGAACAATCAAACTAGGTCACCTGGGTTACCATCGGGGCCAGTCTCAAGTCGTGAATTCCGTCTCCGGGCTCGCACGGATACCAAGAACAAAGCATAAGCCACATGTTGCATGCATACATACATTTAGAACTATACATGCATTCGTACATACATGCATACGTCTAAAGTAAACACATACAATTCATGTGCATATGCATCGCAACCCATCCAAGTGCAGGTATCCACTACCGTCACCAGGTCTCCCCTAAACAAGATCGCTCTCAAAGCAGAGATGGCACAATATCGGGACAGAACAATCAAGTTTCCAAGGGGCAGGGTAATCAAGCCGCATTTATCCTTGATCGAAGGGGCAAATGTTTTTGTTTCCAAAATCATCGATCAAGAGATAAATACTCATTCCCCAGCCAACTGTTGGAGATTGTGCCCTAAGGCCAATATTGGATTATGTAATTTGACTTCTAAGATTAATCTAGTGTAGATTAATATTATCATTTATGTTTGTATGTTAGCATTTATGATAAGTATCCATGAATAAATCGTGTTATGCTAAATATCCCTAGTCGATTGTTATTATGGGAATAATAACAAACTAAGACTAGTGTGAGTGATAATGGATATTCATAAGATGAATATAGTGTATACAGATACAGATTATACTCACGGGTAATATGTTAGAGAACATGTTACTGGAGACCCACTATGAGATCAAGTTCATGGTCATGTGTCACAACTGATCTTGATTATAGTAGTGTCATTAGCTGTTTCCTTTGACCTGAGGTCACCATTGATTCCGAGATGAACTCATGTTGTGCTTTGACGCAGTCAAACGCTGCTTGTAACAGAGTAGTTATAAAGGCTGTGATTGGGTACAATATGACTCATGCTTTAGGATGTGAGTGACAGATATGGGATTTTGTCCCTCTCTATCAAGAGAGCGATATCACTAGGCCCCTCGATAAGTAAGACTGTTAAATGCATGGCCGTGCTCAAATAATTGATAGAGTATCAATTGATTTGTCTAAACAGTTTACTTTGAGATCGAGAAAACATATGATTAATTATATAAGATTGACAAGTATACCATGTCTTATGATTAATCATGATATCAAAGAGACAAAAGGGAATATGACATTCTATAAATAGGTATTGGATCATTCCAATCATATTAATTGGGTAGTCATAAAGGCTTGCTAGAGTCCGCTTATGACTTATAAGGATATTATGGTAATTTCCTTATTGCCAATTGATATGAACCTATGGGGTCACACACAAAGAGCAAAATGAAGTTCATCTTTTCGGGTATAAATTATTATTGGATAATAATTTATGAATGAGAAAGAGAATGAATATATATATAATGATATATATATATTTATATATGTCTATAAATATTAATATGATTAATATTGCATAAAGTATGCTACATATTATAATTCAATTATATAGAGATATAATTAATTATAATATCAAATATACATATGTGTATGATGGAAAATGGAATTGATTTAATATTAATTGAGAATTAATATTAAATTGTGTGGGTTAATTTATAATTATAACTAATAAGGGTATTAAGTTATAATTATAATTAAGTTTAAAGGATATATAAAAGGAAGTTTTATAACCTAAAAACCCTAACCCTAGTCATTTAACATAAGATGCAGATTTTCTGCAGCCTCCAAGGGGCCAGCCGAAATCTCCCCTTCTCCATCTCCCAAGGTTTTCGAAACTTTGGCCTTCTCTCGTTCGAAGAATCGTTCTTCAATCCCGGCGCTAGCACGCGGTGAATGAATTGCTCCGTGTGGATCAACCGTAGAGGGAAGCTACTTTGGTTCCTAATTGATTCAAAACCTACAAAGAATTAAGGTAATTCTTTAACCCTCCTTCCAATTCAATGCAATGTACATGGGTCCTTGGTGGGGATTAATCCTTTTATTTCCGCTGCGTTTTGTTTTGTGTGATTAATTGCCCAACACCAACGCCAAATTATCATCCCTAAACCTATTTCCTCTCCATTCATTCAAGCAAGATTTCGAACCCTTGAACTTCATTACGTTCATGCATGGTTGCAAATCCATAATCCACTTGCCTTTGCCTCGGGTAACATAAACCCGATATCGGCTAATCCATAATCCACCTTCCTTTTGCCTCGGGTAACATAAACCCGATATCGGCTTAACCACATTCCATTTTCCTTTGCCTCGGGTAACATAAACCCGATATCGGCCAATCCATAATCCACCTTCCTTTGCCTCGGGTAACATAAACCCGATATCGGCTTAACCACATTCCATTTTCCTTTGCCTCGGGTAACATAAACCCGATATCGGCCAATCCGTAATCCACCTTCCTTTGCCTCGGGTAACATAAACCCGATATCGGCTTAACCACATTCCATTTTCCTTTGCCTCGGGTAACATAAACCCGATATCGGCCAATCCATAATTCATCTTCCTTTGCCTCGGGTAACATAGACCCGATATCGGCTTAACCATAATTTCATTTTCCTTCGCCTCGGGTAACCTAGACCCATTATCGGCTTAGTTCTACATCAAACCCTTTATTTCATTCAAGCTAGATTTCGAATCCTTGAACTTCTTCAAGCATGATTCCCAATCCTTAAAAAAAAAAAAAAAAAAAAAAAACCGCCCAAGCCATATTTCGGATTCTTGGAGATCGATTCAAGCAAGATCCTAGATCTTTGAAACCAATTCGAATCCCACATTTCAAACTCATCTTTGCCTCGGGTAACATAGACCTGATATCGGCTAATCTCTTCATCAACTCGCCTCGGGTAACATAGACCTGATATCAGCTAATCTCTTCATCAACTCGCCTCGGGTAACATAAACCTGATATCGGCTAATCTCTTCATCAATTCGCCTCGGGTAACCTAAACCTGATATCGGCTCATTTCTTCCTCAACTTTGCCTCGGGTAACCTAAACCTGATATCGGCTTATTCCTTCCTCAGCATCGCCTCGGGTAACATAAACCTGATATCGGCTTATTTCCTCATCAGCTTTGCCTCGGGTAACCTAAACCTGATATCGGCTTATTCCTTCCTCAGCATCGCCTCGGGTAACATAAACCTGATATCGGCTTATTTCCTCATCAGCTTTGCCTCGGGTAACCTAAACCTGATATCGGCTTATTCCTTCCTCAGCATCGCCTCGGGTAACATAAACCTGATATCGGCTTATTCCTTCATCAGCTTTGCCTCGGGTAACCTAAACCTGATATCGGCTTATTCCTTCCTCAGCATCGCCTCGGGTAACATAAACCTGATATCGGCTTATTTCCTCATCAGCTTTGCCTCGGGTAACCTAAACCTGATATCGGCTTATTCCTTCCTCAGCATCGCCTCGGGTAACATAAACCTGATATCGGCTTATTCCTTCATCAGCTTTGCCTCGGGTAACCTAAACCTGATATCGGCTTATTCCTTCCTCAGCATCGCCTCGGGTAACATAAACCTGATATCGGCTTATTTCCTCATCAGCTTTGCCTCGGGTAACCTAAACCTGATATCGGCTTATTCCTTCCTCAGCATCGCCACGGGTAACATAAACCTGATATCGGCTTATTTCCTCATCAGCTTTGCCTCGGGTAACCTAAACCTGATATCGGCTTATTCCTTCCTCAGCATCGCCTCGGGTAACATAAACCTGATATCGGCTTATTTCCTCATCAGCTTTGCCTCGGGTAACCTAAACCTGATATCGGCTTATTCCTTCCTCAACATCGCCTCGGGTAACATAAACCTGATATCGGCTTATTTCCTCATCAGCTTTGCCTCGGGTAACCTAAACCTGATATCGGCTTATTCCTTCCTCAGCATCGCCTCGGGTAACATAAACCTGATATCGGCTTATTCCTTCATCAGCTTTGCCTTGGGTAACCTAAACCTGATATCGGCTTATTCCTTCCTCAGCATCGCCTTGGGTAACATAAACCTGATATCAGCTTATTTCCTCATCAGCTTTGCCTCGGGTAACCTAAACCTGATATCGGCTTATTTCCTCATCAACTTTGCCTCGGGTAACCTAAACCTGATATCGGCTTATATCATCATCAGCTTTGCCTCGGGTAGCCCAAACCTGATATCGGCTTATTTCCTCACCAGTATCGCCTCAGGTGACCTAGACCTGATATCGGCTTATTTCAATGGAGGATTCTTTCCTGTGTCTGCGGCGCTTTGAATCGCGTTTCACAAATTCACATCATCCATCCCTGACCAAGTTCGAGTGGTGAATTTGATCACGCGAGGGGCAGCTGTAAGCGCCGGAATTTTACTTTCAAAAAAAAAAAAAAAAAAGAGAGTATAGTCGTACGACTATTGCTACAGTCGTACGACTGTAGATCTACCCATAAAAGCAGAAAAAGAAAGGCAGAGAGGGGGAGGATGAAAAAAAGGAGAAGAGAAAGAAAAACGGACAGACAGAGAGAAAGAGGAAAAAAGAGAGGGAAAGAAGAGAAAACCAAGGAAAAAGAAAGAACTCCTCACCAAAATCCTCAGCATTTGGAAATATTTGGACTCAAATCTCAAACCCTAACTCAAGGAGAAAAGTCCAGATTTTAGTGGATTGGAGCGACGCCAGGGGTCAATCCTACGGTGGACACACGCCACAGAGGTAAATACCCCTTCTTCCCCTCTCTTTTACAAGCTTTCTGGGTGTTTGGTGTGTTTTTGCTGCGTTTCTATCCATTTTTCTGCGTTTCTGCTCCTGGAAATCAAGAACAGTCGTACGACTGTTCTTGGATTGATGAACAGTCGTACGACTGTAGTTGATTTCCAGGCGATTCTCTTTCCAGCTTGTTTTTAATGAGATTTTGGCAAAATCCTAAATTTTCAGCATCTACAGTCGTACGACTGTAGTTACAGTCGTACGACTGTAGTTGATTTTCCACGACTGTAATTTACAGTCGTACCCCTGTAGTTCTCAGAATCAGAATTTCACCTTTAAAACCCAAAAATTTCTTAAAAAATGCATAAAAAATCATAAAAAATTCCCAAAAATTCCCAAAAAATCCCAAAAAATTAGAAAACCCCAAAAATCATCAAAATGAATTTTGTTGTGTGCATCACGACCATAGATTTAATTTTTAGCAAAATTGCATTTAGAACAATTCAACGACGGAGACCCATTTCTCCTGAAAACCGACCGACTTAAATATATAAAAATGCATGTAAACCGGAAAAATTGTTTTTCAAAATGATTTTTTCCACTAAAACCAAATATACAGGGACGTTTCAAAATGTTTTCCAGGTCTAATCGGGCCGGCTTGCCGAGCCAACCCGGTTACCCCCTAAATGCATGCCCCCAATTCCTGATTTCCCATTCTGTCTATTTGAGTCCTAATTGTGGCGTGCTGTATATATTGTGCTAACCCTCGGTTTTGCAGGTTTTAATCTCTTTTTGTTTTTATTTTTAATGTATTTTAATAGATTAAATCGTGTATCCTAGGCGGTTGTATTTTTTTAGATTCTCGTGTATATAGGCGATTGTATAAGTGAGGCCAGAGTTCTTATTTTTCCATTCGATTTGGTTGTAAGCCAATTAATATTTATTTCTTTTCCTTATTTTTGTATTAAATGTTTTGTGTGCGCGCTGTATGCTTTTATATTCAATAAAATGGACTTTAGATTTTGAAATACCATTCGAGAACATTGGCTATATTTATTTTAATTAGACACGAAATAAGGGACTTGTCCGGACCCGAATCTCTGGATAGTGTAGCGGCCGTTTGTCCGGTTCAGCTACATAAGAATTTCCCGGTTGAGCTGAGCCGGGTGGCGACTCTACAATATTCATCGAGACTTAGGTCTCGGTTCTTTTATGTATTAATTCCATTCATTTTCCAAACGCGGATTTCCATTTATAAAAACCCCCACGCGAGGGAGGGGCCCGCCCGAGATCGTGGCGCCCCATTCCGAAAGGGAGTCCCGCGTCACGTCGAAAACGCGTCGTCCGCTCACACCCGGTATCGGCTCATTCCGCCTTCCACCTTCCATGCCTCGGGTGATATAAACCCAGTATGAGCGTATCCACTTTCCACATTCCTTGCTTCGAGTAACATATACCCGGTATAGGCTTATTCTGCCTTCCACCTTCCTTTTCTCAGGTAATATAAGCTGGTATCGGCATATCCGCCTTCCACTTTCCTAGCCTCGGGTAACATAAACCCGGTACCGGCTTATTCCGCCTTCCACCTTCCTTGCCTCGGGTAATATAAACCCGGTATCGGCTTATCCACCTTCCGCTTTCCTGGCAAACCTAGTATCGGCTTAACCGCCTTTGACTTTCATGGCCTCGGGTAACATATACCCGGTATCAGCTTATTCCGCCATCCACCTTCCTTGCCTCTGGTAACCTAAACCCGATATCAGCTCCTTGCCTCAAGTAACCTAAACCCGGAATCGGCTTATTCTGCCTTCCACTTTCATGGCCTCGGGTAACATAAACCCGATATCGGCTTATTCCTCCTTCCACCTTCCTAGCCTTGGGTCCGGTATCGGCTTTTTCCGCCTTCCACCATCCTTGCCTCGGGTAACATAAACCCAGTATCGGCTTATCCGCCTTCCACCTTCCTTGCCTCGGGTAATAAAAACCCGGTATCGGCTTATCCGCCTTCCGATTTCCTGGCCTCGGGTAACATAATCCCGGTATCGGCTTATTCTGCCTTGCACCTTCCTTTCCTCGGGTAACATAAACCTGGTATCAGCTTATCCACCTTCCACTTCCCTGGCCTTGGGTAACATAAACCCGGTATCGGCTTATCCACCTTCCACCTTCCTTGCCTCGGGTAACCTTGACCCGGTATCATCTTATCCGCCTTACACCTTCCTTACCTTAGGTAACCAAGACCCGGTATCGTCTTATCCGCCTTCCACCTTCCTTGCCTCAGGTAACCTAAATCCGGTATCGGCTTATTACGCCTTCCTCCTTTCTTGCCTCAAGTAACCTAAACCGGTATCGGCTTTTTCTGCCTTCCACGTTCCTGGCTTCGGGCAACATATACCTAGTATCGGCTTGTCCACCTTCCACTTTCCTGGCCACCGGTAACGTAAACCCGGTATCGGCTTCTCCACCTTCCACTTTCCTGGCCTCGGGTAATGTAAACCCGGTATCGGCTTATCCACCTTCCACTTTCCTGGCCTTGGGTAATGTAAACCTGGTATTGGCTTATTCTGCCTGCCACCTTCCTAGCCTCGGGTAACGTAAACCTTGTATCGGCTTATCCTCCTTCCACCTTCCTTGCCTCGGGTAGCCTTGACCCGGTATCGGCATATCCGCCTTCCACCTTCCTTGCCTCGGGTAACCTAGACCCAGTCATGGATTATCCACACACCACCTTCCTTGCCTCAGGTAACATAAACCCGTTATCAGCTTAACCGCCTTCCACCTTACTTGCCTCGGGTAACATAAACCCGGTATCGGCTTATTCCGCCTTCCACCTTCCTTGCCTTTGGTAACCTAAACTCGGTATCAGCTTATCCGCCTTCCACTTTCCTTGCCTCGGGTAACATAAATCCGTTATCGGTTTATTCCGCCTTCCACCTTCCTAGCCCCGGGTAACATAAACCCGGTATCAGCTTCTCCGCCTTCCACCTTCCTTGCCTCAGGTAACGTAATCTGCTTATCCGCCTTCCAACTTCCTGGCCTCGAGTAATATAAACCCGTTATCGGTTTATTCTGCCTTCCACCTTCCTAGGCTCGGGTAACATAGACCCAGTATCGGCTTATCCGCCTTCCACCTTCCTTGCCTCAGGTAAGATAACCCCAGTATTGGGCTATCCGCCTTCCACCTACCTTGCCTCGGGTAACATAAACCCGGTATCGGCTTATCTGCCTTCCACCTTCCTGGCCTCGGGTAACCTAAACCCAGCATCGGCTTATCCGCCTTCCAACTTCCTGGCCTCGACTAATATAAACCCGTTATCGGTTTATTCCGCCTTCCACCTTCCTAGCCTCGGGTAACATAGACCCGGTATCGGCTTATCCGCCTTCCACCTTCCTTGCCTCAGGTAAGATAACCCCGGTATTGGCCTATCCGCCTTCCACCTACCTTGCCTCGGGTAACATAAACTCGGTATCGGCTTATCCGTCTTCGAGCATCCTTGCCTCAGGTAAGATAACCCCAGTATTAGCCTATCCGCCTTCCACCTTCCTAGCCTCGGGTAACATAAACCCGGTATCGGCTTATCCACCTTCCACTTTCCTGGCCTCGGGTAACAGAAACCCGGTATCATCTTATCCACCTTCCACCTTCATGGCCTCGTGTAACCTAGACCGGCTATCAGCTTATCCGCCTTCCTCTTTCCTAGCCTCGGGTAACATAAACCCGGTATCAGCTTATTCCGCCTTCCACCTTCCTGGCCTCAGGTAACATAAACCTGGTATCGGCTTATTTCGCCTTTCACCTTCCTTGCCTCGGGTAACATAAACCCAGTATCGATTTATCCGCCTACCACTTTCCTGGCCTCGGGTAACATAAACCCTGTATCGACTTAATCCTCCTTCCACTTTCCTGGCCTCGGGTAACATAAATCTGGTACCGACTTATCCGCCTTCCTTCTTCCTTGCCTCGGGTAACCTAGACCCGGTATCTGCTTATCCGCCTTCCACCTTCCTTGCCTCGGGTAGCCTAGACCTAATATCGACTTATATGCCTTCCACCTTCCTTGCCTCTGGTAACCTAGACATGGTATCGGCTTATCTGGTATCGGCTTATCTGGTATCGGCTTATCCGCCTTCGACCTTCCTTTCCTCGGGTAACCTAGACCCGGTATCGCCTTATCCGCCATCCACCTTCCTTGCCTCAGGTAACCTAAACCCGGTATCGGCTTATTCTGCCTTCCACCTTTCTTGCCTCAAGTAACCTAAACCCGGTATCGACTTTTTCTGCCTTCCACGTTCCTGGCCTCGGCCAATATATACCCGGTATCGGCTTGTCCACCTTCCACTTTCCTGGCCACCAGTAACGTAAACCCGGTATCGTCTTCTCCACCTTCCACTTTCCTGGCCTCGGGTAATGTAAACCCGGTATCGGCTTATCCACCTTCCACTTTCCTGGCCTTGGGTAATGTAAACCTGGTATTGGCTTATTCTGCCTTCCACTTTCTCGGGTAACGTAAACCTTGTATCAGCTTATCTGCCTTCCACCTTCCTTGCCTCGGGTAGCCTTGACCCGGTATCGGCTTATCCGCCTTCCACCTTCCTTGCCTCGAGTAACCTAGACCCAGTCTTGGCTTATCCACATTCCACCTTCCTTGCCTCGGGTAACATAAACCCGTTTTTAGCTTAACCGCCTTCCACCTTACTTGCCTCGGGTAACATAAACCCGGTATCGGCCTATTCCACCTTCCACCTTCCTTGCCTTGGGTAACCTAAACCCGGTATTAGCTTATCCGCCTTCCACTTTCCTTGCCTCGGGTAACATAAACCCGTTATCGGTTTATTCCGCCTTCCACCTTCCTCGCCCTGGGTAAAATAAACCCGGTATCGGCTTATCCGCCTTCCACCTTCCTTGCCTCAGGTAACGTAATCTGCTTATCCGCCTTCCAACTTCCTGGCCTCGAGTAATATAAACCCATTATCGGTTTATTCCGCCTTCCACCTTCCTAGCCTAAGGTAACATAGACCCGGTATCGGCTTATCCGCCTTCCACCTTCCTTGCCTCAGGTAACCTAAACCCGGTATCGACTTTTTCTGCCTTCCACGTTCCTGGCCTCGGCCAATATATACCCGGTATCGGCTTGTCCACCTTCCACTTTCCTGGCCACCAGTAACGTAAACCCGGTATCGTCTTCTCCACCTTCCACTTTCCTGGCCTCGGGTAATGTAAACCCGGTATCGGCTTATCCACCTTCCACTTTCCTGGCCTTGGGTAATGTAAACCTGGTATTGGCTTATTCTGCCTTCCACTTTCCTAGCCTCGGGTAACGTAAACCTTGTATCAGCTTATCAGCCTTCCACCTTCCTTGCCTCGGGTAGCCTTGACCCGGTATCGGCTTATCCGCCTTCCACCTTCCTTGCCTCGAGTAACCTAGACCCAGTCTTGGCTTATCCACATTCCACCTTCCTTGCCTCGGGTAACATAAACCCGTTTTTAGCTTAACCGCCTTCCACCTTACTTGCCTCGGGTAACATAAACCCGGTATCGGCTTATTCCACCTTCCACCTTCCTTGCCTTGGGTAACCTAAACCCGGTATTAGCTTATCCGCCTTCCACTTTCCTTGCCTCGGGTAACATAAACCCGTTATCGGTTTATTCCGCCTTCCACCTTCCTCGCCCTGGGTAAAATAAACCCGGTATCGGCTTATCCGCCTTCCACCTTCCTTGCCTCAGGTAACGTAATCTGCTTATCCGCCTTCCAACTTCCTGGCCTCGAGTAATATAAACCCATTATCGGTTTATTCCGCCTTCCACCGTCCTAGCCTCAGGTAACATAGACCCGGTATCGGCTTATCCGCCTTCCACCTTCCTTGCCTCAGGTAACCTAAACCCGGTATCGGCTTATTCCGCCTTCCACCTTTCTTGCCTCAAGTAACCTAAGCCCGGTATCGACTTTTTCTGCCTTCCACGTTCCTGGCCTCAGCCAACATATACCCGGTATCGGCTTGTCCACCTTCCACTTTCCTGGCCACCAGTAACGTAAACCCGGTATCGTCTTCTCCACCTTCCACTTTCCTGGCCTCGGGTAATGTAAACCCGGTATCGGCTTATCCACCTTCCACTTTCCTGGCCTTGGGTAATGTAAACCTGGTATTGGCTTATTCTGCCTTCCACTTTCCTAGCCTCGGGTGACGTAAACCTTGTATCAGCTTATCCGCCTTCCACCTTCCTTGCCTCGGGTAGCCTTGACCCGGTATCGGCTTATCCGCCTTCCACCTTCCTTGCCTCGAGTAACCTAGACCCAGTCTTGGCTTATCCACATTCCACCTTCCTTGCCTCGGGTAACATAAACCCGTTTTTAGCTTAACCGCCTTCCACCTTACTTGCCTCGGGTAACATAAACCCGGTATCGGCTTATTCCACCTTCCACCTTCCTTGCCTTGGGTAACCTAAACCCGGTATTAGCTTATCCGCCTTCCACTTTCCTTGCCTCGGGTAACATAAACCCGTTATCGGTTTATTCCGCCTTCCACCTTCCTCGTCCCGGGTAAAATAAACCCGATATCGGCTTATCCGCCTTCCACCTTCCTTGCCTCAGGTAACGTAATCTGCTTATCCGCCTTCCAACTTCCTGGCCTCTAGTAATATAAACCCATTATCGGTTTATTCCGCCTTCCACCTTCCTAGCCTCAGGTAACATAGACCCGGTATCGGCTTATCCGCCTTCCACCTTCCTTGCCTCAGGTAACCTAAACCCGGTATCGGCTTATTCCGCCTTCCACCTTTCTTGCCTCAAGTAACCTAAACCCGGTATCGACTTTTTCTGCCTTCCACGTTCCTAGCCTCAGCCAACATATACCCGGTATCGGCTTGTCCACCTTCCACTTTCCTGGCCACCAGTAACGTAAACCCGGTATCGTCTTCTCCACCTTCCACTTTCCTGGCCTTGAGTAATGTAAACTCGGTATCGGATTATCCACCTTCCACTTTCCTGGCCTTGGGTAATGTAAACCTGGTATTGGCTTATTCTGCCTTCCACCTTCCTAGCCGCGGGTAACGTAAACCTTGTATCGGCTTATCCGCCTTCCACCTTCCTTGCCTCGGGTAGCCTTGACCCGGTATCGGCTTATCCGCCTTCCACCTTCCTTGCCTCGGATAACTTAGACCCAGTCTTAGCTTATCCACATTCCACCTTCCTTGCCTCGGGTAACATAAACCCGTTTTTAGCTTAACCGCCTTCCACCTTACTTACCTTGGGTAACATAAACCCGGTATCGGCTTATTCTACCTTCCACCTTCCATGCCTTGGGTAACCTAAACCCGGTATCAGCTTATCCGCCTTCCACTTTCCTTGCCTCAGGCAACATAAACCCGTGATCGGTTTATTCCGCCTTCCACCTTCCTCGCCCCGGGTAAAATAAACCCGGTATCGGCCTACCCGCCTTCCACCTTCCTTGCCTCAGGTAATGTAATCTGCTTATCCGCCTTCCAACTTCCTGGCCTCGAGTAATATAAACCCCGTTATCGGTTTATTCCGCCTTCCACCTTCCTAGCCTCGGGTACCATAGACCCGGTATCGGCTTATCCGCCTTCCACCTTCCTTGCCTCAGGTAAGATAACCCCAGTATTGGGCTATCCGGCTTCCACCTTCCTTGCCTCAGGTAAGATAACCCCGGTATTGGCCTATCCGCCTTCCACCTACCTTGCCTAGGGTAACATAAACTCGGTATCGGCTTATCCGTCTTCGAGCATCCTTGCCTCAGGTAAGATAACCCCAGTATTAGCCTATCCGCCTTCCACCTTCCTAGCCTCGGGTAACATAAACCCGGTATCGGCTTATTCCGCCTTCCACCTTCCTTGCCTTGGGTAACCTAAACTCGGTATCAGCTTATCCGCCTTCCACTTTCCTTGCCTCGGGTAACATAAATCCGTTATCGGTTTATTCTTCCTTCCACCTTCCTAGCCCCGGGTAACATAAACCTGCCCTCAGCTTCTCCGCCTTCCACCTTCCTTGCCTCAGGTAACATAATCTGCTTATCCGCCTTCCAACTTCCTGGCCTTGAGTAATATAAACCCGTTATCAGTTTATTCTGCCTTCCACCTTCCTAGGCTCGGGTAACATAGACCCAGTATCGGCTTATCCGCCTTCCACCTTCCTTGCCTCAGGTAAATAACCCCAGTATTGGGTTATCCGCCTTCCACCTACCTTGCCTCGGGTAACATAAACCCGGTATCGGCTTATCTGCCTTCCACCTTCCTGGCCTCGGGTAACCTAAACCCAGCATCGGCTTATCCGCCTTCCAACTTCCTGGCCTCGACTAATATAAACCCGTTATCGGTTTATTCCGCCTTCCACCTTCCTAGCCTCGGGTAACATAGACCCGGTATCGGCTTATCCGCCTTCCACCTTCCTTGCCTCAGGTAAGATAACCCCGGTATTGGCCTATCCGCCTTCCACCTACCTTGCCTCGGGTAACATAAACTCGGTATCGGCTTATCCGTCTTCGAGCATCCTTGCCTCAGGTAAGATAACCCCAGTATTAGCCTATCCGCCTTCCACCCTCCTAGCCTCGGGTAACATAAACCCGGTATCGGCTTATCCACTTTCGACTTTCCTGGCCTCGGGTAACAGAAACCCGGTATCGTCTTATCCACCTTCCACCTTCATGGCCTCGTGTAACCTATACCGGCTATCAGCTTATCCGCCTTCCACCTTCCTTGCCTCGGGTAACATAGACCCGGTATCGGCTTATTCCGCGTTCCACCTTCCATGCCTCGGGTGATATAAACCCAGTATGAGCGTATCCGCCTTCCACTTTCCTAGCTTCGGGTAACATATACCCGGTGTTGGCTTATTCTGCCTTCCACCTTCCCTGTCTCAGGTAATATAAGCTGGTATCGGCTTATCCGCCTTCCTCTTTTCTAGCCTCGGGTAACATAAACACGGTATCAGCTTATTCCGCCTTCCACCTTCCTGGCCTCAGGTAACATAAACCTGGTATCGGCTTATTTCGCCTCTCACCTTCCTTGCCTTGGGTAACATAAACCCAGTATCGATTTATCCGCCTACCACTTTCCTGGCCTCGGGTAACATAAACCCTGTATCGACTTAATCGTCCTTCCACTTTCCTGGCCTCGGGTAACATAAATCTCGGACCGACTTATCCACATTCCTTCTTCCTTGCCTCGGGTAACCTAGACCCGGTATCTGCTTATCCGCCTTCCACCTTCCTTGCTTCGGGTAGCCTAGACCTAATATCGACTTATCTGCCTTCCACCTTCCTTGCCTCAGGTAACCTAGACATGGTATCGGCTTATCCGGTATCGGCTTATCCGCCTTCGACCTTCCTTTCCTCGGGTAACCTAGACCCGGTATCGCCTTATCCGCCTTCCACCTTCCTTGCCTCAGGTAACCTAAACCCGGTATCGGCTTATTCCGCCTTCCACCTTTCTTGCCTCAAGTAACCTAAACCCGGTATCGACTTTTTCTGCCTTCCACGTTCCTGGCCTCGGCCAATATATAACCGGTATCGGCTTGTCCACCTTCCACTTTCCTGGCCACCAGTAACGTAAACCCGGTATCGTCTTCTCCACCTTCCACTTTCCTGGCCTCGGGTAATGTAAACCCAGTATCGGCTTATCCACCTTCCACTTTCCTGGCCTTGGGTAATGTAAACCTGGTATTGGCTTATTCTGCCTTCCACTTTCCTAGCCTCGGGTAACGTAAACCTTGTATCGGCTTATCCGCCTTCCACCTTCCTTGCCTCGAGTAACCTAGACCCAGTCTTGGCTTATCCACATTCCACCTTCCTTGCCTCGGGTAACATAAACCCGTTTTTAGCTTAACCGCCTTCCACCTTACTTGCCTTGGGTAACATAAACCCGGTATCAGCTTATTCCACCTTCCACCTTCCTTGCCTTGGGTAACCTAAACCCGGTATTAGCTTATCCGCCTTCCACTTTCCTTGCCTCGGGTAACATAAACCCGTTATCGGTTTATTCCGCCTTCCACCTTCCTTGCCCCGGGTAAAATAAACCCAGTATCGGCTTATCCGCCTTCCACCTTCCTTGCCTCAGGTAACGTAATCTGCTTATCCGCCTTCCAACTTCCTGGCCTCGAGTAATATAAACCCATTATCGGTTTATTCCACCTTCCACCTTCCTAGCCTCAGGTAACATAGACCCGGTATCGGCTTATCCGCCTTCCACCTTCCTTGCCTCAGGTAACCTAAACCCGGTATCGGCTTATTCCGCCTTCCACCTTTCTTGCCTCAAGTAACCTAAACCCGGTATCGACTTTTTCTACCTTCCACGTTCCTGGCCTCAGCCAACATGTACCCGGTATCGGCTTGTCCACCTTCCACTTTCCTGGCCACCAGTAACGTAAACCCGGTATCGTCTTTTCCACCTTTCACTTTCCTGGCCTCGAGCAATGTAAACCCGGTATCGGCTTATCCACCTTCCACTTTCCTGGCCTTGGGTAATGTAAACCTGGTATTGGCTTATTCTGCCTTCCACCTTCCTGGCCTCGGGTAACGTAAACCTTGTATCTGCTTATCCGCCTTCCACCTTCCTTGCCTCGGGTAGCCTTGACCCGGTATCGGCTTATCCGCCTTCCACCTTCCTTGCCTCGGGTAACCTAGACCCAGCCTTGGCTTATCCACATTCCACCTTCCTTGCCTCGGGTAACATAAACCCGTTTTTAGCTTAACCGCCTTCCACCTTACTTGCCTCGGGTAACATAAACCCGGTATCGGCTTGTTCCACCTTCCACCTTCCTTGCCTTAGGTAACCTAAACCCGGTATCAGCTTATCCGCCTTCCACTTTCCTTGCCTCGGGTAACATAAACCCGTTGTCGGTTTATTCCGCCTTCCACCTTCCTCGCCCCGGGTAAAATAAACCCGGTATCGGCTTATCCGCCTTCCACCTTCCTTGCCTCAGGTAACGTAATCTGCTTATCCGCCTTCCAACTTCCTGGCCTCGAGTAATATAAACCCCGTTATCGGTTTATTCCGCCTTCCACCTTCCTAGCCTCGGGTAACATAGACCTGGTATCGGCTTATCCGCCTTCGACCATCCTTGCCTCAGGTAAGATAACCCCGGTATTAGCCTATCCGCCTTCCACTTTCCTAGCCTCGGGTAACATAAACCCGGTATCGGCTTATCCATCTTCCACTTTCCTTACCTCGGGCAACATAAACCCGGTATCGTCTTATCCACCTTCCACCTTCGTAGCCTCGTGTAACCTAGACCGGCTATCAGCTTATCCGCATTCCACCTTCCTTGCCTCGGGTAACATAGACCCGATATCGGCTTATTCTGCCTTCCACCTTCCATGCCTCGGGTGATATAAACCCAGTATGAGCGTATCCGCCTTCCACTTTCCTGGCTTCGGGTAACATATACCCGATGTCGGCTTATTCTGCCTTCCACCTTCCTTGTCTCAGGTAATATAAGCTGGTATCGGCTTATCCGCCTTCCTCTTTCCTAGCCTCGGGTAACATAAACCCGATATCAGCTTATTTCGCCTTCCACCTTCCCAGCCTCAGGTAACATAAACCTGGTATCGGCTTATTTCGCCTTTCACCTTCCTTGCCTCGGGTAACATAAACCCAGTATCGATTTATCCGCCTACCACTTTCCTGGCCTCGGGCAACATAAACCCTGTATCGACTTGATCCTCCTTCCACCTTCCTGGCCTCGGGTAACATAAATCTGGTATCGACTTATCCGCCTTCCTTTTTCCTTGCCTCGGGTAACCTAGACCCGGTATCTGCTTATCCGCCTTCCACCTTCCTTGCCTCGGGTAACCTAGACCCAATATCGACTTATCTACCTTCCACCTTCCTTGCCTCGGGTAACCTAGACCTGGTATCGGCTTATCCGGTATCGGCTTATCCGCCTTCAACCTTCCTTTCCTCGGGTAACCTAGACCCGGTATTGGCTTATCCGCCTTCCACCTTCCTTGCCTCGGGTAACCTAGCCCTGGTATCGGCTTATCTACCTTCCACCTTCCTTTCCGCGGGTAACCTTGACTCGATATCAGCTTATCTCGTCCAAATTAATTCAATGCATCATCACGATAGTGGGGCTTCAACAAGTCAGTGCCGGTTTCTAGTGTCTGCGGCGCTTCTACCCGCGCTCTTAAATTCATCACCTCAGGTATTCTAGACCCTGAGTCGGGTGTCGAATTTGATCACGTGTAGGGCAGCTGTCCGTCCCAAAAAAAAAGAGAAGAGAGAACAGTCGTCTGACGGTCCTTACAGTCGTGCGATTATAATCAGAATTATAGTCGTTTGACTGTAAGGTTGTAGCAGGTACAACAGCCCTTGCCCTGAGAGAGAAAAAGGGAGAAGCATTTAATGCTTCTAGGCCAGAAATCGAGGAAAGAGGGAAGAAAAGAGATAAAAAAAGGGGAGAAAAGAAAAAGAAGAGGGGGCTGGGATTTTATGGAGAGAGATCAGGAAAAGATTGGGAGAGAATAGAGAGAAAAGAGAAGGAAAGAAACTCACAAAAAACTAAAACTTTACTTTCTCTTTTTCCTTTGATTCTTGAGTGTTAATGTCTAAAACCGGATAGAAATCATAGGTTAGCAACTTAACCCTTAAACTCAATCAATTTCAGATTTAAATCAACCAAGATCCGTGACATTTTGGAGGATCTCGGACAACCATCAAAACTTTTGCATACAAGGGAAAAGAAGTGATTTGAAGGGGAGTGGGGCATTTCCAGGGGTCATTCCTATGGTGGATTAGCACCAAAGAGGTAAACGTACTTCAATCCCTTATTTTCTTAAGCTTTCTGGGTTATTTTGTGTGATTTTATGCATAAAAGTTCAATTTTCTCACTTGCTGCTTCTGGAAATCAAGAACAATCGTACGGCCATTCTTGAGTTGAAGAACAGTCGTACGAGTGTTCTTGTTTTCCCGCAACTTTTGTTTTTATTTTCAATAATTTTGGTGAAATCCTGCATCTGGGCAATTTACAGTCGTATAACTATAATTACAGTTGTGTGGCTGTAGTTACAGTCGCAAGACTATAATCTCCGTCCAGAAGCAGAATTTCCATTTTGACCCAGAAAAATTTCTAAAAACCTATAAAAATTCAGAAAAATCAGAAAATCATCAAAATGAATTTTGTTGTGTGCATTCACGACCCTAGATTTAATTTTTAGCATCATTGCATTTAGAACAATACAACGATGGAGACCTGATTCTCCCGAAAACTGACCCAACTCACATGTTAAATTAAAGCAAACCGGAAAATAAACTTTTTCAAAACGATTTTCTCACAAAACCGAAATACATGGACGTTTCAAAATGTTTTCCAGGTCCAATCGGGCCAGCTAGCCCAGCCGACCCAGTTATCCCCCTGAATGCATGTTCCTGAATTCTTAAAATCCCATTCTGTCCTACTTGAGTCCTATTTGTGGTGTGCCGTATATTGTGCTAACCCTTTGTTTTGCAGCATTTAATTTCTTTTATTTTTATTTTTGATGTAATTTAATAGATTAATTCATGTATTTTAGGCGGTTGTATTTTTTCTAGATAAATCGTGTATTTTAGGCGGTTGAAAGGTGATGACGAGATTTTCTATTATTTTTTTATTCGATTGGGTAGTAATAATTTAATTAATTATTCACTACTTTATTTTTATTTTTGTTTGTATGTGCGCTGTATGTTTTATTCAATAAAATGGACTTTAGAATTTTAAAATATCATACTTGAACATTGGCCAATTTTTAGTTCGATTAGACACGAAATAGGGGACTTGTCCAGACCTAGGTCTCTAGATAGTGTGGCGGCCGTTCGTCCGGTTCAGCTACACTGAAATTTCCTGGTTGAGTTGAGCCAGGTGGTGACTCCTCCTCTATTTATCGAGACTTAGGTCTCAATTCTTTTATGAATTAGTCTAATTTTCCAAAAACAAATTTCCATTCTAAAAACCCCACGCGAGGGAGGGGTTTCCCCGAAATCAAGGCGCCCCTTCCGAAAGGGAGTCCGCGTTCCGTCGAAAACGCCGTCCACTCATAACATCAACAAGGTAAACTTTGAGAGGCCATAAACTAGTAATTATTTGTTTTGTGCTGTGTTTTTCTATGTTTTGTTAAATGTTTGGAAACTGCCTGTTCGATTACAGCTCTGCAACTCTAACTAGAGCCGAGCGGCTGTAACTCTATAGCCGCACGGCTGTGTTCTTCTGGGCAGAAACCTGAAAAGTCCTAAACTGAGCGAAAGTAGTGAGTTTTCCATTTTGATCATTATGTTTTGAATTATTTCAGTCCAACCACATTCGTTACACTCAGAATTATGGTTTTCAGTTTTTAAATAACGTTGATGTGAGTCTTGGGTTTCGTTGATTCCTTTTTTTTGGAATTCAGGGTTGTTTGATCCAAATTGAATCCACTGTCCAGCTTTAGCGGACCCCCAGATTCCCTAAAATCCTACAAATCACCAAAACGAGTTGAAATAGTGTTTGCAAAAGCAAAGAAAACCGATTTCGGGTTCTGGATACTACAGATGCATAGCTTTAGTTCTATAGCTGCATGGCTAGTTCTATAGCCATGCGGCTCTAGCTGTAGTTGCTAGAAGGAGGTAGAATCATGGGACGACTCCCACGGATGTTGTCTATGATACTATCTTTAGAATCAAAACTCTTTTTGGCGTGTTTACTGTTTTAGACCTTAGATGGATGTTTGGAATTAGAAACCCACACGAATGGAACCCCGAGTTCTGGGATAATTGACCCACTAAAAAGAAGTAATTTTTCATGTAATTGAGCCAAACTGTTTTCAAAAATGTTTTCAAGCACAAAAATCCTAGAGTGCATTTCTAAAATTGTTTTCTAGGTCTGATCAAGTAAGTCGCCCAGACATCTTGGTTATCGCCTAAATGCATGCTCCCATTTCTTGAGATTTCCCATTCTATCCTGTCATGACTACTACTTGTATCTGTGATATAATTGTGCTAACCCATCTGTCTTGTAGCTTTTATTTTCTTTTTCTTATTTTGGATGTATTTGATAGATTATCCGTGTATGTTAGGTGATTGTAATTTTTTTAGATATTCATGTATTCTAGGCGATTGTATTGGTGAGGATGAGAGTTTTTCTCTTTTTGGGTTGTAATAAGTGGCCTCTATTTCCTTTGGTTTGTTTTGGATGTATGGTTTATTTTTTTACACTTTACTTTTATGCTATTTATTTATGTCATCTGAATGTGCATAGGCTAACAACAGAAGATAAAATGCGTAGAGAATAAGTGAATATGATATGGTACCATAAACTTATAAATGAATGCAAGCTTGAGGTTGCATAGGTAAGTTGCCCGAACCCTAAATCTCTGGATTAGGTACAGCAGTCTATGCTAGATAGGGAGCTATCACTAATCTTGAAATTTAGATTTCCAGATCTTAAGTAATAAAATGGGATTTCCTAAAATGTAAAAACCAGTTTTCCAAAAATTCACATTCAAAGAAAAGGTTTTCTACAAAAGGATTTCCAAACAAATCAATGGTTTTCCTATGCAAGATCATCAAACTCGTTTTCAATTGCAATCACCACACATTCAAATTTTTCTCTTTTTTCCCAGTTCGCTTCACCGCGTTCCACTTTTCACAAAAAGGTCATCCGCTCACAGTGGCAACTCTACTGGGGATGAAATGTTTCTTAAAAAGTTTTTATAAAAACCTAAGGAATTTAGGCAACTACTGAAATATAACATCGCTAGTAGTCATTCACTAGTTCATAGTACCATATTTTACTCACATTTGCATAGCATGACATTTTCTTCTTCTCAACCCCTCAAACTCACTGATCAACCCAGTTTACTTCAAAAGGTGACCTACCTCTTCCGCCAAGATTAGAGGCACCCAAAGGGGTAAACCACTCATGGCATTGTATCAACCTCTCATGTTCTATGTGGAGGAGTGTATATTCACTATGGGGACCTGTATGACCCTTGGTTTGACTTTGGCCCATATGTAATGACATAGTAACTTTCCCTTAAGGTTACCAAAACATAAACATGAAATTGGACACTGAGAGGATGCCTTTGGTACCCCCGGTTGGTACCAAAGAGACCCAACACCTAGGAAGAATGCGTACCAATCGAAAGGAGGAATAAAGTTGGAAGGGTGAGTGTAAGTGCTGGGTTTTTCCGACCTCTATGATGAGAACACCTGTATTACCTGTGGAGCAGACGGACTCGAATAGAACTTGAAAATGACCGGAATGTCACTTAGAGTACCTTAAACATCCTGAAAACTGAGCTATCCGTGATCCGAAACCCCCAAGGAGGTCTCCCAAGTGATTTTTAGGGTTTAGGGTGAACATCAGATTTTAGCAAATTTTGGCTCGGCTCTTGCTAGAGCCGCACGGTTGTAGTTTTTTAACTACACCCGTGCGGCTGTAGTCTAGAGCCGCATGGCTCTAGCATAACTATAACCGTGCGGCTCTAGTTGGTTGAGACAAGTTGCTCTGCAATAGCCTAGCCTTTCTACACTTGGTGAAAATCTGACTTGTTGACTCAGCCCATAGGCTAGTGACCCTTTGAGGAGACTGGCTTCCTTGGTTCACCCTTTTTCCCTCCTGCACTTCAATAGAGACTACTTTCAGAGTCATCTTAGAACTAGACCCAACTATGGTAGCCTTAAAACTACCACCTTTGTACCCTTGGGAGTACCCTTGACTACTTCTGTAGGAGCCTAAACTCCGTCTGCCCCTCTGCTCCTCTTCCTCATATTGTTCGATACGCTTCGCAAATTCGACCACCTCACTAAAAGAGTGGAACCTTTTTAGCTTCATCTTGTCTTTGTATTGGGGTAGACTACCATCCACCAGCTTCATAATGAGCGACTCCAACTGCGGTGCCCCATCCACCAGAACTTGCATATCCATTCACCGTTTGTAGTAAGCCGAGAAAGATTCATTCGACTTTTGGTGGATCCTCTCTAAATCTTCAAGAATCGTCGCTACTTGGGTGTTGTAAGCGTACTGCTTTATAAAGGCTTCAGATAGGTCCTCCCAAGTAGAACAAGTGTACAGAGGCATCTTCACGTACCATTTCGCCGCAACACCCCTCAGAGTAGTCGAAAACAGGTTTAAAAGATGACCTTTCCTGATTTCTATACTATTCATCAGTCTCACGTAACTGTCCAAATAGGCTTCCGGTGGGCCTTCCTCGGTGTAGGGAGGAAGATTGGGCATGTGAAAACCAACCGGAAGTGGCTCTTCTCCGTCGGCCATCAAAGTAGTCGGGTTGGCACACCTAATGGGGTTATAGTGCACCATCTCCTTCAGCTTAGGCAGCATGGCTTCAATATTAGATAATTTCTGATTGAGATGGTTCTCCACCATAGTCTCAATCGAGGCTTCTCTTCCCTTCCTAAAGGCCTCATCTTCTTCAGATTGATGGTCGGGTTCCCTATGGTTGACAACTCCACCACCTCCTCCAGGAAGATTCCCTCCAGCTCCATTCGTCACTTAGACAAACTATTGTCCTTCATTTCCAACCGAAGTTTGAGTCGATGGATTAATGTGAACAGGGGTAGCATTTACCACAGCCTGCATCTATTCTCTAAGGGTAGCCTTAAACTCATACGAACTTGTTGGGAATTAATCGCACAAAACAAAATGCGCAGCGGAAATAAAAGATTAATCCCCACCAAGGACCCATGTACATTGCATTGAATTGGAAGGAGGGTTAAAGAATTACCTTAATTCTTTGTAGGTTTTGAATCAATTAGGAACCAAAGCAGATTCCCTCTACAGTTGATCCACACCGAGCAATTGACTCACCGCGTGCTAGCGCCGGGATCGTAGAACAGTTCTTCGAATGAGAAGGTGAAAAATTGATATTTTTCACACTTTGCCAAAAGCAATTTTTTTAGCCATTTGATGGAGATTGGCGGCTGCTCCTATTTGACATCCTTGTTATAGGGTTTTTTTTTTTCTTTTATTATTAACTTATAATTGTAATTAAATACTATATTTAATTATAATTATAAATTAGCCCCCATAAGTTTTATTAATTCTCAATTAATATTAAACTTAGTCAATTCTCCATCATATACACATATGTATGTAAAATTAATTATATCTCCATATAATATAATTAGCATACTTTATGCTATATTAATCTTATTAATATTTACATACATACATACATATATATATATATACACACATATACGTAAATGTATATTATAATTAATTATATCACCATATAATATAATTATAATATACATATATATATGTATAGCATATTTTATGCCATAAATATATTAATCTTATTAATATGTTCATGTGTATATACATATACATGTAAATATATATCTTTATATATATTTAATTTCTCATCAATAATAAATCATTATCTCATAATGATTTATCCCCGAATTAAGTGAATCTCATTTTGCTCTTTGTGTGTGACCCCGTAGGATCATATAAATTGGCAATGAGGAAATTACCATAATGCCCTCATAAGTCATAAGCGGACTCTAGCAAGCCATTATGACTACCCAATTCATATGATTGGTATAATCCAATAAACCTACTTATAGAATGTGTCATATTCCCTTTTGTCTCTTGATATCATGATTAATTATAAGACATGGTACACTTGTCAATCTTATATAAATTAATCATATGCTTTCTCGATCTCAAAGCGGACTGTTTAAACAAATCAATTGATACTCTTATCAATTATTTGAGCACGGCCATGCATTTAACAGTCTTACTTATCGAGGGGCCCAGTGATATCGCTCTCTTGTTAGAGAGGGACAAAATCCCATATCTGTCACTCACATCCCTAAGCATGAGTCATATTGTACCCAACCACAGCCTTTATAACTACTCTGTTACAAGCAGCGTTTGACTGCGTCAAAGCACAACATGAATTCATCCCGGAATCCATGGTGACCTCAGGTCAAAGGAATCAGCTGATGACACTACTATAATCAAGATCAGTTGTGACACGTGACCATGAACTTGATCTTATAGTGGGTCTCCAGTAACATGTTCTCTAACATATTACCCGTGAGTATAATCTGTATCTGTATACACTATATTCATCTTATGAATATCCATTATCACTCACACTAGTCTTAGTTTGTTATTATTCCCATAATAACAATCGACTAGGGATATTTAGAATAACACGATTTATTCATGGATACTTATCATAAATGCTAACATACAAACATAAATGACAATATTAATCTATATTAGATTAATCTTAGAAGTCAAATTACATAATCCAATATTGGCCTTAGGGCACAATCTCCAACAATCTCCCACTTGCACTATGGCCAATCATACAAGTATCTTATACCCATTGACCTACATGACCTTCATGTATTCACTCGTGCAGGAGTCTTTGTCAGTGAATTATTAATTTTCGCTTCCGTTGCTACTTTACACATTTTCACTCTTTCTTTAGAGACAGCCTCTCTAAATTAGTGAAAGACGCCTAAGTATATGCTTGTGTCATACAAGGTTCTTACGCATTGAACTATTGTCCCTACAATAGTCTCACAGGATAAGCAATGCTTAGAACAAAACACAACATTTTGTGATGAACTTCTTCATCCAAAATTTCCTTTACATCATATGTAACAATATACTTTGACTACTATTATAGATATTTAGCTATATCGTTTTATTTTGAACCTTTCAAAATCATAACATCTCTTTTTAAGAGAATACTAGATCTCGACTGATATATTGCAACTAATTGCAATCAGTTGTATATGTGCAACTATTTACACAGTTAACATAAGCAAGCTTCTATTAAGTCTTTTATATTGAACGCTTTCAATGCTTTGACTTAAGCCAAAACATTCTTTTAGATCTATCTGTATAGATTCCAATTTCAAGAATACAGGCAGTCATGCTTATAACATTAACTGAAATTACTTTCTTAGCCAAGATTTTACTTCTTGCAAGGTAAGAATGTTATTTCCAACAAGCCATATGTCATCCACATATAGCGTTAGGAATACCGATATGCTCCCACTGATCCTTTTGAAACACAAGATTCATCATCCTTTTGATAAAATCAAACCATTTAATTTCTTTATCAAAACTATGATTCCAACTATTTGATGCATGTTTCGATCCTTATGAGAATCTTTGAAAACTTGCATACGCTATTTGAATTCTTTGGATGCTCAAAACTTTGGATTGTGTCACGTACACATCCTCAATCATGTTTTCACGTAAAAAATAGATTTTGATATCCATTTGCCATATTTTATAATCATATTATGGGGATATGGCAACAAGAACTCAATATGACTTGATCATGATTGATGACTAAAGAGGATTTCATCATAGTCCTACTATGAATTTGTTCGTATCCTTATAGTCACTAGTCGTGCTTTATAAGTTTGAAGATCACCATCCATATCGGTTTTCAATTTGAAAACTCACTTGCAACCATTGCATATGCATCTTCTAAAAGACTTATCAAAGTCTATACTTTGATTGTCAGACATCGACTTATCTTCAACCTTTGTAGCATCAAGTCACATATTAGATTCATAATCTAACATTGCTTCTTCATAAAAGAAGACTTACTTCAATCTAGTAAAATTACATCATGACTTTGAGAAATCCATATCTCTCCTATTCATGTCGTATTCTACTAGACTTTCATTGGACTTGTGTAATTTCAACAATGATCATGAAACCATTTCCATGTTCCTCTTCAACGTTAATGTCACTTTGTGAATTACGAGTTTTGTAGGTGTACTTTACTCCCACTAACTCTTCTAGAAATTAACTCCCTCTTTAAGGGGAAACCATTTCTAGCTACAACTACTCTGTATCCCAAAGAAACACAGGAGTAACAACTCCTACTTTTCTTTTGAGTAATCTACAATACGACATTTAAATTTAGGTGCCAACTTATTCGAAATAAGCTTTACAGCCCTAAACTTATTCAATGAAACAACTTGGGTCTCTTACCCAACCATATCTCATATGTTGATTCATGAATTGTTTTAGACGGAACAATATACACAGCTGCTTTAATGGCATATTTTTGAGAAAACGATGATCAACTTGACTTCATCATAGATTGAACTATATCTGTATAGAGTTCGACTACTCCCTTTTCGACACAACATACTTTGTGGCGTACTTGGAGGAGTTAATTGTGAGACAGTCCCACAATCTCTAAGATGATTGTCAAAATCTTGACTCAAATGTTCACCACTTGGATCATATCCAAGTGACTTTACTATCAGGTCAAGATACTTCATATTCCTTTTACAAGCTTTTGAACACTTCAAAAGTTCCAAACTTGTGTTTCATTTGATACTCTTATCTAGTGAAAAGTTCCATAAAGGTAATGAAGTATTAAAACCTTCTTTAGCAGTTGATTTATAATTCATATACATCCACATGTATAATGCTTAATAAATCGATTATTCTTTAACTACTTTTAGCAAAGAACCACTTTTGTCATCTTTTATAATAAACAACATTCGCATGATTCAAGATGATTCATAATCTCATGAATCCAAAAGTCCATTCTTATGGAGTTTCAAAATGCGACTTTGCTTATGTCTCCAAGACGACACTGCCAAAATAGGTTGAATCAAACTATTTGATTCGATCCTTACAGTATTTATGTTACAGATGGGCTCCACATATAAAGACAATTATGTAAATCTGTATTTCATAATCATGTCTTTATAAAGCTTATAATTCACAATTATAAAATAAACAACATTTGTTTACTTAAGCCAATAAGCTCAATAGGCAACAAGAGTTCATAACTTACATGTAAAAGTTCATAACCTTTAACCAAAATTCATAACTTTTATGTAAAAGGTTCATAACCTTCGAGTAACAACCTTTGCTTCTCTTGCCTATTCGTATTCTACCTTCACCTTCATAAGGTTTCTATTCAAGTTAAGATTCTTCATATTCCACTAATATGAGATCCATAACTGGTATCTAATACCTTTGATATAGAAACAAAAGTAGAATAATTAATAAATACTTAAGGTAGCAGTCTTACTGCCTTTCATCTTCTTATAGTTCTCCAAACAGAGTTTACTATTTCCATTCTAATGAACGATTCATTCTAGAAATGGCAACACCCTTCTTTTGGAGATCTCTCTATGCCAACAGCTTTGGCCTTTAAAACATGTTTCACCCGAACCTTTCGGTCTTTATGCTTTTCGACCTTCCTTTTATCCTTTTCCTTTTGAACCATAAGCATACAATTCGAGGCGGGCTTATCCTTTATGGATAACTTAACATTCTTTTGCATCCTATGCAACTAATTCACAATTTTCTCCATGTCATTCAAATGATAGTTCATCACCAATGACTATCAATTAATGAATTCAAGATCACATCTTAATGCCTTTTGGAGGCCAATGAGAAAATGTTGCCTCAAACACTTATCTTTTCTTGCTCACTAACTGATGGAACATTTCCATTTGTGATGTATCATATACCTCAAGTAAAACTTCCACGTGCGGAAGAATTGGTGGCAAGTGTAAGATAATAAATTATAAACAGAGTCCCTTCGATGCTTCAAGTAAGCATCTTTTATACTCGTGTTACAATTGCTAGTGGTTCATTGGGCAAAAGGATTATTGAGAACATATGATTCCTTTTGATTTGAGAACAATTCTCAAAGTTCAATAACAATCGAGACCATGGTAATAGCAATCATAACTATAATAAAGCGTGTAAAGATTTTTATTTAAATGCTCCCACTTAGATTATAAAACCCTTTAAAATATTTAAGTGGGTGAAGATCCAAAATCCATACTTAACCATAGCACTGCTTTGGCATGTCCCTATGATTAAATATAATTTCGGTAGGCAAAGACTCAAAATCATGCTTTAAACCATTTAAACATATTTTGGATGTGCACTTCTTTGCCAATTGCATCATTATGCAACTCTTCTAATTTATGAGATGCATGATATCATATATCATATTTAATTTGTATGTTACTCATCTCATCCTTGCCTCGGGCTCAAACACCTTTTTGATTAACCCTTTAGTTAGACCAATTACAACACAATGAGAATCACCTTTTCTCATATTATTGCTTCGCTAAGGTCACAACATGCGTACCCGCCCTGGCGGTATACCATGATGCGAACATAGTACTTGACAAGTGTTATGCGTAATTGGGTGGCAAAAATATAAACTTCATAAGTTTATTTAGGGTTTGTTAAATCCTGTGATTTTAATTGTATCATATACAATTCATGGCATTAATATTAATCATACTTTTGTTAATATTAATTAGCATGGCATCTTATGGCATACAATTGTCTAGCATGCATATAGAATATCTAGCATGGCATCACATGGCATCTAAATAAAATAAAGCATGCATATGACTCGAACCGTGTTATGGTATGGTTTAAATCTACATTGATTTTCATAGGCCAATATGAAAATCAACAAGGTCATATCCTAGGTGGTAGCATCCATCACATGGTCATTGCACCGCCTCTTGGATCCGCCTCCACGTCCTTGCTTCTAAGCACCATCTCATGGATTTATATTTTACAAAAAAAAATTGCAACCTATACAATTTTTCTGGTAAAATAAATTTTACATATCATAAATTGTATCCTATACAATTTTTCTAGTAAAATTAAAAATTTAAAATTTACATAAATACAAACGACTCGCAGGTCGTATTTATATAAAACCATAATAAATAAAATAAAGCATCCACGGGGTCCAAAACCATACCATAACACCATGCATAAAATTATCAACAATAATTTTATATCTAAAAATATTTAGGGTTCAAAGTGGTAAAATACAATCACATTGTATTTAGAATTAATTAATTTGGAAAAATTCGTAAATATGCAGAAAACAATTTTCCACACTTAAAACGAAAAAGGGGTTAAAAAACTGTCGGACAGCGGGCTGGACGGGCTGCGCATACTGCGCGCAGCCCATGCTGCGTAAGAAGCAGCATGTGCAATTGCAAATTTGCAATTGCAGCCAACTAATTGCAATTGCAAATTTGCAATTGCAATTAATTGGCCAAAAAGTATTCTGGGCATTATGCCCAGAATACGAACAGTATATTTTTTTTTTTTTTTTTTTTTTTTTTTTTTTTTAAATTGAATTGAAACAATTTCAATAAAAACCCATGAATCAAATTCATGATTCCAAAACCCCTTAAACATTCCAAATCATTAACATAAAATCATTCACAATGATTAATCAATAAAATCAAATTTTATTTTGTTATTCACAATAACATAGAACCCTAAATAAAACATACAAACTCCTAACAACAATTTTGATCCAATCAAAATCATACAAACCCTAACATGCAATTTTGATCCAATCAAAACATAAATCCAATTCAATCAAAATACAAGTGGCTCTGATACCACTGTTGGGAATTAATCGCACAAAACAAAATGCGCAGCGGAAATAAAAGATTAATCCCCACCAAGGACCCATGTACATTGCATTGAATTGGAAGGAGGGTTAAAGAATTACCTTAATTCTTTGTAGGTTTTGAATCAATTAGGAACCAAAGCAGATTCCCTCTACAGTTGATCCACACCGAGCAATTGACTCACCGCGTGCTAGCGCCGGGATCGTAGAACAGTTCTTCGAATGAGAAGGTGAAAAATTGATATTTTTCACACTTTGCCAAAAGCAATTTTTTTAGCCATTTGATGGAGATTGGCGGCTGCTCCTATTTGACATCCTTGTTATAGGGTTTTTTTTTTTTCTTTTATTATTAACTTATAATTGTAATTAAATACTATATTTAATTATAATTATAAATTAGCCCCCATAAGTTTTATTAATTCTCAATTAATATTAAACTTAGTCAATTCTCCATCATATACACATATGTATGTAAAATTAATTATATCTCCATATAATATAATTAGCATACTTTATGCTATATTAATCTTATTAATATTTACATACATACATACATATATATATATATACACACATATACGTAAATGTATATTATAATTAATTATATCACCATATAATATAATTATAATATACATATATATATGTATAGCATATTTTATGCCATAAATATATTAATCTTATTAATATGTTCATGTGTATATACATATACATGTAAATATATATCTTTATATATATTTAATTTCTCATCAATAATAAATCATTATCTCATAATGATTTATCCCCGAATTAAGTGAATCTCATTTTGCTCTTTGTGTGTGACCCCGTAGGATCATATAAATTGGCAATGAGGAAATTACCATAATGCCCTCATAAGTCATAAGCGGACTCTAGCAAGCCATTATGACTACCCAATTCATATGATTGGTATAATCCAATAAACCTACTTATAGAATGTGTCATATTCCCTTTTGTCTCTTGATATCATGATTAATTATAAGACATGGTACACTTGTCAATCTTATATAAATTAATCATATGCTTTCTCGATCTCAAAGCGGACTGTTTAAACAAATCAATTGATACTCTTATCAATTATTTGAGCACGGCCATGCATTTAACAGTCTTACTTATCGAGGGGCCCAGTGATATCGCTCTCTTGTTAGAGAGGGACAAAATCCCATATCTGTCACTCACATCCCTAAGCATGAGTCATATTGTACCCAACCACAGCCTTTATAACTACTCTGTTACAAGCAGCGTTTGACTGCGTCAAAGCACAACATGAATTCATCCCGGAATCCATGGTGACCTCAGGTCAAAGGAATCAGCTGATGACACTACTATAATCAAGATCAGTTGTGACACGTGACCATGAACTTGATCTTATAGTGGGTCTCCAGTAACATGTTCTCTAACATATTACCCGTGAGTATAATCTGTATCTGTATACACTATATTCATCTTATGAATATCCATTATCACTCACACTAGTCTTAGTTTGTTATTATTCCCATAATAACAATCGACTAGGGATATTTAGAATAACACGATTTATTCATGGATACTTATCATAAATGCTAACATACAAACATAAATGACAATATTAATCTATATTAGATTAATCTTAGAAGTCAAATTACATAATCCAATATTGGCCTTAGGGCACAATCTCCAACAGAACTCAGCATGCTTCCATGTCAAAAGGCATGTTCAGACTGTTTTTGTCATCCATCTCTAATCTATCTTTTTCTTCCAACATAATCTGACTATCAACCGATAAAGAGGGCAGCTGAATCTGATCCTGAACTAATCCCCTCCACGGTGACTGGCTCTGATTCAACTGATTAGATTGATTGGTTCAGCTCTGACTTGACACAAACTAACCGCTTTGAGGTTCAACTCCAAACTGCACATTCAACACAAGGTTAGAATTTCGGATGGATGTTGTGGACCTAGACTCAACACACTAAGTGACATATATGGTGTGTTCATGTTCATGATTGGATGATGCTTCATGGATGCGGATGATGATGAAAATGACCTTTGTATATTCTTTCTTTTACTTATTTATTTATTTTATTTTGGATGTTCCAAGCATACCCCATGCCATGTAAAAGACAATGCGAAAATGTCACGTGTGAGCCGTCACACGGACAGAGGTTCAGCACCTTTCGGGGCATCTAGTGGATGTCATGAAATGGTCACATGGATGTCATGAAATGGTCACATGTGTACCGACAAAAGGATAGAGGTTCGACACTTCATAGATCAATGAGATGATATGAAGTGGTCATATGGGAGCAGTTCCATAGACAGAGGTTTTATGCTTTTATGGCATCTTGGATGAAGTGATGATACAGTCGCGTGTAACTCGAAACACGAACAGAATTTCAGCATTCATGGAACATGTTGTATGATTTAGGAGTGTTATGAAATGTCCTACTATAAGTTCTAGTTTGGCACTCGTGGGGTACCTCAATGAATTATCAATGTTATGGAACAACCTGATTTGGATATTGACACACAAGCAAGACTTTGGCGTCGCCATGACACCATGATGAATGGACATGATACCATGTAATGATATTGTGCGACCAGCCACACGAATATAAACTTAAGTCCATCGTGGTCCTATAATGAGTGACATGATGTAATGAAATGGCCAAGTGCAATTCGGTGCACGGGCGAAATATGGGTAATTTTTGGGACACCCGTTATGTTATGAAATGATTATGAGGGGGCATACTTACGACATCCTTTCATTTTTAGATGGGATGAGATGAGATGAATGCCTATGTCATACAGAATGCAAGTGGTTGCACAAAGACGTGGTTAGGATGCAGGACACACAAGATGATGTCATGTATGCTTTATGAAATATGAACACATGGAATGTATATGACACACAAATAAGATCTTATGGCTACACGAAAATGTGGTTAGTATCATAGAACACGTATAATGATGCTTCAAAATGGCTGCATAAAAATGTGGTTAGAAAATGGCACACGGATGATGCATGTTTGATGTTGCATATAAAAGTTAAAGGTAAGACGACCATGGAACAAACATTAACACATGCAAAAATATGCTCACCCTTCCAACCTTATTCCTCCTTTTGATTGGTCTCACATTCTTCCTAGGTATTGGGTTTCTTTGGCTTCAACCGGGGATACCAAAGGCATACTCTCAATGTCCATTTTCAAATATATGTTTTGGTAATCCTAAGGGGAAGTTACTAGGCCATTACATGCAGGCATGAGTCAAACCAAGGGTCGTACAAGCTCCCATAGCGAAAATACACTCCACATCATAGAACACGATGTAAGGTTCATACGGTGCTATGAGTGGCTTACCCCTCGGGTGCCTCCAATCCTAGCGGAAGAGGTAGGTCACCTTTGGGAATAAACCAAACTTAATCATGTGTTGGAGGGAAAAGAAAATGTTATGCTACGCGGTTGTGAATGAGATATCGGATTATGAATTACTAATTAACTACAAGTGAGGATATACTTCAATTGTTGCCTAAGTTCCTTAAGTTTTTGTGCAAAATTTTTAAAGAAACCATTACTCCCCAGCAGAGTCGTCACTATGAGCGAATGACATTTTTCGCAACGGGTGTTGAAGCAGGAACTAGGGATTTTCTTTTTGGGTGTGAGTGGTTTTGAAAACGGGTTTAGATCTTGCTTAAGAAAACCTCTTATTTTATTGAGAATACTCATTTTGTGGAAAACTTGATTTTTTGTGTGAATTTTGGAAAACAAATTTTTTTTAGAAAATCCCAATTTGAACTTAAAGATCTCGAAACCTAAATTTCGTGATCAGATATAGAGTCGCCACTCGAATCAGCTCATCCAGGAAATTTCGGTATAGCTCCCTACTAAGTGTAGACACAGTACCTTATCCAGAGATTCAGGGTTCGGGCAACACATTTACTAATCCTCAACTTGTTTTCAATTATTATTGCATAATACGATATGACATTCACTTAATTCTATCCATTTTATCTTCTTTTAATTTTAGTTAATGCTCATGCAGATGACATAAATATAAATCATAAATAAAGTGCAGAAAAATAAAAGTGCAGGAAAAGTAAAGTAATGACCAAATTATACAACCCGAAAAGGAAAAAAAACTCTCATCCTCACCATTTACAACCGCCTATAATACACGATAATCTAAAAAGGTACAACCACCTAGATACATGAAATAATCTATTAAATACATCAAAAATAAAAATGAAAATAGAAAGCTACATCCAAATACGGTTAACACAAATAAACAAATCACACCAAGGACTCATGTAAGACATAATAGGGGTATTTTGGGAAATGAGATCATAGATGGGGGGGAATAATCGAGGAGTCTGGATGACTACTCGATTAGACCTGGAAAACATTTTAGGAAATGCCCTGTAGATTTTGTGAATGAAAACCAATTTTGAAAACGGTTTGGCTCATTTTACATGCATTTTCCATCTTTTAGTGGGTCGGGTATCTCAGAACCCAGGGGTTCTGTTCGTAAGGGGGCCTAAATTGAACATCAATCTAGGGTTCAAAAACATAAACACACCAAAATCCCTTTTGAATCGACAAGAGAGGCAAGATTATGAGTTAGAGTCAAAAAAGAACAAAACTATAATTTTGCTTCTCAAACTATAGCCGAGCGGCTGTAAGGTATCACAGCCGTGCCACTGTAGTGGCTAGGATGGCTGTAATACCTATAGTCGAGTGGCTGCAGTGCTCTAGAATCAGTGGCTGTAGTGCTCTAGAATCAGTAATCTGGTCTTCTTTCTTGTTTGATAATTATTTTAGAACTTTGATGATTTTGAGCAATCTGGGGCTTCTAGAAACTCATAAAATTCCACAAAACGGATCTAGATAGGATCAAGCGAGTCTAGAAATCCCTAAAAATCTAAAATCATCAACATTCAATCCCACATCCATCAATCAAAAATCCAAAAACTGTGAAAATAATCATATGTGGATGTGGTTTGACCAATATTATCCTTGAAAAACAGATTTAATTTGAAAAAGGAAGTGTTATCGGTTGATTTAGGGCATCCGGAGCTTCTGCCCTGGAGATTACAGCTAAGCGGTTGTAATCAGAAGACTATAGCTACACCACAGTAGGTTATAGCCGCGCCACTGTAGTCATCAGACTACGGCCGAGCGGCTGTAAGCTTCTTATGGGGTGGCTATAGCTGGGTTCACTTCCAGCTTTGAGAAAAACGCAAAATCACATACAACCAACATCCAGAACAATCCAAAACGAGTTTTTAAGGCCTTTTAGAGTATACCTTATCTGTGTTCCAATGTTTTAGATCACCAGAAATGGATTCAGATGCCGGAAAACACCTTAGAATCACGAACAACCCGAAATCACCCATGATTCTCCAAAACTCAAACGGAAAACAAAGTTGATCAAAATCACTCTAGAATGTTAATTCTCAGAGAACACTAAACATTTCTACAGATTAAATTAAAGTTTTGATGATTGCAGATTGAATTTTTTGATTTTCTTTCTTTCTCTGTCTAAAATCTCAAAAACCCTATTTTTTTTTTGATTGATTGCAGAATCTTTCTTTCGGATGATTTTTTTTTACCTAATTTGGTCTCTAGCTTTTATACGTTCCAATTTAGTTTAAAATCCTAGATTAATGGCAAATTTCTTCCTATCTAAGAAAGAAATTTAATTCTGGTAACTACAGCCGAGTGGCTGTAGTGGCTTACAACCGGGCAGCTATAGTGGCCAGATTCACATTGCTCGCCCTTTCTCACTTTTCTCTCCGGTTCTCTCAAGTGCTCACTCGACCTTCTTCGGGGTTCCGCACCAAGACTTGTCACACTTCTTTGGGTCATCCAAGACATCTCCGACATCATTCTGGTCATTCCGAATCCACCTCTCATTTATCCGTGAAAAAGGTAATAAGGGCTTTCATCATCGAGGTCGGGAAAAAAACAAGTGCTCACATCAGTTTGATAAAGGCCACTCGGCAACTGGTTACGGAAAAGAAGATTGTGGAACCACCCTTGAAGCCAAGTGTGTAGAGTAATCCCTTGCTCAATGTGAGCGGACGACCTTTAAACGGAACGCGACGAGGTGAACCGGGGAAAAAAAGAAAAGAGTTTGAAATTGATTGAGATTTATGGATTCTGTGGAAAACGGGTTTTGTTTATGTTGAGTTGGGATAACTATTGATTTAATTTAGAAATCCTTTTGTAGAAAACATTTTCTCGTTTTTAACTTAAAGACCTCGAAACTTAAATCCTGAGATCAGTGACAGAGTCACCACCTGGATCAGCTCATCCGAGAATTCCGGTACAGCTCCCTACCAAGGACATGCTACTGTACCTAGTCCAGAGATTTAGGCTTCGGGCAAATAACTTACTTGACCTCTAGCTTGCTTTCACTTTACAGTTTATATTACCATATTTAATTTGCTTTATTATCTTTTTCTAACTCCAATTAATTCATTTTAATTATCCGATGCTAAAGCAAAATGCAAGAAATATATTATGAGAAATAAAGTCATACATTCAAAATATACAAAAGAATAATAGAGGCCTATTATACAACCCAATTGAATAAAAAAGGAAAACTCTCATCCTCACTTATACAAGCGCCTAGAATACACGATTTATCTAGAAAAATACAATCGCCTTGGATACACGTATTAATCTATTAAATACATATGAAATAAAAATAAAAATAAAAGCTGCAAAACAAAGGTTAGCACAATATATAGCACGCCAAAAATTGGACTCAAATAGACGAAATTGGGAAATCAAGAATTGGGGGCATGCATTTAGGGGATAACCGGGTTGGCTCGGCTAGCCGGCCCGGTTAGACTTGGAAAATGTTTTGAAACGTCCCTGTATTTTCGGTTATATGGAAAATTCATTTTTGAAGACAACTTTACCGATTTACATGCATTTTTATATTTAAGGTGGGTCGGTTTTCGGGAGAACCGGGTCTCCGTCGTTGAATTGTTCTAAATGCAATTTTACTGGAAATAAATCTAAGGTCGTGAATGCACATATCAAAATTCATTTTTGGGATTTTCGGATTTTTCTGATTTTTTACAGATTCTTATAAATTTTATGGGTTAAAAAGGGATATTCTGATTCTGGAAAAGGAGTTACAGTCGTGCGACTATAAACAGCCAGGAATCAGGATTTTGCCAAAATTTTATTTGAATCAAAACGAAAGAAAAACAACCTAGAAATCAAGAACACTTGTACAAATGTATATATAGTCGTACGATTGTTCATCAAATCCAAGAACAGTCGTGCGACTGTTCTTAATTCCCAGAAGCAGAAACACAGAAATAAGGTAAAAATGCACAAAAATCACATCCAGCACCCAGAAAGCAGGAAAATGTGAAAGGAAAAGGGAGTGCCTACCTTTTCGAAGCTTATCCAAATCGTTTTGACCCTTGGCGTGGCTCCAATCCACACGAATTTGCACTTTTCCTCTTGATTTGAGGTTGAGAGCTTTGTGCCCAAAAATCCAAAATGCTTGGGATTCTGATGATTTAAGTCCGAGATTTTGATTTGTCTATGAAGTTAAGTGATTAACCTAAGGATTTCTACCAAATTTTAATCCCAATTCTAAGAATTAAAGAAAATAGAAGAGGAAAAGAAGAATTTGTGAGTTTGGGTTTTGTTCTTTCTTTTCCTTCTCTCTTTTCTCCTTTCTCTCTCTAATTCTTTCACCAGAAATCAAAATGGGTTTCTCTCCCCTCCTTTTCTTCTTTTTATCCTCTGCTTTTTTGGCTTGCTTATCTTTAGATTAGAGCAATTAATGCTCCTCCACTTTTCTCCATTTTCTGCTGTAGAGGTATGGGCTTCTACAACTGCTCCGACTTTACAGTCATACGACTGTAATTTTTAAATTACAGTCGCACAACTGTAATTTTCAAATTACAGTTGTATGACTGTAAGGACAGTCGTATGACTCTCTTTTTTTTTAAGTACAGAGAATTCCGGTGCTTATAGCTGCCCCTCGCATGATCAAATTCGACACCTAAACGAGATGATGAATTTGAGAGCGCGAATCAAAGCGTCGCGAACACTGGAGTGAACCCTCTGATGAGATAAGCTAATACCGGGTCTAGGTTACCCGAGGCAATATTGGGGAGGAATAAGCCAATACCGGGTCTAGGTTACTCGAGGCAAAGTCGATGCGGATAGGCCGATACTAGGTTTAGGTTACTCGAGGCAAACGAAGGGTGAATTGTGGTTTAGCGGATACCAAGTCTATATTACCCGAGGCGAAGGAAGATGGATTACGGATTGGCCGATACCGGTTTTAGGTTACCCGAGGCAATGCTGGAGATGAAATTAACTGATACCGAGTTTACATTACTAGAGGTGGAGTTAATGCGAATAGGCCGATACCGGGTCTAGGTTACCCGAGGCGAGTTTTGATGGGGAAATAGATGATGAAGCAGATCTGGGCCGATACTGAGTTTATATTACTCGAGGCGGATCTATTGGGGAAATGGATGATGAAGCCGATCTGGGCCAATACCGAGTTTATATTACTCGAGGTGGATCTGCTAAACACATGAATGATGAAGCTGATCTGGGCCGATACCGAGTTTATATTACTGGAGGTGGATCTGCTGGGGAACTTAGATGATGAAGCCGATCTGGGCCGATATCGAGTTTATATTACCCGAGGCGGATCCGCTAAAGAATTGAAGCTGGAGATGATGAATTCCTGCACTTAAGATAGCAAGTCTTCATTACTTGATCGAGAGATTTTTAAACAAAAATTTTTGCCCCTTCGATCAAGAATGAAGACTAGCTGGGGATAAGTGATTGATGTATGCAATGTATGAGTGCATGATGATGTATATGTACATGTATGCATTTTCCGTTATTTGACGTTTCCGCCTTCCACTAGAGAGAGATATGTCATGCCCCTGGTTGATTTTGCTTTCTTCGGGGGCTTTGCTTGGTGATTTTTGAAGGAGTGAGGTGACTGCTGGGGATGTATGATACTGTTGGGGAGATAATCGTAGTGTTCCTTACAGAGATTCCGCTGGGGAAAAGTGTAGCAACTCGATTGGGGAAACAATTAAGGTGTTCTTTATGTAGATTCTGCTGGGGAATTGCGTGGAAAACCCTATGGGGAGACTATTGTGGTGTTCTTTATGTAGTTTCTGCTAGGGAATTGTGTGGAAGACCCTATTGGGGAGTGATGTGATGACTTCTGTGGGGAATGCTAGGGACACTCTGCTTTTCTTGCTCCTTAGGGAAATTATGAGCTTGTAATTGCTCCAATTTATGCCTGGGTTGCCCAATATGGGTTTTCAGCCCAGCGAGCCGCTCTAATTTTTTCCTGAGGTGCCTTTTCTATTTTTGCCTTAGCGAGCTTTTCATATGCCCTAACTTTTGCCTAAACTGCGCAATATGGATTTTCAGCTTACCGGGCCGCTATAATTTTTGCCTGAGGTGCCTTTTCGGTTTTCACCTCAGCGAGCTTCTCTCTCTTTTTTTTTAAGATAATTGAGATGTCACCATGACCATTTTATTGCTCTTTTAGGAAGATGAACTGGATTTTAGAGGTCGACAAAAGATTTCAAATTGAATGTCTTTGGTGCATTTTCACTTGTTAAATAATGCGATGATTTTGACTAGTTAAATGCCAGGTGCTTTCTTTAAGCGTATGTTTATGCAAGACAATTTTGCTTATGCATTTGTCATACTCATGCAAATATATTTAAATGAACATTTCACTTTATTGATGAAAATCAAAATGAGTACATTTGAAATGATTGATTCCTAAATGGTACACATTCCACAGTGAGCCAGAATCCGTCACCAGTCTTCCTTTTCAGGTTTTCCGACTGATTATTTTCTCTCATGTCTTAACTTTGCCTACACCGCTCTTTTCGAGTTTTCAGCCTAGTAGATTTCTTTTTTTATATACATGATAAAGCTTTAGCCTGTCCTGGTTGATAGGATTAGTGAACTCATTTCCATCCATATCCATGATGCTGATAGCGCCTTTTGATAGCACCTTCTTCACCACATAGGGCCCTTCCCAGTTGGGTCTAAACTTGCCCCTAACATCGACATTGGAAGGCCTTAGCTGCTTTAGAACCAAGTCACCTGTTTTCAACTGCCGTTTGGAATACTTCACATTCCGATTATAGGCTCTGGCCATTGTGCGCTGGTACATCTAAAGATGATCCAATGCCCTCAGTTGCCTTTCATCTAATGCTGCCAACTATTCATATCTAGCTTGAACCCATTCAGTCTCTGGCAGCTGATCCTCCAGAGCGACTCTAAATGACTTAAGTTCCATTTCCACTGGCAATACTGCTTCCATTCCATATACCAAGGCAAAAGGAGTTTCTCCTATCCACGTTCTGACACTGGTTCTGTAACCCCAAAGAGCATAAGGTAGTTTATCGGCCCAATCTCTATAAGTGGTTACCATCTTTGATAAGATCTTCTTTATTGCCTTGTTAGCTGCTTCCATTGCACCATTAGCCTGTCATCTATATGGAGAAGACTTATGATGTTCAATACCATGCTCTGCAAGTAGTCCAGCTGTTGCCCCTTGAAACTGTACTCCATTATCAGTTACTATGTGGTGAGGAATCCCATACCGAGTGAAGATGTTCATCTGGATGAACTTGACCATTTGGTTGGCTGTCACATTAGCGAAGGATTCTGCTTCGACCCATTTAGAGAAGTAATCAGCTGCTACAACTATGAATCTATGTCCATTAGATGTAGCTGGATGAATTTCACCAATCATATCTATCCCCTATGCTAAAAACGGCCAAGGAGATGCTAGATTCTGAAGTTCAAGTGGTGGAAGATGACTGATATCTGCATATATCTGACATTCATGACATCTCTTCACCTTTCTTATACAATCTGCTTGCTTCATCATCCAAAAATACCCTTGTCTCATTATCTTCCTAGTCATGGCAAGCCCATTCATGTGTGGTCCGCAGGTTCCTGTGTGTACCTGCTACATCACTTCTTCTGTTTCTTGCTCTATTAGACACCTCAGAAGAACCCCGTGTGTAGTTCTTTTGTACAACTTATCTTCGAGGATTCTGAACTGACTGGCTAATCTCCTTAGGGACAGCTTATCAGTAGCACTAGCCTCTTCTGGATACCTACCTTCCTTAACATACTGGTAGATATCAAAGAACCACAGTTTCTCTTCAACCGTCAACTCCATTACCTCGTGTACTTCGAAGCAAGGATGTCTGGAAGTGGCTATAACCAGTGGTTACACTTGAGTCTCTTCTGGATTCTCCCACATAGAGGATAATGTTGCTAGAGCATCAGATATCTTATTCTCATCCTTGGGGACATGTCTGAATTCACACTGGCCAAATAAATCTTTTCTGATGTGTAGCAGCTCCATGTAAGGCCGTAATGCTTCTTCTTTCAGCTCCCACTCACCCTGAGCTTGCCTGATCACTAGAAGTGAATCACCGACAATTAAGACATCATTTGCCCCTAAGGTTAATAGAGCTTCCATTCCAAATAGGCATGCTTCATATTCTGCCCCATTATTGGTTACGAGAAATATCAGCCTCTTGGATAAAGGAATAATCTCACCATCCGGTGTTGCTATAAGTACCCCGATTCCAGCACCCTTTCTATTCACAGCACCATCGAAGCACATTACCCACTTTTTTACTTCAACCATGGCCATCTGTTCATCTGGGAACTCTAAATTTTCTATATAATCCGATTCCAGTGGTTGATTTGCTAGAAACTCTGCCACGGCTCGCCCTTTAATGGTTTTCTTTGTGATGTACTCGATGTCGAACTCAGATAAGAGTAACAGCCACCTGGATAGCTTCCCAACCAATACTGGTGCTTCATAGAGATACTTCATTGGATCCACCTTAGCCATGGCTTGTATGTTGTAGGACTGGAAATAGTGGCGCAAATTCTTGGTCAGCCAAATCATTGCCACACATGTCTTTTCCACCAGTGTGTATTTGGCTCCATACTCTAACAGTTTCTTGTTGAGCTAGTAAATAGGATATTCTTTCTTACCATCTTGTTCTTATGCCAACATTGCCCCTATAGAGGATTCTTCAACTTCCAAGTACAAAATCAGAGGTTTCCCTGGAACTGGTGGACTCAATACTGGTGGCTTTACCAGGTAAGCCTTGAACTTCTCGAATGCCAGTTGACACCTATCATCCCACACAATTGGCTGATCTTTCTTTAATAGCTTAAAGATTGGTTCACAAGTGGAAGTCAACCATGCGATGAAGCGACTGACATATTGTAAGGAACCCAGAAATGACCGGACTTCCTTTTCCGTTTTTGGAGCTGGCATTTCTTGGATGGCCTTGATTTTATCTGGGTCCATTTCTATCCCCCTCTGGCTGACTACATGACCCAATAGCTTCCCTGATGTGACCCTAAATATGCACTTCTTAGGGTTAAGTAGCAAGTTGTACTCTCCAATGCGTGTTAGAAATCTATCCAGGATAACAGGATGTTCCTCCCGGGTTGTTGATTTAACAAGCATATCATCGACATACACTTCGACTTCTTTATGGATCATATCGTGCAACAGAGTTGTGACAGCCCTCTGATAAGTGGCACCGGCATTCTTTAATCCAAAGGGCATTACTCTGTAGCGGAAGGTACCCCATTTTGTGATGAATGATGTCTTCACCTTGTCAATCACATCCATCAAGATCTGGTTATACCCCGAAAAGCCATCCATGAAAGAGTACATTGCTGCTTTTGCAGCGCTATCAACTAGGACGTCAATATGGGGGAAGTTATCTTTTGGGCATGCTTTATTCAGGTCCCTATAGTCGACGCATACTCTGACCCTTGCATCCTTTTTAGGCACAGGGACAATGTTGGCTAGCCATTCTATGTACTCCACCACTTCGAGAAATTTGGCATCTATCTGCTTAGCCACTTCTTCTTTCACCAGCGTAGCCCATTCCAGCCTTAGTCTTCTTAACTTCTGCTTTACCGGTTTGAACTTGGGGTCTGTTGGGATTTTGTGCACTGCTATCTCTGTGTCCACACCTGACATATATTCATACGACCAGGCGAAAGCTTTAACATGTTTTTGGAGTATTCTTATTAATTCTTTCTCTTCCTTAGATTTAAGCTCGTGTGAGATGAATACCATTTTAGGGTTTTCATCTATACTTACGTTGATTTCATGCAATGCAGTGTCATGTATGCTAAATATGCTTGATGGTGATTTAAATGCATACACAGAATTGTCAGGATAGACATCACATAAATAAGCAAACTGGGATTTCATTGCATTGAACTTATCATAGAGTACATCAGTTGCATTGAAAATGGAAGAAATAGATACAACAAAATCATTTTCATCCTCCACAGGCAGAGGGCCTTGTTCTTCATCAGCTTCCATCTTCCCTTTCAGAGCATCATCCGAGACTGCAGCTTTCTTTACTTCTTTTTCGTTCACTTGCATCTTAGCTTTTGCCATAATCTTGGCAATTTCAGCGACCACAGAGTCTAAGTTCACTCTGGCCATCAGTTCTTTACCGAATCCCTCCTTGGATTTCCCAAAAGCTTTGCTTAATGCAGCAGTCAAAGCACCCTAGATCACTTCTGTAGTTTCAACATAGGCCTTCTCTTCATCTTCTTCTTCGGCCACCTTTACTGCTTTCTCCATCATTATAGGCGGCTCACCTTGTAGCACATCAGATTCAATAGCGGTTTCTTCCACCATTACAGGGGCTACTGGCTCCTCCTGGCTTTTGTCAAAATCAACTACGTCTGCAAAAATCTCAATGCCAGGATACTCAACATCTCCTACCATCACCGGTTCAACTTGACCCTTATAAAGGCCTTCTCCTGCCTTCAGAAATGGCTTCATCATAATCTTACCATTCTTGCCCTTTTTCAGATTCTTCTGCTCAGATGCCCCTTCTACATAGCCAAGGCCACACTGCTTCGACTTCCCCGAGTCAATTTTAAATTCTGGAACCCCCTGCAAATTAATTCCGAGTCCTATTCCCGGGATGAAGTTCTGCTTATATAGATACCGGGATAGCCACTCTGGCATATAATTCTCATAAAGGATCATAGGAGCATCCATGGTCTCTTCCTCTTTAATTATAGCGACTTGAAATCCACCAAAGGGAACCACTCCTCTAGTCACTGCAGCTACCATCGATTGGGCATCCGCCTCAACAGTCACAATTCTGCTGTTCATAGAGAACTTGATCTTTTGATGCAACGTGGAAGGGACAGCTCCCAAAGGATGGAACCAGGGCCTTCCAAGCAATAGGGAAAATGTGACTGGGATATCAATCACTGTAAAAGCAACTGTGGACCTAACTGGCCTAACTTCTACTTCTGAATTAAACGTCCCTATTACCGTTCTTTTAGAGTCATCATTTGCCCGAATGACTGTTAAGGATCTCTTTAACACTTCTTCGTTCAGCCCCAGAAATGGCAACATCTTTAGTGGAAAAATATTCAGTGTCGAACCATCATCCACCATAACGCAAGGCATCACCTTATCCATCACATGGGCCCTGACATAAAGAGCCTTGTTGTCGACCTTCCCTTCATCAGGCAGGTCTTTCTCGGAGAAGACAATATCAGGGCTTCCAGCATGGACGTTATCTAACAAACAGCATATAGCCTCTGGCGAAGCTATAGGGGAGACTTCAATCTCTAACAATTTCTTTACTTGAGCAGCCTTGTGCTCCTTGGAGGTCAGAAGCAAATGCCATAAGCTAGCATGGGCAGGAGTCTTCTTTAGCTGAGAAATGACTAGGTCCTCCTTCTCAACTCCTTCGGGTGCCGAAGTACCGCCCTACCCATTCATCGGTGCTTTATCTTTCATCTGATCTGCTGGCTGATATACCCTGCTGCTTTGGGTCACATACTGCCCTTCCTGAATCTTCAGCTTTTCAATAGCTAGTAGTTTAACTGCTTCTTCTCTGTCAAATTCTTCATACTCATCTTTGGAGTCGAGATCATTCAAACTTATGGGCTTGATCTCCTTACATTCCTCCTTTTTCTTACATTCGAGTTCCACTTCGAGTTCCCCTACTGCCACTGCCTGAATTGTAGGGTTCGCTTGAAGAACTTGGGCAAATATAAAATTAGCCGGTAACCCCGACTGGACCATGTTGATCCGCTTCTCGAATGCCGGCAATGGGTTGGTCTTAGTGCTAGGTTTGGCTGGCTCTTGCAGCTTTCCCTCATCAATGAGCTTCTGGATAGCATCCCTTAGATTGTAGCAGTTATTGGTTTTATGGCTAGTAACCACATGATAAGTACAGAAGTTATCTTTATCAGCCTTAGAAGGCTTCTCAAATGGCAAATAGCTTCACCAAAGGGAGAGTCCAAGGTGATATGCCTTGTCCTCTGGTACCCCTATTCTAGTTGCCTTGTTGCTGATTCACAGTAGCCACTTCAACCTGCTTCAACTCTAAAGACTGCCCCTATTTGCTATTGGAACCTAAGCCAGAACCACTACCAGACCCAGCTGCTGCGGTTGATCTATATCCCAAACTGTACCCTATACTTCTTCCCCCTTTGTGACCAGTTGATTTCTCCTCTTCATCCCTCTCTATTTTCGTGGCCATGTTGTAAACCTCACTGACCTCCTTAAAGGGATTGAATTTTATGTTATTCTTGAAGATGTCTTTGCTGCCTTCTATCAGCTTCTGTATAAGCTCGTCTTTGTCAGGGTGGTTCTTTAGGAGGATCATCTTGTTCATCCACCTCAGATAGTATTCATCAAAGGGCTCATTAAATTTCTGCTTCACCCTCTATAAATCATACAGCTTCACCTGGATTTTGGTGTTGAAGCTGTAGTATTTAATGAAGGTCGCCGACAAAACTTCCCAATCAGATTGTTCCTCCTCTGACAGTGAGTTATACCATCCTAAAGCACCTCCCTCTAGTGTGGGGGGGAATAAATTGATCAGCTGCTGCTTTATGGCGCCCGCCGTTAGCATAACTCGGGCATTCAAATTCACATGGGCCTCCGGCGAGCCCATTCCTTTGTAAGTAGGGACTTTCGGCACTTGGAAGCTAATAGGGAATGTCTCGATGCCGCTGCTGATCATGGCATCAACATTTACACCCTTCTTCGATTCAGCACTGATACTGACCCCCTTCTTCAACTGGGCCATAACTTCATCTATCTTAGAACATTTTGCTTTCATCCTCTGCTCCATAGCTGTCTCTATCTCCTGCAGCTTTTCTAGGCTAGCCGAAGTGTCACCGCCATGTTGGGATGACTCAGCCTCTTTCTCCTTCCCGGCCCCACTGCCGCCGGTCTCACCAGCTTCTCTTACTACTCCCCTCATTTCTTCTTTTAACATGTCACGGATGTCTTGGGATCTGAAGAAATCCTTCAAAACATCAGCCATGCTTGGTGTCTGATCTGCCATATTCACTCCTTCCCCAGACTCAGAATCACTATCACTCTCAACTACCCTCTATCTCCTAGCTGCCCTTGAAGCCATAGATCTTGTCCAAGGTCGCTCCAGTGTATTCTACTTGGGAATAGACAGGAGGTATTAAGGTCGTGAATGAATGACAAGATGCTTTTGAGCATATGATATGAAATGATGTTATGAGAAAGTCATATGTAACAGGGACACGGACAGAGATTCGGCATTCGGGGAACACCTTTTTATGATTTGGTATGTTAGGAACCTATATGTATACTAATTGGGCACTCGTGGAGTACCTTGAATGGTAAATTAATATCATGAAATGGTCGGATGTGGACCACGGTGTTATATAATGTTTGTGATAAATGGGTATGACGTCATGAAATACATCGTGTAAACTGTCACACGAATATGGGCCTAAGACCATTGGGGACACTATTGAATGAAATGATTGGTTAAAATGGCCAAATGCAATCTGATGCATTAGCGAGACATGGGTAATTTTGGATACCCAATATGTTATGAAATGGGATGATCATGATAGGTGTCCTTGAAATGCCCCTAATTTAATTTAAGTGATATGTAATGAATGTTTATGGCACACAAAATGCAAATGGCTGCATGAAAACGTGAGTTAGAATGCATGGAATACACAATGATGTTATGTGAAAATAAAAATGCTAACCACACAAATGTAATGTTATGGCTGAAAAAGAAATGGCTAGTATGAATGACAAGCAGATGAATTAATGTTCTTACACACGAAATAAAATGCAAATGGCAGCATAAAAATATGGGTTAATATGGCACACGAAAGCTATACATGTTCGATGCTTCATGGGAAGTCAGAAAAATGGAAAACAACATGGAAAAAACATTAGCACACGAAAAATATGTGCTCCCTTCCAACCTTATTTCTCCTTTCGATTGGTCTCGTAATTCTTCCTAGGTGTTGGGTCTCTTTGGCATCAACGGGGGATACCAAAGGCGCACACTCAATGTTCATTTTTAAGTTAAGTTTTGGTAGTCCTAAAGGAAATTGCTAAGCCATTACATGTGGGCCAAAGTCAAAACCAAGGGTCATATAGTTTCCCATAGCAAATAAACACTTCCCCACCGTAGAACACGATGTAAGGTCATGCGGGGCTATGAGTGGTTTACCCCGTCGGGTGTCTCCAATCCTGGCAGTAGAGGTAGGCCACCTTCTTGAGTAAACCGGGGTGAAAACAGTGTATTTGAGGGGTTGAGAAGAAGAAAATGTCATGATATGCAATGTGCAAATAAATATGGTAATATGAACTAGTGAAGTGACTACAAGCGAGGTCTTATTTCGGTAGTTGCCTAAGTTCCTTAAGTTTTTAAGAAAAACATTTTTAAGAAACTTTTATGTCCCCAGCAGAGTTGCCACTGTGAGCGGACAACCTTAAAACGGAACGCGATGAAGCGAACCGGGGAAAAAGAAAAGAGTTTGAAATTGATTGAGATTTGTGGATTTTGTGGAAAATAGGTTTTGTTTATGTTGAGTTGGGAAAACTATTGATTTAATTTGGAAATCCTTTTGTAGAAAACATTTTTGTCGTTTTTAACTTAAAGACCTTGAAACTTAAATCCCGAGATCAGTGATAGAGTCGCCACCCGGATCAGCTCATCTGGGAATTCCGGTACAGCTCCCTACCAAGGACAGGCTACTGTACCTAATCGAGAGATTTAGGGTTCGGGCAAATAACTTACTTGACCTCTAGCTTGCTTTCACTTTATAGTTTATATTACCATATTTAATTTGCTTTATTATCTTTCTCTAACTCCAATTAATTCATTTTAATTATCCGATTCTGAAGCAAAATGCTAGAAATATATTACGAGAAATAAGGTCATACATTCAAAATATACAAAAGAATAATAGAGGACTATTATACAACCCAATCGAATAAAAAAGGAAAAATCTCATCCTCACTTATACAAGCGCCTAGAATACACGATTTATCTAGAAAAATACAATCGCCTAGGATACACGTATTAATCTATTAAATACATATGAAATAAAAATAAAAATAAAAGATGCAAAACAAAGGTTAGCACAATATATAGCACGGTACAAATTGGACTCAAATAGACAGAATTGGGAAATCAAGAATTGGGGGCATGCATTTAGGGGATAACCGGGTTGGCTAGGCTAGCCGGCCCGGTTAAACCTGGAAAACGTTTTGAAAAGCCCCTGTATTTTTGGTTTTATGGAAAATTCATTTTTTGAAGACAACTTTACTGGTTTACATGCATTTTTTTATTTAAGGTGGGTCGGTTTTCGGAAGAACCGGGTCTCTGTCGTTGAATTGTTCTAAATGCAATTTTACTGGAAATAAATCTAAGGTCGTGAATGCACATATCAAAATTCATTTTTGGGATTTTCGGATTTTTTTGATTTTTTTATTGATTCTTATAAATTTTATGGGTTAAAAAGGGAAATTCTGATTCTGGAAAAGGAGTTACATTTATACGACTGTAACTACAGTCGTGCGACTGTAAACAGCTAGAAATCAGGATTTTGCCAAAATTTTATTTGAATCAAAATGAAAGAATAACAACCTAGAACTCAAGAACACTCGTACGACTGTATATACAGTCGTACGACTGTTCATAAGAACAGTCATGCGACTGTTTTTAATTTCCAGAAGCAGAAACGCAAAAATGAGGTAAAAATGCACAAAAATCACATCCAGCACCTAAAAAGCAGGAAAAAGTGAAAGGAAAAGGGAGTGCCTACCTTTTAGAAGCTTATCCAAATCGTTTTGACCCCTGGCGTCGCTCCAATCCACACGAATTTGCATTTTTCCTCTTGAATTGAGGTTGAGAGCTTTGTGTCAAAAAATCCAAAATGCTTGGGATTCTGATGATTTAAGTCCGAGATTTTGATTTTTCTGTGAAGTTAAGTGATTAACCTAAGGATTTCTATCAAATTTTAATCCCAATTCTGAGAATTAAAGAAAATAGAAGAGGAAAAGAAGAATTTGTGAGTTTGGGTTTTGTTCTTTCTTTTCCTTCTCTCTTTTCTCCTTTCTTTCTCTAATTCTTTCACTAGAAATCAAAATTGGTTTCTCTCCCCTCCTTTTCTTCTTTTTATCCTCTGCTTTTTTGGCTTGCTTGGCTTTAGATCGAAGCAATTAATGCTCCTCCACTTTTCTCCATTTTCTGATGCAGAGGTATGGGCTTTTGCAAATACTCCAACATTACAGTCGTATGACTGTAATTTTTAAATTACAATCGCACGACTGTAAGGACAGTCATATGACTCTCTTTTTTTTTAGTATAGAGAATTCTGTCGCTTACACTCAACTTTGGCTAATCTGAGTGTGCAAGTGGTTATAGTCGAAGAAGATGAGAAGTTGGAAGAGGCTGAAGGGTGGACATTTGTAGTGAGGAATGAACAGGGTCCAATTGATTTGGCAGATATTGAAATGGATGAAGATGAGGAGGATTTTGAGTTTGAAGAATCGAAGCTCGTATACCCGATTAAGACAAGAAGAGGAATAGTGATCACAAAGGATGGTCCCGTTATACACATTGCCAAGAGTGGCAGGGTTTATCAACCTACTAATGTAGCACCTCAAGCATCACTTAGAAGAAGTAACCCAATGGTAGGGGTTGACATTGCCATTCACATGCTAAGAGATAAGGAATAGGATGTGGTAGTTGAATAATAAAAGAGGACACCATCTCGTGCTAGTATTTGGTATCTCCTTATGGAGTCTAAGACACACTGCGAGGCGGTAGTAAAACAGCTAATGCAAATGAATGCTACACATACAATGTCTCCTGATGAAGTATGAGCCACGATAAGGGGGATTGACCTAAAAGCTAACAGGGCCCCAAAAATCAGCTTTGGAGTGTCTGAATTGCCGTCGGAGGGCGTGAACCATAATCGGGCTCTGTACTTAAAGGTTGAAATCATGGATAGGGTGGTTGATAAGGTCAGTTTTTTACATTATCTTTCAGGCAATTTCGTGGTTTATATGGTAATTTTTTAGAGTCCTTTGTGTGAATGCTTATTTGGTCTTGCGTATTTTGTGATTTTTATGTTTTGGTTAGATTTTCGTAACTTTTAGTATTTTTTCGTGTTTTTAGGGGTGTTTTTGTAATTTTGGACAATGCATCATTTTTGTGGTCCGTGGCTGTGGTGCGGTTATGTTTCTTTATGTTAGTTTTGGACAGGCATTATGACCCGGACCGAAAGTTGGAGTGTCGGCGGCGAAGAAGAGATTGAAGTGCTGAAAAGCAAGGTGGCACGGCGTGTCGAGCAGAGGGCAGGCATACCATTCCAGCGTGCCAAAAGACGGAGTCCAGTGGATCGGCATGAATGCGTGCCACCACCAGCACGGTGTGCCGACCCCAAATCTTCCCAGCACGGCATGCCACCTCAACCAGCACGGCGTGCCGAGCTCCGGAATTCTACTGTTGCCCTACTTTCCTCCTTTTTGTTTAGTGGTTTTAGCCTAGCCCCATAAATAGGTTATTTTCTAAGTTGTATGGATCTTTTTCTGGACTTTTAAAGTAGAAAGCACAAACTTGTAGCTAGGTTTATTGCTTGAACTCTTTGTTACTTTGAGTTTGAACCCTCAATTGGTAGAAGTTTTGCATTGAATCTTCCCCTTTTGTGACATTCTTGGTTCCAGATTGAGTTCATTTATAACAGTACACCCCAAGCATCTTCACACCACTGGAATCCGGTTAATCGGACCAAAAGGGCATAAGTTCCTCTTCTTCTCTTTCGTAATTCGATTAGTTAGTCTTTGATTCCTCAATTGAGTATGTTTGGTTGTATGAATTCTTATCATCTTTCTTGATTAATGAATTTGACTGCAATTTAATTTCAATATTTACACCTTTTCTTTATGCAATTCCTTTAATGATAATCTAGTCTCATAAGATCTTAACTTATTAAGTTCATATTTGTGGCATTACCAAGATTGACGCCTAAGAAACCATTAGTATTGACAACACTGTGGATTTACGTGCCCCTATTTTTTGAGCTTTAGAATTAGACCGCCTCTAAACAAGGGAAACCGGCTAATGACCTAAAAGATCTAGACACGCTAGGTTGAATTATTAAAAGAACATAATTAAGGTTTAATTGTTGAGTTAAATTCATCTATTTTAATTAATTGATAAAGCCATCACCATTAGCATTCATAGGTTGGTTAAACCGCCAATTGATAACCCGAATTCAAGTGCAAAGTAAGCTGGGATAGATCAACTAGGAGTAGGATAATTTAGTTGTTAGTATAATCACACCCCAAAATTAAGTACCACCTAGGACAAGCAAGGAACCCGAGTAGTTTAGTGTTTGCAGAGTATTTTCTCTGTGGGATCGATACCTGGACCAACCAGAATTATTACTTGTCAATGATAGGTACACTGCCTTAGTTGTGTGACTCTAGGTTTAGTTTTAGTTTCACTACTTCACCTAGGACCCATCAAGTTTTTGGCGCCGTTGCCGGGGAACTTTATTTTCCTGCATCATTGAACCAAAGGTCTATTTGCTGATCTAAGTACTATTTATGTGCATATAGTTATATAATTTTTCTTTTCTGTGGATATTTGTTGCAAATTTTTTTTTGTTATTTTGTTATTTATTTTTTTTCTCTGTGTGTATGTGCTTCCTAGCTTATGCGAACTCATTCTTAGTGCCCTGAGCTGTTATCCTATAACCCTGAAATTGAGCATTTTTGTAGCAGGAACCGTAGAGCACAACAAGAGCAAATTGCCCGAATGGATCTTTAGCAACGTGAGGAAGAGGAGAGACAGCTACGGGAAAGAGCTGAGCAAGAGCGACTCCGGCGAGAGCGGGAGGAGTTTGAAAGAAGAAAGGGTGGTGATAGAGACAACATGGTCACGACTGACCTAATGGCTCCACATCGACCCCAAAACAGATCCGGAGTGGTTCTCCCAGCCATCACTGCTAATCACTTTGAGTTGAAGTCCAGTATGATCAATTTGATCAAAGGGAACGGGCTGTTTAGTGGCGGAATAAGTGATAACCCCAATGATCACTTAGACCGATTTCTCATGGCGGCTGATACAGTCCGAATCGGTGGGGTGCTGCAAGATGCGGTGCGGTTGAAGTTGTTTCCCTTCTCATTATGCTGGGGAGCAATGGAATGGTACAAGTCCTTGAGGCCCGGGTCGGTGACTTCATGGGACCAATTGGAAGAACAATTCTTAGCATATTACTTTCCACCATCAAAGATGGTTCAATTAAGGAATGAGATTATGGGATTCCGGCAATTTGGGACCAAGACTCTCAACGAGGCGTGGCAAAGGTTTCAACGGTTGTTGCGGAATTCTCCTTACCATGACATGCCGCGATTCACTCAGGCAAGCACGTTCTATCATGGTTTGACACCAGCTAACCATGCCATTCTTGATTCTTCTACAGGTGGAGACATTTTTAAGAAGACTGCTACGCAAGCCGAGGAGTTGATCACGGAGCTGGCTAGGAAGAGTACCGTGTGGCAGTCGGACATGCCAATAAGGAGTGAGGTTCGGGCTGCGGACTCGAGATGCCAAGATGCTGCCATGGACCATGTGAACAAGAAGCTGGACCTGTTAATGTCCCGCTTGAATTTAAATGTGCCACAATATCAGTCGGTGTTGTGTGTATCATGTGGAGCGGAGCATCCCGGTCAAGAATGTGCATTGGGCAATCCATTCGCCCAACCGTCCAAGAATGTAAGTTTTGTGGGGGGAAACCAAAGGTACAATAATTCTAACTCTTACCTATAAAATTTCAATAATAATAACAATTACAAAAGAAGATATCAACACCCTAACATGTCTTATGGTAATAACCAAGATGTGTTGAGACCTCCTTCCAAGATGTGCTGAATGGTCTTTAGATATTGAGGGCTTTAAGGCTTGCATAGGTATTGAGGGGAATGGTTACAAATGGACCGAGAATATGGATGCCAAGAAATTTTGGCGCTTGATAGGGCAAGGGGTATACCAACCTAGGTTTGCCAAAACTTCCCAAATTCATGACCTTGTTTTGCAATTAATTCACAAATTTGTGTGTTTTAATTTTTCGGGAAAAAATGAGAGCAACCGAGTTAATGCATTTGAACTTTTAATCCTGTGGCATGTGCATAGTGAGATTAAGGTGCATATGGGCTTCTTTGTCATGGAAGCCTTATACAACCACCACAACCAAGCTAAGTCCGAACTAGGGTTAGGACATATTGTAACTTGTATTGCATGCTTCTTTTTGTAACTTGTATTGCATGCCTCTTTCATAGTAATACTTGTTATAGGAACCTCGATAGCATCCTTCCCAAGAAGCTTTCGAGGGGAATCTTGTCTTGCTCCCATGTTGTGACAACTGCAGGTAATTCAAGTACCGGAGGTTCGAGTAGGGGAAAGGCTCCTATGGACGTAGATGAGGAGGACGAGAGTGAGGAAGCTGAGGATAGCAAGGAGGATGCGGAGAATGTTTCAATGGGCCTAGATTTTATGGGGCAGATCGAAGGAGGGTTGGATGGCATAATTGAACAATTGGAAGGCTTAACCGTCCATCAGGTTCTGCTTGAGCAGCGGATGAACACGAGCCTTGATAGGCAAGCAGCTCAGCTCGCCAACGTCGAGGCGTTCACCGCTCATTTCTGTGCAGCCCAAGGGTGGCCATACCTGCCGCCACTAGCCCCCGATATATGAGGTAACCCTTTTCCTTTCCCATTTAGTTTGCTCCTTCTTCCATTGCACTTTTGGAAGTAAGTGCACTCTAAGTGTGGGGTGGGTAAAGGGATTTCTCCCTTTCTTTTGCTTCTTTTTACATTGAATTTTTTTTTTTGAGTGTTTGTTTTGAATGTTTGTGTGTGTTTTTGCATGTTTGGATGTTTTGCGTTGGTTTTTGGTTAGATTTAGGCTTTAGTTTTCAATGCATGTAGAGTTGGTTTTGGTTGTTTTTGGTTTGATAGTGTTTTTAGGTTGTTTATGTGTCAATTGCCGTTTGAATAACATTGCTTAATCCACCCTCGAACCTAAGTCTCTGTGCTTGGATTGGTAGCAATTGGCTAGGGATATTAGGAGTTGTTTGCAAGTCATTAGCTTGTTTGTGCGTGATTTGTGATTCTTGATGGTAACCATTGGTTAGATTTGTCATTAAGGTTGCATTAGGGAATTAATCCTCTACCTCTACTTACATGATCGAGCTAGGATTACGCCTTGGAACATTGGTTGAGTCACACGACCTAGCATACAACCCCTAGTACATTTGTGAGAATTTGAGCCTTTGGAACCATTTCACATCGGTTCTATTTCTTTGTGAGGGTAAAAACAATCGTGGCACACTAGATCGTAGAACCCGGTGTCGCTTTGCACTTGGCATCGAGAGCTTAATATGTGGACACCCTTAGGATTAACCCCTTGACTTAAATAAGCCTAACCCTAACTACTAATTATCCCTTAGATCGCCCAAAGCCACTAAATTAACCTTTTTGACTTAAAAAACCTTCACCAAGCCAACTCTATCATCCTAACTTTTTACCATTAACTTTGATTTTCCTTTCTTACCCACCTCTCCTAAATCAAGTAATTGTCTAAGTTGTTCATTCATTTTGGGGTCAATCACCGTTTGCATTTCAACTCTTTCACATCTAGTCCTATGGAAAAATTGTGTTAAAAAAAAAAAACAACAAAAACAAAAATCCAAATAGAGTCAATGTGTTTGTTCGGCTTCTTTTTGTAAAATTCGGAGTTTGTGAATGCCTGTCTTGTTTGTGCGGTTTGCGTCTTTAAGCCGGTATTTGTGTTCCATGTTTTAGTTCATTTGTTGAATAAAGGATTAGGGTGATCATCTAATTGCCTTGACCCATGTCTTGTCATTTTTTTTTTCTTTTCCCCATTAAGTTGTGATTTGGCCGTTGGGTGTGGATAAGGCCTTCTTATTGTCAAGTTAATTCCAAAAAAAAAAAAAAAATCTAGCAAAGCAAACACTCTTAGGACTAGTTTTGAGTTGAATGTTGCATGACCCGTTTTTAGTTCTTAGTCAATTTGTATATTTTACTTGATTCGTAGGAGTTGTATACCTAAAATTTCCCCTTTATCAAACCTACCCGAAGCTGTAACATTAGAAGCCCCAGGTTCTCTGATTTTGCTCCTTAACAAATGACTTCACCGGGATTGCCATTAGTTCGCTATGTGATGTATGCCATTGTTTGTTTTTGTGTGCTCATCCGCCTTACCTTGAACTTGAGTGTTGGAGAGACATCTTGTGAGGTACTTTGTGGTCGTATAAACTCTGTTTGTTCCTCGCCCTTTGACTAGCTAAATTGTGTTGGGTTCGGGTATTGAGTGGTTTTGAACCTGGTGCACCTAGTGTCATTTCGAAAGTGATGCATTACCTTCTTGAGTTTATGAATTTCGTACGGTTAAACCCTTAGTTGGATTTGCAAGCAAAAGCGAGCAAGTTTACTCCTTTGTCTTTAGTTTATTTGCTTGAGGACAAGCAAGACTTTAAGTGTGGGGTGCTTGATAAGGTCGGTTTTTGACCTTATCTTTTAGGCAATTTCATGGTTTGAACGGCAATTTTTAGAGTCTTTTGTGTGAATGTTTGTGTGGTTTTTGAGTATTTTGTGATTTTTATATTTTGGATAGTTTTTTATAACTTTTAGTATTTTTCATGTTTTCTAGTGTTGTTTTTGTAATTTTGGAAAATATGTCGTTTTTATGGTTCGTGGCGTTGGTGCGGTTATGTTTCTTTATGCTTGTTTTGGACAGGTATTATGACCCGGACCGGAAGTTGGTGCATCGGCGGCAAGGAAGAGTTTGAAGTGCTGAAAATCAAGGTGGCACGGCGTGCCACAATTAGGGCACGGCGTGCCAATCCGGCGGGCCAAGAGATGCAATACAGTGGAGTGGCACGAAAACGTGCCACTCAGACCAGCGCGGCGTGCCAACCCCAAAACCACATGGCATGGCATGCCACCTCCAGCAGCACGGCGTGCCACCCCTAATTTTGCACAGCACGGCGTGCCACTTCCACCAGCACGGCATGCCGAGCTCCGGAATTCTGCTGTTGCCCTACTTTCATCTTTTCTTTTTCCTGGTTTTAACCTAGCCGTATAAATAGGTTATTTTCTGAAGTTTTAAGGATCTTTTTCCAGACTTTTAGAGTGAGAGCAGAAACTTGTAGCGAGATTTTAGCTTGAACTATTTGTTTTCTTTGAGTTTTGAACCATCAATTGGTAGTAGTTTTACATAGAACATTCCCCTTTTGCGACGTTCTTGGTTCCAGCTTGAGTTTGTCTATAGAGGTACACCCCAAGCATCTTCACACCGTCGGAATCCGGTTAATCAGACCAAAAGGGCATAAGTTTTTCTTCTTCTCTTTTGTAATTTGATTAAGTTAGTTTTTGATTCCGCAAATTGATTGTGTTTGGTTGTAAACACTGAATTCGTTTCACCTTTCTTGATTAATACAATTGATTGCAAGTTAATTTCAATTTTTATTTCTTTTCTTTTATGCAATTCCTTTAATGATAATCTAGTCTCATAAGATCTTAATTTATTAAGTTCATATTTGTGGCATTACCTAGATTGATGCCTAGGAAAGCATTAGTATTGACGACACTGTGGAACTTACGTGCCCCTATTTTCTGAGCGTTTGAATTAGACCGCCTCTAAACAAGGGAAACCGGCTAAGGACCTAAAAGATCTAGACACGCTAGGTTGAATTATCAAAGGAACATAATTAAGGGTTGATTGTTGAGTTAAATTCATCTATTGTAGTTAATTGATTAAGCCATCTCCGTTAGCATTCATAGGTCGGTAAATCGCCAATTGATAACCCAAATTCAAGTGCAAAGTAAGCTGGAATAGATCAACTAGGAGTAGGATAATTGATTTGTTAATATAATCAAACCCAAAACTAGGTTCCGCCTAGGACACGCAAGGAACCCGAGTAGTTTAGTGTTTGTAGAATATTCTTTTCTCTGTGGGATCGATACCTGGACCAACCAGAATTATTACTTGTCAACGATAGGTACACTGCCTTAGTTGTGCATTTCTAGGTTTAGTTTCAATACTTCGCCTAGGACCCATCAATAGCTCAAGCTATAACCCTGCGAAGTGGTAGGCAAGTGGAGAACCGAGTGCAAAACACTGATATTCCATCCCAACCTACTGAGGTAAGTGAAGAGTCGGGAGAGGTAAGCAACCCGGACTTGATTTCTAAACCCGAACCTAGCACAAATGAAAAGGGAAAAATTCCTGACCCAGTAAGAGCCTACGTGCCTGAACTCCCTTAGCCTCAAAGGGAGAAGAAAGATAAATTGGAGCAGAAATATTCCAAATTTCTAGAAATTTTCAAGAAGTTGGAATTCAATATGCCATTGATTGAGGCTCTCCAAGAGATGCCTTCTTATGCTAAATTCTTTAAAGAACTTCTTGCAGGGAAAAGAAAGCTAGGCGAGGACAAAGTCGTGGCTTTAACAGGGGAATGCTCGGCAATTATCACTAACAAACTTCCACCCAAGCTCAAAGATAGGAGCAGTTTTACTATCCCATGCCGGATAGGAAACTTGGAGATTGCCAATGCCCTATGTGACTTGGGTGCAAGTATCAATTTGATGCCTTTGTCATTTTTCAGGAGACTTGGACTGGGAAACCCAAAGCCGACCAACATGACCCTCCAATTGGCGGATAGATCTCTCATGAGGCCAAAGGGGGTGGTCAAGGACGTGTTAGTAAAGGTGGACAAGTTTATCTTCCCCGCGGACTTCATAGTAATGGATATGGAGGAAGATAGCTCGGTGCCCCTTTTGCTTGGAAGACCATTTCTTGCAACCGGTAGTTTGATAGATGTCCAGGAAGGTAAGATTATTCTTAGGTTGCACAACGAGGAGGTAAGTTTCAACGTCTATAACTCAATGAAATATCAATTAGATGTTGAAAACTGTAATTTTGTGGACTCCTTTTGTCCTATTGATGCTTGTGTGGTTGAGAATATGTGCAGTGAACTAGAGTGCATCATAGGAGAACCCTAATTGAAAGTGAGGTGAACGAAGTGTTAGTTGAAGAATGCTCATGGGTGAAGGGACAGTTTGACAAGCTGGATCATAAAGTCAAGCCTGCACTTAAATCCTCACTAGAGGAACCTCCATCATTGTAGCTTAAAACCCTTCCCCCTAACCTTAAGTATGTTTTTCTGCATCCTCCAAAGGACTTACCAGTTGTAATTTCTTCTTTGTTGAAAGGAGAGGAGGAGGACAAGCTACTAGAGGTGCTGAGAAAGTACAAGGGAGCGTTCGGGTGGACAATCCATGACATCAAGGGAATAAGTCCGACGTTTTGCACACATAGAATCTTTCTGGAAGACGAGGTAAAACCGTGTGCACAGCCTCAGCGTCGGTTGAACCCAAATATGAAGGAGGTGGTAAGAGCTAAGGTGATAAAACTCCTCGACGCAAGTATCATCTTTCCTATTTCTGATAGTCAGTGGGTGAGTCCGGTTCAGTGTGTGCCTAAAAAGGGAGGCACAACGGTAGTGGAAAATGATAAAGGGGAACTAATCCCTACTAGAGCTGTCACGAGTTGGCGGATGTGTATTGATTATAGGAACTTGAATGACACCACCCAGAAAGATCATTTTCCATTATCATTCATTGATCAAATGTTAGAGAGGATGGCCGGGCACGAATATTTTTGTATGTTAGATGGGCTATCCGAGTATATGCAAATTCTAGTGGAACCTTTCGATCAAGAGAAAACCACGTTTACGTGTCCATACTAGACATTTGCATATAGGCGGATGCCTTTTGGTTTATGTAATGCCCCGGCCACCTTTCAAAGATGCATGCTAGCCATTTTTGCTGATATGATTAAGGATTTCATGGAAGTCTTTATGGATGATTTTTCCGTTGTTGGTCATCCTTTTGAGTAATGTCTTGGGAATTTGGACCAGTTGCTTCAGAGATGTGAAGACACCAATTTGGCACTTAGTTGGGAGAAGTGTCAATTCATGGTCCGGGATTGCATTGTCTTAGGCACAAGGTGTCGGGAAAGGGGATTGAGGTCGATCCAGCCAAGATTGAGGTGATTGAGAAACTGGCTCCCCCAAGTTCGATTAAGTTAGTTAGAAGCTTCTTAGGACATGCGGGCTTTTATAGGCGTTTTGTGAAAGACTTTTCTAAGATTGCTAAGCCGTTGACTGAGATACTCCTAAAGGATGTCCCATTTAATTTCAATGATGAGTGTATGCATGCTTTTAATTTGCTTAAGCAGAAATTGATTGAGGCACCGGTCATGGTGAGCCCGAATTGGGAAATTCCCTTTGAACTTATGTGCGATGCGAGTGACATAGCTGTTGGGGCATGTTTAGATCAGAGGGTGGACAAAATTTTCCACCCAATTTACTATGCTAATAAGACATTGAACGGTGCTCAAATGAATTACACTATGACTGAGAAAGAATTACTAGCTGTTGTGTTTGCTTTCGATATGTTCAGGTCTTACTTGGTCTTATCAAAAGTAATTGTGTGCACTGACCATGCTGCTCTTAAGTATTTGTTGGCTAAACAGGATGCAAAGCCCAGGTTGATTTGATGGATTCTACTCCTTCAGGAGTTTGACGTGGAGATTAAGGACAAGAAGGGAGTAGAGAACGTAGTGGCCGACCATTTATCGAGACTGCCAAGTGAAGGATCCGTATCCTCTCCAGAAGCAGACATTCGTGACACATTCCCCGATGAACAGTTATATGGGGTAACCTCTATGCCATGGTTTGCGGACATCGCAAACTTCAAAGTCGGTAACATCCTTCCCCCTAATCTCTCACATGCACAGAGACGTAAATTCTTTCATGATGCTAAGGATTATTTTTGGGATGATCCTTACCTTTTTAGATTGTGGGCGGACAATGTGATTAGGCGGTGTGTTGCTTATGAGGAGGTTCCCTCCATTATTTGGATGTGTCATGATAGGGAAGCAGGTGGCCATTTTGGACCCGATAGAACCGTAGGAAAGATTTTATCTAGTGGGTTTTATTGGTCGACCATGAAACAGGATGTCATTAGCTATATTCGGGCCTGTGATGCGTGTCAAAGGATGGGAAATATCTCCCAAAAGAATGAAATGCTTCAACAAGGTATCTTGGTGTGTGAACTTTTTGATGCCTGGGGCATAGATTTCATGGGACCCTTCCCAATATCCCACAACAACCAATACATTCTTGTGGCAGTTGAATATGTGTCTAAGTGGGTAGAAGCTGTCGCCTTACCAACCAATGATGCAAGGGTCATTGTCAAGTTTCTAAAGAAAAACATTCTTACTAGGTTTGGAACCCCAAGGACTATCATCAGTGATGGGGGATCCCATTTTTGTAATAGACAATTTGACAATCTTTTGCACAAGTATGGGGTTAGGCATAAGGTAGCAACTCCTTACCATCCTTAGAAGAGTGGGCAGGTTGAGGTATCGAATAGGGAACTGAAACGAATCTTAGAAAAGACGGTAGGTGCATCTAGGAAAGATTGGAGTCTAAGGTTAGATGATTCACTATGGGCATATAGGACTGCCTTTAAGATGCCTATAGGAATGTCCCCCTACCGCTTAGCCTTCGGTAAATCCTATCATCTACCTGTGGAACTAGAGCACAAGGCATATTGGGCTTTAAAATTTCTTAACTTTGATATGTAAGCTGCTGGTGAGCTTCGATTAAGGCAACTCATGGAGTTAGATGAGCTTCTGTTGAGTTCGTATGAGAATGCCAAAATCTACAAGGAGAGGACCAAGAAGTGGCACGACCGGTATGTGATAGAGAAAGGTTTCAATCAAGGGGAGTTGGTGCTCTTGTATAACTCCCGGTTGAAACTATTTCCAAGCAAATTGAGAAGTCGATGGATGGGACTATTTACCGTGCATAAGGTCTATCCCTCCGGGATGGTGGAAATTGAAACCCCAGAGGGAATTCAACAAGTAAACGGTCATCGGTTGAAGCCCTACGTCAGCGGAGGGGTGAAGAAGGAGAAGCAAGTCTTACTCTTTCGTGACATGTAATGCATACTCATGGACGTGGAAGTCGAGCTATTCCGACTATAAACATAGCAATGAGGTACATGTACTTCCCTTGTACATTAATTTTTGTGTTAATATGTTTTTGTATGTTTATATGTGTATGAGTAGGTCACTAAGCAAGTCAATCACAGTCTCGATCAAAAGTGTGAAAAAAGCAAAGGTTGGTAGAATTCTAGGGTGGCACGCCGTGCCATTATCGACACGTCGTGCTAGGGTAAGCGTGGGGTTAGCACGTGACGTGCTGGCCTGGCACGCAATCGTGCTAGCCCACTGGAACCAAACGCGTGCAGTTGAGCCAGCCACACGCCGTGCTATAATGTAGCACGCCATGCCAAAGGAAGGATTTTCAAGAGAGCACGATGTGCCAAGCCAGCACGCCATCATGCCGTTGTGCTGTTTAGAAAGTGGATTGTGCAAGAGCAAGCCACACGCCGTGCTATAATTTAGCACGCCGTGCCAATTAAAGGGTTTTCAAGAGAGCACGACGTGCTAAGCCAGCACGCTATCATGCCTTCATGCTGTTTCCAGGTAAGTTTCTATGCTCTGCCTTGCAAGCCGTGCGGATTTCTTGGCACGGCGTGCCGAGCATTTAAAATTCGAATTTTTAGGTCAAAATTGCCACCCTATATAAACCCTTCTCTTATTTTTTTTCTTTCTATCCGCCCCCTCTTCTTCTTATTCTTCTTCTTCTTCTTCTTCTCCTTTCTCACCTTCTCACTCTCTCCCCTTTCTCTCTCTAGAACCAACCCCCTCCTTCACCATTTTCTCACCTTCTCACTCTCTATCCTTATTCTTCCTTCCCCTCTCACTTTCTTCCTTTCAACTTCTCTTCAACCGTTATTTTGACCTAGGATTTTGTTTTGCATCACTCTCCTTGAAACCCAGGTATGCACTCATGCTTTGATTTTCCTTTCTTCTTTTTATTGCTTTCTTCTTTCACTTTGATTTTGATTGATTTACTTGCTCAATAGGGTGATTGTATTTTGGTATTTTTCTTTATATGTTCATATTTAATGGGTTTGTGTTTATGTGAGTAGGGTTTAATTGGATTTGTCTTCTTTTGTTTTTGGTTTTGGTTGTGTTTTGATGGTTGTGCAGTAGTAAGATGAAAAAGAAGACGGTAGCTGATCGGAAGCACGGTTCTTCGCGGCGGCCCATTGACCCATCACCGGAACTGGTGCCAAACGAAGAATTACCTCCTGAGCAGCAGATGGGTCCTTTAACTAGCCTATCCAGGAAGTATAAATGCCCTTTCTCTCTTCTCTCTGATGATGAAGCTTTCGAGGGGAATTTTGTCTTGTTCCCATGTTATGGCAGCTGCAGGTACATCAAGTGTTAGAGGTTCGGGCAGTGGTAAGGCCCCTATGGATGTAGATGCTGAGGATGAGGGTGAGGAAGCCGAGGATAATGAGAAGGATGAGGAGCATGTTTCGGTGGGCCTGGATTTTATAGAGCAGATTGAAGGGCGGTTGGATGGTATAATCGAGCAGCTGGAAGGTTTGACCGTCCATCAGTTTGTGCTCGAGGAGCGGATGAACGTGCGCCTTGACCGGCAGGCGGCTCAGCTCACCAATGTCGAGGCGTTTGCCTCTCGTTTTTGTGTAGCCCAAGGGTGGCCGTATCTGCCTCTGCCACCACCAACCCCCGACCTATGAGGTAACGCTTTTCCTTTCCCGCTTTATTTTGTTCCTTCTTCCATTGCACTTTTGGAAGTAAGTGCAATCTAAATGTGGGGTGGGTAAAGGGATCTCCCCCTTTCTTTTGCTTCTTTCTACATTGCACATTTTGATTGTTTTCTTTCGTATGTTTGTGTTTTTTTACGTGTTTGGATGTTTTGTGATGGTTTTTGTGTTCACATGCATGGTTGGTTTTAGGTGTGCTTTGGTTAGGTTTAGGCTTTAGCTTTTGATGCATGTGGAGTTGGTTTGGTTTATTTTTGGTATGTAGTGTTTTAGGTTGTTTAAGTGTCAATTGCCGTTTGAGTGACATTGCCTAATCTACCCTCAAAACTAGGTCTCTATGCTTGGATTGGTAGCAATTGGCTAGATATATTGGGAGTCGATTGCGAGCCATTAGCTGGTTTGTGCATGATTTGTGATTCTTGATGGTAATCATTGGTTAGATTTGTCATTCAGGTTGTATTAGGGAATTAACCCTCTACCTCTACTTGCATGATCAAGCTAGGATTACGCCTTGGAACATTGGTTGAGTCACACGACCTAGCATACAACCCCTAGTGCACTTGTGAGAATTTGAGCCTTTGGAACCATTTCACATCAGTTCTATTTCTTTGTGAGGGTAAAAACAATCGTGGCACACTAGATCGTAGAACCCGGTGTCGTTTTGCACTTGGCATCGAGAGCTTATGTATGTGGAGACCTTTAGGATTAACCCCTTGACTTAAATGAGCCTAACCCTAACTACTAATTTATCCCTTAGATCACCCAAAGCCACTAAATTAACCTTTTTGACTTAAAAAACCTTCACCAAGCCAAATCTATCATCCTAACTTTTTACCATTAACTTTGATTTTCCTTTCTTACCCTCCTCTCCTAAATCAAGTAATTGGCTAAGTTGTTCATTCATTTTGGGGCCAATCACCATTTGCATTTCAACTCTTTCACATCTAGTCCTATGGAAAAATTGTGCTCTATAAATTTAATTTCAAAAAAAAAAAATCCAAATACAGTCAATGTGTGTGCCGCTTCTTTTCTTAAAAATCAGAGTTTGTAGAAGCATGTCTTGTTTGTCCGGCTCTCGTCTTTAAGCCGGTGTGTGTGTTCCATTTGCAGTTCATTTGTTTGAATAAGGGATTAGGGCGATCATCTAATTGCCTTGACCCATGTCTTGTCATCTTTTTCCCTGTTGGGTTGTGCTTTGGCCGTTGGTTGTGTATAAGGCCTTCTCATTGTTTGTAAAATTTCTTGTTATATAAAAAAAAGAACAGAAAAAATATATATATAGCAAAGCAAGCACTCTTAGGACTAGTTTTGAGTTGAAATTGCATGACCCGTCTTTAGTACTTAGTCAATTTGCATATATCACTTGATTTGTAGGAGTTGTACACCTAAAAAACTTTCCTTTTATCAAACTTACCCTAAGCCATAACATTACAAGCCCCAGGTTCTCTGATTTTGCTCCTTGACCAATGACTTCACCAGGATTGCCATTAGTTCGCTATGTGATGTGTGCCATTTTTTGTTTTTGTGCTCGTCCGCCTGACCTTGAACTTGAGCGTTAGAGTGACATCTTGTGAGGTGCTTTGTGGTCATATAAACTCTGCTTGTTCCTCGCCCTTTGACTAGCTAAATTTTGTTGGGTTTGGGTATTGAGTGGTTTTGAACCTGGCGCGCCTAGTGTCATTTCGAAAGCGATGTTTTACCTTCTTATGTTTATGAATTTCGTACGGTTAAACCCTTAGTTAGATTTGCAAGTAAAAGCGAGCAATTTTACTCCTTTGTCTTTAGTTTATTTGCTTGAGGACAAGCAAGACTTTAAGTGTGGGGTGGTTGATAAGGTCAGTTTTTGATCTTATCTTTCAGGCAATTTCGTGGTTTAAACGGCAATTTTTTAGAGTCCTTTGTGTGAATGCTTGTTTTGTCTTGCGTATTTTGTGATTTGTATGTTTTGGTTAGATTTTCATAACTTTTAGTATTTTTTCGTGTTTTTAGGGGTCTTTTTGTAATTTTGGACAATGTGTCATTTTTGTGGTCCGTGGCTGTGGTGCGGTTATTTTTCTTTATGTTTGTTTTGGACAGGCATTATGACCCAGACCGAAAGTTGGAGCGACGGCGGTGAAGAAGAGATTGAAGTGCTGAAAAGCAAGATGGCACGGCGTGCCGAGCAGAAGGCACAGCGTGCCAAAAGATGGAGTCCAGTGGATCGGCACGAATGCGTGCCACCACCAGCACGGCGTGCCAACCCCAAATCTACCCAGCACGGCGTGCCGAGCTACGGAATTCTGCTGTTGCCCTACTTTCCTCCTTCCTGTTTAGTGGTTTTAGCCTAGCCCTATAAATAGGTTATTTTCTAAGTTGTATGGATCTTTTTCCAGACTTTTAAAGTAGAAAGCACAAACTTGTAGCTAGGTTTATTGCTTGAACTCTTTGTTACTTTGAGTTTGAACCCTCAATTGGTAGAAGTTTTGCATTGAATCTTCCCCTTTTGCGACGTTCTTGGTTCCGGATTGAGTTCGTTTATAGAGGTACACCCCAAGCATTTTCACACCGCTGGAATCCTGTTAATCGGACCAAAAGGGCATAAGTTCCTCTTCTTCTCTTTTGTAATTCGATTAGTTAGTCTTTGATTCCTCAATTGATTATGTTTGGTTGTAAACATTGAATTCTTATCATCTTTCTTGATTAATGAATTTGACTGCAATTTAATTTCAATATTTACACATTTTCTTTATGCAATTCCTTTAGAGATAATCTAGTCTCATAAGATCTTAACTTATTAAGTTCATATTTGTGGCATTACCTAGATTGATGCCTAGGAAACCATTAGTATTGACAACACTATGGAATTTACGTGCCCCTATTTTTTGAGCTTTAGAATTAGACCACCTCTAAACAAGGGAAACCGGCTAAGGACCTAAAAGATCTAGATACGCTAGGTTGTAGGTCTCTTTTGTCCTCAGACCAGATTTCATTGTAATATCAATATGGAATTCGATTCACTTTGACATATGCCTAACAGGTCTATAAAAGGATGCTAAATATGGGTATGATTGGGTGGACCGGTGAACATGTTGATATTGATGATGAAGTGATGGAATTACCACTCGGGTAACCTAGAGATGATTTCATTGGCCACTTGATGAGTGGGACTGATAAGTGTATGGCCATACCTAAGTAAGTCTGTGCTTATTTGATTAATCTTCAAGATCAAAAAATATAATAAACAACAGAAGAGGATGACAGACACCATGCCTCTTGTTTATTCATATCGATATCATTAGGCAAAGGATAGTATGAGATTACTACCGGGGTGAGTGTCTTCTAAAGACTACTGCATCTCTGTTTTAATTAGGAGCTGTAATGGTTTGCTAGAACCCACTTACAGTCTGTGGGCCTTGAGGCTACTGCCAACAACGAGACATACCCATAGGATCGTCCACATAGATCAACTGAGCTGGAACTTATAGAAATTATACATGTAATGTACATTGGAAGGAATGCGGTCATTAATTAGTTGACATTCGGTGTCAAGGTAATTAATTAACATTGGGTTGAATTTAATTTAATTAATAAATTTACATAATGTAATTAATTAATTTATCAATTAATTGAATTACATAAAGTAAACAATTAATTAAATAATTTTCCTAAGTAGGAAAATTAAATACATGTATTGTATTTACTTAAGTGTGATTCAATTTTATTTAGGGGTAATTAAATTTAGCCAACTGGAATTAAATTACATAGTATATACCTTTTTAATTAAAGTTCATTTATGTAATTATAATTCTAGTGGGCTTGGGTTTGATTAACCTAATTAAAACCCAATTAGACAAGGTGTCTATATAAGAGCACACTTAAGGAATAAAACCCTAATTCAATCCTAATTAATTGCTGGAAATTTCAGCCACCAAGAGCAGCCCCAAATCAGCTGAAAATCCCAGCATTAATCCTCCATTCCTTCGCGTCTTCGGCTAGCACCTTTTCCCGCTCAATAGTTGGTCGTGCATCGGACTTTGGAGATCGTTGTTTCAGGAAACGATTCTATAACAGTCTCTAGAAGAAACGAATCCAGTGAGTTAATCTCTCTTGATTCAAATTAGTTTTATTCTGATCAATCGTAATTGGACACGATAGGTGGATTTTAGGAAATTTTAAACGGTGTATTTTCACTACACCATGTTATTTTTCCGATTACGAATCGCAACAGTAGAAGCGGCCAATAAGTATATTATGAAGATTTTGTCGAAAATGGTAGTGACCTACAGAGATTGGGCCGACATGTTACCATTTGCCTTGTGGGGATACCGGACGAGCATTAGAACTCCTACCGAAGAAACACCATATTCATTGGTTTATGGGATGGAAGCCGTTTTGCCTGTAGAGATGAAAGTCAGGTCATTAAGAGTAGTCATGGAGGCACACTTGCCAGAATTTGAATGGCTTTAGTCGAGGTATGAACTGTTGGCACTGATTGATGAAAAGCGTCTTCAGGCCTCAGACCGATTACAGATGTACCAACATCGAATAGCTAGGACCTACAACAACAAGGTTCGCCATCAGAAACATCCACTTAAGGTGGGGGATTTGGTACCTAAGCAGATGAAATAGACCAACACGGATGTAGGGGGAAAATTCAAGCCGAACTGGGAAGGTCCGTATGTAGTAAAAAAGATACATTTGAAAGGTACCATGAAAATTATAGACATGGACGAGAATGAATTCGTCAACCCCATCAATCAGGACAAGCTGAAGCATTATTATGTGTAAAAAAAAAAAGAGGTCCGATGGGTCGAAAACTGAAAAGGCGATCCATGCAAAAGTTAAGACAGTCTGATGGGTCAAAAATCAAAAAGGCGATCCATGCAAAAATTAGGACAAAGAGGCAAGGACTATCAGCTGGAAAATCAACAAAGAACAGTTAGTGACAAGTGTGGATTCAATCGAGACGTATACCATCACTGATTCTGTCCTTAGTTTCATTTCATCATTGATGTGCATTGTACTAAAACATTATTTACGAATGAATGAGTGAATGTTCAATTCTATTCCCTTAAATGTCCTGAGTTTAATGGAAATTCAGATTATTTTATGCGTAATTGGCTTCATATCTTTTACATATCTCACATCCATAGATTGAATATATGTGTAAAAAAAAAGAGTCCGATAGATTGAAAACCTGAAAAGGGCGGTCTAGGCAAAAGCTAGGACACAAAATAAAGTCTGCTAAATTGAAAACCCAAAAGGGTAGTTCAGGCAAAAGTAAAGACAATCCGATAGGTCAAAAACCCAAAAAGGGCGACCTATGCAAAAATTAGGATAGGAAAACAAAAATAGAATAAATTTCATACAGTAGTATCCAATTCTTGTAATCCTAATCCTCTAAAGACCGAGGTACCACAAAGTCAGCACCTCACGTCCACACCTAGTGAGGCAAGCAATCAAATCCGTCAGCCAAGCTCTGTAGCGATTATCTGTCTCCACAAGTGCAACACTATCATGTCTCAGAATCTCAGTGTGAGTAGGATGCATCCACTGATGCTGCACATGTCAAGGCCACTATGGTGTAAACACTTCGCACTTAGTGGTGCACAAAGATCGGGGGACTCCTGCAGCTGAGCATACTATCTGCATAGCCAAGCGGGAGAGTAGAAAGTCACGTGGGTCAATCCAAGCAACTAGACACCCCCAGCCCAGGTCTCAGTGGTCACGTCAAAAATATCCCACCAAGGGCATACCCATCGGATAGAGGCATCACTTCGCCTTCTCAACCAATCTAACCAGTGCTCCATAGACATAAAGCTGAAATCTAGAAGCTCGATGTGCCGAGACCAATAGCACTTTGGAGCGTATCTCAGATGAGGTAGAGGAGGGCTTAGGAGGCTCAGCTTCTCCAACAGCCAGATCCATACATGGATTAGTCAAAGCAAAGGGGTACCGGATAATTGATTTAGAAAACTACAGTGCAGAAGCATACCTGAAGCAGAAAGGGGGATCCACAACTCTCAACAGGAGAATCAGAATGGATAGAATCCAAGTGGATCAATTTCTCAGCCAAGACAACCCCCATAGGTGATGCACCCTGAGCCATCTAAGTCATTACCAAGGCTAATCTAAGGCTACAAGTACCATCTCGGGACTCGCACAAGTAGCATGCCATCAACAGCAAACTCACCAGCAGAGCCTAGCCAAAGGTAGTAGGGGGCAAAGCAAAGCATAAATCAGCTATAACAGAAAGGCTGAGTCTGGGAGAAGCAGGCATACCAGTAAGTGCATGACCTTGCTACAGCCACAGTGAATCAACTCAAGAATGTATGAATGTCACCTGAGTCAGGATCAGGAACGGCTAACTCAACCCCTCAAGGACAAGGAACACAGAGGATAGCACTAAACTCCTCTACCAAGGGGCATAACTCCAGACTAGCAAAGCGGAAGACGTGATCCATTGGATCCCAAAAGCTAGTAGCTGCATCCAAGAAGAGCTCGTTTGGAGTCAAAGTGGTGTAGAACCTGAGGTACTGCAAGCCAAAGGGTATAATGAAAGCCCAATTGGAAGAGCGGGTCATACCTCAATAGTCCCGGAGTCATCCTCGAAGCTGATCTATGTTGAAAGAGAGGTGAAAGAAGAAGAAAGGCTGAAAAATAGAGTGGGGTAGCTATAGTATTACTGGCGGCTGTGATGCCCTACAGTGGCGCAGCTATAATGTCCCGAGCGGCTGTGATGTTATAGTGGAGCGGCTACAGTGAAGAAAAGTTGAAATTCGATGTGGGATGGCTCTGGTGTGTATGGAGGCTATAACACTATACAATGGCGTAGCTGTAATGTCACAGCCGCGCTGCTGTAGGGTACCAAGCGTCTATAGTATCACAGTGGCATGGCTATAATGCAGATAGCATTTTGTCTATATCTTTATATAATTTCTAATGATCATAGACGTACGGCTATAAGTTCCAGGGGCAGTTTTTCAAGGAAAATAAAATCTAACGACACCGGAACACGTCCCAGGCCCGACCAAATTGAATTAAGGAGCAATAAAGGCCTAAAAAGGCAGAGAAATACACAACCAAAGGCCCCAAATTCAATGAATAAAAGATGTAAATATCAAGTGCAAATCACTCGAGCATCATATACATCACCGAGTTAGACCCATGCAAGAGCCAGAATGTGCAAGGAAACAACCCACAGATGGGTCAATACATCACAAATAGAAAATGGGGAAATAGGCCTAAGAAGAGGCAAAGCCAACATCGTCACCATCATCCCCGCCATCTATTGGCTCATCAGTCAGGCTCTCACTCATGTTCTCCCCCACGAGTCCTATTTGGACGTCCCAATCGTCTGCCCGATCTTTGAAGGTCTGGTTCATCATCTCCAGCTCAATGACCTGATGTCATAACCGGTCATTCTTTGTGCTCAAGCGAGCGGACTCACAGTGCTGAACCCTAATCGTAGTCTGCACCAAGCAAAGGATGAAAAACATCATAATCAATTACATATACATCCATACATATATGAATACATCCAGACACACATTTAAAGCCAAATGTAGCTACTTACCATCAAAGCGGTGTTATCCCGGAAGGTGAGTACCCTCAGTGCACTAATGGCTTGGCCCATGCACATACCCTACATCACTAGAATCTGCAAAGATCGCATTCAAAGGGATCAATATATGACAAGTAATCAGAAAAAGGGATGAAAACAGAGAAAAGCAAGGCCACTCACATGTGTGGTGCAATTAAGAATGGCCGGTCGAAAAGAATGATCTTAGAGATAGAGGTCGGCTCGATAAGACTGTCGAGACTCATCGAACAGCTGAATAGTGCTCTCGATTGGGAACTCAAGCTGACCGTGCAAATAATCGACAGCAGGGACCTAAGGAGCCTGAGAAGGAGGAATAGGAACATCCTCAACTCCAACGGTAGAGCCCACTCTAGCGGTCCGCGCATAGCCAGCACCTGATCTCCTGCCTGCTCCCTTAGCGGATGAGGGTGGGCATGCACATCCACCTCTCGAAGACGGCTGAAGTCAGTTAAGAAGAGGATGTCAGTGAATAGTAAAAAAAAAAAGAGAGAGAAGGGTTTGGAAAATACCCTAGCACCAGCATTGGCAGTCAGCGGAAGAAGATGAGTGGTGATGAACTGGCGATAGTCGCCATCCACACTGCCAGCCTCATAGCCAGGACCATATAGGTCTGGATGTAGCTCAGCAGACAGGAGGTGAGGCCAGAATAAGCCCACCGGCAAGGCAGCTGGAATCTTGCATGCCTCGGGACCAGAGCGCCAGTCATGAACCCTCTCGCTAAGGTACCACTCTTGCCCGAAAGGGCACTCCATCGCAAAGCGCCTGTTAGACAGTGCCTGCGCGTCTTGAAGCAGCTGGGGCAAATTATCCCCCTCTCACCTCTAAGGGGTCTTGACAATCTAGAATTAGAAAGTCAGGAAGTTCAAGTAAGTAAAAAGAAAAAAAAAAAAGAAAAACAAAAGCTAGGGGCAAGAAGCATACCCCAGCAAAGGTCATCTCCCTTAAGCACTGGCGGCACCCGCCCTGATCTTTATCAATATTGCTCCAGACAAACCCCAACCACCGTCCAAGATAGGGAAATTCAACCAACTCATAATCATCAGGGACTTGCACTATCGGGGTGGGGATGAAACAGTACTCGTAGGCCCAAATCTACAGAAGAAGTATAAAAACGAAGTTAATAACAATCTTGGAGAAGTATAAAGGAAAGAAAAGTGTTAAGATAAAGAGTCCAAGTTACTCACATGGAGCATAATCCAAAAGCCCTTCAGTTCCTTTTAAGAGCCTCGAGCACAAAGGTCAAGAGCGTAGTAAAGCTGAGCCAAAGATGCTCGACCCTAGTTGAGAGTCCTCACTGACTCTAGGTCAATCAGGGATGGTAGCACGACCAAGTTTAAACTACTCCAGCCTATGGGGAAAAGGAGTATGGAAAAGGCATGGAGCAGAAAGGCCCTCGCGTATCGCCTCTCATCGGGAGCCGCAAAAGTAGTCCCCTCCGGTAGCTCAGTCTGCCATCTCAGCCAGTAATCCCTGAGAATCCTACATTGACTACGGATGTCGAGGGACTCAATCCCGATTAATATAGCCACAAACTTTGGGCGGTAGTCGCTATATGAGAAAATCTAATTGAAATGGATCACCTGCCCGGAGAAAGGAAGCCCGGTGATGGCGATGACATCCTTGGGAGTCACCGTATACTCTCCGGATAGGAAATGGAATGTGTGAGTGTTGTCCATCCACCTCTCCAAAAGTGCAGCCAGGAGTCCTCCACTCATGCGAGGAGTGGTTATAGTCATGCTTTGAACTAGCCAATGCAGAACTGTAGAGTTCATGATCGCCTTCACCCCTTCAGGGAGACGTTTGTACCACTTCAAAGACTCTACAATTGATCCACTGTAGCAATGGCCGGATCTCACCTGCAAAATCAATGATCAGGGAGTTTATAAGCTTTTTACAATGCAAATACATCATAAAAATCAAAGAAACACCCTTAGAATCACAAAAAATGGGGTGGCCTTGAATTTGCCAACTACAGCCGCCCAGCTGTAGGGGGTCACATCCGAGCAGCTATAGTCCTCATGCTTACAGCCTCACGACTATAAGCAACCCTTGGGGTGGCTGTAGCTGGAAATTTTTGGCCAACCTTGGATTTGTCCATTTTTCGGTTAAATCTTGTTCTAACTCAACCCAAATCAACAACTAAACATCCTAGGAGCATATTCTACTCAAATCATGCATCAATTTCACCTATTATAGACTAATTTCTCTAATTTTGTAGAAATTCCAAACTTAGACAAAAGGGGGAAATCCAAGAAAACTAATCGGATTCAAGAAGGCATGACTCGAGATTTGGAGCTGGATGAGTACTGGAGTGTTGATCTTTACTCCACAGTACTCGTCATCTTATTTTAACCCATAAACACTCTCAGTGGGTTCATGGGCTAAAGAGAAATTCCCCTTCAGCATAGAAAATCTCATGTGAAAGGTGGGTTGAGCAGGAGGAATGGGTTGGAGGAGTCTTCGCAACTTCTGCCTCGTGATTTTGAAGATTTATTGGGGTTTGGGGCAAGAATATCACCAAGAAGGGAGAGAGTTTTCGGCCTTGAAAGAGTATGTGTGGCTGCTGCATTTTCTTGTGGCTGTTAAAAGCCACATCCTACCCACCACTATAGTTGAGCAGTTGTAGTTTAGAAACACTACAGCCGCATGGCTGTAGTACTACAGTGGCGCCACTGTAGTTTGTTGCTTTACAAAATTTTCATTCTTTCGTTTTTTAAAGCTTATTCTATGCTAATTTGATCCCAAGAAAGGTAGTTTTCATGTCTTTCAGGTATCAAGAGGCAAGGTATTCGAACCGTATTCATTCTTGATCAAAGTGGCAAAAGTTTTTGTTTCCAAAATTATCGATCAAGGAACGAATACGCGCCCGAAACAACTTCAAAACATCAAAAGAAATGATCAAGCTTCTCAAATCACCAAAGCATCTTTTCCCAACCATACAACCTTCACGGGAAACACTATTATCCTTCCATTCGGTGACACAGGCCCCACCAAAAGTGAAATGACCAAAATGCCCTTCTGTTAGTAACCAAACTACCAGATGGCTAAAACACCTTTCTTTTAGTGACACAAGCTTCACGGGGAAACCAAATCATTGAAATATTTCTTTCTCTAGTGACATAAGCTCCACTAGAGGTGAAATGACCAAAATGCCCTTTTGTTAGCCGCTAAGCTACCAAATGACCAAAATACCCTTTTCTCTCACCAAAAGGGATACCAAGTCATTAAAACTTGTTTCTTTTCTTGACATAGGCCCCACAAGAAGTCAAATGACCAAAGTACCCTTCCTCTAAAGGATACCAACTTTCCAAACTATAAAATTACTAAAATACTCTTCCCTTTCATGAACATCAAATGACAAGGAGAATTCAATTCGGGCAAAGTCCTCTGCTTTGTAATGGAGTCGAAGTTCGTCATTGGAGAACCAATCCAATATAGGCAAAGTCCTCCGCTTTACAATGGAGTGGAAGTAGGTCCCTGGAGAATCAATCCAATCTAGACAAAGTCCTCTACTTCACAATGGAGTCGAAGCACGTCCCTGGAGAACATCGAACCGATTCGGGCAAGTCCTATGCTTCACAACAGAGTCGAAGTAAGTCCCTAAAAAATCAAGTTAGGCAGGACCGCTGTTTTGCAAGTCAACCGAGACAAGTCCGTATGAGCATCATAGCAAGTCAACACGAGGAGAACCCCCAGGTACGTCCTCTCTTCCTTCTCACCGTGCTCCCTATCACGAGACCAAACTCGAATCGGGCACAAGCACCAGTTTAAGTCGACTTTGGTCATGCGAGGGGCAGCCTTTGAGCACGGGTGTTTTTTCCCAACCTCAATGATGAAAGCCCTTATTACCTTTTTCACAGAAAAATGTGAGGCAGACTCAGAATGACAGGAATGACGTCAAAGATGTCTCGGACGACCTAAAGAAGCGTGACAAGTCTTGGTGCAAAACCCCGAAGAAGGTCGAATAAGCACTTAAGAGAACCAGAGAGAAAAGTGAGAAAGGGCAAGAAATGTGAATCTGGCCACTATAGTTACTCGGCTATAGTGCCCTACAATTGCTTAGCTATAGTACAGCCACCCGGCTATAGGCCACTACAGTCGCTCAACTGTAGTTACCAAAATTAAATTTCTTTCTTAAATAGGGCAAAATTTGCCATTAGTCCGGGATTTTAACCTAAATTGGAACGTATAAAAGCTAGAGATGAAATTAGGTAAAAAAAAATCATCAGAAAGAAGGATCCTGCAATCAATCACAAAAAACTTTGGGTTTTTAAGATTTTAAAGAGAGAAAGAAAGAAAATCAAAAATCTAAAAGGATTAGTTCAACAAAAAATATCTCCTAATACACCCACCCGGCTCTAGTACCAAAAACAATAGGACCTTTTAAAATTGAAGGAGATCATAATTCGTTAAGATTAACAATCTAAAATTGCATCAAATGGTACAGTATAAGATTTAAAAATTCCAATAATACATTTAGTCGAAGCTTTAATTATTCTTAATTTTCGTGTTATTCTTAAAAATTCATTTTCATCAAAATTTCTATTTCTAATTTTCAATTTGGTTTCATAAAACTGAATCAACAAAGTTAATTTTCCCAAAAGTAAACTCAATTCTTGCATATTGACTAAATCTAATTGATTAATAGCATTAATAAAATTATCAGATATTTGATTTTTTTGTAGTTCAATAGGAAACATGTTTAACTTAAATAAGTATTAATAAATTGTAACAAAACCATGATAAAATGATGTTTTCTTTGAAAATCTAAACAATTGCAGCAACCTTCAATATGAAAATCAGTATGTTCTGCATATATTTTATCTTCAAAATCTAGTACTTCATTTTTGAAATATAATAATTCTTCAATATTAGATAAATCTAGAAGGTCAAAATTTAAAATAACCTTGTCTATATGGCGATGCATAGTTGATCAAAATTCTGAATTACCTTTATTAAGCAAAGGTTTACAAGGATCTGAAGTTTGAATACATAAGTCTGACTATTGGGTGTTGGAACAAGAAGTTTGAATACAAAGATTTGACTCCGGGGATTTTGAACAAGATGTTTGAACAATAGATGAGGTAGACTTTGGATGATTTGAAATACATATACAAGGATTGAATAATAACTGTAAGTCTAAAGTTCTTTTGCAAAATGAGGTTGAGATGATCAAAGGTTTTTTATTTTCTGAAATCTTGAGATAGTTTGAAGTTTTTTCGAACGTGCCTTCATGTTGTTTGTTAAGCCTCTTAAATAACCAAAAGAGGAGGAAGAGAGATGAAATATCTTCTGCTAAAATTAATAAGTTGCTTTTGCCATGATGCTGTGATAAGTTGTCCAAAGTTGAAAGATGCTTCATCTGCCCTTGATGAATTATCCAAAGTTGAAAGATGCTTCGTCTGCCAAGATGCCTTGATGAGGTATCCAAGGAATGATGCCAAATTGAAAAATGTTTTATCTACCAAGATGCCTTCTGTCTGATGAACTATCCAAGTAATGATGCTAAAACGAAAATAAAGATTATTCTCTGTCAGAATATGGTCAACGTGTGATAATTGTTGTCTTTTCAATGATAATTTGTCCGATATTTATCTGAATTTTGAGAAATCTTCTGCCGAGTTTATCCAAATGATGTTTGTACTGACGTCATTGCTTACGATGTTTTCCCTAAAATAATTTCTACCAAAAAATATCAATTCTGAACAAGGTATGCTGAATTATTTGCCTTAATTTTTGCTTGAGATAAAAGATCTCAACAGACTTTTTTACTTTTTTTTAACTACCTTTATTGTTGCCTGGACCATTGCAGAATTAGTCCAGCAGGTAGACTATAGCCCTAAGTTTTGCCTAAGCTGCCACAAAGGGTTTTCAGCTTAGCGGGCTTACTTTATTTTCCATTTTGATTACAATTTGAATATTACATTTGGAACAATTTTACAAATCAATATCTCCAAATGGGTCTTGACTATCTTGAAATAATTTTGAAATCACTTTTTTCGTTGTAGTTGACAAACTTGATTCTGATTCAGAGTCGCTTGATGTAGAACTAGCTTTTGCCAAAATATCTGTAACTTCTTCTTCGGTCTTTGCTTCTGAAATGAGTTTGATCAAATTTTCTTTATCCCTCTGCAATTTGCTCTTTTCAACAGGAGATTTTTCTGAGTTGAGTTTCTTTAAACAAAATTTCTCGACAATTTCTGAGGTCATAACACTGGGGTCATAATTATCCCAAAATTTTATTTTGAATTCTCTATATAAAAGTGGTAATGGGGTTTCCTTTTCATAATAATGTGTCCAAGAAAGGATCCATGGAATGGAGAAAATATTGGTGAATCGTATCAATTTGTCTGGCTCAGCATTATTATAAAATTCCAAGAATTTATTATAGGTTTTAGTAACCAAGGTAGGGAAGATTTCAAGGATAGGACCATAGTACTTTGCCCATCTTACAAACCAATTTGGGAAAACACCATTGAAGTCTTTATGAAAATAGCAAAACCAAGAATGATTAAAAAATCTTAATAAAAAGGCTTTATACCAAGCTTCTTGATATTCATAATAATTATAAGTCTTATAAGGGTTTGTATTTAAAATTTGGGAAGTAAATGTTTTTTTATTCCAATCATTTAAAGAAAAAACTTTGACAATTTTGACTTTACTGTAATTAACTTTAATATTGTCTTGAACATGTTCGAGTTCAACAGAACCGGATAACACAAAAATTGACTCATAATACTCTTTATTCTTAAAAGGATCTGACTCAATATAATGAAAATTTTGAAGAAAAATTTCAGGGATAAGTTTAGAAAAATCAAAGTTTTCAAGCAAGAATACTTCTTCGGGTTCCAAAACTTTAATAAATTGTCTAAGAGGATTTGGTATGTACTGGCTTACAGATTTCTTAATATTCGAAGAAGTAGAAGGAATAGAAGGTTTTGCCAAAACGGAGGAAAAAAAAGGTAAAAGACTTTGTGGGCGAAAATTTGGATAAGGAGCTCTGGGACGAGTTGGAACAAGAGGAGAAAATCTATTTGGAGTAAGAATTTGATTTTGATTATTTTAACTAGTTTCCAATGAAACTTTTGTCAAAACTTTGTTCATAGTCCCTGTAAAAATTCATGGGATAAAAATCAGGTAAACTATTAGCTTTGCCTTTGATATATTCAATTTTGAAGTCAAAATTACTTAATAGCGCTTGCCATCGTGCAAATATTTGTTTAGAGACCAAATTTTTAACATCTTTTTCTAAAACATATTTAGCAGATAAATAATCAATTCTTAATAGAAATTTTTTCATATATAAGTCATCTTCAAATTTCATAATACATAAAACAATACTTAAAACTTCCTTTTTAATAGTTGAATAATTCTTTTGAGCAGGATTCCAATTTCCAGAATAAAATCTAACCAAATCTTCTTTGTTTTTATTAGTTTCTTTTTGCTTTAAAATTCCCCCAAATCCAATTTCACTTGCATCTGTTTTCACAATTAAAAATGCATCAGGATGTGGAATGTTTAAACAAGGCAAACTCTTAATTTTTTCTTTAATTAATCTAACTATTCTAGTATGCTCTTCTATCCAAGGTTTAGGATTCTTTTTTAACCTATCATATAATGGTGTACAAATTTTTCCTAAATCTTTGAAAAAATCATGTACATAATTTAAACATCCTAAAAATCTCTGTAATAGTTTTTTATCTTTTATTTCATCAGGAAATTTTGAAGTAAATTCTAGACTTCTATTTATAGGCTTAATTGTACCCTTATCTATATCATATCCCAAAAATCTTACCTTTGTCTGAAATAATTTCATTTTTGTCGCCGAAACTACTAAACCATTAGAATGAATAACATTATAAAAATTTTTCAAATGACTAATATGTTGTTCAATTGATTCTGAATATACTAAGACATCATCTATATAGACAATTGAATAATTACTTACTGGTTTAAGAATATCATTCATAACATTCTGAAATTCAGAATGAGCATTTTTCAAACCAAAGGGCATAACATTCCATTCATAATGACAAAAAGGTACATTAAAACCTGTCTTATATCTATCTTGTTCATTAATACCTATTTGCCAAAAACCAGATTTCATATCAAATTTTGAATAAATTTTTGCATTACATAATTTTTTCAACAAATCTCTTTTATTAGGTATTGGATATCTAATCCATTGTAATACCTTATTTAAAGGTTTATAATTTATAACCAACCTAGGAGTTCCTCTTTCAATTTCTGCAGCATTCATAACATAAAAAGTAGAACATGACCATGGTGATTTTGAGTCTCTGATTAATCCCTTTTCTTTTAAGTCTTGGATTTCTTTTCTGCAAGTTTTTTCTAATTCTTCAGACATATGAATAGATTTTACCTTGGTTGGAATATCTTTCTCATTAAAGTCTTTAATATAAGGTAAATTAACTATAAGTTGTTTTCTATTCCAAAAAGCAGTAGGAATGGTAGCACAAACATTTTTTGTAAACATTTCTTCAATCTCTTTTTATTTTTAATTTAATATCATTACTTTGTAATTGTTCTTCTATTATTTTTTCAGTTATTTGATCAATTAAAAATCTTATTTGTTTATGTTTATTTTGTATTAAATTAATGCTATTTTCTATACTACCTATTCTTTTAGAATAATAGGGAATGCAAATTCAAATAAAATTGGTTTCCAAGAATTTGAGTTTGAATACCATTATCACAGATAGTAAATGGGTATAACATTTTAATAAAAGGTGTTTCTAAGATTACTCCTGAATTTAAATTTCTTACCAATATAAAATAAGTTTTATAACAATATCCTTTATTACAAATTTTTACTTTTGGTAATTTATAATATATTATTGGTTTTGATCCATTTGTAGAACTTAATTTTTCAAAAGTTTTTTTATTATATTTTGTGGGTATTAATCCTTCTTGAATACAATTTTGGCCAGCACCAGTATCAATTAAAGCAAAAGTGGTAAAAAAAAATTCATCTTCTATTACAATATCTAATTTTACCAACCATTTTTAATAATTAACCTGATTAATTATATTAACATATTCTTCATCATTTTGTTCTTTGATAATAATTCTTTTTTCATTATTACTAGTAGAAGGTGTATGTGAATTATTTAGCTGTATGGTATTATTCAATTATATCTTAAAAGTTTCTTCTTTAAGAATGTTTGTTCTATTTTCCAAAGTTTTTAATTGAGTAATTTCTTTATGCAAATTTTTAATTTCTTCTTGTAATCCTTTAATAGATACTTCTCTAGGTGTATTAAATCTATCATAAATTTCCTTAAAATTATATGGAGTATAATTCTTTGGTTCTCTATTTCCAATCATATCTTTTAATTTTTTTTAATAAATTCTTTTATCTTCAGGATTATCAATTTTCTCAATTAAGTCTAAAAGAAATTCTTATTCATTAGTTAGCATATTTATTTTATCACAATTACAACTTCCTATGCATTCACAACTATCTGACTCAGTTTCATTTTCACTATTACTAATAATATTTAAACCATTTTCTGAATAGTCTGAGATTTCTGATTTTGAATCCGACGACTCCTTTATTAGAATTTTCATAATTTTATTTTTTAATTCATCTGAAATATCCAAATTATTTATTTTTTGTTTAGCTTTACAATTTTTAGAATAATGTCCCTGTTTTCCACAAGTATAACAGATTACTATATCTTTTTTATTCTTTTTAAAATTTCTTTTTCTTTTCTTAAAAGTATTTTTAACAACTAGTTGTGCTTCTTTAAATTTATTTTCATTTTGATTATACCTTTTAGAATACCTTTTCTTACATCCACTTTTTTTCTTTCTAGATTTAACTTTATATTTTGATGATGGAGCTTTTATTGTTTTATAACCATATTGTTGACAGAAAGATCCCAATTCTTTTCTTCCTACTAAATTATCTTTCTTTAATTTAGATTTAAATTTCATATCTGACCCAATTCTTTTCTTCCTACTAAAGTATCTTTCTTTAATTTAGATTTAAATTTCATATCTGAACAAATTAATAAACCTTCGTGATTAATATAATTTATTAATTGACCATAAGTTAAATCATGATAGGGAATAATACCATTATATTATTCTCTCAACTTTTCTCTAATTCTATCAGTAAATAATTTAGGTAAACCAGTAACAAATCTTTTTTTCCAATAAAGATTATTACAGTCTTCTCTAGTCATTACTTTAGTCAAAAATAAATCTTTATACCAACGAAAATCTTGAAGTTTAGGATAAGTTAAATTTTGTAATATTTCAGAATTTCTATCTTGATAAATTCTAGGGTCTCCTACAAATCCTTTTAATATTGCAAAAAGTAAAGTTGGAATAATATCATCTTCTTCAGTTTGTATCTTCTTGGGATACGTAATAATCCCACCAACCTTTTAACTAACCAGTAAAGCCTGCTACTAATACTTGTAACACTTGTATTTTAGAATTATTTTTTGATCTTACGGCAGTAGCTGCCATAGACATTTCTTGTAACAAATTTATTATTTGATATTAAGCTAAACCATCTATATCACATTCACAAACAGACTCACCATCATATCTAGCCTGTAGTATATCTTTTCTTTCTTCAAATTGTGTGTCAGGGGGCGTTGGTCTTGAATAATAATTTTTTGTTCTTGGCAAAGGAGTGTATGCATTAAATTTAATTTTTTGAATAGATTGTTCTTCCCTATTTTGATCAAATTGATTTACCAAATTCTCAATATCGCTTATTTCAGTTTCTGTATCTGAATCTTTATTTATTACTAAAATATGTTTACTTTTCATATCATCTACAATATTTAATTGTGCTAATCTAGCTTCAATTTTATCCAATATAGACTCTTCCTTTTTTAGATTAATTTTAATTCCAGGTTCACAAGGTTTAAATATTGGTGTTTCTATTCTAGATATTGAGGCTTGATTAGTTTTTGGTACTGTTTGTTGTGGAGATTGTACTACACAATGAAGTCAGAATTCCATAGATAATCATAAACAGAATAAATAAACAGACTTACGGTTTATGTGCAACGGAAGCTTGTTTATGGAATGGATCTGATCTATGAGAGAAACCGGATCGTTCTGGTTGCCTTTCCTATGAGTGTATGAATACACTGAGTACGGGCTATATCCGTGAATTCTTCCGACGAACGAAGAAGTAATCGTGTTTTATCGGTAGGGACGTTTTCCCCAGGAATAGAAAGGGAATCTCTACGATTCTCTCTTGTAAGGAAATAGAGAAACTTCTTCTCTATTTATAGTGGAAATCCCAACTTCCATCTATATATAGGGTCAGACCAAATTACACATTTGGTCCCTGTAATTTACACATAATTACAGTTTAGTCCCTGCCATTCCAAAATGTCATGGGCGGACCAAAAACCAACATCTCCCACTCGTACATGACAAGACACACTTTCATTGCGATTGAACACACATACTTCTTTCAGTTCTTGTTCGGCGAATTCACGCGACCAGTCAACGTAACGGTTAAACCTTGAAGCTCTCCTTCATCGTTCCACCTTTAGCTTAACGTGACTTCCCCCTAGTCCATTTTCCATGATCACTAGTTTTCGACTCACTTTTGATCTCACAAAAACATTCATATACACTACATACCTTTTCCATGAAAAAGTATTGAGCTCGAGTGTTATATGTTTACTAAGTGACATGTTACTGAAAATGTACTTCCTCTCTATAAATAACCTTCCACCATATGTCTAATGCTTATCTGACTGCTCCTTATATGCCCGTTCATAGCTAACGAAGCCTAGTTTAGGGTTCCAATCAAGTTAATCATCAGACATACCCTTCTTGTTATTTACAAGAGTTTTTAAGGGTGAACTTGAAACTTATAGTTTCATTTGGGTCTCACATTAGGAAAGTTGAGATCAATTTTCTTCTTTCCATCCCTTGGTCAGCTTTTACACATATTACTAAAATATGCCATAGTGTTAATCCACTTAGGACGTATGTTTTATAAACACTATGCGAAAGCATTCAGTCTCCGAATACGACTCATGTATCAAGACCTCTAGTCCACTTTTAAGCCTTTCACAGGACAACTTTCGGTATAAACGAAATAATGATATTACGCAAAATATCACATATGGAGTAACTCACACTCCCACTTTTACCTATGAACACACAATTCATAGTAAAAGATTCATCCATGTGAGTAGATGACATTTCGTCAACATACTGAACTATACTCAATAGCTCTATGTGTATCGCTTTAAATAGTGAATGTATTTGAACACAACAAATAACTCACATTCTATTCCAATAGAATTTGCCAAAGTTATTATAACAGTTCAAAAACAACAACATGTTCCTATAACCTACGAAGACCAAATTCCAAAATCTGTTTACTAAAAACATTTGGAACTATTGGCATTGGTAACGAATCTGCAATCATATTACCAGTTGGAACATGCACTAAACTTATTTCTCTTTGTGCTATTTTGTCTTTAACAAAATGATATTTCATATCGATATGCTTGCTTTTTCCATGATAACAAATATTCTTGGAATAAGCTATCGATGCAGTGCTGTCGGAATAGATAGTCGTATATTTCCTTTTAGGCAATAGATCCAAAAGATCTATGAAGCGAACCAAAACGCTTCTAGTACTGCAGCTACATATATCGACTCCATAGTCGATAATGCCACGCAAGTTTGTTTCTTGCTACACCAGGAAAATGCACAATTTCCTATAATGAAAATATACCCAAACGTGGACTACCTCCCGTCTTTATCAGTTCCGTGATCAGCATCTATTTATCCCTTTAACTGCAGATCCTTTTCCTTGGTAATAAAGGGAATAATTTGAAGTCACCTTCAAATATCTCAATATCATTTTCACTACTGCCCAATGCTTCAAACCTGGATCAGTCTGATAACGGCTTGCGAGACCCACTGTAAAACTTATATCAGGTCGTGTACAAATCATAGCATACATCAAGCTACCAATTGCACACCTAAAAGGAATTCTCTCCATCCTTTTAGTCTCTTCTGGAGTCGTGGGACACATACTTGCATTCAGTTCCGTACCTTATGCAATAGGGGTTGGATCGGGATCACAGTGAGCCATATCAAACAATTCTAAGATCTTATTGATATACATCTCTTTGTGAAAAAGCCAATAATCTCTTAGATCGATCTCTTGAGATCTTAACCTCAAGAATGTAACTAGCTTCTACTAGATCCTTCATCTCAAAGTTAGAAGACAACTAAGTCTTTACTTTCTAGAGTAAGGAAGTGTCATTTCCTGCTAACAAGATATCGTCAACGTATAATGTTAGAATGACAAACTTCCCTCCGTTTTCACGCTTAATGTAGACACACGAGTCTGCATTAATCACCTTAAATTGCATTGATATAATCATTTCATGGAAATGAAAATACCATTGTCTTGAAGACTGCTTAAGGCTATAAATTGATCTTTTCAACTTACAATCCTTATGTTCTGGTCTCTGGACAATGAAACCATATAGATTTCTTTGTTCATTTCGCCATTTTAAGAACACAGTCTTTACATCCATTTGATGTAATTCAAAGTCCATACATGCTACAAAAGCAAGTACTTTTCTTATAGCCATGAAACGGACAACAGGTGAAAAAGTTTCCTGAGAGTCAATTCCTTCCTGTTGTGTAAACCCCTTCGCAACCAGCTGACTCTTAGTCTGGATAGGTTTCCTATCCGCTGATTGCTTTATCGTATATACCCATTTATTCCCAATGGCTCTACGCCCTTTGGGCAGGTCAACTAGTTCCCAAACTTTGTTGATCCACATTGACTCCATTTCACTTTCCATTGCTTTAATCCATTCTTCTTTCGTTGGGGATTCCAATAACTCTCATATGTTAGTTGGAATATCTTCAATTTGAGCTACGATCAAGAGAGCTTCGCTATCAACTAAATGACGGCGTCGCTGGATATTTCCCCTCTATGATCGTCTTAGAGGTTCTGCTTCTTGATAAACAAATCTTATATATTCATCAAGATGTTGGGCAGAACTCCCACTGGGACCACTCGCACTGGGATCTATATCCATATTCACACTTGAATTTGGAATAAGACTCCCACTCAAATCAAGACCACTCAAGTTAGGGTCAGGATTACTCAAATCCGCTTGTGAAGGTTGAAAAACATCATTTTCTTCCCTTTCCCTTACATCTCTGAAGTTTCAGACTCTTGAGTTTTAAAGAAGGTGAATTTCTTATCCACTTCTCCCAGCTAAGGAAATTCATTCTCTAAGAATGTGACATCTCGTAACTCAGATTCTGTTATTTGACCATTCTCAGTCTCTCCCACTAGAACATATCCTTTGGAGAGATCAAGATATCTTCTAAAGATACCTTTCTTGCCTCTTGGGCCTAGCTTGCCATGCTTGCTAGATGTATCACGAACATAGGTAACACATCCCTATGGTCGCAAATGGTTCAAATTGGGCTTATGGCTCGTCCACAATTTACAAGGCGTGGTTTCAACGGATTTAGAAGGTACTCTATTGAGTACATATATGGTAGCCAATAGTGCGTCTCCCCAAAAGGAGATAGGCAAATTGGCTTCAGCCATCATAGAACTCACCATCTCTAAGAGGGTTCGATTTCTTCTTTCCGCTACTCCATTTTGTTGTGGAGTCCTAGGTATTGTCAACTGATGTTCAATACCTGTTTCATCATATAAAACTTTAAATTCCTCGGAGAGGTACTCTCTTCCCCGTTCGGTCCTTAAAGCTTTGATTCTCTACTCTAATTGATTTGCAGCTAGAGCCATAAATCTTTTGAAACATGCTAATGCTTCAGATTTATGTGCAATCAAATAGACATGACCATACCTTGTATAGTCGTCTATGAATGTAATGAAATAGTACGTACCATGCCTTGCCCGAACATGCATTGGGCCACAGATGTCAGAATGGATTAGTTGCAATGGTTGGTCAGCTCGCGTAGCTTTACCAAATGGTTTTCTTGTCATCTTTCCTTTTAAGCAGCTACCACAAGTTAGGAGATCTATTTTTGATAAATCAGCCAACAAACCTGCTTTAGCCAATCGTACTAAATGATGTTGACCAATGTGACTAAGTCTCGCATGCCACATCTTTGAAATGCTAACATTATCCAGAGATGAGTTAACAGTAAAGGAAAAACTATTATGACACACATAATTTGGATCCAAATCCAAAACAATAAAACCATCCAACAAATGTCCACCACCAAAGCAGATATTGTTTAGAAAGAGACTAAAATTGTTCAATTCAAAAGAGAACATGAATCCCAAATTCATGAGGGCAGAAACAGATATCAAGTTCCTTTGAATTCCTAGGAGCATAGAGGACATCTTTAAGAAATAGTGGTCGACCACCATTCAAGACCAGCTGACAACAACCAATCCCTAAGACTTCCTCTTTAGAGTTGTTTTCCACGTATATCCACTTAGTTCCCGGTGGAACACTGCAGAACTCAACAAAAGAATTTCGATCCTTTGTTATGTGGTCTGTTGCTCCTGAGTCTCCGATCCATAAAGGACGAGATTCGGTTTGGAAAACAGAACTTGAAACAAATGTATAACACTTATACACTTCGGTAACATTTACCTTAGGAGCTGTGCAATCTTTTGCAAAAAGCCCCTTCTATCTGCGATTGTAACATTTCACCCTAGAAATGTTAAAATCTTTCATGCCCTTCTTTTGAACTGGAACACTGCCCGCCGATCTCTTTGCCTTCTTCTTGAAGAACCTCTTGTTCCTCTCCTTGGACTTCAGACCATGACTTGAATTAGCCATGTGAAACTCAGATTTCACACTAAGAGAGGCCAGACGGTCCTCTTCCAGTTCAAGATGACGAACTGCATCGTCAAAGGTCTTAATGTCCTTGGTATGGGTTAGGTGCAACTTCATATGCTCCCACCCAATCGGCAGAGAACGTATCACAGCTTGAACTTTCTGCTCCTCAAGAGCATAATTCGTACTAAGCAAGTGTTTTATACGTGAAACTTTTTCACAATATCATCATTCATCGCACTAAGCATGGTGATGTGGGTAGATGATTTCTTCCTATTCCAGGCTTGATAAGCCTAAAGGTCCCTCTTTGTTTGGGCGGTGTTACCCTCTGCATGAGGAAACATTATTCTCTCCAGAGTGTTAAGAACCTCTTGTTCTTCAATTATGTATTGGACTTTCATAGCCCAAATTTTATAATTGTCACCGTTCAAACGAAGGTCCCTTATTTAGGTAAGCAACTATTGCTTTTGAAGCAGTTATTGAAAGACCGTTAAAGACAAAAGTAGCACTGATAAGTAAGCGATACACCATATTTATAATAAGATCATTTAAAACTAAAAATAGTGTTTGGTTCACGTAAAATCGAACATCCATGCGCAATGCATCGAGTCACCATTTACATAGGCTAATACAAACACCATATTAGGTTTAAATTTCTAATAATAAATATATATTTAGTTTTGTTTTAGATTATATTTTAATTTATTTAACATTTATACTTCTCTTAAGTATAAAACTAATGAGTAATATAACACTTAGTTATAATCTCAAACTAAATAAATTAAAAAATTACTAAAACAAATAACTAAAATAGCAATGTTTAACAAATAAACATTTTATAATACCATAAAAATATCCAACATTTAGTCAAAATTACCACCACAATAAAAACTTAAGCACAAAGCCCTTCAATACAAAATTGAAAAACGAAATCAACAAGAGAAAGAGTGAAAAATGAAGAGCGCAATCTTCATTTACATCGAGTGGAACTATCTCAATTTCTTTTAAGGCGACTGGGATCATCTCTACGAACTTATAGTAGATATCCAAAAACATGTTCACAACACCCTTAATAACAGCATCTAGACATGGGCGATGAACCAACTTGTTACTTCTAAGTAACATGGTTCTAGGATTATAAGATAACTTAGCTCCCGTTTTATCCAAGGTCAACACAAACACTTTGCACTGGGATACATAATCCTATTCAGGAACTAATCCATCAATGGAGTCCACTAGTTCGTCAAAATCAGAATTTTCTCCAAAATAGAATTTCTTAACGTGCTTTTCACGAAAAGCATTTTTTGCAAATTTTAACATTTTTAATTTATCAATTCCAAAGGAAAATCTCATTGCCAGACAAGCTCTTGGATTTCCCGGTTTTAACGCATTAAACCGCTCCAAAACTCTAACAATATTCCCTTCCTCCAACGGGGAATACCATTTAAGAAAAGCTCATCTTCAAGTTTTGGATAGTCCTCGTCTCCTCGTGAGACTGGATTATTTTCACCGTTTTTACGAACATTTTCATTTCTACAACATATATAGAAATAACCAAAACTTGTTAATGATCAACCAAAAATCAGTATATAAATACACAATAGATATGCTGAATTTTCTTGAATTTATGAAACATAAATTAAGCATTTATACACAATAAATACTAGTAAATTTAGTTTAAAAATATCAAATGAATTCCAAAAATTCATCAAAATATACAAAAAATTCAAGAAAAATGGAAAAATTCATTCTGGAAAAAATTTGCGAAATTTGGACGCCGGAAACCGCCGCACGCACGCACACGCACCTTCCGGATCTGTTCCACGCGCCACCACGCGCAGGCACGTGCCCTCACGCGCTCCATGGGTACAGCTGACTCACGCGACACGTGGCACCCTGTGATTGGCGCTGACGTGGCACACTTGCCACGTGTCATCATATGATTGGGTCAACGAATGACATGGGTGATGACATGGCATACTGATGTGGCACTCCCTTGACACGTGTCATCATCCTATTGGGCCGAAGTGATGACGTGGTAGATGATGTGGTACGATGACGTGGCAGAATCACAACTGTTTTGACACGTGGCGACATGCTATTGGTCCACGTTTTCGACACGTGGCGGTTGACCATTTCAGGAGCAGTTGACTTTAACACGTGTTCTAACGTGATTGGTTAGACTTTTCAACCGTCAGAAAAAATCAACGAATCGCGTAGCGCCACGTGTCCCAATCCTTAACTTCTCCCCACCCTTTGGAAACAAACTCCACTCGCGGTGTGGAGAGTGAGGGCCACACGCCGCCTTCTGGGCCTCCGTTGGTCGTGAAATTTGACATTCCGACTCGATTTTTTGTGCTGATTTCAGTGGTGTGGTTAGATTTACGAAATTCCGAAAAAAAATTTTGACACTTTGTACTGTTGGATTTAATACGGTATCGTTTTGACTCGGACAACAATGCAAATCCGTATCAAAACAAACAAAAACGAATACAAAATTAACAGAAACATATTCTTGTCATGGAATATCAGATTTTAATGTCTACGGAATCATTTTGATATGGATTTCAATATAAATCCGTATCAAAAAGAATGAATATGTATTGAAACGAATCAATACGTATTCAAACGAATAAAGAAACGTATTCTTATTCACGGATTTCCATAAACCAAGATATGAACACATCAATTTTTCATGGAATACCAGAAAACTAGATTCGAATACCTCAATCTGTAAACCTTTCGGCTCTGATACCAATGAAGTCAGAATTCCATAGATAATCATAAACAGAATAAATAAACAGACTTACGGTTTATGTGCAGCGGAAACTTGTTTATGGAATGGATCTGATCTATGAGAGAAACCGGATCGTTCTGGTTGCCTTTCCTACGAGTGTATGAATACACTAAGTACGGGCTATATCCGTGAATTCTTCCGACGAACGAAGAAGTAATTGTGTTTTATCGGTAGGGACGTTTTCCCCGGGAATAGAAAGGGAATCTCTACGATTCTCTCTTGTAAGGAAATAGAGAAACTTCTTCTCTATTTATAGTGGAAACCCCAACTTCCATCTATATATAGGGTCGGACCAAATTACACATTTGGTCCCTGTAATTTACACATAATTACAGTTTAGTCCCTGCCATTCCAAAATGTCATGGGCGGACCAAAAACCAACACATTCAACTCTGTTAAGTTGTTCAGAAATAGTATTTAATATTTGATTAGAATAATTGTTTTGACAAATTACTTGCATTATTTCTTTAGTTGGATTATTTTCATTTATATCTATTTTTCTAAAAAGTGTTCCAATAAATGTTTCATCATTATTATTTATTATTATGTTTTCTAGAGGTGGATGAATAGATAAAACATATTCATTATTTGTAGTTTTCCAAAGTTTGACAATTTTATTACTAACATTAATTTCTCTAAAGGGATATTCTATATTATTTTATCTACAATAAAATTCAAACCAAGCAAATAAAGGAATATCTACTTGTAAATTTTCCATTTTCTTATACCAAAGAGTCCTGAATTCGTTCAATTGTTCTTTTGTAAAATTATTAAAATACCAATTACGTTTATCATCATTATAATTTGCATATAAATCTTGTTTTAAAAATTCTTTATTAATTTCAAATTTATTCATAATTAATTTAATTCAGTTATTATTATTCAATACAGAATTCCATTTGTGTTCTAGTTGGACTCAATGTATTATCATCCCTTATTTCTTCATAAATTGGTCTTGGAATATTATCACTAAAATCGACACTTGATAAATTCAAATTTCTTTCTGAATTAGTCCTAGGTAAAGTATTATTACTTGATAATGGCCTATTATTTGAATAAATAGATGTTCGAGTAGGTTGACTTAAACTGGATGAAAAATCTATTCTAACAGTTCCATTATTATGTTCAATAATTCTAGATGTTTGATTATTTATTTCTAATGGTCTAGGTTCATAAATTTCTGTTAAATCCCAAGTTCCTGATCTACTTATTTCATTCCAATTTAATCTTTTAGGTATTTGAATATTAGAGTGTGCTCTATTTGCGTCAAACAATGATGTCTCATTTCTTTTAAAATTTCTCTTTGATCTTGGATTAAGAGTAGTGGTCATCACTTTATAATAAATCCTATATATTATAGCAATAGATCTAACATTTTCTTTAAATTCCAAATTTTTTGTTTTAATAGTCAAAGTTAATGTATCTAAAATATTTGGATCAAATAAACTAATAGAAAATCTAGGATAACAATTAAAATATACGGGTCCATTTGCCAAATTTGTTTCAGCCATAGCAAGAAAAGAATTAGTAAAATTAATAAGTCTTCCACCACGTAAACACATCAAAACAGGATATCAAGTCCTAATCTAAACAAAAGTTTAATAGCAATTTGTACAAAACCAATATGTAAAAATTTATATTTTTTCAATTTATGTTCATTTATTGTTTTTTTGAAAATAATTGAATATTCTCATGTTCTTGATTTATAGCAACAGTTTGCTCAGCAGTTTTAATAACATAATCAGTCAAAAATTCAAATGTTCCAACAGAATAAATTTTACTAATATCTTGCTTTGGTATTGTCCAATCCATCAAATCATTTTCTATTTTACTAATACTTATTTCCATTAAATTAATTTCTTCTTCAATGTTATTATCATAACTATTCCTGGAATTAGAACCTAGTTCACGATTAGAAATTATTCTTGCTATTCTATTCATTTTAAATCATATACTTGTTAAATCTATACTCAGAAATAAGATAGTTAAATTAGAACCTGTTGATGAATAACAGGACCACCCAGCGTATCGAGACCAACTGGCTCTACTGGCTCTTATGGCTGACAAAAGCTACGCCTTCAGGGCTGACCAACGTTTCATCATCAACGGGACCAATCTTCACTATCAAATTACTTTGTATAAACTTAACAAACATAAAATCTAAAAGGATTAGTTCAACAATAAAAATTGTCACTTTTCATGGCATAGGCACCACAAGAAGTCAAATGACCAAAGTACCCTTCCTCTGAAAGATACCAGCTTTCCAAACTATAAGATTACTAAAATACCCTTCCCTTTCATGAACATCAAATGACAAGGAGAATTCAATTCGGGCAAAGTCCTCTGCTTCGCAATGGAGTCAAAGTAAGTCCCTGGAGAACCAATCCAATATGGGCAAAGTCCTCTACTTCGCAATGGAGTCGAAGTATGTCCCTAGAGAACCAATCCAATCTGGACAAAGTCCTCTGCTTTGCAATGGAGTCGAAGCACGTCCCTGGAGAACATCAAACAGATTCGGGCAAGTCCTATGCTTCACAACAGAGTCGAAGTAAGTCCCTGAAAAATCAAGTTAGGCAAGATCGCTGTTTCACGAGTCAACTGAGACAAGTCCCTATGAGCATCATAGCAAGTCAACATGAGGAGAACCCCCAGGTACAACCTCTCTTCCTTCTCAATTGTGAGACCAAACTCAAATCGGGCACAAGTGATAAGGTCGGTTTTTGACCTTATCTTTTAGGCAATTTCGTGGTTTGAACGGCAATTTTTAGAGTCCTTTGTGTGAATGTTTGTTTGGTTTTTGCATATTTTGTGATTTTTATGTTTTGGTTAGATTCTCATAACTTTTAGCATTTTTCGTGTTTTTTAGGGGTGTTTTGTAATTTTGGATAATGTGTCAATTTTGTGGTCCATGGCTTTGGTGCTGTTATGTTTCTTTATGTTTGTTTTGGTCAGGCATTATGGCCCAGACCGAAAGTTGGAGCGATGGCGGCAAAGAAGAGTTTGAAGTACTGAAAAGCAAGGTGGCACGGCATGCCGCAATAAGGGCATGGCGTGCCATTCCAGCGTGCCAAGGGACGGAATCCAGTGGATCGGCACGAAATCGTGCCACCACCACCAACACGGCATGCCAACCCTAAATTTACATAGCACGGCGTGCCACCACCACCAACACGGCGTGCCACCCCCAAATCTGCACAGCACGGCGTGCCACCTCCACCAGCACAGCGTGCCAAGCTCCGGAATTCTGCTATTGCCCTACTTTCATCTTTTCTGTTTTGTGGTTTTAACCTAGCCGTATAAATAGGTTATTTTCTAAGTTGTATGGATCTTTTTCCAGACTTTTAAAGTGTAAAGCACAAACTTGTAGCTAGGTTTGATTGCTTGAACTCTTTTCTTTGAGTTTGAACCCTCAATTGGTAGAAGTTTTGCATTGAACCTTCCCCTTTTGCGACGTTCTTGGTTCCGAATTGAGTTCATCTATAGAGGTACACCCCAAGCATCGTCACACCATTGGAATCCGGTTAATCGGACCAAACGGGCATAAGTTCCTCTTCTTCTCTTTTGTAATTCGATTAAGTTAGTTTTTGATTCCGCAATTGATTATGTTTGGTTGTAAACATTAAATTCTTATCATCGTTCTTGATTAATACAATTGATTGCAATTTAATTTCAATTTTTACACATTTTCTTTATACAATTCCTTTAATGATAATCTAGTCTCATAAGATCTTAATTTATTAAGTTCATATTTGTGGCATTACCTAGATTGACGCCTAGGAAACCATTAGTATTGATGGCACTGTGGAATTTACGTACTCCTATTTTCTGAGCTTTAGAATTAGACCACATCTAAACAAGGGAAACCGGCTAAGGACCTAAAAGATCTAGACACGCTAGGTTGAATTATCGAAAGAACATAATTAAGGGTTAATTGTTGAGTTAAATTCATCTATTTTAATTAATTGATAAAACCATCTCCAATAGCATTCATAGGTCAGTAAACCGCCAATTAATAACCCAAATTCAAGTGCTAAGTAAGCTGGGATAGATCAACTAGGAGTATGATAATTTAGTTGTTAGCATAATCAGACCCAAAATTAAGTTTCGCCTAGGACACGCAAGGCACCCGAGTAGTTTAGTGTTTGCAGAATATTTTTCTCTGTGGGATTGATACCTGGACCAACTAGAATTATTACTTGTCAATGATAGGTACACTGCCTTAGTTGTGCGATTCTAGGTTTAGTTTCACTACATCGCCTAGGATCCACCAACAAGCACCTGTTTAAGTCGACTTTGGTCACGCGAGGGGCAGCCTATGAGCACGGTTTTTTTTTCCCAACCTCGACGATGAAAGCCCTTATTACCTTTTTCACGAATAAACATGAGGTAGATTCAAAAAAACTGGAATGACATCAAAGATGTCTCGGATGACCCGAAGAAGTGTGACAAGTCTTGGTGCAGAACCCCAAAGAAGGTCAAGTGAGCACTTAAGAGAACTGGAGAGAAAAGTGAGAAAGGGCGAGAAATGTGAATCTGGCCACTATAGCTACTCAGCTATAGTACCCTACAGCCGCTTGGCTGTAGTACAGCCACCCAGCTATAGGCCACTACAGTCGCTCGACTGTAGTTACTAGAATTAAATTTCTTTCTTAAATAGGGCAAAATTTGCCATTAATCCAGGATTTTAACCTAAATTGGAACATATAAAAGCTAGAGATGAAATTAGGTAAAAACAATCATCAGAAAGAAGGATCCTGTAATCAATCACAAAAAAATTAGGGTTTTTGAGATTTTAGAGAGAGAAAGAAAGAAAATCAAACAATTCAATCTACAATCATCAAAACTTTAATTTAATCTATATAAATGATTAGGGTTCTCTGAGAATTAACATTCTAGAGTGATTCTGATCAACTTGGTGTGCATTAGGATCGATTCAGGGTTTCGTTCGAGCTTTGGAGAAATCATGGGCGATTTCGGGTTGTTCGTGATTCTAAGGCATTTTCTAGCATCTGAATCTGTTTCCGGTAATCCAAAACATTGGAACATAGACAAGGTATACTCTGAGAGGCCCTAAAAACTCATTTTGGATTGTTCTGGGTGTTGGTTGTATGTGATTTTGTGTTTTTCTCAAAGCTGGAAGCGAACCCATCTATAGCCGCCCCATTAGATGCTTACAGCCGCTCGGCTGTACTCTGATGACTATAGTGGCACGGCTATAACCTATAGTGGCATGGCTATAGTCTTCTGATTACAGCCCCTTGGATGTAATCTCCAGGGCAAAAGCTCCGAATGCCCTAAATCGACCGATAACACTTCCTTTCTCAAATTAAATCTGTTTTTCATTGATAATATAGGTCAAACCACATCCACATATGATTATATTCACGGTTTTTGGATTTTTGATTGATGGATGTGGGATTGAATGTTGATGATTTTAGGTTTTTAGGGATTTTCGGACTCGTTTGATTTGATTTGGATCTATTTTGTGGAATTTTATGAGTTTCCAGAAGCCCTAGATTGCCCGAAATCATCAAAGTTCTAAAACGATTTTCAAAATGAGAAAGAAGACCGGATTGCTGATTTTGGAGCACTACAGCCGCTCGGTTGTAGGTGTTATAGCTGCCCTAGCCACTACAGTGGCGTGGCTGTAGTTTGAGAAGCAGAATTACAGTTTTGTTCTTTTTAGCCTTTAACTAGTAATTTTGCCTCTCTTTTCAATTCAAAAAGGATTTTGGTGTGTTTATGTTTTTGAACCCTAGATGGATGTTCAATTTAGGCCCACTCACGAACGGAACCCCTGGGTTCTGGGTACCCAACCCACTAAAAGATGGAAAATGCATGTAAATGAGCCAAACCATTTTCAAAATTGGTTTTCATTCACAAAATCTGCAGGGCGTTTCCTAAAACGTTTTCCAGGTCTAATCAAGCAGTCATCCAGACTCCTCGATTATTCCCCCTTATGCATGATCCCATTTCCCAAAATACCCTTATTCTGTCTTACATGAGTCCTTGGTGTGATTTGTTTATTTATTCTAACCGTATTTGGATGTAGCTTTCTATTTTCATTTTTATTTTTGATGTATTTAATAGATTATTTCGTGTATCTAGGCGGTTGTACCTTTTTAGATTATCATGTCATAGGCGGTTGTAAATGATGAGGATGAGAGTTTTTTTTCTTTTTCGGGTTGTATAATTTGGCCAGTACTTTACTTTTCCTGCACTTTTATTTTTCTGCACTTTATTTGTGATTTATATTTATGTCATTTGCATGGGCAATAACTAAAATTAAAAGAAGATAAAATGGGTAGAATTAAGTGAATGTCATATCGTATTATGAAATAATAATTGAAAACATGTTGAGGATTAGTAGATATGTTGCTCGAACCCTGAATCTCTGGATCAAGTACTAAGTCTACACTTGGTTGGGAGCCGTACCGGAATTTCTCGGATGAGCTAATCTGGGTGGTGACTTTGTATTTGATCAAGAAATTTAGGTTTCGAGATCTTTAAGTTCAAATTGGGATTTCCTAAAAAAAAATCTGTTCCAAAATTCACACTTAAAATCAAGCCTTCTACAAAATGAGTTTTCTCAATAAAATGAGAGATTTTTTTAAGAAAGATCTAAACCCATTTTCAAAACCACTCACACCTAAAAAGAAAATCCCGGGTTCCCACTTTACCGTGCGTTGCGAGAAATATCGTCTACTCATAACTGGTGCATTCACCTATGCGATGACCCGTTACCACATGGTAAGCACAGAAGTTGTCTTTTTTTGACTCAGATGGAGGAGCATATGGCTTCAAACTCTAAAGTAAACCAGCTTTCCTACACTTGACAAAGATGCGAGGCAAAGGCTCTACCCACAGGTTAGTGAGCCTCTGAGGAGTTACTAATTGTCTGCCTTGAGCTGCAGCAGCCACACCTGCTTCCATCGCCCAATCTAATACTATAGTCTGAGTTGGTTTTGAACTAGACCCAGCCAGCATGGTTGTGGAGCTACCAGCCTTATAACCTGGTGTCTATCCTCGGCTGCCTCGATAAGTGCTTGAGCTTTGTTCGTTCATTTGATCTTCCTTTTCATACCTTTCGATATGCTTTGCAAACCTCTTCAGCTTCATTTTCTCCTTATAAAGTGGTAAGCTACCATCAACCAGCTTCACAACAAGGGATTCCAACTTCGGAGCCCCCTCTACCAGTATTTAGACATCCATCCATCTCTTGTAATAACCTGTGAAAGATTCATTAGGTTTCTAACGAATCCTTTCTAAATCCTCCAGAGTAGTTTCCACCTGAGTGTTATAAGCATACTACTTCACAAATGCTTCAGATAACAGTTCCCATATGGAACAGGTATAGATTGGCATTTTCAAGTACCACTTAGCAACAGCATCTCTCAAGGTAGTCAGGAATAAATTCAGCAGGTGATTCTTTCCAATTCCCAAACTAGACATAATCTTCATATAACTTTCCAAGTGAGCCTCTAGTGGACCTTCTCTAGTATATGGGGGTAAAAACGGCATCTGAAAGCCTACTTGCAACGGTTCTCCCCCTTCTACCATCAGGGTAGCTGGGTCTGCCCACTTGATAGGATTATAATGCACCATCTCTTTCAACCTTGGCAGTAGAGCTTCATGATCAGAGAACTTCTGGCTGAGATGCTTTTCAGTAGCCGTCTCAATTGAGGCTTGCCTTGCCCTTACAAAAGCTTCATCTTCTTCAGACTGACGATCAATTTCTCGATGAGAAATGTCCACTCTACTACTACAAGGAATGTTCCCTCTGGTTCCATTCATCGCTTTGACAATGTATCTTCCACTTCTAATCAAAGCCGAGATTGGCTGAACAGTCTGACCTACATTGGTGGTCATCACAGCTTGCTTTTGTTCTCACAAAGTAGCCTTGAACTGGTCTTAGTTCAGCAGGGCATCCACAAAGGCATTCATGTCTAAAGGCGTCCCCCCCACTAGATCCATCGTAAGCCATGTCTATTCTATTCATTTCCTCTAGCACAAACTAACTATCAACTGGCAAAGAAGGTAACCGATCCCCAAATTCTTGCTCTGATTCCGACCCTGAATCGTCCCTAATCTCTTCCACAATGACTGCTTCTGGTTGAAATGACTAATTGGACTCTGATTCAACACGTACTAGTTAGTTTGAAGTTCGACTCCAAACTACACATCCAACATAGGTTTAGAACAGTGAATGGATGTCATGATTCTAGACATAACGTACTAAGTGACGAGTATGGTATGGTAGTGAAATGATCATGGTTGAATGATGTCTCATGAATGAGAATAATAATAAGGATGGTATTTATATTTTCACTTACTTTTTACTTTGGATGTTCTAAGAATACCTAATGCCATACGAAAGACCATGTAAGAAGGTCGCGTGTGAGCCATCACACGGATAGAGTTTCAGTGCTTTTAGGGCTCCCAGTGAATGTCATGGAATGGTCACGTGCGTACCGACACAGAGACAAAGATTCGACGCTTTGTAAGTCAATGAAGTGATATGAAATGGTCATATGGGGGCCATCCCATGGACAGAGTTTTAATTCATTTAGGGCATCCAACATGAAATGATGTTACAAACAAGTCACATGTGAATAGAGACATGGACAGGGGTTCGGTGTTCGTGGAACGCCTTGTATGATTTGGTAATGTCATGAAATTGCCCTATATGTGTAGTAATCTGGTACTCATGGAGTACCTCAAATGATTCAACAATGCCATAAGACAATCAGATGTGGATCGCGACACACAAACATGACTCCAGCATCACCATGACACCAACTGTGAATGAGCATGATGTCATGTAATGTTATCTTGTGATTTGCCACAAGAACATAGACCTAAGACTATTGTGGTCCTCTAGGGAATGAAATGGTCTAGTGAAATGGGCAAGCACAATCTGGTCCATGGGCAGTTTTGGGACACCCGATATGATATGAAATGAAATGAACATGATGGGCATTCTCAGAACGTCTTACATTAGATGGGATGAGATAAGATTATATGAATGTTCATGTCACACGAAATGCAAATGGATGCACAAAGATGTGGTTAGTATGCATGACATACGGGATGATGTCATGTATGTTTCATGGAAATGTCAACACACGAGATGTATGTGGCACACAATTAAAATGTCGTGGTTGCACAAAGATGTGGTTAGCATCAATGCCATACGCATGTTCATGTCTTGCAAATGGCTGCACAAAGATGTGGTTAGAATGGCACACGAATGATTATGCGTGTTTGATGTTTCATGAAAGGGTCAAATAAAGCCATCAGAAAACAAACATTAGCACATGTAACAATATGCTCACCCTCCCAACCTTATTCCTCCTTTCGATTAGTACGCATTCTTCCTAGGCGTTGGGTCTCTTTAGTACCAACCGGGGATGCCAAAGGCATACTCTCAATGTCCAATTTCATGTTTAATGTTTTGGTAATCCTAAGGTTAAGTTACTAAGTCATTACATGCGGGCCAAAGTCAAACCAAGGGTTGTATAGGTGCCCATATCGAAAATACACTCCTCCACATAGAACATTAGAGGTTCATGTGATGCTGTGAGTGGTTTACCCCTTTGGGTGCCTCCAATCCTGGCGGAAGAGGTAGGTCACCTTGTGGAATAAACCACGCTGATCAGTGAGTTTGAGGGGTTGAGAAGAAGAAAATGTCATACTATGCAATTAAGTAAAATATGGTACTATAAACTAGTGAATGATTGCAAGCGAGGTTATATTTCAGTAGTTGCCTAAGTTCCTTCAGTTTTTTATAAAAACATTTTAAGAAACCTTTTATCCCCAACAGAGTCACCACTGTGAGCAGACGACCTTTTTAAGAAAGCAGAACGTGGCAAAGCGAACTGGGGAAAAAAAAAAAGAAGAACTTGGATGTTTGATGTTGTTGAAAACGAGTTTGTATCTTGCTTAGGAAAACCACTGATTTGTTTGGAAATCCTTTTGTAGAAAAACCTTTTATTTGAATGTGAATTTTTGGGAAAAACTATTTTTGCATTTTAGAAAATCCCATTTTATTACTTAAAGATCTCAAAACCTAAATTTCAGGATCAGTGACAGAGTCACCACCAGAATAAGCTCATCCAAGAAATTCCAGTACAACTCCCTACCGAGCATAGACTGCCATACCTAATCCAGAGATTCAGGGTTCGGGCAACTTATCTATTCAACCTTAAGTCGCTTTCATTTTGAAGTTCATATTACAATATTATGCCCACTTTTGTTGTCTACCCATTTTATCTTTTGTTATTGATTAACCCATGCTCATGTAGATGATAGAAGTAAATTGCATAAAATTAAAGTGCAGGAAAGTAAACCATACATCCTAATCAAGCCAAAAATAATAGAGGCTGCTTATTACAACCCAAAAAGATAAAAACTCTCATCCTCACCAATACAACCGCCTAGATACATGAATATCTAAAAAATTACAATCGCCTAGGATACACTAGCTGATCTATTAAATACATCTAAATAAAAATAAGAAGAAATAAAAAGCTACAAAACAGATGGGTTAGTGCAACTATATCACAAACACAAGTGGGACTCATAACGGGACCACATGTGGAATCTCAGGAAAAGGGAGCATGCATTTAGGGGATAACCGAAAACTCCAGGCGACTTGCTCGATTAGACCTGGAAAAAGAGTTTTAGAAATGCCCTATAGGTTTTTGTGCTTGAAAACAATTTTGCAAACAGTTTGGCTCGGTTACATGCAAGTTACTTCATTTCAGTGAGTCGGGTATCCTGGAACTTAGGGTTTCATTTGTGGGGGTTCCTAATTCCAAACATCTATCTAAGGCCTAAAGCAGTAAACACATCAAAAAAAGTTTGATTCTAAAGATAACATCACGCGACGATATCCATATGAGTCGTCCCGTGATTCTGCCTCCTTCTGGGAACTATAGCCGTGCGGCTCTAGTTAGAGCCGCATGGCTATAGCCACTATAGCCGTGCGGCTGTAGTGTTTAGAACCCGAAATTGGCTTTCTTTGTTTCGTAAATCACTGTTTTGACTCGTTTCGATGATTTATGAGGATTTCATTGAACTTGGGGGTCTGCTAAAGCTGGACAGTGGATCCGATTTGGATCGAACAATGCCGGATTCTAAAAAAGCGAAATCAACAAAAGCCAAATCTCACATCAACATCATTGTTAAACCGAAAACCATAATTCTAAATGTAACGGATATGGTTGGAACAAAATAGTTCGTAATAGAACCATCAAAACGGGAAACTAACTGCATTCTACTGATTTAGGGTGTTTCGGGTTTCTACTCTGAAGAACACAGCCGTGCGGCTATAGTGTTATAGCTGCATGGCTATAATCAAACAGACAATTTCTAGAAATTTTATAAAACACAGAAAGCACACAGTAAAAGCAATCAAATAGGAGTTTAAGGCCTCTCAGAGCTTACCCTTTTGATGTTCCAGTGTGTTTGACGGCTGGAATTGGATTTGGAAGCTGAAATCTGCTTAGAACTTCACGAACGTCCCACAATCCTCGAATACATGTCAGAATCAATCCAAACAAAACTAAGAATGACCTGAACAAGTGAAAGTGTGACTGGAAACTCTCATCCTAGGTGTTTCTAATTTGTTTTCCCTCTGTTTCTATCTTTTTTTTCATTTGATTTTCTCTTCTCTCCTTTGGTTTTCTTTTTTCTTTTTAGAATGATTTTTCTTTCTGTGTTCTCTCTTCTTTATTTCTATTCTTGTCTTTTTCCATTTTCTGTGTTCTTCTCCTCTAAAAACCTAGAATCCCCGCTTTTTATTCCTCTAATTTAGGAATCCAAACCATAGTTAAAGAATAATTCTGGTTGTTTAGGAATAATTTGATCGTTTGTTAGAGCCGCGCGGCTGTAAGGTTACAGCCGTGCAGCTATAGTTGTGAAACTACAACCGTGCGACTCTAATCAAAGCTAACAAGGCTCTTCTTAAATTCTACTCTCACGCCCAATCTCTCTAATCACTCGAAGGACCTGTCTCGGGGGTTTTGGCTCAAGGACTATTCGGTTTTCGGAGCGTTTGAGACATTTTAGGCAATATTCAGCTCCTTTTCAAATGCTACTCACGGTCATCTATCTTAACAAGTAACATAGGATTTTCATCACAGAGGTCATGAAAACCTATGCTCACAGTGCCTTGACAAAATAAGCAAAAAAATGTCTTTGCGGAATAAGGGCAAATTATGTCTTTGTAGCAAAGTTTGTCTTTATAGAATAAGGGTAAAGTGTGTCTTCATGAATGTAAGCGGTGGAATTCTCCACAAAAAAAAAGCTTTAAGTCATACGAGTGTAGTTACAGTCATGCGACTGTAAGTCCATTGCAGGTAGCAGAAGCCCATACCATGAAAGAAGAAAAAAGGGGGTGATGGGAAGTGCATTTATATGGCTGCAGCTAGAAATCAGAGAGGGAGGAGAGAGAGGTATAAAAGGAGAAGAAAAGGAGAGAGAAAGAGGCAGATAATTGGGATTGAGAGGAAGAGATTGAAAGAAGAGAAGGGAAAAGAAAAAGAAGAAAAAAACCAACCAAACACCATCACTTTCTTCTAATCTTTTTCTTTCAATTCTGGTGTGATAATTTTAAAAACTTGATAGAAATCATAGGTTAATAACTTGACGCACCAAATTTAATCAATTCCAGACCCTTAACTCACTAAAATCTGTGACTCTTTGGAGATTTTGGACTTGTTTTGGAACCTTGACACATAAAGGAGGAGGAGCAATTTGAAGCCAATTCAAGGCGTTTCTCGGGGCAAATCGACGGTGGTTTTGCTCAATAAGGGTAACTACACTTGAATCCTTTGTTTTACTTCGCCTTCTGGGTGTTTTGGTCCATTTACGTGCATAAAAATTCATGTTTTTGGTCTGCTATTTCTAGGCAGGAAGAACAGTCGTACGACTGTTCTTGTAGCAATGAACAGTTACACGACTCTAATTACAGTCGTGCCACCGTAGCTATAGTCCTACGACCGTTCTTAGATTCCACCGCTATCTCTTTTTCGTTTAAATAATTTTGGCGATTTTTTGCATTTGGGTGAATTACAGCCATATGACTATAGTTATATTCATGTGACTGTAGTTACAGCTGCATTGCTGTAATCACAGCCGGGCGACTGTAATCTTCCTCCAGGAGCATAATATCCAGAAAAATCCATAAAAAATCATAAAAAATCACAAAAATTCAGAAAATTAGAAAATCATCAAAAATGAATTTTGTTGTGTGCATTCACGACCTTAGATTTAATTTTTAAAGTTATTGCACTTAGAACAATGCAACGACGGAGATCCAAATCTCCCGAAATCCAACCCACAATTGCATGCTAAATGAAAGTAAACTAGAAAAAGAAAATATTTTCAAAAATGTATTTCTTATAAAAATCTACAAGGACGTTTCAAAACCGTTTTCCAGGTCTAGTCGGGCGAACTAGCCGAGTTCACCCGACTATGCCCAATTGCATGTCCCCAAATTCCTTAAATTCCCATTCTGTCTTGTTTGAGTCCTACGTGTGTCTATGATATAATTATGCTAACCAATTGTTTTGCAGCCTTTAATCTTCATTTTTTATGGAATTCATAGATTCTTATGTATTTTCGGCAATTGTTATTGGAAATGCCCTAGTCCCGAGGCATTGGTCCTTGTGTTTGTATAATACAAGTGTACACTAATATAAACTTTATGTATTATACAATTTGTGTCAAGGAGATAAAGGCATTAATCTATTTATTCTATGTTTTGTGCTATATTTTAAATAGAGTATCCAATGGACATATCCATATCCATGTTGTCAAGTGTCATGCCCTTAGCAGTAAGACTATGGATAGGGAAAACAATATGGCCATAAAGTTATCCGTAGTCTGCTCCAATCATGGGAATGAATGAAACTAAAGACTATCATTAGCCTGGTTGTATGGCGGTGTCTTACCAGTCATTGAACATGGAATGTCAACCAGGTTAATGGGTACATGCAAAAAGGGCATGGTACTGGATTGATCCACTTAACGGGAATCTACATGGTATTGTATCACAAATGATTCTCGCGTAGTACTTGTATAAGTCCTTTGACCAGACCATATGATGGTGCTGCATGTGAAGTGGAACACTTTGGTGTACGCCTAACGGGCCTGTAAAAAGGTGCCAAGTATGGGTACGTTCGGGTGTGTTAGTGAACATGGCAGTGCTATGGATATGCAGAAGGGAATGTCACTCAGTGATTCACTGAGACGATATCACTGGCCTCTTGAAGAATGTTACTGGTAAGTGTGTGGCCGCACCCAAATAAGATTCGATCTTGTTTGTGAGCATCAGTTCATTCGGTATCAAGTAAAGGTCCAGACACAAAGAGGGTGATACTTCCATGCCTCTGTGTTGGACACTGATATCAACGACATGGGATTTACAAGTTCAAACTACAGGGTTACGTTTTCAGTTAGACTACTTACTCTGTCTTAATTGGGGGCTGCAGTAGCTTGCTAGAGCCTGCCTGCAGTCTGTGGGTCTTAGCCCACTGCCAACATAAAGACGATCCCATTGGATCGTACACATTGAACGTCTGGACTTTAACTAGTCGGATTAAGTGTGTACTTGGAGTATACACGTTTGAAGAGAGAGAGATATATTAATTATATTATATGAATCAATTGGATTGATCAAAGTTATATAATTAATATTTATTTTGGCCTTCTCATAATTAATTCAATGAATTAATTTATGGGCTTATTTCCTAGGTGGAAATATTATTATACATGTATAGGTTTACATGTATCTCATTTTATGTCTGTCTAATTTAATCACTTGATGAAATTAATAGGTCAAATGAATTTTAATTTAAATGTATGTGATATATTATATGGTATAATATATAAGCATACATGTTAAAGTAAAGTTGCATTTGAAATTAATTAAATCAAAGGAATTCAAATTGGGCTTAAAACTTAAAATGAAAAATGCCCACATTAAGTGGGATGTGTTGGTCGAAATTTTGGGCAAGGAAGGGAAAGAATTGTGAGTCATCTTAGAAGAAAAGAAGATGATGAAAAGGATGAGTCATGGATGACTTTAGGTGACAAAGTTGGACTTTGCATCATTTGATATTTTTGGTCATTATTATGGTATGATTAATGAGAAAAATATCCATCCATTTTCTTTCTTCTCTTGGCCGAATTGATGGAGTGAAGATGAGTCATCTTCTTGGCTTTTTGGTATTATGGATTAAGAAGAAGAAAAGGTGATGATGAGTGGTGGTGGTGAGTCACCATGGTGTGTCATTGGTTTGACTCATTTGTAGCAAGTTGGACTTTGCTCTTTCACACTCATCTCCTTTCTTTGACTCCCCTTTTTGGCCGTAAGATTTGTTTATCTTTTGAGAAAGACTTTGCCCACTTTGGCACTTTGGTTTTCTTTGAAAGAAAAAAAACTATTGTGAGAAAAAGAGAGAAATAGGATTATTTCTTTTGGAAAGAAATTTTTGGATAGCGATAATATCCAAGCTTGGCTGCCCCTTTTCTTCTCTCTTTCTTCCTCTCTTCTTGTCATCCGAGTCGCTAGCACGGGTTTTGGTCCGAGAGCCGTTCGTGTATGCATCGGTGGAGGAAATCTACAATTGATTTCTGCAGTCCGCATCCGTCTCTTAGAGAGACTTTGTGGTAAGTTTTTGAAACTCTTCTCATTATGCTTTAAGTTTTTGATTTCCACATCTTAAGCTCCTGGGACCGGATTCCAGGAAATCGACGCGTATTTTCGCTTTTATCGGTCGGTTTCCTGTGACGAATCCCAACAGTGGTATCAGAGCTAGCTTTTGATCCATGGAAATCTTTAACTTAGCGGATCCCATGTTTTAAAATTGGAGATTTTATGGACGGGATTCTTTTGGTTTGGGGTTGGTGATTTGCCCCTTGAATTTTGCAAATGGAAAATATTTGGTTTGCATATGGTGTATGCTAGGTTTTATTTTCTATTTGTGATTTTCTTTATGGAAATTTTATTTTGCATATAGGTTTTATGCTAGATTTAATTTCCTATGCTTGATTTTATTTCTTGGTGATTTAATTTCGTGTTGTTTTTATTTATGCGGAAAAAAATCACGGACCGTTTTGGGTTGGAACGGGGGCAGCAGCCGCTGCCTGCGGCACTAGGCGGCACAGGCAGCAGCTGCTACATGCCAGTAGCTGCTTCTGGGCAACAGCTGCTGCACGCTAGCAGCAGCACTGCGGCTGCCCCGCGCGGCGGGATGGGCCCGAATTTGGATTTCGCGGGATTTGTTTTGGGCCGTGCCAGGTTTTTGAAATTTTAATTGATTGTAAAATTGTGCATGTGTAATATTGGAAATTTTATGCGCATGTTTTATGAATGAAATTTAATTTTTGTTCATGCGATATTTATTTTGGAAATAAATACGGTTAATTGAAATTGGTTCGGGTTTTCTTGGCACGATTACCCGGATGGCTAATTTTGGAATTCATGGTTTCCTAATTGGATTGGGAGCAATTTTGCCTAGGTTGGACGCCCAAAGCCCGCACGGGTTTAGAACCATGATCGGCCAAAATTGGCGATTTCAAAGTAATGGCCATGGACATATATGAAATGGGATTAATTCATGCATTTAACATGTTTATAAATTGTATGTATTGGTTTACATGGATGTATGATTAAATGTATGAATGGATGTTTTGGGCCTTATTTATTTGGGTTGTAATATTCTTTTGGTAAATACGGCCTACACGCCGTTTTCTTTTTATGTAATTTTATTTTATTTGTTTATTATGAAATTATGTAAAGAAGAAGCCGATTGGATTGGCGTGCTAGAAGGATGAGGATACGGCCCACCTGATGTCGTTCTAGTATAGGTTTACTAGAATTATATTAGGATGTAAATTTTGGCACATCGCATTTCATTTTTTTAATTATGCTTGATTTATTTACATGTGAGAATGCATGTACCAACCCTATTTCACCCGCCTATGCATCTAAGCCGTTATTAAATGAATCTAATAACCAAAAAGTAATTACTAAGTCTCTTAAACGTGCTTCCCTCATTCAAAACCTACTCGAAGTGGGGATGGGCCAGTTGTAGACCAGCCCTCGCTGGATGCGCTGGAGCATCGTCATTTTGTATTGGGTTGGAGTATTGGTTACTCTGATACTTGGATGGAGGTTTGGACTTAGTGTGGGTAGCAGGATGCTCCTGGCCCTAAGCACAGATGAGTAAGTGCCAACAGACCCATCAAACCGAGAGTCCCTAGGTTGGGATTGGACGGCGTTCCTACCTAAAAATTGGGGTATAGTTGTTCCAGGCCCTCATCTGGCTATAGCTTGATGTAATATGGATCTCGGCCCATGAGCCCAACAACTCGAGTTTATTAATAACACGATTCATTATTAATTGTATTATAGGAAGAACAAGTTAAGTCCTTTATTAACACTCGTAAATTTTTCTGTATAGAAACCAATGGCTACGTATGATACTTTATCACTGTGATCTTTCTTGGAATGGGACAAGCTTTCTGGCCCTAACTTTTGGGACTAGTCTATGAACTTAAGGAAAGTTCTAAGACAAGAGTCTAAAGAGTATGTGCTTAAAAAGCCTGTGTCGGCTATGCCAACGGGAAGTAATCCACCGGCTGCCCAGCTGGAGGAATACTTGGCACATGTAAAAGATAACCGGGATGTGACATGCCTGATGTTGGCTAGTATGGTTCCTGAATTACAAAAGCAGTTCATAGATCATCAGGCCTTTGCTATGATGACAACTCTTAACGAGATGTTTTATGAGCAAGCTTATCAGGAAAGGTACCTGATCCACAAGGCATTCCGCAGCTGTAAGATGGGAGCCGAGACATCTGTGAGTGCACACGTGCTCAAGATGAAGGGCTATCTGGATAATTTAGCCCGTCTCAGAACGCCTATCTCACGGGGACTGGAGGTTAACACGATCCTGGCTTCTTTACCGGATTCTTATGATCAGTTCATCCTAAACTTTTACAAGCAAGGGAGGGACCGTACTGTTAGTGAGCTGCATTGGATGCTTCAGCTCATTGAACTGTCGATCAAGAAGACTCCACCGGTACTTGAGGTTAACAAGGGGAAACCTCCTCTTGCTAAAGGCAACGAAAAGGCCAAGGCCAAGGCTAAGGAAGCCAAGGCTAAAAAGGTGAAATCCCAGCCCAAGGCCCGTTCCAAGGATGTCTTCTTTGGTTGTAAGCAGGCTGGACATTGGAAAAGATCGTGTCCCAAGCTTTTGGGAGAGAAAAGGAAGATGCAGGGCGTGTCTTCATCAGGTATATATGTCATAGACATTAACCTCTGTTTCAACATCTTATGTATTGGATACTAGATGTGGTTCTCACATTTGTTGTAATGTGCAAGGACTTAAGAACAGGAGATCACTAGGATCGGGACAAGTGGAATTATGGGTGAAAAATGGAGCAAGGGTTGCTACCATAGAGATCAGCAGGACTAGCTTATAATGCCTAGTAGATTAGTTTTGTTACTGAAACTATGTTATTTTGTACCTGTTTTGTACAGGAATATTATTTCTGTTTCAGTTTTGGATATTTCTGGATGTACATTTACTATTGGTAATAGTAAAAGGGTTTATCTAGAAAAGAATTATTTTATGGAGTAGCTCTGTTAAATAATGTCTTTTATATCCTGGATCTAAATGAAACTAATCATGTCTATAATATACATACTTAAAGGGTTAAGCCTAACGAACTTAATCAAGTTCACCTTTGGCATTGTCATTTAGACCACATAAACAAGAAGCGCATAGTTAGGCTTCATATAGCTCGAATCCTAGGATCATTTGACATGGAGTCACTTGATATATGCGAGTTTTGTTTATAAGGTAAAATGACTAAAGATCCTTTTAGCAAGGAGGCTAAAAGGGTCGCTAGCTTATTAGACCTAATGTATTGAGATGTATATGGACCGACAAGCATAGCAACCAGGGGTGAACATCTATACTTCAAATCCTTTACAGACAATTTCATCAGAAATGGCTATGCCTATGTAACGAAATATAAGTCTAAGACCCTTGATAGGTTCGAGGGATTGAGGAACGAAGTACAGAACCAACTAGGCAGAAATATCAAAGCTTTTCGGTTGGACCGAGGTGGTGAGCATATAAGCCTATAGTTTGACTCATTTTGAGAGAGCTTGGAATAGTTCCATAGCTCACTCCTCCAGGAACACCACAATCGAATGGGGTGTCCAAACGGAGGAATAGGACCCTGTTGGACATGGTCCGCTCAAACAATGAGTCATGCCTCTCTCCCAATAAGTTGTAAAGGATACGCTCTTACGACAATAGCTCTCATTTTTAATTATACTCCGACTAAGGCTTTGGAAAAGACCACATTTGGAATATGGACGGGCAGGGTGCCCAATGTGTCTTTCCAACAGATTTGGGGTTGTTATGCACAAGTCAAGAAATTGACTGTGAGCAAAACTAGAACCCAAAACCGACTAATGCCTGTTTGTGAGCTACCCTAGGGAAACCAAAGGGTATTACTTCTAGAACCCTGCTGAGAACAAGGTGTTCATGGCATGAAAGGGGGTCCTTCTTGAAAAGGGGTTTCTTTCCAAGAAAGAAAGTGGGAGCGATGTTGAACTCAAGGAAGTTCAAAGCTCAGAAACTCCTAAAAAGGATAACTTGGAGACCAGGGTGAAGCTTCCAAAGGTGGAAGCACCAGCCCAGGTCACACAAGGACCTAAAAGGTCTGGTAGGGATCGTCAGGAACATGAGAAACATGGGTTTCTCATATCTGATGATTATGCTCTTTTTATATTGGACGAAGAGGAGCTCAAAACCTACCAGTAGGCTATAGCTAGCCCACTGTCTGCCATGGATGGATATGCAATCTATGTACGATAATCAGGTTTGGAACCTGGTTGATTCACCTCCGGGTGCTAAGGTAATAGGTTGCAAGTGGTGCTATAAGCTATAGGCCGACAATACCTTTAAGGGTGTGTATAAGAGTGTTAGTGGGAGCATAGTCACTTTCCTGGTATTATATATGGATGGCATCCTTCTGATTGGAAGCAACATACCAACACTATAAGGTAATTGTAATGGTTGCGTACGTGCTTCGCAATGAAGGACTTAGGCGAAGCTGAGACGATCCTAGGGATCAGGATCCACAAGGATAGATCCAATCGGCTTCCAGGCCTAAGTCAGCCAAGTACATAGACATAGTTCTGAAAAGATTCAGCATAGACCAGGCTAAGAAAGGTTTCTTGCCAATGGGTCATGAGCTGAAACTTAGCAAGAAGTGTTGGAAATGCCCTAGTCCCGAGGCATTGGTCCTTGTATTGGTATTATACATTCATTGGATTTATGTATTATACTCATTTGTGTTATTAATAAAGGCATCAATTCATTTATTATATTTATCTTGTGCAATATATTAAATGAAGTATCCAATGGACATATCTATATCCATGATGACAAGTGTCATGCACTTGGCAGTAAGACCATGGAGAGGGTAAACGATGTGACCATAAATAGATCCGTAGTTTGTTCCAGTCATGGGAATGAATGGAACCGGAGACTATCATTAACCTGGTTGTATGGCGGTGTCTTACCGGTCATTGGACATGGAGTGTCAACCAAGTTAATGGGTACATGCCTGGGAGCATGGTACTGGATAGATCCACTAAACGAGTAATCCACATGGTATAGTATCACAAGTGATTCTCGTGTAGTACTTGTATGGATCCTTTGACCTGACCATATGATGGTGTTACATGTGATGTCACATGCTTAGGGGTACGCCTAAAGGGCCTGTAATAGGGTGCCAAGTATGGGTACTTTCGGGAATGTCACTGAGCATGGTAATACTATGGATATGCAGAAGGGATTTGTCACTCAGTAGCCCACTGAGAAGATATCACCGGCCTCTTGATGAATGTGACTGATAAGAGTGTGGCCATACCCAAACAAGTTGGAACTTGTTTATGAGCATCAGTACATTTGGGATCAAATTAATGTCCGGACACAAAAGAGGGTGATCAATCCATGCCTCTGTGTTGGACACCGATATCAATGACATGGGATGTACAAGTTTAAACTACAGGGTTATGATAACAGTTAGACTGCCATCTCCATCTTAATTGGGGGCTGCAGTGGCTTGCTAGAGCCCAACTGCAGTCTGCGGGCCAAAGGCCCGCTGCCAACATAAAGATGAGCCCATGGGATCATACACATAGAACGACTGAATGCAGACTTAAGGAATCACATGTATACTTGGAGTATACACTATGGAAAGAGAGGTGTATATATATATTAATTATATTATAAAGATCAATTGGATTGATCCTAGTAATAAAATTAATATATATGTTCGATTGGCTCTTCATAATTAATTGGATTAATTATGAGATTATTTCCTAGGTGGAAATATTCATATGTATAGGTTTACATATAATTTTTTTTTTTGTGAAGATTTAATTTTAATTTGATGGATTAAATTAATTAATCAAACTAATTTTAATTCAAATGTAAATAATATATTACTTGGTGTAATATATTGAATACGGTCTATTAAAATTGGGCTTGAAATTGATTTAAACCAGAACAATTAAAATTAGACTGGGCCTAAATTAAAGCATGGAAGCCCGCACGGAATAGAAAAGGAGCCAAGGTGGGCCTGAATTCCCCTAAGGGAATTCGGCCACCCTAGGTATAAATACCTAGGGTTAGAAATTTCGGCCAACCCTAACACAAGCATAGTTGCCGAAATTCCTAGCCCCCTTTTCTCGGCATTGTTTCGTTTTTCCGACGCTAGCACGTGTTGCATTCGTTAGGCGTTCGTGTACGTGAACGAGGAGGGATTCTGCTTTGAATTCTGCAGTCATCATCCGTCTCTTGAAAGAGATTTTCTGGTAAGAAAATTAATCTCTTTCTATTTATTTTTAAGTTTTTCAATTTCCATTTCAATTGCTCTTGGGATTGGATTTGAGGAAATCACCGCGTTCTTCCGCATTTATCGGGTGATTTCCAGTGAAAAATCCCAACAAGAAGTACTGTCCTAAGACAAGGCAGGGTAGGGAGAACATGAATTGGTTCTATATGCTTCGGCTATAGGATCAATCATGTACTCCATGCTATGTACAAGACCTGATGTCGGCTTTGCACTAAGTATGATGAGCCGGATCCCGAGTGGATCACTGGTAGGCTGTCCAAGCAATCCTGAAGTACCTTAACCGGACTTAGGATAGCTTCTTAGTGCATGCAGGTCAGGAAGAGCTGTCAGTTACTAGGTACACTGATGCAAGCTTCCAAACTGACCAGGATGAATACAAGTCGCAGTCAAGGTGTGTATTCATGCTAAATGGTGGTGCTGTTGTTGGAGAGGCTCCAAGTAATCCACCATCGCAGTTTCTATCACAGGAACTGAGTACATTGCAACGTGTGACACTGCTAGGGAAGCTGTGTGGATAAAGAAGTTTATCACGGAACTAGGGAAAGTATCTACTATCCGGGAACCAGTTGATATCTTCTGTGATGATGTGGGGCGGTTGCACAAGCTATGTGCCTCGGTCACACATATACACAAAGCACGAACTCAGGGAGTTTCACCTATTGCGAGAAATCGCTGAGGGGGTGACATCTCATTACAAAGAGTGGACACCAAAGATAATGTCGCAGATCTTTTGACCAACATGCTTGGCTATGCCTATGCACGAAGGTTATATTAGATATATAGGGATTCGACCCATGCCTAGTAGGTACTAGTGCAAGTGGGAGATTGTTGGAAATGTCCTAGTCCCGAGGCATTGGTCCTTGTGTTTCGATAATACAAATGTACGTGAATGTAAACTTTATGTATTATACAATTTGTGTCAAGGAGATAAAGGAATTAATCCAGTTATTATATGTCCTGTGCTATATTTTAAATAGAGTATCCAATGGACATATCCATATCCATGTTGTCAAGTGTCATGCACTTGGCAGTAAGACTATGGATAGGGAAAACGATATGGCCATAAAGTTATCCGTAGTCTGCTCCAATCATGGGAATGAATGGAACTAAAGACTATCATTAGCCTGGTTGCATGGCGGTGTCTTACCGGTCATAGAACATGGAATGTCAACCAGGTTAATGGGTACATGCAAAAAGGGCATGGTACTAGATTGATCCATTTAACGGGAATCTACATGGTATTGTATCACAAATGATTCTCGCGTAGTACTTGTATAAGTCCTTTGACAGGACCATATGATGGTGCTGCATGTGAAGTGGAACACTTTGGTGTACGCCTAACAGGACTATAAAAGGGTGCCAAGTATGGGTACGTTCGGGTGTGTTAGTGAACATGGCAGTGCTATGGATATGCGGAAGGGAATGTCACTCAGTGATTCACTAAGACGATATCACTGGCCTCTTGAAGAATGTTACTGGTAAGTGTGTGGCCGAACCCAAACAAGATTTGATTTTGTTTGTGAGCATCAGTTCATTTGGTATCAAGTAAAGGTCCAGACACAAAGAGGGTGATACTTCCATGCCTCTGTGTTGGACACTGATATCAGCGACATGGGATTTACAAGATCAAACTACAGGGTTATGTTTTCAGTTAGACTGCTTAATCCGTCTTAATTGGGGGTTGCAGTAGCTTGCTAAAGCCTGCCTGCAGTCTGTGGGCCTTGGCCCACTGCCAACATAAAGACGAGCCCATTGGATCTTACACATTGAACGTCTAGACTTTAACTAGTCGGATTAAGTGTGTACTTGGAGTATACACGTTTGAAGAGAGAGAGATATATTAATTATATTATATGAATCAATTGGATTGATCAAAGTTATATAATTAATATTTATTTTGGCCTTCTCATAATTAATTCAATGAATTAATTTATGGGCTTATTTCCTAGGTGGAAATATTATTATACATGTATAGGTTTACATGTATCTCATTTTATGTCTATCTAATTTAATCCCTTGATGAAATTAATAGGTCAAATGAATTTTAATTTAAATGTATGTGATATATTATATGGTATAATATATAAGCATACATGTTAAAGTAAAGTTGCATTTGAAATTAATTAAATCAAAGGAATTCAAATTGGGCTTAAAACTTAAAATGAAAAATGCCCACATTAAGTGGGATGTGTTGGCCGAAATTTTGGGCAAGGAAGGGAAAGAATTGTGAGTCATCTTAGAAGAAAAGAAGATGATGAAAAGGATGAGCCATGGATGACTTTAGGTGACAAAGTTGGACTTTGCATCATTAGATATTTTTGGTCATTATTATGGTATGATTAATGAGAAAAATATCCATCCATTTTCTTTCCTCTCTTGGCCGAATTGATGGAGTGAAGATGAGTCATCTTCTTGACTTTTTGGTGTTATGGATTAAGAAGAAGAAAAGGTAATGATGAGTGGTGGTGGTGAGTCACCATGGTGAGTCACTGGTTTGACTCATTTGTAGCAAAGTTGGACTTTGCTCTTTCACACTCATCTCCTTTCTTTGACTCCCCTTTTTGGCCGTAAGATTTGTTTATCTTTGGAGAAAGACTTTGCCCACTTTGGCACTTTGGTTTTCTTTGAAAGAAAAAAAACTATTGTGAGAAAAAGAGAGAAATAGAATTATTTCTTTTGGAAAGAAGTTTTTGGATAGCGATAATATCCAAGCTTGGCTGCCCCTTTTCTTCTCTCTTTCTTCCTCTCTTCTTGTCATCCGAATCACTAGCACGGGTTTCGGTGCGAGAGCCGTTCGTGTACGCATCGGTGGAGGAAATCTACACTTGATTTTTGCAGTCTGCATCCATCTCTTAGAGAGACTTTGTGGTAAGTTTTTGAAACTCTTCTCTTTATGCTTTAAGTTTTTGATTTCCACATCTTAAGCTCGTGGGACCGGATTCCAGGAAATCGACGCGTATTTCCGCTTTTATCGGTCGGTTTCCCGTGACGAATCCTAACAATTGTAATTTTTAAATCTTTCGGTATCTTAGGCGATTGTAATGTGAGATTGAGAGTTTTCCATTTTTATTCAATTTGGTTGTATAAGTGGCCTTTATTCTTATTCTTTTGAACCATCTGAATGTATGATTTATTTGTTCATTATGAAATTAATTCGTTTTTTGTGTAAGCATGGGTTAAATATAAAACAAAATTGGGTAGAGAAAGATAATAAAGCGAATAAAATATGGTAATATAAACTATAAAGTGAATGCAAGCTAGAGGTTGAATAGGTAAGTTGCCCAGACCCTAAATCTCTAGATTAGGTACAGTAGTCTACCCTCGGTAGGGAGCTGTACCGGAATTTCCTTAATGAGCTGATCCGGGTGGCGACTCTGTCACTGATCTTAGAATTTAGATTTTGAGGTCTTTAAGTTAAAAATGGGAAAAGGTTTTCTATAAAATGGATTTCCAAAATAAAATCATTAATTTTTATAAGATAATCAAAATCCCATTTTCAAAACTCAAACAGTTTTATCAATTTCCTCTTCCCCTGTTCGCTTCTCTGCATCTAATGCCATCGTTTTTTAAAAAGGTCGTCCGCTTATAGTGGCAACTCTGCTTGGGAATACAAGTTTCTTAAAAGTTTTTAGAAAAACTTAAGGAACTTAGGCAACTACTGAAATATAACCTCGCTTGCAGTCACTTTACCAGTTCATAATACCATATTTGTTTGTATTTATTGTTGGTGTGCCCTAGTTCTTAGGGCATTGGATTCTTGTATTTTGTATTATACATTAAGAGTCATGTATGAATACATTATTTATGTCACATTAATAAAGGCAATTAATCTATTTCATAATATGAGTAGAGTATCCATTGATTGATAATCATAAAACCTATCCCAGGTCTGTTCTAATTGTGGGAATGAATAGAACCACATACTTGTATATTCGATGACTGTGTGGTAGTTCTTAACTAGCCATAGTACTTGTATAGTCAGTCATGAATATAGGTACATGTCATTGACATGGGACTGGATCGATCCGCACAAGAAAGCCACATGGTTGTCATGTCATAGGTCTTTCTTGAGTAAGTCTCATTTGTCCTCAGACCAGATTTCATTATAATATCAATATGGAATCTGGTTCACTTTGACATACGCCTAACAGGTCTGTAAAAGGATGCTAAATACGGGTATGATTGGGTGGACCGGTGAACATGTTGATATTGATGATGAAGTGATGGAATTGCCACTCGGGTGACATCGAGATGATATCATTGACCACTTGATGAGTGGGACTGATAAGTGTATAGCCATACCCAGATAAGTTGGTTGCTTATTTGATTAATCAGTGAACTCAAGATCAAGAAATATAATAAACAACAGAAGAGGATGACAGACACCATGCCTCTTGTTTATTCATATCGATATCATTAGGCAAAGGACACTATGAGATTACTACCGGGTGAGTGTCTTCTAAAGACTGCTGCATCTCTGTCTTAATTGGGGGCTGTAATGGTTTGCTAGAACCCACTTACAGTCTGTGGGCCTTGGGCCTACTGCCAACATAAAGACAGACCCATAGGATCATGCACATAGATCAACTGAGCTGGAACTTATAGAAATTTTACATGTAATGTACATTGGAAGGAATGCGTTAATTAATTAGTTGACATTCGGTGTCAAGGTAATTAATTGGCATTGGGTTGAATTTAATTTAATTAATAAGTTTACATAATGTAATTAATTAATTTATCAATTAATTGAATTACATAAAGTAAACAATTGATTAAATAATTTTCCTAAGTAGGAAAATTAAATACATGTATTGTATTAACTTAAGTGTGATTTAATTTTATTTAGGGGTAATTAAATTTAGCCAAATGGAATTAAATTACATGGTATATACTTTTTAATTAAAGTTTATTTATGTAATTATAATCCTAGTGGGCTTGGGTTTAATTAACCTAATTAAAACCCAACTAGACAAGGTGTCTACATAAGGGCACACTTAAGGAAGAAAAACCTAACTCAACTCCAATTAATTGCTGGAAATTTCAGCCACCAATAGCAGCCCCAAAACAGCCAAAAATCCTAGCATTAAACCTCCATTCCTTCGCGTCTTCGGCTAGCACCGGTTCTCGCTCAATAGTTGGTCGTGCACAAGACTTTGGAGATCGCAGTTTCAAGTAACGATTCTGCAGCAGTCTTTAGAAGAGACGAATCCGGTGAGTTAATCTCTCTTAATTCAAATTGTTTTATTCTAATCAATGGTAATTGGACACGATAGGTGGATTCTAGGAAATTTTAAACGGTGTATTTTCCGCTGCGCCACGTTATTTTTTCCAATGACGAATCCCAACAGTGGTATCAGAGCCCAGGTTTTGTCCATTAGATTGATTGGAATTGGTTCTTGAAAGCGTTCTTGAATAAAGAATGGGTTTCAAGTTTGTGATTTTAGGGTTTTTGCTTAATTGGTTTTGTTTTGGATAAACCCTAGAATTGTTGGATTGGGGTTTTTGATTATTTTTCCCTAATTGTTTTCCATCTAAAATTGTTTTGTATATTATATATATATATATATATATATATTTGCTGGCTGCTGTCGTGGCAGGCTGCCGCGCAGCGGCACTGCTACCCCCCGGGATAGCTGCGCCGCGCGCGGGTTTTGTGTCCGGTTTTGGATTTTGTGGGTATTTTGTTTATCCCGGACCCTAATACAAATTAAATTAATTTTTTTTATAATTAATTTGTATTCAAATTATTTATTTTGTTGGCATGCATATTTAATTTAATTGTTAGCATATTAAATTGAATATGGACTTTGTGAAATTGGCCCAATAAACCGTGACACCGGTTAAAATTGGGAGAGCTAAATTTTAAATTTGTGACAACCCAAATTCAAGTGGGAGCAAAATTGTTAATTTTGCATTTATGGATGTTATCCATTGGGCCTTTATGGGCCTTAGTCACATTTGTTAAAATTGGCAATTTCACCCTAAGTAACTCGGCTTAACATTTATATTTATAATTTGGAATGCCATGATCATGCATTATATTGGTATGTATGTGCACGACAGGTACTTTGTTTGAAATGTTATGTTGAGTTCTATGGGCCCTAAATTGTTATCGGTTGTAATTTAATTTTTGGAAATATGGCCCGCGTGCCATTTTTTCATTTTTTTATTTTGATGTAATTTTAGAATAGATTTTATTTTCAAAATTATTGTAATTGCATCAAGTATGGAGGAAGGCCCAAACGGAGCAAGCCCATGGTGGGAGCCCAAGAAGGATTGCAGTCCGGCCCATGAAGAATTAGATAGGACATCTAGTTTTTCATTAGGTTGTAATTAAAGGCCCATAGGATCTGATTTATTTTAAATTAAGTATGCTATTGCATTTGTTATATAATATGGATGTATGGATCACCAAATTATTACCCGCGTTTATGCATGCTAAGCCGTATCACTTAATTATAATCCGGAAATTAAAATATTGAGTCACTTAAAAGTGCTTCCCACATTCACACCTCTTCCTCCCATTGATGCTGCAATGTGCGCCATGCCCTAGCTGGGTACATTGTAGTATTCGGTGGGCCGTCGAGGGTTAAGATACTTGGTATGGTTAACATGTGAATGGTGGTTTGACTCAACATGGGTAGCATTAGCTCAGAGCGGGCCCTAAGCACAGATGGGTAAAGTGTCAATAAGCCCATCAAACCAAGAGTCCTTCGTGGAAGGATTGGATAGGTTGTCCTACCAAACGAATCAATGGTTGGTTAGCGAGCCCTAGTTCGGCCAATCATTGATAAGTTATGGATCTTGGTCAAGTCAGCCAATTAACAACACCAACAAACAAATTAAAATCGGATTATTAATTTGAATTGGCTTAAAAGTCCTTTATTTCTAACTCAAGCAATGATTTCTTCCATGTAGATAATCCCATTTCAGTAAAGCAATTTAAATGGTTGCAACAAAGAACAAATCACTCTCACTTAGGTCACTCTTGGAGAAGGAGAAGCTTTCGGGGACTAACTTCCTGGACTGGGCTAGGAACTTACAAATAGTTCTTAGACAAGAGTCTAAGGAGTATGTACTGAATGCTCCTTTACCAGCTGGCCCTCCCGTAGGTCGAGGCATCACCACGGCGATGCTGGAGCAGTACGATCGGCATGCGAGGGATGACTGAGATGTCTCATGCCTCATGCTGGGTACCATGGCTTCTGATCTTTAGAAGCAGTTCATGGACGAGCATGCTTATGAGATGATGGATCAGCTTAAAAAGATGTTCCAAGATCAGGCTCGTCAGGAACGTTACCTGACAACAAAGGCACTTTGCACGACTGTGATGGCAGCTGGGACTTCTGTTAGCACTCATGTGCTAAAGTTGAAGGGGTATATTGATACACTTACCCGCCTCGGCTCGCCAGTTCCGTAGGACTTGGCAGCAGACATTATTCTCGGGTCACTTCCTGAGTCTTACAACCAGTTTATCATGAATTACCATATGCAAGGGTTGGATAAATCGGTAGTTGAGCTGCATGGCATGCTCAAGCTTGCTGAGCAGTCTCTTAAGAAGACTCCTGAAGTATTGCTGGTGAACAAGGGCAATACATCCATTGCTAAGGAAAGGAATCTAAGGCCAAGGCTAAGGCCCAAAAGGCCAAGGCTAAGGGCAAAAAGGTAGTGGCCCAACCTAAAGCAAGGGTTGCTTCTTTTAACGATGTCTGCCATGAGTGTCATGAGAAGGGGCACTGGAAGAGCTCATGTCCAAAGCTAAGGGAGCAACTGAAGGGCAAAACTGTTGCTTCAGGTATTTATGTTGTTGAGATTAATCTGGCTATTTCTACATCTTGGGTCTTGGACACTGGATGTGGATCTCACATTTGTTCAAATGTGTAGGGTCTAAGAAATAGGAGATTATTAGGATCTGGGGAAGTAGATCTCCGAGTCGGAAATGGTGCTCGGGTTCAGGCCATGGAGATCGGAGATTATTTCTTGGAGATGCCTAGTGGACTTGTTTTGGAACTAAGAAACTGTTATTTTGTACCTGTGATGCGCAGGAATATTATTTCCATTTCTTTGTTGGATATTTCTGGTTTTGTATTTAATATAGGACGTGGTAGAATTTCTATGCAATGTGGCAATATTATTTATGGAACATCATTTCTTGAAAATGGCTTATATATCCTTGATCTAAAACGTGAAAGTTCAATCTATAACATAAATACTAAAAGGATTAAACAAAATGAACTTAATCCTACTTACATCTGGCATTGTCGACTTGGCCATATAAATGAGAAGCACATAGCTAGGCTTCACTCTAGTGGAGTGCTAGAGTCATTTGACATCCAGTCTTATGACATATGCGAATCTTGTTTGAGAGGCAAGATGACAAAGGTGCCTTTTGAAAGACTGCTGAAAGGGCCTTAGAGCTATTGGAGCTAATACATTCTGATGTATGTGGCCCAATGAGCACTAGTGCTAGATCTGGTTTTCTGTACTTCATCACCTTCACGGATGACTTCAGCAGATATGGTTATGTGTATCTCATGAAGCATAAGTCTGAGACTCTCCAAAGATTCAATGACTTTAAGAATGAAGTAGAAAACTAACTTGGCAAGAAAATAAAAGCACTTCGGTCTGACCGAGGGGGTGAATATTTGAGCCAAGAGTTTGACTCATTTTTGAGAGAGTGTGGGATTGTATCCCAACTCACTCCTCCTGGTACACCCCAGTGGAATGGAGTGTTAGAGAGGAGGAATAGGACCTTACTTGACATGGTCCACTCGATGATGAGTCATGCTACACTCCTTGTCTCCTTTTGGGGATATGCTTTAGAGACAGCTGCTTACATTCTTAATAATACACCAAGCAAGGTAGTTGAGGGAACACCATATGAACTATGGAAAGGCCGAAAGCCCAATGTTTCCTTCTTGAAGATTTGGAGCTGTGATGCACATGTTAAGAAATTGACAAGTGACAAACTCGAGTCCAAATTTGTCAAGTGCCAGTTTGTTGGTTACCCTAAGGAAACTAAGGGTTATTACTTCTACGATCCAGCCGAAAATAAAGTTTTCATTGCCAGAAATGCAGTCTTCTTGGAGAAGGAATCCCTTTCCAAGAGAGACAGTAGGAGTAATGTTGAACTTTCGGAAGTTCAAGACTCACAAACTCCTGCAGCTACTGCTGAGGATGCTTCGGGAACCAATCTGACTACTCAAGAAATTGAGGAACCAGAAACGGTTGCACAGGACCTTAGAAGGTCTGGTAGGACATGTCATCGGCCAGAGAGGTACGGCTTTCTCGTGATTGATGATAGGGACCTTATGGTCGTTGACCAAGAGGAGCCCAAGACCTATCAGGAGGCTGTTGAAAGCCCACACTGAGATCAATGGCGCAAAGCCATGGAGGCTGAGATGCAATCTATGCACGATAACCAAGTATGGAACTTGGTGGATCCACCTCTTGGTGCTAAGGTGATAGGTTGCAAGTGGTGTTTCAAGTTAAAGGCCCTGTGTGTATAAGATGGTTAGTGGGAGCGTTTCCACCATCCTAGTGCTGTATGTTGACGACATCCTTATCATTGGAAGTGATATACCAACATTGCAAGGGGTTAAGCAGTGGTTGAGTAGGTGCTTCGCAATGAAGGACTTAGGCGAAGCTGAGACAATCTTAGGGATCAGGATCTACAGAGATAGATCCAATTGGCTTCTAAGCCTAAGTCAGGCCACATACATTAACAAGGTTCTAAAAGGATTCAGCATGGACAAAGGAAAAGAAAGGATTCTTGCCCATGCGCCATGGGTTGAAGCTGAGTTAGAAAGATGGTCCCAAAACAAAGAAGGACTGGGAGAACATGGAAAAGATCCCTTATGCATCTGCTATTGGATCTATCATGTACTCCATGTTATGTACGAGGACTGATGTCGTGTTTGCACTAAGTATGACTAGCCGGTACCAGTCGGACCCCGGTGAGGAACACTGGAAGGCAGTCAAGGCAATCTTGAAGTACCTTAACCGGACTAAGGATGCTTTCTTAGTGTATAGAGGTCAAGATGAGCTGGTAGTGTCAGGTTACACTGATGCATGCTTTGAGACTGATGAGGATGTGAACCAGTCACAGTCTAGTTATGTTTTTCTCCTGAATGGCGGTGCCATTAGTTGGAGGTCCTCAAAGCAGGCCACCATTGCTGACTCTACAATGGAAGCTGAGTACATAGCTGCGTGCGAAGCTCAAAGGAAGCCGTTTGGATCAAGAAAGTCATAACTGAGTTGGGAGTAGTGCCCACTGTCCTAGACCCAGTTGATGTTTTTGTGACAACAACGGGGCCATCGCACAAGCTAAGGTGCCCCGGTCACACAAGAGATCCAAACATGTACTCAGAAAGTTTCACCTCATTCGGGAGATAGTGAACATAGGTGACATATCATTGTAGAGGGTCGACACCAAGAATAATGTCGCTGATCCATTGACCAAAGCACTGTTGCAGACACAGCATGACAGTCATACCAGATCTATAGGAATTAGGGCAATGCCCACTTGGAACTAGTGCAAGTGGGAGATTGTCGGTAATTGGACACGATAGGTGGATTCTAGGAAATTTTAAACGGTGTATTTTCCGCAGCGCCTTGTTATTTTTTTCAATGATGAATCCCAACACTTGCATATCATGACATTTTCTTCTTCTCAACCCCTCAAATACACTGATCAGCCCCGTTTACCCAAGAAGGTGACCTACCTCTACTGCCAGGATTGGAGGCACCTGAAGGGGTAAACAAGTCATAGCCTCGCATGACCTTACATCGTGTTCTATGGTGAGGAGTGTATATTTGCTATGGGAGCCTGTACGACCCTTGGTTTTGACTTTGGCCCCACATGTAATGGCTTAGTAACTTCACCTTGGATTACTAAAACGAAAATTTAAATTGGACATTGAGAGTGCGCCTTTGGTATCCCCTGTTGATGCCAAAGAGACCCAACACCTAGGAAGAATGCGACACCAATCAAAAGGAGAAATAAGGTTGGAAGGGAGAGCATATCATTGCATGTGCTAACGTTTGTTCTATGGTGCATTTGTTTTGCCCTTTTTTCATGAAGCATCAAAACACACATAGACATTCATGTGCCATTCTAACCACATCTTTATGTAGCCATTTTCAAAGCATCAACATATGTGTGCCTCTAATCACATTTTCTTGCAGCCACGACATTTTCTTTGTATGCTATTTACTCCTGTGCAACATTTCCACGAAGCATACATGACATCATCCTGTGTGTCATCCGTCCTAACCCACATTCATACCATTTCATCCCACCTAATAAAGGATGTTCCAAGTGTACCCTCCACGATCATTTCATTCCATAACATATCGGGTATCCCAAAATTACCCATGTTTTTCCCGTGCACCGGATTGCACTCGGTCATTTCACTATACCATGTCATTCAATATAAGACCACAATGGTCCTAGATTTATTTCCGTGTGAAGGTTCACGCGATGTCATTACATGGCATCATACTCATTCATCATAGGCATCATGGTAATGCCAAAATCCTGTGTGCACATCATGGTCCACTTCAGATCATTTCATGACATTGTGAAACCATTTAAGGTACTCCCCGAGTGCCGGATTAGTACATATATAGGTGCATTTCATAGCACTATCAAAACATACAAGGTGTTCCATGAACACCGAACCTCTATCCCTGTTCCGAGTTACACATGACTTTTCTTTAACATCATCTCATATTACATGCCTTAAAAGCATCAGAGCTCTGTTCGTGAAACTGTCCCCACGGGACCATTTCACGTCATTTCATTGACTCACAAAGTGTTGAAACTCTGCCCGTGTGTTAGTACACTCACGGCCATTTCATGATAATTCATTAGGTGTCCCGAAGACATCAAACTTCTATCCGTGTGGCGGCTCACATGAGACTCTTTTGCATCTTTTGCATCTTATTGGGCACACTTGGAATGTCCAAAGTAAAGACAAAGATTGAAAACAAAAGAAGTCATTTTCATTGTCATCCTCATGCATGAAGCATTATTCAAACATCATCCTCCATGTCATCCAACCATGCATTTATTAGCCCTAATGTTCCTCGTGTGATTTGAAACAGACTAAACTGGGGTGACCTAGAACAAGGTCTCAGACCGCGAGATAGTGTGAAAGAGAAAGGGCAGTTGAGTCAAGAAGTACTACCGAATCAGAGGAAGAAGTAGAGATGGCCAACCAGACGCCAAGTATTGCTGATGTTCTGAGGGACTTCCTAAAATCTCAGGACTTCTGTGACATGCTGAAGGAAGAAATGCGGACTGTAGTGAGAGAAGGTAGTGAGTTCTGCAAGAGATGGAAGCAGCCATGGAAAAGAAACTGAAGGCCAAGTATTCAGAACTGGATGAATTGGCTGCAGCTTTGAAAAAGGGGGCTAGTATCAGTCTATACTCTAAGAGGGGAGTAAATGCAGATGCTATGATCAGTAAGGGTATTGAAACTTTTCCTGTTGGATTTCAAGTGCCGAAAATCCCTTCCTACAAGGGGATTGGATCGCCAGAGGCCCATGTGAATTTGTATGCTTGAATAATGTTGACGGTAGGCACTACTAAACAGTAGTTAATCAACTTCTTCCCTACCACACTCGAGGGGGGAGCCTTGTCTTGGTATAGTTCATTATCAGGGGAGGTACAATCAGATTGGGAAGCACTGTCTGCAACTTTCATTAAATACTATGGCTTCAACACTAAGATTCAAGTTAAGTTGAATGACTAGGAAATGGTTAAACAGAAGCCAAACGAGTCCTTTGATGAATATTATCAAAGGTGGATGAATAAGATGATTTTGTTGAAGAACCGTCCTGACAAAGATGAGTTGATCCAGAGGTTGATTGACGGTAGCAGGGACATATATAGGAACAACATGAAGTTTCATTCTTTCAACGAGCTAAGTGAAGTCTATGGTTTGGCCATGAAAATTGAGCGAGATAAGGAGGAGAAGGCAATAAGCCACAGAGGTGGCAGAATTTCGGGGTTTAGCTCTGGGTACAGGTCAACAACTGTGGCCGGGTTTGGTAGCGGCTCTGGCTTGGTTTATGGAGGTAGAGGGGGACAATCTTCAGATATAAAGCAAGTCGAGGTTGCCGCGGTAACCCAGCAGCAAAGCAACCAAAGTAGAAACCCAAGAGGACACGGTATATCCCCTTGGACTCTCCCCTTGGTTAAAATTTTCACAGAATGCAAAAATGGAGGCTTGTTGCAGTCCCTGAAACCATTTGAGAAACCTTGCTGATGCGGATAAAGACAATTTCTACACGTACCATGTTATGACTGGCCACAGAACCAATAATTGCTACAAATTGAGGGACGCCATCCAAAAATTGATTGGTAAGAGAAAATTGCAAGAGCCTACTAAACACAGTACAAAGACTAACCCGTTGCCGGCATTCGAGAAATGGGTTAACATGGTACACTCAGGATTGCCAGCCAATTTCATTTTTTCTCAACTCCTACAAGTGAATCCTGCTATACAGTCCGTAGCAATCGGTGAAGCTGAGGTAGAGTCAGGATGTGAGGGGCAAACAAAACAGAAAAAAATCAAGCCAGTGAGCTTGAATGACCTCGACTCAGAGGATGAATACGAGGAGTTTGGCGGGGATGAGATAGTTTAGCTGCTAGTTGTCAAAAAGCTAAAAATTTAAGAGGTTCAGAATGTGACCCGAAGCGGCAGGGTTTACCAACCAACGGCCCAATTGAAAGATAAGGTCCCGATGACAGGGTCAGGTAGCACATCAGCACAGGAAGGAGTTGAGAATTAAGACCTAGTTATTTCTCAATTAAAGAAAACCCCTGCCCAAGCTAGTTTGTGGCATCTGCTGTTGACCTCCAAGGAGCACAGAGAAGCCTTAATGAAGAAGTTCTCAGAAATTGAGGTTTCCCCCATTGCATCGCTGGAAGCCATATGTTGTCTGCTAGATAAGATCCATTTTGGGTCTCCCAACATTGTTTTTTCCGAAAAAGATCTGCCAGCGAGGGAAAGGCTCAAAATAAAGCCCTCTGCATCAGAGCCCATGTTATGGACCAGGTTATGCCGTGTGTGATGGTAGATGATGGATCTGCCCTGAATATATGTCCCTCGAAGATGTTACCATTCCTGGGCCTGATCGAAGATAGCTTGAAAAAGTACTCTACCGTGATCAGGGCTTATGATGATTTGAAAAGGACTGTGATCGGGACCTTTGAAGCTGAGGTAGAGGTAGGATTGATTAGGTCGACAGTCACCTTTACTGTGATTGAAATTCCTGTTGGGATTTGTCATGCGAAACCGACCGATAAAAGACGAAATATGCATCGATTTCCTGGAATCCGGTCCCAGGAGCTTAAGATGTGGAATTCAAGAAACTTAAAGCATAAAGAGAAAGTTTGAAAACTTAGCACAAAGTCTCTCTAAGAGACAGATGCGGACTGCTGAAATCAAGTGTAGATTTCCTCCACCGATGCGTACACGAACAGCTCTAGGATCGAAACCCGTGCTACCGACTCGGATTATGCAAGAAGAGAGGGAGAGAGATGTATATGGCTGTAATTTTTCCTTACAAAAAGAAAAATATCACTTCCATAAAAGGGGTGGCCAACACTTAAGAAAAGAACACTAGTTTTTCTTTCCAAAAGAAAAACCTCTTAATCTAAAAGTGGGGCACAAAAAAATTTCTCTCTAAGAGAAAATATAGGTGGCCAAAAAAATAGTAATGACAAAAAAGGATTATCATCATTGTCTCTATTTCTTACCAAAAGAAAGAAGATCAAAATCAAGTAAGCAAAGTCAAACTTTGCTACATGACACACCACTTTTTCATCATCATCTTTTGTCCAAAAAAATGAATCACCAAATGACTCATCACTTTATGCACAAAGATTCGGCCAAATGATGGGGAAAAATGGTTGATTTTTTTTTCTTCTTTCTTACCATAAGAAGGATGACAAAATAAAGAAAGCAAAGTCAAACTTTGCTACCTAAAAGTCATACCATATGACTCACCATTTTTCATCATCACTTTTGTCCAACAAAATGACTCACCATTTAGCCAAAAATTCAGCCCATTAATGCCCAAAATTTTGGCCAACATAAGTCTCACATAATGTGGGCTTTTTTTCATTTTAAGCCCAGGCCCAATTTTAATTCCATCGATTTAATTAAATGCAAATGCAAGTTTAATTTAACATATATGCTTATATATTATACCATATAATATATTATATACATTTAAATTAAAATTCATTTGACCTATTAATTTAATCAATGGATTAAATTAGACACACATAAAATGAAAAACACGTAAACTTATACATGTCATAATATTTCCACCTAGGAAATAATCTCATAAATTAATTCATTGAATTAATTAAGGGAAGGCCAAAATAAATATTAATTATAATATATTGATCAATCCAATTGACCTATATAATATAATTAATAAGTCTCTCTCTCTCTTCAAACATGTATACTCCAAGTACACACTTAATCCGACTAGTAAAAGTCCAGACGGTCAATGTGTACGATCCAATGGGCCCGTCTTTATGTTGGCAGTAGGCCAAGGCCCACAGACTACAGGCGGGCTCTAGCAAGCCACTGCAGCCCCCAATTAAGACAGAGATAGCAGTCAAATTGTCACCGAAACCCTGTAGTTTGCACTTGTAAATCCCATGTCGCTGATATCGGTGTCCAACACAGAGGCATGGAAGTATCACCCTCTTTGTGTCTGGACATTTACTTGATACCAAATGAACTGATGCTCACAAACAAGATCCAATCTTGATTGGGTGCAATCGCACACTTATTAGTAACATTCTTCAAGAGGCCAGTGATATCATCTCAATGAATCACTGAGTGACATTCCCTTCTGCATATCCATAGCACTGCCATGTTCACTAACACACCCAAATGTACCATACTTGGCACCCTTTTATAGGCCCGTTAGGGGTACACCAAAGTGTGCCACTTCACATGCAGCAGTGTCATATGGTCCGGTCAAAGGACTTATACAAGTACTACACGAGAATCATTTGTGATACTATACCATATAGATTCCCGTTAAGTGGATTGATCAAGTACCTTGCCTTTTTTGCATGTACCTATTAACCTGATTGACATCCCATGTTCTATGACCGGTAAGACACCGCCATACAACCAGGCTAATGATAGTCTTTAGCTCCATTCATTCCCATGATTGGAACATACTACAGATGACTTCATGGCCATATCGTTTTCCCTATCCATAGTCTTACTGCCAAGTGCCACACACTTGACAACATGGATATGGATATGTCCATTGGATACTCTATTTAAAATATAGCACAAGACATATAATAAATAGATTGATGCCTTTATCTCTTGACACAAATTGTATAATACATAAAGTTCAAATTAATGTATAAATGTATTATAAAAACACAAGGACCAATGCCTCGGGACTAGGGCATTTCCAACAATCTCCCACTTGCACTAGTACCTACTAGGCATGGGTCTAATCCCTATAGATCTAGTATAACCTTCATGCATAGGAATAGCCAAGCCTGTTGGTCAAAAGATTTGTGACATTGTCTTTGTTGTCCACTCTTTGTAATGAGATGTCACCCCCTTAGCGATTTCTTACAATAGGTGAAACTCCTTAAGTACGTGCTTTGTGTTTATGTGTGACTGGGGCGCTTGGCTTATGCAACAGCCCCATCATTGTCACTGAAGATATCAACCGGTTCCTGGATAGTTGATACTACCCCCAGTTCAAAGATAAACTTCTTTATCCACACAGCTTCCCTGGCTGCTTCACACATTGCAATGTACTCAGTTCCTGTGATAGAAACCGTAATGGTCGATTACTTGGAGCCCCTCCAACAACAGTACCACCATTTAGCATGAATACATACCTTAACTATGACCAGTATTAATCCTGGTTGGTCTGGAAGCTTGCATCAGTGTACCCAGTAACTGACAGCTCTTCCTGACCTGCAAACACCAAGAAGCTATCCTTAGTCCAGTTAAGGTACTTCAGGATTGCTTTGACAACCTACCAGTGATCCTTTCCAGGATCCGGCTCGTCATACTTAGTGCAAAGGTGACATCAGGTCTTGTACATAGCAAGGAGTACATGATTGATCCAATAACTGAAGTATATAGGACCAATCTCTTGTTCTCCCTGTCCTGCCTTATTTTAGGACAGTTCTTCTTGCTAAGTTTCAGCCCACGACCCATTGGCAAGAAAGCTTTCTTAGCCTAGTCCATGCTGAATATTTTCAGAACTATGTCTATGCACTTGGCCTAACTTAGGCCTAGAAGCCGATTGGATCTAACCCTGTAGATCCTGATCCCTAGGATCGTCTCATCATCACCCAAGTCCTTCATTGCGAAGCACTTACTCAACCATTACAAGACCCTTGTAGTGTTGGTATGTCACTTCCAATCAGAAGGATGCCATCCATATATAATACCAGGAAAGTTACTATGCTCCCACTAAACCTCTTATACACACCCTTAAAGGTATTCTCGGCCTATAGCTTATAGCACCACTTGCAACCTATTACCTTAGCACCCGGAGGAGGATCAACCAGCTTCCAAACCTGATTATCGTACATTGATTGCATATCCGCCTCCATGGCAGACAGTGGACTAGCTATAGCCTACTGGTAGGTTTTGAGCTCCTCTTCACCTAAGACAAAAAAAGCGAAATCATCGGAGCTAGAAACCCATATTTCTCATGTTCCCGACCATCCCTACCAGACCTTTTAGGCCCTTGTGTGACCTGGACTGGTGCATCCACCTTTGGAAGCTTCACCCTGGTCTCCGAGTTATCCTTTTTAGAAGTTTCTGAGCTTTGAACTTCCTTGAGTTCAACATCGCTCCCACTGTCTTTCTTGGAAAGAAACCCCTTTTCAAGAAAGACCCCCTTTCATGCCATGAACAACTTATTCTCAGCGGGGTTGTAGAAGTAATACCCTTTGGTTTCCCTAGGGTAGCTCACAAACAGGCATTAGTCGATTTTGGGTTCTAGTTTTGCTCACAGTCAATTTCTTGACTTGTGCATAACAACCCCAAATCCGTTGGAAAGACACATTGGGCACCCTGCCCGTCCATATTCCAAATGGGGTCTTTTCCACAGCCTTGGTCAGAGTATAATTAAAAATGAGAGCCATTGTTTCACGAGCATATCCTTAGAAACTTATTGGGAGAGAGGCATGACTCATCATATGAGTGGACCATGTCCAACAGGCCTTGTTCCTCCGTTCGGACACCCATTCCATTGTGGTGTTCCTAGAGGAGTGAGCAATGGAACTATTCCATGCCCACTCAAAATGAGTCTCACTCTAGGCTTATATGCTCACCACCTCGGTCCGATCGAATGGCTTTGATATTTCTGCCTAGTTGGTTTTGTACTTCGTTCCTAAATTCCTCGAACCTATCCAGGGTCTCAGACTTATATTTCATTAAATAGGCATAGCCATATCTGATGAAATTGTCTATGAAGGAGACGAAGTATAGATGTTCACCCCTAGTTGCTTTGCTCATAGGTCCACATACATCATAATGTATTAGGTCCAGTAAGCTAGCAGCCCTTTCAGCCTACTTGCTAAAAGGAGCATTAGTCATTTTACCTCGTAAACGAGACTCGCATATATCAAGTGACTCCATGTCAAATGATCCTAGGATTCAAACTTTGCAAAGCCTAGCTATGCGTTTCTCATTTATGTGGCCTAAATGACAATGCCAAAGGTAAACGGGATTAAGTTTGTTAGGCTTAACCCATTAAGTATGTATATTATAGACATGATTAGTTTCATTTAGATCCAGGATATAAAAGACATTATTTAACAGAGCTACTCCATAAAATAATTCTTTTCTAGATAAACCCTTTTTACTATTACCAATAGTAAATGTACATCCAGAAATATCCAAAATTGAAACAAAAATGATATTCCTGTACAAAACAGGTACAAAATAACATAGTTTCAGTAACAAAACCAATCTACTAGGTATCATAAGCTGGTCCCACTGATCTCTATGGCAGCAACCCTTGCTCCATTTCTGACCCGCAATTCCACTTGTCCCAATCCCAGTTACCTCATGTTCTTAAGGCCCTCCACATTGCAACAAATGTGAGAGCCACATCCAGTATCCAATACATAAGATGTTGAAACAGAGGTTAATGTCTATGACATATATACCTGATGAAGACACGCCATGTGTCTTGCTTTTCTCTCCCAAAAGCTTGGGACACAATCTTTTCCAATGTCTAGTCTGCTTACAACCGAAGCAGACATCCTTGGGATGAGCCTTGGGCTTGGCTCTAGCCTTTTTAGCCTTGGCTTCCTTAGCCTTGGCCTTGGCCTTTGCCTTGCCCTTAGCGAGAGAAGGTTTCCCCTTGTTAACCTTAAGTACCGGTGGAGTCTTCTTGATCGACAATTCAGCGAGCTGAAGCATCCAATGCAGCTCACTAACAGTACGGTCCATCCCTTGATTGTAAAAGTTTAGGATGAATTGATCATAAGAATCCGGTACGGAAGCTAGGATCGTGTTAACCGCCAACCCCCGTGAGATAGGCGTTCTAAGACGAGATAAATTATCCAGATAGCCCTTCATTTTGAGCACATATGCACTCACAGATGTCCCAGCCACCATCTTACAGCTGCGGAATGCCTTGTGGATCAGGTACCTTTTCTAAAAAGCTTGCTCATAAAACATCTCATTAAGAGTTGTAATCATAGCAAAGGCCTGATGATCCATGAACTGCTTTTGCAATTCAGGAACCATACTTACCAACATCAGGCATGTCACGTCCTGGTTATCCTTTACATGCGCCTTGTATTCCTCCAGCTAGGCAGCCAGTGGATTACCTCCCATTGGCATAGCCGGTACAGGCTTTCTCAGCACATACTCTTTAGACTCTTGCCTTAGAACTTTCCCCAAGTTCATAGACCAATCCCAAAAGTCAGGGCTAGAAAGCTTGTCCCATTCCAGGATAGATCGCAGTGATAAAGTATTATTCGTAGCCATTGGTTACTGCACAGAAAAATTTGCGAGTGTTAATAAAGGACTTAACTTGCTCTCCCCATATTATAATTAATAATGAATCATGTTATTAATTAAACTGAGTTGTTGGGCTTATGGGCCAAAATCCATATTATATCAAGACATAGCCAGACGAGGGCCTGGAACAACTATACCCCAATTTTTAAGTAGGAATACCGTCTAATCCCAACCTAGGGACTCTCGGTTTGATGGGTCTGTTGGCACTTACCCATCTGTGCTTAGGGCCAAGAACATCCTACTACCCATGCTAAGTCAAAACCTCCATCCAAGTGTTAGAGTAACCAATACTCCAACCTAATACAAAATGACGATACTCTAGTGCATCCAACAAGGGCTGGTCTATAGCTGGCCTATCCCCACTTCGAGTAGGTTATGAATGAGGGAAGCACTTTTAAGAGTCTTAGTAATTACCTTTTGGTTATTAGATTCATTTAATAGCGGCTTAGATGCATAGGAGGGTGAAATTGGGTCTGTACATACATTCTCACATGTACATAAATAAAGCATAATTAAATAAAAATGCAATGCTATGGGCCAAAATTTACATCCTAATATAATTCTAGTAAACCTATACTAGAACAACATCAGGTGGGCCACCTCCTCATCCTTCTATCACGCCAATCCAATCGGCTTCTTCTTTACATAATATCATAATGAACAAAAAAAAGAAAATTACATAAAAAAGAAAACGGCACATAGGCCGTATTTACCAAAAGAATATTACAACCCAAAGAAATAAGTCCCTATAACATCCATTCATGCATTTAATCGTACGTCCATGTAAACCAATACATACAATTTATAAACATGTTAAATGCATGAATTAATCCCATTTCATATATGTCCATAGCCATTATTTTGAAATCGCCAAATATTGGCCGTTCATGGTTCTAAGCCCATATGGGCCTTGGGCCTCCAACCCTAGCAGAACACTGCTCCCAATCCTATTAGGAAACCATGAATTCGAAATTAGCCATCCAGGTAATCGTGCCAAGAAAACCCGGACCAATTTCAATTAACCGTATTAATTTTTCCAAAATTAATATCGCATGAACGAAAAATAACTTTCAATCATAAAACATGTACATAACATTTCCAAAATTTAGACACGCACAATTTTAAAACCAATTAAAATTTTAAAACCCGGCCTAGCCCAAAATCCTGCCAAATCCAAAAACGGGCCCGGCCCACCGCACGGGGCATCAACGGCATGCTGCTGCCTATGGCGCCTAGCGCCGTAGGCAACAGCTGCTGCCCCTGTTCCGACCCGAAACGGTCCGTGATTTTTCTGAAAAAAAAAAGCAACATGAAATAAAATCACCAAGAAATAAAATCAAGCATAGGAAATTAAATCTAGCATAAACCTATATGCAAAATAAAATTTCCAAGAAACAAAATCACAAATAGAAAATGAAACCATGCATAAACCTAATGCATAATAATTTTCCATTTGCAAAATTCAACAGGCAAAATCACAAACCCGAAACCAAAAGAATCCCATCCACAAAATCTCTAATTTTAAAACATGGGATCCGCCAAGTTAGAGATTTCCACGGATCAAAAGCCCGCTCTAATACCACTATTGGGATTCGTCGCGGGAAACCGATCGATAAAAGTGGAAATACGCATCGATTTCCTGGAATCCGGTCCCAGGAGCTTAAGATGTGGAAATCAAAAAAGTTAAAGCATAAAGAGAAAGTTCGAAAACTTACCACAAAGTCTCTCTAAGAGACGGATGCAGACTGCAAAAATCAAGTGTAGATTTCCTCCACTGATGCGTACACGAACGACTCTAGGACCGAAACCTGTGCTAGCGACTCAGATTGTGCATGAAGAGGGGGAGAGAGATGTATATGGCTGTAATTTTTCCTTACCAAAAGAAAAATCACACTTCCATAAAAGGGGCAGCCAACACTTAAGAAAAGAAGACTAGTTTTTCTTTCCAAAAGAAAAATCTCTTAATCTAAAAGTGGGGCCCAAAAAAATTTCTCTCCAAGAGAAAATATAGGCAGCCAAAAACATAGTAATGACAAAAAAGGATTATCATCATTTTCTCTCTTTCTTACCAGAAGAAAGAAGATCAAAATCAAGTAAGCAAAGTCAAACTTTGCTACATGACTCACCACTTTTTCATCATCATCGTTTGTCCAAAAAACTAAATCACCAAATGACTCATCACTTTATGCACAAAGATTCGGCCAAATGATGGGGAAAAATGGTTGATTTTTTTTCTTCTTTCTTACCATAAAAAAGATGACAAAATCAAGAAAGCAAAGTCAAACTTTGCTACCTAAAAGTCATACCATATGACTCACCATTTTTCATCATCACTTTTGTCCAACAAAATGACTCACCATTTAGCCAAAAATTCAGCCCATTAATGCCTAAAATTTCGGCCAACATAAGTCTCACATAATGTGGGCTTTTTGTCATTTTAAGCCCAAGCCCAATTTTAATTCCATCGATATAATTAAATTCAAATGCAACTTTAATTTAACATGTATGCTTATATATTATACCATATAATATATTACATACAGTGAAATTAAAATTCATTTGACCTATTAATTTAATCAATGGATTAAACTAGACACACATAAAATGAAAAATACGTAAACCTATACATATAATATTTCCACCTAGGAAACAATCACTAAATTAATTCATTGAATTAATTAAGAAAAGGCCAAAATAAATATTAATTATAATATATTGATCAATCCAATTGACCTGTATAATATAATTAATAAGTCTCTCTCTCTCTTCAAATGTGTATACTCCAAGTACACACTTAATCCGACTAGTTAAAGTCCAGACGTTAAATGTGTAGGATCCAATGGGCCCGTCTTTATGTTGGCAGTAGGCCAAGGCCCACAGACTGCAGGTGGGCTCCAGCTAGCCACTGCAACCCCCAATTAAGATGAAGATAGCAGTCAAACTGTCACCGTAACCCTGTAGTTTGCACTTGTAAATCCCATGTCGTAGATATCGGTGTCCAACAGAGAGGCATGGAAGTATCACCCTCTTTGTGTCTGGACATTTACTTGATACTGAATGAACTGATGCTCACAAACAAGATCCAATCTTATTTGGGTGCGGCCGCACACGTATCAGTAACATTTTTCAAAAGGCCAGTGATATCATCTCAGTGAGTCACTGAATGACATTCCCTTCTGCACTGCCATATTCACTAACACACCCGAACATACCCTTACTTGGCACCCTTTTACAGGCCCGTTAGGCGTACACAAAAGTGTGCCACTTCATATGCAGCACCATCATATGGTCCGATCAAAGGACTTATACCAGTACTACATAAGAATCATTTGTGATACTATACCATGTAGATTCCCGTTAAGTGGATCGATCCAGTGCCATGCCCTTTTTGCATGTACCCATTAACCTGGCTGACATCCCATGTTCTATGATCGGTAAGACACCACCATACAACCAGGCTAATGATAGTCTTTAGTTCCATTCATTCCAATGATTGGAACAGACTACAAATGACTTCATGGCCATATCATTTTCCCGATCCACAGTCTTACTGCCAAGTGCCTCACACTTGATAACATGGATATGGATATGTCCATTTGATACTCTATTTAAAATATTGCACAAGACATATAATAAATAGATTGATGCCTTTATCTCTTGACACAAATTGTATAATACATAAAGTTCACATTATTGTACAAATGTATTATACAAACACAAGGACCAATGCCTCGGGACTAGGGCATTTCCAACAATTCCAGTTACCTTATCTTTGCTTTTGGGAAGACCATGGTTTCACCCACCGGGGGGTGTCCCTTCAACTCTACATCAGAAGATAAAATTCTCGATAGGTAATGAAGTTGTGATAGTCGAGGCAGACTCTCAATCCGTGATTGCTACAGTTAATGAAGAAACCATTCAATTCGGTGGATTCCAAGTCGCCATGGTCAGCGAGGAGGAAACCACAGAGGCTTCGATGGTCATGTACAAGAACTATATGCCTGAATGGTTGTCTAGGTACCTCCACAAACAGAATTTTGTTTTGGGTATGGGACTAGGGGCTAATTTACAAGGTGTACCCGAATTTACCATTGATTCTGGAAATCCGAGGCAGTTTGGCTTAGGCTACACAGTAGGGGCATCTGAGGAGAAAAGTCTGAAGAGAGGGAAAAATGGCAAGCCCATGATGAAACCGTTCATCAAGGTAGGAGAAGAGCTGTATAAGGGCCAAGCTGAGCCAGTGAGAGTCGGGAGCATCGAATACCCGGGCTTTAAGATATTCTCTGATGTTGTAGACTTTGAGAAGAGCCGGGAAGAACTAGTAGCACTGGTGGTAGTGGAAGAGGTAATTGTTAAGCCTACCATCTTATAAAGTGAGCCATCTGAAGTGATAGCAAAAGCAACGAAGGTGTTCAAGCATAAAGCTGAAGAGAAAATCTATGATGAATCTGTAGAAGCAGTTTCAGGGGCGCTGGCTGCTGCCTTAAGCAAGGCACTTGGGAAGTCTAAAGAAGGGTATGAGAAGGAGCTGATGTCCAAGGTGAACTTGGATTCTGTGGTTGCTCAGATAGCTGAGATCATGAAGAGGGCTAAGGCACAGGTGGCTAAAATTGAGGAGACCACTATTCCTGCTAAACAAGAGGCCAAAATAGCTGCAAATCTTGACAATGTCCTGGAGATGAACAAGAAAGCTGCAGAACTGCAAGGCCCTCCACCTGTGGAGGATGAAAATGATTTTGTTGTATCTATTTTTTCCATTTTCAGTGTGAATGATGTACTCTATAACAAGTTCAATGCAATGAAATCCCAGTTTGCTTACTTGTGTGATGTTTATCCTAATAATTCTGTGCATGCATTTGAATCACCATCAAGCATATTTAGCATACATGACACTGCATTGCATGAAATTAACATAAGTACGGATGAAAACCCCAAAATGGTATTCATTTCACATGAGTTAAAACTAGAGGAAGAGAGAGAACTGACAAAAATATTGTAAAAACATGTTAAAGCTTTCGCTTGGTCGTACGAGGACATGCCAGGTGTAGGGACAAAAATAACAGTTCATAAGATTCCAATGGACCCTAAGTTTAAGCCAGTGAAGCAGAAACTGAGAAGATTGAGGCCGAAATGGGCCACATTGGTGAAGGAGGAAGTGGCTAAGTAGATAGAAGCCAAATTCCTCAAAGTGGTGAAGTGTATAGAATGGCTAGCCAATATCATCCTAGTACCTAAAAAGGATGGAAAGGTCAGAGTATGTGTCGATTACAGGGATCTGAATAAGGCATGCCCAAAAGATAATTTCCCGCTGCCTCATATCGATGTCCTGGTCGATAGTGCAGCTAAAGAAGCAATGTATTCCTTCATGGATGGGATTTCAGGATACAACCAGATCCTGATGGATGTGATTGATAAGGTGAAGACATCATTCATCATAGAGTGGGGCATGTTCTGCTACAAAGTAATGCCTGGAGCCACTTACCAGAGGGCTGTCACAACTTTGTTGCATGATATGATCCATAAAGAAGTCGAAGTGTATGTCGACGATATGCTTGTTAAATCAATGACCTGGGAGGAGCATCCTGCTATCCTTGATAGATTCCTTACATGTATTGGAGAGTATAACTTGCGACTCAACCATACAAAGTGCATATTCGGAGTCACATCAGGGAAGTTGTTGGGTCATGTAGTCAGCCAGAAAGGAATAGAAATGGACCTAGATAAAATCAAGGCTACTCGAGATAAGCCAGCTCCAAAAATAGAAAAGGAAGTCTGATCATTCTTGGGTTCTTTGTAGTATGTCAGTTGCTTCATAGCACGGTTGACTTCCACTTATGAGCCGATTTTCAAGTTGTTAAGGAAAGATCAGCCTGTTGTATGGAACAACAAATGTCAACTGGCATTCAAGAAAATCAAGGATTATCTGGTAAATCTGCCAGTTCTGAGCCCACCAATTCCAGGGAAGCCTCTAATCTTGTATTTGGCTGTTGAAGATTACTATATAGGGGCAATGCTAGCACAAGAGCAAGATGGTAAGAAGGAGTACCCCATTTACTACCTCAGTAAGAAACTGTTGGAGTATGAAACCAAGTACGCACTGGTGGAGAAGACATGTGTGGAAATGATTTGGCTGACCAAGAAGCTGTGCCATTACTTCCAATCATACAAAGTGCAAGCTGTAGCCAAGGTGGATCTGATGAAGTATCTTTATGAAGCACCGGTGTTGGTTGCAAAATTATGTTGGGATTCGTCATCGGAAAAATAAAGTGGCGCATCGGAAATTACATAGTTTAAAATTTCCTAGAATCCACCAATCGTGTCCAATTACCATTGATTAGAATAAAACCAATTTGAATTAAGAGAGATTAAATCACTAGATTCGTCTCTTCTAGAGACTGCTGCAGAATCATTTCTTGAAACTGTGATCTCCAAAGTCCAGTGCACGACCAACTATTGAGCGGGAACCGGTGCTAGCCGAAGACGCGCAGGAATGGAGGATTAATGCTGGGATTTTCAGCTGATTTGGGGCTGCTCTTGGTGGCTGAAATTTCCAGCAATTAATTAGGGCTGAATTACGGTTTTATTCCTTAAGTGTGCCCTTATATAGACACCTTGTCTAATTGGGTTTTAATTAGGTTAATTAAACCCAAGCCCACTAGGATTATAATTACATAAATAAACTTTAATTAAAAAGTATATACTATATAATTTAATTCCATTTGGCTAAATTTAATTGCCCCTAAATAAAATTAAATCACATTTAAGTAAATACAATACATGTAAATAATTTTCCTACTTAGGAAAATTATTTAATTAATTGTTTACTTTATGTAATTCAATTAATTGATAAATTAATTAATTACATTATGTAAACTTATTAATTGAATTGAATTAATTTCAACCCAATGTTAATTAATTACCATGACACCGAATGTCAATTAATTAATTAACGCATTCCTTCCAATGTACATTATATGTACAATTTCTATAAGTTCTAGCTCAGTTGATCTATATGCATGATCCTATAGGTCTGTCTTTATGTTGGTAGTAGGCCCAAGGCCCACAGACTGTAAGTGGGTTCTAGCAGACCATTACAGCCCCCAATTAAGACAGATATGCAGCAGTCTTTGCCTAACGATATCGAGATGAATAAACAAGAGGCATGGTGTCTGTTGTGAGTGGACGACACGTTTTCGACGGGACTTAAGACTCCCTTTCGAAGGGGGCGCCTCGATCTCGGGTGGGCCCCTCTCTCGCGTGGGGTTTTTATAAATGGAAAATTGGGTTTTTAGAAAATAAATGGAATTAATGCATAAAAGAACTGAGAGCTAAGTCTCGATGAATATTGTAGAGTCGCCACCCGGCTCAGCTCAATCGGGAAATTCTTAAGGTAGCTAGACCAGACGAACGGTCGCTACACTATCCAAAGATTTGGGTCCAGACAAGTCCCTTATTTCATGTCTAATTAAATTAAATATTGCCAATGTTCTCGAGATGGTATTTTAAAATCTAAAGTCAATTTTATTGCATATAAAAAGGCATACAGTGCGCATACAAATATATAATACAAAAAATAAAGAAAAGGAGGAAATATTAATTGGCTTACAACCAAATCGAATAGAAAAATAAAAACTCTCGCCTCACTTATACAATCGCCTAGAATACACGTGAATCTAAAAATAATTACAATCGCCTAAATACACGATTAATTCTATTAAAATACAAATAAAAGTAAAAATGCACATAAATAAAAGCTGCAAAACAAAGGTTAGCACAATTTATACGGCACACCACAAGTTGGACTCAAATAGACAGAATAGGGAAATCAAGAATTGGGGGCATACATATAGGGGATAACCGGGTTGGCTCGGCTAGCCGGCCCGGTTAGACCTGGAAAACATTTTGAAACGTTCCTGTATTTTTGGTTTAGTGGAAAATCATTTTGAAAACAATTTTACCAGTTTACATGCATTTTTAAGGTGGGTCGGTTTTCGGGAGAATCAGGTCTCTGTCGTTGAATTGTTCTAAATGTAATTTTACTGAAAATTGAATCTAAGGTCGTGAATGCACACAACAAAATTCATTTTGATGATTTTTGGAGTTTTCTGAATTTTTAGGGATTTATGGAAATTTTTAGGGATAAAAGCTGAAATTCTGATTCTGGAACAAGGGTTACAGTCGTGCGACTATAACTACAGTGGTACGACTGTAAGTTACAGTCGTACGACTGTAAACGGCCTAGAATCAAGATTTTGCCAAAATTTATTTTGAATCAAAAATGGAAGAAAAACAATCTGGAAATTAAGAACACTCGTACAACTATATATACAGTCGTACGACTATTCATTAAATCGAAAAACAGTCGTGCGACTATTCTTAATTTCTAGAAGCAGAAGCGCGAAAACACAACAGAATTGCACAGCAAAAATGCACAAAAATTCAATTCAAACACCCAGAAAGCGAGAAAAAGTGAAAGGAAAAGGAGTGTCTACCTTTTTAGAAGCTAATCCAAGTCGATTTGACCCCAGGCGTCGCTCCAATCCAAACAAATTTGCACTTTTCCTATGAAATTGGGAGAGGAAGATTTATATCCAAAAAAAATCCGAAATGTTAGGGATTTTGATGCTTTAAGTCCGGAATTTTGATTTGTTTGTGAAGTTAATTGATTAACCTAAGGATTTCTAGCAAGTTTTGGCTTTAATCCTAACTAATTCGAAAGAAATAGAAGAGAAAAAGAGGATTCTTGAGCAAACTTCCTTTCCCCTTTTTCTTGTCTCTTTCCTTCTCTTCCCTCTCTAATTTTTCACCAGAAATCAAGTTGTTGTTTCTCTTCCTTTCTTTCCTTCTTTTTATCTCTGCTTTTTCAGTTTACTTGCTGCAAGAACGGAGCAATTAATGCTCCTTCCTCTCTCCTCCATTTTCTGCTACAGAGGTATGGGCTCCTGCAACTTTTTCGATATTACGGTCGTACAACTATAATTTTTAAATTACAGTCGCACGGCTGTAAGGACAGTCGTACGGCCATATTCTTCTTTTTTTTAAGTATAGAAAATTCTAGCGCTTACAGCTGCCCTTCGCGTGATCAATTTCAGCACCTAGCTCCAGGTTTACAACACCCGAGATGATGAATTTGAGAGCGTGAATCAAAGCGCCGTGAACACTGGAATGAATGCTCTGATGAGATAAGCCGATACCGGGTCTAGGTTACCCGAGGCGAAGTCGATGTGGATAGGCCGATACCGGGTCTAGGTTACCCGAGGCAAATGAAGGGTGGCTTGCGGTTCAGCCGATATCGGGTCTAGGTTACCCGAGGCAAAGGAAGATGGATTGCGGATTGGCCGATACCGGGTCTAGGTTACCTGAGGCAAAGGAAAAAAAAAAGAAATTAGCCGACACCGGGTCTAGGTTACCCGAGGCGAGCTTTGCTGGGGAAATAGATGAAGCTGATCTGGGCCGATACCGAGTTCACATTACTCGAGGCGGATCTGCTGGGGAAATGGATGATGAAGCCGATCTGGGCTGATACAAAGTTCACATTACTCGAGGCGGATCTGCTGGGTAATTGAATGATGAAGCCGATCTGGGCCGATACCGAGTTCACATTACTCGAGGCGGATCTGTTGGGGAAATGGATGATGAAGCCGATCTGGGCCGATACCGAGTTCACATTACTCGAGGTAGATCTACTGGGGAATTGAATGATGAAGCCGATCTAGGTCGATACCGAGTTCACATTACTGGAGGCAGATCTGCTGGGGAAATGGATGATGAAGCCGATCTGGGCCGATACCGAGTTCACATTACTCGAGGCGGATCTGCTAGGGAATTGAATGATGAAGCCGATCTGGGCGGATACCGAGTTCACATTACTCGAGGCGGATCTGCTTGTGAATTGAAGCTGGGGACGGTGAATTCCTGCACTTAAGATAGCAAGTCTTCATTCCTTGATCGAGAGATTTTTAAACAAAAATTTTTGGCCCTTCGATCAAGAATGAAGACTAGCTAGGGATAAGTGATTGATGTATGTAATGTATGAACGCATGATGATGCATATGCATGTGTATGCATTTTCCATCATTTGACGTTTCCGCCTTCCGCTATAGAGGGATATGTTGTGCCCCTGGTGATTTTGCTTTCTTCGCGGCTTTGCTTGGTGAATTTCGAAGAAATGAGGTGACTGTTAGGGATGTGTGATACTGTTGGGGAGATAATCATAGTGCTCCTTACAGAGATTCCGCTGGGGAAGAGTGTGGCACCTCGATTGGGGAAATAATTATGGTGTTCTTTATGTAGATTATGCTGGGGAATCGCGTGATGACTCTATGGGGAGTCGATGTGATGACTTCTATGGGGAATATTGGGGACACTCTGCTTTTCTTGCTTCGTGGGGAAGTTATGAGTTTGTAAGTACTCTAACTTTTGCCTGGGTTGCCCAATGAGGGTTTTCAGCCCAGCGAGCTGCTTTAATTTTTGCCTGAGGCACCTTTTCGGTTTTCAAGCCAGCAAGATCTTCTTTTTTTTTTAAGATGATTGAAATGCCATGATGACCATTTTATTGCTCTTTTAGGAAGATGAACTGGATCTTAGAGGTCGACAAAAGATTTCAAATTGCATGTATTTAATATATTTTCACTTGTTAAATAATGCGATGATTTCAACCAGTTGAATGCAAAGTGCTTTCTTTAAATGTATGTTTATGCCAGATAACTTTTCTTGTGCATTTGTCATGACCATGCAAATATATTTAAACAAACACTTCACTTTATTGATGAAGTCAAAATAAGTACATTTGAAACAAGTTGGTTCCTAAATGGTACATATTCCACACTGAGCCAGAATCTGTCACCAGTCATCCTTTTCAGGTTTTCCGACTGATTATTTTCTCTCATATCTTAACTTTTGCCTAGACCGCTCTTTTCGAGTTTTCAGCCTAGCAGATTTTTTTTTTATACATGATAAAGCTTTAGCCTGTCCTAGTTGATAGGATTAGTGAACTCATTTCCATCCATGTCCATGATGCTGATGCCTTTTGATAGCACTTTCTTTACCACATAGGGCCCTTCCCAGTTGGGTCTGAACTTGCCCCTAACATCGACGTTTGAAGGCCTTAGCTGCTTTAGAACCAAGTCACCTGTTTTCAACTGCCGTTTGGAATACTTCACATTCCGATTATAAGCTCTGGCCATTTTGTGCTGGTACATCTGAAGATGATCCAGTGCCCTCAGTCGCCTTTCATCTAGTGCTGCCAATTGTTCATATCTGGCTTGAACCCATCCAGTCTCTGGTAGCTGAGCCTCTAGGGTGACTCTGAGTGACTTGAGTTTTATTTCCACCGGCAATACTGCTTCCATCCTATATACCAAGGCATAAGGAGTTTCTCCTATCGGCGTTCTAACACTAGTTCTGTAACCCCAAAGAGCATAAGGCAGTTTATCGGCCCAATCTCTATAAGTGGTTACCATCTTTGATAAGATCTTCTTTATTGCCTTGTTAGCTGCTTCCATAACACCATTAGCCTGTGGTCTGTATGGAGAAGACTTATGATGTTCAATACCATGTTCTGTAAGTAGCTCAGATGTTGCCCCTTGAAACTGTACTCCATTGTCGGTTACTATGTGGTAAGGAATCCCATACCGAGTGAAGATGCTCTTCTGGATGAACTTGACCATTTGCCTGGCTATCACATTAGTGAAGGATTCTACTTCGACCCATTTGGAGAAATAATCAACTGCTACAACTATGAATCTGTGTCCATTAGATGCATCCGGATGAATTTCACCAATCATATCTATCCCCCATGCTAAAAATGGCCAAGGAGATGCTAGATTCTGAAGTTCGAGTGGGGGAAGATGACTAATGTCTGTATAGATCTGAAATTCATGACATCTCTTAACTTTTCTTATACAATCTGCCTGTATTGTCATCCAGAAGTAGCCTTGTCTCATGATTTTTCTGGCCATGGCAAGTCCATTCATATGTGGCCCACAGGACCCTGCATGTACCTGCTGCATCACTTCCTCTGATTCTTGCTCTGTTAGGCACCTTAAAAGGACTCCATGTGCTGTTCTTTTGTATAACTTGTCCTCAAAGATTCTGAATTGACTAGCCAGCTTTGTCAGTGTTAACTTATCAGCAACACTGGCCTCTTTTGGGTACTTTCCCTCTTTAACATACTGGTAGATGTCAAAGAACCATGGCTTTTCTTCGGCTGATAATTCCATCACTTTGTGCACTTCAAAGCAAGGATGTCTGGAAGTGGCTATGACCAATGGTTGTAACTTGTGTTTCCTCTAGATTTTCCCACATGGAGGAAAAAGTAGCTAATGCATCAGCCATCTTATTCTCATCCTTGGGGATGTGTTTGAATTCACACTGGCCGAATAAACCTTTTCTGAACTGTAGTAGCTCCAAGTACGGTCGCAAGGCTTCTTCTTTCAGCTCCCACTCACCCTAAGCTTACCTGATCACTAGAAGTGAATCACCAACAATTAAGACATCATTTGCCCCTAAGGTTAACAGAGCTTCCATTCCAAACAAGCATGCTTCATATTCCGCCCCATTATTGGTTACAGGAAAGATCAGCCTCTTGGATAAAGGAATAATCTCACCATCCGGTGTTGCTACAAGTACCCTGATCCCAGTGCCTTTTCTATTCACTGCCCCATTGAAGCAAATTACCCACCTTTTCACTTTCACCATGGCTAGTTGCTCATCAGGGAATTCCATATTCTCTGTGTAATCTGATTCTAGGGGTTGGTTTGCCAGAAACTCTGCCACGGATCACCCTTTAATGGTTTTCTTTGTGATGTACTCGATGTCGAACTCGGACAAAAGTAACAGCCACCTGTATAGCTTCCCAACCAATGCTGGTGCTTCATAGAGATATTTCATTGGATCCACCTTAGCCACGGCTTGTATCTTGTAGGACTGGAAATAGTGGCACAGCTTCTTGGTCAGCCAAATCATCGCCACACACGTCTTCTCCACCAGTGTGTACTTTGTTTCATACTCCAATAATTTCTTGCTAAGGTAGTAGATAGGGTAATCTTTCTTGCCATCTTGTTCTTGTGCAAGCATTGCCCCTATGGAGGATTCTTCAACTGCCAAATACAAAATCAGAGGTTTTCCTGGAATTGGAGGACTCAATACTGGTGGCTTTACTAGATAAGCCTTGATCTTCTCAAATGCCAGTTGACACTTGTCATCCCACACAACTGGCTGATCTTTCTTTAATAGCTTGAAGATTGGCTCACAAGTGGAAGTCAACCGTGCAATGAAGCGACTAACATATTGTAAGGAACCCAGGAAAGATCTGACTTCCTTTTCTGTCTTTGGAGCTGGCATATCTTGGATGGCTTTGATTTTGTCTGGGTCCATTTCTATCCCCCTCTGGCTGACTACATGACCCAATAGCTTCCTTGATGTGACCCCGAATATGCACTTCTTGGGGTTAAGTCGCAAGTTGTACTCTCAAATCCGTGTTAGAAATCTATCCAGGATAGCAGGATGTTCCTCCTAGGTTGTTGATTTAACAAGCATATCATCGACATACACTTCGACTTCTTTACGGATCATATCGTGCAACAGCATTGTGACAGCCCTCTGATAAGTGGCACCAGTGTTCTTTAACCCAAAGGGCATCACTCTGTAGCAGAAAGTATCCCACTCTGTGATGAACGATGTTTTCATCTTGTCGATCACATCCATCAGAATCTGGTTATACCCCGAAAAGCCATCCATGAAAGAGTACATTGCCGCTTTTGCTGTGCTATCAACTAGGACGTCAATATGGGGCAATGGAAAGTTATCTTTTGGGCATGCTTTATTCAGGTCCCTATAGTCGACGCATACTTTGACCCTTCCATCCTTCTTAGGCACAGGGACAATGTTGGCTAGCCATTCTGTATACTCCACCACTTCGAGAAACCTGGCGTCTATCTGTTTGGCCACTTCTTCTTTCACCAGCGTAGCCTATTCCGGCCTTAGTCTTCTCAACTTCTGCTTTACCGGTCTGAACTTGGGGTCGGTTGGGATTTTATGCACTGCTATTTCTGTATCCACACCCGGCATGTCTTCATATGACCGGGTGAAAGCTTTAAAATGTTTTTGGAGTATTTTTATTAATTCTTTCTCTTCCTCAGATTTAAGCTCATGTGAAATGAGTACCATTTTAGGGTTTTCTTCTGTACTTATATTGATTTCATGCAATGCAGTGTCATGTATGCTAAATATGCTTGATGGTGATTTAAATGTATGCACAGAATTATCAGGATAAACATCACACAAGTAAGCAAATTGGGATTTCATTGCATTGAACTTATCATAAAGTACATCAGTTACATTGAAAATGGAAGAAATAGATACAACAAAATCATTTTCATCCTCCACAGGCGGAGGGCCTTGTTCTTCATCAGCTTCCATCTTCCCTTCCAGAGCATCATCCGGGGTTGCAGCTTACTCTGCTTCTTTTCCAATCGCTTGCACCTTAGCTTTCTCCATAATGTTGGCAATTTCAGCGACCACCGTGTCTAAGTTCACTCTGGCCATTAGTTCTTCATCAAACCCTTCCTTGGATTTTCCAAACGCCCTACTTAAAGCAGCAGTCAAAGCGCCTGAGATCACTTCTGTAGCTTCATCACAAGTCTTCTTTTCATCTTCTTCCTCTGCCACCTCTATGGCTTCTGCTACCACCTCAGATGATTCTCCTTACAAGGTCTCAAATTCAGGGGTTGCTTCTTCCGCCATTACAGGGGCTACTGGCTCCTCCTGGCTTTTGTCAAAGTCAACTACATCTGCAAAGATCTCAAAGCCAGGACACTCGACACCTCCTACCATCACCGGTTCAGCTTGACCCTTGTAAAGGCCTTCTCCTGCCTTCAGAAATGGCTTCATCATAATCTTTCCATTCATGCCCTTTTTCATATCCTTTTATGTAGATGCCCCTTCTATGTAGCTAAGGCCACACTGCTTCAACTTTCCCGAGTCAATTTTAAATTCCAGAACCCCCTGCAAATTGATTCCGAGTCCCATTCCCGGGACAAAGTTCTGCTTATGCAGATACTGGGATAGCCACTCCAGCATGTAATTCTCGTAAAGGACTATAGGGGCATCCGTGGTCTCTTCTTCTTTGATTACAGCGACTCGAAATCCACCAAAAGGAACCACCCCTTTATTCGCTGCAGCTACCATCGATTGGGCATCCGCCTCAACAGTCACGATTCTGCCGTTCATAGAGAACTTGATCTTTTGATGTAATGTGGAAGGGACACCTCCCAAAGGATGGAACCAGGGCCTTCCAAGCAATAGGGAGAATGTGACTGGGATATCAATCACTGTAAAAGCAACTGTGGACCTAACTAGCCCAACCTTTACTTCTGCCTCAAACGTCCCTATCACCATTCTTTTAGAGTCATCATATGCTAGAATGACTGTTGAGGATCTCTTTAACACTTCTTCGTTTAGCCCAAGAAATGGCAACATCTTTAGTGGGCAGATATTCAGTGTCGATCCATCATCCACCATGACGCAAGGCATTACCTTATCCATCACATGGGCCCTGGCATAAAGAGCCTTGTTGTGGGCCTTCCCTTCAGCAGGCAGGTCTTTCTCGGAGAAGACAATATGAGGACTCCCAACATGAACTTTGTCTAATAAACAGCACATAGCCTCTGGTGAAGCTATACGGGAGACTTCAATCTCTGACAATTTCTTTACTAGAGCAGCCTATGCTCCTTGGAGGTCAGAAGCAAGTTCCATAAGCTAGCTTGGGCAGGAGTCTTCTTCAGCTGGGAAATGACTAAGTCCTCCTTCTCAACTCCTTCTGGTGCCGAAGTACTGCCCGACCCATTCATCGGTGCTTTATCTTTCATCTGATCTGTCGGCTGATATACCCTTCCACTTCAGGTTACGTGCTGCATCTTGAATCTTCATCTTCTCAATAGCTGGGAGTTTAACTGCCTCTCTTCTATCAAATTCTTCATACTCATCTTCGGAGTCGAGATCATCCAAACTTATGGGCTTGATCTCCTTACATTCCCCCTTTTTCTCACATTCGGGTTCCACTTCGGGTCACCTTACTGCCACTGCCTGAATCGTAGGGTTCGCTTGCAGAACTTAGGCAAATATAAAGTTAGCCGGCAACCCTGACTGGACCATGTTAACCCGCTTTCGAATGTCGGTAGTGGGTTGGTTTTAGTGCTAGGTTTGGCTAGCTCTTGCAGCTTTCCCTCATCGATGAGCTTCTGGATAGCATCCCTTAGCTTATAGCAGTTGTTGGCTTGATGGCCTGTCACTACATGATAAGTGCAGAAATTATCTTTGTCAGCTTCAGATGGCTTCTCAAATGGCCTTAAAGACTGTAGCAGGCCACCATTCCTACACTTGCCAAATATCTTTGCTAAAGTAAGAGTCCAAGGCGATATGCCTTGTCCTCTAGGACCCCTATTCTAGTTGCCTTGCTGCTGATTCACAATAGCCACTTCAACCTGCTTGACATCTGAAAGATTGCCCTTGTTTGCTACTGGAACCTAAACCAGAACCACTGCCAGACCCAGCTGCTGTGGTTGATCTATATCCTGAGCTGTACCCTATGCTTCTTCCTCCCTTGTGACCGATTGGTTTCTCCTCTTCATCCCTTTCTGTCTTCATGGCCATGCTGTAAACCTCACTGAGCTCCTTAAAGGGATGGAATTTCATGCTATTCTTGAAAATGTCTTTGCTGCCGTCAATGAGTTTCTGTATGAGCTCATCCTTGTCAGGGCGGTTCTTTAGGAGGATCATCTTATTCATCCACCTCTGGTATTATTCATCAAAGGGCTCGTTGAATTTCTGCTTCACCCTCTCCAAATCATACAGCTTCACCTGGATTTTAGTGTTCAAGCTATAATATTTAATGAAGGCTGACGACAATACTTCCCAATCAGATTGTTCCTCCTCTGACAATGAGTTGTACCATCCTAAAGCACCTCCCTCCAGTGTGGTGGGGAATAAATTGATCCGTTGCTGTTTTGTGGCACCCGCCGTCAGCATAACTCAGGCATACAAATTCACATGGGCCTCCGGCGAGCCCATTCCTTTGTTAGTAGGGATTTTCGGCACTTGGTAGCCAATAGGGAATGTCTCGATGCCTTTACTGATCATGGCATCAACATTTATGCCCTTCTTCGATTCAGCACTGATACTGACCCCCTTCTTCAACTGGGCCATAACTTCATCCAGCTCAGAACATTTCGCTTTCATCCTCTATTCCATAGCTGCTTCTATTTCCTGCAGCTTCTCAAGGCTAGCCGAGGTGTCACCGCCATGTTGGGATGACTCAGCCTCCTTCTTTTTTCCTGCTCCACTGCCACCGGTCTCACCAGCTTCTCTTACAATTGCCCACATCTCTGCCTTCAACATGTCGCGGAAGTCTTGGGATCTAAAGAAATCCTTCAAAACATCAGCCATGCTCGATCTCTTATCTGCCATATTGACTCCTTCCCTAGGCTCAGAATCACTGTCACTCTCAACTACCCTCTGTCTCCTAGCTACCCTTGGAGCTTGGGATCTTGTCCAAGGTCGCTCCAGTGTATTCTGCTTGGGAGTAGATAGGAGGTATTAGGGTTGTGAATGAATGACATGATGTGACATGAAAATTAAGATATTGAGTATGCTTGAAATGAATGGAGTGATTATGTATGAAATGATGGTATGAATGGTTCCCTTTTATTATTTTTCTTTTTCTTAGGGCATTCTAAGAACACCCAATGCTTATGCAAAAATGTCACATGTGGGCCGTCACACGGACAGAGCTTCGGCGCCTTTGGGGCACCTAATAAATTCGTGAAATGGTCGCGTGTATGCCGGCACACGGACGGAGTTCGACACTTTATAGGCCTATGGGATGATATGAAATGGTCACATGGGCCTGGCCCACAGACAAAGTTTTGATGCTTTTGAGCATATGATATGAAATGATGTTATGAGAAAGTCACGTGTAACAGGGACACGGACAGAGATTCGGCATTCGGGGAACACCTTTTTATGATTTGGTGATGTTATGGACCTATATGTATACTAATTGGGCACTCGGGGAGTACCTTGAATGGTGAATTAATGTCATGAAATGGTCAGATGTGGATCACGGTGTTATATGATCTTTATGATGAATGAGTGTGATGTCATGAAATGCATCGTGTAAATTGTTACACGAAAATGGGCCTAAGACCATTGTGGCTTTTATCGAATGAAATGGTTTTGGTGGAATGGCCGAATGCAATCCGATGCATCGGCAAAACATGGGTAATCTTGGATACCCGATATGTTATGAAATGGGATGATTATGATAGGCGTCCTTGAAAATGCCCCGTAATTTAATTTAAGTGAAATGTGGTGGATGAACTGTTGGGATTCGTCATTGGAAAAATAACGTGGCGCAGCGGAAAATACACCGTTTAAAATTTCCTAGAATCCACCTATCGTGTCCAATTACCATTGATTAGAATAAAATCAAATAAGAATCAAGAGAGATTAACTCACCGGATTCGTCTCTTCTAGAGACTGCTGCAGAATCGTTACTTGAAACTGCGATCTCAAGGGTTCTAGCTAAGGGCTTCGTACGAGGCTATGAGTGGTGTTTCGTATTCGTGCCCCTAAGACCAAGAGGAACTTAGATGATACTTCAAAAATCCACCGGGCTATAAAAGGATACCTAAACTAATGCAACAATGGCTAACTAAAATGCAAATAAAATACCAAAAGAGAATCATCCGCCTTATTTTAATTAGACACTTTTCAGGGCTTGTCAAATTCTTTTAAGCTTTTAAGAAAACTTTTTAAGACGTCCCTAGCAGAGTCGCCACTGTGAGCGGACGACGTGTTTTCGACAGGACGTGAGACTCCCTTTCGGAAGGGGCACCTCGATCTCGGGCGGGCCCCTCCCTCACGTGGGGTTTTTATAAATGGAAAATCGGGTTTTTAGAAAATAAATGGAATCAATGCATAAAAGAACTGAGACCTAGGTGTCGATGAATATTGTAGAGTCGCCAACCAGCTCAGCTCAACCGGGAAATTCTTAAGGTAGCTGAACTAGACGAACGGTCGCTACACTATCCAGAGATTCGGGTCCGGACAAGTCCCTTATTTCATGTCTAATTAAATTAAATATTACCAATGTTCTTGAGATGGTATTTTAAAATCTAAACTCAATTTTATTGCATATAAAAAGGCATATAGCGCGTATACAAATATACAATACAAAAAATAAAGAAAAGAAAGAAATATTAATTGGCTTACAACCAAATCGAATAGAAAAATAAAAACTCTCGCCTCACTTATACAATCGCCTAGAATACGCACGAATCTAAAAATAATTACAATTGCCTAAATACACGATTAATTCTATTAAAATACAAATAAAAGTAAAAATGCACATAAACAAAAGCTGCAAAACAAAGGTTAGCACAATTTATACGGCACACCACAAGTTGGACTCAAATAGACAGAATAAGGAAATCAAGAATTGGGGGCATACATATAGGGGATAACCGGGTTGGCTCGGCTAGCCGGCCCGGTTAGACCTGGAAAACATTTTGAAACGTTTCTGTATTTTTGGTTTTGTGGAATATCATTTTGAAAACAATTTTACCAGTTTACATGCATTTTTATTTTTAAGGTGGGTCGGTTTTCGGGGAGAATCGGGTCTCCGTCGTTGAATTGTTCTAAATGCAATTTTACTAAAAATTGAATCTGAGGTAGTGAATGCACACAACAAAATTCATTTTGATGATTTTTGGGGTTTTCTGAATTTTTAGGGATTTTTGGAAATTTTTGGGGATAAAAGCTGAAATTCTGATTCTGGAACGAGGGTTACAGTCGTACGACTATAAGTTTCAGTCGTGCAACTGTAAACGGCCCAGAATCAAGATTTTGCCAAAATTTATTTTGAATCAAAAATGGAAGAAAAACAATCTAGAAATTAAGAACACTCGTACGACTATATATACAGTCGTACGACTGTTCATTAAATCCAAGAACAGTCGTGCGACTGTTCTTAATTTCCAGAAGCAGAAGCGTGAAAGCACAGTAAAAATGCATAAAAATTCAATTCAAACACCCAGAAAGCGAGAAAAAGTGAAAGGAAAAGGAGTGTCTACCTTTTTAGAAGCTAATCCAAGTCGATTTGACCCTTGGCATCGCTCCATTCCAAACAAATTCGCACTTTTCCTTTGAAATTGGGAGAGAAAGCTTTATGTCCAAAAAAATCCAAAATGTTAGGGATTCTGATGCTTTAAGTCTGGAATTTTGATTTGTTTGTGAAGTTAATTGATTAACCTAAGGATTTCTAGCAAGTTTTAGCTTTAATCCTAACAAATTCGAAAGAAATAGAAGAGAAAAAAGAGGATTCTTGAGCAAACTTCCTTTCCCTTTTTTCTTGTCTCTTTCCTTCTCTTCTCTCTCTAATTTTTCACCAGAAATCAAGTTGTTGTTTCTCTCCCTTCCTTTCCTTCTTTTTATCTCTGCTTTTTTGGTTTACTTGCTGCAATAACGGAGCAATTAATGCTCCTTCCTCTCTCCTCCATTTTCTACTGCAGAGGTATGGGCTCCTGCAACTTTTCTGATATTACATTCATACGACTGTAATTTTTAAATTACAGTCGCATGACTGTATGGACAGTCGTATGACCATATTCTTCTTTTTTTTTAAGTATAGAAAATTTCGGCGCTTACATCCGTCATCCTCTTCTGTTGTTTATTATATTTCTTGATCTTGAGTTGGCTAATTAATCAAATAAGCACCGAAGTACTTAGGTATGGCCATACACTTATCAGTCCCACTCATCAAGTGGCTAATGATATCCTCTCAGTGTTACCCGAGTGGCAATTCTGTCACTTCATCATCAATATCAACATGGTCACCGGTCCACCCAATCATACCCGTATTTAGCATCCTTTTATAGACCTATTAGGCGTATGTCAAAGTGAACCGGATTCCATATTAATATTATAATGAAATCCAGTCTGAGGACAAAAGAAACCTACTCAAGAAAGACCTATGACGTGACAACCATGTGGCTTTCTTGTGCGGATCGATCCAGTCCTATGTCAATGACATGTACCTATATTCATGACTGACTATACAAGTACTATGGCTAGTTAAGAACTGCCATAAAGTCATCGAATATACAAGTATGTGGTTCTATTCATTCCCACGATTAGAACAGACCTGGGATAGGTTTCATGATTATCAATCAATGGATACTCTACTCATATTATAGCACAAGATATAAATGAAATGGATTAATTACCTTTATTAATGTGACACACATAATGTATTCATACAATGAGTCTTAATGTATAATACAAAATACAAGAATCCAATGCCCTAAGAACTAGGACACACCAATAATCTCCCACTTGCACTCGTTCCACGTGGGCATTGCCCTAATTCCTATAGATCTAGTATGTGTGTCTGTGACAGCGTTTTGGTCAATAAATCAGTGACATTATTCTTGGATTCAACCCTCTGCAATTATATGTCACCTCTGTCCACGATCTCCCGAATGAGGTGAAACTTTTTGAGCACTTGTTTGGATCTCTTATACCAGGGCTCCTTAGCTTGTGCGATGGCCCGGTTGTTGTCACAAAAAATATCAACTGGTTCTAGGATAGTAGGTACTACTCCTAACTCTGTTATGAATTTCTTGATCCAAACGGCTTCCTTTGCAGCTTCGCATGCAGCTATGTACTCAGCTTTCAATGTAGAGTCAGCAATGGTGGCCTGCTTTGAGGACCTACGACTAATGGCACCACCATTCAGGAGAAAAACATAACCAGACTGTGACTGGTTCTCATCCTCATCGATCTCAAAGCTTGCATTAGTGTAACCTGACACTACCAGCTCATCTTAACCTCTATACACTAAGAAAGCATCCTTAGTCTGATTAAAGTACTTCAAGATTGCCTTGATAGCCTTCCAGTGTTCCTCCCCGGGGTCTGACTGGTACTGGCTAGTCATACTTAGTGCAAACATGACATCAAGCCTCGTAGATAACATGGAGTACATGATAGATCTAATAGCAGATGCATAAGGGATCTTTTCCACTGGGATAGGTTTTAAGACCATCTTTCTTACTCAGCTTCAACCAATGGTGCATAGGCAAGAATCCTTTCTTTGCCTTGTCCATACTGAATCTTTTCAGAACCTTGTCAATGTACGTGGCTTGACTTAGGCCTAGAAGTCGATTGGATCTATCTCTATAGATCCTGATCCCTAAGATCATCTCAGCTTCGCCTAAGTAATTCATTACGAAGCACCTACTCAACCACTGCTTAACCCCTTGCAGTGTTGGTATGTCACCTCCAATGATAAGGATGTCATCAACATATAACACTAGGAAGGTGGAAACGCTCCCACTAACCATCTTATACACACAGGGCTCATCAAAATTCTGTGTGAAGCCATGTTCCTTAATGGCCTCATTGAATCTCTGATTCCATGACCTCGATGCTTGCTTCAATCCATAAATGGATCTTTAAAGCTTGCATACCCGGTTTGGATACTTTGGATCGATAAAACCCTCGGGTTGTACCATGTACACATCCTCGAGTAGCTTTCCATTAAGGAAAGTAGTCTTAACATCCATCTGCCATGTCTCATAATCGTACCATGCAGCTATGGCTAGTAGTATCCTAATGGATTTGAGCATAGCAACTGGTGAAAATGTTTCATCATCGTCGATTCCTTGAATTTGCTTAAATCCTTTTGCCACCAATTGCCCCTTGAAGGTGTTGTCAGCCTTTAACTTGAGACACCACTTGCAACCAATCACCTTAGCACCCGGAGCTGGATCCACCAAGTTCCATGCTTGGTTATCGTGTATAGATTGCATCTCAGCCTCCATGGCTTTGCGCCATCGATATGAGTATGGGCTTTCAATAGCCTCCTGATAGGTCTTGGGCTCCTCTTGGTCAATGACCATAAGGTCCTCATCATCAGTCACGAGAAAGTTGTACCTCTCTGGCTGATGACATGTCCTACCAGACCTTCTAAGGTCCTGTGCAGCCAGTTCTGGTTCCTCAATTTCTTGAGTAGTCAGATCGGTTCCCGAAGCATCCTCAGTAGTAGCTGCAGGAGTTTGTGAGGTTTGAACTTCTGAAAGTTCAACATTACTCCCACTGTCTCTCTTAGAAAGGAATTCCTTCTCTAAGAAGACTGCATTTCTTGCTATGAAAACTTTGTTTTCCACTGAATCGTAGAAGTAATAACCCTTAGTTTCCTTAGGGTAACCCATAAACTGGCACTTACAGATTTGGATTCGAGTTTGCCACTTGTCAATTTCTTAACATGTGCATCACAACCCCAAATCTTTAAGAAGGAAACATTGGGCTTTCGGCCCTTCCATAGTTCATATGGTGTTCCCTCAACTGCCTTGCTTGGTGTATTATTAAGAATGTAAGCAGATGTCTCTAAAGCATATCCGCAAAAGGTGACAGGAAGTGTAGCATGACTCATCATCAAGCGGACCATGTCTAGCAAGGTCCTATTCCTCATTTCTGACACTCCATTCCACTGAGGTGTACCAGGAGGAGTGAGTTGGGATACTATCCCACACTCTCTCAAAAATGAGTCAAACTCTTGGCTCAAATATTCACCCCCTGCTTTTATTTTCTTGCTAAGTTGGTTTTCTACTTCATTCTTAAAGTCCTTGAACCTTTGAAGAGTGTCAGACTTATGCTTGATTAGATACACGTAACCGTATATGCTGAAGTCATCTGTGAAGGTGATGAAGTACAGAAAACCAGATCTAATGAAGTACAGAAAACCAGATCTAACACTAATGCTCATTGGGCCGTATACATCAGAATGTATCAGCTCTAATAGCTCTGAGGCCCTTTTAGCAGTCTTGCTAAAAGGCACCTTTGTCATCTTGCCTCTCAAACAAGATTCACATGTGTCATAAGACTGGATGTCAAATGACCCTAGCACTCCACTAGAGTGAAGCCTAGCTATGCGCTTCTTGTTTATGTGGCCAAGTCGACAGTGCCAGATGTATGTGGGATTAATTTCATTCTGTTTAATCCTTTTAGTATTTATGTTATGGATTGAACTTTCACGCTTTAGATCAAGGATATATAAGCCATTTTCAAGAAATGCTATTTCATAAATCATATTCCTGCGCATTGCAGGTACAAAATAACAGTTTCTTAGTTCCAAAATAAGTCCACTAGGCATCTCTAAGAAATAATCTCTAATTTCTGTGGCCTGAACTTGAGTACCATTTCCGACTCGAAGATCTACTTCTCCAGATCCTTGTAATCTCCTGTTTCTTAGACCCTGCACATTTGAACAAATGTGAGAGCCACATCCAGTGTCTAAGACCCAATACGTAGAAATAGCCAGATAAATCTCAACAACATAAATACCTGAAGCAGCAGTTCTGCCCTTCAGTTTCTCCCTTAGCTTTGGACATGAGCTCTTCCAGTGCCCCTTCTCCTGACACTCATGGCAGACATCGTCAGGAGAAGCAACCCTTGCTTTAGGTTGGGCCACCACCTTTTTGCCCTTAGCCTTGGCCTTTGTGGGCCTTAGCCTTGGGCTTAGATTTGGCCTCTCCCTTGGCAATAGGTGTATTGCCCTTGTCCACCAGCAATACTTTAGGAGTCTTCTTAAGAGACTGCTCAGTAAGCTTGAGCATGCCATGCAGCTCAACAACCGATTTATCCAACCTTTGCATATGATAGTTCATATAAACTTGTTGTAAGGCTCAGGAAGTGACCCGAGAATAAAGTCTGCTGCCAACTCCTGTGGAACTGGAGAGCTGAGGTGGGAAAGTGTATCAATATACCCCTTCAACTTTAGCACATGAGTGCTAACAGAAGTCTGAGCTGCATCACAGTCATGCAAAGTGCCTTAGTTGTCAGGTAACGTTCCTGACGAGCCTGATCTTGGAACATCTTTTTAAGTTGATCCATCATCTCATAAGCATGCTCGTCCATGAACTGCTCCTGAAGATCAGAAGCCATGGTACCCAGCATGAGGCATGAGACATCTCGATCATCCCTCACGTGCCGGTCATACTGCTCCACCATCGCCATGGTGACGCCTCGACCTGCAGGAGGGCCAGCTGGTAAAGGAGCATTCAGTACATACTCCTTGGACTTTTATCTAAGAACTATTTGTAAGTTCCTAGCCTAGTCCAGGAAGTTAGTCCCTAAAAGCTTCTCCTTCTCCAAGAGTGACCTAAGTGAGAGTGAGTTGTTGTTTGTTGCAGCCATTTAAATTTCTTAAGTGAAATGGGATTATCTACATGGAAGAAATCATTGCTTGAGTTAGAAATAAAGGACTTTTAAGCCAATTCAAATTAATAATCTGATTTTAATTTGTTTATTGGTGATGTTAATTGGCTTACTTGACCAAGATCCACAACTTATCAATGACTGGCCAAACTAGGGCTCGCTAACCAACCATTGATTCGTTTGGTAGGACAACCTATCCAATCCTTCCACGAAGGACTCTTGGTTTGATGGGCTTATTGACACTTTACCCATCTATGCTTAGGGCCCGCTCTAAGCTAATGCTACCCATGTTGAGTCAAACCACCATTCACATGTTAACCATACCAAGTATCCTAACCATCGACGGCCCACCGAATGCTACAATGTACCCAACTAGGGCATGGCGCACATTGCAGCATCAATGGGAGGAAGAGGTGTGAATGTGGGATGCACTTTTAAATGACTCAATATTTTAATTAAACCTAATGAAAAACTAGATATCCTATCTAATTCTTCATGGGCCAGACTGCAATTCTTCTTAGGCTCCCACCATGGACTTGCTCCATCTGGGCCTTCCTTCATACTTGATGCAATTGCAATAATTTCATTTAAAATAAAATCTATTCTAAAATTACATCAAAATAAAATATGGCACGCAGGCCATATTTCCCAAAATTAAATTACAACCGATAATAATTTAGGGCCCATAGAACTCAACATCACATTTCAAACAAAGTACCTGTCGTGCACATACATACCAATATGATGCATGATCATGGCATTCCAAATTATAAATATAAATGTTAAGCTGAGTTACTTAGGGTGAAATCGTCAATTTTAACAAATGTGACTAAGGCCCATAAAGGCCCAATGGATAACATCCATAAATGCAAAATTAACAATTTTTCTCCCTCTTGAATTTGGGTTGTCACAAATTTAAAATTTAGCCCTTCCAATTTTAACCAGTGTCACGGTTTATTGGGCCAATTTCACAAGAAGCTGACCAAGAAGCTGTGCCATTACTTCTAATCATATAAAGTGCAAGCCGTAGCCAAGGTGGATCCGATGAAGTATCTTTATGAAGCACCGGTGTTGGTTGAAAAATTATGTTGGAATTCATCATCGAAAAAATAACGTGGTGCATCGAAAAATACACTGTTTAAAATTTCCTAGAATCTGCCTATCGTGTCCAATTACCATTGAATAGAATAAAACCAATTTGAATCAAGAGAGATTAACTCACCGGATTCGTCTCTTCTAGAGACTGCTGCAGAATCATTTCTTGAAACTGTGATCTCCAAAGTCAGGTGCACGACCAACTATTGAGAGAGAACCGGTGCTAGCCGAAGACGCGAAGGAATGGAGGATTAATGCTGGGATTTTCGGCTAATTTGGGGCTGCTCTTGGTGGCTGAAATTTCCAGCAATTAATTAGGGTTGAATTAGGGTTTTATTCCTTAAGTGTGCCCTTATATAGACACCTTGTCTAATTGGGTTTTAATTAGGTTAATTAAACCTAAGCCCACTAGGATTATAATTACATAAATAAACTTTAATTAAAAAGTATATACTATGTAATTTAATTCCATTTGGCTAATTTAATTACCCCTAAATAAAATTAAATCACACTTAAGTAAATACAATACATGTATTTAATTTTCCTACTTAGGAAAATAATTTAATTAATTGTTTACTTTATATAATTCAATTAATTGATAAATTAATTAATTACATTATGTAAACTTATTAATTAAATTAAATTCAACCCAATGTTAATTAATTACCTTGACACCGAATGTCAATTAATTAATTAACGCATTTCTTCCAATGTACATTACATGTACAATTTCTATAAGTTCCGGCTCAGTTGATCTATGTGCACGATCCTATGGGTCTGTCTTTATGTTGGTAGTAGGCCCAAGGCCCACAAACTGTAAGTGGGTTCTAGCAAACCATTATAGTCCCCAATTAAGACAGATATGTAGCAGTCTTTAGAAGACACTCACCCGGTAGTAATCTCATAGTATCCTTTGCCTAACGATATCGATATGAATAAACAAGAGGCATGGTGTCCGTCATCCTCTTCTGTTGTTTATTATATTCTTGATCTTGAGTTGACTGATTAATCAAATAAGTACTGACTTACTTGGGTATGGCCATACACTTATCAGTCACACTCATCAAGTGGCCAATGATATCATCTCGGTGTTACCCGAGTGGCAATTCCGTCACTTCATCATCAATATCAACATGTTCACCGTTCCACCCAATCATACCCGTATTTAGCATCCTTTTATAGACCTGTTAGGTGTATGTCAAAGTGAACCGAATTCCATATTCATATTATAATGAAATCTGGTCTGAGGACAAAAGAGACTTACTCAAGAAAGACCTATGACGCGACAACCAAGTAGCTTTCTTATGCAGATAAATCCAGTCCCATGTCAACGACATGTACCTATATTCATGACTGACTATACAAGTACTATGGCTAGTTAAGAACTGCCATACAGTTATCGAATATACAAGTTTGTGGTTCTATTTGTTCCCAGGATTAGAACAGACCTGGGATAGGTTTTATGATTATCAATCAATGGATACTTTACTCATATTATAGCACAAGATATAAATGAAATAGATTAATTGCCTTTATTAATGTGACACAAATAATGTATTCATGTAATGAGTCTTAATGTATAATACAAAATACAATAATCCAATGCCCTGAGAACTAGGGCACACCAACAAATTATCTAGATGGCTCCTACTCTTGTCAGAATTCGATAATGAATACATCACCAAGAAAACCATCAAAGGGCAAGCTGTAACAGAATTTCTGGCAAATCAGCCACTAGAATTAGATTACACGGAGAATTTAGAGTTCCCGGATGAATAGCTAGCCATGGTAGAAGTAAAGAGATGGTTTATGTGCTTTGATGGCACTATGAACAGAAAGGGTGCTGGAATTGGGGTAATCATAGCGACACCAGACTGTGAAATCATTCCTTTGTCAAAGAGATTGGATTTTCCCATAACCAACAACGGAGCAGAGTATGAAGCATGTTTGTTCGGGATGGAAGCTTTGCTGACGCTAGAGGCAAATGATGTCTTGATCATAGGAGATTCACTTTTAGTGATTAGACAAGCTCAAGGTGAATAGGAGCTAAAAGAAGAAGCCTTGCGGCCTTTCTGAGAGCTGGTACAGTACAGAAGAGAGCTTTTCGGCCAGTGTGAATTCAGACATATCCCTAGAGATGAGAACAAGATGGCTGATGAGCTAGCAACATTGTCCTCTATGTGGGAAATTCCAGAAGAACCTCAAGTACAACCACTGGTTATAGCAACTTCCAGACAACTCTGCTTTGAGGTGCACGAAATAATGGAATTGACAACTGAAGAAAAGCCATGGTTCTTTGACATTTACCAATATGTGAAAGAAGGAAAATACCTAGAGGGAACTAGTACTACTGATAAGATGTCATTAAGACGATTAGCCAGTCAGTTCAGAATCTTTAAAGATAGACTATACAAAAGAATAGCAAATGGAGTTCTTCTAAGATGCTTGACAGAACAGGAGACAGAAACAGTGATGCAGCAGGTGCATGCAGGATCCTACGGGCCATACATGAATGGACTCGCTATGGCCAGGAAGATAATGAGACAGGGGTATTTCTGGATGACTTTGCAGGCTGATTGTATGATGAAAATTAGGAGATGTCACTAGTGCTAGATCTACGCTAATATCAGTCATATGCCACCACTTAAACTACAGAATATGACATCTCCCTAACCATTTTCAGCATGGGGGATAGATATGAGTGGTGAAATTCATCCAGCTACATCTAATGGGCATCGATTCATAGTAGTGGTAGTTGATTACTTTTCAAAGTGGGTAGAAGCAGAATCCTTCGCTAGCGTAACAGCTAAGCAGATGGTTAAGTTCATCCAAAAGAACATATTTGCTCGATATAGGATTCCCCATCATGTAGTGACTGACAATGGAGTGCAATTTCAAGGGGCAACAGCTGGGCTGCTTACAGAACATGGCATCAAGCATCATAGATCTTCTCCATACAGACTCTAAGCTAATGGTGCAGTGGAAGCAGCTAATAAGGTAATAAAGAAGATCTTATCAAAAATGGTAACCACCTACAGGGATTGGGCTAAAAAACTGCCATATTCTCTTTGGGGTTATAGAACCAGTGTCAGAACACCAACAGGAGAAACTCCTTATGCCTTGGTGTATCATATGGAAGCAGTGTTACCAGTAGAAATAGAGCTCAAGTCACTCAGAGTCGCCTTGGAAGCTCAGTTACCAGAGGCTGAATGGGCTCAAGCTAGATACGAGCAGCTGGCAACGGTAGATGGAAAGCGGCTGAAAGCATTGGATCATTTGCAGATGTACCAACGCCAAATGGCTATAATCAGAATGTGAAGTACCCTAGGTGGCAGTTGAAAGCAGTAGATTTGGTTCTGAAAGAACTACGGCCTTCAAATGTCGATGTTCGGGGAAAGTTCAGACCTAATTTGGAAGGGCCTTATGTTGTGAAGAAAGTGCTATCAAAAGGTGGTGTCAGCATCATGGATATGGATGGAAATGAGTTCATGAATCCTGTCAACCAAGACCGCTTAAAGCTTTATCATCTTTAAAAAAAAAGTTTGCTAGGCTGAAAAATCAAAAAGAACGGTCTAGGCAAAAGTTAAGACACGAGAGAAAATGATTAGTCAGAAAATCTGGAAGGAACAACTAGTGACAGATTCTGGCCCAGTATTGAATGTATACCATTTTGGGAATTAATCCTTTCAAATTTACTCATTTTGATTTTACCAATAAAGTGGAGTGTTTGTTTAAATCTATTTGTATAGTTATGTCAAATGCATAAATAAAGTTATCTTGCTTAAACACCCATTAAGGAAAGCACTTTGCATGCATCCGGTTAAACATATCCCGTTATTTAACAATGAAAATGTACCGAATATATACAATCTGAAATATTTTATCATCCTCCAAATCTAATTCATCTTTTCAAAGAGCGACAGTGGTTGTCCAAGAACTTGACTGTTGAGGAGATCAAGCTTAATAAGAATAACCTTTCTCTTCAGTTTAAATGCAAGGCATAACACTTGTTTGATGAATTGATCCTTTCATCTGCTCTCTTGAACTAATTCTATGAAACCTTATTTTCTACCATCAATGGCTTCTAACAAGAAATTGAACCGTAATGCTGCTCCATGTAGCATTTTTCTACATCATCTCATCGCCAGGAAGGATGACAGGACAAGTGGTCATGGTGCCATTTCAATCAGTCTTTGTTCATCATAAACTTGTGAAAAAAAAAAGAAGAAGAAACCTCGCTGAGGTGAAAAACGAAAAGGAGGTGAAAAACGAAAAGGCGCCTCAGGCAAAAGTTAGAGCGGCTCGCTGGGCTGAAAACCCACATTGGGCAGCTCAGGCAAAAGTTAGAGCACCTCCAGATTCTTAAATTCCTAGGGGCAGAAAGTTAGAACCTATCCACCATTTCCCCACAGGGGTCCTTACAGTATTCTATAGCAGGATCCTCCACACTATTCCCAGCTGAATCTCTATAAAGAACATTACGACTCTTTCCTCGGTAGTTGTCACGCATCCCTAGCAGTTGTCTCATTTCTTAGCAGTCACCATACATCCTCAACAAAAAGATATGATATATAAAAGAAGTAAAAGCTTTGTGCAAAGAATGTCTACCACCAGCCAGAGTCAGCCAAGGGCATGGCACATCTTGCCCAGCAGAGAAGTAAAACATCGACATTAAACGAACAACCAGAAATGCATCCTTTGGGATCCACATGCATATGCATCATTATGCATACATACATGGCATACACAAAGCATTCATCCCTAGCTAGTCTTCATTCTTGATCGAAGGGGCAAAAATTTTTGTTCAAAATCTCTCGATCAAGGAATGAAGACTCACTATTTCAAATGCATGGATTCATCATCATCAACTCCAAAATTTAGCAGATCTGCCTCGGGTAACATAGACCCAGCATCGGCCCAAATCGACTTCATTTCAGATCCTCAGCAGATCCACCTCGGGTAACATAGACCCGGTATCGGCCCAGATCGGCTTCATTTCAGATCCTCAGCAGATCCGCCTTAGGTAACATAGACCCGGTATCGACTTATTTCATCATCAACCTCGCCTCGGGTAACATAAACCCGGTATCAGCTTATTTCATCATCAACCTCACCTCGGGTTGCTGGGATTCGTCACGGGAAACCGACCGACAAAGTGCGGAAACACGCGTCGATTCCCTCTAATCCGGGTCCCGGGAGCTTAAGTAGTGAAAATCAAAAAACAAAACACAAAGGAGGAGAATAAAGTCTTACCAAGATATCTCTTTAAGAGATAGAAGAAGACTGCAGAAATCAAGTATAGATTTCCTCCACCGATGCGTACACGAACGGCTATCGGACTGAAACCCGTGCTAGCAACTCGGAAATTCAAGAAGAGAGGGAGAGATGGCAGCCAAGAGCACTTGCTTAGAATGAAAATGGTTGAAGCCTTTCATCTAATATCTCTCACCAAGAGGCAAAAAATATCCCATAAAGCAAAGTCAACTATGACTCACCACAAAGTCAACAATGACTCACCACTTTCACTCATTACAATTTTTGGCAAAGAATGAGTCACCTCCCTTGTCCAAAGACACAAGGATTCGGCCAAGAGGTGGGAAAAAGATGGGGAAGACACTTGTCTTTAGTCATAATGACCAACACATAATGACCAACAAATATCCAAGTTGGTAAAGTCCAACTTTACTAACCAAAAGTCCACCATGACTCACCCATTTGATCATTACCTTTTGTCCCACCATGACTCATTCTTCTCATCTTAAAATTCATCATTCTTGCCCTAAACCCACCATGAATTTCGGCCAACACATGATGAAGAAGTGGGCTTACCATTTCAAGCCCTAGCCCACATTAATTCTTTGGTTTCTCTTTGATTTCAAATAACATTGTAATTCAATATGTATGTAAGTATATTGTACCATATAATATGTTACATACATCCAAATTACAATTAATTTGACACATCAAATTCATCAAGGAATTAAATTAGACACATATAAGATGAGATACATGTAAACCTATACATGTATAAATATTTCCACCTAGGAAATAATCTCATAAATTAATTCATTGAATTAATTAAGAGAATGCCAAAAATAAATATTAATTATATTCTTTTGATCAATCTAATTAACCTAGAAGATAATTAATAAATCTCTCTCTCTTCAAACGTGTATACTCCAAGCACACACTTAATCCGACTAGTTAAAGTCCAGACGTTCAATGTGTACGATCCAATGGGCCCGTCTTTATGTTGGCAGTGGGCCAAGGCCCACAGACTACAGGCGGGCTCTAGCAAGCCACTGTAGCCCCCAATTAAGATGGAGATAGCAGTCAAACTGTCACCGTAACCCTGTAGTTGAACTTGTATGTCCCATGTCACTGATATCGGTGTCCAACACAGAGGCATGGTTGATCACCCTCTATATGTGTCCGGACATTACTTGATCCCAAATGAACTGATACTCACAAACAAGATCTCATCTTGTTTGGGTGTGGCCACACTCTAATCAGTAACATTCATCAAGAGGCCGGTGATATCGTCTCAGTAAAATACTGAGTGACATTCCCTTTTGCATATCCATAGTACTGCCATGCTCACTGACACACCCGAACGTACCCATACTTGGCACCCTTTTACAGGCCCGTTAGGCGTACACCGAAGTGTGCCACTTCACATGCAGCACCATCATATGGTCCGGTCAAAGGACTTATGCAAGTACTACGCGAGAATCAGTTGTGATACTATACCATGTAGATTCCCGTTAAGTGGATCAATCCAGTACCATGCACCCTTTTACATGTACCCATTAACCTGGTTGACATTCCATGTTCTATGACCGGTAAGACACCGCCATACAACCAGGCTAATGATAGTCTTTAGTTCCATTCATTCCCATGATTGGAACAGACTACGGATGACTTTATGGCCATATCGTTTTCCCTATCCATAGTCTTACTGCCAAGTGCCTCACACTTGACAACATGGATATGGATATGTCCATTGGATACTCTATTTAAAATATTGCACAAGACATATAGTAAATAGATTGTTGCCTTTATTTCTTAACACAACTTGTATAATACATGAAGTTCATATAAATGTACAAAAGTATGATACAAAGACAAGGACTAATGCCTCGGGACTAGGGCATTTCCAACACGGGTAACATAGACCCGGTATCGGCTTATTTCATCATCAACCTCGCCTCGGGTAATATAGACCCTGTATCGGCTTATTTCATCATCAACCTCGCCTCGGGTAACATAGACCCGATATCGGCTTATTTCACCATCAACCTCGCCTCGGGTAACATAGGCCCCGTATCGTCTTATTTCACCATCAACTTCGCCTCGGGTAACATAGACCCAGTATCGGCTTATTTCACCATCAACCTCACCTCGTGTAACATAGACCCAATATCGTCTTATTTCACCATCAACCTTGCCTCGGGTAACATAGACCCGGTATCAGCTTATTTCACCATTAACTTCACCTCAAGTAATGTAAACCCAGTATCGGCTTATGTCAGATTCGTCGTTTCTAGAACTCAGCAGATCCGCCTCGAATATATGTAAATCTGGTATCGGCCCAGATCAGCTTCGCCTCGGGTAATGTAAATCCGGTATCGGCTTATGTCATCCAATCAACTCATATCATCATCACGATACTGAGACTTCAGCAGGTCAGTTACGCGTTTCCTTTCTTGTGTCTATGGCGCTTCAATTCGCACTCTTAAATTCATCACCTCAGGTATTTTAGACCTAGAGTCAGGTGTTGAATTTGATCACGCGAGATGTAGCTGTAAGCGCCGGAATTTTCCAAAAAAAAAAAGCCTCGGGTCACACGACTGTAGTTACAATTGTGCGACTGTATTTACAGTCATGCGATTGTAATCAAAATTATAGTCGTGCAACTATAAGTCCATTGTAGGTAGCAGAAGCCCATATCATGAAAGAAGAAAAAAGAGGGCGATGGGAAGTGCATTTAATGCGGCTACGGTTGGAAATTAGAGAGGGAGGAGAGAGAGATATATATAAAAGGAGAAGAAAAGGAGAGAGAAAGAGGTAGACAATTGGGATTGAGAGGAAGAGATTGAAAGAAGAGAAGGGAAAAGAAAAAGAAGAAAAAAACCAACCAAACACCATCACTTTCTTCTAATCTTTTTCTTTCAATTCTGGTGTGATAAGTTTAAAAACTTGATAGAAATCATACATTAATAACTTGATGCACCAAATTTAATCAATTCCAGACCCTTAACTCACTAAAATCCGTGACTCTTTGGAGATTTTGGATTTGTTTTAGAACCTTGACACACAAAGGAGGAGGAGCAATTTGAAGCCAATTCAAGGCGTTTCTCGGGGCAAATCGACGGTGGTTCTGCTCAATAAGGGTAACTATATTTGAATCCTTTGGTTTGCTTCGCCTTTTAGGTGTTTTGGTCCATTTACATGCATAAAAATTCATATTTTTGGTCTGCTATTTCTGGGTAGGAAGAATAGTCGTACGACTGTTCTTGTAGTGATGAACGGTCGCACGACTGTAATTGCAGTCGTGCCACCGTAGCTATAGTCATACGACCGTTCTTGGATTCCCCTGCTATCTCTTTTTCATTTAAATAATTTTGGTAATTTTCTGCATTTGGGTGAATTACAACCACACGACTATAGTTATAGTTGTGCAACTGTAGTTACAGCCGCACAGCTGTAATCACAGCCGGGCAACTGTAATCTTCGTCCAAGAGCATAATATCCAGAAAAATCCAAAAAAAATCTTAAAAAATCACAAAAATTTAGAAAATCATCAAAAATGAATTTTGTTGTGTGCATTCACGACCTTAGAACAATGCAACGATGAAGATCTAAATCTCCCGAAATCCGACCCACAATTACATGCTAAATAAAAGTAAACCAGAAAAAGAAAATATTTTCGAAAATGTATTTCTCATAAAAATATACAGGGACATTTCAAAACCGTTTTCTAGGTCTAGTCGGGCGAACTAGCCTAGTTCACCTGACTATCCCCAATTGCATGTCCCTAAATTTCTTAAATTCCCATTCTGTCTTGTTTGAGTCCTACTTGCATTTATGATATAATTGTGCTAACCAATTGTTTTGCAGCCTTTAATTTTCATTTTTTATGTAATTCATAGATTCTTATGTCTTTTAGGCAATTGTAATTTTTAAATCTTCCTGTATATTAGGCGATTGTAATATGAGATTGGGAGTTTTCCATTTTTATTCAATTTGGTTGTATAAGTGGCCTTTATTCTTATTCTTTTGAACCATCTAAATGTATGATTTAATTATTCATTATGCAATTTATTCCACGTTTGTAAGAGCATGGGTTAAATATAAAACGAAATTGGATAGAGAAAGATAATAAAGCGAATAAAATATGGTAATATAAATTATAAAGTGAATGCAAGCTAGAGGTTGAATAGGTAAGTTGCCCGGACCCTAAATCTCTGGATTAGGTACAGTAGTCTACCCTCGGTAGGGAGCGGTACCAGAATTTATCGGATAAGCTGATCTGGGTGGCGACTCTATCACTGATCTTGGAATTTAGATTTCGAGGTCTTTAAGTTAAAACGGGAAAAGGTTTTCTATAAAACAGATTTCCAAAATAAAATCAATAATTTTTATAAGATAATCAAAATCCCATTTTCAAAACTCAAACATATTTTATCAATTTCCTTTTCCCCAGTTCGCTTCTCCACGTTTAACGCCATTGTTTTTTGAAAAGGTCGTCCACTCACAGCGGAATAGGGGCAAAGTGTGTCTTAGTGGGAAAAGGGCAAATTATGTCTTCGCAGAATAAGAGTAAAGTATGCCATGTGGAATAAAGGGCAAAGTATGTCTTCGCGGGATAAGGGCAAAGTATGTCTCTGTGGAATAAGGGCAAACTATGTCAAGAGCAAAGTATGTCTTTGCAGAATGAGGGCAAAGTATTTCTTCACATATAATGGCAGCAAAGTATGTCTTCACGGAATAAGGGCAATGTATGTTTTTACAGAATAAGGGCAAAGTATGTCTTCACATAACAAGGGCAAAGTATGTCTTTATAGAATAAGGGAAAAGTATGTCATTGCGGAATAAGGGTAAAGTATGTCTTCGCAAAATGAGGGTAAAGTATGTCTTTGCATAATAAAGGCAAAGTATGTCTTTGCAGAATAAGGGCAAAGTATGTCTTCACGAGGTAAGAGCAAAGTATGTCCTTATGGGATAAGGGCAAAGCATGTCTTCATGGAATAAGTGCGAAGTATGTCTTCGCAGGATAAGGGTAAAGTATGTCTTCATAGTATGTCTTTGTAGGAGGTGTATTTGTTGGGATTTTTCACCGGAAATCACCCGATAAAAGCGGAAAAACGCAATGATTTCCTCAAATCCAGTCCCAGGAGCAATTGAAGTGGAAATTGTAAGACTTAAAATTGAAATAGAAAGAGATTAAATTCTTACCCGAAATATCTCTTTTAAGAGATGGACGAAGACTACAGAAATCAAATTAGATTCCCTCCTCGTTTTCGTACACGAACGCCTAACGAACACAACCAGTGCTAGCGTTGGAAAAACAAAAACAATAGTGAGAAAGGGCTAGGAAATTTCGGCTACTCTGTGGCTTAGTGATGGTGGCCGAAATTTTTACCCTAGGTTTTTATACCTAGGGTGGCCGAATTCCCCTAGGGGAATTCAAGCCCAGCTTGGCTCCTTTTATTCTGTGCGGGCTTCCATCTTTTAATTTAGGCCCAATCTAATTTTAGTTATTCTGGTTTAAATTAATTTCAAACCCAATTTTAATATACCCATGTATTTAATATATTACACCATGTAATATATTATTTACATTTAAATTAAAATTAGTTTGACCAATTAATTTAATCCATCAAATTAAAATTAAATCTTCATAAAATAAAATCATATGTAAACCTATACATATGAATATTTCCACCTAGGAAATAATCTTATAATTAATCCAATTAATTATGAAGAGCCAATTGAATATATTAATTTTATTTTTAGGATCAATCCAATTGATCTTTATAATATAATTAATATATATACACCTCTCTCTCCATATTGTATACTCCAAGTATATATGTGAGTCCTTAAGTCTGTGTTCAGTTGTTCTATGTGTACGATCCCGTGGGCCCATCTTTATGTTGGCAGCGGGCCTTTGGCTCGCAGACTGCAGTTGGGCTCTAGCAAGCCACTGCAGCCCCCCAATTAAGATGGAGATGGCAGTCTAACTGTTATCATAACGCTGTAGTTTAAACTTGTACATCCCATGTCATTGATATCGGTGTCTAACACAGAGGCATGGATTGATCACCCTTTTTTTTGTCGGACATTAACTTGATCCCGAATGCACTGAAGCTCACAAACAAGTTCCCACCTGTTTGGGTGTGGCCACACTCTTATCAGTTACATTCATCAAGAGGCCGGTGATATCTTCCCAGTGGACTACTGAGTGACAAATCCCTTCTGCATATCCATAGCATTACCATGCTAAGTGACATACCCGAAAGTACCCATACTTGGCACCCTATTACAGGCCCTTTAGGCGTACCCCTAAGCATGCGACCTCATATGTAACACCATCATATGGTCAGGTCAAAGGATCCATACAAGTACTACACGAGAATCACTTGTGATACTATACCATGTGGATTACTCATTTAGTGGATCTATCCAGTACCATGCCCCCATGCATGTACCCATTAACTTGGTTGACATTCCATGTCCGATGACCGGTAAGACACCGCCATACAACCAGGTTAATGATAGTCTCTTGTTGCATTCATTCCCATAACTGGAACAGACTAAGGATCTATTTATGGTCATATCGTTTACCCTATCCATGGTCTTACTGCCAAGTGCATGACACTTGTCATTATGGATATAGATATGTCCATTGGATACTTCATTTAATATATTAATAACACAAATGAGTATAATACATAAATCCAATAAATGTATAATACAAATACAAGGACCAATGCCTCGGGACTAGGGCATTTCCAACAGTATTCGTACACGAGCATGTACGGGTGGAGTCCTAGCAAATCAGCACACCTAAGGTTTGTTGGAGATTAATCGCACAAAACCAAATGCGCAGCGGAAATAAAAGATTAATCCCCACCAAGGACCCATGTACATTGCATTGAATTGGAAGGAGGGTTAAAGAATTACCTTAATTCTTTGTAGGTTTTGAATCAATTAGGAACCAAAGTAGCTTCCCTCTACGGTTGATCCACACGGAGCAATTCATTCACCGCGTGCTAGCGCCGGGATTGAAGAACAATTCTTCGAACGAGACAGAGAAAGCGAAAAATCATATTTTTCTTTGGAGTTTTTATGTAAATTTTGGCTGCCACTATTCCTTGTTTTGGTGGCTGCCGAAAAACAGTTTTTGTTATATTATAATTAGGTTATATTATTTCCTTATATATATAACCTAATAAGTTAATTATAATTATACCCTAATACACTTATTAGTTATAATTATAAATTAACCCACACAACTTAATATTAATTCTCAATTAATATTAAGTCAAATCAATTCTCCATAATACATATATGTATATATAATATTATAATTAATTATATCTCCATATAATTTAATTATAATATGTAGCATACTTTATGCAATATTAATCACATTAATATTTATATATACATACATAAATATATATCACTATATATATTTATTCTCTTTCTCATTCATAAATTTATTATCCAATAATAATTTATACCCGATAAGATGAACTTCATTTTGCTCTTGTGTGTGACCCCATAGGATCATATTAATTGGCAATAAGGAAATTACCATAATGTCCTTATAGGTCACAAGCGGACTCTAGCAAGCCATTACGACTACCCAATTAATATGATTGGAATGATCCAATACCTATTTATAGAATGTCATATTCCCTTTTGTCTCTTTGATATCAAGATTAATTATAAGACATGGTACACTTGTCAATCTTATATAATTAATCATATGCTTTCTCGATCTCAAAGTAAACTGTTCAGACAAATCAATTGATACTCTATCAATTATTTGAGCACGGCCATGCATTTAACAGTCTTACTTATCGAGGGGCCCAGTGATATCGCTCTCTTGATAGAGAGGGACAAAATCCCATATCTGTCACTCACATCCCAAAGCATGAGTCATATCGTACCCAATCACAGCCTTTATAACTACTCTGTTACAAGCAGCGTTTGACTGCGTCAAAGCACAACATGAATTCATCCCGGAATCCATGGTGACCTCAGGTCAAAGGAATCAGCTAATGACACTACTATAATCAAGATCAGTTGTGACACATGACCATGAACTTGATCTCATAGTGGGTCTCCAGTAACATGTTCTCTAACATATTACCCGTGAGTATAATCTGTATCTGTATACACTATATTCATCTTATGAATATCCATTATCACTCACACTAGTCTTAGTTTGTTATTATTCCCATAATAACAATCGACTAGGGATATTTAGAATAACACGATTTATTCATGGATACTTATCATAAATGCTAACATACAAACATAAATGATAATATTAATCTACACTAGATTAATCTTAGAAGTCAAATTACATAATCCAATATTGGCCTTAGGGCACAATCTCCAACAATCTCCCACTTGCACTATGGCCAATCATACATGTATCTTATACCCATTGACCTACATGACTTTCATGTATTCACTTGTGCAGGAGTCTTTGTCAGTGAATTATTAATTTTCGCTTCCGTTGTAACTTTACACATTTTCACTCTCTCTTTAGAGACAGCCTCTCTAAATTAGTGAAAAAACGCCTAAGTATATGCTTGTGTCATACAAGGTTCTTTCGCATTGAACTATTGTCCCTACAATAGTCTCACAGGATAAGCAATGCTTAGAACAAAACACAACATTTTGTGATGAACTTCTTCATCCAAAATTTCCTTTACATCATATGTAACAATATACTTTGACTACTATTATAGATATTTAGCTATATCGTTTTATTTTGAACCTTTCAAAATCATAACATCTCTTTTTAAGAGAATACTAGATCTCGACTGATATATTGCAACTAATTGCAATCAGTTGTATATGTGCAACTATTTACACAGTTAACATAAGCAAACTTCTTTTAAGTCTTTCTCATTGAACGCTTTCAATGCTTTGACTTAAAACAAAACATTCTTTTAGATCTATCTATATAGATTCTAATTTCAAGAATATAGGCAGCCTTGCTTAAACATTAATTGAAATTACTTTCTTAGCCAAGATTTTACTTCTTGCAAGGTAAGAATGTTATTTCAAACAAGCAATATGTCATCCACATATAGCATTAGGATGCCGATATGCTCCCACTGATCCTTTTGAAACACAAGATTCATCATCCTTTTGATAAAATCAAACCATTTGATTTCTTTATCAAAACTATGATTCCAACTATTTGATGCATGTTTCGATCCTTATGAGAATCTTTGAAAACTTGCATGCGCTATTTGAATTCTTTGGATGCTCAAAACTTTGGGTTGTGTCACGTACACATCCTCAATCATGTTTTCACGTAGGAAACAGATTTTGATATCCATTTGTCATATTTTATAATCATATTATGCGGATGTGGCAACAAGAACTCAATTTGACTTGATCATGATTAATGACGAAAAAGGATTTTATCATAGTCCTACTATGAATTTGTTCGTATCCTCATAGTCACTACTATGAACTTGTTTATAACCCCTTTTGTCACTAGTCGTGCTTTATAAGTTTGAAGATCACCATTCATGTCGGTTTTCAATTTGAAAACTCACTTGCAACCATTGCATACGCATCTTCTAAAAGATTTATCAAAGTCTATACTTTGATTGTTAGACATGGACTTATCTTCAACCTTTGTAGCATCAAGTCACATATTAGATTCAAAATCTAACATTGCTTCTTCATAAAAGAAGACTTATTCCAATCTAGTAAAACTACGTCATGATTTTGAGAAATCCATATCTCTCCTATTCATGTCGTATTCTACTAGACTTTCATTGGACTTGTGTAATTTCAACAATGATCATGAAACCATTTCCATGTTCCTCTTCAACGTTAATGTCACTTTGTGAATTACGAGTTTTGTAGGTGTACTTTACTCCCACTAACTCTTCTAGAAATTAACTCCCTCTTAAAAGGGAAAACATTTCTAGCTACAACTACTTTGTATCCCAAAGAAAACACAGGAGTAACAACTCCTACTTTCCTTTTGAGTAATCCACAATACGACATTTAAATTTAGGTGCCAACTTATTCGAAATAAGCTTTACAGCCCTAAACTTATTCAATGAAACAATTTGGGTCTCTTACCCAACCATATCTCATATGTTGATTCATGAATTGTTTTAGACGGAACAATATACACAGCTGCTTTAATGGCATATTTTTCGAGAAAACGATGATCAACTTGACTTCATCATAGATTGAACTATATCTGTATAGAGTTCGACCACTCCCTTTTCGACACAACATACTTTGTGGCGTACTTGGAGGAGTCAATTGTGAGACAGTCCCACATTCTCTAAGATGATTGTCAAAATCTTGACTCAAATATTCACCACTCGGATCATATCTAAGTGACTTTACTATCTTGTCAAGATACTTCATACTCCTTTTACAAGCTTTTGAACACTTCAAAAGTTCCAAAACCGTGTTTCATTAGATACTCTTATCTAGTGAAAAGTTCCATGAAAGTAATGAAGTATTAGAACCTACTTTAGCAGTTGATTTATAATTCATATACATCCACATGTATAATGCTTAATAAATCGATTGTTCTTTGACTACTTTTAGCAAGGAAAACCTTTTGTCATCTTTTACAATAAACAACATTCGCATGATTCAAGATGATTCATAATCTCATGAATCCAAAGGTCCATTCTCATGGAGTTTCGAAATGCAACTTTGCTTATGTCTCCAAGACGACACTGCCAAAATGGGTTGGATCAAACTATTTGATTCGATCCTTACAGTATTTATGTTACAGATGGGCTCCACATATAAAACAATTATGTAAATTTACATTTCATAATCATGTCTTTATAAAGTTTATAATTCACAATTATAAAATAAACAACATTTGTTCACTCAAAACAACGAGCCCAATAGGCAAGAAGAGTTCATAACTTACATGTAAAAGTTCATAACCTTTAACCAAAGTTCATAACTTTTATGTAAAAGTTCACAACTTTTACCTAGAAGTTCATAACTTTCATGTAAAAGTTCATAACTTTTAACCAGAAGTTCATAACTTCCAAGTAACAACCTTTGCCACTCTTGCCTATTCGTATTCTACCTTTCACCTTCATAAGGTTTCTACTTAAGTTAAGATTCTTCATATTCTACTAATATGAAATCCACCACGGTATCTAATACCTTTGATATAGAAACAAAAGTAGAATAATTAATAAATACTTAAGGTAGCAGTCTTACTGCCTTTCATCATCTCATAGTTCTCCAAACAAAGTTTGCTATTTTCATTCTAATGAACGATTCATTCTAGAAATGGCAACATCCTTCTTTTGGAGATCTCTCTATGCCAACAGCTTTGGTCTTTAAAACATGTTTCACCCGAACCTTTCGGTCTTTATGCTTTTCGACCTTCCTTTTATCCTTTTCCTTTTGAACCTTAAGCACACAATTCGAGGCGGGCTTATCCTTTATGGATAACTTAACATTCTTTTGCATCCTATGCAACTAATTCACAATTTTCTCCATGTCATTCAAATGATAGTTCATCACCAATGACTATCAATTAATGAATTCAAGATCACATCTTAATGCCTTTTGGAGGCCAATGAGAAAATGTTGCCTCAAACACTTATCTTTTCTTGCTCACTAACTAATGGAACATTTCCATTTGTGATGTATCATATACCTCAAGTAAAACTTCCACGTGCGGAAGAATTGGTGGCAAGTGTGAGATAATAAATTTTAAACAGAGTCCCTTCGATGCTTCAAGTAAGCATCTTTTATACTCGTGTTACAGTTGCTAGTGGTTCATTGGGCAAAAGGATTATTGAGAACATATGATTCCTTTTGATTTGAGAACAATTCTCAAAGTTCAATAACAATCGAGATCATGGTAATAGCAATCATAACTATAATAAAGCGTGTAAAGATTTTTTTATTTAAATGCTCCCACTTAAATTATAAAACCCTTTAAAATATTTAAGTGGGTGAAGATCCAAAATCCATACTTAACCATAGCACTGCTTTGGCATGTCCCTATGATTAAATATAATTTCGGTAGGCAAAGACTCAAAATCATGCTTTAAACCATTTAAACATATTTTGGATGTGCACTTCTTTGCCAATTGCATCATTATGCAACTCTTCTAATTTATGAGATGCATGATATCATATATCATATTTAATTTGTATGTTACTCATCTCATCCTTGCCTCGGGCTCAAACACCTTTTTGATTAACCCTTTAGTTAAACCAATTACAACACAATGAGAATCACCTTTTCTCATATTATTGCTTCGCTAAGGTCACAACATGCGTACCCGCCCTGGCGGTATACCATGATGCGAACATAGTACTTGACAAGTGTTATACGTAATTGGGTGGCAAAAATATAAACTTCATAAGTTTATTTAGGGTTTATTAATTCCTGTGAGTTAATTGTATCATATACAATTTCATGGCATTAATATTAATCATACTTTTGTTAATATTAATTAGCATGGCATCTTATGGCATACAATTGTCTAGCATGCATATAGAATATCTAGCATGGCATCACATGGCATCTAAATAAAATAAAGCATGCATATGACTCGAACCGTGTTATGGTATGGTTTAAATCTACATTGATTTTCATAGGCCAATATGAAAATCAACAAGGTCATATCCTAGGTAGTAGCATCCATCACATGGTCATTGCACCGCCTCTTGGATCCGCCTCCACGTCTTTGCTTCCAAGCACCATCTCATGGATTTATATTTTACAAAAATTGCAACCTATACAATTTTTCTAGTAAAATAAATTTTACATATCATAAATTGCATCCTATACAATTTTTCTAGTAAAATTAAAATTTAAAATTTACATAAATACAAACGACTCGCAGGTCGTATTTATATAAAACCATAATAAATAAAATAAAGCATCCACGGGGTCCAAAACCATACCATAACACCATGCATAAAATTATCAACAATAATTTTATATCTAAAAATATTTAGGGTTCAAAGTGGTAAAATACAATCACATTGTATTTAGAATTAATTAATTTGGAAAAATTCGTAAATATGCAGAAACAATTTTCCACACTTAAAACGAAAAAGGGGTAAAACTGTCGGACAGCATGCTCATCGGGCCGCGCACTGCAGTATCCAATACTGCGCGCAGCCCATGCTGCATGAGCAGCATGCTGCGTAGAAAAAAAAATATATTTTTTTTTTTTTTATTATAATGTGGCGTTGCAATTGCAATTGCAATTGCAACGCCAAAAAGTTTTCTGGGCGTCATGCCCAGAAAAGGAAAAAAAAAACATTTTTTTTTTTTTTTTTTTTTTATTTTTATAATGTGGCGTTGCAATTGCAATTGCAATTGCAACGCCAAAAAGTTTTCTGGGCGTCATGCCCAGAAAAGAAAAAAAAACATTTTTTTTTTTTTTTTTTTTTTTTTTTTATTAATTGAAACAATTTCAATTAAAAACCCATGAATCAAATTCATGACACCAACCCCTTAAACATTCCAAATCATTAAAACAAATTATTCACAATGATTCACATTAAAATCAAATTTTAATTGTTATTCATAATAACATAGAACCCTAAATAAAAAAAACATACAAACCCCTAACAACAATTTTGATCCAATCAAAATAACAAATCCAATTCAACCAATGCACAAGTGGCTCTGATACCACTGTTGGAGATTAATCGCACAAAACCAAATGCGCAGCGGAAATAAAAGATTAATCCCCACCAAGGACCCATGTACATTGCATTGAATTGGAAGGAGGGTTAAAGAATTACCTTAATTCTTTGTAGGTTTTGAATCAATTAGGAACCAAAGTAGCTTCCCTCTACGGTTGATCCACACGGAGCAATTCATTCACCGCGTGCTAGCGCCGGGATTGAAGAACAATTCTTCGAACGAGACAGAGAAAGCGAAAAATCATATTTTTCTTTGGAGTTTTTATGTAAATTTTGGCTGCCACTATTCCTTGTTTTGGTGGCTGCCGAAAAACAGTTTTTGTTATATTATAATTAGGTTATATTATTTCCTTATATATATAACCTAATAAGTTAATTATAATTATACCCTAATACACTTATTAGTTATAATTATAAATTAACCCACACAACTTAATATTAATTCTCAATTAATATTAAGTCAAATCAATTCTCCATAATACATATATGTATATATAATATTATAATTAATTATATCTCCATATAATTTAATTATAATATGTAGCATACTTTATGCAATATTAATCACATTAATATTTATATATACATACATAAATATATATCACTATATATATTTATTCTCTTTCTCATTCATAAATTTATTATCCAATAATAATTTATACCCGATAAGATGAACTTCATTTTGCTCTTGTGTGTGACCCCATAGGATCATATTAATTGGCAATAAGGAAATTACCATAATGTCCTTATAGGTCACAAGCGGACTCTAGCAAGCCATTACGACTACCCAATTAATATGATTGGAATGATCCAATACCTATTTATAGAATGTCATATTCCCTTTTGTCTCTTTGATATCAAGATTAATTATAAGACATGGTACACTTGTCAATCTTATATAATTAATCATATGCTTTCTCGATCTCAAAGTAAACTGTTCAGACAAATCAATTGATACTCTATCAATTATTTGAGCACGGCCATGCATTTAACAGTCTTACTTATCGAGGGGCCCAGTGATATCGCTCTCTTGATAGAGAGGGACAAAATCCCATATCTGTCACTCACATCCCAAAGCATGAGTCATATCGTACCCAATCACAGCCTTTATAACTACTCTGTTACAAGCAGCGTTTGACTGCGTCAAAGCACAACATGAATTCATCCCGGAATCCATGGTGACCTCAGGTCAAAGGAATCAGCTAATGACACTACTATAATCAAGATCAGTTGTGACACATGACCATGAACTTGATCTCATAGTGGGTCTCCAGTAACATGTTCTCTAACATATTACCCGTGAGTATAATCTGTATCTGTATACACTATATTCATCTTATGAATATCCATTATCACTCACACTAGTCTTAGTTTGTTATTATTCCCATAATAACAATCGACTAGGGATATTTAGAATAACACGATTTATTCATGGATACTTATCATAAATGCTAACATACAAACATAAATGATAATATTAATCTACACTAGATTAATCTTAGAAGTCAAATTACATAATCCAATATTGGCCTTAGGGCACAATCTCCAACAAGGTTTAGGATCCAAGTGTTTCTTTACGAAAAGGTAACTCGTACACGAGCGTGTATGGATGGGGTTTTGGCTTATTGGTACGCCTAAGGTTTAACTCGTGCACGAGTATATACGGATAGAGTTTCGGCGTATTGGTAGGCCAAAGTTTAGGATACAAGACATTGCTTGTAAAGATGGACTCGTACACAAGTGTGTACGGATAGAGTTTCAGTGTATTTATACACTTAAGGTTTGGAACAAAGATATAGCTTACAAAAGGGAACTTGTAGATGAGTGTGTACGGATAGAGTTTTAGCATATTTGTCAGCCTAAGGTTTAAGAGCAAAGTGGGTCTTTGCAAAAGGTGAAATCGTACATAAGCATGTACGGTCAAAGTTTCGGCATATTGGTACACCTAATGTTTAGGAGAAAAGAGTGTCTTTGCAAAAGGTGAACTCGTACACAAGTGTGTATGGATAGAGTTTCAGCGTATTGGTATGCCTAAGGTTTAGGAGCAAATGGTGTCTTTGCAACAGGAAACCCGTATAGGAGTGTGTACGGGTGGGGTTTCAGCATATCAGTATGCCTAATGTTTATGATACAAGACATTGCTTGTAAAGGTAGAATTGTACACGAGCGTGTACGAATGGTATTTTGGTGTATTTGTACACCTAGGTTGAGGATACAGGACACTGCTTCTAAAGGTGAAACTCGTACATGAGTGTGTACGGATGGCATTTCGGTGTATTTGGACACCTAATCTTTAGAAGTGAGACATGGCTTGCAAGGACAGAGTTTCTGCATATTTGTATATCTAGGGTTTAGGAGTAAGACATGGCTTGCAAAAAAGGTACTTATGTTGGAAATGCCCTAGTCCCGAGGCATTGGTCCTTGTATTTGTACTATACATTTATTGGATTTATGTGTTGTACTCATTTGTGTTATTAATAAAGGCATCAATTCATTTATTATATCTATCTTGTGCAATATATTAAATGAAGTATCCAATGGACATATCTATATCCATGACGACAAGTGCCATGCACTTAGCAGTAAGACCATGGATAGGGTAAACGATATGACCATAAATACATCCGTAGTCTGTTCCAGTCATGGGAATGAATGGAACAACAGACTATCATTAACCTGGTTGTATGGCGGTGTCTTACCGGTCATTGGACATGGAATGTCAACCAAGTTAATGGGTACATGCCTGGGAGCATGGTACTGGATAGATCCACTAAACGAGTAATCCACATGGTATGGTATCACAATGGATTCTCGAGTAGTACTTGTATGGATCCTTTGACCTGACCTTCTGATGGTGTTATATGTGAAGTCGCATTCTTAGGGGTACGCCTAAAGGGCCTGTAATAGGGTGCCAAGTATGGGTGCTTTCGGGTATGTCACTGAACATGGTAATACTATGGATATGCAGAAGGGATTTGTCACTCAGTAACCAACTGAGAATATATCACCGACCACTTGATGAATGTGACTGATAAGAGTGCGGCCACACCCAAACGAGTTGGAACTTGTTTGTGAGCATCAGTACATTCGGGATCAAGTTAATATCCGGACACAAAAGAGGGTGATCAATCCATGCCTCTGTGTTGGACACCGATATCAATGACATGGGATGTACAAGTTTAAACTCATGGGTTATGATATCAGTTAGACTGCCATCTCCATCTTAATTGGGGGCTGCATTGGCTTGCTAGAGCCCAACTGCAGTCTGCGGGCCAAAGGCCCGCTACCAACATAAAGATGGGCCCACGGGATCGTACACATAGGACGATAGAATGTAGACTTAAGGAATCACATGTATACTTGGAGTATACACAATGGAGGGAGAAGTGTGTATATATTAATTATATTATAAAGATCAATTGGATTGGTCATAATAATAAAATTAATATATTCAATTGGCTCTTCATAATTAATTGGATTAATTATGAAATTATTTCCTAGGTGGAAATATTCATATGTATGGGTTTACATATGATTTTATTTTGTGTAGATTTAATTTTAATTTGATGGATTAAATTAATTGTCAAACTAATTTTAATTTAGATGTAAATAATATATTACTTGGAGTAATATATTAAATACATGGGTATATTAAAATTGGGCTTGAAATTAATTTAAACCAGAATAATTAAAATTAGACTAGGCCTAAATTAAAACATGGAAGCCCGCACAGAATAGACAGGAGCCAAGATGGGCCTGAATTCCCCTAAGGAATTCGGCCAACCCTAGGTATAAATACCTAGGGTAAATTTCGGCCACCTCTAAGTATTACACACCTTGCCGAAATTCCTAGCTATTTTTCCTCTCCATTGATTCGTTTTTCCAACGCTAGCACGGGTTGCATTCGTTAGGCGTTCGTATACGAAATCGAGGAGGAAATCTGCTTTGGTTTCTGTAGTCTTCATCCATCTCTAGAAAGAGATTTTCCGGTAAGAAAATTAATCCCTTTCTATTTAATTTTAAGTTTTTCAATTTCCATCTCAATTGCTCCTGGGACTGGATTTGAGGAAATCACCGCGTTCTTCCGCTTTGTCTGGTGATTTCCGGTGAAAAATCCCAACAGTGGTATCAGAGCGGGCTTTTGATCCGTGGAAATTGATAAATTTGGTTGAATCCCGTTTTTGAAATTGGAGGTTTTTTATTGGGATTCATGGTATGGGTTTTATGGTTTTTTCCCATATGTTTTATACAATGAAAATTAATATTGCATATTGGTTTATGTATTTTAATTTTGTTGTATGTTATTGGAATTCTTGGTGAATTGCTTTGGATGATGGATACATATTTTTTTATTTTAATTCTGTTTTAATAAAAAAAAAAATCTGCCTCCCGGGGTGCAGGGCTGCTGGCGGCGGAATCGCTGTCGGCGGCCACCGCACACGGCGGGAGGCGCGGCGGCAGCCGCTGCCTGCTGCTGCGCCAGCTGTAGCAGCCGCTGGTTCCAGTAGCAGCGGGCTGCTGCTGGGCAGTGGCCGCTGGGCGCCCACTGCGCAACAGCAGTGCCGCTGCAGGCGGCAGCCACTGCTGGGCAGTGGCTGCCGCGCGGCAGCAGCGGGCAGCCGCTAGGCGGCTGCAGCGGGCCAGGCCCAGTTTTTGGATTTTGCGGGTTTTTGAGTCCGGGGCCCAGTTTTGAAATTTTAATTGGTTTTAAAATTCGTGTGTTTAAATTTATGTAATTTAAATGCGTATGGTTTCTTGGATGGTTTAATTTCGTTCATGTGATATTAATTTTGGAAAATAATATGGTTAATGGAAATTGGTTCGGGTAATTTTGGCACAATTACTCGGACTGCTAAATTGGACCCATGGTTTCCCAATTCCAGTGGGAGCAGTTGGACTGCCTGGGCTGGAGGCCCAAAGCCCGTTAAGGGTTAGAACCATGGTGGGCCAAAATTGGCGATTTCCTAATAATGGCTTTGACATAATTTAAATGGGCTTAAATCATGCATTATGACATGCTTTTGAATTGTTTGTATTGGATGCATATGAATGGTTGAATGAATGTATGATTGGATGCTATTGGACCTTTTACGAGATGGGTTGTATTTTTCTTTTTGGATAAATACGGCCTGCGTGTCGTTTTTTTTTTCTTTTTAATGTAATTTTATTTTATTTAAATTAAATATTATAAAATTTGTAAAAGAAGAAGTCCATGGAGTGGTGAGCCCATATGGAGGTGCAAGCCCAAATTAGAGGTGCAAGCCCAGAAGGAGAAGATGGAGGCCCGCCTAATATCTGTTTCTAGTATAGGTTTACTAGAATAATATTAGGATGTAACATAGGCCCATAGCAGTCCATTTTAATTTTATTTAATCATGTTTTATATTCATTTGCATGTATGAATGCATGTTCCAATAGCTCATTCACCCGCTTTATGTATGTAAGCCGTTATAATTGAATCTAATAACCAAACGGAATTACTAAGTCGCTTAAAAGTGCTTCCCTCATTCAAAACCGAATCGAAGTGGGAATAGGCCAGTTGCAGACCATGCCCTCGCAGGATGCACTGGAGTATTGTCACTTTGTATTGGGTTAGAGTATGGGATACTCTAACACTTGGATGGAGGTTTTGACTTAGCGTGGGTAGTAGGATTCTCCTAGCCCTAAGCACAGATGGGTAAGTGCCAACAAGCCCATCAAACCGAGAGTCCCTAGGTTGGGATTGGACGGCGTTCCTACCTAAATAGTTAAGGTGTAGTTGTACCAAACCCTCGTTTGGCTATATCTTAATGAAATATGGATCTCGGCCCATGAGCCCAACAACTCGGTTTAAATTAATAACTTGATTCATTATTAATTTTATATGGGAACAACAAAGCAAAGCCCTTTATTAACACTCTCAATGTTTTTCTGTGTAGAAACACGCAAATGGCAAACACAAATACCTTATCACTGCGATCCATTCTTGAAAAGGACAAGCTTTCCGGTCCTAAATTTTTAGACTAGTCTAGGAACTTGAGGATAGTTCTAAGACAGGAGTCAAAAGAGTATGTGCTGGAAAGGCCTGTGCCGGCTGCGCCTCAAGGACGTAATCCACCGGCTGCCTAGTTGGAGGAATACGAGGCGCACGTCAAGGACAACCGGGATGTGACATGCCTTATGTTGGCTTGCATGGTCCCTTAACTGCAAAAACAGTTTATGGACCACCAACCCTATGCTATGATAACAACTCTTAATGAGATGTTTTAAGAGCAAGCTCGTCAAGAAAGGTACTTGACCAATAAGGCATTCCACTCTTGTAAGATGGGGGCCGGGACATCTGTGAGTGCACACGTGCTCAAGATGAAGGGCTATTTGGATACTTTGGCCCTTCTCGGATCGCCTATCTCTCAAGAGTTGGCAGTGGACACAATCCTCGCATCCTTGCCGGATTCTTATGATCAGTTCATCCTTAACTATAACATGTAAGGGATGAACCGCACTGTCAGTGAGCTGCATGGGATGCTTAAACTTACTGAGCAGTCGATCAAGAAGACTCCGCCGGTGCTGCTGGTTAACAAGGGGAACCCTCCTCTTGCTAAGGGTAAGGCCAAGGAAAAGGCCAAGGCCAAGGCCAAAAAGGCCAAAGCCAAGAAGGCCAAGGCCCAACCCAAGGCCCAGCAGAAGGCAGGTCCTGATGATGTCTGTTTCGGGTGTAGACAGGTGGGTCATTGGAAGAGATCGTGTCCCAGGCTGATGGGAGAGCAAAGAAGGGGCCAAGGTGCGTCCTCTTCAGGTATTTATGTTATAGATATTAACCTTACTGTTTCAACATCCTGGGTATTGGATACTGGATGTGGTTCTCACATTTGTTGCAATGTGTAGGGACTTAAGAATAGAGGGTTGCTGGGGTCGGGAGAGGTGGACTTGCGGGTCGGGAATGGAGCAAGGGTTGCTGCCATAGAGATCGGCGAATACCACCTAATGATGCCCAGTGGATTGGTTTTAATTTTAGAACATTGTTACTTTGTACCTGCTATGTGTAGGAATATTATCTCTGTATCAATGTTGGATATTTCTGGATTTAATTTCACTATTTTAAATGGTCGAATTTCTATATCTAGAGAGGGATTATTTTATGGAGATGCTCTATTAAATAATGGCCTGTATATCCTGGACTTAAATGAAACCAATCATATCTATAACATAAACACGAAAAGGGTTAAGCCTAACGAACTTAATCCTGTCTACCTATGGCATTGTCGTCTTGGCCATATAAACGAGAAGCGCATAGCTAGGCTTCACAAAGCTGGAGTCCTAGGATCATTTGACTTGGACTCAATTGATACATGCGAATCATGTTTAAGAGGCAAGATGACAAAGGCGCCTTTTAGCAAGAAGGCTGAAAGGGCCACTGGCTTATTAGACCTAATACATTCAGATGTATGTGGGCCTATGAGCGCAGCGACCAGAGGTGGGCATCTGTACTTCGTCACGTTCACGAATGATTTCAGCAGATATGGCTATGTCTATCTGATGAAACACAAGTCCGAGACCCTTGATAGGTTCAAGGAATTTCGGAACGAAGTACAGAACCAGCTAGGCAGGAATATCAAAACCCTTCGGTCGGACCGAGGCGGTGAGTATATGAGCCTAGAGTTTAACTCATACTTGAGAGAGCATGGAATAGTTCCACAGCTCACTCCTCCCAGAACACCACAATGGAATGGGGTGTCCGAACGGAGGAATAGGACCTTGTTGGACATGGTCCGCTTAATGATGAGTCAAGCATCTCTCCCAATTAGTTTCTGGGGACACGCCCTCGAGACAGTAGCTCTCATCTTAAACAATACTCCGACAAAGGCTGTGGAAAAGACCCCATATCAGATATGGACTGGCAAAGAGCCCAATGTGTCTTTCCTAAGGATTTGGGGATGCGAAGCACATGTCAAGAAATTGACTAGTGGCAAGCTGGAGCCCAAAACCGATAAATGCCTGTTTGTGGGCTACCCTAGGGAAACCAAAGGGTATTACTTCTACAACCCCGCCGAGAATAAGGTGTTCGTGGCAAGGAAGGGGGTCTCTCTAGAAAAGGAGTTCCTTTCCAAGAAAGATAGTGGGAGCAATGTTGAACTCAGGGAAGTTCAAGGTCCACAAGCTCCTGAAGAGGATAACTCGGAGGCCCAGGTGGGGCTTCCACAAGTGGAAGCACCGACCCAGGCCACACAAGAACCTAGAAGGTCTGGTAGGGATCGTCGGGAACCGGAGAGGTATGGTTTCCTCATCACCGATGATCAAACTCTTCTCATCTGGGATGAAGAAGAACCCAAAACCTACCAGGAGGCTATGGCTAGCCCACAGTCTGCAAATTGGCGTAAAGCCATGGAGGCAATAATGCAATCTATGTACGATAATCAAGTTTGGAACTTGGTTGATCCACCTTCGGGTGCTAAGGTAATAGGTTGCAAGTGGTGCTATAAGCTAAAAGCTGATAATACCTTCAAAGGGCGTCTGGTTGCGAAAGGTTTCAGACAAGTCCATGGAATAGACTATGATGAAACTTTCTCACCAGTAGCCATGCTCAAATCCATCAGGATACTGCTGGCCATAGCCGCATGGTACGACTATGAGGTATGGCAGATGGATGTCAAAACCGCTTTCCTTAATGGAAAGCTACTCGAGGATGTGTACATGACACATCCTGAGGGTTTTGTCGATCCTAAGTATCCGGGGAGGGTATGTAAACTTCAAAGGTCCATTTATGGACTGAAGCAAGCATCCCATAGTTGGAATCTAAGATTCAATGAGGCTATAAAGGAATATGGCTTCATACAGAATCTAGATGAGCCTTGTGTGTATAAGAGGACTAGTGGGAGCATTGTCAAATTTTTGGTACTTTATGCAGACGACATCCTACTCATTGGAAGCGACATACCTACACTGCAAGGGGTAAAGCAGTGGCTGAGTAAGTGCTTCGCAATGAAGGACTTGGGCGAAGCTGAGATGATCCTAGGGATCAGGATCTATAGGGATAGATCAAATCGGCTTCTGGGCCTAAGTCAAGCTTCGTACATTGACAAAGTTCTGAAAAGATTCAGCATGGACCGGGCCAAGAAAGGTTTCTTGCCAATGGGCCATGGGCTGAAACTTAGTAAGAAGAACTGTCCTAAAACAAGGGAGGACAGGGAGAACATGAAATTGGTTCCATATGCTTCGGCTATTGGATCAATCATGTACTCCATGTTATGTACGAGACCTGATGTCGCCTTTGCACTGAGTATGACAAGCCGATACCAGCAGGATCCCGGGGAGGATCACTGGAAAGCTGTCAAGGCGATCCTCAAGTACCTTAACCCGGACTAAGGATAGCTTCTTGGTATATGGTGGTCAGGAAGTGCTATCAGTTACTGGGTACACTGATGCGAGCTTCCAGACAGACCAGGATGAGTACCAATCACAGTCAAGGTATGTATTCTTGCTGAATGGTGGTGCTGTAAGCTGGAGGAGCTCAAAGCAGCCAACCATAGCGGACTCTACAACAGAAGCTGAGTACATCGCTGCGTGTGATGCAGCTAAGGAAGCTGTGTGGATGAAGAAGTTTATCACTGAGTTGGGAGTAGTGCCAACTATCCAAGACCCAGTCGATATCTTCTATGACAACAATGGGGCCGTCGCACAAGCTAAGGAGCCCCGGTCACATAAGAACACAAAGCACGTGCTCAGAAAGTTTCACCTCATACGAGAAATCGCGGAGAGAGGTGACATTGCATTGCATAGAGTGGACACCGAGGATAATGTCACAGATCCATTGACCAAGGCGCTAGCCCAGCCCAAGCACGAGGGTCATACTAGATCTATAGGGATTAGGCCCATGCCTACTTGGAACTAGTGCAAGTGGGAGATTGTTGGAAATGCCCTAGTCCCGAGGCATTGGTCCTTGTATTTGTATTATACATTTATTGGATTTATGTCTTGTACTCATTTGTGTTATTAATAAAGGCATCAATTCATTTATTATATCTATCTTGTGCAATATATTAAATGAAGTATCCAATGGACATATCTATATCCATGACGACAAGTGTCATGCACTTAGTAGTAAGACCATGGATAGGGTAAACGATATGACCATAAATACATCCGTAGTCCGTTCCAGTCATGGGAATGAATGGAACAACAGACTATCATTAACCTGGTTGTATGGCGGTGTCTTACCGGTCATTGTACATGGAATGTCAACCAAGTTAATGGGTACATGTTGGGATTTTTCACCGGAAATCACCCGATAAAAGCGGAAGAACGCGGTGATTTCCTCAAATCCAGTCCCAGGAGCAATTGAGATGGAAATTGAAAAACCTAAAATTAAATAGAAAGGGATTAAATTTCTTACCAGAAAAATCTCTTTCTAGAGATGGATGATGACTGCAGAATTCAATGTAGAATCCCTCCACTCTCACATACACGAACACTTAACGAATGCAACCCATGCTAGCATCGGAAAAACGAAACAATAGAGAGGAGAGGGCTAGAAATTTCGGCTAGGTGTGTAATGCTTAGACGTGGCCGAAATTTCTAACCCTAGGTATTTATACCTAGGGTTGGCCGAATTCCTTAGGGGAATTCAGGCCCATCTTGGCTCCTGTTTATTATGTGCGGGCTTCCATGTTTTAATTTAGGCCCAGTCTAATTTTAATTATTCTAGTTTAAATTAATTTCAAGCCCAATTTTAATATACCCATGTATTTAATATATTACTCCAAGTAATATATTATTTACATCTAAATTAAAATTAGTTTGACAATTAATTTAATCCATCAAATTAAAATTAAATCTACACAAAATAAAATCATATGTAAACCCATACATATGAATATTTCCACCTAGGAAATAATTTCATAATTAATCCAATTAATTATGAAGAGCCAATTGAATATATTAATTTTATTATCATGACCAATCTAATTGATCTTTATAATATAATTAATATATACACACTTCTCCCTCCATTGTGTATACTCCAAGTATACATGTGATTCCTTAAGTCTGCATTCTATCGTCCTATGTGTACGATCCCGTGGGCCCATCTTTATGTTAGCAGCGGGCCTTTGGCCCGCAGACTGCAGTTGGGCTCTAGCAAGCCACTGCAGCCCCCAATTAAGATAGAGATGGCAGTCTAACTGATATCATAACCCTGTAGTTTAAACTTGTACATCCCATGTCATTGATATCGGTGTCCAACACAGAGGCATGGATTGATCACCCTCTTTTGTGTCCGGACATTAACTTGATCCCGAATGTACTGATGCTCACAAATAAGTTCCAACTCGTTTGGGTGTGCCCACACTCTTATCAGTCACATTCATCAAGTGACCGGTGATATCTTTTCAGTTGGTTACTGAGTGACAAATGTTAGAGATTGTGCCCTAAGCCAATGTTGGATTATGTAAACAATCTTCTTAAGTCATTAATAAAGACTTATTTTATCATATATATTTGTATGTTAGTATTTATGATAATGTATCCATGAATTAATTGTGTAATTCTAAATTTCCCTAGTCGATTGTTATTATGGGAATAATAACAAACTAAGACTAGTGTGAGTGATAATGGATATTCATAAGATGAATATAGTGTATACAGATACAGATTATACTCACGGGCAATATGTTAGAGAACATGTTGCTGGAGACCCACTATGAGATCAAGTTCATGGTCACGTGTCACAACTGATCTTGATTATAGTAGTGTCATCAGCTGATTCCTTTGACCTGAGGTCACCATGGATTCCGGGATGAATTCATGTTGTGCTTTGACGCAGTCAAACGCTGCTTGTAACAGAGTAGTTATAAAGGCTGTGGTTGGGTACAATATGACTCATGCTTAGGGATGTGAGTGACAGATATGGGATTTTGTCCCTCTCTAACAAGAGAGCGATATCACTGGGCCCCTCGATAAGTAAGACTGTTAAATGCATGGCCGTGCTCAAATAATTGATAAGAGTATCAATTGATTTGTCTGAACAGTTTACTTTGAGATCGAGAAAGCATATGATTAATTATATAAGATTGACAAGTGTACCATGTCTTATAATTAATCTTGATATCAAAGAGACAAAAGGGAATATGACATTCTATAAATAGGTATTGGATCATTCCAATCATATTAATTGGGTAGTCGTAATGGCTTGCTAGAGTCCGCTTGTGACCTATAAGGACATTATGGTAATTTCCTTATTGCCAATTAATATGATCCTATGGGGTCACACACAAGAGCAAAATGAAGTTCATCTTATCGGGTATAAATTATTATTGGATAATAATTTATGAATGAGAAAGAGAATAAATATATATAGTGATATATATTTATGTATGTATATATAAATATTAATGTAATTAATATTGCATAAAGTATGCTACATATTATAATTAAATTATATGGAGATATGATTAATTATAATATTATATATACATATATGTATCATGGAGAATTGAATTGATTTAATATTAATTGAGAATTAATATTAAATTGTGTGGGTTAATATATAATTATAACTAATAGGTGTATTAGGTTATAATTATAATTAACTAAATAGGGTTTATATTTAAGGAAATAAAAACCTGAAAACCTAATTGCTCCATAAGTTAAGAAGCAGATTTCGGCCAGCCACCACATGCCAAGTGAACCAGCCGAAACTCTCCTCCAAAAGAAAAGGGAAAATCTGATTTTCTGCTCTCTCTTCTCTCGTTCGAAGAATTGTTCTTCAAATCCGGCGCTAGCACGCGGTGGACGTATTGCTCCGTGTGGATCAACCGTAGAGGGAAGCTATTTTGGTTCCTGCTTGATTCAATCTTCAAAGAATTAAGGTAATTCTTTAACCCTCCTTCCGATTCAATGCGATGTACATGGGTCCTTGGTGGGGATTAATCTTTTATCCGCTGCGTTTTATGTTTGTTTTGTGCGATTAATTCCCCAACAGTGGTATCAGAGCCACTTGTGCATTGATTGAATTGGATTTGTTATTTTGATTAGATCAAAATTGCATGTTAGGGTTATATGTTTTTGATTTAGGGTTCTTTGTTATTGTGAATAACGTTTGGAATTGATTTGGGAATTGTTGTTTTGAACAAATTGACGCAGAATTGTTTTTCAGTGCAGAACACGCCGGCGTGCAGGCACTGCACGCCGTGCAAACGTGTGTTGCACGGCGTGTACTGGTCTTGCACGGCGTGTAGTCGGAAATCGTTTTCGTAAGCTGAGAATCAGTGCATAACTCGCCGGCTTGCAAGTGTTGCACGCCGTGCATATGTGTGTTGCACGCCGTGTACTGGTTTTGCACGGCGTGCAACCGGAAATTTCTCATGTGCGCTGAGTAACAGCGAGGAACATGGCCGCGTGCAAGTGTTGCACGCCGTGCAAACCGGTTTTGCACGCCGTGTTCCCTTAGTGCTGCAATGTAGAAATTGTCTTCTATACCTTTTCTTCTCAAATCAATTTCTTTTAAATACAATAAGATTGTGTTTAGTTTTTGAACCCTAAATCTTGTAGATGTAAAATTATTGTGATAATTTTATGCATGGTGTTGTGGTATGGTTTTGGACCCTGTGGATGTTTTTGTTTTCCTTTGGTTTTGGTGGATGTAAAGTTTTATAAATACGGCCTGCGAGTCGTTTGTATTTATGTAATCTTATTTTCTAGATAAATTGTATAGGATGCAATTTATTGTTTGTAAATCTTATTTTATTAGAAAATTGTATAGGATACAATTTTGTTAAATATGTAAATCCATGAGATGATGCCAAGGAACAAAGACGTGAAGACGGATCCAAGGGGTGCGGCTGTGCTGTGACCATGCGATGGTTGCAACCACCTAGGAAATGACCTGTTGATTTTCATATTGGCCTATGAAAATCAATGTAGATAAAACCATACCATAACACGGTTTTTCGAGTCTATTGCATGTTTATATTTTGATGCCATGTGATGCCATGCCTAGTATGAAATATGCATGCTAGATGAATGTATGACATTGGATGCCATGCTAGGATTAATGTTAACTTGGAAAGTTTAATATTAATGCCATGTTTTGTATATGATAAAATTCTAATCACGGGATTTATAAACCCTAAATAAACTTATGAAGTTTATATTTTTTGCCACCCAATTACGTATAACACTTGTCAAGTACTATGTTCGCATCATGGTATACCGCCAGGGCGGGTACGCATGTTGTGACCTTAGCGAAGCAATAATATGAGAAAAGGTGATTCTCATTGTGTTGTAATTGGTTTAACTAAAGGGTTAATCAAAAAGGTGTTTGAGCCCGAGGCAAGGATGAGATGAGTAACATACAAATTAAATATGATATATGATATCATGCATCTCATAAATTAAAAGAGTTACATAATGATGTAATTGACATGGTGATGTCTACCGAAATTATATTTAATCATAGGGACATGCCAAAGCAGTGCTATGGTTAAGTATGGATTTTGGGTCTTTTACCCACTTAAATATTTTAAAGGGTTTTATAATTTTAGTGGGAGCTATATTCTCTTATGTAATTAACTTTGCATATATATTTTCTGTTGTAGATAAATGGCCAACACAAGCAATCCCGGTTCTATTCGATCTATCCTTGAGAAGGATAAACTGAATGGAACAAATTACCTAGACTGGTATCGCAACTTGAGAATTGTTCTCAAGCAAGAGCGAAAGCTATATGTTCTGGATGGGCCTTTGCCCGCTAACCCTCCACCCACCACAGCTTCAAGAGCTGAAAGGGATGCTTTCCACAAGCATCAAAATGATCAGATTGATGTACAGTGCCTGATGCTCGCATCAATGATTCCGGAACTTCAGAAGGATCTGGAAACATTTGAGGCATATGAGATGTCTCAAGAGCTTAAGGAAATGTTCCAAAAGCAAGCGAGAAGGGAAAGGTATGAGACCTTGAGATCTTTGGTTGGGTGCAAGATGACCGAAGGGAGTTCGGTTAGTGCCCATGTTCTGAAGATGAAAGGGTACATTGATCAGTTGGAGAGGCTTGGTTCGCCACTCAGACCTGAGTTGGCAACGGATTTGATCCTTAATTCTCTTCCCGAGAGTTACTCCCATTTTGTCATGAATTATCACATGAATGATATGGACAAAACGGTCAGCGAACTGCATGGGATGCTGAAAAACGCTGAAGTAACTATAAAAGAGAAGCCAAGCTCCAAAGGGATCCATATGGTGCAAAAGGGTAGGATCCAGAAGAAGAGGGGTAAAGCAAACAAACCCAAAGAGTTTGGGAAGGATGCAAAGAAGCCCAAAGCTGTTACCAAGGCAAAGCCTCCAAAGGAAGGCGCATGCCATTTCTGCAATCAGCCTGGTCATTGGCGCAGAAATTGCAAGCTTTATTTGGAGGACTTGAGGAAGAAGAGAGGCGGTGAGACCGCTAATCAAGGTATTCATGTTATTGAAATACTTCATTCTACTTCTGTTTCTACTTCGTGGGTATTAGATACCGGTTGTGGTTCTCACATTTGTATGAATGTGCAGGGGCTTAGAGGAAGTAGAAAGCTCAAGAAGGGCGAGGTAGAATTCCATGTGGCGAATGGAGCTAGAGTTGCTGCTTATGAAGTCGGTCGCTACGAGCTCAAGTTGCCAAGTGGACTTGTTCTCCTTTTGAATAATTGTTATTTTGTTCCTAATTTGTCTAGGAACATCATTTCTATTTCATGTTTGGACAAGGAAGGATTTAAATGTGTTATTGAGAATAATCACTTATTGCTTTTCAATAAAGACTTGTTTTATGCAAATGCGGATTTACATGATGGTCTTTATTTGTTGAACCTTAGTGAAGGTTATGATGAGCATGTATATAACATAAATACCAAAAGGATAAGAACAAATATTGTGAATCCTACTTATCTCTGGCACTGTCGTCTAGGACACATTAATGAGAAACGCATTTCAAAACTCCATAAAGATGGAATTTTGGGTCTAGATGTTTTTGAAACATATGACACTTGCGAGTCTTGTTTAATGGGTAAGATGACCAAGAGTCCTTTTACTGGTCACAGTGAAAGGGCTAGTGACTTATTAGAACTCATACATACAGATGTATGTGGGCCTATGAGCACAACTGCTAGAGGTGGTTTTCGATACTTCATTACGTTCACTGATGACTTCAGTAGATATGGTTATCTATATCTAATGAAGCATAAGTCGGAATCCTTTGAAATGTTCAAAGCCTTCCAAAATGAAGTACAAAACCAACTTGGCAAGACAATTAAAGCACTTAGATCTGATCGAGGTGGTGAATATTTGAGCCAAGAGTTCGACGATCATCTTAGAAATTGTGGGATTGTCTCACAATTAACTCCTCCTGGTACACCACAGTGGAATGGTGTGTCTGAGAGGAGGAACCGAACTTTATTGGATATGGTTCGGTCTATGATGAGTCAAATAAATCTTCCTCTATCCTTTTGGGGATATGCACTTGAAACAGCGGCATTCACACTGAACCGAGTTCCATCAAAAGCAGTTGAAAAGACACCATATGAGATATGGATTGGTAAGAAACCAAATTTGTCTTTTCTCAAGATTTGGGGATGCGAAGCCTATGTGAAATATTTGATTTCAGACAAGTTATCACCAAAATCTGTGAAATGCAATTTTGTTGGTTATCCAAAAGAAACTAAAGGTTATTTCTTTTACAATCCTAGTGAAAACAAAGTGTTTGTTGCTAAGGGTGGTACATTCCTGGAAAAAGAGTTTATTTCCAAAGGAATCAGTGGGAGTAAAGTACACCTACAAGAAAATATGGATAACCAAGTTGAAAGTGAGTTTCAAATGGAACAACCTGATTCACAAGAAGTTGTTGAGTCAGAACCAGTAACACAAGTCCAACGTAGATCAAGTAGAGTTCGTCATAAGCCCGAGAGATATGGTTTTCTCGTCACGAATGAAAATGATCTGATTCTGTTAGAAGAGAATGAACCTTCCACGTACATGGAAGCTGTCTCTAATTCAGAATCTGAAAAATGGCTTGATGCTATGAAGTCAGAAATTCAATCCATGGACGACAACAAAGTATGGACTTTGGTTGATCTCCCAAAGGGTGCTAAAGCAATAGGGCACAAATGGGTTTTCAAATTGAAAACGGACATGGATGGGAATATTCAGACTTATAAAGCAAGGTTAGTGGCAAAGGGTTACCGACAAGTTCATGGTATAGACTATGACGAAACCTTTTCGCCAGTAGCTATGATCAAGTCCATCAGAATTCTTGTTGCCATAGCAGCATATTATGACTATGAAATATGGCAAATGGATGTCAAAACAGCTTTCCTAAATGGAAACCTTGTTGAGGATGTGTACATGACACAGCCTGAAGGTTTTGTCGATCCAAAGAATCCTGATAAAGTATGCAAGCTTCAAAAGGCCATTTATGGTTTGAAGCAAGCATCAAGAAGTTGGAATCATTGTTTTGATGAATCAGTCAAAAAGTTTGGCTTCATCAAAAACGAAGATGAGCCTTGTGTGTACAAGAAGTTCAGTGGGAGTAATATAGTTTTCCTAGTTCTATATGTCGATGACATATTGTTAATAGGAAATCACATTCCTACCTTGCAAGAAGTAAAATCTTGGCTAGGAAAGTGTTTTTCTATGAAAGACTTGGGTGAGGCAGCCTACATTCTTGGAATAAAGATCTATAGAGATAGATCTAAGAGATTGATAGGCTTGAGCCAGAGTACATACATTGACAAAATACTGAAAAGGTTCAGTATGGATCAATCAAAGAAAGGAAATGTTCCTATTGGGCAAGGGATAAAGCTTAGTCATAAGCAATGTCCTGTGACAGTTGAAGAACGTCAACGCATGGATAAGATTCCTTATGCGTCAGCTATAGGATCTATCATGTATGCCATGGTATGTACTCGGCCAGATGTCTCTTTTGCTTTGAGCATGACAAGTAGATATCAGTCTGATCCAGGTGATAGTCACTGGACTGCTGTCAAGAGTATTCTTAAGTACTTGAGAAGAACTAAAGATACATTCTTGATATATGGAGGCTCGGACGAAGATCTTGTTGTAAATGGTTACACGGATGCAAGTTTCCAAACTGATCAAGATCAGATGCAGTCACAGTCTGGGTATGTGTTCATTCTGAATGGAGGTGCGATAAGTTGGAAGAGTTCTAAGCAAAGCACGATAGCTGCATCTACAATAGAAGCTGAGTATATTGCTGCATCAGATGCAGCCCAAGAGGCTGTTTGGATCAAGAAGTTCATCGAAGAACTTGGTGTCGTTCCTAGCATAGTGAATCCTGTGAGCCTCTTGTGTGACAATAATGGGGCAATATCACTTGCTAAGGAACCTAGTGTGTCACAGAAATCCAAACATATAGTTCGGCGTTTTCACTACATAAGAGAAGTCATCTCAAGAGGAGATGTGAAGATATGCAAAGTTGCGTCTGAAGACAATGTTGCTGATCCACTAACAAAAGCTCTTTCACAAGCTGTACATGATGGTCATGCTAGGTCCATGAGTATTAGATACATTTGAGATTGGACTTACGGCAAGTGGGAGATTGTTAGAGATTGTGCCCTAAGCCAATGTTGGATTATGTAAACAATCTTCTTAAGTCATTAATAAAGACTTATTTTATCATATATATTTGTATGTTAGTATTTATGATAATGTATCCATGAATTAATTGTGTAATTCTAAATTTCCCTAGTCGATTGTTATTATGGGAATAATAACAAACTAAGACTAGTGTGAGTGATAATGGATATTCATAAGATGAATATAGTGTATACAGATACAGATTATACTCACGGGCAATATGTTAGAGAACATGTTGCTGGAGACCCACTATGAGATCAAGTTCATGGTCACGTGTCACAACTGATCTTGATTATAGTAGTGTCATCAGCTGATTCCTTTGACCTGAGGTCACCATGGATTCCGGGATGAATTCATGTTGTGCTTTGACGCAGTCAAACGCTGCTTGTAACAGAGTAGTTATAAAGGCTGTGGTTGGGTACAATATGACTCATGCTTAGGGATGTGAGTGACAGATATGGGATTTTGTCCCTCTCTAACAAGAGAGCGATATCACTGGGCCCCTCGATAAGTAAGACTGTTAAATGCATGGCCGTGCTCAAATAATTGATAAGAGTATCAATTGATTTGTCTGAACAGTTTACTTTGAGATCGAGAAAGCATATGATTAATTATATAAGATTGACAAGTGTACCATGTCTTATAATTAATCTTGATATCAAAGAGACAAAAGGGAATATGACATTCTATAAATAGGTATTGGATCATTCCAATCATATTAATTGGGTAGTCGTAATGGCTTGCTAGAGTCCGCTTGTGACCTATAAGGACATTATGGTAATTTCCTTATTGCCAATTAATATGATCCTATGGGGTCACACACAAGAGCAAAATGAAGTTCATCTTATCGGGTATAAATTATTATTGGATAATAATTTATGAATGAGAAAGAGAATAAATATATATAGTGATATATATTTATGTATGTATATATAAATATTAATGTAATTAATATTGCATAAAGTATGCTACATATTATAATTAAATTATATGGAGATATGATTAATTATAATATTATATATACATATATGTATCATGGAGAATTGAATTGATTTAATATTAATTGAGAATTAATATTAAATTGTGTGGGTTAATATATAATTATAACTAATAGGTGTATTAGGTTATAATTATAATTAACTAAATAGGGTTTATATTTAAGGAAATAAAAACCTGAAAACCTAATTGCTCCATAAGTTAAGAAGCAGATTTCGGCCAGCCACCACATGCCAAGTGAACCAGCCGAAACTCTCCTCCAAAAGAAAAGGGAAAATCTGATTTTCTGCTCTCTCTTCTCTCGTTCGAAGAATTGTTCTTCAAATCCGGCGCTAGCACGCGGTGGACGTATTGCTCCGTGTGGATCAACCGTAGAGGGAAGCTATTTTGGTTCCTGCTTGATTCAATCTTCAAAGAATTAAGGTAATTCTTTAACCCTCCTTCCGATTCAATGCGATGTACATGGGTCCTTGGTGGGGATTAATCTTTTATCCGCTGCGTTTTATGTTTGTTTTGTGCGATTAATTCCCCAACAACAAATCCCTTCTGCATATCCATAGTATTACCATGTTCAGTGACATACCCGAAAGCACCCATACTTGGCACCCTATTACAGGCCCTTTAGGCGTACCCCTAAGTATGCGACTTCACATGTAACACCTGTTGGGGAATTAATCGCACAAAACAAAATATGCGCAGCGGAAAAAAACGGATTAATCCCCACCAAGGACCCATGTACATTGCATTGAATTGAAAAGAGGGTTAAAGAATTACCTTAATTCTTTGAAGGTTGAATCAATAGGAACCAAAATTGCTTCCCTCTACGGTTGATCCACACGGAGCAATACGTCCACCGTGTGCTAGCGCCGGGATAGAAGAAACGCTTTCTTCGAATCGAGAGAAGAGCAAGGTTTCGAAAACTCTTGGAAGGAGAAGAAGAGGAGGTCGGCTGCTAGGGGAGGGGGTGGCCGAAATCTACTTCTCTCTTTGTATTATTGGGTTTTTTAGGTTTAGGTTAATAGTTTCCTTAAATAATTAACCTAATTAGTTAATTATAATTATGACCTAATACACCTATTAATCATAATTATATATTAACCCACACAATTTAATATTAATTCTCAATTAACATTAAATCAAATCAATTCTCCATAATACACATATGTATATATAATATTATAATTAATTATATCTCTATATAATTAAATTATAATATGTAGCATACTTTATGCAATATTAATCACATTAATATTTATATATACATAAATATATATCACTATATATATCTATACTCTTTCTCATTCATAAATTATTATCCAATAATAATTTATACCCGATAAGATGAACTTCATTTTGCTCTTGTGTGTGACCCCATAGGTTCATATTAATTGGCAATAAGGAAATTACCATAATGTCCTTATAGGTCACAAGCGGACTCTAGCAAGCCATTACGACTACCCAATTAATATGATTGGAATGATCCAATACCTATTTATAGAATGTCATATTCCCTTTTGTCTCTTTGATATCATGATTAATCATAAGACATGGTACACTTGTCAATCTTATATAATTAATCATATGCTTTCTCGATCTCAAAGTAAACTGCTCTGACAAATCAATTGATACTCTTATCAATTATTTGAGCACGGCCATGCATTTAACAGTCTTACTTATCGAGGGGCCCAGTGATATCGCTCTCTTGTTAGAGAGGGACAAAATCCCATATCTGTCACTCACATCCCAAAACATGAGTCATATCGTACCCAACCACAGCCTTTATAACTACTCTGTTACAAGCAGCGTTTGACTGCGTCAAAGCACAACATAAATTCATCCCGGAATCCATGGTGACCTCAGGTCAAAGGAATCAGCTGATGACACTACTATAATCAAGATCAGTTGTGACACGTGACCATGAACTTGATCTTATAGTGGGTCTCCAGCAACATGTTCTCTAACACATTGCCCGTGAGTATAATCTGTATCTGTATACACTATATTCATCTTATGAATATCCATTATCACTCACACTAGTCTTAGTTTGTTATTATTCCCATAATAACAATCGACTAGGGAAATTTAGAATTACACAATTAATTCATGGATACATTATCATAAATACTAACATACAAATATATATGATAAAATAAGTCTTTATTAATGACTTAAGAAGATTGTTTACATAATCCAACATTGGCTTAGGGCACAATCTCTAACAATCTCCCACTTGCCCTAAGTCCAATCTTCAAATGTATCTAATACCCATGGACCTAGCATGACCATCATGTACAGCTTGTGAAAGAGCTTTTGTTAGTGGATCGGCAACATTGTCTTCAGACGCAACTTTGCATATCTTCACATCTCCTCTTGAGATGACTTCTCTTATGTAGTGAAAACGCCGAAGTATATGTTTGGATTTCTGTGACACACTAGGTTCCTTAGCAAGTGATATTGCCCCATTGTTGTCACACAAGAGGCTCACAGGATTCACTATGCTAGGAACGACACCAAGTTCTTCGATGAACTTCTTGATCCAAACAGCCTCTTGGGCTGCATCTGATGCAGCAATATACTCGGCTTCTGTTGTAGATGCAGCTATCGTGCTTTGCTTAGAACTCTTCCAACTTATCGCACCTCCATTCAGAATGAACACATACCCAGACTGTGACTGCATCTGATCTTGATCAGTTTGGAAACTTGCATCTGTGTAACCATTTACAACAAGATCTTCGTCCGAGCCTCCATATATCAAGAATGTATCTTTAGTTCTTCTCAAGTACTTAAGAATACTCTTGACAGCAGTCCAGTGACTATCACCTGGATCAGACTGATATCTACTTGTCATGCTCAAAGCAAAAGAGACATCTGGCCGAGTACATACCATGGCATACATGATAGATCCTATAGCTGACGCATAAGGAATCTTATCCATGCGTTGACGTTCTTCAACTGTCACAGGACATTGCTTACGACTAAGCTTTATCCCTTGCCCAATAGGAACATTTCCTTTCTTTGATTGATCCATACTGAACCTTTTCAGTATTTTGTCAATGTATGTACTCTGGCTCAAACCTATCAATCTCTTAGATCTATCTCTATAGATCTTTATTCCAAGAATGTAGGCTGCCTCACCCAAGTCTTTCATAGAAAAACACTTTCCTAGCCAAGATTTTACTTCTTGCAAGGTAGGAATGTGATTTCCTATTAACAATATGTCATCGACATATAGAACTAGGAAAACTATATTACTCCCACTGAACTTCTTGTACACACAAGGCTCATCTTCGTTTTTGATGAAGCCAAACTTTTTGACTGATTCATCAAAACAATGATTCCAACTTCTTGATGCTTGCTTCAAACCATAAATGGCCTTTTGAAGCTTGCATACTTTATCAGGATTCTTTGGATCGACAAAACCTTCAGGCTGTGTCATGTACACATCCTCAACAAGGTTTCCATTTAGGAAAGCTGTTTTGACATCCATTTGCCATATTTCATAGTCATAATATGCTGCTATGGCAACAAGAATTCTGATGGACTTGATCATAGCTACTGGTGAAAAGGTTTCGTCATAGTCTATACCATGAACTTGTCGGTAACCCTTTGCCACTAACCTTGCTTTATAAGTCTGAATATTCCCATCCATGTCCGTTTTCAACTTGAAAACCCATTTGTGCCCTATTGCTTTAGCACCCTTTGGGAGATCAACCAAAGTCCATACTTTGTTGTCGTCCATGGATTGAATCTCTGACTTCATAGCATCAAGCCATTTTTCAGATTCTGAATTAGAGACAGCTTCCATGTACGTGGAAGGTTCATTCTCTTCTAACAGAATCAGATCATTTTCGTTCGTGACGAGAAATCCATATCTCTCGGGCTCATGACGAACTCTACTTGATCTACGTTGGACTTGTGTTGCTGGTTCTGACTCAACAACTTCTTGTGAATCAGGTTGTTGTTCCATTTGAAAACCATTTTCATTTTGGTTATCCAGATTTTCTTGCAGGTGTACTTTACTCCCACTGATTCCTTTGGAAATAAACTCTTTTTCCAGGAATATACCATTCCTAGCAACAAACACTTTGTTTTCACTAGGATTGTAAAAGAAATAACCTTTAGTTTCTTTTGGATAACCTACAAAGTTGCACTTCACAGATTTTGGTGTTAACTTATCTGAAATCAAGTATTTCACATAAGCTTCGCATCCCCAAATCTTGAGAAAAGACAAATTTGGTCTCTTACCAACCCATATCTCATATGGTGTCTTTTCAACTGCCTTTGATGGAACTCGGTTCAGTGTGAATGCCGCTGTTTCAAGTGCATATCCCCAAAAGGATAGAGGAAGACTTGTTTGACTCATCATCGACCGAACCATATCCAATAAGGTACGGTTCCTCCTCTCAGACACACCATTCCACTGTGGTGTACCAGGAGGAGTTAGTTGTGAGACAATCCCACAATTTCTAAGATGATCGTCAAAGTCTTGGCTCAAATATTCACCACCTCGATCAGATCTAAGTGCTTTAATTGTCTTGCCAAGTTGGTTTTGTACTTCATTTTGGAAGGCTTTGAACATTTCAAAGGATTCCGACTTATGCTTCATTAGATATAGATAACCATATCTACTGAAATCATCAGTGAACGTAATGAAGTATTGAAAACCACCTCTAGCAGTTGTGCTCATAGGCCCACATACATCTGTATGTATGAGTTCTAATAAGTCACTAGCCCTTTCACTGTGACCAGTAAAGGGACTCTTGGTCATCTTACCCATTAAACAAGACTCGCAAGTGTCATATGTTTCAAAAACATCTAGACCCAAAATTCCATCTTTATGGAGTTTTGAAATGCGTTTCTCATTAATGTGTCCTAGACGACAGTGCCAGAGATAAGTAGGATTCACAACATTTGTTCTTATCCTTTTGGTATTTATGTTATATACATGCTCATTATAACCTTCACTAAGGTTCAACAAATAAAGACCATCATGTAAATCCGCATTTGCATAAAACAAGTCTTTATTGAAAAGCAATAAGTGATTATTCTCAATAACACATTTAAATCCTTCCTTGTCCAAACATGAAATAGAAATGATGTTCCTAGACAAATTAGGAACAAAATAACAATTATTCAAAGAAAGAACAAGTCCACTTGGCAACTTGAGCTCGTAGCGACCGACTTCATAAGCAGCAACTCTAGCTCCATTCGCCACATGGAATTCTACCTCGCCCTTCTTGAGCTTTCTACTTCCTTTAAGCCCCTGCACATTCATACAAATGTGAGAACCACAACCGGTATCTAATACCCACGAAGTAGAAACAGAAGTAGAATGAAATATTTCAATAACATAAATACCTTGATTAGCGGTCTCACCGCCTCTCTTCTTCCTCAAGTCCTCCAAATAAAGCTTGCAATTTCTGCGCCAATGACCAGGCTGATTGCAGAAATGGCATGTGCCTTCCTTTGGAGGCTTTGCCTTGGTAACAGCTTTGGGCTTCTTTGCATCCTTCCCAAACTCTTTGGGTTTGTTTGCTTTACCCTTCTTCTTCTGGATCCTACCCTTTTGCACCATATGGATCCCTTTGGAGCTTGGCTTCTCTTTTATCGTTACTTCAGCGTTTTTCAGCATCCCATGCAGTTCGCTGACCGTTTTGTCCATATCATTCATGTGATAATTCATGACAAAATGGGAGTAACTCTCGGGAAGAGAATTAAGGATCAAATCCGTTGCCAACTCAGGTCTGAGTGGCGAACCAAGCCTCTCCAACTGATCAATGTACCCTTTCATCTTCAGAACATGGGCACTAACCGAACTCCCTTCGGTCATCTTGCACCCAACCAAAGATCTCAAGGTCTCATACCTTTCCCTTCTCGCTTGCTTTTGGAACATTTCCTTAAGCTCATGAGACATCTCATATGCCTCAAATGTTTCCAGATCCTTCTGAAGTTCCGGAATCATTGATGCGAGCATCAGGCATTGTACATCAATCGGATCATTTTGATGCTTGTGAAAAGCATCCCTTTCAGCTCTTGAAGCTGTGGTGGGTGGAGGGTTAGTGGGCAAAGGCCCATCCAGAACATACAGCTTTCGCTCTTGCTTGAGAACAATTCTCAAGTTGCGATACCAATCTAGGTAATTGGTTCCGTTCAGTTTATCCTTCTCAAGGATAGATCGAATAGAACCGGGATTGCTTGTGTTGGCCATTTATCTACAACAGAAAATATATGCAAAGTTAATTGCATAAGAGAATTAAACTCCCACTAAAATTATAAAACCCTTTAAAATATTTAAGTGGGTAAAAGACCCAAAATCCATACTTAACCATAGCACTGCTTTGGCATGTCCCTATGATTAAATATAATTTCGGTAGACATCACCATGTCAATTATATCATTATGTAACTCTTTTAATTTATGAGATGCATGATATCATATATCATATTTAATTTGCATGTTACTCATCTCATCTTTGCCTCGGGTTCAAAACACCATTTTGATTAACCCTTTGTTAAACCAATTACAACACAATGAGAATCACCATTTCTCATATTATCGCTTCGCTAAGGTCACAACATGCGTACCCGCTTTGGCGTGGCTACCATGATGCGAACATAGTACTTGAATAGTGTTATACGTAATTGGGTGGCAAAAATATAAACTTCATAAGTTTATTTAGGGTTTATTAATTCCTGTGATTAAAATGTATCTCATACAATACATGGCATTAACATTAATCTTTCTAAGTTAATATTAATTCTAGCATGGCATCCAATGTCATACATTCATCTAGCATGCATATATCATACTTAGCATGGCATCACATGGCATCAAAATATAAAACATGCAATAGACTCGAAAGACCGTGTTATGGTATGGTTTTATCTACATTGATTTTCACAGGCCAATATGAAAATCAACAGGTCATTTCCTACGTGGTTGTAACCATCGCATGGTCGCAGCACAGCCGCATCCCTTGGATCCGTCTTCACGTCTTTGTTCCTTGGCACCATCTCATGGATTTACATACTTTACAAAATTGTATCCTATACAATTTTCTAGTAAATAAAATTTACAAACAATAAATTGCATCCTATACAATTTATCTAGAAAAATAAGATTACATAAATACAAACGACTCGCAGGCCGTATTTATAAAACCTTACATTCACCAAAACCAAAAGAAAAACAAAAAACATCCAAGGGTCCAAAACCATAATAAATAAAATAAAGCATTCACGGGGTCCAAAACCATACCATAACACCATGCATAAAAATATCAACAATAATTTTATATCTAAAATATTTAAGGTTCAAAGTGGTAAAATACAATCACATTGTATTTAGAATTAATTAATTTGGAAAAATTCGTAAATTTGCAGAAATAATTTTCCACACTTAAAACGAAAAAGGGGTAAAACTGTCGGACAGCATGCTTGTCGGGCCTCGCACTGCAGTATCCAATACTGCGCGCAGCCCTGCGCAGCCCATGCTGCGCAACACGCAGCTGCGCAGCCCATGCTGCGTAAGCAGCATGCTGCGTAAGCAGCATGCTGCTTACGCAGCATGTGCAATTGCAATTGCAATTGCAGTTGCGCGCAATTGCAATTGCAATTGCATTGCGCCCAAAACTTATTCTGGGCATTATGCCCAGAATAACGACAAAAAACATTTTTTTTTTTTTTAATTTAAATAATTGAAACAATTTCAATAAAAAACCATGAATCAAATTCATGATTCCTACCCCTTAAACATTTCAAATTATTAAAACAAATCATTCACAATGATTCACATTAAAATCAAATTTTAAACATGTTATTCACAATAACATTGAACCCTAAATCTAGAACATACAACCCTAACATGCAATTTTGATCTAATCAAAATAACAAATCCAATTCAACCAATGCACAAGTGGCTCTGATACCACTGTTGGGGAATTAATCGCACAAAACAAAATATGCGCAGCGGAAAAAAACGGATTAATCCCCACCAAGGACCCATGTACATTGCATTGAATTGAAAAGAGGGTTAAAGAATTACCTTAATTCTTTGACGGTTGAATCAATAGGAACCAAAATTGCTTCCCTCTACGGTTGATCCACACGGAGCAATACGTCCACCGCGTGCTAGCGCCGGGATAGAAGAAACGCTTTCTTCGAATCGAGAGAAGAGCAAGGTTTCGAAAACTCTTGGAAGGAGAAGAAGAGGAGGTCGGCTGCTAGGGGAGGGGGTGGCCGAAATCTGCTTCTCTCTTTGTATTATTGGGTTTTTTAGGTTTAGGTTAATAGTTTCCTTAAATAATTAACCTAATTAGTTAATTATAATTATGACCTAATACACCTATTAATCATAATTATATATTAACCCACACAATTTAATATTAATTCTCAATTAACATTAAATCAAATCAATTCTCCATAATACACATATGTATATATAATATTATAATTAATTATATCTCTATATAATTAAATTATAATATGTAGCATACTTTATGCAATATTAATCACATTAATATTTATATATACATAAATATATATCACTATATATATCTATACTCTTTCTCATTCATAAATTATTATCCAATAATAATTTATACCCGATAAGATGAACTTCATTTTGCTCTTGTGTGTGACCCCATAGGTTCATATTAATTGGCAATAAGGAAATTACCATAATGTCCTTATAGGTCACAAGCGGACTCTAGCAAGCCATTACGACTACCCAATTAATATGATTGGAATGATCCAATACCTATTTATAGAATGTCATATTCCCTTTTGTCTCTTTGATATCATGATTAATCATAAGACATGGTACACTTGTCAATCTTATATAATTAATCATATGCTTTCTCGATCTCAAAGTAAACTGCTCTGACAAATCAATTGATACTCTTATCAATTATTTGAGCACGGCCATGCATTTAACAGTCTTACTTATCGAGGGGCCCAGTGATATCGCTCTCTTGTTAGAGAGGGACAAAATCCCATATCTGTCACTCACATCCCAAAACATGAGTCATATCGTACCCAACCACAGCCTTTATAACTACTCTGTTACAAGCAGCATTTGACTACGTCAAAGCACAACATAAATTCATCCCGGAATCCATGGTGACCTCAGGTCAAAGGAATCAGCTGATGACACTACTATAATCAAGATCAGTTGTGACACGTGACCATGAACTTGATCTTATAGTGGGTCTCCAGCAACATGTTCTCTAACACATTGCCCGTGAGTATAATCTGTATCTGTATACACTATATTCATCTTATGAATATCCATTATCACTCACACTAGTCTTAGTTTGTTATTATTCCCATAATAACAATCGACTAGGGAAATTTAGAATTACACAATTAATTCATGGATACATTATCATAAATACTAACATACAAATATATATGATAAAATAAGTCTTTATTAATGACTTAAGAAGATTGTTTACATAATCCAACATTGGCTTAGGGCACAATCTCTAACAACACCATCATATGGTCAAGTCAAAGGATCCATACAAGTACTACATGAGAATCCATTGTGATACCATACCATGTGGATTAATCGTTTAGTGGATGTATCCAGTACCATGCTTCCAGGCATGTACCCATTAACTTGGTTGACATTCCATGTCCAATGACCGGTAAGAGACCGCCATACAACCAGGTTAATGATAGTCTATTGTTCCATTCATTCCCATGACTGGAACAGACTACGGATGTATTTATGGTCATATCGTTTACCCTATCCATGGTCTTACTGCTAAGTGCATGACACTTGTCGTCATGGATATAGATATGTCCATTGGATACTTCATTTAATATATTGTACAAGATAGATATAATAAATGAATTGATGCCTTTATTAATAACACAGATGAGTACAACACATAAATCCAATAAATGTATAGTACAAATACAAGGACCAATGCCTCGGGACTAGGGCATTTCCAACAATCTCCCACTTGCACTAGTTCCAAGTAGGCATGGGCCTAATCCCTATAGATCTAGTATGACCCTCGTGCTTGGGCTGGGCCAGCGCCTTGGTCAATGGATCTGCGACATTATCCTCGGTGTCCACTCTGTGCAATGCAATGTCACCTCTCTCCACGATTTCTCGTATGAGGTGAAACTTTCTGAGCTCGTGCTTTGTGTTCTTGTGTGACCAGGGCTCCTTAGCTTGTGCGATGGCCCCATTGTTGTCACAGAAGATATCGACTGGGTCCTGGATAGTTGGCACTACTCCCAACTCAGTGATAAACTTCTTCATCCACACAGCTTCCTTAGCTGCATCACATGCAGCGATGTACTCAGCTTCTGTCGTAGAGTCCGCTATGGTTGGCTGCTTTGAGCTCCTCCAGCTTACAGCACCACCATTCAGCAAGAATACATACCCTGACAAGAGTGGAATGCCTTATTGGTCAGGTACCTTTCCTGACGAGCTTGCTCTTGAAACATCTCATTAAGAGTTGTTATCATAGCATAGGCTTGGTGGTCCATAAACTGTTTTTGCAGTTCAGGGACCATGCAAGCCAACATAAGGCATGTCACATCCCGGTTGTCCTTGACGTGCGCCTCGTATTCCTCCAGCTGGGCAGCCGGTGGATTACGTCCCTGAGGCGTAGCTGGCACAGGCCTTTCCAGCACATACTCTTTCAACTCTTGTCTTAGAACTATCCTCAAGTTCCTAGACCATTCTAAAAAGTTAGGACCGGAAAGCTTGTCCTTTTCAAGAATGGATCGCAGTGATAAGGTATTTGTGTTTGCCATTTGGGTGTTTCTACACAGAAGAACATTAAGAGTGTTAATAAAGCGCTTTGCTTTGTTGTTCCCATATAAAATTAATAATGAATCAAGTTATTAATTTAAACCGAGTTGTTGGGCTCATGGGCCGAGATCCATATTTCATTAAGATATAGCCAAACGAGGGTTTGGTACAACTACACCTTAACTATTTAGGTAGGAACGCCATCCAATCCCAACCTAGGGACTCTCGGTTTGATGGGCTTGTTGACACTTACCCATCTGTGCTTAGGGCCAGGAGAATCCTACTACCCAAGCTAAGTCAAAACCTCCATCCAAGTGTTAGAGTATCCCATACTCTAACCCAATACAAAATGACAATACTCCAGTGCATCCTGCGAGGGCATGGTCTGCAACTGGCCTATTCCCACTTCGATTCGGTTTTGGATGAGGGAAGCACTTTTAAGCGACTTAGTAATTCCGTTTGGTTATTAGATTCAATTATAACGGCTTACATACATAAAGCGGGTGAATGAGTATTGGAACATACATTCATACATGCAAATGAATATAAAACATGATTAAATAAAAAATGGACTGCTATGGGCCTATGTTACATCCTAATATTATTCTAGTAAACCTATACTAGAAACAGATATTAGGCGGGCCTCCATCTTCTCCTTCTGGGCTTGCACCTCCAATTTGGGCTTGCACCTCCATATGGGCTCACCACTCCATGGACTTCTTCTTTTACAAATTTTATAATATTTAATTTAAATAAAATTAAATTACATTAAAAAGAAAAACGACACGCAGGCCGTGTTTCTCCAAAAAGAAAAATATAACCCATCTCGTAAAAGGCCCAATAGCATCCAATCATACATTCATTCAACCATTCATATGCATCCAATACATACAATTCAAAAGCATGTCATAATGCATGATTTATGCCCATTTAAATTATGTCTAAGCCATTATTAGGAAATCGCCAATTTTGGCCCACCATGGTTCCAACCCTTAACGGGCTTTGGGCCTCCAGCCCAGGCAGTCCAACTGCTCCCACTGGAATTGGGAAACCATGGGTCCAATTCAGCCGTCCGAGTAATTGTGCCAAAATCACCCGAACCAATTTCCATTAACCATATTAATTTCCAAAATTAATATAACATGAACGAAATTAAATCATCCAAGAAACCATACGCATTTAAATTACATAAATTTAAACACACAAATTTTAAAACCAATTAAAATTTCAAAACTGGGCCCCGTACTTAAAAACCCGCAAAATCCAAAAACAGGGCCCGACTCGCTGCAGCCGCTTAGAGGCTGCCCGCTGCTGCCGCCTGCAGCGGCAGGCAGCGGCTGCCACCGTGCCTCCTGCCGCGTGCGGCGGCAGCCGGCGGCGATTTCGCCGCCGGCAGCCCCGCACCCCGGGAGGCAGATTTTTTTTTTTTAATTAAAACAGAATTAAAATAAAAAAATATTCATCCATCATCCAAAGCAATTCACCAAGAATTCCAATAACATACAACAAAATTAAAATACATAAACCAATATGCAATATTAATTTTCATTGTATAAAACATATGGGAAAAATCATAAAACCCATACCATGAATCCCAATAAAAAAACCTCCAATTTCAAAATAGGGATTCAACCAAATAAATCAATTTCCACGGATCAAAAGCCCGCTTTGATACCACTGTTGGGATTTTTCACCGGAAATCACCCGATAAAAGCGGAAGAACGCGGTGATTTCCTCAAATCCAATCCCAAGAGCAATTGAGATGGAAATTGAAAAACTTAAAATTAAATAGAAAGGGATTAAATTTCTTACCAGAAAAATCTCTTTCTAGAGATGGATGATGACTGCAGAATTCAATTTAGAATCCCTCCACTCTCACGTACACGAACGCTTAACGAATGCAACCCGTGCTAGCGTCGAAAAAACGAAACAATAGAGAGGAGAGGGCTAGAAATTTCGGCTAGGTGTGTAATGCTTAGAGGTGGCCGAAATTTCTAACCCTAGGTATTTATACCTAGGGTTGGCCGAATTCCTTAGGAGAATTCAGGCCCATCTTGGCTCCTGTTTATTCTGTGCGGGCTGTTGGGGAATTAATTGCACAAAACAAACATAAGACGCAGCGGATAAAAGATTAATCCCCACCAAGGACCCATGTACATTGCATTGAATCGGAAGGAGGGTTAAAGAATTACCTTAATTCTTTGAAGATTGAATCAAGCAGGAACCAAAATAGCTTCCCTCTACGGTTGATCCACACGGAGCAATACGTCCACCGCGTGCTAGCGCCAGAGTTGAAGAACAATTCTTCGAACGAGAGAAGAGAGAGCAGAAAATCAGATTTTCCCTTTTCTTTTGGAGGAGAGTTTCGGCTGGTTCACTTGGCTTGTGGTGGCTGGCCGAAATCTGCTTCTTAACATATGGAGCAAAAAATAGGTTTTCAGGTTTTTATTTCCTTAAATATAAACCCTATTTAGTTAATTATAATTATAACCTAATACACCTATTAGTTATAATTATATATTAACCCACACAATTTAATATTAATTCTCACTTAATATTAAATCAAATCAATTCTCCATAATACACATATGTATATATATAATATTATAATTAATTATATCTCTATATAATTTAATTATAATATGTAGCATACTTTATGCAATATTAATCACATTAATATTTATATACACATATATATCACTATATATATATTTATTCTCTTTCTCATTCATAAATTATTATCCAATAATAATTTATACCCGATAAGATGAACTTCATTTTGCTCTTGTGTGTGACCCCATAGGATCATATTAATTGGCAATAAGGAAATTACCATAATGTCCTTATAGGTCACAAGCGGACTCTAGCAAGCCATTACGACTACCCAATTAATATGATTGGAATGATCCAATACCTATTTATAGAATGTCATATTCCCTTTTGTCTCTTTGATATCATGATTAATCATAAGACATGGTACACTTGTCAATCTTATATAATTAATCATATGCTTTCTCGATCTCAAAGTAAACTGTTTAGACAAATTAATTGATACTCTTATCAATTATTTGAGCATGGCCATGCATTTAACAGTCTTACTTATCGAGGGGCCCAGTGATATCGCTCTCTTGTTAGAGAGGGACAAAATCCCATATCTGTCACTCACATCCCTAAGCATGAGTCATATTGTACCCAACCACAGCCTTTATAACTACTCTGTTACAAGCAGCGTTTGACTGCGTCAAAGCACAACATGTATTCATCCCGGAATCCATGGTGACCTCAGGTCAAAGGAATCAGCTGATGACACTACTATAATCAAGATCAGTTGTGACACGTGACCATGAACTTGATCTCATAGTGGGTCTCCAGCAACATGTTCTCTAACATATTGCCCGTGAGTATAATCTGTATCTGTATACACTATATTCATCTTATGAATATCCATTATCACTCACACTAGTCTTAGTTTGTTATTATTCCCATAATAACAATCGACTAGGGAAATTTAGAATTACACAATTAATTCATGGATACATTATCATAAATACTAACATACAAATATATATGATAAAATAAGTCTTTATTAATGACTTAAGAAGATTGTTTACATAATCCAACATTGGCTTAGGGCACAATCTCTAACAATCTCCCACTTGCCCTAAGTCCAATCTCAAATGTATCTAATACCCATGGACCTAGCATGACCATCATGTACAGCTTGTGAAAGAGCTTTTGTTAGTGGATCAGCAACATTGTCTTCAGACGCAACTTTGCATATCTTCACATCTCCTCTTGAGATGACTTCTCTTATGTAGTGAAAACGCCGAAGTATAAGTTTGGATTTCTGTGACACACTAGGTTCCTTAGCAAGTGATATTGCCCCATTGTTGTCACACAAGAGGCTCACAGGATTCACTATGCTAGGAACGACACCAAGTTCTTCGATGAACTTCTTGATCCAAACAGCCTCTTGGGCTGCATCTGATGCAGCAATATACTCGGCTTCTGTTGTAGATGCAGCTATCGTGCTTTGCTTAGAACTCTTCCAACTTATCGCACCTCCATTCAGAATGAACACATACCCAGACTGTGACTGCATCTGATCTTGATCAGTTTGGAAACTTGCATCCGTGTAACCATTTACAACAAGATCTTCGTCCGAGCCTCCATATATCAAGAATGTATCTTTAGTTCTTCTCAAGTACTTAAGAATACTCTTGACAGCAGTCCAGTGACTATCACCTGGATCAGACTGATATCTACTTGTCATGCTCAAAGCAAAAGAGACATCTGGCCGAGTACATACCATGGCATACATGATAGATCCTATAGCTGATGCATAAGGAATCTTATCCATGCGTTGACGTTCTTCAACTGTCATAGGACATTGCTTACGACTAAGCTTTATCCCTTGCCCAATAGGAACATTTCCTTTCTTAGATTGATCCATACTGAACCTTTTCAGTATTTTGTCAATGTATGTACTCTGGCTCAAACCTATCAATCTCTTAGATCTATCTCTATAGATCTTTATTCCAAGAATGTAGGCTGCCTCACCCAAGTCTTTCATAGAAAAATACTTTCCTAGCCAAGATTTTACTTCTTGCAAGGTAGGAATGTGATTTCCTATTAACAATATGTCATCGACATATAGAACTAGGAAAACTATATTACTCCCACTGAATTTCTTGTACACACAAGGCTCATCTTCGTTTTTGATGAAGCCAAACTTTTTGACTGATTCATCAAAACAATGATTCCAACTTCTTGATGCTTGCTTCAAACCATAAATGGCCTTTTGAAGCTTGCATACTTTATCAGGATTCTTTGGATCGACAAAACCTTCAGGCTGTGTCATGTACACATCCTCAACAAGGTTTCCATTTAGGAAAGCTGTTTTGACATCCATTTGCCATATCTCATAGTCATAATATGCTGCTATGGCAACAAGAATTCTGATGGACTTGATCATAGCTACTGGAGAAAAGGTTTCGTCATAGTCTATACCATGAATTTGTCGGTAACCTTTTGCCACTAACCTTGCTTTATAAGTCTGAATATTCCCATCCATGTCCGTTTTCAACTTGAAAACCCATTTGTGCCCTATTGCTTTAGCACCCTTTGGGAGATCAACCAAAGTCCATACTTTGTTGTCGTCCATGGATTGAATTTCTGACTTCATAGCATCAAGCCATTTTTCAGATTCTGAATTAGAGACAGCTTCCATGTACGTGGAAGGTTCATTCTCTTCTAACAGAATCAGATCATTTTCATTCGTGACGAGAAATCCATATCTCTCGGGCTCATGACGAACTCTACTTGATCTACGTTGGACTTGTGTTACTGGTTCTGACTCAACAACTTCTTGTGAATCAGGTTGTTCCATTTGAAACTCACTTTCAACTTGGTTATCCATATTTTCTTGTAGGTGTACTTTACTCCCACTGATTCCTTTGGAAATAAACTCTTTTTCCAGGAATGTACCACCCTTAGCAACAAACACTTTGTTTTCACTAGGATTGTAAAAGAAATAACCTTTAGTTTCTTTTGGATAACCAACAAAATTGCATTTCACAGATTTTGGTGATAACTTATCTGAAATCAAATATTTCACATAGGCTTCGCATCCCCAAATCTTGAGAAAAGACAAATTTGGTTTCTTACCAATCCATATCTCATATGGTGTCTTTTCAACTGCTTTTGATGGAACTCGGTTCAGTGTGAATGCCGCTGTTTCAAGTGCATATCCCCAAAAGGATAGAGGAAGATTTGTTTGACTCATCATAGACCGAACCATATCCAATAAAGTTCGGTTCCTCCTCTCAGACACACCATTCCACTGTGGTGTACCAGGAGGAGTTAATTGTGAGACAATCCCACAATTTCTAAGATGATCGTCGAACTCTTGGCTCAAATATTCACCACCTCGATCAGATCTAAGTGCTTTAATTGTCTTGCCAAGTTGGTTTTGTACTTCATTTTGGAAGGCTTTGAACATTTCAAAGGATTCCGACTTATGCTTCATTAGATATAGATAACCATATCTACTGAAGTCATCAGTGAACGTAATGAAGTATTGAAAACCACCTCTAGCAGTTGTGCTCATAGGCCCACATACATCTGTATGTATGAGTTCTAATAAGTCACTAGCCCTTTCACTGTGACCAGTAAAAGGACTCTTGGTCATCTTACCCATTAAACAAGACTCGCAAGTGTCATATGTTTCAAAAACATCTAGACCCAAAATTCCATCTTTATGGAGTTTTGAAATGCGTTTCTCATTAATGTGTCCTAGACGACAGTGCCAGAGATAAGTAGGATTCACAATATTTGTTCTTATCCTTTTGGTATTTATGTTATATACATGCTCATCATAACCTTCACTAAGGTTCAACAAATAAAGACCATCATGTAAATCCGCATTTGCATAAAACAAGTCTTTATTGAAAAGCAATAAGTGATTATTCTCAATAACACATTTAAATCCTTCCTTGTCCAAACATGAAATAGAAATGATGTTCCTAGACAAATTAGGAACAAAATAACAATTATTCAAAAGGAGAACAAGTCCACTTGGCAACTTGAGCTCGTAGCGACCGACTTCATAAGCAGCAACTCTAGCTCCATTCGCCACATGGAATTCTACCTCGCCCTTCTTGAGCTTTCTACTTCCTCTAAGCCCCTGCACATTCATACAAATGTGAGAACCACAACCGGTATCTAATACCCACGAAGTAGAAACAGAAGTAGAATGAAGTATTTCAATAACATGAATACCTTGATTAGCGGTCTCACCGCCTCTCTTCTTCCTCAAGTCCTCCAAATAAAGCTTGCAATTTCTGCGCCAATGACCAGGCTGATTGCAGAAATGGCATGCGCCTTCCTTTGGAGGCTTTGCCTTGGTAACAGCTTTGGGCTTCTTTGCATCCTTCCCAAACCCTTTGGGTTTGTTTGCTTTACCCCTCTTCTTCTGGATCCTACCCTTTTGCACCATATGGATCCCTTTGGAGCTTGGCTTCTCTTTTATAGTTACTTCAGTGTTTTTCAGCATCCCATGCAGTTCGCTGACCGTTTTGTCCATATCATTCATGTGATAATTCATGACAAAATGGGAGTAACTCTCGGGAAGAGAATTAAGGATCAAATCCGTTGCCAACTCAGGTCTGAGTGGCGAACCAAGCCTCTCCAACTGATCAATGTACCCTTTCATCTTCAGAACATGGGCACTAACCGAACTCCCTTCGGTCATCTTGCACCCAACCAAAGATCTCAAGGTCTCATACCTTTCCCTTCTCGCTTGCTTTTGGAACATTTCCTTAAGCTCTTGAGACATCTCATATGCCTCAAATGTTTCCAGATCCTTCTGAAGTTCCGGAATCATTGATGCGAGCATCAGGCACTGTACATCAATCTGATCATTTTGATGCTTGTGGAAAGCATCCCTTTCAGCTCTTGAAGCTGTGGTGGGTGGAGGGTTAGCGGGCAAAGGACCATCCAGAACATATAGCTTTCGCTCTTGCTTGAGAACAATTCTCAAGTTGCGATACCAGTCTAGGTAATTTGTTCCATTCAGTTTATCCTTCTCAAGGATAGATCGAATAGAACCGGGATTGCTTGTGTTGGCCATTTATCTACAACAGAAAATATATGCAAAGTTAATTACATAAGAGAATATAGCTCCCACTAAAATTATAAAACCCTTTAAAATATTTAAGTGGGTAAAAGACCCAAAATCCATACTTAACCATAGCACTGCTTTGGCATGTCCCTATGATTAAATATAATTTCGGTAGACATCACCATGTCAATTACATCATTATGTAACTCTTTTAATTTATGAGATGCATGATATCATATATCATATTTAATTTGTATGTTACTCATCTCATCCTTGCCTCGGGCTCAAACACCTTTTTGATTAACCCTTTAGCTAAACCAATTACAACACAATGAGAATCACCTTTTCTCATATTATTGCTTCGCTAAGGTCACAACATGCGTACCCGCCCTGGCGGTATACCATGATGCGAACATAGTACTTGACAAGTGTTATACGTAATTGGGTGGCAAAAATATAAACTTCATAAGTTTATTTAGGGTTTATAAATCCCGTGATTAAAATTTTATCATATACAAAACATGGCATTAATATTAAACTTTCCAAGTTAACATTAATCCTAGCATGGCATCCAATGTCATACATTCATCTAGCATGTATATTTCATACTAGGCATGGCATCACATGGCATCAAAATATAAAACATGCAATAGACTCGAAAAACCGTGTTATGGTATGGTTTTATCTACATTGATTTTCATAGGCCAATATGAAAATCAACAGGTCATTTCCTAGGTGGTTGCCACCATCGCATGGTCACAGCACAGCCGCACCCCTTGGATCCGTCTTCACGTCTTTGTTCCTTGGCATCATCTCATGGATTTACATATTTAACAAAATTGTATCCTATACAATTTTCTAGTAAAATAAGATTTACAAACAATAAATTGCATCCTATACAATTTATCTAGAAAATAAGATTACATAAATACAAACGACTCGCAGGCCGTATTTATAAAACTTTACATCCACCAAAACCAAAGGAAAACAAAAACATCCACAGGGTCCAAAACCATACCACAACACCATGCATAAAATTATCACAATAATTTTACATCTACAAGATTTAGGGTTCAAAAACTAAACACAATCTTATTGTATTTAAAAGAAATTGATTTGAGAAGAAAAGGTATAGAAGACAATTTCTACATTGCAGCACTAAGGGAACACGGCGTGCAAAACCGGTTTGCACGGCGTGCAACACTTGCACGCGGCCGTGTTCCTCGCTGTTACTCAGCGCACATGAGAAATTTCCGGTTGCACACCGTGCAAAACCAGTACACGGCGTGCAACACACATATGCACGGCGTGCAACACTTGCACGCCGGCGAGTTATGCACTGATTCTCAGCTCACGAAAACGATTTCCGACTACACGCCGTGCAAAACCAGTACACGGCGTGCAACACACGTTTGCACGGCGTGCAGTGCCTGCACGCCGGCGTGTTCTGCACTGAAAAACAATTCTGCGTCAATTTGTTCAAAACAACAATTCCCAAATCAATTCCAAACGTTATTCACAATAACAAAGAACCCTAAATCAAAAACATATAACCCTAACATGCAATTTTGATCTAATCAAAATAACAAATCCAATTCAATCAATGCACAAGTGGCTCTGATACCACTGTTGGGGAATTAATCGCACAAAACAAACATAAGACGCAGCGGATAAAAGATTAATCCCCACCAAGGACCCATGTACATTGCATTGAATCGGAAGGAGGGTTAAAGAATTACCTTAATTCTTTGAAGATTGAATCAAGCAGGAACCAAAATAGCTTCCCTCTACGGTTGATCCACACGGAGCAATACGTCCACCGCGTGCTAGCGCCGGAGTTGAAGAACAATTCTTCGAACGAGAGAAGAGAGAGCAGAAAATCAGATTTTCCCTTTTCTTTTGGAGGAGAGTTTCGGCTGGTTCACTTGGCTTGTGGTGGCTGGCCGAAATCTGCTTCTTAACATATGGAGCAAAAAATAGGTTTTCAGGTTTTTATTTCCTTAAATATAAACCCTATTTAGTTAATTATAATTATAACCTAATACACCTATTAGTTATAATTATATATTAACCCACACAATTTAATATTAATTCTCACTTAATATTAAATCAAATCAATTCTCCATAATACACATATGTATATATATAATATTATAATTAATTATATCTCTATATAATTTAATTATAATATGTAGCATACTTTATGCAATATTAATCACATTAATATTTATATACACATATATATCACTATATATATATTTATTCTCTTTCTCATTCATAAATTATTATCCAATAATAATTTATACCCGATAAGATGAACTTCATTTTGCTCTTGTGTGTGACCCCATAGGATCATATTAATTGGCAATAAGGAAATTACCATAATGTCCTTATAGGTCACAAGCGGACTCTAGCAAGCCATTACGACTACCCAATTAATATGATTGGAATGATCCAATACCTATTTATAGAATGTCATATTCCCTTTTGTCTCTTTGATATCATGATTAATCATAAGACATGGTACACTTGTCAATCTTATATAATTAATCATATGCTTTCTCGATCTCAAAGTAAACTGTTTAGACAAATTAATTGATACTCTTATCAATTATTTGAGCATGGCCATGCATTTAACAGTCTTACTTATCGAGGGGCCCAGTGATATCGCTCTCTTGTTAGAGAGGGACAAAATCCCATATCTGTCACTCACATCCCTAAGCATGAGTCATATTGTACCCAACCACAGCCTTTATAACTACTCTGTTACAAGCAGCGTTTGACTGCGTCAAAGCACAACATGTATTCATCCCGGAATCCATGGTGACCTCAGGTCAAAGGAATCAGCTGATGACACTACTATAATCAAGATCAGTTGTGACACGTGACCATGAACTTGATCTCATAGTGGGTCTCCAGCAACATGTTCTCTAACATATTGCCCGTGAGTATAATCTGTATCTGTATACACTATATTCATCTTATGAATATCCATTATCACTCACACTAGTCTTAGTTTGTTATTATTCCCATAATAACAATCGACTAGGGAAATTTAGAATTACACAATTAATTCATGGATACATTATCATAAATACTAACATACAAATATATATGATAAAATAAGTCTTTATTAATGACTTAAGAAGATTGTTTACATAATCCAACATTGGCTTAGGGCACAATCTCTAACACGGGCTTCCATGTTTTAATTTAGGCCCAGTCTAATTTTAATTATTCTGGTTTAAATTAATTTCAAGCCCAATTTTAATATACCCATGTATTTAATATATTACTCCAAGTAATATATTATTTACATCTAAATTAAAATTAGTTTGACAATTAATTTAATCCATCAAATTAAAATTAAATCTACACAAAATAAAATCATATGTAAACCCATACATATGAATATTTCCACCTAGGAAATAATTTCATAATTAATCCAATTAATTATGAAGAGCCAATTGAATATATTAATTAATCCATGGTCTTACTGCTAAGTGCATGACACTTGTCGTCGTGGATATAGATATGTCCATTGGATACTTCATTTAATATATTGCACACGATAGATATAATAAATGAATTGATGCCTTTATTAATAACACAAATGAGTACAACACATAAATCCAATAAATGTATAGTACAAATACAAGGACCAATGCCTCGGGACTAGGGCATTTCCAACAGTACATGCCTGGGAGCATGGTACTGGATAGATCCACTAAACGAGTAATCCACATGGTATGGTATCACAATGGATTCTCGTGTAGTACTTATATGGATCCTTTGACCTGACCATATGATGGTGTTACATATGAAGTCGCATACTTAGGGGTACGCCTAAAGGGCCTGTAATAGGGTGCCAAGTATGGGTGCTTTCGGGTATGTCACTGAACATGGTAATACTATGGATATGCAGAAGGGATATGTCACTCAGTAACCAACTGAGAAGCTATCACCGGCCAATTGATGAATGTGACTGATAAGAGTGTGGCCACACCCAAACGAGTTGGAACTTGTTTGTGAGCATCAGTACATTCGGGATCAAGTTAATGTCCGGACACAAAAGAGGGTGATCAATCCATGCCTCTGTGTTGGACACCGATATCAATGACATGGGATGTACAAGTTTAAACTACAGGGTTATGATATCAGTTAGACTGCCATCTCCATCTTAATTGGGGGCTGCAGTGGCTTGCTAGAGCCCAACTGCAGTCTGCGGGCCAAAGGCCTGCTGCCAACATAAAGATGGGCCCACGGGATCGTACACATAGGATGATAGAATGCAGACTTAAGGAATCACATGTATACTTGGAGTATACACAATGGAGGGAGAAGTGTGTATATATTAATTATATTATAAAGATCAATTGGATTGGTCATAATAATAAAATTAATATATTCAATTGGCTCTTCATAATTAATTGGATTAATTATGAAATTATTTCCTAGGTGGAAATATTCATATGTATGGGTTTACATATTATTTTATTTTGTGTAGATTTAATTTTAATTTGATGGATTAAATTAATAGTCAAACTAATTTTAATTTAGATGTAAATAATATATTACTTGGAGTAATATATTAAATACATGGGTATATTAAAATTGGGCTTGAAATTAATTTAAACCAGAATAATTAAAATTAGACTGGGCCTAAATTAAAACATGGAAGCCTGCACAGAATAGACAGGAGCCAAGATGGGCCTGAATTCCCCTAAGGAATTCGGCCAACCCTAGGTATAAATACCTAGGGTTAGTAATTTCGGCCACCTCTAAGTATTACACACCTAGCCGAAATTCCTAGCTATTTTTCCTCTCCATTGATTCGTTTTTCCAACGCTAGCACGGGTTGCGTTCGTTAGGCGTTCGTGTACGAAATCGAGGAGGAAATCTGCTTTGGTTTCTGCAGTCTTCATCCATCTCTAGAAAGCGATTTTCTGGTAAGAAAATTAATCCCTTTCTATTTAATTTTAAGTTTTTCAATTTCCATCTCAATTGCTCCTGGGACTGGATTTGAGGAAATCACCGCGTTCTTCCGCTTTTATCGGGTGATTTCCGTTGAAAAATCCCAACAACTTATACATGAGTGTGTACGAATAGAGTTTTTGCGTATTGGTATACTTAATGTTTAAGAGCAAAGTGCGTCTTTGCAAAAGGTGAACTCGTACACAAGTGTGTACGGATAGAGATTCGGTGTATTGGTATGCCTAAGGTTTAGAGAAGCAACGTGTGTCTTTGCAAAAGGTGAACTCATACATGAGTGTGTACCAATGGTATTCCGATATATATGTACACCTAATGTTTAAGGGTATCATATGATAAGGTTACGAACGAGTATATATACATGATATATGGACCAGACATTGGACATGAATGTCACATGATATGTATGGCTGCATAAAAAAAGGTTAATATGAACACACATAAAACATGATTATATGTATGGTAGAGAATGTATGTCTCACATTTTACTATGGTTGCATAAAAGAGTTAGTCATGTATGCATGGCACGCATTTATATGTTTTACAGGAATGAAATGAAACAAATATAAATCCTGCACATGGAGCAAACATTTTAGCACAAGCAAAAGGATGCTCACCTTTTTTACCTTATTTCTCCACGATTGGTCAATTCAAAAACCACCCTAAGAGTTTGGTCTCTTTGTTATCATCTTAAAATGCAATTTTTGAAGTTCTGGATACCTACGGGGAAATTACTATGGTTTTCTATATGAGTCGTGGTCACGCCAAGGGTTAATATCAAGGTTTCTGTAGCAATATATACTCCTCACTTCTCCCCACTCAAGGGTCTGAGCGAAGGGTTTCATACTAGGCTACAAGTGATGTACCATATCTATGCCCCGGGGAGCTTTCGGTCCGTCTGCTACTGTGAGCACGGGTTTTCTCGACCTCTATGATGAGAACTCTTTGTTACCTCTGTTAAGCAGTCAGACTCAGAAAAGAGCAGAATGTCACCTGGAACACCTCAAACTTTCCAAAAACCGGGCAATCCTCGATCCGAAATCCCGAGAAAGGTCCCCCAGGGGATTTTAGGACTTTAGGGTGAGCATCGGCTTTTGCGAATTTTGACCGCGGCTCCACCTAGAGCTGCCCAACTGTAGTTTCCAAACTATAGCCATACGGCTGTAGATCTAGAGCCGCCCAGCTCTAGCATAAACTAGCGCCATGCGGCTCTAGTGGGTTGGACGAGTTGCTCTAATTCGGCTGAAATTCGTAAAAACGAAGACAGCGCATTTAATTTTTGAACTCATTGCAGCAATGTGAGATATAAAATGGAAATTAAAAAAATCAAATGAGGGGGGATTGAAAAGAAAAAGTTTCAGTCAAAAGAAAAAACTAAACACAGAGAGAAAGAAAAGTTAGAGAGAAAAATAGGAAGAAGAGGAGAGAAAGTGAGTTTCAAGCCCGAAATTCATACCCTCATCATCCTATAACTCATCTCGACCATTACTCATTCGTCCGGATACATTGTCGGATTCGTTTCGGTTTGGTTCAAATTTGTTTTTGGGATTTCGGAACGTTCAAGGATTCGAAGCACATTCTCGCTTTTCAATCCATTTCTGCATATCCAATACGCTGGAACAACGTCAAGGTAAACTCTGAGAGGCCTTAAACTTGTGTTCATTGCATTTTCTGTGCGATTTTTCTCTGTTTTCTCAATTTTCGGAAAACGGGCTACCCAAATATAGCCGTGCCGCTCTGTTATCCAAGAACACAACCGCACGGCTCTATTTCCTTAGAACAGAGCTATGTGGCTCTAACCTCAGAGCCGCACGGCTATGTTCCTCACGGGCTAAAACCCAAAAATGCCCGATCGGCCGAAAATAGCCCGTTTTCCATTTTTATGCATTCTGTTGCGATGATTTTTGGTCCAAATACATCCGTACATTATTAAACTTCGGTTTTCGGATTTCTGTATGTACGGGTGTTAGGGTTTCGATTTTTCCCGAATTTTATTTTCTGTATTTCGGGGTTGTTCGATCCGAACCGGATCCGTAGTCCAGCATCAGCGGACCCCCGAACCCTATAAAATCCTCGAGAAACATCGAAAACGAGCAAAATAGTGATTTTTCAAAAAACGAGAAAACCGAATTTGGGTCCGGGTATTACAGCCGCTTGGTTGTAGTTTAGAGCCTCACGGCTCCAACCAAAGCCGCCCGGCTTAAACAGAGCCATACTGCTCTAGTTTCAGCCTCGCGGCTGTAGTTCACAGAAAAGGCAAAATCACGGAACGGCCCGTACGGACGTCGTTGCGTGATGCTGTTTTCGAATTCAGATGTTTTTGGTGTGTTTACCGCTTTCAGACCCTAGATGTTTGTAAAAATTAGGAAACCCACACGAACGGAATCCCGAGTTCCGAAATAACAGACCCGCTAAAATGTGGAAATTTGCATGAAACCGAGCCAAATGGTTTTCAAAAATTCTTTTCCAGCACGAAAATCTACAGGGCATTTCAAAACCGTTTTCCTGGTCTAACCGGTCCGACCGGTCGGGTCGACCCGGTTACCCCCTAAATGCGTGCCCCCATTCCTAAAAATCCCAATTCTGTCCTGCTATGAGTCCTACTTATGCTTGTAATATAAACCGTGCTAACCCTCTGTTTTGCAGCATTTATTTTCCTTTTTATTATTTTCACTGTAATTAATAGATTAATTTGTGTATTTAGGCATTTGTAATTTTTAGATCCTCGTGTATCCTAGGCGCTTATAATGTGAAGATGAGGGTTTTTATTTTCATTCAATATGGTTGTATAAGCAACCTCTATTATTCTTTTGTATAATTTGAAGGTATGATTTACTTTTTTGTAATTTATTTCTATCATTTGCTTGAGCATGGGCTGATAATTAAACAAATTGGGTAGAGAAAGATAATAAAGTGAATAAATATGGTAATATAAATTGTAAATGAATACAAGCTCGAGGTTGAATAGGTAAGTTACCCAAATCCTAAATCTCTTGATTAGGTACGGTAGTCTGCGCTCGATAGGGAGCTGTACCGGAATTTCCCGGATGAGCTGATCCGGGTGGCGACTCTGTCACTAATCTTGGAATTTAGGTTTTGAGGTCTTTAAGTAATAAAATTGGAAAATTTTTTTTACAAAACGAATTTTTAAAACGAATAAATGGTTTTTCTCTAAAGCAAGATAAACAAAACCTGTTTTCCAAAACATCACAAAACGCATTTCGTTTTTTTTTAAACAAAATGAAAACGTTCGTTCTTTCCCCGGTTCGCTTCACCGCGTTTCGCTTTAAAGTCGTCCGCTCACAGTGGCGACTCTACTGGGGAATCAAAAGTTTTCTAAAACATTTTTTATAAAAACGTAGGGAACTTAGGTAGCTACTAAAATATAACCTTGCTTGTAGTCACTTACTAGTTTATAAATACCGTATTTATTCATGCCTTTGTATATCATGACATTTTCTTCTTCTCAACCCCTCAAATACACTGATAAGCCTAGTTTACCCAAGAAGGTGGCCTACCTCTACCACCAAGATTGGAGACACCCGACGAAGTAAACCACTCATAGCATAGCATGACTTTACACCGTGTTCTACGGTGAGGAGTGTATATTCGCTATGGGGACCTGTACGACCCTTGGTTTGACTTTGGCCCACATGTAATGGCTTCGCAACTTCCCCTAGGATTACCAAAATGTAAAATTAAAATTGGACAATTGAGTGTGCGCCTTCAATATCACCCGTTGATGCCAAAGACACCCAACACCTAGGAAGAATGCGAGACCAATCGAAAGGAGAAATAAGGTTATAAGGGAGAGCATATTTTTGCGTTTGCTAACGTTTGTTCCGTGGTGATTTTCTTTTTACCTTTTCACGAAGCATCAAACATGCATAATTATTCGTGTGCTATTTTTAACCACGTTTTCATGTAGCCATCTTTTACACATATGCATATGTATGGCATTTGTACTAACCACGTCTTAGTGCAGCCACGACATTTTACTTGCATGACATATATATACATCTCGTATGCCAACATTTCCATAAAGCATACACGACATCATCCCATGTGTCACGCATCCTAACCACATTTTTCTGCAGCCACTTATATTTTGTGTGACATACACATTCACGCCATTTCATTCCATTCCATCTAATAAGGGACGTTTTGAGAATGCCTACCACAATCACTTCATTTTATACCATATCGAGTAACCAAAACTACCCATAGTCCACCTGTGCACCTGTTGGCACTTGGCCAATTCACTATACCATATCATTCACTAGAGAATCACAAGGATTTTAGGTCTAGTTGTGTGGCAAGTCGCACGACAACATAACATTACATCATCTCCATTTCATGCTCATTCGTCATTGGTGTCACGGTGATGCCGAAACCTTGTTTGTGTGTCGCAATCCACATCGGACTTGTTTCACAACATTAATAACTCATTCGAGGTATTCCACGAGTGTCGAATTTTTACGCACATAGGAACATTCCATAATATTATCAATTCATGCAAGGTGTTCCACGAATGTTGAACCTCCATCCGTGTCCCTGCATACACGTGACTTGTTTGCAACATCATTTCATGTTGGATGCCCTAAAAGCATCAGAACTCTATTCGAGGAACGGCTTCCATGTGACCATTTCATGCTATTTCATTTTGACCTACAAAGCGTTGAACCTCTATCCGTGTGTCGGTACATGCATGACCATTTCATAACATCCATTAGGTGCCCCAAAGGCGTCGAACCTCTGTCTGTGTGATGGTCCACATGGGATGATTCTGGCATTGTCTTTTGCATAGCTCTGGGCATTCTTGGAATGCCCGAAATAAAAAATAAAGGAAGCCATATTCATTATCATTTTCATTCACGAAACATCATTTGATCACGATCATCCCACAATCATACCATACATGCCACTTAGTACGTTGTGTCTAGGGTCATGACATTCATCCATGATGCTAACCCTGTGCTGAATGTGCAGTTTGGAGTCAAACTTCAAATTGACTAGTACGAGTCAAGTCAGGGTCTAGTCAATTAGTTCAATCAGTTCAGACAGAATCAGTCACCGTGGAGGAGGTTAGGGTTAGTTCATATTCAAATTCAGAGCAAGAGTTTGGGGGACAGTTGCCTTTCTTGCCAGTTGACAGTCAGTTTTTGTTGTAAGAAGTAAGCAGAACAGAAATGGCTTAAGGTGGAAGTGTGAGAAATCCACCCTTTGACATGAATGCATTCATGACTGCTTTTCCAAATTCTGGTCAATTCAAAGCTACCATTAGGGAGCAAGTGCAGACTGCAATGACTGCCGCTGTGGGCCAGACTAGTCAGCAGGCCCAAGCCCCAGCCGAAAATGAAGGGAATGTCATTCAGGGAGGCCCTAATTTAGGAAGGAACATCCCTAGCAGTAGTAGGGTGGTCATTCCACCCTAGGAAGTTGATCATCATTCTGAGGAAGACGAGGCCTTTGAAAGGGCTAGGGAGGCCTCGATTGAGACAACCAATGAGAGGCGCCTTAAGGAGAAATTCTCTAATTTTGAAGCACTGTTGCCGAAGCTTAAGGAAATGGTGCATTACTAGCCCGTTAAGTGTGCGGATCCATCTACTTTTTTGGTAGAAGGGGGAGAGCCACTCTTGGTAAGGTTTCAGATGTCGTATTTGCCCCCGTACACTGGGGAAGGTCCGTCGGAGGCTCACTTGGATAGCTACGTGAGGATTATGTCTAGCTTAGGGATCAGAAAGGTCCATTTGTTGAATCTGTTTCCAACAACCTTGCAGGGTGTAGCCGCTAAGTGGTATTTGAAGACACCAATCCATACCCGTTCCACCTGGGAGGATCTGTCTGAGGCGTTTGTGAAACAATATGCCTACAATACTCAAGTAGAAACCACACTGGAAGATCAGAAAAGGATCCATCAGAGGCCTAATGAATCCTTCTCAGCATATTACAAGAGATGGATGGATGTGCAAGTACTGGTGGACATGGCTCTTAAACTGGAATCTCTTATTGTGAAACTGGTTGATGGTAGCTTGCCGCCTTGCAAATAGAAAATGAAGCTGAAAAGGTTCCATTCCTTTAATGATGTTGTGGATTTTGCTAAGTGCATTGAAAGGTATGCAGAGGAAGACCAGATGAACAGACAGGGTTTAGGCGCTTATCGAGGTAACCGGGGGTATACACAAGGGTACAAGGCTAGAGCTCCACGACTACACCGTCTGGATCTAGTTCAAAACCAGCTCAATTAGCACCGTCAGACCAAGCAACACAAGTGGATGTGGCAGCAGTAACCCGGGGGGGCAACCAAGAACTCCACAAAGGCTTCCTAACCCGTGGGCTGAACCCTTAGGCCGCATTTTTGCCAAATGTAGGAAGGCTAGTTTGTTACAAAGCTTGAAGCCCTATGTTCCTCCTTCTGAAGTAGATAAAGACAACTACTATGCCTACCATGTGACAGTAGGCCATCACACCAATGATTGCACCAGTCTGATAAGGGCCGTTCATCAGCTGATCACTTAAGGGAAGATTATGGAACCACTAGTCCAGGGCACAAACTTCGGAGAGATGTGATGTCGCAATGACAAAAGACCCTACGCATGTGGAAGATGATAATTGTTTTGATGTATTTGTTTGTTTTTTTTTCTTTTGTTATTATTATTATCACTATTATCTATTTTGCAAACAATTCAGCCCATGGGGCATTTAATTCTATGTAATTTGATTTCAATTACTTGTGCGGTGTTTTTCGGATAGATCTTTGCATACATACAAACATTCATTTAATATCTTTAGCATACATGATGCATCATTGCATGAAATGAATCTAGGGACAGATGATGATCCAAAATGTTATCAATCCCGAAAGACCTCACGCCTGATGAGAGAAAAGAAATCGTGAAGGCACTTCAAAAGCGTGCAATAGCCTCCACCTGATCTTGCCGCGACATGCCTAGGGTCGACAGCAAAATTGATGAACGCCTGATTCCAAAGGACTTGAGGAGGAAGTAGGCCAAATAGAAACTACACAGACTCAGACCAGGCAAAGAAGGGGGAAACCAAAGCAAAAAAAACTAAAGTCTCCCAAAAAAAAAGAGACACATTTGCACAATACTAAGGTCCACGTTCTATTATGACCAATAAAAGGCCGGTATTTCAAGGGGCAATAGTGCAGTTGTTCTGAAGTAAAGGGCTAGGGCATCGCTCATCATCTCCGCATCACCCACAAGCCAACAGAGCGATGAAAGCAATCAACAAATCTGTCACACAGATTCTATAAAAAAATGACAGCTGCCTACATAGATTAAATTGGCATGTTACTATTTGCCTAGCAAGGACATTGAACCGACGTCAGAGCACGCACTAGGGAAACGCTGCAGCTAGGGGTGAGCATCGGTCGGTTCGGTTACCGAACCGAACCGAATTTTTGGTTAACCGAACCGAATTGTCAGTAATAATTAGAACCGAACCAAACCAAACAAGGATGAAAACCGAACCGAAATTTTTTGGTTCGGTTCGGTTATTACCGAAATTTGGTATTTTTACCTAAAATAAATAAAAAAATATATTTGAAATGATTTTTAGGGCAATTAATTGAACCATTATATATTATTTTTGTAATTAATTGTTATTTAGTCATTTTATATTTTTTAATGAAATATAAAATTCAATTAAGTAAATTAGAATATTACAAACCTTATATATATATATATAACAATTCGGTTCGGTTTCGGTTAAACCGAATTTTTTTACGGAAAAACCGAACCGAACCGAATACCAAAATATATATATAATTGTTTCCAAATTCGGTTTGGTTCGGTATTGGTATTCGGTTAAACCGAATAGTGCTCACCCCTAGCTGCAGCCATCAACTCGCAGGATAGAAGTGATCCTACCAGGAAAGACAGGGACCAAGCCATTGACCCCATCAACCAAGACAGGCTCAGATGTCACAGCAAAAAAAAAAGAGAGAGAGAGTCTGGTGGGTCGAAAACCAAAAAGGCGGTCCACGCAAAAATTAGGATAGTCCGATGGATCGAAAATCGAAAAGATGGTCCATGCAAAAATCAAGACAGAAACATGAGTACCATTGGCTGGAAAATCTGCAAAGACCAGCTGATGGCAATCATGGGTTCGGTCGAGACAGATACCATTGTTAACTCTGTTCTTAGCTCCATTTCATCTTTGATGTACATTGCACTAAAACATTATTAATGAATGAATGAATGAATGCTTAGCTCTGTGCATTTAAAACATCCCCAAGTCTATTTGAAATTACATTTGCATCATGCATACACGACCATATACATTTCTTGTTCGCTTGCATCGCATAAAAAAAATTCCGATAAACTGAAAACCGAAAGGCGGTCTGTGCAAAATTTAAGATACCAATAAAAGTCTGCTGGGTCGAAAACCCGAGAGGGCAGTCCAGGCAAAAGTTAAGACAGTTCGATAGACTGAAAACCAGCAGGGGCAGTCTATGCAAAAATAAAAGCAAAAAAAAAACCAAGTGTCGGACTAATCTAAATGACAGCAGAGAAGAGAGAACGCATTCAAAAAAGCAAATCCAACAGAAGAAAGTAACAAAACAGAAAAGGGACAATGAATTTCGTAAAATGCCAGTACATTCAATAAGCCAGATCAAACAATCATATAACAGAAAAGGGCCCACAAACAGGCCATATGTGCGACAACATCAAGTCTAAGCCCACAGGCGGGTTGTATCAACCTAAACTATGGAAGATGAAAAAGGAAAGGCTACGGCTGTCCCTCGTCAGTCGAATCATCGGCCTCCTAGTCCTCGACCCCGCCATGGTCACCAAAGACCCACCTGCCAATCTCCCAGTCATTCAACTAGGTGCGGAGGGTCTCATTCATGAATCGGAGGTCCGTAATGGTCCTCTGCAGCTCCTCCACCTCCGTCCTCATGTGGGTCTCCTCCACCTCTGTCCTCATGCAGGTCTCCTCACGTCGGCATGAGCTAACAGCAGCCTGCATCAGAATCAAACAACATGGACATCATTTCATACACATATATGTATTTGAAACACACATACATGTATGCATATACATATCGACGCAGGTACTTACCGCCATCGCCCTGTTGTTCGGGAGCAAGAGTGACCTAAAGGCAAAGACTGCCTGGCATAGGCCCATTCCCTATGATACCGGAATCTGCACAAAGAACAGCACACAAGTCAGACCAGTGGCAACGGCAAAAGAAAAAATAAACAAGAGCAAGGATACTCATGTGCGTCGTGTAAAGAGGTACAGCAGCAGGAGGGGGTTGTTCCTGGAGGAACGTATCAGCTCGGTAAGGCTGCCTAGACTCGTTGAGTAGTGTGACCCATGGCTCCACCAAGTACTTGAGGCAGCCTGGAATGAAGCCAGTAGGAGGGACCACCGGGGGCACTACCAGGGGATGGGCTCAGAATACCCCATATTGGCGCCAGCACTGTACTCACCAACATGAGCTGAAAAACCTACATCTCCCTGGCCACCGGCGGTCTAGGACCCACGGCCGCTGGTGTTGGAAATGCCCTAGTCCCGAGGCATTGGTCCTTGTATTGGTATTATACATTCATTGGATTTATGTATTATACTCATTTGTGTTATTAATAAAGGCATCAATTCATTTATTATATTTATCTTGTGCAATATATTAAATGAAGTATCCAATGGACATATCTACATCCATGATGACAAGTGTCATGCACTTGGCAGTAAGACCATGGATAGGGTAAACGATGTGACCATAAATAGATCCGTAGTCTGTTCCAGTCATGGGAATGAATGGAACCGGAGACTATCATTAACCTGGTTGTATGGCGGTGTCTTACCGGTCATTGGACATGGAGTGTCAACCAAGTTAATGGGTACATGCCTGAGAGCATGGTACTGGATAGATCCACTAAACGAGTAATCCACATGGTATAGTATCATAAGTGATTCTCGTGTAGTACTTGTATGGATCCTTTAACCTGACCATATGATGGTGTTACATGTGAAGTCACATGCTTAGGGGTACACCTAAAGGGCCTGTAATGGGGTGCCAAGTATGGGTACTTTCGGGTATGTCACTGAGCATGGTAATACTATGGATATGCAGAAGGGATTTGTCACTCAGTAGCCCACTGAGAAGATATCACCGGCCTCTTGATGAATGTGACTGATAAGAGTGTGGCCACACCCAAACAAGTTGGAACTTGTTTATGAGCATCAGTACATTTAGTATCAAGTTAATGTCCGGACACAAAAGAGGGTGATCAATCCATGCCTCTGTGTTGGACACCGATAGGGATGTACAAGTTTAAACTACAGGGTTATGATAACAGTTAGACTGCCATCTCCATCTTAATTGGGGGCTGCAGTGGCTTGCTAGAGCCCAACTGCAGTCTACGGGCCAAAGGCCCGCTGCCAACATAAAGATGGGCCCACAGGATCGTACACATAGAACGACTGAATGCAGACTTAAGGAATCACATGTATACTTGGAGTATACACTATGGAAAGAGAGGAGTATATATATAGTAATTATATTATAAAGATCAATTGGATTGATCCTAGTAATAAAATTAATATATATGTTTTTTCGATTGGCTTTTCATAATTAATTGGATTAATTATGAGATTATTTCCTTGGTGGAAATATTCATATGTATAGGTTTACATATGATTTTATTTTGTGAAGATTTAAGTTTAATTTGATGGATTAAATTAATTGATCAAACTAATTTTAATTTAAATGTAAATAATATATTACTTGGTGTAATATATTAAATACATGGGTTTATTAAAATTGGGCTTGAAATTGATTCAAACCAGAACAATTAAAATTAGACTGGGCCTAAATTAAAGCATGGAAGCCCGCACAGAATAGAAAAGGAGCCAAGGTGGGCCTGAATTCCCCTAAGGGAATTCGGCCACCCTAGGTATAAATACCTAGGGTTAGAAATTTTGGCCAACCCTAGCACAAGCATAGTTGCCGAAATTCCTAGCCCCCTTTTCTCTCCATTGTTTCATTTTTCCGATGCTAGCACGTGTTGCATTCGTTAAGCGTTCGTGTACTAGAACGAGGAGGGATTCTGCTTTGAATTCTGCAGTCATCATCCATCTCTTGAAAGAGATTTTCTGGTAAGAAAATTTATCTCTTTCTATTTATTTTTAAGTTTTTCAATTTCCATTTCAATTGCTCCTGGGACTAGATTTGAGGAAATCACCGCGTTCTTCCGCATTTATCGGGTGATTTCCGGTGAAAAATCCCAACAGCGGTATCAGAGCGGGCTTTTGATTTGTGGAAATTGATTAATTTGGTTGAATCCCATCTTTGAAATTGGAGGTTTTTTTTATTGGGATTCATGGTATGGGTTTTATGATTTTTCCCATATGTTTTATACAATGAAAATTAATTTTGCATATTGGTTTATGTCGTTTTAATTTTTTTGTATGTTGTTGGAATTCTTGGAGAATTGCCATGTATTGATGGATGATATTTTTTTTATTTATTCTGTTTAAAAAAAAAATCTGCCTCGCGGGGTGCGGGGCTTCCGCCGACGGCCGCTGCCTGCTGTTGCACCAGCAGCAGCGGCCACGCAAGCGGCTGCTGCCGCTGGGCGGCAGCTGCTGCTGGGCAGTGGCAGCTGCGCAGCGGCAGCCACTGCTGGGCAGTGGCTGCCGCACGGCAACAGCGGGCAGCAGCTAGGCAGCTGCAGCGGGCCGGGCCCAGTTTTTTGGATTTGGCGGGTCTTGGGCCCGTGGCCCAGTTTTGAAATTTTAATTGGTTTTAAAATTCGTGTTTAAATTTATTTAAATGCGTATGGTTTCTTGGATGAATTTTAATTTCGTTCATGTGATATTAATTTTGGAAATTAATATGGTTAATGGAAATTGGTTCGGGTAATTTTGGCACAATTACTTGGACAGCTAAATTGGACCCATGGTTTCCCAATTCCAGTGGGAGCAGTTGGACTGCCTGGGCTGGAGGCACAATGCCCGTTAAGGGTTAGAACCATGGTGGACCAAAATTGGCGATTTCCTAATAATGGCTTGGACATAATTGAAATGGGCTTAAATCATGCATTATAACATGCTCTTGAATTATATGTATTAGATGCATATGTGTAATTAAATTTTTGTATGGTTGGATGCTATTGGGCTTTTTACAAGATGGGTTGTATTTTTCTTTTTGGGTAAATACGGCCTGCGTGTCGTTTTTCTTTTTTTAATGTAATTTTATTTTATTCATATATTATAAAATTTGTAAAAGAAGAAGCCCATGGAGTGGTGAGCCCAAGTGGAGGTGCAAGCCCAAATGGAGGTACAGGCAAGAAGGAAAAGATGGAGGCCCACCTGATATTCATTTCTAGTATAGGTTTACTAGAATAATATTTGGATATAATATAGGCCTAAAGCAGTCCATTTTACTTTTATTTAATTATGTTTTATATTCATTTGCATGTATGAATGTATGTTCCATTAGCCATTTCACCCGCCTTATGTATGTAAGCCGTTATAATTGAATCTAATAACCAAATGGAATTACAAAGTCGCTTAAAAGTGCTTCCCTCATTCAAAACCGAATCGAAGTGGGAATAGGCCAGTTGTAGACCATGCCCTCGCAGGATGCACTGGAGTATTGTCACTTTGTATTGGGTTAGAGTATGGGATACTCTAACACTTGGATGGAGATTTTGACTTGGTGTGGGTAGTAGGATTCTCCTGGCCCTAAGCACAGATGGGCAAGTGCCAACAAGCCCATCAAACCGAGAGTCCCTAGGTTGGGATTGGATGGCGTTCCTACCTAAATAGTTAAGGTGTAGTTGTACCAAACCCTCGTTTCGCTATACCTTAATGAAATATGGATCTCGGCCCATGAGCCCAACAACTCGGTTTAAATTAATAACTTGATTCATTATTAATTTTATATGGGAACAACAAAGCAAAGCCCTTTATTAACACTCTAAATGTTTTTCTGTGTAGAAACACCCAAATGGCAAACACAAATACCTTATCACTGCGATCCATTCTTGAAAAGGACAAGCTTTCTGGTCCTAACTTTTTAGACTGGTCTAGGAACTTGAGGATAGTTCTAAGACAAGAGTCAAAAGAGTATTTACTGGAAAGGCCTGTGCCGGCTGCGCCTCAAGGACGTAATCCACCGGCTGCCCAGCTGGAGGAATATGAGGCGTATGTCAAGGACAACCGGGATGTGACATGCCTTATGTTGGCCTGTATGGTCCTTAAACTGCAAAAACAGTTTATGGACCACCAAGCCTATGCTATGATAACAACTCTTAATGAGATGTTTCAAGAGCAAGCTCGTCAGGAAAGGTACCTGACCAATAAGGCATTCCACTCTTGTAAGATGGGGGCCGGGACATCTGTGAGTGCACACGTGCTCAAGATGAAGGGCTATTTGGATACTTTGGCCCGTCTCGGATCGCCTATCTCTCAAGAGTTGGCGATGGACACTATCCTCGCGTCCTTGCCAGATTCTTATTATCAGTTCATCCTGAACTACAACATGCAAGGGATGAACCGCACTGTCAGTGAGCTGCATGGGATGCTTAAGCTTACTAAGCAGTCGATCAAGAAGACTCCGCCGGTGCTGCTGGTCAACAAGGGGAACCCTCCTCCTGCCATGGGTAAGGCCAAGGAAAAGGCCAAGGCCAAGGCCAAAAAGGCCAAGGCCAAGGCCAAAAAGGCCAAAGCCAAGAAGGCCAAGGCCCAACCCAAGGCCCAGCAGAAGGCAGGTCCTGAGGATGTGTGTTTCGAGTGCAAACAGGCGGGCCATTGGAAGAGATCGTGTCCCAAGCTGATGGGAGAGCGAAGAAGGGGCCAAGGTGTGTCCTCTTCAGGTATTTATGTTATAGATATTAACCTTACTATTTCAACATCCTGGGTATTAGATACTGGATGTGGTTCTCACATTTGTTGCAATGTGCAGGGACTTAAGAACAGAAGGTTGCTGGGGTCGGGAGAGGTGGACTTGCGGGTCGGGAATAGAGCAAGGGTTGCTGCCATAGAGATCGGCGAATACCACCTTATGATGCCCAGTGGATTGGTTTTGATTTTAGAACATTGTTACTTTGTACCTGCCATGTGCAGAAATATTATCTCTGTATCAATGTTGGATATTTCTGGATTTATTTTCACTATTTCAAATGATCGAATTTCTATATCTAGAGAGGGATTATTTTATGGAGATGCTCTATTAAATAATGGCCTATATATCCTGGACTTAAAGGGTTAAGCCTAACGAACTTAATCCTGTCTACCTATGGCATTGTCGTCTCGACCATATAAACGAGAAGCGCATTGCTAGACTTCACAAAGCTGGAGTCCTAGGGTCATTTGACTTGGAGTCAATTGATACATGCAAATCATGTTTACGAGGCAAGATGACAAAGGCGCCTTTTAGCAAGAAGGCTGAAAGGGCCACTGGCTTATTGGACCTAATACACTCAGATGTATGTGGACCTATGAGCGCAGCGTCCAGAGGTGGGCATCTGTATTTCGTCACGTTCACGGATGATTTCAGCAGATATGGCTATGTCTATCTGATGAAACACAAGTCTGAGACCCTTGATAGGTTCAAGGAATTTAGGAATGAGGTACAGAACCAGCTAGGCAGAAATATCAAAACCCTTCGGTCGGACCGAGGCGGTGAGTATATGAGCCTAGAGTTTGATTCATACTTGAGAGAGCATGGAATAGTTCCACAGCTTACCCCTCCCGGTACACCACAATGGAATGGGGTGTCTGAACGGAGGAATAGGACCTTTTTGGACATGGTCCGCTCAATGATGAGTCAAGCATCTCTCCCAATTAGTTTCTGGGGACACGCCCTCGAGACAGCAGCTCTTATCTTAAACAATACTCCGACTAAGGCAGTGGAATAGACCCCATATCAGATATGAACGGGCAAGGAGCCCAATGTGTCTTTCCTAAGGATTTGGGGATGCGAAGCACATGTCAAAAAATTGACTAGTGGCAAGCTGGAGCCTAAAACCGATAAATGCCTGTTTATGGGCTACCCTAGGGAAACCAAAGGGTATTACTTCTACAACCCCGCCGAGAACAAGGTGTTCGTGGCAAGGAAGGGGGTCTTTCTAGAAAAGGAGTTCCTTTCCAAGAAAGATAGTGGGAGCAATGTTGAACTTAGGGAAGTTCAAGGTCCACAAGCTCTTAAAGAGGATAACTCGGAGGCCCAGGTGGAGCTTCCACAAGTGGAAGCACCGACCCAGGCCACACAAGAACCTAGAAGGTCTGGTAGGGATCGTTGGGAACCAGAGAGGTATGGTTTCCTCGTCACCGATGACCAAACTCTTCTCATCTGGGATGAGGAGGAACCCAAAATCTACCAGGAGGCTATGGCTAGCCCACAGTCTACAAATTTGCGTAAAGCCATGGAGGCAGAAATGCAATCTATGTACGATAATCAAGTTTGGAACTTGGTTGATCCACCTCCGGGTGCTAAGGTAATAGGTTGCAAGTGGTGCTATAAGCTAAAAGCTGATAATACCTTCAAGGGGCGTCTGGTTGCGAAAGGTTTCAGACAAGTCCATGGAATAGACTATGATGAAACTTTCTCACCAGTAGCCATGCTCAAATCCATCAGGATACTCCTGGCCATAACCGCCTGGTATGACTATGAGGTATGGCAGATGGATGTCAAAACCGCTTTCCTTAATGGAAAGCTACTTGAGGATGTGTACATGACACAACCTGAGGGTTTTGTCGATCCTAAGTATCCGGGAAGGGTATGCAAACTTCAAAGGTCCATTTATGGACTGAAGCAAGCGTCCCGTAGTTGGAATCTAAGATTCAATGAGGCTATAAAGGAATATGGCTTCATAGAGAATCTAGATGAGCCTTGTGTGTATAAGAGGACTAGTGGGAGCATTGTCACATTCTTGGTACTTTATGTAGATGACATCCTACTCATTGGAAGCGACATACCTACACTGTAAGGGGTAAAGCAGTGGCTAAGTAAGTGCTTCGCAATGAAGGACTTAGGCGAAGCTGAGATGATCCTAGGGATCAGGATCTACAGGGATAGATCAAATCGGCTTCTGGGCCTAAGTCAGGCTTTGTACATTGACAAAGTTCTGAAAAGATTCAGCATGGACCGGGCCAAGAAAGGTTTCTTGCCAATGGGCCATGGGCTGAAACTTAGTAAGAAGAACTGTCCTAAAACAAGGGAGGACAGGGAGAACATGAAATTGGTTCCATATGCTTCGGCTATTGGATCAATCATGTACTCCATGTTATGTACGAGACCTGATGTCGCCTTTGCACTGAGTTTGATGAGCCGATACCAGCAGGATCCCGAGGAGGATCACTGGAAAGCTGTCAAGGCGATCCTCAAGTACCTTAACCGGACTAAGGATAGCTTCTTAGTGTATGGTGGTCAGGAAGTGCTGTCAGTTACTGGGTATACTGATGCGAGCTTCCAGACCGACCAGGATGAGTACCAGTCACATTCTGGGTATGTATTTTTGTTGAATGGTGGTCATGTAAGCTGTAGGAGCTCAAAGCAGCCAACCATCACGGACTCTACAATAGAAGCTGAGTACATTGCAACGTGTGAAGCAGCTAGGGAAGCTGTGTGGATAAAGAAGTTTATCATGGAACTGGGGATAATATCTATTATCCGGGAACCAGTTGATATCTTCTATGACAATGAGGGGCTGTTACACAAGCTATGTGTTGGAGATTGTGCCCTAAGGCCAATATTGGATTATGTAATTTGACTTCTAAGATTAATCTAGTGTAGATTAATATTATCATTTATGTTTGTATGTTAGCATTTATGATAAGTATCCATGAATAAATCGTGTTATTCTAAATATCCCTAGTCGATTGTTATTATGGGAATAATAACAAACTAAGACTAGTGTGAGTGATAATGGATATTCATAAGATGAATATAGTGTATACAGATACAGATTATACTCACGGGTAATATGTTAGAGAACATGTTACTGGAGACCCACTATGAGATCAAGTTCATGGTTATGTGTCACAACTGATCTTGATTATAGTAGTGTCATTAGCTGATTCCTTTGACCTGAGGTCACCATGGATTCCGGGATGAATTCATGTTGTGCTTTGATGCAGTCAAACGCTGCTTGTAACAGAGTAGTTATAAAGGCTGTGATTGGGTACGATATGACTCATGCCTTGGGATGTGAGTGACAGATATGGGATTTTGTCCCTCTCTATCAAGAGAGCGATATCACTGGGCCCCTCGATAAGTAAGACTGTTAAATGCATGGCCGTGCTCAAATAATTGATAGAGTATCAATTGATTTGTCTAAACAGTTTACTTTGAGATCGAGAAAGCATATGATTAATTTATATAAGATTGACAAGTGTACCATGTCTTATAATTAATCATGATATCAAGAGACAAAAGGGAATATGACACATTCTATAAGTAGGTTTATTGGATTATACCAATCATATGAATTGGGTAGTCATAATGGCTTGCTAGAGTCCGCTTATGACTTATGAGGGCATTATGGTAATTTCCTCATTGCCAATTTATATGATCCTACGGGGTCACACACAAAGAGCAAAATGAGATTCACTTAATTCGGGGATAAATCATTATGAGATAATGATTTATTATTGATGAGAAATTAAATATATATAAAGATATATATTTACATGTATATGTATATACACATGAACATATTAATAAGATTAATATATTTATGGCATAAAGTATGCTATATATATATATATGTATATTATAATTATATTATATGGTGATATAATTAATTATAATATACATTTACGTATATGTATATATATATATATGTATGTATGTATGTAAATATTAATAAGATTAATATAGCATAAAGTATGCTAATTATATTATATGGAGATATAATTAATTTTACATACATATGTGTATATGATGGAGAATTGACTAAGTTTAATATTAATTGAGAATTAATAAAACTTATGGGGGCTAATTTATAATTATAATTAAATATAGTATTTAATTACAATTATAAGTTAATAATAAAAGAAAAAAACCCTAGAATAAGGAGGACATACAGCAGCCCCCCTATCTCCATCAAAAATGGCCGAAAAAATGCTTTTGGCAAAAAGGGAAAAATATCAATTTTTCACCTTCTCATTCGAAGAACTGTTCTACGATCCCGGCGCTAGCACGCGGTGAGTCAATTGCTCGGTGTGGATCAACTGTAGAGGGAATCTGCTTTGGTTCCTGTATCCAATCCTGCTAGAATTAAGAGGTAATTCTTTAACCCTCCTTCCAATTCAATGCAATGTACATGGGTCCTTGGTGGGGATTAATCTTTTATTTCCGCTGCGCATATTTTGTTTTGTGCGATTAATTCCCCAACAGTGGTATCAGAGCCACTTGTATTTTGATTGAATTGGATTTATGTTTTGATTGGATCAAAATTGCATGTTAGGGTTTGTATGATTTTGATAGGATCAAAATTGTTGTTAGGAGTTTGTATGTTTTATTTAGGGTTCTATGTTATTGTGAATAACAAAATAAAATTTGATTTTGTTGATTAATCATTGTGAATGATTTTATTTTAATGATTTGGAATGTTTAAGGGGTTGGTGTCATGAATTTGATTCATGGGTTTTTAATTGAAATTGTTTCAATTAATAAATAAATAAAAAAAAATTGTTTTTTTTCTTTTCTGGGCATGACGCCCAGAAACCAATTTGGGCGTTGGAATTGCAATTGCAAAACCAATTGCAATTTCAACGCCCATCATTATAAAAAAAAAAAAAAAAAAAAAAAATGTTTTTTTTTCTGGGCATGTAGCCCAGAAAACGTTTTTGGGCATTGAAATTGCAAAACCAATTGCAATTTCAACGCCCTTCTTCTCATGCTGCTCCTGCAGCATGGGCTGCGCAGCAGTGCGCGGCCCGTCGAGCATGCTGTCCGACAGTTTTATCCCTTTTTTCGTTTTTAGTGTGGAAAATTGTTTCTGCATATTTACGAATTTTTCCAAATTAATTAATTCTAAATACAATGTGATTGTATTTTACCACTTTGAACCCTAAATAATTTTAGATATAAAATTATTGTTGATAATTTTATGCATGGTGTTATGGTATGGTTTTGGACCCCGTGGATGCTTTATTTTATTTATTATGGTTTTATATAAATACGACCTGCGAGTCGTTTGTATTTATGTAAATTTTAATTTTAATTTTACTAGATAAATTGTATAGGATGCAATTTATAATATGTAAATTTTATTTACTAGAAAATTGTATAGGATACAATTTTGTAAAGTATGTAAATCCATGAGATGGTGCCAAGGAACAAAGACGTGAGGACGGATCCAAGGGATGCGGCTTTGCTGTGACCATGCGATGGTTACAACCACCTAGGAAATGACCTGTTGATTTTCATATTGGCCTATGAAAATCAATATAGATAAAACCATACCATAACACGGTTTTGAGTCTTATGCATGTTATATTTATTTTATGCCATAAGATGCCATGTTAATAAATATTGATGCATGTTAAAATGTTTATATATATGTGTAAATGCATGCCTTGTATCATTTAGATGCCATGTGATGCCATGCTAGATTGCATGCTTAACATATGTATGACATACGATGCCATGCTAATTAGTATTAACAAATGTATGTTTAATATTAATGCCATGAATTGTATGAGATACAATTTAATCACAGGATTTTATAAACCCTAAATAAACTTAATAAGTTTATATTTGCCACCCAATTACGTATAACACTAGTCAAGTACTATGTTCGCATCATGGTAGCCACGCCAAAGCGGGTACGCATGTTGTGACCTTAGCGAAGCGATAATATGAGAAATGGTGATTCTCATTGTGTTGTAATTGGTTTAACAAAGGGTTAATCAAAACGGTGTTTGAGCCCGAGGCAAAGATGAGATGAGTAACATACAATTAAATATGATATATGATATCATGCATCTCATAAATTAGAAGAGTTGCATAATGATGCAATTGGCAAAGAAGTGCACATCCAAAATATGTTTAAATGGTTTAAAGCATGATTTTGAGTCTTTGCCTACCGAAATTATATTTAATCATAGGGACATGCCAAAGCAGTGCTATGGTTAAGTATGGATTTTGGATCTTCACCCACTTAAATATTTTAAAGGGTTTTATAATTTAAGTGGGAGCATTTAACTAAAATCTTTACACGCTTTATTATAGTTATAATTGCTATTACCTTGATCTCGATTGTTATTGAACATTGAGAATTGTTCTCAAATCAAAAGGAATCATATGTTCTCAATAATCCTTTTGCCCAATGAACCACTAGCAATTGTAACACGAGTATAAAAGATGCTTACTTGAAGCATCGAAGGGACTCTGTTAAATTTTGTTATCTTACACTTGCCACCAATTCTTCCGTACGTGGAAGTTTTACTTGAGATATATGATACATCACAAATGGAAATGTTCCATCAGTTAGTGAGCAAGAAAAGATAAGTGTTTGAGGCAACATTTTCTCATTGGCCTCCAAAAGGGCATTAAGATGTGATCTTGAATTCATTAATTGATAGTCATTGGTGATGAACTATCATTTGAATGACATGGAGAAAATTATGAATTAGTTGCATAGGATGCAAAAGAATGTTAAGTTATCCATAAAGGATAAGCCCGCCTCGAATTGTGTGCTTAAGGTTCAAAAGGAAAAGGATAAAAGGAAGGTCGAAAAGCATAAAGACCGAAAGGTTCGGGTGAAACATGTTTTAAAGACCAAAGCTGTTGGCATAGAGAGATCTCCAAAAGAAGGATGTTGCCATTTCTAGAATGAATCGTTCATTAGAATGAAAATAGCAAACTTTGTTTGGAGAACTATGAGAAGATGAAAGGCAGTAAGACTGCTACCTTAAGTATTTATCAATTATTCTACTTTTATTTCTATATCAAAGGTATTAGATACCGTGGTGGATTTCATATTAGTAGAATATGAAGAATCTCAACTTAAGTAGAAACCTTATGAAGGTGAAAGGTAGAATACGAATAGGCAAGAGTAGCAAAGGTTGTTACTTGGAAGTTATGAACTTCTGGTTAAAAGTTATGAACTTTTACATGAAAGTTATGAACTTCTAGGTAAAAGTTGTGAACTTTTACATAAAAGTTATGAACTTTGGTTAAAGGTTATGAACTTTTACATGTAAGTTATGAACTCTTGTTGCCTATTGGGCTCGTTGTTTTGAGTGAACAAATGTTGTTTATTTTATAATTGTGAATTATAAACTTAATAAAGACATGATTATGAAATACAGATTTACATAATTGTCTTTATATGTGGAGCCCATCCGTAACATAAATACTGTAAGGATCGAATCAAACGGTTTGATTCAACCTATTTTGGCAGTGTCGTCTTGGAGACATAAGCAAAGTCGCATTTTGAAACTCCATAAGAATGGACTTTTGGATTCATGAGATTATGAATCATCTTGAATCATGCGAATGTTGTTTATTATAAAAGATGACAAAAGTGGTTCTTTGCTAAAAGTAGTTAAAGAATAATCGATTTATTAAGCATTATACATGTGGATGTATATGAATTATAAATCAACTGCTAAAGAAGGTTTTAATACTTCATTACCTTTATGGAATTTTTCACTAGATAAGAGTATCAAATGAAACACGAGTTTGGAACTTTTGAAGTGTTCAAAAGCTTGTAAAAGGAGTATGAAGTATCTTGACATGATAGTAAAGTCACTTAGATATGATCCAAGTGGTGAACATTTGAGTCAAGATTTTGACAATCATCTTAGAGATTGTGGGACTGTCTCACAATTAACTCCTCCAATTACGCCACAAAGGAAGTTGTGTCGAAAAGGGAGTAGTCGAACTCTATACAGATATAGTTCAATCTATGATGAAGTCAAGTTGATCATCGTTTTCTCGAGAATATGCCATTAAAGCAGCTGTGTATATTGTTCCGTCTAAAACAATTCATGAATCAACATATGAGATATGGTTGGGTAAGAGACCCAAGTTGTTTCATTGAATAAGTTTAGGGCTGTAAAGCTTATTTCGAATAAGTTGGCACCTAAATTTAAATGTCGTATTGTGGATTACTCAAAAGGAAAGTAGGAGTTGTTACTCCTGTGTTTCTTTGGGATACAGAGTAGTTGTAGCTAGAAATGGTTTCCCCTTGAAGAGGGAGTTAATTTCTAGAAGAGTTAGTGGGAGTAAAGTACACCTACAAAACTCGTAATTCACAAAGTGACATTAACGTTGAAGAGGAACATGGAAATGGTTTCATGATCATTGTTGAAATTACACAAGTCCAATGAAAGTCTAGTAGAATACGACATGAATAGGAGAGATATGGATTTCTCAAAGTCATGATGTAATTTTACTAGATTGAAGTAAGTCTTCTTTTATGAAGAAGCAATGTTAGATTATGAATCTAATAAGTGACTTGATGCTACAAAGGTTGAAGATAAGTCCATGTGTGACAGTCAAAGTATAGACTTTGATAAATCTTTTAGAAGATGCATATGCAATGGTTGCAAGTGAGTTTTCAAATTGAAAACCGACATGGATGGTGATCTTCAAACTTATAAAGCACGACTAGTGACAAAAGGGATTATAAACAAATTCATAGTAGTGACTGTGAGGATACGAGCAAATTCATAGTACGGACTATGATAAAATCCTCTTTCGCCATTAATCATGATCAAGTCATATTGAGTTCTTGTTGCCATATCCGCATAATATGATTATAAAATATGGCAAATGGATATCAAAATCTGTTTTCTACGTGAAAACATGATTGAGGGTGTGTACGTGACACAACCCAAAGTTTTGAGCATTCAAAGAATTCAAGTAGCGTATGCAAGTTTCAAAGATTCTTATAAGGATCGAAACATGCATCAAATAGTTGGAGTCATAGTTTTGATAAAGAAATCAAATGGTTTGATTTTATCAAAAGGATGATGAATCTTGTGTTTCAAAAGGATTAGTGGGAGCATATCGGCATCCTAATGCTATATGTGGATGACATATTGCTTGTTTGAAATAACATTCTTACCTTGCAAGAAGTAAAATCTTGGCTAAGAAAGTAATTTCAATTAATGTTTAAGCAAGGCTGCCTATATTCTTGAAATTAGAATCTATATAGATAGATCTAAAAGAATGTTTTGTTTTAAGTCAAAGCATTGAAAGCGTTCAATGAGAAAGACTTAAAAGAAGTTTGCTTATGTTAACTGTGTAAATAGTTGCACATATACAACTGATTGCAATTAGTTGCAATATATCAGTCGAGATCTAGTATTCTCTTAAAAAGAGATGTTATGATTTTGAAAGGTTCAAAATAAAACGATATAGCTAAATATCTATAATAGTAGTCAAAGTATATTGTTACATATGATGTAAAGGAAATTTTGGATGAAGAAGTTCATCACAAAATGTTGTGTTTTGTTCTAAGCATTGCTTATCCTGTGAGACTATTGTAGGGACAATAGTTCAATGCGTAAGAACCTTGTATGACACAAGCATATACTTAGGTGTTTTTTCACTAATTTAGAGAGGCTGTCTCTAAAGAGAGAGTGAAAATGTGTAAAGTAACAACGGAAGCGAAAATTAATAATTCACTGACAAAGACTCCTGCACAAGTGAATACATGAAAGTCATGTAGGTCAATGGGTATAAGATACATGTATGATTGGCCATAGTGCAAGTAGGAGATTGTTGGAGATTGTGCCCTAAGGCCAATATTGGATTATGTAATTTGACTTCTAAGATTAATCTAGTGTAGATTAATATTATCATTTATGTTTGTATGTTAGCATTTATGATAAGTATCCATGAATAAATCGTGTTATTCTAAATATCCCTAGTCGATTGTTATTATGGGAATAATAACAAACTAAGACTAGTGTGAGTGATAATGGATATTCATAAGATGAATATAGTGTATACAGATACAGATTATACTCACGGGTAATATGTTAGAGAACATGTTACTGGAGACCCACTATGAGATCAAGTTCATGGTTATGTGTCACAACTGATCTTGATTATAGTAGTGTCATTAGCTGATTCCTTTGACCTGAGGTCACCATGGATTCCGGGATGAATTCATGTTGTGCTTTGATGCAGTCAAACGCTGCTTGTAACAGAGTAGTTATAAAGGCTGTGATTGGGTACGATATGACTCATGCCTTGGGATGTGAGTGACAGATATGGGATTTTGTCCCTCTCTATCAAGAGAGCGATATCACTGGGCCCCTCGATAAGTAAGACTGTTAAATGCATGGCCGTGCTCAAATAATTGATAGAGTATCAATTGATTTGTCTAAACAGTTTACTTTGAGATCGAGAAAGCATATGATTAATTTATATAAGATTGACAAGTGTACCATGTCTTATAATTAATCATGATATCAAGAGACAAAAGGGAATATGACACATTCTATAAGTAGGTTTATTGGATTATACCAATCATATGAATTGGGTAGTCATAATGGCTTGCTAGAGTCCGCTTATGACTTATGAGGGCATTATGGTAATTTCCTCATTGCCAATTTATATGATCCTACGGGGTCACACACAAAGAGCAAAATGAGATTCACTTAATTCGGGGATAAATCATTATGAGATAATGATTTATTATTGATGAGAAATTAAATATATATAAAGATATATATTTACATGTATATGTATATACACATGAACATATTAATAAGATTAATATATTTATGGCATAAAGTATGCTATATATATATATATGTATATTATAATTATATTATATGGTGATATAATTAATTATAATATACATTTACGTATATGTATATATATATATATGTATGTATGTATGTAAATATTAATAAGATTAATATAGCATAAAGTATGCTAATTATATTATATGGAGATATAATTAATTTTACATACATATGTGTATATGATGGAGAATTGACTAAGTTTAATATTAATTGAGAATTAATAAAACTTATGGGGGCTAATTTATAATTATAATTAAATATAGTATTTAATTACAATTATAAGTTAATAATAAAAGAAAAAAACCCTAGAATAAGGAGGACATACAGCAGCCCCCCTATCTCCATCAAAAATGGCCGAAAAAATGCTTTTGGCAAAAAGGGAAAAATATCAATTTTTCACCTTCTCATTCGAAGAACTGTTCTACGATCCCGGCGCTAGCACGCGGTGAGTCAATTGCTCGGCGTGGATCAACTGTAGAGGGAATCTGCTTTGGTTCCTGTATCCAATCCTGCTAGAATTAAGAGGTAATTCTTTAACCCTCCTTCCAATTCAATGCAATGTACATGGGTCCTTGGTGGGGATTAATCTTTTATTTCCGCTGCGCATATTTTGTTTTGTGCGATTAATTCCCCAACACTATGTGCCCCCGGTCACACATATACACGAAGCACGTACTTAGGGAGTTTCACCTATTCCGAGAAATCGCTGAGGGGGTGACATCTCATTACAAAGAGTGGACACCAAAGACAATGTCACAGATCTTTTGACCAACATGCCTGGCTATGCCTATGCATAAAGGTTATACTAGATCTATAGGGATTAGACCCATGCCTAGTAGGTACTAGTGCAAGTGGGAGATTGTTGGAAATGCCCGAGTCCCGAGGCATTGGTCCTTGTATTGGTATTATACATTCATTGGATTTATGTAGTATACTCATTTGTGTTATTAATAAAGGCATCAATTCATTTATTATATTTATCTTGTGCAATATATTAAATGAAGTATCCAATGGACATATCTATATCCATGATGACAAGTGTCATGCACTTGGCAGTAAGACCATGGATAGGGTAAACGATGTGACCATAAATAGATCCGTAGTCTGTTCCAGTCATGGGAATGAATGGAACCGGAGACTACCATTAACCTGGTTGTATGGCGGTGTCTTACCGGTCATTGGACATGGAGTGTCAACCAAGTTAATGGGTACATGCCTGGGAGCATAGTACTGGATAGATCCACTAAACGAGTAATCCACATGGTATAGTATCACAAGTGATTCTTGTGTAGTACTTGTATGGATCCTTTGACCTGACCATATGATGGTGTTACATGTGAAGTCACATGCTTAGGGGTACGCCTAAAGGGCCTGTAATAGGGTGCCAAGTATGGGTACTTTTGGGTATGTCACTGATCATGGTAATACTATGGATATTCAGAAGGGATTTGTCACTCAGTAGCCCACTGAGAAGATATCACCGGCCTCTTGATGAATGTGACTGATAAGAGTGTGGCCACACCCAAACAAGTTGGAACTTGTTTATGAGCATCAGTACATTTGGGATCAAGTTAATGTCCGGACACAAAAGAGGGTGATCAATCCATGTCTCTATGTTGGACACCGATATCAATGACATGGGATGTACAAGTTTAAACTACAGGGTTATGATAACAATTAGACTGCCATCTCCATCTTAATTGGGGACTGCAGTGGCTTGCTAGAGCCCAACTGCAGTCTACGGGCCAAAGGCCCGCTGCCAACATAAAGATGGGCCCACGGGATCATACACATAGAACAACTGAATGCAGACTTAAGGAATCAGATGTATACTTGGAGTATACACTATGGAAAGAGAGGTGTATATATATATTAATTATATTATAAAGATCAATTGGATTTATCCTAGTAATAAAATTAATATATATGTTCGATTGGCTCTTCATAATTAATTGGATTAATTATGAGATTATTTCCTAGGTGGAAATATTCATATGTATAGGTTTACATATGATTTTATTTTGTGAAGATTTAATTTTAATTTGATGGATTAAATTAATTGATCAAACTAATTTTAATTTAAATGTAAATAATATATTACTTGGTGTAATATATTAAATACATGGGTTTATTAAAATTAGGCTTGAAATTGATTTAAACCAGAACAATTAAAATTAGACTGGGCCTAAATTAAAGCATGGAAGCCCGCACAGAATAGAAAAGGAGCCAAGGTGGGCCTGAATTCCCCTAAGGGAATTCGGCCACCCTAGGTATAAATACCTAGGGTTAGAAATTTCGGCCAACCCTAACACAAGCATAGTTGCCGAAATTCCTAGCCCCCTTTTCTCTCCATTGTTTCGTTTTTCCGACGCTAGCACGTGTTGCATTCGTTAGGTGTTCGTGTACTTGAACGAGGAGGGATTCTGCTTTGAATTCTGCAGTCATCATCCATCTCTTGAAAGAGATTTTCTGGTGAGAAAATTTATCTCTTTCTATTTATTTTTAAGTTTTTCAATTTCCATTTCAATTGCTCCTGGGACTGGATTTGAGGAAATCACCACGTTCTTCCGCATTTATCAGGTGATTTCCGGTGAAAAATCCCAACAGCTGGAACTCCTACCAGATACTGTGCGAGGGCACTTACCCCTCCCATATGACTGTAAAAAAAAGGGTCAACAAACAACAGAATAGTCTAGAAAAGCAGAAAGTCAAAGTGAATGAAGACGTACCCCGCCTGGTGCCTCCCCTGCCTGTGCAAATCCAGTGGGAGGAAGAAGCTGCATGCTGATGAACTGGGGGTAGTCTCCCTCATCCCCCATAACCATGTATCTAGACCCAAATAGATCCGGATGGTCCTCTCTGACAGTAAGTGCGTCCAGAATAGTCCAACTGGAGGTGCAGGCGGGATCCTGCGTTCTGTAGGGCCGACACACCAGTCAGTAACCCTCTCCCTGAGGTAACACTCAAAGCTGACTGGGCTCTCCATCATAAAGCACCGAGGCATCAACCTCTTGGCATCTATCAGCTCTGTGGGCCACGGAATTACCCCACGGCTCTTTGATCAGCTGAAGTCAAAATGTCAGAATTCAAAAAAAAAATAGCTATCAGACTATAAAAGTTAAGAAGTACAAGGAAGAAAAGATGTGTACCTGCTCGAACTCATGCCAGCCAAGAGTTGGAGGTAGATCTAGGGCTCAGTGTCCATCTCACTCCATCCATATGTTAGAGATTGTGCCCTAAGCCAATGTTGGATTATGTAAACAATCTTCTTAAGTCATTAATAAAGACTTATTTTATCATATATATTTGTATGTTAGTATTTATGATAATGTATCCATGAATTAATTGTGTAATTCTAAATTTCCCTAGTCGATTGTTATTATGGGAATAATAACAAACTAAGACTAGTGTGAGTGATAATGGATATTCATAAGATGAATATAGTGTATACAGATACAGATTATACTCACGGGCAATGTGTTAGAGAACATGTTGCTGGAGACCCACTATAAGATCAAGTTCATGGTCACGTGTCACAACTGATCTTGATTATAGTAGTGTCATCAGCTGATTCCTTTGACCTGAGGTCACCATGGATTCCGGGATGAATTTATGTTGTGCTTTGACGCAGTCAAACGCTGCTTGTAACAGAGTAGTTATAAAGGCTGTGGTTGGGTACGATATGACTCATGTTTTGGGATGTGAGTGACAGATATGGGATTTTGTCCCTCTCTAACAAGAGAGCGATATCACTGGGCCCCTCGATAAGTAAGACTGTTAAATGCATGGCCGTGCTCAAATAATTGATAAGAGTATCAATTGATTTGTCTGAACAGTTTACTTTGAGATCGAGAAAGCATATGATTAATTATGTAAGATTGACAAGTGTACCATGTCTTATAATTAATCTTGATATCAAAGAGACAAAAGGGAATATGACATTCTATAAATAGGTATTGGATCATTCCAATCATATTAATTGGGTAGTCGTAATGGCTTGCTAGAGTCCGCTTGTGACCTATAAGGACATTATGGTAATTTCCTTATTGCCAATTAATATGAACCTATGGGGTCACACACAAGAGCAAAATGAAGTTCATCTTATCGGGTATAAATTATTATTGGATAATAATTTATGAATGAGAAAGAGTATAAATATATATAGTGATATATATTTATGTATATATAAATATTAATGTGATTAATATTGCATAAAGTATGCTACATATTATAATTTAATTATATAGAGATATAATTAATTATAATATTATATATACATATGTGTATTATGGAGAATTGATTTGATTTAATGTTAATTGAGAATTAATATTAAATTGTGTGGGTTAATATATAATTATAACTAATAGGTGTATTAGGTTATAATTATAATTAACTAATTAGGTTTTATATTTAAGGAAATAAAAACCTAAAACCTAATCAATCCTATAATGATATAGAAGAGAATTCGGTAGCCACACTAGACCAAGAGCCAGCCGAAATTCTCCTCTCCAAGCCAAGAGAAAATTTGATTTTCTGCCTCTCTCTCAATTCGAGGAAACCGTTTCTTCTATCCCGGCGCTAGCACGCGGTGAACGTATTGCTCCATGTGGATCAACCATAGAGGGAAGCTATTTTGGTTCCTAAGTGATTCAAACTTCAAAGAATTAAGGTAATTCTTTAACCCTCCTTCCGATTCAATGTAATGTACATGGGTCCTTGGTGGGGATTAATCTTTTTCCGCTGCGTTTTATGTTTGTTTTGTGCGATTAATTCCCAACAGTGGTATCAGAGCCACTTGTGCATTGGTTGAATTGGATTTGTTATTTTGATTAGATCAAAATTGCATGTTAGGGTTGTATGTTCTTGATTTAGGGTTCAATGTTATTGTGAATAACATGTTTAAAATTTGATTTTAATGTGAATCATTGTGAATGATTTGTTTTAATAATTTGAAATGTTTAAGGGGTTGGTATCATGAATTTGATTCATGGGATTTTAATTGAAATTGTTTCAATTAATTAAATGAAATTAAAAAAAAAAAAAAAACAATTGTTGTTTTCGTTATTCTGGGCATAATGCCCAGAATAATTATGGGTGCAATGCAATTGCAATTGCAATTGCGCCCAACTGCAATTGCAATTGCAATTGCAATTGCACATGCTGCGTAAGCAGCATGGGCTGCGCAGCCCGTCGGGTTGCACGCAGTATTGGATACTGCAGTGATTGGGTACGACGAGCATGCTGTCCGACAGTTTAACCTTTTTTCGTTTTAGTGTGGAAAATTGTTTCTGCAAATTTGTGTTTTTTTTTTCCCAAATTAATTAATTCTAAATACAATAGGATTGTATTTTACCCTTTATGAACCCTAAATCTTGTAGATATAAAATTATTGTGATAATTTTATGCATGGTGTTGTGGTATGGTTTTGGACCCTTGGATGTTTTTTGTTTTTCTTTTGGTTTTGGTGAATGTAAGGTTTTATAAATACGGCCTGCGAGTCGTTTGTATTTATGTAATCTTATTTTTCTAGATAAATTGTATAGGATGCAATTTATTGTTTGTAAATTTTATTTACTAGAAAATTGTATAGGATACAATTTTGTAAAGTATGTAAATCCATGAGATGGTGCCAAGGAACAAAGACGTGAAGACGGATCCAAGGGATGTGGCTGTGCTGCGACCATGCGATGGTTACAACCACCTAGGAAATGACCTGTTGATTTTCATATTGGCCTGTGAAAATCAATGTAGATAAAACCATACCATAACACGGTCTTTCGAGTCTATTGCATGTTTTATATTTTGAAGCCATGTGATGCCATGCTAAGTATGAAATATGCATGCTAGATGAATGTATGACATTGAATGCCATGCTAGAATTAATATTAACTTAGAAAGATTAACGTTAATGCCATGTATTGTATGAGATACATTTTAATCACAGGAATTAATAAACCCTAAATAAACTTATGAAGTTTATATTTTTGCCACCCAATTACGTATAACACTAGTCAAGTACTATGTTCGCATCATGGTAGCCACGCCAAAGCGGGTACGCATGTTGTGACCTTAGCGAAGCGATAATATGAGAAATGGTGATTCTCATTGTGTTGTAATTGGTTTAAGAAAGGGTTAATCAAAATGGTGTTTTGAACCCGAGGCAAAGATGAGATGAGTAACATGCAAATTAAATATGATATATGATATCATGCATCTCATAAATTAAAAGAGTTACATAATGATATAATTGACATGGTGATGTCTACCGAAATTATATTTAATCATAGGGACATGCCAAAGCAGTGCTATGGTTAAGTATGGATTTTGGGTCTTTTACCCACTTAAATATTTTAAAGGGTTTTATAATTTTAGTGGGAGTTTAATTCTCTTATGTAATTAACTTTGCATATATTTTCTGTTGTAGATAAATGGCCAACACAAGCAATCCCGGTTCTATTCGATCTATCCTTGAGAAGGATAAACTGAACGGAACCAATTACCTAGATTGGTATCGCAACTTGAGAATTGTTCTCAAGCAAGAGCGAAAGCTGTATGTTCTGGATGGGCCTTTGCCCGCTAACCCTCCACCCACCACAGCTTCAAGAGCTGAAAGGGATGCTTTTCACGAGCATCAAAATGATCAAATTGATGTACAATGCCTGATGCTCGCATCAATGATTCCGGAACTTCAGAAGGATCTGGAAACATTTGAGGCATATGAGATGTCTCAAGAGCTTAAGGAAATGTTCCAAAAGCAAGCGAGAAGGGAAAGGTATGAGACCTTGAGATCTTTGGTTGGGTGCAAGATGACCGAAGGGAGTTCGGTTAGTGCCCATGTTCTGAAGATGAAAGGGTACATTGATCAGTTGGAGAGGCTTGGTTCGCCACTCAGACCTGAGTTGGCAACGGATTTGATCCTTAATTCTCTTCCCGAGAGTTACTCCCATTTTGTCATGAATTATCACATGAATGATATGGACAAAACGGTCAGCGAACTGCATGGGATGCTGAAAAACGCTGAAGTAACGATAAAAGAGAAGCCAAGCTCCAAAGGGATCCATATGGTGCAAAAGGGTAGGATCCAGAAGAAGAAGGGTAAAGCAAACAAACCCAAAGAGTTTGGGAAGGATGCAAAGAAGCCCAAAGCTGTTACCAAGGCAAAGCCTCCAAAGGAAGGCACATGCCATTTCTGCAATCAGCCTGGTCATTGGCGCAGAAATTGCAAGCTTTATTTGGAGGACTTGAGGAAGAAGAGAGGCGGTGAGACCGCTAATCAAGGTATTTATGTTATTGAAATATTTCATTCTACTTCTGTTTCTACTTCGTGGGTATTAGATACCGGTTGTGGTTCTCACATTTGTATGAATGTGCAGGGGCTTAAAGGAAGTAGAAAGCTCAAGAAGGGCGAGGTAGAATTCCATGTGGCGAATGGAGCTAGAGTTGCTGCTTATGAAGTCGGTCGCTACGAGCTCAAGTTGCCAAGTGGACTTGTTCTTTCTTTGAATAATTGTTATTTTGTTCCTAATTTGTCTAGGAACATCATTTCTATTTCATGTTTGGACAAGGAAGGATTTAAATGTGTTATTGAGAATAATCACTTATTGCTTTTCAATAAAGACTTGTTTTATGCAAATGCGGATTTACATGATGGTCTTTATTTGTTGAACCTTAGTGAAGGTTATAATGAGCATGTATATAACATAAATACCAAAAGGATAAGAACAAATGTTGTGAATCCTACTTATCTCTGGCACTGTCGTCTAGGACACATTAATGAGAAACGCATTTCAAAACTCCATAAAGATGGAATTTTGGGTCTAGATGTTTTTGAAACATATGACACTTGCGAGTCTTGTTTAATGGGTAAGATGACCAAGAGTCCCTTTACTGGTCACAGTGAAAGGGCTAGTGACTTATTAGAACTCATACATACAGATGTATGTGGGCCTATGAGCACAACTGCTAGAGGTGGTTTTCAATACTTCATTACGTTCACTGATGATTTCAGTAGATATGGTTATCTATATCTAATGAAGCATAAGTCGGAATCCTTTGAAATGTTCAAAGCCTTCCAAAATGAAGTACAAAACCAACTTGGCAAGACAATTAAAGCACTTAGATCTGATCGAGGTGGTGAATATTTGAGCCAAGACTTTGACGATCATCTTAGAAATTGTGGGATTGTCTCACAACTAACTCCTCCTGGTACACCACAGTGGAATGGTGTGTCTGAGAGGAGGAACCGTACTTTATTGGATATGGTTCGGTCGATGATGAGTCAAACAAGTCTTCCCCTATCCTTTTGGGGATATGCACTTGAAACAGCGGCATTCACACTGAACCGAGTTCCATCAAAGGCAGTTGAAAAGACACCATATGAGATATGGGTTGGTAAGAGACCAAATTTGTCTTTTCTCAAGATTTGGGGATGCGAAGCTTATGTGAAATACTTGATTTCAGATAAGTTAGCACCAAAATCTGTGAAGTGCAACTTTGTAGGCTATCCAAAAGAAACTAAAGGTTATTTCTTTTACAGTCCTAGTGAAAACAAAGTGTTTGTTGCTAGGAATGGTATATTCCTGGAAAAAGAGTTTATTTCCAAAGGAATCAGTGGGAGTAAAGTACACCTGCAAGAAAATCTGGATAACCAAAATGAAAATGGTTTTCAAATGGAACAACAACCTGATTCACAAGAAGTTGTTGAGTCAGAACCAGCAACACAAGTCCAACGTAGATCAAGTAGAGTTCGTCATGAGCCCGAGAGATATGGATTTCTCGTCACGAACGAAAATGATCTGATTCTGTTAGAAGAGAATGAACCTTCCACGTACATGGAAGCTGTCTCTAATTCAGAATCTGAAAAATGGGTTGATGCTATGAAGTCAGAAATTCAATCCATGGACGACAACAAAGTATGGACTTTGGTTGATCTCCCAAAGGGTGCTAAAGCAATAGGGCACAAATGGGAACGGACATGGATGGGAATATTCAGACTTATAAAGCAAGGTTAGTGGCAAAGGATTACCGACAAGTTCATGGTATAGACTATGACGAAACCTTTTCGCCAGTAGCTATGATCAAGTCCATCAGAATTCTTGTTGCCATAGCAGCATATTATGACTATGAAATATGGCAAATGGATGTCAAAACAGCTTTCCTAAATGGAAACCTTGTTGAGGATGTGTACATGACACAGCCTGAAGGTTTTGTCGATCCAAAGAATCCTGATAAAGTATGCAAGCTTCAAAAGGCCATTTATGGTTTGAAGCAAGCATCAAGAAGTTGGAATCATTGTTTTGATGAATCAGTCAAAAAGTTTGGCTTCATCAAAAACGAAGATGAGCCTTGTGTGTACAAGAAGTTCAGTGGGAGTAATATAGTTTTTCCTAGTTCTATATGTCGATGACATATTGTTAATAGGAAATCACATTCCTACCTTGCAAGAAGTAAAATCTTGGCTAGGAAAGTGTTTTTCTATGAAAGACTTGGGTGAGGCAGCCTACATTCTTGGAATAAAGATCTATAGAGATAGATCTAAGAGATTGATAGTTTTGAGCCAGAGTACATACATTGACAAAATACTGAAAAGGTTCAGTATGGATCAATCAAAGAAAGGAAATGTTCCTATTGGGCAAGGGATAAAGCTTAGTCGTAAGCAATGTCCTGTGACAGTTGAAGAACGTCAACGCATGGATAAGATTCCTTATGCGTCAGCTATAGGATCTATCATGTATGCCATGGTATGTACTCGGCCAGATGTCTCTTTTGCTTTGAGCATGACAAGTAGATATCAGTCTGATCCAGGTGATAGTCACTGGACTGCTGTCAAGAGTATTCTTAAGTACTTGAGAAGAACTAAAGATACATTCTTGATATATGGAGGCTCGGACGAAGATCTTGTTGTAAATGGTTACACGGATGCAAGTTTCCAAACTGATCAAGATCAGATGCAGTCACAGTCTGGGTATGTGTTCATTCTGAATGGAGGTGCGATAAGTTGGAAGAGTTCTAAGCAAAGCACGATAGCTGCATCTACAACAGAAGCCGAGTATATTGCTGCATCAGATGCAGCCCAAGAGGCTGTTTGGATCAAGAAGTTCATCGAAGAACTTGGTGTCGTTCCTAGCATAGTGAATCCTGTGAGCCTCTTGTGTGACAACAATGGGGCAATATCACTTGCTAAGGAACCTAGTGTGTCACAGAAATCCAAACATATACTTCGGCGTTTTCACTACATAAGAGAAGTCATCTCAAGAGGAGATGTGAAGATATGCAAAGTTGCGTCTGAAGACAATGTTGCCGATCCACTAACAAAAGCTCTTTCACAAGCTGTACATGATGGTCATGCTAGGTCCATGGGTATTAGATACATTTGAAGATTGGACTTAGGGTAAGTGGGAGATTGTTAGAGATTGTGCCCTAAGCCAATGTTGGATTATGTAAACAATCTTCTTAAGTCATTAATAAAGACTTATTTTATCATATATATTTGTATGTTAGTATTTATGATAATGTATCCATGAATTAATTGTGTAATTCTAAATTTCCCTAGTCGATTGTTATTATGGGAATAATAACAAACTAAGACTAGTGTGAGTGATAATGGATATTCATAAGATGAATATAGTGTATACAGATACAGATTATACTCACGGGCAATGTGTTAGAGAACATGTTGCTGGAGACCCACTATAAGATCAAGTTCATGGTCACGTGTCACAACTGATCTTGATTATAGTAGTGTCATCAGCTGATTCCTTTGACCTGAGGTCACCATGGATTCCGGGATGAATTTATGTTGTGCTTTGACGCAGTCAAACGCTGCTTGTAACAGAGTAGTTATAAAGGCTGTGGTTGGGTACGATATGACTCATGTTTTGGGATGTGAGTGACAGATATGGGATTTTGTCCCTCTCTAACAAGAGAGCGATATCACTGGGCCCCTCGATAAGTAAGACTGTTAAATGCATGGCCGTGCTCAAATAATTGATAAGAGTATCAATTGATTTGTCTGAACAGTTTACTTTGAGATCGAGAAAGCATATGATTAATTATGTAAGATTGACAAGTGTACCATGTCTTGTAATTAATCTTGATATCAAAGAGACAAAAGGGAATATGACATTCTATAAATAGGTATTGGATCATTCCAATCATATTAATTGGGTAGTCGTAATGGCTTGCTAGAGTCCGCTTGTGACCTATAAGGACATTATGGTAATTTCCTTATTGCCAATTAATATGAACCTATGGGGTCACACACAAGAGCAAAATGAAGTTCATCTTATCGGGTATAAATTATTATTGGATAATAATTTATGAATGAGAAAGAGTATAAATATATATAGTGATATATATTTATGTATATATAAATATTAATGTGATTAATATTGCATAAAGTATGCTACATATTATAATTTAATTATATAGAGATATAATTAATTATAATATTATATATACATATGTGTATTATGGAGAATTGATTTGATTTAATGTTAATTGAGAATTAATATTAAATTGTGTGGGTTAATATATAATTATAACTAATAGGTGTATTAGGTTATAATTATAATTAACTAATTAGGTTTTATATTTAAGGAAATAAAAACCTAAAACCTAATCAATCCTATAATGATATAGAAGAGAATTCGGCAGCCACACTAGACCAAGAGCCAGCCGAAATTCTCCTCTCCAAGCCAAGAGAAAATTTGATTTTCTGCCTCTCTCTCAATTCGAGGAAACCGTTTCTTCTATCCCGGCGCTAGCACGCGGTGAACGTATTGCTCCGTGTGGATCAACCATAGAGGGAAGCTATTTTGGTTCCTAAGTGATTCAAACTTCAAAGAATTAAGGTAATTCTTTAACCCTCCTTCCGATTCAATGTAATGTACATGGGTCCTTGGTGGGGATTAATCTTTTTCCGCTGCGTTTTATGTTTGTTTTGTGCGATTAATTCCCAACACCATAACCCAGCCACCGCCTCAGCTGGGGGAAGTCTGGGAACTCAGCATTGGCTGGTATGGCCAACTTCGGCTGAGGGACGAAGGCATACTCGTATGCCAAAACCTGCACAATGAGGAAGTTAGTCAAAAAAAAAAGTCAACTCACATGAAGGACTATCCATGCGCCCTTCACTTCCTGGTGCTTCCCCCGGGCGCAGATATCGAGGCCATAGTACAGCTGAGCCAACCCGGCTCATCCCCAGTTTAAGCTCCCCACGTCCTCCAGCTGTATCAGTGAAGGGAGCACTGCCAGGTTTAGATCACTCTGACCCATCAGGAACAGCAAAGTACTTAAGGTGTACAACAGAAATGCTCTGGCATAACATCTCGCATCCTTAGGAGAGAAGGTGGAGCCCTCGGGGAGACCGCCCTACCTAGTCAACCAGTAGTCCTTCAATGTACTGCCCTGGACCCACTTGCCCAGAGGAGTCAGGCCGATCAACATGGAAATGAGCTCTGGACGGAAGCCCCCTCTTTCTAGGTTCTGATTAAACTTAATGGTACGCCCTCCAAATGATGGCCCAGTAATGGCCAAGAAGTCCTCGGGCATAATGGTAAACTCCCCGATCGGGAAGTGGAAAGTATGGGTGGAATCCATCCACCGCTCCAACAACCCTATCAATAAACCCCTGCTCGTCTGGGGCGGGACCTCACACATGGAGCATACGAACCGATCCAGCCCAGTCGAGTCAACAATCTCCCGCACCTCATCAGGGAGCCTCCTGTACCAAACCAGCGCGTCGGAAACGGACCCGGCCCCCCGGTTATGGTTTCGCTTTTGCAAAACAATAAACAGGGAGTTTTATGAGTTTTTTATGTTGTGCATTGCTTGAATAAATTGACTGGAAGCTTTGAATCAAAATTAAAACATGAAAAATCCCATTTTTCTCTCGAACAGAGCCATACGGCTGTACTCAGAGCCGCACGGCTCTAACTACAGCCGTGCGGTTGTGTTTTGGGAAGACAGAGTCATACGGCTCTATTCTTCACTAGAGCCGCTGGCCCAAGAATAGAGCCACCCGACTCTGTCGTTGAGCCGTATGGCTCTATTCGAGAAACCGATGGTTTTGTTTCTAAAACCTAGGTTTTACAATTTTTCACCCTAAAATCGATCCTAATCAACTTTAAATCATCAATCAAGGATTCTAGGGCATAATCTACTCTAAACATGCATCAATTTCATATAATTTCACCTAATTTTGCCTATATTGTAGAAATTCAAAAATTGGGAAAAAAAAGGAAAAGTTGGAAAAACTAACCAAATCTTGGACGATATGCGTCGATGGCTTCAGGTCACAGGCACGGGATCATCCCTCCTAACCCCGCAGTAAGCAACCAACTTCAAAAGCCTATACACATCCATTGTAGATTCAGTGGGTAGGAAAAATTCCCCCTAGGGTAATGCATATCTCACATGATGAGCGAGTTGTGCGGAAGTGTTCGGGCGAAGAGCTTTTCTGATTTTCCTCATCTTGACAGTATGGTTTCTAGAGAGAAATTTCAGAACTAGAGAAGTGAAGAAAGAAAATTTTTAGGTAAAGAGGGGAAGAGGCATCGGCCACCTCCTTTTATCCCCCTTCTCACCAGCTAGAGTTGGGCAGCTCTAGATGAGCCGTATGGCTCTGTCTTGCCAAGACAGAGCCGCATGGCTCTGACTCCCATGGTAAGTAATTTTTCTTGATTTTTCGCAATTTTTGTTTATTCTAATATAATCCTGAGAAGGGTATTTCTCACTTTCGCAGCTGTCCCGGGTCAAATTAAGCAAGCCTTATTTATTCTTGATCAAAGGGGCAAAAATTATTGTTTCCAAAATTGTCGATCAAGGAATAAATACGCGCTTTGAACTCAATTTCAACGGTATACTCCACCACAGAGAGTCAATTTCAACAATCCACTCCACCACACGGAGAAAAAGTCTTATCGGTCCACTCCACCACATGAAGAATCAGTCGTGTCCGATACTCCACCACACAGAAAATCAGTCTTATCGAGTGCTCCACCAAGAAGAGGAAAAAGAAGAATTTATTGGTATACGCCACCACACGGGGAATCGAATTCCAGGGGCAACACTCCACCATAGCGAGTCGACATCATGGGCAACACTCCACCACAGCGGGTCAGCATCACGGACACACTCCACCACAGCGAGTTGACTCGAGACAAAAGCCAGCACCCCTAGCGAGGGGCATCAGGTGTGTCTTCTTTTCCTTTCTCACCATGCTCCTAATCGTGAGACCAAACTCGATCTAGGATTCATAGCCGACCACGAATTGACTTTGATCCCACGAGGGGCAACCTGTGAGCATGGATTTTCCCAACCTCTGTGATGAGAACTCTTTGTTACCTTTGTTAAGCAGTCAGACTCAAAAAAGAGCAGAATGTCACCTGGAATGCCTCGAACTTTTCAAAAATCAGGCAATCCTTGATCCAAAATCCCGAGAAAGGTGCCCCAGGTGATTTTATGGTTTTAGGGTGCGCGTTGGTTTTTACGAATTTTGACCCCGGCTCTAGTGGGTTGGACGAGTTGAAACAAAGCGAATTCGGCTGAAATTCGCAAGAACGAAGACAGCACATTTAATTTTTGAAATCATTGCAGCGATGTGAGATATAAAAGGGAAGTTGAAAAAATCAAATAAGGGGGGATTGAAAAGAAAAATTTTTGGTTGAAAGAAAAAACTAAGAGACGAAGAGAGAAAGTGAGTTTCAAGCCTGAAATTCATACCCTAATCATCCTATAACTCATCTCGACCATTACTCATTCGTCCGGATACATTGTCGGATTCGTTTCGGTTTCGTTCGGATTCGTTTTCGGGATTTCAAAATGTTCAAGGATTCGAAGCACATTCTTGCTTTTTAATTCGTCTCTGCATATCCAATACACTGGAACAACATCTAGGTAAACTCTAAGAGGCCTTAAACTTGTGTTCATTGTATTTTCTGTGCGATTTTTCTCTGTTTTCTCAATTTTCAGAAAATCAACTACCCGAATATAGCCGTACGGCTCTGTTCTCCAAGAACACAGCCGCACGGCTCTATTTCCTTGGAACAGAGCTGTGCAGCTCTCACCTCAGAGCCGCACAGCTATGTTCCTCGAGGGCTAAAACCTGAAAATGCCTGATAGGCCGAAAATAGCCCGTTTTCCATTTTTATGCATTCTGTTGCAATGATTTTTGGCACAAATACATCCGTACATTATTAAACTTTGGTTTTCGGATTTCTGTATGTACAGGTGTTAGGTTTTTTATTTTTCTCAGATTTTATTTTCTGTATTTCAGGGTTGTTCAATCTGAACCGGATCCGTAGTCCAGCATCAGCAGACCCTCGAACCCTATAAAATCCTCGGGAAACATAAAAAACGAGCAAAATAGCGATTTTTTGAAAAACGAGAAAATTGATTTCGGTTCCGGGTATTACAGCTGCCCGGCTGTAGTTTAGAGCCGCACGGCTCCAACCAGAGCAGCACGGCTCTAGTTTCAACCGCGCGGCTGTAGTTCCCGAAAAAGGCAGAATCGCGGAACGGCCGGTACGGACGTCGTCGCACGATGATGTTTTCGAATTCAAATGTTTTTGATGTGTTTACCGCTTTCAGACCCTAGATGTTTGTAAGAATTAGGAAACCCACACGAACGGAATCCCGAGTTCCGGAATAATAGACCCACTAAAATGTGGCAATTTGCATGAAACCAAGCCAAATGGTTTTCAAAAATTCTTTTCCAGCACAAAAATCTACAGGGCGTTTCAAAACCGTTTTCTAGGTCTAACTGGTCCAACCGGTCGGGTAGACCCGGTTACCCCCTAAATGCTTTACCCCATTCCTAAAAATCCCAATTCTGTCCTACTGTGACTCCTACTTGCGCTTGTAATATAAACCATACTAGCCCTCTGTTTTGCAGCATTTATTTTCCTTTTTATTATTTTCACTGTAATTAATAGATTAATTCGTGTATTTAGACGTTTGTAATTTTTAGATCCTCGTGTATCCTAGGCGCTTGTAATGTGAGGACGAGGGTTTTTATTTTCATTCAATTTGGTTGTATAAGCGGCCTCTATTATTCTTTTGTACAATTTGAATGTATGATTTACTTTTTGGTATCTATCATTTACTTGAGCATCGGCTGATAATTAAACAAATCGGGTAGAGAAAGATAATAAATTGAATAAATATGGTAATATAAATTTTAAATGAATACAAGCTGGAGGTTGAATAGGTACGTTACCCGAACCCTAAATTTCTGGATTAGGTACGGTAGTTTACACTCGGTAGGGAGCTGTACCGGAATTTCCCGGATGAGCTGATCCGGGTAGTGAGTCTATCACTGATCTTGGAATTTAGGTTTTGAGGTCTTTAAGTAATAAAACGGGAAAATATTTTCTACAAAACGAATTTTTAAAACGAATAAATGGTTTTTCTCTAAAGCAAGATAAACAAAACCTGTTTTCCAAAACATCACAAAACCCATTTCTTTTTTTTTTCAAACAAAACGAAAACGTTCGTTCTTTCCCCGGTTCGCTTCGCCGTGTTCCGCTTTTAGGTCGTCCGCTCACAGCTACATGACAACAATACATTAGGGTGAATCAGGGAATTTTTCAGGAACGTGTGTGCATAAGTGGCCGTGATATGATATAAACAAAAGAGTACAAATTGGTAACGTTAAGCTATTTCATATAAAACATTTTTAGTGTTTGTGCAATGATGTTATGAAAAAATCATCCCCAGCAGAGTCAAAACTGTAAGCGGACGATCCTAAAAAGGGGCCGCGAGACTAGGCCAGGGGTTTGAATACGTTTTTGAAAAAACTTGGTTTTATATTTGAAAACATGTTTTTTAGGTTTTAGAAAAGGCAAAACAAAGGAATGTATGAAACCAATTTCTTGTGCCTTAAAGGTTGACTAGAGTCACCACCCGGCTCAGCTCTTACCGAGAAATTATGGTATAGCCAACCTCGATAGGTATTCTTATACTTTTGAGACAAAGATTCTGGTTCGAAAAAATCACTTATTTCTGCTTTATTATGAAAGAGCATTTTAACTATACCTGATTTGCACTTTTGTTATTTTATTCTCTATTCAATATTCAACCTTAGATATTTACTATATGCTCATACGAAAAGCCATAAATAAATTTAGAAAGCTATAAATAAATTTGAAAAATAAAAATAAAATTATTACAACCAAATCGAATAAACTACCCTATGGGATACATTTGATAAAAACAGGTTAGGAGCACAATCGCCTAATTTACACGAAATTATTCTAAAAATATAAAGCTAACATTCATTTAACCTAACATACATCTACCTGCAAAACAGAGGTTAGTGATACAGATAAATATAAGCACATTAGACTAATATCTGAAAGAATGGGATATCCAAATAGTTCGGTGGCATGCATTTAGGGGATAATCGGGAAAAACCCAACAGGTTTACCCGATTAGACCTGGAAAACAATTTTACAAAAGCTCTATATTTTTGGATTTGGAGAAAAACGGTTTTGGAAAATTATTTTTTCAATTTTATATTTTTTTCTTTTAGCATGGAAATGTGAGTCGGTTATCTAGAGATTTATTAGAAATCTCTTTCGTGTGGGCCCTAAAAATTCTTCAAAATTAAAGCTAGGCTAATCAAGCGCATAAACACCCAAAATAGATTTTATGAAAAATGGATGCATAACAAATAATGAGATAAGTAAATGCTATGCTAGGAAATGAATTACTAGAACCGTGGGGCTAAAAAAGGGGTTAAATTTGGATCTCGAGATCCAGATTTAACGATAAAAATAATTTTCTTTTTTTGATTTTAACAGGTAGAAATTCATTTTGGGTTTTCTCCTTTTGAATTTTACTATCCTTTGGGGGTCCGTCAATTCATTAGACTAAGAAATTGGAGATTTTTGCCCCAGATACATAAAATCAAATATCCTAAAAAACAGAGAAAAATTGGGGCAGGACTCATCGGGCGTGATGAGCCGTGCAGCTCAAATTTCTCCACAGATGGGTTGTGCAGCCTAAAAGATAGGCCATACCGCCCTGTTCTTAAATTAACAGCAAAATCATTTTTTAGTTTTCTTCAATTTGGCAAAGCATAGGCAAATCAAACAATGCAGAAATAATGAGATAGGATTTTATGGCCTCTCAGAGATTGCTTTTAGCTTGTTTATCCTGATTTCGGGAAATGATCTGAATTCGTTCCTTAAAGCTCTGAATTCGATATAACTCTTGAAAATGAACTGAAATTCACCGGGAATCGAAATGCAACTATGAATAACTTCGAATCGTAGAGTTTTACGTATCAAAATGGGGTTTGGTGTTTGAAAGGATTAGATTTGGCTTAGTTTTGGTGTTAAAGTTTAAGGAATAATTGATGATGGAGGTTTTTGCTTAGGGAAGCTTTTGTTGCAGAGAAAAAAATTGTTGAAGAAGGAGATCACTTAGGCCGTGGGATATGTGTTGCCTTGGTAAAAGGAGTTCATCTTCTTAATCTTTTGTAATACCTTCTGTCTTTCGTAATGATGTCATTCTTTGAGAAACCATTTTTTATTCTGGCGTAGTGGGCCAATTTGGCCAATTTCTATCTTAGGCCGCACGGCCCTTCCTTGAATTCCAGTTGTACCCACTTTAAGCAACTCTCTTACACGGCTTAACCCTTAAAAACTGGGTCGTGCCTCCTCTTGAGTTAGGCCGTACAACCCAACTTGCAATGATGAAATATCCCTTTTTTGGCAGCTTTTAGTTTGTTTTGACACAAGTTAGAATCCGTTCTTTGCTTCTCGAGCCGGTATTCTAGACAATATCAGATAAAGGATAACCAGAAATCTTTCCTCATAGAGGTCAGCCAAAAATCTGAGCTCACAAATAGGTGTAGACATTTCCATCAGAATCTCTTGGATATCCATTTTTCATTGTTCTCCACTCCTATTGATTTGACCATTCTTAATGAGCTGATCATTCCTAGACTTTATGCTTCTCGTACTATGATTAGGACAATGAAACTTGTACACTTATGATTGTTCTAGATAACCTATAACCAGTAATAGTTCTTGCATCCAATTTCTCTTTATGTGGATTATAGATCATCAATACTAGTCGGCAACACTAAGCGTGAAGATGTCTCAAACTGGGTTTCCTTTCAGTCCACAGTCTATAAGGTGTCTTGGAAACTTATTTACTAGGAACTGTGTTCAAAAGATATGCAATAGTCTTTAATGCATATGTCCACAAGGAAGAAGGTACAGTGCTATTACATATCATACTTCTAACCATATCCATAAGAGTACGATTCCCCTTTCAAATATACCATTTTCTTACAGTTTACCAGACATTGTTTACTGTGCATAAATGCCTTTATTTTCAAGAAACTTTGCAAAAGGACCTAGACATTGCCCACTTTCATTAGTCCTACCACAATATTCACCACCTCTATTGGACCTTACTACTTGCACCTTTCCATCTAACTGCCTCTCAACCTCATTAATAAACACCTCTAAGATGTCTTGGTGTATGCCATAGTCCTTATATAATGTAATCGAATGTTTTGTTATAATAAAAAGGTATAATCTTGTTTATTAATTTCTTGTGCATTTAATAAACAAAGAGAATCCAATAACTATTGTTTTACTCTTTATACCGGTAATGTTCTCTGGGTAGTGAGACATTAAGTAAGGAAAGAATATAATTATAAAGCTATCCTTGGTCTATTAATGTCATGCGAATGATAATAACTAAAGATGACCTTGATTGTATGGTGATGTCTTACCGACCATTGGACATGGATTGTCATTCAAGGGCATGGGTACATGTTAGGTTACATGGTACTGGATCGCTCCGCTTTGAGGGCACACATGGTTCCTATGTCATAGGTGGCTCTCAAGTAGTACTTTTGTTTAGTCCTTTGACCTGATATCGCTACAAACCGAGGTGCTAGCTCATATACTTTGACGTGCACCTAACAGGTCCATAATAGGGTGCCAAGTATGGGTACGATTAGGTATGCCAGCGAACATGCTAGGAATAGGAGTGATGTGAAGGGATTTGTCTCTTTCTTAATTAAAGACTAATATCACCAGCCTCTTGATAAGTAGGGCTAATAAGAGTGTGGACACACCCAAATAAGGTAATCACTAGGTGATTAGTTATTTGTGAGCTTCAGTCTACTTGGTATCAAGGAACGTCCTTGCAGTACAAAGGATGACTTCACCATGCCTCTTGCAGGACACCGATATCACATGGCATAGGATATATAAGTTTACTACATGGGAATCTTCTCCATTGAGATTGTTGTTTCTACCTTATTTGGATAGCTATAACAGTTTGTTAGAACCCACTTATAGCTAGTGGGCTTAATGGATTATTGGGCCAACTGCCAACATGAGATGGACCCATAAGTTTGCAGACATAGAGCATCTGAGCATGTTTATCGTGGATTTGTTATAATATATATTGGATACATATTTACATAGACCATTTGGGCTTATTGGCCTTATGGTTAAGGCCTAGTCAAATAAACTCTTAGAGAATTAATTAGTTTAATTATGTAAATTCGGGTCCAATGCCATATTCCTGCTAATGTATGCATGATGGCCCCATTAAGCTTCACATGTTGCACGTAGACGAGCTAGAACTCGTAGAACCCTAACAATTTATTGTTTTTCAGGTTTATCTATTTTTCCAATTGTATTGTTCATTAAGTAAAATCCCTTTTTTAATGGTTGTATTTCCTCTTCCCTTATTTTCAAGATTGTAATAATTTTAAGTAGGACTGTTTGCTTATATCAACCTACTATGAATTGACGTTTTGCATGATTAAACTACTAGAAGCATGTGGTATTTAGGGTTCTAATAACTTAGATTATGAAGTAAACCAATCTATCAAAATTTAAAAGGCTAATTAATATTTAAACAAGTAGATGTTTGTACCCAAATCCGATCTCTTGAAAAAGGTTTAGTTTTTGTCTGGATTTCTCTATATCTCCCCCAGCATTGATTCCAAATGGTGACTGTCTCTTATTTTCCTCTTTGGATCATAAAAGGCTTCACATTGTCACTTAGCGATGAATTCAAATTTACCCTATGAGTGCGGGCAAAAACCATGTGCTGCTCCGGATTTCATTATTAAAATCAAAAGAGACTAACCCCTTCGCCCTCAACTTTCTAGGAAAAGAAACTTTTTTTTTTTTTTTTTTTGTTATGTTTCTCTAGATAACATATCATGAAAGTCGAAAAGGACCCAAATAACGTCTCACTTTCTTCCATCACTATTTCCACTGGGGGTAGGGAGTCCAGTGTGGCCTCCATCCATCAGGGAGCTACGGTGGCATGATCGCAGTAACGGGTTCTAGGGGTGAGCAAAACCAAACCAATGTCCAAAAACCGAAAAACCAAACCGAACCGAACCGAACCAAACCGATCCATTTCATAGTTTGGTTCGGTTTGGTTTTAAGTTATGAAGAAGTTTGGACTTCGGTTCGGTTCGGTTTGGTTCGGTTCAAAACTGAAAAAACCGAAAAACCGAATAATTGGTAAAATATTCAAATTAATTATAAAATTAATATATCTAATTGTAGAGAATTTTAGACATTATATTCTTTTATAGTTTTATATTGTGATTTTTTTATGCTAATTTATAGTTGTTAAAACTTGAGAGTTGAAAAAAAAAAAGGAAGAGAATTTTAGTATTTTATTGTGATGTAATAGTATTATTTAGTATTATTATTTTTTTAAGTTAATTTTTTTGTATTTCTTTTTTTTAAAACAAACTACTTATATACAATTTTTTTTTTTTTAAGTTGATGTTTTTGGTTCGAGCTAGTCCGAACCGAACCGAACTAGTTCGGTTTGGACTGAACCGAACCAAAATTTAGTTTGGATCGGATTGGTTTATAAAATACAGTGTTTTTTAGATTGGTTTTTGCTGGGATTCGTCACGGGAAACCGACCGACAAAGTGCGGAAATACGCGTCGATTTCCTCAAATCCGGGTCCCGGGAGCTTAAGTAGTGAAAATCAAAAACAAAACACAAAGGAGGAGAATAAAGTCTTACCAAGATATCTCTTTAAGAGATAGAAGAAGACTGCAGAAATCAAGGATAGATTTCCTCCACCGATGCGTACACGAACGGCTATCGGACTGAAACCCGTGCTAGCAACTCGGAAATTCAAGAAGAGAGGGAGAGATGGCAGCCAAGAGCACTTGCTTAGAATGAAAATGGTTGAAGCCTTTCATCTAATATCTCTCACCAAGAGGCAAAAAATATCCCATAAAGCAAAGTCAACTATGACTCACCACAAAGTCAACAATGACTCACCACTTTCACTCATTACAATTTTTGGCAAAGAATGAGTCACCTCCCTTGTCCAAAGACACAAGGATTCGGCCAAGAGGTGGGAAAAAGATGGGGAAGACACTTGTCTTTAGTCATAATGACCAACACATAATGACCAACAAATATCCAAGTTGGTAAAGTCCAACTTTACTAACCAAAAGTCCACCATGACTCACCCATTTGATCATTACCTTTTGTCCCACCATGACTCATTCTTCTCATCTTAAAATTCATCATTCTTGCCCTAAACCCACCATGAATTTCGGCCAACACATGATGAAGAAGTGGGCTTACCATTTCAAGCCCTAGCCCACATTAATTCTTTGGTTTCTCTTTGATTTCAAATAACATTGTAATTCAATATGTATGTAAGTATATTGTACCATATAATATGTTACATACATCTAAATTACAATCAATTTGACACATCAAATTCATCAAGGAATTAAATTAGACACATATAAGATGAGATACATGTAAACCTATACATGTATAAATATTTCCACCTAGGAAATAATCTCATAAATTAATTCATTGAATTAATTAAGAGAATGCCAAAAATAAATATTAATTATATTCTTTTGATCAATCTAATTGACCTAGAAGATAATTAATAAATCTCTCTCTCTTCAAACGTGTATACTCCAAGCACACACTTAATCCGACTAGTTAAAGTCCAGACGTTCAATGTGTACGATCCAATGGGCCCGTCTTTATGTTGGCAGTGGGCCAAGGCCCACAGACTACAGGCGGGCTCTAGCAAGCCACTGTAGCCCCCAATTAAGACGGAGATAGCAGTCAAACTGTCACCGTAACCCTGTAGTTGAACTTGTATGTCCCATGTCACTGATATCGGTGTCCAACACAGAGGCATGGTTGATCACCCTCTATATGTGTCCGGACATTACTTGATCCCAAATGAACTGATACTCACAAACAAGATCTCATCTTGTTTGGGTGTGGCCACACTCTAATCAGTAACATTCATCAAGAGGCCGGTGATATCGTCTCAGTAAAATACTGAGTGACATTCCCTTCTGCATATCCATAGTACTGCCATGCTCACTGACACACCCGAACGTACCCATACTTGGCACCCTTTTACAGGCCCGTTAGGCGTACACCGAAGTGTGCCACTTCACATGCAGCACCATCATATGGTCCGGTCAAAGGACTTATGCAAGTACTACGCGAGAATCAGTTGTGATACTATACCATGTAGATTCCCGTTAAGTGGATCAATCCAGTACCATGCACCCTTTTGCATGTACCCATTAACCTGGTTGACATTCCATGTTCTATGACCGGTAAGACACCGCCATACAACCAGGTTAATGATAGTCTTTAGTTCCATTCATTCCCATGATTGGAACAGACTACGGATGACTTTATGGCCATATCGTTTTCCCTATCCATAGTCTTACTGCCAAGTGCCTCACACTTGACAACATGGATATGGATATGTCCATTGGATACTCTATTTAAAATATTACACAAGACATATAGTAAATAGATTGTTGCCTTTATTTCTTAACACAACTTGTATAATACATGAAGTTCATATAAATGTACAAAAGTATGATACAAAGACAAGGACTAATGCCTCGGGACTAGGGCATTTCCAACAGTTTTTTCGGTTTGGTTCGGTTTTTGAACCGAACCGGTCCATGCTCACCCCTAACGGGTTCCAACAGAGGAGGGTTTTGCCACATATTCGGAGGTCAGCGATAACATACATAAAGAAAAACTACCTACTATTGAAAAGCTGGCTAAATTATGGTAGTCTAAAATTTCAAAGGCAAGAGGAGTTTTTTTATTGGGTCCCATGAAATCGAAAGAAAATCAAAAAGCTTAGATAAAGAAATGATACCCACACGTGTGTTGTCCCTTGTTTTGACTTTTGTATTGGGGCAGGTTTCCCTCAGTTCTTTTAAATGACCCTGTGTTGCCGCTGTTGAGGTAAGAAAAAAAGATGTGAATTCTCATGCATGTACAGCTCATTGCCTTTCAATTTTTCCCCTTTACAGTACTAAAAGCAAGTTTGATATTTGAGGTTTAAATGACATAAAAGACAAAATAATAATAATAGTAAATGATAATGCTAGGAAACTAATTAAATGAATAAATTTATAAAATTGAAAACTAAATATTGAAAAAATAATTAGTAGATTTTAAATATAAAAATAGTACTCAATAGTAATAAAAATTAAGTGTCATATATCATACAAAATGTTAAAGAGTAATTGACTGATATGGCAAAAACTAATCTATTTTCTTTGAGGATATTGATAAAAGTTACACCAAACAAGAAATAAAAATAGATTGATAAAATTGATCGAGTGGTAAAGATATTTTTCTCTAATGGAAAGTTTATAACATTCAAATTTTTATGGAATAAATTGAGAATGAAAATTATTTAAAAAAAAAAAATTATATTCATCATAATAATATAAAAGTTAAGTGAAGTGCAAGCAAAATTTGTATAAATTATCAAACTCAAGATTATAAGTGCTATTTTTTTCAATGAAGTAAACAATTTTAGAGAAGTCATTCAAGTCTACGAATGGCAGTGGGTATAGGTTTAAAAAAGATTTTTACTACCAATTTTAATGGGACTACTTGAACCCATTATAAAAGGGCATAAATGCAAATGATATTTAAAAAATTACCTGTTATCTGTACCTAATTATATACTTATTAGATAAATTTTTATTATTGAATATTATGTTACGTTTATTTAGAACTTTAACCAAAATTTTTGAATATTAAGCTTATATAATGATATATTTAGTAATTCATCCGCTTATTTATGTGTTTATATCTGGTTTAAATTAAATGGATAATTTTCACGAATACGAGTAATTAACAAATATCCAAAAAATATGTGAGACAAGAATAGGATTTAGGTTGTACAAATAAACTGATACTAAGAACAGAACAGTTAGTTGTTTCACTAGACAGGTATGGAATGGTTATTGCCAATAAGCCATCCCTATGAGGGAATCTATAAAACCAAGTAGAGATTCGGCATGTCAAAAGAGTTGTAAGCCTTGATATCTATTTCAAATTAGTATTATAAAACAACAAAATATGATACAGTAGTACACATACAAGAATGATTCACAGATTCATCCAAGACAATATAAATAAATAAATACCAAACATATAACATACAACAAACCAAGTGTAAGGAAGAAAATAAGTTACTTAACTAGCTACAACGTAGTCATACAAGAACACTCTCATCCCTGATAAATCTCTTCTCAAGTGTTGCATTTCAACGGACAGGGAACAAAAGCCAGCAAACTCGAACGTGTTACAAGCTGACCCGGAGATTTAGTCAGCCAAAGGTTGATATCAAACCAGGAAAACTGTACAGCCCCCCGAAAATACACTTCAATGCATAAGCTGTCTGCTCATAGCAATGCATTAATTCTAAAGTACATGCCTTTTGTTTAGTTCCTTTCTTTTATTTTCAAGCATAGAGAGGCGAAGCCGATGGCCTAGGATAAGCATCTATGATCCTTCCACCATCAGCATCACCTGCACTTCGTCTACGCATCCGGCGAGAATTGCTTGACGGGGCATTAGTGCTTTCAGTTTCCTTCAAATCCTGTACTTGGTCCAACAATGTGACAATCTCAGCCATGTTTGGCCGGAACTTAGGTTCTATTGATAAGCAGCGTAGCGCAAGGGTAGCCACCTTATTTGCAACATCCGTTGAGTACTGACCTTCTAGACGATTATCTAAAACTCGAAATATCTTTCTTTTGTTTGCAAGATAAGGTTTAGCCCATTCCACTAGATTGTGTTCTCCAGATGGTCTGTTTTTATCAATTGCTCTCCGGCCGGATAACATCTCTAACAAAACAACTCCAAAGCTGTAGACATCACTCTTGGCCGTTAAATGACCTAGTCAATAATGAAAGATGGAATCATTATCCGAGGCCAGTTTTCAAGCAACTGCTCGCATTTTCTTTTTCCATTCAAATAATACCTGTGGCTAGATATTCTGGAGCAGCATATCCATATGTACCCATCACCCTGGTAGAAACATGACTCTTGTCACCAGTCGGCCCATCCTTGGCTAACCCGAAATCAGAGAGCTTGGCATTGTAGTTCTGTGATAATGCCACAAATCAAATTCTAAAGAAGTGGGGTAATCGAACTCGAAATTGATTTTTTTTTTTTTTTTTACATTATATACATACTGCATCAAGTAGAACGTTAGAAGTCTTGAAGTCACGATATATAACTTTGGTTTCAGCACTATGAAGGAAAGCAAGGCCTTTTGCAGCACCAAGTGCAACCTTCAAGCGTAAATTCCATGAAAGAGGTTGGAAATAAGACCCTCCTGATAGAATGCCGAGCGAAGAAAATTTAACAACAAAAATACTGATTAAAAAGGTAATTGGCGCAATAACATTAAGAGATGGAACAGAACGAACTCACTCCTAAATAAATGATTTTCCAAGCTGCCTCGAGGCATGAACTCATAAACTAAAAGCCGGTGTTCATCCTCTAAGCAATAACCAATCAGCCTCACGAGATTAGGATGACAAAATTGCCCCAGATAATTAACCTCCGCCTATGAATAAAAGCCAGACAAGTGAATCTCTGATTAACTGATAAACACACAACAGTAAAATGATAAACCGAGTCAATCCAACTGAATTTTAACAGGAAACAAAATGTTATATCCGGTCATAGACAGAAAAGTAAAGAAAAAACTATAAAAATGAACTCACCAACCATTCCTTGTGACCTTGGAAGCTCTCTTGATTAAGCCTTTTTACAGCAATAACCTGTCCTGTTCCAGGCTTTGCAGCGGTAAAAGAATTCTCATCAATCCACCCTTTAAAAACTGAACCAAAACCACCTTCTCCTAAGACACTATCAGGGCGAAAATTCCTCGTGGCCATCTTGAGATCAGCAAAACTGAAACTCTTCAGATTGGAAGACTGCAAGATCTCACCTTCACTCCGAGGAGTCGGTGGCACTGAACCTGATGAGACCTTACTGCCTGTACTTAGATCATTCCCATCTGTACTAACGTACTTCGAACTCAGCCCTGCCACAAGAATTGATTGTCTCACATAGTGCTTATACTCATTTTGACATCCATTATCAGAGCTCAGCAATCCTCCTATGAGGAAAGAAAGTTCCAACTAACTATCACGTGAACATATACAGAAGAAAAAATGGCAAATTGGTCATATTTTAATTTCAGCTAGACAGCATAAGAACAAATTTTGACCTTGTTTTTCTGGCAAGATAAGAAGCATACAGTGTTTAGTTGCCAAAAAAAAACCGGGTGTACTTTTGTTCTCTTGCTCTTTATCTTTGATTAAAAGATAAGCAAACAATAAAGCAAAGCTGAAGCTCATCCAGACTCACAACAAGATTTCAGTGTCTTTTTTCAGCAACTGAAAAGACCATTATGATATTTAACAAGAACCAATTTTTGAACCACTGATTTTCACAAAATTCAGATAATTCCCACCTCAAAACACAAACAATAGTTATAATAAAGACAAAGAAATCCCAATTAAGAAAACCATAATCATCACATCAAAATACAAGACAGCAAAGGAGTATGCTAAGTAAACAAACACAAGCAAAAGTAAAACAAACAGGATTGAAATTTTCAGAGTACCTGTACTACAAGGGCTTTCAGCTTTAATTTGGGCACTTAAGCAAACCCCCATCAAATTAAATCAAGAAAGAGAAATTAATTTACCCTTTGAAGCTCTCTTACTGCAGATCACAAAAAAAAAAAAAAAAAGGGAAGTTGAGCTCAACAGTAGAACAATAAAAGAGTTAGATCTGAATGTGAAACCAAAATTATTGTTCTTAGCAAAAAGGTCTATCCACAAAACATACACACCGCCCAATGAATTGCTTTTGACAGAAACTTTTTTAATTACGAAACAACTAAAAATTCTATCTCTTTCGGAAAATAACAAATGAAGAGGAAAAATACAGAGAACAGAGGAATCAGAAAAATAAAGAATTGAAGAAGAACCCACCTCCAATTTTATTAGTGGTAATTCCAATAGAGAGAAAATTGAAGAGTTGACCAGGTTTGAGCTATGGCTATGGCAATATAGGTAGAGAAGGTGGGAGAATTGCATTAATGGCGGGCTGCTCTTCTTTTTATACTCTTCTTTCAATTGGAAAAAAACACAGGTCAAGTTGATACTAGATAAGACTGCAGAGTCTGCCACTATTCTCTACCGTTGGATTTGATTTTTGGAAGAATCTATATAATTGTTTTTTACAGATTCTTTATTCAGCTTGGCTTTGGAAATTATTAGAGGAGCTTAGCTTCTTTTGTTTGCGTCCGGATATTTTTTTTTTAACTATTATTATTTGAAATTGTTTTTTATTTTTATACCCTGCTTATGGACTTTTATTGTTGACTATGATGATTCATCTTTCCATTTCTGTATTAATTTCTAAAATAATTAAGGTTTTTTAATTCCATAATTAAACATACAATAAAGGAAAAAGGAAATGTGGTGGTACAATTGAGTCCAAGATTAGTTGTCCTTGATGTTATGTTTAGTTATACAATCTAATTCACCCTAAACATTTGGACTAATTATAACAGCCTAATAGATTTAATATCCTTGAACTTTGTTTCAAAAGCCAAATGAAACTCTAAATTTCGAGAATATCCAATTTACTCCCTGAATTTAGCTCAACCGACTCAATTTATCCCCCGAATCTGATATGATAGAAAGAAAATTTGAAAAAGTTGATTGTTTTTTCTCTTTGCCATTTCAGATTCGAAAGGGAAGATGGATTAGTTTTACCGACTTTCTCTCTCTTTCTTTCTCTCTCTCTCTCTCGGGTTGCAAGTCTGTGTTTCTTCTTGCTCTTGCAAGCTTTTGTCTTCCCCCTCTCTTCTCCTTTTCTTTTCATCCTTCCCCCTCTCTTCTCCTTTTCTTTCTTCTAATGGCTTCATCCAATGGTAATGTTATCACTCGAACACAAGCAGAAGTTCATGAAGAGGTTGTTGTTCGGTATCATTATCTAAATATTGAAGATGATGTTGAGGCAATTATTGACATTGAAGATGATAGGCCGAAAGAACTTTTTGGGCCCTATGTTATAACCACATTTACCCATTACTATCCTGTGGTATACACTTTACCAATTTGGGTCCTGTGGTATTCATTTTGTTACCTAATTGGATCAAATTGGATGGAGATGCGCACATATTGCATCAACAATTTCAGTCCTAATGATAGGAAGTCCCTTTTAGGCCCCGTGGTATAGCCGATTTACCCATTACTACACTGTTGTATACACAACTCACATAAATTGTACTTGATCAAAGATACTATTATTATATGCTAATAATATATATATATATATACATATATTATATGATGGTTCTTCACATTTTAAAATTTTTTAAAAGTGCAAATATTTTTCTTAATTAAATGATTATAAATTAAAAAAAATCACAACAAAATAGAATATCTGCAGAAAATATACAAATCGTGGATGTAAAATTCTTAAATAACATGAGTAAACTATTAGAATGCTAAATAGAGAAAAATGACTCTTGCCACATTATCATTTTTAATAGAAAAATATTAGTTATCCTTGTTTTGCTAACTTTTGAAACCACATGTCATCTTTTTTACTAGGAAAAAAATAATCCTTGATTTGTTAGAGAGTAGAATCATAAAGGTGGTTTTTAAGTTTCCTTTAAAATAAATCAATTAAAATTGTTGACTTAAGAATGTAAAAGTAAGATTTTAATTAAAAATATTGTGTAACAAATACAATTAAAGTTGTGTATACTACAGGGTAGTAATGGGTAAACCAGCTATACCATAAGACCCAAAAAGGACTTTTTGTCATTCTTTATGTAAATAGAATACAACTAATGCAAGGACCAAGATTGTTGATGCAACACACTTGTGTCTCCATCCAATTTGACCCAATTAGGTAACGGGATGAATACAGTAGGGCCCAAATTGGTAATGTGTATACCATAGGGTAGTAATGGATAAATCAGCTATACCATAGAGCCCAAAGAGGTCCTTATGCCAAAGATGATATGGACAATAGCGACAACCAAAGTTATAGATGGTGCTTTATAGGTAGATTTGTCACAGAAAGGGAGGTGAATTTTCAAGCTATGAAGAGTATGATGGCTTCTCTTTGGAGACTTGGCAAAGGAGTTTCTGTTGGGATTTTTCACCGGAAATCATCCGATAAAAGCGGAAGAACGCGATGATTTCCTCAAATCCGTGCCCGGAAACAATTGAAGTGGAAATGAAAGCAATAAAATTCAATAGAGAAGAATTAGTTTCTCACCAAGAATATCTACTTTAGAGATGGCTGCAAAAATCGAAACCGATTCCCTCAACTCTCACGTACACGAACGCCTATCGAGTTGAACCCTTGCTAGCGACAGATCAAAAGAGAAGAGAAAGAATCCACACCCATCGACGAAAATTTCAGCTCCCATAAACCAATATGGCCGAAATTCTACATTAGGAAAATCTCCCATTTAGCTTTTAAATCATGGCCATTATTTTATTGGGGTGATTTAACTTTGTTTCTATAAATGGAATTAATGCCATAATTCCACAAATCCTAATTAATTAATAAGGTTTAATTCCTAATCAATTCTAATTTAATTTCTATGCATGTATCTATATAATACCATATTATATAAGTCATTTAAATTAAATAGATTTGCCAATTGGAATTAACCCAACAAATTAATTTATGATTTGACTAGAAACAAATACATATAAACCTATATATGTATAAAATTTCCACCTGGAAATTTATTCACAAGTTAATTTATTTAAATCAACTTTCTGCAACCTAATAAAATATAAATACATATCAATTAAATTATATTGATCAATCCAATTGATCTTTAATTTAATTGATTAATATTTATCTCTTATATTAGTATACTCCAAGTATACAGGTGATCCGACTAGTTCGAACTCAGACATTCGATGTGTACGATCTTGTGGGCCCCGTCTTTATGTTGGCAGTCAGCCTTTGGCCCACAGCTTGCAGGCGGGCGCTAGTAACTCCCAATTAAGACGAAGATAGCAGTCCAACTGTAATCATATTTGAACTTGTATATCTCATGTCATTGATATCGATGTCCAACACAGAGGCATGGATTTATCACCCTCTTTTGTGTCTGGACATTTACTTGATCCTGAATGAACTGATGCTCACAAACAAGTTCCAACTTGTTTGGGTGTGGCCACACTCTTATCAGTTGCATTCATCAAGAGGCCGGTGATATCTTCTCAGTGGGCTACTGAGTGTCATTCCTTTCTGCATATCCATAGCACTGCCATGCTCACTGACATACCCAAACCTACCCATACTTAGCACCCTTTTACAGGCCCTTTAGGCGTACACCAAAGTATGCCACTTCACATGCAACACCATCATATGGTCAGGTCAAAGGATCTATACAAGTACTACATGAGAATCACTCGTGATACTTTACCAGATGGATTTCTCGTTTAGTGGATCTATCCAGTACCATGCCCCTTTTGCATGTACCCATTAACTTGGTTGACATCACATGTCCAATAGCCGGTAAGACACCACCATATAACAAAGCTAATGATAGTCTCTTGTTCCATTCATTCCCATGACTGGAACAGACTATGGATCTCTTTATGGTCATATTGTTTTCCCTATCTATGGTCTTACTGCCAAGTGCATGACACTAGTCAACATGGATATGGATATGTCCATTGGATACTTTATTTAAAACATAGCACAAGATATATAATAAATAGATTGATTGCCTTTATTTAATGACACAAAGCTGTATAATACATGAATCCAATAAATGTGCAATACAAATACAAGGACCAATGCCTCGGGACTAGGGCACATCCAACAATCTCCCACTTGCACTATTTCCAACTAGGCATGGGCCTAATCCCTATAGATCTAGTATGACTATCGTGCTTGGGCTGAGCCAGCCCCTTATTCAAATGATCTGCGACATTATCCTCGGTGTCCACTCTATGTAATGAAATGTCACCCTTCTCGGAGATTTCTCGTATAAGGTGATGTTGGATATGCCCTAGTCCCAAGGCCTTGGTCCTTGTGTTTGTATGATACATTGTACCTTTTATGTAAGATATGTATGATACAATCTGTGTTAATCAATAAAGGCATCAATCTATTTACTATATGTCTTGTGCAATATTTTAAATAGAGTATCCAATGGACATATCCATATCCATGTTGTCAAGTGTGAGGCACTTGGCAGTAAGACTGTGGATAGGGAAAACGATATGGCCATAAAGTCATCCGTAGTCTGTTCCAATCATGGGAATGAATGGAACCAAAGACTATCATTAACCTTGGTTGTATGACGGTGTCTTACCGGTCATAGAACATGGAATGTCAACCAGGTTAATGGGTACATGCAAAAAGGGCATGGTACTGGATCGATCCACTTAACGGGAATCCACATGGTGTCACATCACATCGGATTCTCGTGTAGTACTTGTATGGATCCTTTGACCTGATCATATGATGGTACTGGATGTGAAGTGGCATACTTTGGTGTACGCCCAACGGGCCTGTAAAAGGGTGCCAAGTACGGGTACATTCGGGTATGTTAATGAACATTGCAGTGCTATGGATATGCAGATGGGAATGTCACTCAGTGTTCCACTGAGAAGATATCACCGGCCTCTTGATGAATACAGCTGATAAGAGTGTGGCCACACCCAAACAAGTTGGAACTTGTTTGTGAATATCAGTGCATTCGGGATCAAGTTAATGTCCATACACAATAGAGGGTGATCACACCATGCCTCTGTGTTGGACTCCGATATCGATGACATGGGATATACAAGTTTAAACTACTGGGTTAACGTTTCAGTTTGACTGCTTACTCCGTCTTAATTGGGGGCTTTAGTGGCTTGCTAGAGCCCAACTAGAGTCTGTGGGCCTTAGCTCACTGCCAACATAAAGACGGGCCCATCGGATCGTACACATTGAACGTCTGGACTTTAACTAGTCGGATTAAGTGTGTACTTGGTGTATACACATCAAAGCAAGAGAGGTGTATTAATTATATTATTTAGCTCAATTGGATTGGTCAAATATAATATGATTAATATTTCTTAGGCCATTACTTAATTAATTCAATGAATTAAGTTAAGTATCACTTAATTAATTCAATGAATTAAGTTAAGTATTTATTTCCTAGGTGGAAATATTTGTACATGTATAGGGTTACATGTATATCATCCTATGTATGTCATATTTAATCCATTGGTTAATTTGATGTGTCAAACAAAGTTTAATTCACATATATGTTACATATTATATGGTATAATATATTAACATACATGTAGAATTAAATTTTATTTGAAATCAAATTAATACCAAAGAGTGAAATATGGGCTTGAGCTTTTAAACATGAAAGCCCTTCTTTTTGGATGATTTGGCCGTAGATATTTGGTGGGATTTTTGCCAAGTTTTGGTGAGTCATTTTGGATAGGAAGAATGACTCATTAAAGGGACAAAAGATGATGATTAATATGGTGAGTCATTATTTGACTTTGTGGTAGAAAAGTTGGACTTTTCTTTCTTTGATTTTTTGATCTTTCTTTTGGTGATATAAGAGAAAAAAATCTGCCATATTACATCCATCTTGGACGTCCAACACCATCTCCCTCACTCTCTCTTATTGATTTTCCGAATCGCTAGCACGGGTTTTAGTCCGAGAGCCGTTCGTGTACGGGACGAAGGAGGAAATCTAATTTGGTTTCTGCAGTCATCATCTGTCTCTTGGAGAGACTTAAGGTGAATTTTTAAAACCTTCATCCTTGTGCTTTGTGTTTTTGATTTCCACTACTTAAGCTCCTGGGACCGGATTCGAGGAAATCGACGCGTATTTCCGCTTTTTCGGTCGATTTCCCGTGATGAATCCCAACAGTGGTATCAGAGCGGGCTTATGTTCCGTGGAGATCTCTAACTTGAAGTGAATCCCATGGTTTAAAATTTGGCGGTTTTGTGGATGGGATTTGTTTTCGGTTTGGGGTTTGTGATTTTGCCCCTTTGGATTTTACAAATGGAAAATTATATGCATAGGGTGTATGCTAGATTTAATTTTCTATTTGTGTTGGTTATTCATGATATTTGCATATGAAATTGTTTAGCATATGGAGCATGCTAGGGTTCAATTTCCTTTTGCAAATATTTATGTATATATGTATAAATATATATAGAGTTTATGGATGCTTGATTTTAATTCTTGGTTGATTTAATTTCTTGCATCTAGGTTGTATGCTAGATTTTATTTCTTGGTGAATTAATATCTTGCATATGTTGTTTTCTTGTTTTGAAAAAAAATAAAAACAAAATCACGGATTGTTTCGGGTGGACGCGGGGGCTGCCTACGGCGCTACGCGCCATAGGCAGCAGCCGCTGCCCGCTGCTGCTGGCCAGCAGCTGCTGCTGGGCAGCAGCTGCTGCACGCCAGCAGCAGGGCTGCTGCTGGCCAGCAGCTGCTGCACGCCAGCAGCAGGGCTGCTGCGTGCCAGCAGCACGCCGCTGCTGGGCAGCGGGGCTGCTGCTGGGCAGCAGCGCCGCGGCTGCCCCGTGCGGCGGGCCGGGCCCGAATTTGGATTTGGCGGGATTTTTGGGCCGGGCCGGGTTTTAAAATTTGTAAAATGTTTTAAACTTTGCGTGTTTAAATTTTGAAAATTTAATGCGCGTGGTTTCTTGAATGGAATTTATTTTTCGTTCATGTGATATTTATTTTGGAAATAAATACGGTAAATTGAAATTGGTTCGGGTTTTCTTGGCACGATTACCCGGACGGCTAATTTTGGATTTCATGGTTTCCCAATCAGATTGGGAGCAATTTTTGCCTGGGTTGGAGGCCCAAAGCCCGCATGGGTTAAGAACCATGATCGACCAAAATTTGGCGATTTCAAAATAATGGCTATGGACAAATGAAATCGGATTAAATCATGCATTTAACATGCTTATAAAATACATGATGTATTGGTTTACATGTATGATTGAATATGCGGATGGATGTAAATGGGCCTAATTTATGTTGGGTTGTAATATTCTTTTGGTATATACGGCCTGCGCGCCGTTTTTCCTTTTATGTAATTTTATTTCATCTGTTTATTATGAAATTATGTAAGCAAGGAGCCGATTGGATTGGCGAGCCCAGAAGGAATAGGAGGCGGCCCACCTGATGCTGTTCTAGTATAGGTTTACTAGAATGATATTAGGATGTAAATTTTGGCCCGTTGCATTCCATTCTTTATTTTAATTATGCGGTATTTATTTGCATGTGCGAATGTATGTACAAACCCTTTTCACCCGCTTTTGTATCTAAGCCGTTATTAATTGAATCGAATAACCAAATGGTAATTACTAAGTCGCTTAAAAGTGCTTCCCTCATTCATAACCTACTCGAAGTGGGGATAGGCCAGTCGTAGACCAACCCTCGTTGGATACACTGGAGTATCGTTATTTTGTATTGGGTTGGAGTATTGGTTACTCTAACACTTGGATGGAGGTTTTGACTTAGCGTGGGTAGTAGGATGTTCCTGGCCCTAAGCACAGATGGGTAAGTGCCAACAGACCCATCAAACCGAGAGTCCCTAGCTTGGGATTGGACGGCGTTCCTACCTAAAAATTGGGTATAGTTGTTCCAGGCCCTCGTCTGGCTATATCTAAATATAATATGGATCTCGGCCCATGAGCCCAACAACTCGGTTTTATTAATAACATGATTCATTATTAATTATGGGAAAATGTTTATAAGTCCTTTATTAACACTCATTTATTTTTCTGTGTAGTAATCAATGGCATCGAATAACACTTTATCACTGCGCACTATCCTTGAGAAGGACAAGCTTTCTGGTCCTAATTTCCTGGACTGGTCTAGGAACTTACGAATAGTTCTAAGACAGGAGTCTAAGGAATATGTACTGGAAAGGCCTGTACCGGCCGCACCTACTGGGCGTAATCCACCAGCTGCTCAGCTGGAGGAATACGGGGTGCATGTAAAGGATAACCGGGATGTTACTTGCCTTATGCTGGCGTGCATGGTCCCCGAACTGCAAAAACAGTTTATGGACCATGAGGCCTATGCTATGATAACAACTCTAAATGAGATGTTTCAGGAACAGGCACGTCAGGAAAGGTACCTGACGAATAAGGCATTCCATTCCTGCAAAATGGGGACTGGGACATCTGTGAGCGCTCACGTGCTCAAGATGAAGGGCTATTTGGATTCTTTAGCCCATCTCGGGTCGCCCATTTCACAGGAATTGGCGATTGATACCATCCTGGCTTCCTTGCCGGAGTCTTATGATCAGTTCATCTTGAATTACAACATGCAAGGGATGAACAAAACTGTTAGTGAGCTGCATGGGATGCTTAAGCTTACGGAACAGTCGGTCAAAAAGACTCCACCGGTACTTATGGTAAACAAGGGGAAGGCTCCTCTTGTAAAGGCCAAGGCTAAGACAAAGGCTAAAGCTAAGGCCAAGAAAGCCAAAGCTAAGAAGGCCAAGGTCCAGCCCAAGGCCCGTCCTGAGGATGTCTGTTTCGGGTGCAAGCAGACGGGACATTGGAAACGATCATGTCCAAAGCTTCTGGGAGAGCAAAAGAAGGCGCAGGGCGCGTCTTCATCAGGTATATATGTCATAGACATTAACCTTACTGTTTCAACATCTTGGGTATTGGATACTGGATGTGGTTCTCACATTTGTTGTAATGTGCAGGGACTTAGGAACAGAAGATCACTGGGATCAGGAGAAGTGGACTTGCGGGTCGGGAATGGGGCAAGGGTTGCAGCCATTGAGATCGGCGAGTACCAGCTTAAGATGCCTAGTGGATTAGTTTTGTTACTGGAACAATGTTATTTTGTACCTGCAATGTGCAGGAATATTATTTCTGTTTCAGTTTTGGATACTTCTGGATATGTATTTACTATTGGTAATGGTAATATGGTTATATCTAGAGAAGGCATATTTTATGGAAATGCTCTATTAAATAATGGCCTTTATATCCTAAATTTAAATGAAACTAATCAAGTCTATAACATAAATACTAAAAGGATTAAACCAAATGAACTTAATCCTGTGTACCTTTGGCATTGTCGTTTAGGCCACATAAACGAGAAACGCATAGCTAGACTCCACAAAGCTGGAATTCTAGGATCTTTTGACTTGGAGTCACTTGATATTTGTGAGTCTTGTTTACGGGGTAAAATGACTAAAGCGCCATTTAGCAAGAAAGCTGAAAGGGCTACTGGCTTATTAGACCTAATACATTCGGATGTATGTGGACCTATGAGCACTGCTGCCAGGGGTGGGTTTCTATACTTCGTCACCTTTACAGACGATTTCAGCAGATATGGCTATGTCTATCTGATGAAACACAAGTCTGAAACACTTGATCGGTTCAAGGAATTTAGGAACGAAGTACAGAACCAATTAGGCCGAAATATTAAAGCCCTTCGGTCGGACCGAGGTGGCGAGTATATGAGCCTAGAGTTTGATTCATACTTGAGAGAGCATGGAATAGTTCCACAGCTCACTCCTCCAGGAACACCACAATGGAATGGGGTGTCCGAACGGAGGAATAGGACCCTGTTAGACATGGTCCGCTCAATGATGAGTCATGCCTCTCTCCCAACAAGTTTTTGGGGATATGCTATTGAGACAGCAGCTCTCATTTTGAATAATACTCCGACTAAGGCAGTAGAAAAGACCCCATTTGAGATATGGACGGGCAGGGCGCCCAATGTGTCTTTCCTACGGATTTGGGGTTGTTATGCCCATGTCAAGAAATTGACTGGGGGCAAACTAGAACCCAAAACCGACAAATGCCTGTTTGTGGGCTACCCTAGGGAAACCAAAGGGTATTACTTCTACAACCCCGCCGAGAACAAGGTGTTCGTGGCACGGAAAGGGGTCTTTCTTGAAAATGAGTTCATTTCCAAGAAAGATAGTGGGAGTAATGTTGAACTCAGGGAAGTTCAAAGCTCAGAAACTCCTGAAAAGGATAACTCGGAGACCAGGGTGGAGCTTCCACGGGAGGAAGCACCAGCCCAGGTCACACAAGGACCTAGAAGGTCTGGTAGGGATCGTCGGGAACCTGAGAGATATGGGTTTCTTGTTACCGATGACAACACTCTTTTTGTCTTCGACGAAGAAGAGCCGAATACCTACCAGGAGGCTATAGCTAGCCCACTGTCCGCAAATTGGCAAAAGGCCATGGAGGCGGAAATGCAATCTATGTACGACAATCAGGTTTGGAATCTGGTTGTTCCACCTCCGGGTGCTAAGGTAATAGGTTGCAAGTGGTGCTACAAGCTTAAGCCAGATAACACCTTCAAGGGGCGGCTGGTAGCGAAAGGTTTCAGGCAAGTCCATGGAATCGACTATGATGAAACTTTTTCACCAGTCGCTATGCTCAAATCCATAAGGATCCTGCTGGCCATAGCCGCATGGTACGACTATGAGGTCTGGCAGATGGATGTCAAAACCGCTTTTCTTAATGGAAAGCTACTCGAGGATGTGTATATGACACAGCCTGAGGGTTTTGTCGATCCACAGAATCCTGAAATGGTATGCAAGCTTCAACGGTCCATTTATGGATTAAAGCAAGCATCCCGAAGTTGGAATCTTCGATTCAATGAGGCTATAAAGGAATATGGCTTCATACAGAATCAAGATGAGCCTTGTGTGTACAAAAGGATTAGTGGGAGCATTGTCACGTTCCTGGTATTATATGTGGATGACATCCTTCTCATTGGAAGCGACATACCAACACTGCAAGGGGTAAAGCAGTGGTTGTGTAAGTGCTTCGCAATGAAGGACTTAGGCGAAGCTGAGACGATCCTAGGGATCAGGATCTACAGGGATAGACCCAATCGGCTCCTGGGCCTAAGTCAGGCCAAGTACATAGACAAAGTTCTGAAAAGATTCAGCATGGACCAGGCTAAGAAAGGGTTCTTGCCAATGGGTCATGGGCTGAAACTTAGTAAGAAAAACTGTCCTAACACAAGGCAGGATAGGGAGAACATGAAATTAGTCCCATATGCTTCGGCTATAGGATCAATCATGTACGCCATGCTATGTACAAGACCTGATGTTGCCTTTGCACTAAGTATGACTAGCAGGTACCAGCAAGATCCTGGGGAGGATCACTGGAAAGCTGTCAAAGCAATCCTAAAGTACCTTAACCGGACTAAGGATAGCTTCTTAGTGTATGGAGGTCAGGAAGAGTTATCAGTTACTGGGTACACTGATGCAAGCTTCCAGACCGACCAGGATGAATATAAGTCGCAGTCAGGATATGTATTCATGCTTAATGGTGGTGCTATAAGCTGGAGAAGCTCCAAGCAACCGACCATAGCGGATTCTATCACAGAAGCTGAGTACATTGCAGCGTGTGATGCGGCTAAGGAAGCTGTATGGATAAAGAAGTTTATCATGGAACTGGGGGTAGTTTCAACTATCCAGGACCCAGTTGATATCTTCTGTGACAACAATGGGGCTGTTGCACAAGCTAAGGAGCCCCGGTCACACAGAAACTCGAAGCACGTACTCAGGAAGTTTCACCTCATCAGAGAAATCGTTGAGAGGGGTGATATTTCATTACGACGAGTGGACACCGAGGAGAATGCCGCAGATCCTTTGACCAAGGCGCTGGCTCAGCCCAAGCACGAGGGTCATATTAGATCTATAGGGATTAGGCCCATGCCTAGTTGGTACTAGTGCAAGTGGGAGATTGTTGGATATGCCCTAGTCCCAAGGCCTTGGTCCTTGTGTTTGTATGATACATTGTACCTTTTATGTAAGATATGTATGATACAATCTGTGTTAATCAATAAAGGCATCAATCTATTTACTATATGTCTTGTGCAATATTTTAAATAGAGTATCCAATGGACATATCCATATCCATGTTGTCAAGTGTGAGGCACTTGGCAGTAAGACTGTGGATAGGGAAAACGATATGGCCATAAAGTCATCCGTAGTCTGTTCCAATCATGGGAATGAATGGAACCAAAGACTATCATTAACCTTGGTTGTATGACGGTGTCTTACCGGTCATAGAACATGGAATGTCAACCAGGTTAATGGGTACATGCAAAAAGGGCATGGTACTGGATCGATCCACTTAACGGGAATCCACATGGTGTCACATCACATCGGATTCTCGTGTAGTACTTGTATGGATCCTTTGACCTGATCATATGATGGTACTGGATGTGAAGTGGCATACTTTGGTGTACGCCCAACGGGCCTGTAAAAGGGTGCCAAGTACGGGTACATTCGGGTATGTTAATGAACATTGCAGTGCTATGGATATGCAGATGGGAATGTCACTCAGTGTTCCACTGAGAAGATATCACCGGCCTCTTGATGAATACAGCTGATAAGAGTGTGGCCACACCCAAACAAGTTGGAACTTGTTTGTGAATATCAGTGCATTCGGGATCAAGTTAATGTCCATACACAATAGAGGGTGATCACACCATGCCTCTGTGTTGGACTCCGATATCGATGACATGGGATATACAAGTTTAAACTACTGGGTTAACGTTTCAGTTTGACTGCTTACTCCGTCTTAATTGGGGGCTTTAGTGGCTTGCTAGAGCCCAACTAGAGTCTGTGGGCCTTAGCTCACTGCCAACATAAAGACGGGCCCATCGGATCGTACACATTGAACGTCTGGACTTTAACTAGTCGGATTAAGTGTGTACTTGGTGTATACACATCAAAGCAAGAGAGGTGTATTAATTATATTATTTAGCTCAATTGGATTGGTCAAATATAATATGATTAATATTTCTTAGGCCATTACTTAATTAATTCAATGAATTAAGTTAAGTATCACTTAATTAATTCAATGAATTAAGTTAAGTATTTATTTCCTAGGTGGAAATATTTGTACATGTATAGGGTTACATGTATATCATCCTATGTATGTCATATTTAATCCATTGGTTAATTTGATGTGTCAAACAAAGTTTAATTCACATATATGTTACATATTATATGGTATAATATATTAACATACATGTAGAATTAAATTTTATTTGAAATCAAATTAATACCAAAGAGTGAAATATGGGCTTGAGCTTTTAAACATGAAAGCCCTTCTTTTTGGATGATTTGGCCGTAGATATTTGGTGGGATTTTTGCCAAGTTTTGGTGAGTCATTTTGGATAGGAAGAATGACTCATTAAAGGGACAAAAGATGATGATTAATATGGTGAGTCATTATTTGACTTTGTGGTAGAAAAGTTGGACTTTTCTTTCTTTGATTTTTTGATCTTTCTTTTGGTGATATAAGAGAAAAAAATCTGCCATATTACATCCATCTTGGACGTCCAACACCATCTCCCTCACTCTCTCTTATTGATTTTCCGAATCGCTAGCACGGGTTTTAGTCCGAGAGCCGTTCGTGTACGGGACGAAGGAGGAAATCTAATTTGGTTTCTGCAGTCATCATCTGTCTCTTGGAGAGACTTAAGGTGAATTTTTAAAACCTTCATCCTTGTGCTTTGTGTTTTTGATTTCCACTACTTAAGCTCCTGGGACCGGATTCGAGGAAATCGACGCGTATTTCCGCTTTTTCGGTCGATTTCCCGTGATGAATCCCAACAGGTGAAACTTCCTGTGTTGGGATTTGTCACCGGAAATCACCCAATTAAAGTGGAAGAACGCGGTGATTTCCTCAAATCCATGCCTATGAGCAATTGAGATGGAAATTGTAAAAACAAAAATTTAATAATAAGAGATAAATCTCTTACCCAGATTATCTCTATAAGAGATGGATGCAGACTGCAGGAATCAAAGTAGAATCCCTCCTCGTTCACGTACACGAACGCCTTACGAACACAACCCGTGCTAGCGTCAGAAAAACACGAACTATGGAGAGGAAGAGGGGAAGATTTCGGCTAGTGTGTCTTGCACATGGTGGCCGAAATACCTAGGGTTAGAATTTCGGCCCAAGTGGCTCCTTTTGTGTGGGCTTTTTCTTCTTTCATTTTTAGGCCAAAATCTATTTTAATTGGTCTGGTTTAAATTAATTTCATGCCCAAATTTAATTTACACATGTATATAATATATTACACCATGTAACATATTATTCACATTTAATTAAAATTGGTTTGACTAATTAATTTAATCCATGAAATTAAAATTAGATATTCACAAAATAAATTCATATGTAAACCTATACATATGAATATTTCCACCGAGGAAATAATCTCATAATTAATCCAATTAATTACGAGAAAGCCAATCAAATATTAATTTTATTATTATGATCAATCCAATTGATCTTTATAATATAATTAATATATCCTCTCTCTCCAGAGTGTATACTCCAAGTATACAGGTGATTCCTTAAGTGTGTGTTCAGGCGCTTAATGTGTACGATCCCGTGGGCCTATCTTTATGTTGGCAGTGGGCTCGTGGCCCACAGACTGCAGTTGGGCTCTAGTAAGCCACTACAGCCCTCAATTAAGATAGAGATGGCAGTCCAACTGTAATCATAACCTGTAGTTTGAACTTGTATATCCCATGTCATTGATATTAGTGTCCAACACAGAGGCATGGATTGATCACCCTCTTTTGTGTCCGGACATTTACTTGATCCCGAATGTACTAAAGCTCACAAACAAGTTCCAACTTGTTTGGGTGTGGCCACACTCTTATCAGTCACATTCATCAAGAGGCTGGTGATATCTTCTCAGTGGACTATTGAGTGACAAATCCCTTCTGCATATCCATAGCATTGCCATGCTAAGTGACATACCCGAAAGCACCCATACTTGGCACCCTATTACCAGCCCTTTATGCGTACCCCTAAGTATGCGACCTCGTATGCGATACCATCATATGGTCAGGTCAAAGGATCCATACAAGTACTACACGAGAATCACTTGTGATACTATACCATGTGGATTTCTCGTTTAGTGGATCTATCCAGTACCATGCCCTTTTTACATGTACCCATTAACTTGGTTGACATCCCATGTCTAATGACCAGTAAGACACCACCATACAACCAGGTTAATGATGTCTCTAGTCCCATTCATTCCCATGACTGGAACAGGCTATGGATCTCTTTATGGTCATATCGTTTACCCTATCCATGGTCTTACTACCAAGTGCATGACACTTGTCATCATGGATATGGATATGTCCATTGCATACTTCATTTTAGATATTGCACAATATATATATATAATAAATGAATTAATGCATTTATTAATAACATAAAAATTGGTATAATACATAAATCCAATAAATGTATAATATAAATACAACGTCCAATGCCTCGGGACTAGGGCATATCCAACATCCTGAGCACGTGCTTTGTGTTCTTGTGTGACCGGGGCTCCTAAGCTTGTGCAACAGCCCCATTGTTGTCACAGAAGATATCAACTGGATCCTGGATAATTGGCACTACTCCAAATTCAGCAATAAACTTTTTTATCCACACAGCTTCCTTAGCTGCATCACATGCTGCAATGTACTCAGTTTTTGTAGTAGAGTCTGCGATGTCTACGATGGTCGGTTGCTTGGAGCTTTTTGAGCTTACAGCACCACCATTTAGCATAAACACGTACCCAGACTACGACTGGTACTCATCCTGGTCGGTCTGGAAGCTTGTATTAGTGTACCCAGTAACTGACAGCTCTTCCTAACCTCTATACACTAAGAAGCTATCTGGTTAAGGTACTTTTGGATTACTTTGACAGCCTTCCTGTGACCCTCGCTGGGATCTTGCTGGTATTGGCTCGTCATACTTAGAGCAAAGGCGACATCAGGTCTCATACATAGCATGTTATATATGATTGATCCTATAGTTGAGGTGTATAGGACCAACTTCATGTTCTCCCTGTCCTCCCTTATCTTAGGACAGTTCTTCTTACTAAGTTTCAACCCATAGCTCATTGGCAAGAAACCTTTCTTGGCCTGATCCATGCTAAATCTTTTCAGAACCTTGTCTATGTACATAGCCTGACTTAGGCCCAGAAGCTGATTGGATCTATCCCTGTAGATCCTGATCCCCAGGATCATCTCAGTCTCGCCTAAGCCCTTCATTGTGAAGCACTTACACAACCGCTGCTTTACACCTTGCAGTGTTGGTATGTCGCTTCCAATAAGAACAATATCATACACATATAATACCAAGAAGGTGAAAATGCTCCCACTAATCCTTTTATACACATAAGGCTTATCTTGATTTCGTATGAAGCCATACTCTTTTATAGCTTCATTGAATCTAAGATTCCAACTTTGGGATGCTTGCTTTAATCCATAAATGGACCTTTGAAGTTTGCATACCCTCCCAGGATACTCTAGATAGACAAAACCCTTAGGTTGTGTCATGTATACATCCTCGAGTAGCTTTCTGTTAAGGAAAGTGGTTTTGATATCCATCTGCTAGACCTCATAGTTGTACCAAGCGTCTATGGCCAACAGAATCCTTATAGATTTGAGCATAGTGACTAGCGAGGAAGTTTGATCATAGTCTATTCCATAGACCTATTTGAAACCTTTCGCAACCAGACGCCCCTTGAAGGTGTTGTTGGCTTTTAGATTGTAGCACCACTTGCAACCTATTACCTTAAAACCCGGAGGTGGATCATCCAGGTTCCAAACCTGATTATCATACATAGATTGCATCTCTACCTCCATGGCCTTATGCTAGTTGGCAAATAGCAGGCTAGCCATAGCCTCCTGGTAGGTTTTAGGCTCTTCCTCATCAAAGAAGAGAAGAGTGTGATCATCGGTGACGAGAAACCCATATATCTCTAGTTCCTAATGATCCCTACCAGACCTTCTAGGTCCTTGTGTGACCTAGGTTAGTGCTTCCTCCTATGGAAGCTCCACCCTGGTCCCCGAGTTATCCTCTTTAGGGGTTTACAAGCTTTGAACTTCCCTGAGTCCAACATTGCTCCCAGTGTCTTTCTTAGAAATGAAATCCTTTTCTAGAATGACCCCCTTTCGTGCCACAAACACCTTGTTCTTGGCGGGGTTGTAAAAGTAATACCCTTTGGTTTCTCTAAGGTAGCCCATAAATAGGCATTTGTCAGTTTTGCGTTCTAGTTTTGCCCCCAGTCAATTTCTTGACATGTGCATCACAACCACAAATTTGCAGGAAAGACATATTGGGCACCTTGCCCGTCCATATCTCATATGGCGTCTTTTCCACTGCCTTAGTTGGAGTATTATTCAAAATGAGAGCCGCTGTCTTAAGAGCGTATCCCCAGAAGCTTATTAGGAGAGAGGCATGACTCATCATTGAGCGGACCATGTCCAACAAGGTCCTATTCCTCCGTTTGGACACCCCATTCCATTGTGGTGTTCCTAGAGGAGTGAGCTGTGGAATGATTCCATGCTCTCTCAAATGTGAGTCAAACTCTAGGCTCATATACTCGCCTCTTTGGTCTCACCGAAGGGCTTTGATATTTTTGCCTAGGTGGTTCTGTACTTCATTCCTAAATTCCTTGAACCTATCAAGGTTCTCAAACTCATGTTTCTTCAGATAGACGTAGTCATATCTGCTTAAACCTTCCGTGAAAGGGACGAAGTACAGATGTCCACCTCTAGTAGCTGCGCTCATGGACCCATAAATGTTTGAATATATTAGGTCCAATAAGCCAGCAGCCCTTTCAGCTTTCTTGCTAAAAGGTGCTTTAGTCATTTTGCCTCGTAAACAAGACTTATATATATCAAGTGACTCCAAGTCAAATGACCCTAGGATTCTAGCTTTGTGAAGCCTAGCTATGCACTTCTCATTTACGTGGCCTAAACCACAATACCGAAGGTAGACTGGATTAAGTTAATTAGGCTTAACCCTTCCTTTACTCTCCCAATAGCTGGGGATACAACCTTTTCCAATGTCCAGCCTCCTTACACCCAAAGCAGACATCCTCGGGACTGGCCTTGGGTTGGGCCTTAGCCTTCATGGCCTTGGCTTTTTCCTTAGCCTTGCCCTTAGCAAGAGGAGGGTTCCCCTTGTTGACCAGTAGTACCGGTGGAGTCCTTTTGATCGACTACTCAGTGAGCTTGAGCATCCCATGCAGCTCACTAACAGTACGATTCATCCCTTGTATGTTATAGTTCAAGATGAACTACTCAAAAGAATCCGGTAAGGAAGCCAGGATCGTGTCCACTACCAACTCCTGTGAGATAAGCGATCCGAGATGAGCTAAAGTATCCAGATAGCCCTTCATCTTGAGCACATGTGCGCTCCCAGATGTCCCAACCCCCATCTTACAGGAGTGGAATGCCTTATTGGTAAGGTACCTTTCCTGACGAGCTTGGTCTTGAAATATCTTATTTAAAGTTGTTATCATAGCATAGGCCTAATGGTCTATGAACTACTTTTGCAGCTCAGGGACCATACATGCCAATATAAGGAACATCACATCCCAGTTATCCTTAACGTGCACCTCATATTCCTCCAGCTGGGCAGTCGGTGGATTACGTCCCTGAGGGGCAGCCGGCATAGGCCTTTCCATCACATACTCCTTTGACTCTTGTCTTAGAACTATTCTTAAGTTCTTAAACCAGTCTAAGAAGTTAGGACCAGAAAGCTTGTCCCTTTCCAGGATAGATCGCAGTGAAAGTGAGTTGTTTGTTGCCATTAGATTACTACACGGAAAAATTTTAAGAGTGTTAACAAAAGGCTTTAACTTGTCGTGAGCATGAGTTTTTTCCCGACCTCGGTGATGAAAGCCATTATTACCTTTTTTTCACGGATAAACGTGAAACGGATTCGGAATAACTGGGGGCAAAGTCGTAAATGTCTCGGATGACCCGAATGTGTGTGACAAGTCTTGGTACGGAACCCCGAAGGAATTCGAGTGAGTATTTAAGAAAACCAAGGAAAATAATGAAAAATAAGCAAAATAGGCTAATTTGGTCACTACAACTACTCAGCTGTAGTGTCCTACAGCAGTGCGGCTATACTATAGCCGTGCCCTTGTACTACAGCTGCGTGGCTGTAGTCCACTACAGTCGCAAGGCTGTAATCATCAGATTTTCTTTTTTATTTTAAATCAGCATTTAATCCAGATTTTATAACCAAAATAAGAGTTATAAAAGCATAATAACTGGTATTAGGGTTAAGAGAACACGAAAAATAGGCAGAAAACAAAAAAGAGAAACATATTTTCTTGGAGATTTTTAGGGTTTTTAAGAGAAGAATTGGGGAAAATAAAAAGCTTTAATCTGGAATAATTAAGAAATCTTAACATAACCTATAGAAACAATCATAATTTTGAGAGAACTAGTTTTCTAGGGGTGTTTCTAGACTGTAATCATTCATTCGATTTCATTCGGGGTTTCGCTCAGGCTTTAGAGATTGCACATGCTTTTAGGTTGTTCCTGATTGAAAGGCATTTCCTAGCATCTGAATGCATCCCTGGTGGTCCAAAACACTGGAACACAGACAAGGTATATTCTCAGAGGTCTTAAAAATCCTTTTTAATTCATTCTGGGTGCTATTTGTTGGTGTTTTTGAGTTTTTTTTTTGTGATTTTGGAAGCGATTCCGGTTATAGCCGCCCCACCTGATGATTACAGCCGCGCGGCTATAACCTATAGGGGTGCGGGTGTAATCATCAGGTGGGGCGGCTGTAACCCGGAATCGCTTCCAAAATCACAAAAAAAAAACTCAAAAGCGGGTGTAATCTTTTGATTACAGAGGCACAACTATAATCTACAAAGGTGCAGCTGTAACTTACAGGGGCGTGGTTGGAATCTTCGGATTACAGGCTGTAACTTACAGGGGCACGGCTGTAATCTTCAGGGGTAGAAGCTCCGAATGCCCTAAATCGACCGATAACGCTTCTGTTTTCCAATTAAATGTGTTTTTCATGAATATTATCGGTCCAATTACATCCATGCATGATTAGATTCCTGGTTTTCTGATTTTTAATTAATGGATGTGATATCAAGTTTGGTAATTTCGGGTGATTAGGGATTTCCAGATTTGTTTTGATCCATTTCGGATCCGTTTTGTTGAATTTAGTGTGTTTCCAGAAATCCCAGATCGCCCAAAATCTCTAAATTTGTAAAACGATTTTCAAAAAACAAGGAAAGAAGGCCAAAAAACATTCTGGAGCATTACAGCCGCACGGCTGTAGTTGTTACAGTCGCGTAGCTGTAACCTACAGCCGCGTGGCTCTAGTTTAGGAGGCAGAATTATAGGTTTACCTTTTTGGGGCCCAAACTTGTAATTTTGCATGTTTTTACTATTCAAAATTGAATTTTGGTGTGTTTACATTCTTTTTGGACCCTAGATGGATGTTTAATTTAGGCCCATTCACGAATGGGACCCCTTGGTCCCTGGATATTCGGCCCACTAAAAGTTGGAAAATGCATGTAAAATGAGCCAAATGGTTTTCAAAATTGGTTTTTATCCATAAAACCTACAGGACATTTCAAAAACCATTTTCCAGGTCTAACTGGGTTGACCAGTCGGGTCGGCCCGGTTACCCCCCTAAACGTATGATCCCGTTTCCTAGAATACCCCTATGCTATCTTGTATGAGTCATTGGTGTGTTTTATTTACTTGTGCTAACTGTATTTGGATGCAGCTTTTATTTTTCTTTATTTTATTTTTGGATGTATTTTATAGACCAAATCGTGTATTATAAGCGATTGTACTTTTTAGATTTTCGTGTATCTAGGCGATTGTAATGGTGAGGATGAGAGCTTTTTCTTTTTATGGGTTGTATAATTTGGCCTCTACTTTACTTTTCCCGCACTTTTACTTTTCTGCACTTTATTTTAGATTTATATTTATGTCATGTGTATGAGCATTAACTAAAAATAAAAAGAAGATAAAATGAGTAGTATTAAGTGGATGTTATATTATATTATGAAATAATAATTGAAAAAAAGTGAGGATTAGTAGATGTGTTGCCCGAACCTTTAATCTTTGGATTAGGTACTGCGTCTACACTTGGTAGGGAGTTGTACCAGAATTTCCCGAATGAGCTGATCCAGGTGGCGACTCTGTATCTAAGCTAGAAATTTAGGTTTCGAAATCTTTAAATTTAAATTGGGATTTTCCAAAAACCTATTTTCCAAAATTCACACTTACAATTAAGTTTTCTACAAAAAGGTTTTTTCCAATAAAATGAAAGACTTTCTTAAAGAAGATTAAAACCCATTTTCAAAACCACAAACACTCACACTTCGAAAAGAAAATCCCCGGTTCCCGCTTCACCAAGCGTTCCGGAAAAACGTCGTCTTCTCACAGTGGCGACTCTGTTGGGGATTGACGGTTTCTTTAAAAAGTTTTTCATAAAAACTTAAGGAACTTAGGCAACAATCGAAGTACATCCTCACTTGAAGTCAATTATTAATTCATAATTCGATATCTCATACATAACCGTATACCATGACATTTTCTCTTCTTTAATCCCTCCAACACATGATTAAGCCCAGTTTATCTCCAAAGGTGATCTACCTCTTCCGCTAGGATGGAGGCACCCGAGGGGGTAAACCACTCATAGCCTCGTACGTACCCCTTTGTTTGGACCCTTGAGTGGGGAGAAGTGAGGATTATACTTTTGCTATGGGAACCTGTACAACCCTTGGTTTGACTCATACCCTTATGTAATGGCCTAGCAACTTCCCCTTAGGATTACCAAAAAATATATTTGAAAATGGACATTAAGAGTACGCCTTTGGTATCCCCGGTTGATGCCAAAGAGACCTAACACCTAGGAAGAATGCGAGACCAATCGAGGAGGAATATGGTTGGAAGGGTGAGCATATTGTTGCGTGTGCTAATGTTTGTTCTATGGTGGTTTCATTTTTTACCTTCACATGCAACATCAAACACGCATCATCCGTGTGCCATTTTCTAACCACATCTTTATGCAGCCATACGTAAGCATCATCATACGTGTGGTATTATACTAACCACATTTTCTTGCAGCCATGACATCTTACTCGTGTGTCACATGATATCATCTCGTGTGTCATGCATCCTAACTATGTTTTTATACAGCCATTTGCATTTTGTATGACATGGGCACTCACAGCATCTCATCCCATCTAAAATGAAGGATGTTCTAAGTATGCCCCTCATGACATTTCATTTCATGACATATCGGGAGTCCCTTAGATTACCCGTGTTCGCCTATGCACCGGATTGCACTTGGCTATTTCATTACATCATTGCACCATTAGGGGACCACAACAGTCTTAGGCTCGTGTTTATGTGGTGGACCACACAATACCATTACATGACATCATTTCCATTCACCATGGTGTCATGGCCACACTAACGTCTTACTTGTGTGTCACGATCCATATCGAGTTGTTTCATAACATTGATGATCCATTTAAGGTACTCCATGAGTGCCGAACTAGAATTCATATTAGGACGTTTCATAACATGTTTAATCATGCAAGGTGTTCCATGAACGCCAAAATACTGTTCGTGTCTCGAATTACACGCGACTTGTTTTTAACATCACTTCATCCAAGATGCCATAAAAGCATCGAACCTCTATCTATGGAACGGCTCCCATGTGACCATTGTATACCATTTCATCGACCTACAAAGCATTGAACCACTTTCCATGTGTTGGTACACACGTGACCATTTCACGACATCTGTTAGGTGCCCCGAAGGCACCGAACTTCTGTCCGTGTGCCGGCCCACATGTGACATTTTTGCATTGTCTTTTGCATGGCTTAGGGTATGCTTGGAACATCCGAAACAAAAAGAAAGAAAATACAAAAGTCATTTTGATCATCGTCCACATCCATAAAGCATCATCTGATCATGAACATGAACACACCATACACGCCATTTAGTGTGTCGAGTCTAGGTGCATGACATCCATCCGAGCTTCTAACCTTATGTTGAATGTGCATAGGGTTGTAAATGGGGAGAGGCGGGGCGGGGATTGCATTCCCCATCCCCGTCCCCAAATTAATCGGGGATCCCTGTCCCCGCCTCGTTTATTAACCGGGGATAAAAATCTATCCCATCCCCGTCCCCAGCGGAGAATCGGGTCCCCGCTGGGATCCCCGTCCCCGTTTAGCCTTGCATTTTCAATTGCTTTACTATGTCAATAATTATTTTGTATAATTTTCCTTCAAAAATTTATGGCTGAGTCAGTCCCTCAAACCACGTTTCTTACTAATAGAGTACTAATACAAATAACCCTCAGACTTCTTCCTCTTCACCCTATTAATTTGTACATTTTTTTTTTAATTTTCTGGTTTTAGCATCATGAGATTATCAAATTCTGGCAGTACCCTTTTTAATCATTTTTATTCTTGTTCCTTCTTCTATGGCCTTTCTTTTCTTTAATTACTTTATTTCTTTGTTCTTTCTTTTTTGCTCTCTTTCTCCTTCTCTTTCTCTCTCCACTTTTGCTATATCTGAAACTTCTAATCGTACATTAATTTGTGCTTTAACAAATCAATGGCCTTCCATTTCCTCTGTAATTCAAGTATTTGGTTAACGATTATTCAATTTCTTTTTTTTTTTGCCAATTTAATTTCTAAAAGCAATAATTAAACGTTTTATTAATTTCTTTAGCATATAATCTAATATTAATTAAATAAATTGAAACGGGGATTCGGGGATTTTATCAGGGATCCCCACGGGTTTTAAACGGGGATGGGGACGGGGGCCGCGGGGCAGGTAGGGGTAATACCATCCCCGTCCCCGATTAATAAACGGGGACAAATTCGTCCCCGTCCCCGGCCCACGGGGATTTTAATCGGGGATTCCCCGTCCCCATTCGGGCGGGCCCCCGTCACCCCGTTTGACAACCCTAAATGTGCAGTTTGGAGTCGAAACTCAAAACGGTTAGTTCGTGTTGAATCAGAGCCAAACCCACCAATTTAGTATGTTCAATCAGAGCTTGTCACTGTGGAGGGAATCATCTCAGGGTCAGACTCAGATCGGGAGGTCGAAACTCAGTTGCCCACTTTACTAATTTACAGTCAAGTTTTATTAGAAGAAGTGGACAGAGCAGAGATCTCCGACGGAAAGAGTGGAAACTTGCCTTTCGATATGGTTGCTTTTATGAGTAGCTTCCTAACCTCAGACTAGTTCAAGGCTACTCTCAGGGAACAATTGCTGGCCGTGAGAGGTACCCTCCCTATTCAGTCTATTCCACCAGCTCAGACTTCGGTTGGAAGTGGGGGACAACAGTTTGTCCAAATTACCAATGTTGCTGCAGGAAGCCTTCCCGGAGGAAGTGGTAGAGTGGTTAACCACAGAGAATCTGACTGTCAGTCTGAAGAGGATGAAGCCTTTGAGAAGGCAAGGGAAGCCTCAATTGAGACGATGCTAGAGAAGTGCCTTAATCAGAAATTTTCTGATATTGAAGCGATGCTACCTAAACTGAAGGAGATAGTCCACTATAACCCTGTTAAGTATGTCGATCTGACTACTTTGATGGTTAATGGAGGAGAGCCACTCTCAGCTAGTTTTCAGATGCCTTACCTGCCTCCATACACCAAAGAGGGCCTACCGAAAGCCCACTTGGACAGTTATGTGAGGTTGATGACTAGTATAGGGATTGGGAAAGGTCATCTCTTAAATCTGTTTCCGACTACACTGAAGGGTGCTACTGTGAAGTGGTATATGAAGATGCCTCTCTACACCCGTTCTACTTGGGAGGACCTATCTGAAGCTTTTATAAAGCAGTACGCTTACAATACCCAAGTAGAGACTACTTCGAAGACCTAGAGAGAATCTGCCAGAAGCCAAATGAGTCCTTCCTGGCTTACTACAAGCGGTGGATGGATGTGCAAGTTTTGGTGGATAGAGCACCAAAGTTGGAGTCGCTCATTGTGAAGCTGGTGGATGGTAGTCTGCCCTAATACAAGGACAAGATGAAGCTGAAGAGATTCCACTCCTTTAATAAGGTGGTAGAGTTTGCCAAATGTATCGAGCGATACGAGGAAGAGGAGCAGAGGGGCAGACAGAGTTTGGGCTCCTACAAAACTAATCAGGGGTATTCTCAAGGGTACAAAGGCAATAGCTTTAAGGCTACTCCAGTGGGGTCCAATGCTAAGTCGACTCAGAATGTAGCCCCGATTGAAGTACAATGGGAGGACGTGGCCGTTGTGAACCTGGGAAGACAAACTCCTCAAAGGGTCACTAGTCTATGGGCTGAGTCAGTAAGCCGGATTTTTTCTAAATGTAGAAAGGCTGGGTTATACAGAGCTTGAAGCCATTTTCACCTCCAGCTGAGGTAGATAAAGATAACTTCTGTACTTATCATGTGATGATGGGTCACAGTACAAATGAGTGTACCCAGTTGATTAGAGCCATCAAGCAGTTGGTCATTGATGGAAGGATCATCGAGCTGGCTTTGAAACCAAACATTCAGACCCTTCGCATGTGGAGGACGATAGTCATTTTGATGTTTTAGTTTGTTTTATTTTCATTATCTTTATCATTTATTCTATGAACAATTCAACCTCTCAGTGTTTAATTTAATACAACTTGATGGAACTGTGTATGCATCCAAACATTCATTTAATGCCTTTAGCATACATGATGCATCAATGCATGAAATGAACCTAAGGACAGATGACAACTTGAAAATGATACTGTGAGCGGATGACCTTTTTAGAAAGAAGGAACATGGAGAAGCGAACCGAGGGTTTTAAAAAAAGAAGGGTTGAAAGATGATTGGTGATTAGTGATGTTTTGGAAAAAAGGTTTTGGTTTATCTTGCTTTGGGGAAAAATCCTTTGTTTGTTTTGAAATTCAATTTTGTAGAAAACGTTTTTTTGATTTATTACTTAAAGACCTAGAAACCTAAACTTCCAGATCAGTGACAGAGTCGCCACCCGAATCAGCTCATCCGAGAAATTCCGGTACAGCTCCTTACCGAGGGTAGACTACTGTACCTGATCCAGAGATTCAGGGTTCGGGCAACTTACCTACTTAACCTCAAGCTTGTATTCGTTTATTATTTATAAAGCCATATTTATTCAATTTATTATCTTTTCTTTACCCAATTTCATTTATTTTATTAGCCCGTTCTAAAGCAGAATGCAGAAAATAAATTATAGGAAATTAAACCATCCACACAAATTATACAAAAGAATAGTAAAGGCCGATTATACAACCCAATCGAATAAGATATAAAAAACTCTCGTACTCACATTACAATCGCCTAAGTACACGAGGGTCTAAAAAATTTACCAACCCCTAAAATACACGAATTAATCTATTAAATACAACAGAAATAAAAATAAATGCTGCAAAACAGATTGGTTAGCATAATTTATATTATAAGCACTGATAGGAATCAAATCAGGACATAATTGGGATTTCTAGGATCTGGGGCATGCACTTAGGGGTTAACCGGGTCGACCCGATCGGTCGGACCGGTTAGACCTGGTAAACTGTTTTGAAACGTCCTATGGATTTTTGTGCTGGAAAATAATTTTTGGAAACCATTTGGCTCGGTTTCATGTAAATTTCCATTTTTGTGGGTCTGTTATCCCGGAACTCAGGGTTCCGTTCATGTGGGTTCCTAAACACAGCATCCATCTAGGGTCCAAAACATAATAAACACACCAAAAACATTTGTAAAAACATTGTTTTACTCGTTTTCAATATTCCCCGAGAATTTGGTAAGATTCGGGGGTCTGCTAATGCTGAATTGTGGATCTGATTTGGATAAAACAACCCCAAAACTCAGGAAATAAACCCGAGAAACATAAAAAACCCAAATATCCATACGTATAGAAATTTGAAAACTAAAATATTACAACATATGGATGGATATGGGCTGAAAATGATCACAGCAGAATATTTAAAATGGAAAACGGTCTATTTTTGGCCAATCGGGACAGACCAGAAATCTGTCCCTGAGGAACAGAGCCGAGTGGCTCTAGGGTTAGAGCCGGCCAGCTCTGTTCATCACGAACACAGTGGGTTGGCTGTATTCATGAAGAACACAGCCGTACGGCTGTGATGGGCAGCCCGGTTTTCAGATTTTTTTCAAAATGAAAGAAAACGCATAGAAAATCAATGCAAACAGGTTTTAGGGCCTCTCAGAGTTTACCTTGATTGTTGCTTGGATGCTTGGAGCGTCAAGAAGCGGATTGAAAACTAGGAATGTGTCCTGGAGACTCAACCGGCCGAATCCCTCGACGGTCTGAAACGATCCGAAACCAAGCTACAAATCAAAGAGTAAAGGTTGCAGAATTTGTTAACAATGTTTTGAGATTGATTTAGGGTTTTGATGAAAGTGTTTGTAGGATCTCTCTTGGTTTCTTTCTCTCTTTTTTTTTTCTCTCTATGTTTCTTTTCTTTTCTTTTTTTTTTTTTGTTTTCTTTCTCTAAGAACCGAAAACCCAAAAATCCAAAAGTCTCTTTCTTTTTTCTAATTTTCTCTCTTTTATATCACTCTCTCTCACTCATATCGCCTAATCAATTCAGCCGTCTGACCCTCTGAAATCCTGCGCCAATTTTAATCTATTAATCCAAGTTGCTCTGCTTTGCAAAGCAACTTGTTTTGACCACTAGAGCCGGCCGACTTTGGTTCAAAAACCAGAGCCGCTCGGTTCTGACGAGAATTGGGGAAAAATTTCGAAAGTCGGACGCGCAGACCAAACCCTAGAAATGATTCGGGAGACCTTTTCGGGGCTTCAGACCGCGGATAGCCTGGCTTTTAGGATGTTTGAGATTCTCCGGGCAACATTCCGATCGCTTTCAACTCCCGTTCTAGTCCGTCTGGTTGATAATTAACTAAGTAATTCTCATCACCGAGGTCGGGAAAAAAACCCCGTGCTCACAGGCTACCCCTCGCGAAATCAAAGTCGACTAGATCGGTAGCTTATGTCCTATTTGAGTTTGGTCTCGCGATTGGGAGCGCGGTGAGTAAAGGAACATAAAGCGTACTTGAGGGTTTCACTTGTGTCGGCCTCTGCGGCATTGGGGACTTGCTCCTGTCGAAGTGTGGAACAACGGTCTTGCCCGAGCTATATGGATTGCCTTCGTGAGGACTTCTTGGGTTTAATTGCCTCATGGAGGGCTTTTTTAGTTTGGTTGCCTTAAGGAGGGCTTTTTCAGTTTGGTTGCCTCAATAAGGGCTTTTTAAGTTTTGTTGCCTGAAGGAGGGCTTTTTCAGTTTGGTTGCCTGAAGGAGGGCTTTCTCAATTCGAGTGCCTCAAGGAGAGCTTTTTAGGTTTGATTTTGCCTCAAGGAGGGCTTTTTCAGTTTAGCTGCCTTAAGGAGGGCTTTTTTTGATTTTACCTCAATGAGGGCTTTTTTAGTTTGGTTGCCTCAAGGAGGGCTTTTTCAGTTTTATTGCCTCAAGCAGGGCTTTTTCAGTTTGGTTGCCTCAAGGAGGGCTTTTTCAGTTTTGTTGCCTCAAGGAGGGCTTTTTTAGTTTTTTTGCCTTAAGGAGGGCTTTCTCAGTTTTGTTGCCTCAAGGAGGGCTTTCTTAGTTTTATTGCCTTAAGGAGGGCTTTCTTTAACTCTATTGGAGACTACTCTCGAGGACATCTCAAAGTTGCTTCGGGTACGTATTCATTCCTTGATCGATAATTTTGGAAACGAAAATTTTTGCCCCCTCGATCAAGAATAAATATAGTTGAATTGTTTCGCCCCTAGATACCTGAGGTTTTGAATCGCAGAACTCTAATTTGCACGCTATGACTCTAAGGGTGCCCCTGGATTAAATCTTTTCTGTCCCAGGAAGGTCCCTGATTTGGAATGATCTAATGACAATGGTGAGTGTCTTAATGAAATTGAATGCAAGGGCACGTATTTATGCCTTGATCGATAATTTTGGAAATAAAAAATTTTACTCCTTCGATTAAGAATAAATACGGTTGAATTGTTTGATGCATGAATGTGTGCATAAGGCCATGATTTGTGAGTCTGCACATGTGCAACATGATGTTTTTGATACTATGCTTGGTATCTGCACTATGTTAGGGAATGAAATTGTGACTTCCGATGATCTCCTGTGGGGACTGTTTCAATCGGATGACTTCGCCAAGGATGTTGATTCAGTGGGGATTGTTTTAGCTGAGAACCCCGCTGGGGAGTATCCTGATCCATTTAAACCTACTAGGGATTTTGTGGAGATTTTGATTTAGTGGGATATGTCTTAACTGGGACCCTGTTAGGGATTTTGTTGGAGATTCTATGGGGATGATCCTGCTGGGGACCATTTTGCCGGGGATACTTCTGTTGGGGATGGTACAACTGGGCTGGTAGTTGCTATTCGTAGAAATAATTACACTGAAGCTGTCGTGGGTTTGGATGCAATGACCTACTTATGGATGTTTACATGCAATGGCACGTGTATGCGATATGAACATCTAAATAGAAAATCAAACATGCCTAATATCATTATGATGACATCAAAATGAATGCGATAGGAAAATCGAAAGTGACTCTGACTCTGAATGTCACTCTCTTCTTGTTATCGACACGTCTTTTCGGTTTTTCATGTCGGAAATCCTCTCATTGGAGATTGTTGTCGTTTTTTTTTGGAAATGATGACTAAGTCTACAAAAGTACGCCAGCCGAGTGGATTTCTTAGCACTGGCTCGTCTTAGGATTAGAAAATGCGCTTCGATAAATCTTTCAGGGATCATGATAGGATTGTCCTTGATGATGTTTCTTGACTTCAACTTTTACCTGCTCCTAGTATTGGAGGTTTATGTTTGGATGTAAAACACTGCACCAGATTTGGTTTGCTGGGTGCGACAACCTGAACATGGACATTTATATGTAATGACACGACGTATGCATATTGAACATCGAAATAGGATATGAAACATTTATGACATGATGAATGTGGATGCATTAGGAAAATCCAACCCGTAGCTCTGGTTTGGCCTATACCTCTTCATGCCACTAATATGTTCTTTCGGTTTTCCATATCAGAGGGATTTTTTTTTTAGGATCCGCTGGGGATATGTTAAGGGCAAGTCACCAAGGTGTACCACCGACCACTGGATGGAGACGCCTCTGTGAGTAGACAATCCGAGACAGAGTCAATTGACCACTAAATTCTCTAAGGGTCTGGAACTGTGTTCATGTTCTCAATACACCCCAGATTCCAGCTTATGCACAATCTCCAAAGGTGGATACAGCTTCTAGTCCTTCAAGGCATGGCTTGATTTAGAATGATTTGAGTTAATTGTGGTTTCCCTATGTCTTCCAACCATAATAACCCTAGAGCAAAGCACACTATGGCTAGGAAGTGAAAGAGCCACTGGTAAATAGCCACTTATGTTGTAGCTGAGGACTGAGTTCTTAAAATGGTTGGTAAATGCAACCTTCCCCTGAATATTAGCACAGCAGGCTTTGCAAGTCTTTCTGTTGATGGGAGCATCCCATTCATGATTGTTGAAAGCTTTGTAAGACCTGGTTGCTCCAACACTGTTGGTGAAGTTCACAGGGGTGAGCATCAGTCCTCTCCTTTCCCTCTCACATTTTGCTCATCAGAACCATCCCTTACTGGGTTGAATGTTATTGGTGGGTGACCATCTCAAATATTGGCCTTTCAAAGTGCTTCACCAGCTCCTCTTTTCCTTAGAGTCTAGCATAAGCTGTAGTACGGACTTTGCCTTTGTTCACTTTGTTTTTGAAAACAAGAGGAAGGCATATGAAATCAAAGATTGACACTGATCTCTCATTGCTACTCCCGTTCTCTTTCATGTGGTGCTCATCCAGGAATCTCACCAATAGTTGCTTGCGTATTGGGAAGCTCCGGCTCAATTGAAGCAGGCTTATATTCAAATTCTTTCTCTGGCATGGATGTTAAAGCTTTTCCTGTCAGTTTGAGATCAGAAAATATTTGGTCTAGGGGTTTAGGTTGAAGAGAACTGGCATGGGGTAGAAAGAGAATCCCCAATCTGGTACAGGTTGATGATAAACGAAGACTGATTGAGGCAATGCTGTAACCACCTGCCCCATCGCCTTTCTGGTGATAGGATGATGTAATATGAAACAACATTGGGGTTCAATTTCTCGTTAGAAGCCATTGATGGTGGAAAATGAGGCTTCACAGAATCAGTTCAGGGGGAAGGATGAAAAAAAAGGGTTTTGTCAAATAGGTGTTGGTGGTTTGGTGGTAAACGGAAGACAAAGGGTGTTGAAGGTGCTTAAGAGATTGGAAAAGGGAAGGGGAAGAGCTTTGGTTTTGAAGATAGGAAAGTCCAAATCTTTCACAGATAGGAGGGAAGGATCTGACAATGACAAGAGCTGGAGATTACCCTTTAATGCTAGGAGACACTCCAGTGTTAGCAATGGCGACCATGCATGAGAGGAAGAAAGACTTCTGTCTGCATCGATCCCCTTTTTTTTTTTGAAGGACTAAGCCCAAGCCATTGCCACCTGTTGGTTTTCCTACTGCATTCTCCATGCATGTCATGCGTGTTTAATATGCTTTTTGGATGAACAATGCATGCGAAATGTCATGTACATATGAATGTCACACGAACAAGATAATGTATGCACTACAACCAAAAATGCTTCAGTATTTTACACATGGTGGGTGATGAGGATGATGAAAGCCATTTGAATTCCCTACTGGTTAGACATTTTGGTGGGTTTGGAGTTTTAACTTTGGGGTTCCAGCGTGGGGTACCTTCTTGGGTATGGAATTAAGCTCGGGGTTCTGTTTTGAGGCTTTGCTTTTGAAACCCGGGAATGGTTTTTAGCTTAGAAAGGTTTGGGTATCATGTATGCTATTCAAATTGAAACTTTGGGGTAGGACTAGTAGCATCTTGCAAGGATTGTTGATTTGGACAGGCAAGTGACTCGGCTGAAGTGGTGCCATCCTATTATTTATCTCACAAGCTCGCCTTCCAAGAGAGAGTTTGGTCAGGACCAGATTCACTTTTAGGTTCCCTATGGTATTCAGATTGATGTCATGCATTTTGATATCATACGTGTTGGATATGTCATTTTAGATGATCAAATGCATACATAACGCCATGTACATGCAATCACCCCATAAGTAAAAAGATAACAAAATGCATTGCATTCAAAATGATTTTAATACACCTAGAAACAAAAATGAGTCCCCTATGAAAAAGGAAGTCTCCAAGGATATTGATTTCATGGCGTCTGATTATTCCTCATCCAATCACTGTCTCGGCTTTAGTGTCATTGCCCCACTCCTATTAGATCAGACTTTGTAGTTCTTGATCACATCCTTCTCCCCGGGAAGTTTGAGGAATTTCCTTAAGGGTCTCCTTGATTGCCTTTCGAAATCGTGTTGAAGCGACATAGTCCTCCACAATATCTGTTATGGCGTTGAAGCTCCTTGGGTTGACCATCCTTAAGATCTTTCCCCCCCCTGATGAGAGCACTTATTAATGTCGGCTGGCGCATGTATGGCAGATACCAAACAGGGAACAATGTATACATAAATATGCATGACGTGATGTGCATATGCATGGATGGTGAGTTGCATATGTGATGTCATGTAATGCCATGTCATGCTATGCTATTCGGAACTGACCATACAGATGCAATGGATGTTTGTGGGGATGATGCATGCTAAAATAAAACATGGCGTATAAATATACACCAGAGGGATAAAATGACACTCAGGAGTGTCCATGGGTCGAAGCAAGTGGTACTTGCAATAGGGTGCATAATTATGCCCCTGGGGAAAATGACACAATTAGGGTGTCCACGGGTCAAAGCAAGACATTACTTGTGAGGAAAGTTAAGATAGGGTACATAGTTATGCCCCTGGGAGGAATGACACACTGGGGTGTCCATGGGTTGAAGCAAGACATTGCTTGCGAGGAGAGTTAAGATAGGGTACATAGTTATGCCCCTGAGGAGAATGACACACTGGGGTGTCCACGGATCAAAGCAAGATATGACGTGCGAAGGAAGTTAAGATATCATGGATGCATGTATACGCAAGGTGGCCAATCATAATTTTAGGCGCTCAGGGAGCCCTGAGTTTTCATGCATGAAATAAAATAAGATGGAATGGTGTGCTCGGTATGCGGATAGTGTTTTGACGCTTGGGGAGCACCTTGGGCTTTTACATGATGAGATGATATGAGACAACGTGCTTGATACGTGAGCCGAGTTTCGGCGCTCGGGGAGCACCTTATGTTTATGTATGAATGAGATGTACGGTCATGGGTTGATGCGATTGAATGACGTCAGATGGATGGAAATAAGAATGAGGATGATTTTCTTTATTGTATATTTTGGACGTTCCGTGGATGCCCCTATGCTATGCAAAAAGGCAATGCAAACAGACCGCGTGTGATCCTACACACTGGCATAGGTTTGGTGCCTTCGGAGCACCTAGTGGATGTCATGATATGGTCATGTGTGGCTGGCACAAGGATAGAGTTTTGATGCTTTTGAGGCACCTAATGGATGTTATGGAATGGTCGTGTGTATGCCGACACACAGACAGAGTTCTAATGCTTTTGATGCATCTGACATGAAATGATGTTACAGACAAGTCACGTGCAACTTGAGGCACAGACAAAAGTTTGGCGTTCGTGAAACGCCTTGCATGATTTAGTACAGTCATGGAATGCCCTTATATGTGTGGTAACTGGGCACTTATGGAGTACCCTGGATGATTTGATAATGTTATGAGCAATCCAATGTGGATCATGACGTACAAGCAAGACCTTGGTATCCCCGTGCCACTAATGATATATGGATGAGATGTTGTGTAATTTTTTTTCATGTGACTACCCACATGAAAATAGATCTAGGACCGTTGTGGTCTTCTAGTGAATGTAATGATATAGAGGAATGGTTGATTGCAAACCAGAGCACAGGCAAAACACCGGTGGCTTTGGGACACCCATTACGAAATGAAATGATCATGGTGGAGCATCCCTGGAACATCCTTTATTAGGTGTAATGGAATGAAATGGTGAGAATGCACATGTCACACAAAATGCAGGTGGCTTTGCAGAAAATGTGGTTAGGATGTATGACATACAAGGTGATGTCGTGCCTGCAAAGAACAAATGTATATGTTATCCAAAATGCTGATGGCTACAGAAAAATATGTTTAGGATGCATAACATATAGGATGATGTCATGCGTGCAAGGAACAAATGCATATGTCACACACACAAATAAAACATCGTGGCTACACAGAAACATGGTTAGCGCATATAACACATGGGGTGATGTCTTGTATGCTTCATGGGAATGTCAACACAATGTACTTATGGCATGCGAACAAGATATCATGGCTGCATGAGGATGTGATTAGTATCCATGTCATACAAATGTTGATGTTTTGAAAATGATTGCATAAAGGCATGATTAGAACGGCACAAAAATGACTGTGTATGTTTGATGCTTTATGAATGAAAGCGATAATGGGTGGGAGTTCTTTATTCCAGATGTTCCAAGAGTGCCCAATGCTATGCAAAAGAAGATGCAAAGGGGCCGTGTGTGAGCCAACACAAGAATGGAGGTTCGGCGCTTTCGGGGGCACCTAATGGAGGTTATGAAACAGTCGCGTGTGGCCGACACACGGATAGAGTTCAGATGCTTTTGGGGCATCCGATTGAGGTGATATTGCAAACAGGTCATGTATATGCCGGGACATATACAGAGGTTCGGTGTTCATGGAACACCTTGCATGAGTTAATAATGTTATGATATGCCCCTATATGTGTACTAATCTGGCGCCCGGGGAGCACCTTGAATGATTTCACAATGTTATGAAATGGTTTGACATGAACCATAATGCACAAACAGGACTCGGCATTTCCGGGACATCTATGATGAATGAACATGATGTCATGTGATGGCATCGTGCGAACTATCGCACGGAAGCAAACATAGGACCATTGTGGTCTACCATTGAATGATATGATATTTTGTGAAATGGCCGAGTGCAATCCGGTGCACGGGCGGAAATCGGATAGTTTTGGGGTATCCGACATGTCATAGAATGAAATGATCATGAGGGGCATACTTGAAACATCCTTTCATTAGGTGGGATAATATGACATGGATGTGTATGTCATATGAAAATGCAAATGGCTGCACAAAAATGTGGTTAAGATGTATGACACGCAGACCAATGTTGTGTATGCTTCATGGAAATATTGCACTCGAGATGTAAGTGGCACACGAATAAAATGTCATGGCTGTATGAAAATGCGATTAGTGTCATGCATATGTCGGTGTTCAAAAATGGCTGCATGAAGATGTGGCTAGCATAAGTGTCACACATATGCATATGTATTTAAAAATGGCTGCATGAAAACATGATTAGAAATGGCACATGAGATGATTATGAGTTTTTATGCTTCGTGAAAAAGTAAAGAAAAAACCACCACGAAGCAAACATTAGCACATGCAAAAATATGCTCTCCCTTCCAACCTTATTTCTCCTTTCGATTGGTCACGCATTCTTCCTAGGTGTTGGGTCTCTTTGGCATCAATAGGGGATACCAAAGGTGCAAGCTCAATGTTCAATTTTAATTTATGTTTTGGTAACCCTAGGGGAAATTACTAAGCCATTATATGTGGGCCAAAGTCAAACCAAGGGTCATACAGGCTCCCATAGTGAATAAACACTTCCCCACCATAGAACAAGATGTAAGGTCATGCGGGGCATGAGTGGTTTACCCCGTCAGGTGTCTCCAATCCTGGCGGTAGAGGTAGTCCACCTTCTTGGGTAAATCGGGGCTGATCAGTGTATTTGAGGGGTTGAGAAGAAGAAAATGTCATGATATGCAAAGCGTGAATAAATATAGTTTTTATAAATCGATAAGCGAATATAAGCGAGGTTTATTTCAATAGTTGCCTAAGTTCCTTAAGTTTTTATAAAAAACTTTTAAAGAAACTTTTAAAATCCCTAGTAGAGTCGCCACTGTGAGTGGACAACCTTTTTAGAAAGAAGGAATGCGGCGAAGCGAACCGGGGGTTTTCAAAAAAGAAGGGTTGAAAGATGATTGGTGATTAGTGATGTTTTGGGAAAAATGGGTTTTCGTTTATCTTGCTTTGGGGAAAAATCCTTCGTTTGTTTTGAAATTCAATTTTGTAGAAAACGTTTTCCCGATTTATTACTTAAAGACCTCGAAACCTAAACTTTGAGATCAGCGACAGAGTCGCCACCCGGATCAGCTCATCCGGGAAATTCCGGTACAGCTCCCTACCGAGCGTAGACTACTGTACCTGATCTAGAGATTCAGGGTTTGGGCAACATACCTACTTAACCTCAAGCTTGTATTCGTGTATTATTTATAAAGCCATATTTATTCAATTTATTATCTTTTCTCTACCCAATTTCGTTTATCTTATTAGCGCATGCTAAAGCAGAATGCAGAAAATAAATTGCAGGAAATTAAACCATCCACACAAATTATACAAAAGAATAGTAAAGGCCGATTATACAACCCAATCGAATAAAATATAAAAAAATCTCGTCCTCATATTACAATCGCCTAAGTACACGAGGGTCTAAAAAATTTACAAACGCTTAAAATACACGAATTAATCTATTAAATACAACATAAATAAAAATAAATGCTGCAAAACAGATTGGTTAGCACAATTTATATTATAAGCACTGATAGGACTCAAATCAGGACAGAATTGGGATTTCTAGGATCAGGGGCATGCACTTAGGGGGTAACCGGGTCGACCCAACCAGTCGGACCGGTTGGACCTTAAAAATGGTTTTGAAACGTCCTGTGGATTTTTGTGTTGGAAAATAATTTTTGGAAATCATTTGGCTCGGTTTCATGCAAATTTCCATTTTTGTGGGTCTGTTATCCTGAAACTCTAACTCAGCATCCATGTAGGGTCCAAAATGCAATAAACACACCAAAAACATTTGTAAAATCATTTTTTTACTTGTTTTCAATATTCCCCGAGAATTTGGTAAGATTCGGGGGTCTGCTAATGCTGAACTGTGGATCTGATTTGGATAAAACAACCCCGAAACTCAAGAAATAAACCCGGGAAACATTAAAAACCCTAATATCCATATGTATAGAAATTTGAAAACCAAAATATTACAACATACAGATGGATTTGGACCGAAAATGATCGCAGCAGAATGTTGAAAATGGAAAACAGGCTGTTTTCGGCCGATCGGGATAGACCAGAAATCTGTCCCTGAGGAACAGAGCCGGGCGAGTCTTGGGTTAGAGCCGGCCGGCTCTGTTCATCACTAACACAGCCGTACGGCTGTGATGGGCAGCACAGTTTTCAGATTTTTTTCAAAATGAAAGAAAACGCACAGAAAATAAATGCAAACAGGTTTTAGGGCCTCTCAGAGTTTACCTTGATTGTTGCTTGGATGCTTGGAGCGTCAAGAAGCGGATTGAAAACTAGGAATGTGTCCTGGAGACTCAACCGGCCGAATCCCTCAACGGTCCAAAATGATCCGAAACCAAGCTAAAATGATCTCAAATCAAAGAGTAAAGGTTGCAGAATTTGTTAACAATGTTTTGAGATTGATTTAGGGTTTTGATGAAAGTGTTTGTGGGATCTCTCTTGGTTTCTTTCTCTCTTTTTTTTTTCTCTCTGTGTTTCTATGCTTTTCTTTTTTTTTTTTTTGTTTTGTTTTCTTTCTCTGAGAACCGAAAACCCAAAAATCCAAAAGTCTCTTCCTTTTTTCTGATTTTCTCTCTTTTATATCACTCTCTCTCACTCATTTCGCCCAATCAATTCAGCCGTCTGATCCTCTGAAATCCTGGGCCAATTTTTGTCTGTCAAGCCAAGTTGCTCTTTCCAGAGCAACTTGTTTTGACCACTAGAGCCGTATGGCTCTAGTTAGAGCTGGCCGGCTCTAGTTCAAAAACCAGAGCTGCCCGGTTCTAACGAGAATTAGTGCAAAATTTCAAAAGTCGGACGTGCAGACCAAACCCTAGAAATGATTCGGGAGACCTTTTCGGGGCTTCAGACCATAGATAGCTTGGCTTTCAGGACGTTTGAGATTCTCCGGGCAACATTCCAGTCGCTTTCAAGTCCCCGTTCGAGTCCGTCCGGTCCACAGGTAACTAAGTAATTCTCATCACCGAGGTAGGGAGAAAAATCCGTGCTCACAGATACCCATCTCGAAAAATCTCATGCTTGATGAGAGGAAAGAAAATTACAAAAGTACCATAAAAGTACATGGGAATCTTTGCTTGACCATACAAGGTGGCAAAGAAATACTGAACACCAAGCTCTAAAGGATTCGGAGACAAAATCAACCAAGCAGGAGTTCTGTAGACTGGAATAGGCATCGATCCATGGTCGCAACCGTCAACTACTTCTCAAAGTGGGTAGAAGCGGAGTCATATATATATGAATGTCATAAAAAAAAGTGCTATTATGTCATGACTGTGATGGAGTACAATTCCTAGGGGAAATAACACAGTGCTCTAAAATAAAGGGTTAGACATCATAGACAATCTCCGTATCTCTCACAAGACAATGGGCCGATGAAAGCGGCTCACAAGATTCCATTCAAACGACAACCATCTACAGAGGATAGGCTGATATGCTATCATTTGTCTTACAAGGATACAAAACTAGCACCGGAATACTCGCTAGACAAACACTGTACTTATTAGCCTACAGGATGGAAGCGGTTCCACCAGGGGAGACAGAGACCAAGTCGTCGGCCCTATCAACCCAGACAAGCCCAGGCACTGTTACGTGTAAAAAAAAAGGAGTCTGATGGGTCGAAAACCGAAAAGGTGATCCATGCAAAAGTTAGGACAGAGAGGCGAGGACTATCAACTGGAAAATCTACAAAGACCAGTCGGTGGCAGGCATAGGTCCAGTCGAGACGGATACCATTATTGATTTTGTTCTTAGTTTCATTTCATCTTTGATATGCATTGTGCTAAAACATTATAAATGAGTGAATGAATTCGTACGGATGTGCACATTTTCTTTTTACATGCATCTCACTTAAAAAAAAAGACCCTAATGGATCAAAAACTGAAGAGGCGGTCCATGTAAAAATTAGGACAGTCCGATAGATTGAAAACCCAAAAGGGTAGTCCATGCAAAAATTAGGACACAAAATAAAGTCTGCTGAGTTGAAAACACAAAGGGGCAATTCAGGCAAAAGTAAAGACATTCTGATAGGCCGAAAACCCAAAAAGGCGGCCTATTCAAAAGTCAGGACATAAAAAAAAGAAAAATAAAAGTCATACAGTAGAAACAAGCTTAGGTAACCCTAATCCTCTAAAGACTGTGGCACCTCTAAGTCAGCACCTCAAGTCCACGTCTCGTGAGGCAAGCAACCAGGATGCATCCACTGATACTGCACATGTCGAGGCCACTGTGGTCTAAATACTCTACACTCGGTGGTGCACAAAGATCAAAGGACCCCTCAGCAGCTGACCATACCATCCGCACAGCTGAGCGGGAGAGTAGAAATGTCACGTGGGTCAATCCAAGCAGTTGGATACCTCCAGCCCAAGTCTTAGTTGCCACATCAGAAATATCCCATTAGGGGCAGACCCACCTGGGCCTCCAAATCATCCACCCGATCTATGAATGTCTGACTCATGATCTCTAACTCGGTGACCTATCGACACAACTGGTCAACCTTCACCCTCGAGCGAGCAGACTCTCGGCATTCAATCCCAATCACCGTTTGCACCAAGCAAATCATAAAAAGCACTATAATCATATGCATATACATCCAGGACATGCACATACACATACACTCAAAACATGCACACACACATGCATACATGGATCAATATGTACTCAAGTACAGGCACATGCTGTCATCATCAGGCTGTCTCGAGCCATGAGTACTCTTAAAGCAGAAATAACCTGACACTGAGGCATCCTCAAATCCCAAGGTATTCCTTATCTTTTACAAGTATCCAGGGGTAAAACAATTAAGCTGTATTTATTCTTGATCGAAGGGGTAAAAATTTTTTGTTTCCAAAATTATCGATCAAGGAATAAATACGCACTCCCGATCCAATTTCAATGGTATTGCTTTACCACAGAGAGCCAATTTCAATGGTATTTCTCCACCACAGAGAGCCGACTTCAATGGTATTGCTCTACCTGTGAGCAGACGATGCGTTTTCGACGGGACGCGGGACTCCCTTTAGGAATGGGCGCCACGATCTCGGGCGGGCTCCTCCCTCGAGTGAGGTTTTTATGAATGGAAAATCGCGTTTTGAAAAATAAATGGAATTAAATCTTAAAAGAACCGAGACCTAAGTCTCGATGAATATTGTAGAGTCGCCACCCGGCTCAGCTTAACCGGGAAATTCTTAAGGTAGCTGAACCGGACGAACGGCCGCTACACTATCCAGAGATTCGGGTCCGGACAAGTCCCTTATTTCTTGTCTAATTAAAATAAATATTGCCAATGTTCTCAAATGGTATTTCAAAATCTAAAGTCCATTTTATTGAATATAAAAGGCATACAGCGTGCATACAAAATATTTAATACAAAAATAAGGAAAAGAAATAAATATTAATTGGCTTACAACCAAATCGAATGGAAAAATAAAAACTCTCACCTCACTTATACAATCGCCTATATACACGAGAATCTAGAAAAATACAACCGCCTAGGATACACGATTAATTCTATTAAAATACATCAAAAATAAAAATAAAAGAAATTAAAAACTGCAAAACAGAAGGTTAGCACAATTTATATGGCTCGCCACAATTAGGACTCAAATAGACAGAAATGGGAAATCGAGAATTGGGGGCATACATTTAAGGGATAACCGGGTTGGCTCGGCTAGCCGGCCCGATTAGACCTGGAAAACATTTTGAAACGTCCCTGTATTTTTCGTTTTTTGGGAAAATCATTTTGAAAACAATTTTTTTTTTCGGTTTACATGCATTTATTATTATTTTTTTTATATTTAAAGTGGGTCGGTTTTCGGGAGAACCGGGTCTCCGTCGTTGAATTGTTCTAAATGCAAATTTACCAGAAAATTGAATCTATGGTCGTGATGCACACAACAAAATTCATTTTGATGATTTTTGGGGTTTTCTAATTTTTTTGGGATTTTTTAAGGATAAAAGCTGAAATTCTGATTCTGGAACAAGGATTACAGTCGTATGACTGTAGTTTACAGTCGTGCGACAGTAATCAGTTCAGGGTCAGAATTTCGCCAAAAAATTCCTTTTTAAATCAAAACTGAAGAAAGTCAACTGGAAATTAAGAATAGTCGTACGACTGTATATACAGTCGTACGACTGTTCATGAAAACCAAGAACAGTCGTACGACTGTTCGTAATTTCCAGAAACAGAAATACAAAAATACAGCAGAAAACGCACAAAATTCACTTCGAACACCCAGAAAGCGAGAAAAAGTGTAAGGAAAAGAAGTGTCTACCTTTTTAGAAGCTAATCCAAGTCATTTTGACCCCTGGCATCGCTCCGATCCCAACAAATTCGCACTTTTTCCTTTGGAGTTGAAGTTGAGAACTTTTTGTACAAAAATCCGAATTGCAAGGGACTCTGATGATTTAAGTCCGGATTCTTGATTTGGTTGTGAAGTTAATTGATTAACCTAGGGATTTCTAACAAGTTTTAGCCTTAATTTCGAGAATTAAAGAAAATGAAAGAGGAAGAAATGAGCTTTTGTGGTTTTCTTCTTTCTCTCCTTTCTCTTTCTCTCTCTAAATCCCTTTTTCACCAGAAATCCAATCCTCTCCTCCTTTCTCCCTTTTCTTCTCCTTTTATCTCTCTGATTTTTCGCTTGCTTGCTGCAACAACGGAGCAATTAATGCTCCCTCTCTCTCTCCTCCATTTTCTACTGCAGAGGTATGGGCTTCTGCAATTTTTTCGACATTACAGTCGTACGACTGTAATTATAGTCGTACGACCAGAAACTTTTTTTTTTTTCTTTTAAGTATAGAAAACTCCGGCGCTTACAGCTGCCCCTCGCGTGATCAAATTCGACATCTAGCTCCAGGTCTATAATACCTGTGATGATGAATTTGAGAGCGTGAATTAAAGCACCGCGAACACTAGAACGAATCTTCTGATGAGATAGGCCGATACCGGGGTCTAGGTTACCCGAGGCGATGTTGGGGAGGAAATAAGCCGATATCAGGTCTAGGTTACCCGAGGCGAAGGAGTGGGTGAATTGCGGTTTAGCCGATACCGGGTATAGGTTACCCGGGGTGGACTTGATGAAGAAATTGGCCGATACCGGGTCTAGGTTACCCGAGGCGAGCTTGAGGAAAAAATTCACCGATACCGGTCTAGGTTACCAGAGGCAAGTTGATGAAGAGATTAGCCGATACCGGGTCTAGGTTACCCGAGGCGAGTTGATGAAGAAATTGGCCGATACCGGGTCTAGGTTACCCGAGGCCAGTTGACAAAGAAATTGGCCGATACCGGGTCTAGGTTACCCGAGGCGAGCTTTGCTGGGGAAATAGATGAAGCTGATCTGGGCCGATACCGAGTTTACATTACTCAAGGCGGATCTGCTGGGGAACTTGGATGATGGAGCGAATCTGGGCCGATACCGAGTTTGCATTACTCGAGGCGAACTCGCTGGGGAGAGTTGAGATAATGGAGCAGACCTGGGCCGATACCGAGTTTACATTACTCGAGGCGGATCTGCTGACTTGCTAAGGATATTAAGCTGGGGATGAATTCCTGCATTTAAAATGGCAAGTCTTCATTCCTTGATCGAGAGATTTTTAAACAAAAATTTTTGCCCCTTTGATCAAGAAGGAAGACTAGCCAGGGGTAAGTAATTGATATATGCAATGTATGGATGCATGATGATGTATATGTACATGTATGTATTTTCTGTTATTGGATGTTTTTGTCTTCCGCTGGGGAGATATGTTGTGCCCCTGGTTGATTTTGCTTTTCTTGGGGCATTGTTTGGTGATTATCGAAGGGGTGAGGTGAGCGCTGGGGAAATGATCGTAGTATCCCTTATAGAGATTCCGCTGGGGAAGAGTGTAGTGACTTGATTGGTGAAATAATTATGGTGTTCTTCATGTAGATTCTGCTGGGGAATAGTAGGAGAAACTTTGTTGGGGAATGATGTGACGAATTCTGTGTGGAGTACTAAGGACGTTCTGCTTCCCCTGCTTTGTGGGGAAGTTATGAGTTTGTAAGTGCTTTAATTTTTGCCTGGATTGCCCAACTCGGGTTTTCAGCCCAGCGAGCCGCTCTAACTTTTGCCTAAGGCGCCTTTTCGGTTTTCACCTTAGCGAGCTTTTCATATGCCCCTAACTTTTGCCTAAACTGCCCGATATGGGTTTTCAGCTTAGCGGGCCGCTCTAATTTTTGCCTGAGGTGCCTTTTCGGTTTTCACCTCAGCGAGCCCCCTTTTTTTTTTTTTTTTTTTTTTTAGATTTGACTAAAATGGTGTTGTGATCCTTTATTGCTCGTTTGGGAAGATGAACTGGACTTTAGAGGATGATAAGAGATTTAAAATTGCATGTATTTAATACATTTTCATTTGTCAAATAATGCGATGATATTGAGCAGTTGAATGCAAAGTGCTTTCTTTGAATGTGTGTTTATGCAAGACAACTTTGTTTGTGCATTTGTCATAACCATGCAAATATATTTAAACAAACACTTCACTTTATTGATGAAGTCAAAATGATTACATTTGAAACAAGTTGGTTCCTAAGTGATACACATTTCACATTATGCCAGAATCCGTCACCAGTCGTCCTTTTCAGGTTTTCCGACTGATTATTTTCTCTCGTGTCTTAACTTTTGCCTAGACCGCCCTTGTCGAGTTTTCAGCCTTGCAGACCTCTCCTTTTTTTTATACATGATAAAGCTTTAGCCTATCTTGGTTGATCAGGTTGGTGAACTCGTTTCCATCCATGTCCATGATGCTGACAGCACCCTTTGATAATACCTTCTTTACCACATAGGGTCCTTCCCAGTTAGGTTTGAACTTGCCCCTAACATCGACATTGGAAGGCCTTAGCTGCTTTAGAACCAAGTCAGCCGTTTGGAATACTTCACATTTCGATTATATGCTCTGGCCATCCTGCGCTGGTACATCTGAAGATGATCTAGCGCCCTTAATCGCCTTTCATCTAGCGCTACCAACTGTTCATACCTAGCTTGAACCCATTCAGTCTCTGGTAACTGAGCCTCCAAGGCAACTTTAAGTGATCTAAGTTCTATCTCCACTGGCAATACTGCTTCCATTCCATATACCAAGGCATAAGGAGTTTCTCCTGTCGGCGTTCTGACACTGGTTCTGTAATCCCAAAGAGCATAAGGCAGTTTATCGGCCCAATCCCTGTAAGTGGTTACCATCTTTGATAAGATCTTCTTTATTGCCTTGTTAGCTGCTTCCACTGCACCGTTAGCCTGAGGCCTATATGGAGAAGACTTATGGTGTTCAATTCCATGCTCTGCAAATAGCTCAGCTATTGCCCCTTGAAACTGTACTCCATTGTCAGTTACTATGTGGTGAGGAATCCCATACCGAGTGAAGATGTTCTTCTGGATGAACTTGACCATGTGCTTGGCTGTCACCTTGATGAAGGATTCTGCTTCGACCCATTTGGAGAAGTATTCAACCGCTACAACTATGAATCTGTGCCCATTAGATGCAGCTGGATGAATTTCACCAATCATATCTATCCCCCATGCTAAAAACGGCCAAGGAGACGCTAGATTCTGAAGTTCGAGTGGAGGAAGATGACTAATGTCCGCATAGATTTGACACTGATGACATCTCTTCACCTTTCTTATACAGTCTGCTTGCATTGTCATCCAGAAATAGCCTTGCCTCATGATCTTTCTGGCTATGGGAAGTCCATTCATATGTGGCCCACAGGACCCTGCACGTACCTGCTGCATTACTTTTTCTGCTTCTTGCTCTGTTAGACACCTTAAAAGGACTCCATGTGCTGTTCTTTTGTATAACTTGTCCTCAAAGATTCTGAATTGACTGGACAGCTTTCTTAATGTCAACTTATCAGCAGCACTGGCCCCTTCGGGATACTTTCCCTTCTTAACATACTGGTAGATGTCAAAGAACCATGGTTTTTCTTCAGCTGATAATTCCATCACTTCGTGCACTTCGAAGCAAGGCTGCCTGGAAGTGGCTATAACCAGGGTTGAACTTGTGTCTCCTCTGGATTTTCCCACATGGAGGACAAAGTTGCCAATGCATCAGCCATCTTATTCTCATCCCTGGGGGCATGTCTGAATTCACACTGGCCGAATAAACCTTTTCTGAATTGCAGCAGCTCCAAATAAGGTCGCAAGGCTTCTTCTTTTAGCTCCCATTAACCCTGAGCTTGCCTGATCACTAGAAGTGAGTCACCAACAATTAAGACATCATTTGCCCCTAAGGTTAATAAAGTTTCCATTCCAAACAAGCATGCTTCATATTCCGCCCCATTATTGGTTATAGGAAAAATCAGCCGTTTGGATAAAGGAATGACCTCACCATCCGATGTTGCTATAAGTACTCCGATTCTGGTGCCTTTTCTATTCACTGCCCCATCGAAGCACATGACCCATCTTTTCACTTCCACCATGGTTAACTGCTCATCAGGGAATTCTAGGCTCTCTGCATAAGTTGATTCTAGGGGCTGGTTTGCTAGAAACTCTGCCACGGCTCGCCCTTTTATGGTTTTCTTCGTGATGTACTCGATGTCAAATTCAGACAAAAGTAACAACCACCTGGACAACTTCCCAACCAATGCTAGTGCTTCATAGAGGTACTTCATTGGATCCACCTTAGCCACGACCTGTATCTTGTAGGACTGGAAATAGTGACGCAGCTTCTTGGTCAGCCAAATCATCGCTACACATGTCTTCTCCACCAATGTGTATTTGGTTTCATACTCCAACAGCTTTTTGCTGAGGTAATAGATGGGATACTCCTTCTTGCCATCTTGTTCCTGTGCTACCATTGCCCCTATAGAGGATTCTTCAACTGCCAAATACAAAATCAAAGGCTTCCCTGGAATTGGAGGACTCAACACTGGTGGCTTTACTAGGTAAGCCTTGATCTTCTTGAATGCCAGCTGACACTTGTCATCCCATACAATTGGCTGATCTTTCTTTAATAGCTTGAAAATTGGCTCATAAGTGGAAGTTAGCTTGGCTATGAAGCGGCTGACATACTGCAAGGAACCCAGGAATGATCTGACCTCCTTTTCAGTCTTTGGAGCTGGCATATCTTGGATGGCTTTGATTTTATCTGGGTCCATTTCTATACCCCTCTGGCTGACTACATGGCCCAACAGCTTCCCTGATGTGACCCCGAATATGCACTTCTTGGAGTTAAGTCGCAAATTGTACTCTCCAATGCGTGTTAAAAATTTATCCAGGATAATAGGGTGTTCCTCCCGGGTTGCTGATTTAACGAGCATATCGTCGACATACACTTCGACTTCTTTATGAATCATGTCGTGCAACAGAGTTGTGACAGCCCTCTGATAAGTGGCACTAGCATTCTTCAACCCGAAGGGCATCACTCTGTAACAGAAGGTACCCCACTCTGTGATGAACGATGTTTTCACCTTGTCGATTACATCCATCAGAATCTGGTTATACCCCGAAAAGCCATCCATGAAGGAGTACATTGCCGCTTTTGCTGCGCTATCAACTAGGACGTCAATATGTGGCAGTGGAAAGTTATCTTTTGGGCATGCTTTATTCAAGTCCCTGTAGTCAACACATACTCTAACCCTTCCATCCTTTTTAGGTACGGGGACAATGTTGGCTAGCCATTCCGTATACTCCACCACTTCGAGAAACCTGGCATCTATCTGTTTGGCCACTTCTTCCTTCACCAGTGTCGCCCATTCCGGCCTTAGTCTTCTCAACTTCTGCTTTACCGGTCTGAACTTGGGGTCTGTCGGGATTTTGTGCACTGCTATTTCTGTATCTACACCCGGCATGTCTTCATATGACCAGGCGAAAGCTTTAACATGTTTTTGGAGTATTCTTATTAATTCTCTTTCTTCCTCAGATTTTAGCTCGTGTGAAATGAGTACCATTTTAGGGTTTTCATCTGTACTTATATTGATTTCATGTAATGCAGTGTCATGTATGCTAAATATGCTTGATGGTGATTTAAATGCATGCACAAAATTATCAGGATAAACATCACACAAGTAAGCAAACTGGGATTTCATTGCATTGAACTTATCATAAAGTACATCAGTTACATTGAAAATGGAAGAAATAGATACAACAAAATCATTTTCATCCTCCACAGGCGGAGGGCCTTGTTCTTCATCAGCTTCCATCTTCCCTTCCAAAGCATCATCTAGGACTGCAGCTTTCTCTGCTTCTTTTTCGGTCGCCTGTGCCTTAGCTTTTTCCATAATCTTGGCGATTTCAGCAACCACAGAGTCTAAATTCACTTTGGCCATCAGTTCTTCATCAAATCCTTGCTTGGTCTTTCCAAAAGCTTTGTTCAATGCAGCAGTCAAAGCATCTGAGATGATTTCTGTAGTTTCAGCGCAGGCTTTCTTTTCATCTTCTTCTTCGGCCACCTCTATGGTTTCTGCTATCACCTCAGATGGTTCTCCTTTCAAAATTTCAGATTCAGCAGTTGGTTCTTCTTCCATTACAGGGGCTACTGCCTCTTCCTGGCTTTTCTCAAAATCCACAACATCTGTAAAGATCTCAACGCCAGGGTGCTCGACATTTCCAACCAGCACCGGTTCAGCTTGGCCCTTGTAAAGGCTTTCTCCCGCCTTCAGAAATGGCTTCATCATGGCCCTGCCATTCTTGCCCTTTTTCAAGTTCTTCTACTTGGATGACCCCTCTACATAACCAAGGCCGTACTGCTTTGACTTTTCCGAGTCGATCTTGAATTCCGGCACACCTTGCAAATTAATCCCAAGTCCCATTCCCGGGACAAAGTTCAGCTTGTACAGGTACCGGGATAGCCACTCCGGCATGTAATTCTCATAAAGGACCATAGGGGAATCTGTGGTTTCTTCCTCCTTAATGACAGCAATTTGGAATCCATCAAAAGGAACCACTCCTTCATCCACTGCAGCTACCATCGACTGGGCATCCGCCTCAACAGTCACAATCCTGCCATTCATAGAGAATTTAATCTTCTGATGCAATATGGAAGGAACACCTCCCAAAGGATGGAACCAGGGCCTTCCAAGCAATAGGGAGAATGTGACCGGGATATCGATCACTGTGAAGACAACCATGGACTTGATGGGTCCAACCTCCACTTCTGTTTCGAAGGTCCCTATCACTGTCCTTTTAGAATCATCATACGCCCGAAGGACTGTCGAGGACCTTTTCAACACTTCTTCATTCATGCCTAGAAATGGTAACATTTTTAGCAGGCATATATTCAGAGCCGAGCCGTCATCCACCATAACGCACGACATCACCTTGTCCATAACATAGGCTCTAATGTAAAGAGCCTTGTTATGGGCCTTTCCTTCTGCAGGTAGGTCTTTCTTAGAGAAAACAATATTAGGAGCTCCAGCATGGACTTTGTCTAGCAAGCAGCACATAACCTCTGGTGAAGCTATAGGGGAGACTTCAATTTCTGATAGCTTCTTCACTAAAGCCTCCTTATGCTCTTTGGAGGTCATAAGCAAGTGCCACAAACTGGCTTGTGCAGGGGTCTTCTTCAATTGGGAAATGACCAAGTCTTCTTTCTCGACTCTTTCCGGTGCCGAAGTACTGCTCGACCCATTCATCGGTGCTTTATCTTTTGTCTGATCTGCCGGTTGATATACCCTTCCACTTCGGGTCACGGGCTGCACTTCTTGAATTTTCAGCTTTTCAACAACTGGGAGTTTGACTGCTTCTCTTTTGTCAAATTCCTTGTACTCATCTTCGAAGTCAAGGTCATCCAGACTTATGGGTTTGATCTCCTTACACCACTCCTTCTTCTCACACTCGGGTTCCACTTCGGGTTCCCCTACCGCCACTGCCTGAATCGTAGGGTTCGCTTGCAGAACTTGGGCAAATATAAAGTTAGCCAGCAACCCCGACTGAACCATGTTAACCCACTTTTCAAATGCCGATAGTGGGTTGGTTTTAGTGCTAGGTTTAGCTGGCTCTTGCAGCTTTCCCTCTTCAATGAGCTTCTGGATAGCATCCCTTAGCTTGTAGCAGTTGTTGGTTCGGTGGCCTGTCACCACATGATAAGTGCCGAAATTATCTTTGTCGGCTTCTGATGGCTTCTCAAATGGCCTTAAGGATTGCAACAGGCCGCCATTCCTACACTTAGCAAATATCTTTGCTAAAGTAAGAGTCCAAGGCGATATGCCTTGTCCTCCAGGACCCCTATTCTGGTTGCCTTGCTGCTGATTCATAGTAGCCACTTCGACCTGCTTCACCTCTGATGATTGCCCCTGTTTGCCACTGGAACCAGAACCAGAACCACTGCCAGACCCAGCTGTTGCGGTTGATCTATACCCTGAACTATACCCTGTACTTCTTCCCCCTTTCTGACCAGCTGGCTTCTCCTCTTCCTCCCTTTCTATCTTCATGGCCATGCTATAGACCTCACTAAGCTCCTTGAAGGGATGGAATTTCATGTTGTTCTTGAAAATATCCTTGCTGCCATCAATGAGCTTCTGTATAAGCTCATCTTCATCAGGGCGGTTCTTTAGGAGGATCATCTTGTTCATCCACCTCTGGTAGTATTCGTCAAAGGGCTCATTGAATTTCTGCTTCACCCTCTCCAAGTCATACAGCTTCACCTGGATTTTGGTGTTGAAGCTGTAGTATTTGATGAAGGCTGCTGACAATACCTCCCAGTCAGATTGCTCCTCCTCTGACAGCGAGTTATACCATCCCAAAGCACCTCCCTCCAGTGTGGTGGGGAAAAGATTAATCAATTGTTGCTTTGTAGCGCCTGCTGTTAGCATAACTCGGGCATATAAATTCACATGGGCCTCCGGCGAGCCCATTCCTTTGTAAGTGGGGACTTTCGGCACTTGGAAGCCGATAGGAAATGTCTCGATGCCCCTACTGATCATGGCATCAATGTTCACCCCCTTCTTGGATTCAGCACTGATCCCGACCCCCTTTATCAACTGGGCCATGACCTCGTCTAATTCAAAACACTTTGCCTTCATCTTCTATTCCATAGCTGCTTCTATCTCCTGCAGCTTTTCCAGGCTAGCTGAAGCGTCACCACCATGTTGGGATGACTCAGCTTCTTTTTCCTTTCCGGCTCCACTACCACCGGTCTCACCAGCTTCTCTAACCACTGCCCTCATTTCTTCCTTTAACATGTCGCGGAAATCCTGCGACCTAAAGAAATCTCTCAAAACATCAGCCATACTTGGTGTCTGCTCTGCCATGTTCACTCCTTCCCCAAACTCAGAATCGCTGTCACTCTCAACTACCCTCTGTCTCCTAGCCGCCCTTGAAGCTTGGGATCTTGTCCAAGGTCGCTCCAGTGTATTCTGCTTGGGAGTAGACAGGAGGTATTAGGGCCGTGAATGAATGACGTGATGTGACATGAAAATTAAGGCATTGAGTATGCTTGAAATGAATGGAGTGGAATTATGTATGAAATGATGATATGAATGTTTTCTTTTTTATTATCTTTCTTCTTTCGAGGCATTCCAAGAACTCCCAATGTTTATGCAAAAACGTCACATGTGGGCCGTCACATGGATAGAACTTAGGCGCCTTTGGGGCACCTAATGAATTCGTGAAATGGTCGCGTGTATACCGGCACACGGATAGAGTTTTGACGCTTTGTAGGTCTATGAGATGATATGAAAGGGTCGGATGGGCCGGGCCCGCAAACAAAGTTTTGATGCTTTTGAGCACATGATATGGTGTTATGAGAAAGTCACGTGTAACATGGACACTGACAAGGATTCGGCATTCGAGGAATGCCTTTCATGATTTGGTGATGTTATGGGCCTATATGTATACTAATCGGGCACTCGGGGAGTACCTTGAATGGTGAGTTAATGTCATGAAGTGGTCGGATGTGGACCACAGTGTTATATGATGCTTATGATAGATGGGTGTGATGTCATGAAATGCATCGTGTAAATTATTACACGAAAATGGGCCTAAGGCCATTGTGGCTTTTATTAAAAGAAATGATATTGGTGGAATGGCTGAATGCAATCCGGTACATTGGCGAAACACGGGTAATTTTGGGTACCCGATATGTTATGAAACGGAATGGGATGGTTATGATAGGTGTCCTTGAAATGCCCCTTAATTTAATTTAAGTGAAATGTAGTGAATGAACATGTCACACGATATGCAAATGGCTGCACAAAAACGTAGGTTAGGATGTATGACATACATAATGATGTTATATATGCTATGTCAAAAATAAAATGCTAATCACACAAGTTTAATGTTATGGATGAAAAAGAAATCGTTAGTATGGATGACAAGCGAATGAATTAATGTTTTACACACGAAATAAAATGCAAAATGGCTGCATAAAAATGTGGGTTAGTATCACACAAAGATATTTGTGTATGGTATGTCATGTGTATGGAAAATGGTGATTATGGTATGTTATGCACGCGTTGGCGATGTGTCACGAAATGGTGAAGAACACATAGCAAGCAAAACGAATTCCCCCAACCTTATTCCTCCAACGTGGTCGGTCTCAAAAATTTCTAACCGAGTCCTAGGTGGGGTTCACTTCAATCACCAACCGGGGGTGATGAAGGCACGATTTTATTATTATTCACACAATTATTTTGGTATCCTAAGGGAATCCAACTAGAGCTGCCTATATGGGTTCGGTCCAAGTCGGGTTAAAAATCAAGGTTCCCATAGTAAAATATACCCCTCACTTCTCCCCTCTCAAGGGTCCGAACGAAGGGGTTCGTACAAGGCTATGGGTTGTGTTTCGTATCCGTGCCCCTAAGACCATGAGGAACAAAGGCGACACTTCAACAATCCACCGGGCTATAAAAGGATACCTAAACTAATGCAAAAATGGCTAACTAAAGTGCAAATAAAATACCAAAAGAGAATCATCCACCTTATTTTAATTAGACACTTTTCAGGGCATGTCAAATTCTTTTAAGTTTTTAAGAAAAATTTTTTAAGAACACCCCAGCGGAGTCGCCACTGTGAGAGGACGACGCGTTTTCGATGGGACGCGGGACTCCCTTTCGGAATGGGGGTGCCACGATCTCGGGCGGGCCCCTCCCTCGCGTGGGGTTTTTGAGAAAGGAAATCCGGGTTTTGGAAAAAATAAATAGAATTAGTGCATAAAAGAACCGAGACCTAAGTCTCGATGAATATTCTAGAGTCGCCACCCGGCTCAGCTCAACCGAGAAATTCTTAAGGTAGCTGAACCGGACGAACGGCCGCTACACTATCCAGAGATTCGGGTCCGGACAAGTCCCTTATTTCGTGTCGAATTAAAATAAATATTGCCAATGTTCTCAAATGGTATTTCAAAATCTAAAATCCATTTTATTGAATATAAAAGGCATACAGCGCGCATACAAAATATTTAATACAAAAATAAGGAAAAGAAATAAATATTAATTAGCTTACAACCAAATCAAATGGAAAAATAAAAACTCTCACGTCACTTATACAATTGCCTATATACACGAGAATCTAGAAAAATACAACCGCCTAGGATACACGATTAATTCTATTAAAATACATCAAAAATAAAAATAAAAGAAATTAAAACCTGCAAAACAGAAGGTTAGCACAATTTATACGGCTCGCCACAATTATGACTCAAATAGACAGAAATGGGAAATCAAGAATTGGGGGCTTGCATTTAGGGGATAACCGGGTTGGCTCGGCTTGTAACGCCCCAGATATAAGTTGACTTAGTTATGTTGTGATGTGTGCATATGAGTGAGCATTTTTGCATTTAACCGATGTTTTGTATGCTTATAACAATTCGTAGGCTTTGGCCTAATGGTAGAGAGAGATGTGTTTAATAACTAGAGGTCTAGAGTTCGAACCCAACTTAGCTTAATTTAGTTATTTTCTTTAGGATTTATATTTTTGGTTTGGGAGACATAAAATCCCATAAAATCCGAAATTTACTATTTTATATATCCCTTTTATTTAGTTTGACCAATTCAAATCAGAAACTACCAACTTAGTGGAGCAAATCTCTCCCACTTACCTTTCCTTCATCAAATCAACTTCTATTTCCTATTTAACACTACAAATTTCGAAATTTCCTCTAACCCTAGCCGAACTTTATTCTTTCTCTTCCTCTCTCTTTCACTCAAACCAGCCTTGCATCATTCTTGTGAATTCCGAAATTCCATTGTCTCAGTTGAGGAAATCATTCATCTTTCTGAAGGTAAGGAATCCCAATCGGTTTTATTCCATCTTTTAACTCCTTAGAAACTTGCTAAGAACTTTGTTCTTTTCTGTAATTTTCTGAAGTTTCTTCTCTTTGGGAATCATCGGATTAAGTTCGTGACCTAAATCGAGGAGCACCCTCTCCTAATTTCTGTTTTTACTCTAGTGACCGACCTCACTGCAATCGAGGTAACAAACAAACTCTAATATCGATTTAAAGCTTTCATAGATTGCATGATAGGTTCCTATTGATTGCATGGTGAGATAATAATCTTGTATATTGAAATTTAAGCATGTATGTTACTGGTATAAAATGGTGATAATTAGGTTAAGGGTTGAAAGAAATATGTATATGCATGTTAGGAATGGTTTTATGCTGGAACTGCTAAATTTCAGATTGTATAGGTTGTGGTAATTTTAGCTTTATTTTCGTTATATAACTCCGAATGGCATGATTCAACTTTCTGTGTTTTTCTGAGACATAAATGTACAAGGTTGTTTTATACTATTTTGGCAAATTCCGTGAGTAAAGTGCTCATATTCCCTATTGAAACTGCCTTATGTGCATTGTGCCGATTTTTCTTGAACTGCTGAATTTCAGATTGTACAGGTTGTGATAATTTTAGCTTTATTTTCGTTATATAACTCCGATTGGCATGATTCAACTTTCTGTGTTTTCCTGAGACATAAATGTACAAGGTTGTTTTATACTATTTTGGCAAATTCCGTGAGTAAAGTGCTCATATTCCCTATTGAAACTGCCTTATGTGCATTGTGCCGATTTTTCTTGAACTGCTGAATTTCAGATTGTACAGGTTGTGATAATTTTAGCTTTATTTTCGTTATATAACTCCGATTGGCATGATTCAACTTTCTGTGTTTTCCTGAGACATAAATGTACAAGGTTGTTTTATACTATTTTGGCAAATTCCGTGAGTAAAGTGCTCATATTCCCTATTGAAACTGCCTTATGTGCATTGTGCCGATTTTTCTTGAACTGCTGAATTTCAGATTGTACAGGTTGTGATAATTTTAGCTTTATTTTCGTTATATAACTCCGATTGGCATGATTCAACTTTCTGTGTTTTCCTGAGACATAAATGTACAAGGTTGTTTTATACTATTTTGGCAAATTCTGTGAGTAAAGTGCTCGTATTCCCTGTTGAAACTGCCTTATGTGCACTGTGCCGATTTCCTGGAACTGCTGAATTTCAGTTTGTACAGTTTGTGTTGATTTTGGCTTTATTTTCTCTCTGTAGCTCCGTTTGCCATGAAACAAAATTCTATGTATTCCTGAAATTCTGATGTTCAATGTTGCTTTATATTATTTTTGCTAAATCAGTGAGTAACACATCTGTTTTATCTGTTGAAGTCAGACTATGTGCAGTGGTCTGAAGTGAATTTACAGATTGCATGTTTTTAGTGTTTCCTTAATATCTTTTGCTATAGGAATCCGAATTGCATGATTTAAGTTGGCCTGTGTTCCTGAGATGTAAGGCTAAATTTTCCTTTGTATTGCCATGCTGAATTCTGAGTCTAACCTACTGGAATATTATGTGCAAGTTGAGGCATGAACTATGAATTCTGCAATTGTCACCTTAGGCCTGAATTTATTTTTAATGTGTGTAAAGCATAATTTGATTCTAGAAATTTTATGCTAGAACTCATGACATGAAATATAATAATTACAAATATGATTTGGTAAATTAATACATGTTGGAATTATGAAATTGAGTTTGTGGTAAGTCCTATTTTAATGGCACCTTGTGTTTATTGATGTATTGTGCTATGTTTTGGGAATAAGACCTATTTTAATGGCACCCTTTTGATATTGGTATGATTATAGTAATTAATTTGAGTTGTGGTGATTTATACAGCTGTGCTTTGGTTAGTTTGGCAAAGTGTTTACCATGTTTGATTGGTAGGCACTAGGACAGCAACCCAAATTCCGAGGTAAGCCCTAGGTTCATGGCACTCGGTGATGTAAGACCTATGTTAATGGCATTATGATGTAAGACCTATGTTCCTGGCATTCTGAGGTAAATCCTAGGTTCATGGTACTCAATGTGTTAAGGAGGTAAGCCCTAGGTTCATGGCTCTCCGCAGAGGTAAGCCCTAGGTTCATGGCACTCTGCAGCGTCTGCTGCCAAACTCCCTATAAGCACAAGTGTATAGGTTAATGCAATGAGTTGTACGCATATACATAAGTTGATGTTAATCAACGGTTAAGAATGTAATTGCATGTTAATGTTGATTACAATGTGATTTTGATGCTTGGCTGTGATAGTGAGGTTTGTGAGCTATCTTGCGACTTTGGAATTTGTGTATTAGGAAACTAATAATGGTTATTGTGTAAATGAAATAATTTCATGTTCATGATACAATTCCTTGTTCTAAACGGTTGTATGCATCTAGTTTGTATGACTTGACTGGGAATTTTATTCTTTGATTGATGTTTTGCTACTTAAATGATATGATCTATGTGATATGTGTTGGAGCGGCTTGTTAAACGAGGTACGTTCCCTATTACAAGGATTGTGATCGTAAGTATGTACACTTGTATGAATGATGATTGTTGTTTATTACCCTTACGGTGCTTGATTAATTAATATAACATATATTTGTGAACTATCGTCATTTTATGCAAACTTTAAATTGATGTTTGGGATTTGTTAGTTACTCGTCACTAAGTGGCGCTGTTGATATTTTCAGATTATGCCGGTGATGATTGAATGATGCCTGACGCCCGTCCTTGGGATTGTGTGGAGGGATTGCTTTGAGTAGACATTAAATAGTTGTTATGAACATTTTAGAATTGAGATTTTCAGATTTTCTAAACTTTTAGGTTTTTGTCATTGAAGTATTACTCGTATTGAATTATTATTTATCACTTAGAATTAAATTTGGGAGTACGTATTTTATGAACACGTGTAGTATTAATCAGAGGCATAATTGGAAGTTTCTTTTATAATGATGTCCTAGACTTTATGTAATGTTTTCCGCCATTGCATGCTAAGAAAGTTAGGGATGTCACAGTTGGTATCAGAGCCCGCGTTGGTTCCAAGGCTTTGGTAGCATAAGTCACTTGGAACCAAAACTCAGAATCCTAGGATAGAGATTTGAACATAGTGTGAGGTGCATGGGTAGGTAGAACGGGTTTAATTGCTTTGGATTACTTGTTTTCTATTATTAGCTGTATGTATTATATGCTTAGACCTAACTAGAACAAAAATTTTAGAATGCCCCCACGTAGAGATTCCGTTCGCGATGATTCTCCTCAGCGACGTATGCGGCTGTTGGAAGATGCCGTGCTCGCTATGGCTCAAAGAAATCCAAATAACCAAACTGTCTTCGATCGCGTTGCTCGTCACCGACCCCCAACTTATGAAGGATCTTCCGACCCGGTGGTGCTTGAGGGATGGATCCGGGAGATAGAGAAACTCTTTGATGTGACCGACTGTCCGAACGCCGAGAAAGTCGTGATTGGAGCCTACTACTTGAAAGGCGAGGCTGATAACTGGTGGGGCATGGTTAAGGCCGAGTGCCTGGAATTGGCTGAGTTTGGATGGGGACAATTCACTGAAAGGTTGAAGAATCGTTTCTACCCAAGTGAGTTGAGGTGGCAGAAACGAGAGGAATTCCTATGCTTGACTCAAGGAAGCATGTCTGTTCAGCAGTACACCAACAAATTTACTGAACTGTCCAGATTTGCAGGTTCAGTCATCCCCACTGAAGAGGAGAAGGTGCAGTTCTATATCAAGCGGATGAGTCCCAAAGTGAGGACACATGTCCTATGTTCTGGAGCAACAACTTTCCAGAGAGCCTATGAAGTGGCTTTAGGAGTCTATGCATCCGTTCAGGATGAAGAAGCGGCTAAGCGAACCATGTTCTTAAAGAGGTCTCAGCCTACCTCATATGTTCAGCCGACTTCCAAGAAGCCCAAATTCGCTCCGGCAAAGGGAGCAGAAATGGTATGCCAAGTTCTCAAAATGTGAGTTTTGGCTAGAAGAAGTGGCATTCCTAGGCCATGTGATTACAAAAGAGGGTGTGAAGGTGGACCTAGCAAAGATCAAGGCAGTTCTTGAATGGTCCAGTCCTACTAATGCGACCGAAGTAAGAAGTTTTCTTGGTCTTGCTGGATACTACAGAAGGTTTGTGCACAACTTTTCAATTATTGCACGACCTTTGACTCAGTTGATGAAGAAGGACTGTAGGTTTCAATGGACTGTAGAATGTGAAGAAGCGTTCCAGATATTAAAAGAGAGACTTACTTCAGCCCCAGTTCTTGCATTGCCGACTGACGGAGTAGAGTATGAAGTGTTCAATGATGCTTCCAAGTACGGACTTGGGTGTGTACTTATGCAGTTGGGAAAAGTGATTGCCTATGCTTCAAGGCAATTGAGGGTTCATGAAAGGAACTACCCGACTCACGATTTGGAGTTAGCTGCGGTGGTGTTTGCTCTTAAAATTTGGCGCCATTACTTGTATGGTGTGCCGTGCAAGATATACACCGATCATAAGAGCCTCAAATATATTTTCACCCAGAAAGAACTAAACATGCGACAGAGACGTTGGTTAGAGCTTATCAAGGATTATGACTTAACCTTGGAGTATAAAGAAGGAAAGGCAAACAGAGTCGCAGATGCATTGAGTAGAAAGAGCATCCATTCGGTGAACTTCATGAAAAGACTTCCTATTGATCTTTACAAGGAGTTTAGCAAGTTGGAAATTGAAGTGGTCCCGAGAGGAGTGGTTCGGGCGAGTTTAAATGCAATCAGTGTGGAACCAGTATTGTTTGTAGAATTGAAAGAGAAGCAGTTGAGTGATCCTGTACTTCAGAAGATTCGTGCAGCGAAGGAGCAGGGTAATGCTGTAGATTTCGAGATTCTTACAGATGGGAGTATGAAATTTAAAGGCCGATGGTGTGTGCCTAATGATTCAATGTTGAAAGAGCAGATCTTAAGTGAAGCTCATTGCACTCCCTACTCTGTGCATCCGGGAGGTGCGAAATTGTACAAAGATTTGAAGATGCAGTTTTGGTGGCCTAGAATGAAGAAAGAGGTAGCTGAGTTTGTGGCCCGGTGCTTGACTTGTCAAAAGGTGAAAATTGAGCATCAGAGGCCTGGGGGATTATTGCAGCCCTTGGCTATTCCAGCATGGAAGTTTGACTCGGTTTCTATGGACTTTGTGTCGGGTTTACCAAAGGTTGCTAATGGTTTAGACACAGTGTGGGTTGTTATAGACCGTTTGACCAAGGTGGCTCGGTTTATTCCTATGAAGAAGACCTGGTCTATGGAGCAGTTAGCTGAGGCATATGCGAGTGAAGTTATAAGGCTACATGGTGTGCCCAGGGAGATTGTGTCAGATCGTGACCCACGGTTCTTGTCACATTTTTGGACATCATTGCAAGAAGCTTTGGGCACTAGGTTGAAGTTGAGTACAGCTTTTCATGCTGCTACAGATGGACAGACGGAGAGGACAATCCAAACCTTAGAGGATATGTTGCGGTCATGTGCTCTTGACTTCCAGAAATCTTGGGTGAAATGTCTGAGTTTGGTAGAGTTCTCCTATAACAATAGCTATCACGCTAGTATCCGTATGGCCCCGTATGAAGCCCTCTATGGGAGGAAATGTCGTAGTCCGACATGCTGGGACGACATTAGTGACACATTGGTGTTGGGTCCGGAATTGATTCGGGATACAGTTGAGAAGGTGAAGGTGATTCAAGCAAATATGAAGGCTGCCCAGGATCGTCAGAAGTCTTATGCAGATCTCAAGAGAAGACCTCTTACCTTCGAAGTCGGTAGCAAGGTATTGCTGAAAGTATCTCCTATGAAGGGAGTGATGAGGTTCAGCAAGAGAGGCAAGCTCAGTCCCAAGTATATTGGTCCATATGAAGTGCTTGAAAGGATTGGGGAAGTTGCATATCGGTTGGCTCTACCACCGGAATTGGCAAAAGTTCATAATGTATTCCATGTTTCACAGCTACGAAGATATGTGAGCGACCCTTCTCACGTTATTGCTGTGGATTCGGTGGAGGTGGAACCCAATTTGACATATGAGGAGAAGCCTATTCAGATCCTCGACCGTCAGGTTCGCAAACTCAGGAGAAAAGAGATACCATTGGTAAAGGTGCTTTGGCGTAGCCAGAAGTTTGAAGAGGCTACTTGGGAGCTAGAAGAGACCATGAGATCCAAATATCCGGAATTGTTTGCAACTAATCAAGGTTAGAACCTAGCTTACTCTTTTGTCCTTGAGTTTCGAGGGCGAAACTTTTTGTTAGTGGGGAGGATTGTAACGCCCCAGATATAAGTTGACTTAGTTATGTTGTGATGTGTGCATATGAGTGAGCATTTTTGCATTTAACCGATGTTTTGTATGCTTATAACAATTCGTAGGCTTTGGCCTAATGGTAGAGAGAGATGTGTTTAATAACTAGAGGTCTAGAGTTCGAACCCAACTTAGCTTAATTTAGTTATTTTCTTTAGGATTTATATTTTTGGTTTGGGAGACATAAAATCCCATAAAATCCGAAATTTACTATTTTATATATCCCTTTTATTTAGTTTGACCAATTCAAATCAGAAACTACCAACTTAGTGGAGCAAATCTCTCCCACTTACCTTTCCTTCATCAAATCAACTTCTATTTCCTATTTAACACTACAAATTTCGAAATTTCCTCTAACCCTAGCCGAACTTTATTCTTTCTCTTCCTCTCTCTTTCACTCAAACCAGCCTTGCATCATTCTTGTGAATTCCGAAATTCCATTGTCTCAGTTGAGGAAATCATTCATCTTTCTGAAGGTAAGGAATCCCAATCGGTTTTATTCCATCTTTTAACTCCTTAGAAACTTGCTAAGAACTTTGTTCTTTTCTGTAATTTTCTGAAGTTTCTTCTCTTTGGGAATCATCGGATTAAGTTCGTGACCTAAATCGAGGAGCACCCTCTCCTAATTTCTGTTTTTACTCTAGTGACCGACCTCACTGCAATCGAGGTAACAAACAAACTCTAATATCGATTTAAAGCTTTCATAGATTGCATGATAGGTTCCTATTGATTGCATGGTGAGATAATAATCTTGTATATTGAAATTTAAGCATGTATGTTACTGGTATAAAATGGTGATAATTAGGTTAAGGGTTGAAAGAAATATGTATATGCATGTTAGGAATGGTTTTATGCTGGAACTGCTAAATTTCAGATTGTATAGGTTGTGGTAATTTTAGCTTTATTTTCGTTATATAACTCCGAATGGCATGATTCAACTTTCTGTGTTTTTCTGAGACATAAATGTACAAGGTTGTTTTATACTATTTTGGCAAATTCCGTGAGTAAAGTGCTCATATTCCCTATTGAAACTGCCTTATGTGCATTGTGCCGATTTTTCTTGAACTGCTGAATTTCAGATTGTACAGGTTGTGATAATTTTAGCTTTATTTTCGTTATATAACTCCGATTGGCATGATTCAACTTTCTGTGTTTTCCTGAGACATAAATGTACAAGGTTGTTTTATACTATTTTGGCAAATTCCGTGAGTAAAGTGCTCATATTCCCTATTGAAACTGCCTTATGTGCATTGTGCCGATTTTTCTTGAACTGCTGAATTTCAGATTGTACAGGTTGTGATAATTTTAGCTTTATTTTCGTTATATAACTCCGATTGGCATGATTCAACTTTCTGTGTTTTCCTGAGACATAAATGTACAAGGTTGTTTTATACTATTTTGGCAAATTCCGTGAGTAAAGTGCTCATATTCCCTATTGAAACTGCCTTATGTGCATTGTGCCGATTTTTCTTGAACTGCTGAATTTCAGATTGTACAGGTTGTGATAATTTTAGCTTTATTTTCGTTATATAACTCCGATTGGCATGATTCAACTTTCTGTGTTTTCCTGAGACATAAATGTACAAGGTTGTTTTATACTATTTTGGCAAATTCTGTGAGTAAAGTGCTCGTATTCCCTGTTGAAACTGCCTTATGTGCACTGTGCCGATTTCCTGGAACTGCTGAATTTCAGTTTGTACAGTTTGTGTTGATTTTGGCTTTATTTTCTCTCTGTAGCTCCGTTTGCCATGAAACAAAATTCTATGTATTCCTGAAATTCTGATGTTCAATGTTGCTTTATATTATTTTTGCTAAATCAGTGAGTAACACATCTGTTTTGTCTGTTGAAGTCAGACTATGTGCAGTGGTCTGAAGTGAATTTACAGATTGCATGTTTTTAGTGTTTCCTTAATATCTTTTGCTATAGGAATCCGAATTGCATGATTTAAGTTGGCCTGTGTTCCTGAGATGTAAGGCTAAATTTTCCTTTGTATTGCCATGCTGAATTCTGAGTCTAACCTACTGGAATATTATGTGCAAGTTGAGGCATGAACTATGAATTCTGCAATTGTCACCTTAGGCCTGAATTTATTTTTAATGTGTGTAAAGCATAATTTGATTCTAGAAATTTTATGCTAGAACTCATGACATGAAATATAATAATTACAAATATGATTTGGTAAATTAATACATGTTGGAATTATGAAATTGAGTTTGTGGTAAGTCCTATTTTAATGGCACCTTGTGTTTATTGATGTATTGTGCTATGTTTTGGGAATAAGACCTATTTTAATGGCACCCTTTTGATATTGGTATGATTATAGTAATTAATTTGAGTTGTGGTGATTTATACAGCTGTGCTTTGGTTAGTTTGGCAAAGTGTTTACCATGTTTGATTGGTAGGCACTAGGACAGCAACCCAAATTCCGAGGTAAGCCCTAGGTTCATGGCACTCGGTGATGTAAGACCTATGTTAATGGCATTATGATGTAAGACCTATGTTCATGGCATTCTGAGGTAAATCCTAGGTTCATGGTACTCAATGTGTTAAGGAGGTAAGCCCTAGGTTCATGGCTCTCCGTAGAGGTAAGCCCTAGGTTCATGGCACTCTGCAGCGTCTGCTGCCAAACTCCCTATAAGCACAAGTGTATAGGTTAATGCAATGAGTTGTACGCATATACATAAGTTGATGTTAATCAACGGTTAAGAATGTAATTGCATGTTAATGTTGATTACAATGTGATTTTGATGCTTGGCTGTGATAGTGAGGTTTGTGAGCTATCTTGCGACTTTGGAATTTGTGTATTAGGAAACTAATAATGGTTATTGTGTAAATGAAATAATTTCATGTTCATGATACAATTCCTTGTTCTAAACGGTTGTATGCATCTAGTTTGTATGACTTGACTGGGAATTTTATTCTTTGATTGATGTTTTGCTACTTAAATGATATGATCTATGTGATATGTGTTGGAGCGGCTTGTTAAACGAGGTACTTTCCCTATTACAAGGATTGTGATCGTAAGTATGTACACTTGTATGAATGATGATTGTTGTTTATTACCCTTACGGTGCTTGATTAATTAATATAACATATATTTGTGAACTATCGTCATTTTATGCAAACTTTAAATTGATGTTTGGGATTTGTTAGTTACTCGTCACTAAGTGGCGCTGTTGATATTTTCAGATTATGCCGGTGATGATTGAATGATGCCTGACGCCCGTCCTTGGGATTTTATGTCTCCCAAACCAAAAATATAAATCCTAAAGAAAATAACTAAATTAAGCTAAGTTGGGTTCGAACTCTAGACCTCTAGTTATTAAACACATCTCTCTCTACCATTAGGCCAAAGCCTACGAATTGTTATAAGCATACAAAACATCGGTTAAATGCAAAAATGCTCACTCATATGCACACATCACAACATAACTAAGTCAACTTATATCTGGGGCGTTACACGGCTAGCCGGCCCGATTAGACCTGGAAAACATTTTGAAACGACCCTGTATTTTTGGTTTTGTGGGAAAATCATTTTGAAAACAATTTTTTTTCGGTTTACATGCGTTTATTATTATTTTTTTTATATTTAAAGTGGGTCGGTTTTTGGGAGAACCGGGTCTCCGTCGTTGAATTGTTCTAAATGCAAATTTACCAGAAAATTGAATCTGTGGTCGTGATGCACACAACAAAATTTATTTTGATGATTTTTGGGGTTTTCTAATTTTTTTGGGATTTTTTACGGATAAAAGCTGAAATTCTGATTCTGGAACAAGGATTACAGTCGTGCGACTGTAGTTTACAGTCGTGCGACTGTAATCAGTTCAGGGTCAGAATTTCGCCAAAAAATTCCTTTTTAAATCAAAACTGAAGAAAGTCAACTGGAAATTGAGAATAGTCGTACGACTGTATATACAGCCGTAAGACTGTTCATGAAAACCAAGAACAGTCGTACGACTGTTCTTAATTTCTAGAAACAGAAATACAAAAATATAGCAGAAAACGCACAAAATTCACTTCAAACACCCAGAAAGCGAGAAAAAGTGTAAGGAAAAGAAGTGTCTACCTTTTTAGAAGCTAATCCAAGTCGTTTTGACCCCTGGCGTCGCTCCGATCCCAACAAATTCGCACTTTTTCCTTTGGAGTTGAAGTTGAGAACTTTTTGTACAAAAATCCGAATTGCAAGGGATTCTGATGATTTAAGTCCGGATTCTTGATTTGGTTGTGAAGTTAATTGATTAACCTAGGGATTTCTAACAAGTTTTAACCTTAATTTGGAGAATTAAAGAAAATGAAAGAGGAAGAAATGAGTTTTTGTGGTTTTCTTCTTTCTCTCCTTTCTCTTTTTCTCTCTAAATCCCTTTTTCACCAGAAATCCAATCCTCTCCTCCTTTCTCCCTTTTCTTCTCCTTTTATCTCTCTGATTTTTCGCTTGCTTGCTGCAACAACGGAGCAATTAATGCTCCCTCTCTCTCTCCTCCATTTTCTGCTGTAGAGGTATGGGCTTCTGTAATTTTTTCGACATTACAGTCGTACGACTGTAATTTTTAAATTATAGTCGTACGACTGTAATTATAGTAGTACGACCATAAACTTTTTTTTTTTAAGTATAAAAAACTCCGGCGCTTACACTACCACAGAAAGCCGACTTCAATGGTATTGCTCCGCCACAGAGAGCCAACTTCAATGGTATTGCTCTACCACAGTGAGCCGATTTCAATACTATTGCTCCACCACAGAGAGTCGATTTCAATAGTATCAAGGGGTAAGATATTCAGTCCATATTCATTCTTGATCGAAGGGGCAAAAATTTTTGTTTCCAAAATCATCGATCAAGGAACGAATACGTACCCAAAACAACTTCAAAACATCAAAGGAGATAATCAAGCTTCTCAAATCACCAAAGCATTTTTGCCCCGGATACACTAATTTTGCGAGAAACACAATTACTCTTCCCTTCAGTGACACAGGCACCACTAGAGTGAAATGACCAAAATGCCTTTCTGTTAGGAACTGAACTACCGGATGGCCAAAACACTTTCCTTTTAGTGACGCAGCTATGCGGAAGATCAGATCACTAAAATATTTCTTCCCCTAGTGACACAAGCTCCACTAGAGGCGAAAAGACCAAAATACCCCATTTGTTGGTCACCAAACGACCAAATGACTAAAATACCCTTTTCATCAAAAAGGGAAACCAAATCATCAAAACTCATTCCTTTTCCTGACGTAGGCCCCACGAGAAGTCAAATGACCAAAGTACCCTTCCTTCAAAGGGTGCCGGCTGTCCAAACTATGAAAATACCAAAATACCCTTTCCTTTCGTGAACATCAAATGGCAAGGAAAATTCAATTGGGCAAAGTCCTCTACTTCGCAATGGAGTTGAAGCACGTCCCCGGAAAACCAATATAATTTGGGGAAAGTCCTCTGCTTCATAATGGAGTTGAAGCACGACCCTAGAAAACCAATACAATCTGGGCAAAGTCCTCTACTTCACGATGGATTCGAAGCACGTCCCTGGAGAACATCAAACTAATTTGGGTAAAGTCCTATGCTTCATAACTGAGTCAAAGTAAGTCCTTGAAGAATCAAATCAACTTGGGCAATACCGTTGTTTCTCAAAACAACCGAGATAAGTCCCTACAAACATAAAAGCTGGTCGACAAAGGAGGAGCCACTAGGTATGTCCTCTTCTCCTTCTCACTGTGCTCCCTATCGCGGGACCAAACTCGAACCAGGCACAAGCACCCATTCAAGTCAACTTCGGTAGCCGCGCCTCTGTACTACAGTTGTGCGGCTGTAGTCCACTACAGTCGCGTGGCTGTATTCATCAGATTTCCTTTTTGTTTTAAATCAGCATTTAATCCGGATTTTATAACCAAAATAGGAGATCTAAAAGCATAATAACCGGTATTAGGGTTAAGAGAACACGAAAAATAGGCAAAAAACAAAAAGAGAAACACATTTTCTTAGAGATTTTTAGGGTTCTTAAGAGAAGAATTAGGGAAAATAAAAAGCTTTAATCCGGAATAATCAAGAAATCTTGACATAACCTATAGAAACAATCATAATTTTGAGAGAACTAGTTTTCTAGGGGTGTTTCTAGACTATAATCATTCATTCGATTTAATTCGGGGTTCCGCTCGGGCTTCGGAGATCGCACACGGTTTTAGGTTGTTCGTGACTGCAAGGCTTTTCCCGGCATCCGAATCCATCCCTGGTGGTCCAAAACACTGGAACACAGACAAGGTATATTCTGAGAGGTCGTAAAAATCCTTTTTAATTCATTCTGGGTGCTATTTGTTGGTTTTTTGAGTTTTTTTCGAGTTTGGAAGCGATTCCGGTTACAGTCGCCCCACCTGATGATTACAGCTGTGCGGCTGTAATCTTCTGATTACAGGGGCGCGGCTGTAATCTACAGGGGAGTGGCTATAATCTTCAGGGGCAGAAGCTCTGAATGCCCTAAATTGACCGATAACGCTTCCATTTTCCAATTAAATGTGTTTTTCATGAATATTATCGGTCTAATTACATCCATGCATGATTAGATTCCTGTTTTTTGATTGATGGATGTGATTTCAAGTTTGGTAATTTCGGGTGATTAGGGATTTCCGGATTTGTTTTTATCCGTTTCGGATCCGTTTTGTTGAATTTAGTGTGTTTCTAGAAATCCCAGATCGCCCAAAATAGCTAAATTTGTAAAACGATTTTCAAAAAATGAGGAAAGAAGGCTGGAAAACATTTTGGAGCATTACAGCCACACAGTTGTAGGTGTTACAGCTACAGTCGTACGGCTGTAACCCAAACTTGTAATTTTGGATCATTTTCCTATTCAAAACTGAATTTTGGTGTGTTTACATTCTTTTTGGACCTTAGATGGATATTTAATTTAGGCCCACTCACGAACGGGACCCCTTGGTCCCAGGATATCCGACCTGCTAAAAGTTGGAAAATGCATGTAAAATGAGCCAAATGGTTTTCAAAATTGGTTTTTCATCCGTAAAACCTACAGGGCATTTCAAAAACCGTTTTTCAGGTCTAATCGGGCCGACCGATCCAGTCGACCCAGTTACCCCCCTAAATGCATGATCCGTTTCCTAGAATACCCCTATTTTGTCTTGTATAAGTCCTTGGTGTGTTTTATTTACTTGTGCTAATTGTATTTGGATGCAACTTTTATTTTTCTTTATTTTATTTTTGGATGTATTTTATAGACCAAATCGTGTATTCTAGGCAATTGTACTTTTTAGATTTTCATGTATCTAGGCGATTGTAATGGTGAGGATGAGAGCTTTTTCTTTTTATGGGTTGTATAATTTGGACTTTACTTTACTTTTCCCGCACTTTTACTTTTTTAGACCTTATTTTAGATTGAGATTTATGTCATGTGTATGAGCATTAACTAAAAATAAAAAGAAGATAAAATGAGTAGAATTAAGTGGATGTTATATTATGTTATGAAATAATAATTGAAAATAAGTGAGGAATAGTAGATGTGTTACCCGAACCTTGAATCTCTGGATTAGGTACCACGTCTACACTTGGTAGAGAGCTGTACCGGAATTTCTCGGATGAGCTGATCTGGGTGGCAACTCTGTATCTAATCTTGAAATTTAGGTTTTGATATCTTTAAGTTTAAATTGGGATTTTCGAAAAACCTATTTTCCAAAATTCACACTTACAATTAAGTTTTCTACAAAAAGGGTTTTTCCAATAAAATGAAAGACTTTCTTAAAGAAGATTAAAACCCATTTTCAAAACCATAAACACTCACACTTCGAAAAGAAAATCCCCGATTCCCGCTTCACCACGCGTTTCGTAAAAACGTCATCCGCTCACACTTGTTTCCCATATTTAATTAATAATGAATCATGTTATTAATTAACTCAAGTTGTTGGGCTCTTGGACCGAGATCCATATTTCATTAAGATATAGACAGATGAGGGCTTGGAAAAACTATACCCTAATTATTTAGGTAGGAACGCCGTCCAATCCCAACCTAGGGACTCTCGGTTTGATGTGCTTGTTGGCACTTACCCATTTGTGCTTAGGGCTAGGAGAATCCTACTACCCACGCTATGTCAAAACCTTAATCCAAGTGTCAGAGTAACCAATACTCCAACCTAATATAAAATGACGATACTCCAGTGCATCCAGCGGAAGCATGGTCTACAACTAGCCTATCCCCACTTCGAGTCGATTTTGAATGAGGGAAGCACTTTTAAACGACTTAGTAATTTCCATTTGGTTATTAGATTCATTTTAATAATGGCTTAGATGCATAGGCGGGTGAAACTGGGTTTGGATCATACATACATACATGTAAATAAATATAAAGCATAATTAAATAAGTAAAATGGACTGCTATGGGCCTATTTACAACCTAATATAATTCTAGTAAACCTATACTAGAAAATACATCAGGTAGGCCTCCTTTTCCTTCCTTCTGGGCTCACCTCTCCATTGGTCTTCTTCTTTACAAATTTTAAAATAAAATTTACATAAAAAAAGAAAACGGCGCGCAGGCCGTATTTACCCAAAAAGAAAAATTACAACCCAACTTGAATAAGGCCCAATAGCATCCAAACATACATTTAATCATACATCCATGCATCCAATACATCAATTTATAAACATGTTATAATACATGAATTTAAGACCATTTCAATTATGTCCATAGCCACTATTTTGAAATCGCTAATTTTTGGCCCATCATGGTTCTAGCCCTTAATGGGCTTTGGGCCTCCAGCCCAGGCAGATAACTGCTCCCACTTGAATTGGGAAACCATGAGTCTATATCAGCCGCCCGGGTAATCATGCCAAGAAAACTCGAACCAATTTCAATTAAACCATATTAATTTTCAAAATTAATATCTCATGATTAAAATTAATTTTTCATCCAAGAAGCCATGCGCATTTAAATTAGAGAAATTTAAACACACAAAATTTAAAACCCATTAAAACTTAAAAACTGGGCCCTAGGCCCGAATCCCGCCAAATCCAAAAACTAGGCCCAGCCTGCTGTGTTGGGATTTATCACCGGAAATCACCCGATAAAAGCGGAAGAACACGGTGATTTCCTCAAATCTGTGCCCAGGAGCAATTGATATGAAAATTGTAAAATTAAAAATTAAACAACAAAGAAAAGATTTCTCTCCTAAGATATCTCTTCTAGAGATGCTGCAGAAATCAAACTTGATTCCCTCCATATTCACGTACACGAATGGCTATCAAACCCGACCCTTGCTAGCGATGGAATCGAATGAGAGTGTGAGAGGAGGGGCTGAAATTTTTGGCTGGTTGCCTCTTCCCTTTGGCCGAATTCTCTAGGTTAAAACATGACCTAGATGGCTGAAATTTCTTACAAAAAATTTTGGCCCAATCCCTCTTAATTCTACGTGGGCTTTTCTCCTTTTCAAGCCCAGTTCAATATTAATTCTTTTGGTCCAATTAGTTATCAAACCTAATTTTTATTTAACATGTATTCTAACATATTATACCATATAATATGTTCCATACGTTTAAATTAAAATTAATTTGATCAATTAATTTCACCATGGAATTAATTTTGACATTCATAAATTTAAGATACATGTAAACCTATACATGTGATATATTTCCACCTAAGAAATAATCTCATATATTAATTCATTCAATTAATTATGAGATGGCCAATACAAATATTAATTTTTATTATTTCGATCAATCCAATTGATTCTTATAATATAATTAATATAAACCTCTCTCTCCAATGTGTATACTTTCAGACATTCAATGTGTACGATCCAGTGGGCCCATATTTATGTTGACAGTGGGCCTATGGCCCACAGACTGTAGCGGGCTCTAGCAAGCCACTGCAGCCCTAATTAAGATGGAGATGGCAGTCCAAATGAAATCATAACCCTGTAGTTTAAACTTGTATATCCCATGTCATTGATATCGGTGTCCAACACAGAGGCATGGATTAATCACCCTCTTTTGTGTGCGGACATTTACTTGATCTCGAATGTACTGAAGCTCACAAATAAGTTCCAACTTGTTTAGGTGTGGCTACACTCTTATCAATCACATTGATCAAGAGGCCGGTGATATCTTCTCAGTGGACTACTGAGTGACATATCCCTTCAGTATATCCATAGCACTGCCATGCTTAGTGACATACCCGAAGGTACCCATACTTGGCACCCTTTTACAGGCCCTTTAGGCTTACCTGTAAGCACCGAAATTTTCTATGTTTAAAAAAAAAAATCTGTCACACGACTGTAGTTATAGTTGTGCGACTGTACTTACTATCATGTGACTGTAATTGAAAAATTACAGTCGTACAATTGTAAGTGCGTAGCAGGTACATCAGCCCATACCTTAAAAATAAAAAAATGGAGATGATTTGAGGGGCAATTAATGCCCAGTTTTGAGCAGCAAGAAAGCAAAGATAAAAGGGAAAAAGAGAGGAAGAAAAGGGGCTTTTGGACTCTTGGGATTTTGGCAGATTTTAGGGAGAGAGATTGAAAGAAAGAAGAGAAAGAAAAAGGAGAGGAAAAGAAGGAAAAACCCAACAAGCATCATCTTGTTCTCCTCTTTTTCTTTTAATTTTGGTGTGATAAGTTTAAAACTTGATAGAAATCATAGGTTAACAACTTGACACATTAAATTGGATCAATTTCAGAACTCAAATCCACTAAAATCCGTGACATTTTAGAGAATTTTGGACAACTTTTGGAACCTTAACACACAAGGAAAAAGAAGCAATTTGGAGTCGATTGAGGCGTTTCCAGCGGTCAAACCAACGGTGGATCAGTGCCACAAAGGTAATTATACCTAAAACCTTCATTTTGTTGCTTTTTCTGGGTGTTTTGATGTGATTTCCTGCATAAAATTCATATTTCTTGCTTGCTGTTTTTGGGAAATAAGAACAGCCGTACGACTGTTCTTGTGACAAAGAATAATCAAACGACTGTATATATGGTCGTACGAGTGTTCTTGATTTCCCGCGGCTATTAGTTTTATTTGAAAAAATTTCGGCGATTTTCTGCCATTGGATGGATTACAGTCGCACGACTGTAATTACGGTCGTACGACTGTAGTTATAGTCGTGCAGTTGTAATTATAGCCGGACGACTGTTATTTCCGTCCAAGGGCAGAATATCCAGAATAATCCTCAAAAATTTCTAAAAATCATAAAAATTCAGAAAAATCAGAAAATCATCAAAAATGAATTTTGTTGTTTGCATCCATGACCTTAGATTTAATTTTTGATTTTATTGCATTTAGAACAATACAACGACGGAGACCCGAATGTCTCGAAAACCGACCCACCTCACATGCTAAATTAAAGTAAACCGGAAAAAGAAAGTGTTTTCAAAATGTATTTTCCCACAGAACAAAAAATACAGGGGTGTTTCAAAACTGTTTTCCACGTCTAATCGAGCCGGCTACCCTAATTACGTGCCCCCAAACTCCTTAAAATCCCATTTTGTCCAACTTGAGTCCTATTTGTGGTGTGTTATAAATTGTGCTAACCATCTGTTTTGTAACTTTTAATTTCTTTCATTTTTATTTTTATTTTTGATGTAATTAATAGATTAATCCGTGTATTTTAGGCGATTGTAATTTTTCTAGATCATTTGTGTATTTTAGGTGCTTGTAAGGTGAGGTTGAGAGTTTCTATTTTTATTCAATTGGGTTGTAATAACTTATTTATTTATTGCTTTACTTTGATTTGTGTGTACGCTGTGTGCTTTAATTTAATAAAAATGAACTTTAGAATTATAAAATACCATCTATGAACATTGGCCAAATTTTATTTTTATTAGACATGAAATAAGGGACTTGTCTAGACCTAGATCTCTAGAAAGTGTAGCGGCCTCTATCCGATTCAGTTACGCTGTAATTTCTCGGTTGAGCTGAGCCGGGTGGCGACTCCTACACTATCTATTGAGACTTAGGTCTCGGTTCTTTTATGAAGCAATTTGATTTTCCAAAAATGAATTTCCATTACAAAAACCCCATGCGAGGGAGGGTTTCCCGATTTCGAGGCTCCCTTCCGAGAGAGTCTGTACACCTAAAAAACGTCGTCCGCTCACAGTGGCGACTCCGCTGGGGACTTCTTACAAAAGTTTTCTTAAAACTTAAAAGAATTTGACAAGCCTTGAAAAATGTCTAATCAAAATAAGGTGGATGATTCTTGTATGGTATTTTATTTTGCATTCTTTAGTTAGACATTTTTGCATTAGGTTATGTATCCAATTTTTAGCTCGGTGAATTGTTGAAGTGTCGCCTATGTTCCTCTTGGTCTTAGGGGCACAGATACGAAACACCACCCATAGCCTCGTACGAACCCCTTCGTTTGGACCCTTGAGTAGGGAGAAGTGAGGAGTATAGTTTGCTATGGGAGCCTTGATTTTAACCTAACTTGGACCGAACTCATATAGGCAACCCTAGTTGGATTCCCTTAGGATACCAAAATAAATCTTATGAATGCTATAAATTATGCCTTCATCATCCCTGATTGATGATCAAAGAGAACCCCTCCTAGGACTCGGTTAGAGTTTTCCCAAAAATTGACCATGTTTGGAGGAATAAGGTTGGAGGAAAATGCTTCGTGTGCTATGTGTTTCTCGCCCTCCCATGACATACCATTATCGGCATTTCCATAAACATGACACGCCATACACATAAAGAATTTGTGTGATACTAACTCACATCTTTTGTACAGCCACTTGCATTTTATTTTTGTGTGTGAAAACATTAAATCATCCGTGTGACATTCATACTAATCCTTTCTTTTGTAGCCATAACATTATATTCGTGTGTTAGCATTTTCACAAAGCATACACAACACCATGTTTTTGTGCAGCCATTTGCATTTTTTTGTGACATAAGCATTCATGTCATCCCATCTCATTTAAATTAAGGATGTTCCGAGGTTGCCCATCACAGTTTTCATTTCATGACATAGCGGGAGTCCCAAAACTACCCGTGTTCTGCCCATGCACCGGATTGCACTCGGCCATTTCAATACCCCATGGCATTCAATATAAGGCCGCAATGGTCCTAGGTCTATTCTTATGTGACGGTTCATATGATATAGCATCATACCTATTCATCATAAGCGTCACGGTAACGCCGAAATTCTGCTTACGCATCATGGTTAACATCGGATCATTTCGTAACATTGTGAAACCATTTAAGGTACTCCCTGAGTGCCAGATTAGTACACATATAGGGGTATTTCATAATATCACCAAGTCATGCAAGGTGTTCCCCGAACGCCGAATCTGTATCCGTGTCCCCGGTTACACGTGACTCTCTTATAACATCACTTCATATCATATGCCTCAAAAGCATAAGAACTCTGTCCATGGGGCAGCCCCATCTGACCATTTCATGTCATATCATAGACCTGCAAAGTGTCGAAACCCTGTCAGTGTGTTGGCACACATGTGACCAATTCACAAAATTCACTAGATGCTCCAAAAGCACCGAACCCTTATCCGTGTGGCTGTCCATGCGTGATCTTTTGCATTATCTCTTGTTTGGCATTGGGTGTTCTTAGGATGTCTAGAAAAAATAGTAAATAGAGATCATCCTCATCATCATTTCACTCACGACATCATTTCATTCATTCATCGTAAATCACCTTTAGTATATCACCCTTCATCTCACCATTCCATTCATTCATTGTCCCTAACATTTCCCACATGATGTCAAGCAGAGTAAACTAGAGTGACCTAGGATAAGATCTCAGGCTCTGAGGGCTATTGGGGAACAAAAAGCAGTAGAAATAGAAAGTGAATCTGATTCCGGGGAAGAATTTAAGATGGCCAATCCAACACCTAGCCTTACTGATGCCCTGAAGGATTTCCTGAGATCTCAAGATTTTTGTGACATTCTGAAGGAAGACATGTGGGCTGTTGTGAGAGAAGTTGGTGAAACCGGTGCTAGTGGAGCTGGAAAGGAAAAAGAGGCTGAATCATCTCAACAAGGTGCTGATGCCTCGGCTAGTTTGGAGAAGCTACAAGAAATTAAGGCGGCTATGGAAAGGAAAATGAGGGTGAAGTATTCAAAATTGGATGAAGTTGTGGCCCAACTGAAAAAAGGGGTCAGTGTAAGTTCGGACTCTAAGAGGGGGGTTAATAGAGATACCATGATCAGCAAAGGCATTGAAACTTTTCCTATTGGCTTTCAAGTGCCGAAAGTTCCCTCTTATAAGGGAATGGGTTCACCGGAAGCCTATGTGAATCTCTATGCATGAGTCATGCTGACGGCAGGAGCCACTAAGCAATAACTTATCAATCTCTTCTCGACTACACTCGAGGGAGGAGCATTGAGCTGGTACAATTCTCTATCTGAAAAGGAGCAGTCTGACTGCGAGGTTTTATCGGTGGCTTTTATCAAATATTACAGCTTCAATACCAAGATTCAAGTGAAGCTGTACGACCTGGAAAGAGTTAAGCAGAAGTCAAACAAGCCCTTTGATGAATACTATCGAAGGTGGATGAACTAGATGATCTTGTTAAAGAATCACCCTGATGAGGATGAATTGATTCAGAAGTTGATTGATTGTAGTAGGGAAATCTTCAAGAGCAATATGAAGTTGCACTTTTTCAGTGAACTCAGCGAAGTATACGGTATGGCTATGAAAATTGAGCATGATGAGGAGGAAAAGACCGCTGGCCATAAGGGAAGCAGAAGCTCTAGGTACAACTCCGGTTATAGATCGACCACTGCAGCTGGGTCAAGCAGTGGATCCGGCTCTGGTTCTACAAGTAAGGGAGGGCAAGTTTTTGAGTTTAAGCAAGCCGGGGTTGCTGCGGTGTCACAGCAGCGAGGAAACCAAAGCAGAGGTCTGGACGGTCACGGCATATCACCTTGGGCTTTCTCCCTGGCCAAGATTTTTGCTAAGTGTAGGAATGGTGGACTGTTAAGTTCTCTCAGGCCATTCGAGAAACCAGCGGATGAAGATAAAGACAATTTATGTACTTACCACGTCATGGTAGGGCATATAACCAATAATTGTTATAAGCTGAGAGACGCCATCCAGAAGCTCATCGACGAGGGAAAACTACAAGAGCCTGCCAAACCTAGTACAAAGAATAATCCGCTGCCAACATTTGAAAGGTAGGTCAACATGGTACAGTTGGGGTTACCAGACAATTTTATCTTTGCTCAAATCCTCCAAGCAAACCCCACCGTACAGTCTGTGGTGGCCAATAATGTAGAGGTGAAGTCAGAGAGTGGGAAGCTGATAGAGCAGAAGGAAGTGAAGCCTGTGAACTTGGATGACCTGGATTCAGAGGATGAATATGAAGAGTACGGTTGTGATAAGACCATTAAGCTACCAGTTGTAGAGAAGCCAAAGGTGTCTGAAGTTCAGAATGTAACAAGAAGTGGTAGGGTCTACCAACCAGTAGTGTAGCAGAATGAGAAAACCCCAGTGACCGAATCAAGCAGTATGTCAGTGCCAAAGGAAGTAGAAAAGGAAGATCTGGTTATTTCATAACTGAAGAAAACTCCAGCCTAAGCCAGTCTATGGCATTTATTGCTGACTTCCAAGGAGCACAGAGCAGCTTTGGTAAAAAAACTCTCTGAAGTTGAAGTGTCTCCGATTGCTTCTCCGGAGGCAATGTGCTTCTTGTTGAATAAAATTCATGTAGGATCCCCTGACATTGTATTTTCAGAGAAAGATTTGTCACACGGGGGAAGGGCTCACAATAAGGCCCTTTATATTAAAGTCAACATCATGGACCGGGTTATGCCGTGTGTGATGGTAGATGATGGATCTGCCCTGAATATATGTCCCTCGAAAATGCTACCATTCCTAGGCCTAGGCAAAGAAGGTTTGAAAAAGTCTTCCACTGTGATCAGGGCCTATGATGATTCGAAACGAATAGTAATTAGAACTTTTGAAGCTGAAGTGGAGGTCGGTCCAGTCAAGTCAATGGTCATTTTCACTGTGATAGACATCCCAATCACTTTCTCCCTACTGTTGGGAAGACCATGGTTCCACCCATTAGGAGGTGTCCCTTCTACTTTGCATCAGAAACTAAAGTTCTCGATAAATGGTGAGATTGTGACTATTGAGGCGGATGCCTAATCTATGATTGCTGCTGTAGATGAAGCAGTTGTACCTTTTGGCGGGTTCCAAATTGTCATGGTCGGGGAAGAGGAAGCCACGGATGCCCCGATGCTTATTTATGAAAACTATATGCTGGAGTGGCTATCTATATATTTGCATAAGCAGAACTTTGTCGCGGGCATGGGACTCAGAATTAACTTGCAATGGGTGCCTGAGTTTAACATCAACTTGGGAAAGCCAAAACAGTTCGGGCTAGGGTATGTAGAAGAAACATCTGACTAGAAGAATCAGAGAAGGGGCAAGAACAGCAAACCTATGATGAAATCATTGATAAAGTCAGGAGAAGAACTGTACAATGGCCAAGCTGAACCAGTAAGGGTCGGGAGCATTGAATACCCGGGCTTTGAGATATTTTCTGATGTTGTGGACTTTGAGAAGAGCCGAGAAGAACCAGTAGCCCCCATAGTGGTGGAAGAGGTAATTGCTAAGTCTGTTGTTCTGAAAAATGAGTTGCCTGGAGAGATAGCAAAAGCAGTGAAGGTACCCGAGCAGAAAGCTGAAGAGAAAATCTGTGATGAATCTGTAGAGGAAATTTTCGGGGCACTGGCTGCTGCCTCAAGCAAGGCATTTGGGAAGTCTAAAGAAGGGTTCAAAGAGAAGCTGATGACTAAGGTAAACTTGGATTCTGTGGTTGCTGAGATAGCCGAGATCATGAAGAAGGCTAAGGCGCAGGTGGCTGAAATTGAGAAGACCACTATTCCTGCTGAAAAAGAAGCTAAAGTAGCTGCAGATCTGGATGATGTCCTAGAGCTGAATGAGAAAGCTGAAGAAGTGCAAGGCCCTCTGCCTATAGAGGATGAAAATGATTTTGTTTTATCTATTGCTTCCATTTTCAATGTGAATGATGTACTCTATAACAAGTTCAATGCAATGAAATCCCAGTTTGCTTACTTGTGTGATGTTTATCCTGATAATTCTGTGCATGCATTTGAATCACCATCAAGCATATTTATCATACATGACACTGTATTACATGAAATCAACATAAGTACAGATGAAAATCCCAAAATGGTATTCATTTCACATGACCTAAAACTACAGGAAGAGAGAGAATTAACAAGAATATTGCAAAAACATGTTAAAGCTTTCGCTTGGTCATACGAGGACATGCCATGTGTAGACATGGAAATAGCAGTTCACAAGATTCCAACCGACCCTAAGTTCAAGCCAGTGAAGCAAAAACTGAAAAGGTTGAGGCCATAGTGGGCTACGTTGGAGAAAGAAGAAGTGGCTAAGCAGATAAAAGCCAAGTTCCTCGAAGTAGTGGAGTATACAGAATGGCTAGCCAATATTGTCCCAGTACCTAAAAAGGATGGAAGGGTCAGAGTATGTGTCGACTACAGGGACCTGAATAAGGCATGCCTAAAAGACAACTTCCCGTTGCCTCACATCGATGTCCTGGTTGATAGTGCAGCAAAAGTAGCAATGTATTCCTTCATGGATGGGTTTTCAGGATATAATCAGATCCTGATGGACGTAATTGATAAGGTGAAGACGTCATTCATCACGGAGTGGGGCACCTTCTGCTACAGAGTAATGCCCTTAGGGTTGAAGAATGCTTGGGCCATTTATCAAAGGGCTGTCACAACTTTGCTGCATGATATGATCCACAAAGAAGTTGAAGTATATGTTGATGATATGCTTGTTAAATCAATGACCCAGGAGGAACATCCTGTTATCCTGGATGGATTTCTTACATGCATTAGAGAGTATAACTTACGGCTCAACCCTAAGAAGTGCATATTCGGAGTCACATCAGGGAAGCTACTGGGTCATGTATTCAGCCAGAGAGGGATAGAAATGGACCCGGATAAAATCAAAGCTATTCAAGACATGCTAGCTCCAAAAACAGAGAAAGAAGTCTGTTCATTCTTAGGTTCCTTACAATGTGTCAATCGCTTCATAGCACGGTTGACTTCCACTTGTGAGCCGATTTTCAAATTATTAAGAAAAGACCAGCCTATTGTATGGAACAACAGATGTCAGTTGCCATTCGAGAAAATCAAGGCTTATTTGATAAATCCACCAGTTTTGAGCCCACCAATTCCAGGGAAGCCTTTGATCTTGTATTTGGCCATCGAAGATTCCTTCGTAGGGGCAATGTTAGCACAAGAACAAGATGACAGAAAGGAGTACCTTATTACTACCTCAGCAAGAAGCTGTCGGAGTATGAAACCAAGTACACACTGGTAGAAAAGACATGTGTGGCAATTGTTGGGATTCGTCATTGGAAAAATAACGTGGCATAGCAAAAAATACACCGTTTAAAATTTCCTAGAATCCACCTATCGTGTCCAATTTCCATTGATTAGAATAAAACAGTTTGAATCAAGAGAGTTTAACTTACCAGATTCGTCTCCTCTAGAGACTGCTGCAGAATCATTTCTTGAAACTACGATATCCAAAGTCCGGTGCACGACCAACTATTGAGCGGGAACCGGTGCTAATCGAAGACGCAAAGGAATGGAGGTTTAATGCTGGGATTTTTGGCTGTTTTGGGGCTGCTATTGGTGGCTGAAATTTCCAGCAATTAATTAGAGTTGAATTAGGTTTTTCTTCCTTAAGTGTGCCCTTATATAGACACCTTGTCTAATTGGGTTTTAATTAGGTTAATTAAACCCAAGCCAACTAGGATTATAATTACATAAATAAACTTTAATTAAAAAGTTACTATGTAATTTAATTCCAGTTGGCTAAATTTAATTACCCCTAAATAAAATTAAATCACACTTAAGTTAATACAATACATGTATTTAATTTTCCTACTTAGGAAAATTATTTAATTAATTGTTCACTTTATGTAATTCAATTAATTGATAAATTAATTAATTACATTATGTAAACTTATTAATTAAATTAAATTCAACCCGATGTCAATTAATTATCTTGACACCGAATGTCAACTAATTAATTGACGCATTCCTTCCAATGTACAATTTCTATAAGTTCCAGCTCAGTTGATCTATGTGCACGATCCTATGGGTCTGTCTTTATGTTGGTAGTAGGCCCAAGGCCCACAGACTGTAAGTGGGTTCTAGCAAACCATTACAGCCCCCAATTAAGACAGAGATGCAGCAGTCTTTAGAAGACACTCACCCGGTAGTAATCTTATACTTTCCTTTGCCTAACGATATCGATATGAATAAACAAGAGACATAGTGTCCGTCATTCTCTTCTGTTGTTTATTATATTTATTGATCTTGAGTTAACTGATTAATCAAATAAGCAACCAACTTATTTGGGTATGGCCATACACTTATCAGTCCCACTCATCAAGTGGCCAATGATATCATCTCAGTGTTACCCGAGTGGCAATTCCATCACTTCATCATCAATATCAACATGTTCACCGGTCCACCCAATCATACCCTTATTTAGCATCCTTTTACAGACCTGTTAGGCGTATGTCAAAGTGAACCGGATTCCATATCGACGTTATAATGAAATCTGCTCTGAGGACAAAAGAGACCTACTCAAGAAAGACCTATGACGGGACAACCATATGGCTTTCTTGTGCGGATCGATCCAGTCCCATGTCAACGACATGTACCTATATTCATGACTGACTATACAAGTACTATGGCTAGTTAAGAACTACCATATAGTCATCGAATATACAAGTCCGTGGTTCTAGTCGTTCCCACGATTAGAACAGACCTGGGATAGGTTTTATGATTATCAATCAATGGATACTCTACTCATATTATAGCACAAGATATAAATAAAATAGATTAATTGCCTTTATTAATGTGACACAAATAATGTATTCATACAATGAAGTCTTAATGTATAATACAAAATACAAGAATCCAATGCCTTAAGAACTAGGGCACACCAACAATCTCCCACTTGCACTAGTTCCAAGTGGGCATTGCCCTAATTCCTATAGATCTGGTATGACCGTCGTGCTGTGTCTGCAGCAGCACTTTGGTCAATGGATCAGCGACATTATTCTTGGTGTCAACCCTCTGCAATGATATGTCACCTCTGTTCACGATCTTCCGTATGAGGTGAACCTTTCTAAGTACATGTTTGGATCTCTTGTATGACCGGGGCTCCTTAGCTTGTGCGATGGCCCCGTTGTTATCACAAAAACATCAACTGGGTCTAGGATAGTGGGTACTACTCCCAACTCAGTTATGAATTTCTTGATCCAAACGGTTTCCTTTGAGCTTCGTACGCAGCTATGTACTCAGCTTCCATTTTAGAGTCAGCAATGGTGGCCTGCTTTGAGGACCTTCAACTAATGGCACCACCATTCAGGAGAAAAACATAACCAGACTGTGACTGGTTCTCATCCTCATCGGTCTCAAAGCTTGCATCAGTGTAACCTGACACTACCAGCTCATCTTGACCTCCATACACTAAGAAAGCATCCTTGGTCTGATTAAGGTACTTTAGGATTGCCTTGACTGCCTTCCAGTGTACCTCACAGGGGTCCGACTGGTGCCGGCTAGTCATACTTAGTGCAAACACGACATCAGGCCTCGTACATAACATGGAGTACATGATAGATCTAATAGTAGATGCATAAGGGATCTTTTCATGTTCTCCCGGTCCTTCTTTGTTTTAGGACCATCTTTCTTACTCAACTTCAACCTATGGTGCTTAGGAAAGAATCCTTTCTTTGCCTTGTCCATGCTGAATCTTTTCAGAACATTGTCAATGTATGTGACCTGACTTAGGCCTTGAAGCCGATTGGATCTATCTCTGTAGATCCTGATCCCTAAGATCGTCTCAGCTTCACCTAAGTCCTTCATTGCGAAGCACCTACTCAACCACTGCTTAACCCCTTGCAGTGTTGGTATGTCACTTCCAATGATAAGGATGTCATCAACATACAGCACTAGGACGGTGGAACCACTCCCACTAACCATCTTATACACACAGGGCCTTTAACTTGAAACACCACTTGCAACCTATCACCTTAGCACCCGGAGGTGGTAACACCAAGTTCCATACTTGGTTATCGTGCATAGATTGCATCTCAGCCTCCATGGTTTTAGGCCATTGATCTGAGTGTGGGCTTCCAACAGTCTCCTGATAGGTCTTGGGCTCTTCTTGGTCAACGACCATAAGGTCTCCATCATCAGTCACAAGAAAGCTGTACCTCTCTGGCTGATGACATGTCCTACCATTCCTTTTAAGGTCCTGTGCAACTGGTTCTGGTTCCTCAATTTCTTGAGTAGTCAAATCGGTTCTCGAAGCATCCTCAGTAGTAGCTGCAGGAGTTTGTGAGTCTTGAACTTCTGAAAGTTCAACATTACTTCCACTGTCTCTCTTGGAAAGGAATTCGTTCTCCAAGAAGACTGCATTTCTGGCTATGAAAACTTTGTTTTCGGTCGGATCATAGAAGTAATAACCCTTAGTTTCCTTAGGGTAACCCACAAACTGGCACTTGACAGATTTGGACTCGAGTTTGCCACTTGTCAATTTCTTAACATGTGCATCGCAGTCCCAAATCTTTAAGAAGGAAACATTGGGCTTTCGGCCTTTCCATAGTTCATATGGTGTTCCCTCAACTGCCTTGCTTGGTGTATTATTGAGAATGTAAGCAGCTGTCTCTAAAGCATATCCCCAAAAGGAGACAGGGAGTGTAGCATGACTCATCATCGAGCGGACCATGTCAAGTAAGGTCCTATTCCTCCTTTCTGACACTCCATTCCACTGGGGTGCACCAGGAGGAGTGAGTTGGGATATAATCCCACACTCTCTCAAAAACGAGTCAAACTCTTGGCTCAAATATTCACCCCCTCGGTCAGACCGAAGTGCTTTTATTTTCTCGCCAAGTTGGTTTTCTACTTCATTCTTAAAGTCCTTGAACCATTGGAGAGTCTCAGACTTATGCTCCATCAGATACACGTAACCGTATCTGCTGAAGTCATCCGTGAAGGTCACGAAGTATAGAAAACCAGATCTAGCACCAGTGCTTATTGGGCCACATACATCAGAATGTATTAGCTCCAATAGCTCTGAGGCCCTTTCAGCAGTCTTGCTAAAAGGCGCCTTTGTCATCTTGCCTCTCAAACAAGATTCGCATGTGTCATAAGACTGGATGTCAAATGACCCTAGCACTCCACTAGAGTGAAGCCTAGCTATGCGCTTCTCATTTATATGGCCAAGTTGACAATGCTAGATGTAAGTAGGATTAATTTCATTTTGTTTAATCCTTTTAGTATTTATGTTATAGATTGAACTTTCACGTTTTAGATCAAGGATATATAAGCCATTTTCAAGAAATGCTGTTCCATAAATAATATTGCCACATTGCATAGAAATTCTACCATGTCCAATATTAAATACAAAACCAGAAATATCCAACAAAGAAATGGAAATAATATTCCTGCGCATCGCAGGTACAAAATAACAGTTTCTTAGTTCCAAAACAAGTCCACTAGGCATCTCCAAGAAATAATCTCCGATCTCCATGGCCTGAACCTGAGCACCATTTCCGACTCAAAGATCTACTTCTCCAGATCCTAATAATCTCCTATTTCTTAGACCCTGCTCATTTAAACAAATGTGAGATCCACATCCAGTGTCCAAGACCCAAGATGTAGAAATAGACAGATTAATCTCAACAACATAAATACCTGAAGCAGCAATTTTTCCCTTCAGTTGCTCCCTTAGCTTTGGATATGAGCTCTTCCAGTGCCCCTTCTCATGACACTCATGGCAGACATCGTCAGGAGAAGCAATCCTTGCTTTAGGTTGGGCCACCACCTTTTTGCCCTTAGCCTTGGCCTTTTGGGCCTTAGCCTTGGCCTTAGATTTGGCCTTTCCCATAGCAATGGATGTATTGCCCTTGTTCACCAGCAATACTTCAGGAGTCTTCTTAAGAGACTGCTCAGCAAGCTTGAGCATGCCATGCAGCTCAACAACCAATTTATCCAACCCTTGCATATGGTAATTCATGATAAACTGGTTGTAAGACTCAGGAAGTGACCCGAGAATAATGTCTATTGCCAAGTCTGGCGGAACTGGCGAGTCAAGGCGGGCAAGTGTATTAATGTACCCCTTCAACTTTAGCACATGAGTGCTAACAGAAGTCCCAGCTGCCATCACACTAGTGCAAAGTGCCTTAGTTGTCAGGTAACGTTCCTGACGAACCTGATCTAGGAACATCTTTTTAAGTTGATCCATCATCTCATAAGCATGCTCGTCCATAAACTGCTTCTAAAGATCAGAAGCCATGGTACCCAGCATGAGGCACGAGACATCTAGGTCATCCCTCACATGCTGATCGTACTGCTCCACCATCGTCGTGGTGATGCCTCGACCTGCCGGAGGGCTAGCTGGTAAGGGAGCATTCAGTACATACTCCTTGGACTCTTGTCTAAGAACTATTTGTAAGTTCCTAGGCTAGTCCAGGAAGTTAGTCCATGAAAGCTTCTCCTTCTCCAAGAGTGACCTAAGTGAGAGTGAGTTGTTGTTTGTTGCAGCCATTTAAATTGCTTAAGTGAAATAGGATTATCTACATGGAAGAAATCATTGCTTGAGTTAGAAATAAAGGACTTTTAAGCCAATTCAAATTAATAATCCGATTTTAATTTGTTTGTTGGTGTTGTTAATTGGCTGACTTGACCAAGATCCACAACTTATCAATGACTGGCCGAACTAGGGCTCGCTAACCAACCATTGATTCATTTGGTAGGACAACCTATCCAATCCTTCCATGAAGGACTCTTGGTTTGATGGGCTTATTGACACTTTACCCATCTGTGCTTAGGGCCCGCTCTGAGCTAATGCTACCCATGTTAAGTCAAACCACCATTCACATGTTAACCGTACCAAGTATCTTAACCCTCGACAGTCCACCGAATACTATAATATACCCAGCTAGGGCATGGCGCACATTGCAACATCAATGGGAGGAAGAGGTGTGAATGTGGGAAGCACTTTTAAGCGACTCAATTTTTTAATTTCCGGAGTATAATTAAGTGATACGGCTTAGCATGCGTAAACGCGGGTAATAATTTGGTGATCCATACATCCATATTATATGACAAATGCAATAGCATACTTAATTTAAAATAAATGAGATCCTATGGGCCTTTAATTACAACCTAATGAAAAACTAGATGTCCTATCTAATTCTTCATGGGCCGGACTGCAATCCTCCTTGGGCTCCCACGATGGGCTTGCTCCATTTGGGCCTTCCTCCAAACTTGATGCAATTACAATAATTTTGTAAAATAAAATCTATTCTAAAATTACATCAAAATAAAAAAATGGCACGCAGGCCATATTTCCCAAAATTAAATTACAACTGATAATAATTTAGGGCCCATAGAACTCAACATAACATTTCAAACAAAGTACCTGTCGTGCACATACATACCAATATGATGCATGATCATGGCATTCCAAATTATAAATATAAATGTTAAGCCGAGTTACTTAGGGTGAAATCGCCAATTTTAACAAATGTGACTAAGGCCCATAAAGGCCCAATGGATAACATCCATAAATGCAAAATCAACAATTTTGCTCCCACTTGAATTTGGGTTGTCACAAATTTAAAATTTAGCTCTCTCAAATTTAACCGGTGTCACGGTTTATTGGGCCAATTTCACAAAGTCCATATTCAATTTAATATGCAAACAATTAAATTAAATATGCATGCCAACAAAATAAAATAATTTAAATACAAATTAATTAAAAAAAATTTAATTTAATTTGCATTAGCGTCCGGGATAAAAAAATACCCGCAAAATCCAAAACCGGACTCCACCCAAAATCATTTTTTTTTCTTTTTTTTTTAAATTATTAAATCATTAAAAAAAAACATCCATCAAAATATCCAAATAAAACCCAAAACAACTCTAGATGGAGACGAATTGGGGAAAATAATCAAAGACCCCAATCCAACAATTCTAGGGTTAATCCAAAAAACAAAACAAATTGAGCAAAAACCCTAAAATCACAAACTTGAAACCCATTCTTTATTCAAGAACGCTTTCAAGAACCAATTCTAATCAATCTAATGGACAAAACCTAGGCTCTGATACCACTGTTGGGATTCGTCATTGGAAAAATAACATGGCGCAGCGGAAAATACACCGTTTAAAATTTCCTAGAATCCACCTATCGTGTCCAATTTCCATTGATTAGAATAAAACAGTTTGAATCAAGAGAGCTTAACTCACCAGATTCGTCTCCTCTAGAGACTGCTGCAGAATCGTTTCTTAAAACTGCGATCTCCAAAACCCAAAACAACTCTAGATGGACAAAACCTAGGCTCTAATGGACAAAACCTAGGCTCTGATACCACTGTTGGGATTCGTCATCTGAAAAATAACATGGCGCAGCGGAAAATACACCGTTTAAAATTTCCTAGAATCCACCTATCGTGTCCAATTTCCATTGATTAGAATAAAACAGTTTGAATCAAGAGAGCTTAACTCACCAGATTCGTCTCCTCTAGAGACTGCTGCAGAATCGTTTCTTAAAACTGCGATCTCCAAAGTCCGGTGCACGACCAACTATTGAGCGGGAACCGGTGCTAGCCAAAGACGCAAAGGAATTGAGGTTTAATGCTGGGATTTTCGGCTGTTTTGGGGCTGCTATTGGTGGCTGAAATTTCCAGCAATTAATGAGAGTTGAATTAGGTTTTTCCTCCTTAAGTGTACCCTTATATAGACACCTTGTCTAATTGGGTTTTAATTAGATTAATTAAACCCAAGCCAACTAGGATTATAATTACATAAATAAACTTTAATTAAAAAGTATATACTATGTAATTTAATTCCATTTGGCTAAATTTAATTATCCCTAAATAAAATTAAATCACACTTAAGTTAATACAATACATGTATTTAATCTTCCTACTTAGAAAAATTATTTAATTAATTGTTTACTTTATGTAATTCAATTAATTGATAAATTAATTAATTACATTATGTAAACTTATTAATTAAATTAAATTCAACCCAATGTCAATTAATTACCTTGACACCGAATGTCAACTAATTAATTAACACATTCCTTCCAATGTACATTACATGTACAATTTCTATAAGTTCCAGCTCAGTTGATCTATGTGCACGATCCTATGGGTCTGTCTTTATGTTGGAAGTAGGCGCAAGGCCCACAGACTGTAAGTGGGTTCCAGCAAACCATTACAGCCCCCAATTAAGACAGAGATGCAGCAGTCTTTAGAAGACACTTACCCGGTAGTAATCTCATACTGTCCTTTGCCTAACGATATCGATATGAATAAACAAGAGGCATGGTGTCCGTCATCCTCTTCTGTTGTTTATTATATTTCTTGATCTTGAGTTGACTGATTAATCAAATAAGCAACCAACTTATTTGGGTATGGCCATACAGTTATCAGTCCCACTCATCAAGTGGCCAATGATATCATCTCGGTGTTACCCGAGTGGCAATTCCATCAGCTCATCATCAAGATCAATGTGTTCACCGGTCCACCCAATCATACCCGTATTTAGCATCCTTTTACAGACTTGTTAGGCGTATGTCAAAGTGAATCGGATTCCATATCGACATTATAATGAAATCTGGTCTGAGGACAAAATAGACCTACTCAAGAAAGACCTATGACGGGACAACCATGTGGCTTTCTTGTGCAGATTGATCCAGTCCCATGTCAACGACATGTACCTATATTCATGACTGACTATACAAGTACTATGGCTAGATAAGAACTACCATACTGTCATCGAATATACAAGTCTGTGGTTCTATTCGCTTCCACGATTAGAACAGACCTGGGATAGGTTTTATGATTATCAATCAGTGGATACTCTACTCATATTATAGCACAAGATATAAATAAAATAGATTAATTGCCTTTATTAATGTGACACAAATAATGTATTCATACAATGAGTCTTAATGTATAATACAAAATACAAGAATCCAATGCCTTAAGAACTAGGGCACACCAACAGCAATGATTTGGCTGACTAAGAAGTTACACCATTACTTCCAGTCATACAAAGTGCAAGCCGTGGCTAAGGTGGATCCAATGAAGTATTTATATGAAGCATTGGTGTTGGTTGGGAAGTTATCTAGGTGGCTCTTACTTTTGTCAGAGTTCGACATTGAATACATCACTAAGAAAACCATCAAAGGCCAAGCCGTAGCAGAATTTCTAGCAAATCAGCCACTAGAATCAAATTACACAGAGAATTTGGAGTTCCCGGATGAACAGCTAGCCATGGTGGAAGTAAAGAGATGGGTTATGTGCTTCGATGGTGCTGTGAATAGGAAAGGTGCCAGAATTGGGGTAATCATAACGACACCAGACGGTGAAATCATTCCTTTGTCAAAAAGGTTGGATTTTCCTATAACCAACAACGGAGCTGAGTATAGAGCATGCTTATTTGGGATGGAAGCTCTATTGACACTAGGGGCAAATGATGTCTTGGTTGTTGGAGATTTGCTTTTAGTGATTAGGCAAGCCCAAGGTGAATGGGAGTTGAAAGAAGAAGCATTGCAGCCCTACTTGGATCTGCTACAGTACAAAAAAGAGCTTTTCGGCCAATGCGAATTTAGACATGTCCCCAGAGATGAGAATAAGATGGCTGATGCACTAGCAATAATGTCCTGCATGTGGGAGAATCCAGAAGTAACTCAAGTGAAACCACTGGTTATAGCAACTACCAGACAACCCTACTTTGAAGTGCACGAAGTAATGGAATTGACAGCTGAAGAAAAGTCGTGGTTCTTTGATATTTACCAGTATGTGAAGGAAGGAAAGTACCCAGAGGGAGCCAATGCTGCTGATAAGGTGTCATTAAGAAAGCTAGCCAGTCAGTTCAGAATCTTTAAAGATAGGCTATACAAAAGAACAGTAAACAGAGTTCTTCTAAGATGTTTGACAGGAAACATGAGGCAGAAACAGTGATGCAGTAGGTACATACAGGATCTTACGGGCCACATATGAATGGACTCGCTATGGCCAGGAAGATAACGAGACAGGGGTATTTCTAGATGACTATATAGGCTGATTGTATAAGGAAAGTAAGAAGATGTCACGAGTGCTAGATCTACGCTGATATCAGTCATTTACCACCATTTGAACTATAGAATTTGGCATCTCCTTGGCCATTTTCAGCATGGGGGATAGCTATGATTGGAAAAATTCATCCTGCAGCATCTAATGGGCACATATTCATAGTTGTGGCTGTTTATTACTTCTCAAAGTGGGTAGAAGTAGAATCCTTCGCTAGTGTAACGGCCAAGCAAATGGTTAAGTTTATCCAGAAGAACATTGTCGCTCAATATGGAATTCCCCACCATGTAGTGACTGATAACAGAGTGCAATTTCAAGGGGCAATAGCTAAGCTGCTTGTAGAACATGGCATTGAGCACCATAAGTCTTCTCCGTATAGGCCCTAAGCTAACGGTGCAGTGGAAGCAGCCAATAAGCCAATAAAGAAGATCTTATCAAAAATGGTAACCACCTACAGAGATTGGGCTGACAAAATTCCATATGCCCTTTGGGGTTATAGAACGAGTGTCATAACGCCAACAGGGGAAACTCCTTATGCCTTGGTATATGGTATGGAAGTAGTAGTACTAGTAGAAATAGAGCTTAAGTCACTCTGAGTCGCCTTGGAAGCTCAATTACAAGAAACTAAATGAGTTCAAGCTAGACACGAGCAGTTAGCAATGCTAGATGAAAAGCGACTAAAAGCGCTGGATCATCTGTAGATGTACGAATGCAGAATGGCTAAGGCCTATAATCGAAATGTGAAGTATCCAAGGCGGCAGTTGAAAGCGGCAGATTTGGTTCTAAAACAATTGAGGCCTTCAAATGTTGATGTTCAGGGGAAGTTCAGACCTAGCTGGGAAAGACCTTATGTTATGAAGAAAGTGCTATCCAAAGGTGGTGTCAGTATCATGGACATGGATGGAAATGAGTTCACCAATCCTATCAATCAAGACCGCTTAAAGCTTTATCATGTCTAAAAAAAAGGGGTCTGCTAGGTTGAAAACTCAAAAAGAGCTGGCTAGGCAAAAGTTAAGACACGAGAGAAAATGATCAGTCGAAAAATCCGAAAGGGATGACTGGTGACAGATTCTAGCTCTGTGTAGAGTGTATACCATTTTGGGAACCTATCTTTTCTAATGTTCTCATTTTGATTTTACCAATAAAGTGAAATGTTTGTCTAAATATATTTGTGTGGTTATGTCAAATGCATAAACAAAGTTATCTTGCTTAAACATCCATTTAAGGAAAGCGCTTTGCATTTAATTGGTTAAACATATCACGTTATTTAACAATGGAGATGTACTAAATACATACAATTTGAAATCTTTTATCATCCTCTAAATCTAATTCATCTTTCCAAAGAGCAACAATGATTGTCCAAGAACTTGGCTACTGAAGGAATCAAGTTGAGTAAAAGCTACACTGGCCCGATGAGTTGCTCATTTCATCTGCTCTCTTGGTCTGATTCTGTAAAACCTTATTTGCTACCGTCAATGGCTTCTAACAAGAAATTTGAACTCCAATGCTGCTCTATATAGCATTTTTCTGTATCATATCATCACCAGAAGGATGACGGGACAAGTAGTCATGGCACCATTTCAGTCTGTCTTCGTTCATCTTAAAAAAAAGCGCTCGCTGGGGTGAAAACCGAAAAGGTGCCTCAGGCAAAAGTTAGAGCATCTTGCTGGGATGAAAACCCACATTGGGCAACCCAGGCAAAATTTAGAGCACCTCCAAATTCATAAATCACAGGGACAAAAGGATAGAACCTCTCCACTGTTTCCCCACGGGTATCCTTACAGCATTTCCCCAGCGAGAACCTCCACATTACTCCCCATCGAAACATTTACAAGGGACACTATGATCCTTTCCCTGGTAGTTGTCATGCATCGCCAGCAGTCATCTCATTTCTTCAGCAGTCCTTATATGTTTGCAACAACAAAAAGCTTTGTGTAAAAAGTGTCTTCCACCAGCCAGGGGCAAAGCATACCTTCCCCAGCAGAAAGGAGAAACATCAATATTAAACAAACAACAAGAAGTGCATCCTTTAGGATCCATGTGCATATGCATCATCATGCATACACATACAACATACATAGAGCATTCATCCCCAGCTAGTCTTCATTCTTGATTAAAAGGGCAAAAATTTTTGTTCAAAATCTCTCGATCAAGGAATGAAGACTTGCTATTTCAAATGCAGGAATTTGTCATCAATGTCTTGGACACGGATGAATCCCAGCAAATCCGCCTCGGGTAATATAGACCCAGTATTGGCCCAGATCGACTTCATTCAAGATCCCCAGCAGATCCACCTCGGGTAATATAGACCCGGTATCGGCCCAGATCGGCTTCATTCCAGATCCCCAGCAGATTCGCCTCAGGTAACATAGACCTGGTATCGGCCCAGATCAGCTTCATTCCAGATCCCCAACAGATCCGCCTCGCGTAACATAGACCCCATATCGGCCCAGATCAGCTTCATTCTAGATCCCCAGTAGATCCGCCTCAGGTAACATAGACCCAGTATCGGCCCAGATCGGCTCCATTCTAGTTCATCATCAACCTCGCCTTGGGTAACCTAGACCCGGTATCGGCTTATTTCATCATCAACCTCGCCTCAGGTAACCTAGACCCGGTATCGGCTTATTTCGTCATCAACCTCACCTGGTATCGGCTTATTTTATCATCAACCTCGCCCCGGGTAACCTAGACCCGGTATCGGCTTATTTCATCATCAACCTCGCCTCGAGTAACCTGGACCCCGTATCGGCTTATTTCATCATCAACCTCGCCTCGGGTAACCTAGACCCTGTATCGGCTTATTTCATCATCAACCTTGCCTCGAGTAACCTAGACCCGGTATCGACTTATTTCATCATCAACCTCGCCTCGGGTAACCTAGACCCGGTATCAGCTTATTTCGTCATCAACCTCAACTCGGGTAACCTATACCTGGTATCGGCTTATTTCATCCAGTCAACCCAGTGTATCATCACAACAAAGAGGCTTTAACAAATCAGTTGCATGTTTTCTTTCTTGCGTTTACGGCGCTTTAATCCGTGCTCTCAAATTCATCACCTCAGGTATTTTAGACCTGGAGTCAGGTGTCGAATTTGATCACGCGAGGGGCAACTGTAAGCACCGAAATTTTCTAAACTTAAAAAAAAAAAAGATTTTGTCACACAATTGTAGTTACAGTCGTGTGACTGTACTTATAGTCATGCGACTGTAATTGAAAAATTACAGTCGTACGGCTGTAGGCGCGTAGCAGGTACAGCAGCCCATACCTTAAAAATAAAAAAATGGAGATGATTTGAGTGGCAATTAATGTCTAGTTTTGAGCAGCAGGAAAGCAGAGATAAAAGGGAGAAAGAGAGGAAGAAAAGGGGCTTTTGGACTCTTGGAATTTTAGCAGATTTTAGGGAGAGAGATTGAAAGAAAGAAGAGAAAGAAAAAGGAGAGGAAAAGAAGGAAAAACCCAACAAACATCATCTTTTTCTCCTCTTTTTCTTTTAATTTTGGTGTGATAAGTTTAAAACTTGATAGAAATCATAGGTTAACAACTTGACACATTAAATTGGATCAATTTCAGACCTCAAATCCATTAAAATCAATGACATTTTGGAGAATTTTGGACAACTTTTGGAACCTTAACACACGAGGAAAAAGAAGCAATTTGGAGTCGATTGAGGCATTTCTAGCGGTCAAACCAACAGTGGATCAGTGCCACAAACGTAATTATACCTAAAACCTTCATTTTGTTGCTTTTTCTGGGTGTTTTGTTGTGATTTCATGCATAAAATTCATATTTTTGGCTTGCTGTTTCTGGGAAATAAGAACAACCGTATGACTATTCTTGTGACAAAGAACAGTCGCACGACTGTATATATGGTCGTATTAGTGTTCTTGATTTCCCGCGGCTATTAGTTTTATTTGAACAGATTTCAGTGATTTTCTGCAATTGGATGGATTAAAGTCGCACGGCTATAATTACAATCATACGACGATAGTTATAGTCATATGGCTGTAATAACAGCCAGACGACTGTAATTTCGTCTAAGGGCAGAATATCCAGAATAATCATAAAAAATTTCTAAAAATCATAAAAATTCAGAAAAATCAGGAAATCATCAAAAATAAATTTTGTTGTGTTCATCCACGACCTTAGATTTAATTTTTGATGTTATTGCATTGAGAACAATACAACGACGGAGACCCGAATCTCCCGAAAACCGACCCACCTCACATGCTAAAATAAAGTAAACCGGAAAAAGAAAGTGTTTTCAAAATGTATTTTCCCACAAAATAAAAAATGCAGGGATGTTTCAAAACTTTTTTCTAGCTCTAATCAGGCCCGCTAGCCGAGCTGACCCGGTTATCCCCCAATTACATGCCCCTAAACTCCTTAAAATCCCATTCTTTCCAACTTGAGTCTTATTTGTGGTGTGCTATAAATTGTGCTAACCATCTGTTTTGCAGCTTTTAATATCTTTTATTTTTATTTTTGATGTAATTAATAGATTAATTCGTGTATTTTAGGCGATTGTAATTTTTCTAGATCATTCGTGTAATTTAGGCGCTTGTAAGGTGAGGTTGAGAGTTTCTATTTTTATTCAATTAGGTTGTAATAACTTATTTATTTATTGCTCTACTTTGATTTATGTGTACGCTGTATGCTTTAATTTAATAAAAATGAACTTTAGAATTATAAAATAACATCTATGAACATTGGCCAATTTTTATTTTGATTAGACATGAAATAAGGGACTTGTCCGGACCTAGATCTCTCGAAAGTGTAGCGGCCTTTATCCGATTCGGCTACGCTGTAATTTCCCGGTTGAGCTGAGCCGGGAGGCGACTCCTACACTATCTATCTGGACTTAGGTCTCGGTTCTTTTATGAAGCAATTGGATTTTCCAAAAATGAATTCCCATTATAAAAACCCCACGTGAGGGAGGGTTGCCCGATCTCAAGGCTCCCTTCCGAGAGGGTCCGTTCGCCTGAAAAACGTCGTCCACTCACAGTACCCTAAAGTATGCAACTTCGCATGTAGCACCATCATATGGTCTGGTCAAAGGATCCATACAAGTACTACATGAGAATCACTTGTGATACTTTACCATGTGGATTTCTCGTTTGGTGGATTTATCCAGTACTATGCCCCTTTTGCATGTACCTATTAACTTGGTTTACATCCCATGTCCAATGGCCGGTAAGACACCGCATACAACCAGGTTAATGATAGTCTCTAGTTCCATTCATTCCCATGACTAGAATAGACTACGGATCTCTCTATGGTCATATTGTTTTCCCTATCCATGGTCTTACTGCCAAGTGCATGACACTTGTTAACATGGATATGGATATGTCCATTGGATACTTCATTTAGAATACAGCACAAGATATATAATAAATGAATTAATGCCTTTATTAATGACACAAAATATGTATAATACATGAATCTAATAAATGTACAATACAAATACAAGGTCCAATGCCTCGGAACTAGGGCACATCTGATAAGGTCGGTTTCGACCTTATCTTTTAGCCAATTTCGTGGTTTGAGTGGTAGTTTTTAGAATCATTTATGTGAATGTTTGATTGGTTTTTTTTCGTATTTTGTGATTTTTATGTTTTGGTTTGATTTCTTATATTTTTAGTATTCCTCGTGTTTTTTTCGTGTTTTATGGTCCGTGGTTGTGGTGCGGTTATGTCCCTTTGTGTTTGTTTTGGACAGGCATTAGGACCTGGATCGGAAGTTGGAGCAGCGGCGGCAAAGAAGGGCTTGAAGTGCTGAAAATCAGAATGGCACGGCGTGCCACAATGGCAGCACGGCGTGCCAAGCCAACCAGCGTGCCAAGAGTTCCAGAGAAGCAGCACGACGGCGTGCCATTCCAATCAGCGTGGCGTGCCGATCCCAACTCTGCATAGCACGGCGTGCCGACTCCACCAGCACGGCGTGCCGAGGCCCGAAAATCTGCTGTTGCCCTAATTTCAGCTTTTCTTTTCTGTGGTTTTAACCTAGCCGTATAAATAGGTTATTTTCTTTGTTTTAGAGGATCTTTTTTCCCAACTTGTAGAGGTAGAGCAAAAACTTGTAGCTAGGGTTTAGCTTGACCTTTTTGTTTTCTTTGAATCTTGGAACCATCGATTGGTAGATTGCTTTGCATTGAACCTTCCCCTTTTGCAACGTTCTTAGTTTCGGCTCGGGTTCGTTAATAGAGGTACACCTCCAAGCATCTTCACACCGTCGGCATCCGGTTAATTGGATCAAGAAGGGCATAAGTTTTTCTTTTTGTCTTTTGTAATTCGATTTAGCTAGCTTTTGATTCCGCAATCGATTTTGTTTGGTTGAAAACATTGAATCTGTTACATCTTTCTTGATTAATACAGTTGAATGCAAGTTAATTTCAATCTTTATTCCTTTTCTTTATGCAATCCCTTTAGTGATAATCTAGTCTCATAAGACCTTAATCTATTAAGTTCATATTTGTGGCATTACCTAGATTGACACCTAGGCAACCATTAGTATTGACGACACTGTGGAACATACGTGCCCCTATTTTCTGAGCTTTAAGAATTAGACCGCCTCTAAACAAGGAAAACCGGCTAAGGACCTAAAAGATCTAGATACGCTAGGTTGATTTAATTGGAGGAATATAATTGAGGGTTAATTGTTGAGTTAACTTCGTCTTTTGTAGTTGATTAATTAAGCCATCCCCATCAGTCTTCATAGGTCGGTAAAACCGCCAATTGATATTCCAAATTCAAGAGCAAAGTAAGCTGGGATAGATCAACTAGGAGTAGACTAATATAGTTGTTAATATAATCAAACTTGTAAGTGGTAGATTTTGTTTTCTAGTGATGACTTTGGTGCTGGTGGAGTCGGCACGCCGTGCTATGCAGAGTTGGGATCGGCACGCCACGCTGATTGGAATGGCACGCCATCGTGCTGCTTCTCTGGAACTCTTGGCACGCTGGTTGGCTTGGCACGCCGTGCTGCCATTGTGGCACGCCGTGCCATTCTGATTTTCAGCACTTCAAGCCCTTCTTTGCCACCGCTGCTCCAACTTCCGATCCAGGTCCTAATGCCTGTCCAAAACAAACACAAAGGGACATAACCGCACCACAACCACGGACCATAAAACACGAAAAAAACACGAGGAATACTAAAAATATAAGAAATCAAACCAAAACATAAAAATCACAAAATACGAAAAAAAACCAATCAAACATTCACATAAATGATTCTAAAAACTACCACTCAAACCACGAAATTGGCTAAAAGATAAGGTCGAAACCGACCTTATCAACCACCCCACACTTAAAGTCTTGCTTGTCCTCAAGCAAACAAAACATCTCCAACTCCCGAAAACAATGAAGCAAAATTAAAGATCAAATAATCGATTTTTAAAAAAATCACAAACCACAACCTCAATTTTATCCACAAGTCAAGCATACTCAATCAATAAGGCTGTCACAAAGAATTTAACATTTAACCCCAATCTCATGCACACAAAGCAACTCAATTAACTATCAGAATATGATTTGCATCACTAAAATAGTACACTCCTAAGTCACTTCCCAATCAATCACATAGATAAAGATCAATAGGACTTTAGAATTCACACAATTTTCTTGGGGAGGAAAACAAAATTATCACGATGCATTGATCGATTCCATTTGATTGACTTTATAACTTTCGACCTTACTTGAGATGTCACTTAGCTTTTCCGAACAGATAACAAAGATGGAGCAAACACAATGCACCCGACTTACTCAACTAAGCACATTCAATCAAGCGGCTACTAGCACTATTCATAACTTCACCTTGTAAGTGAAGCCAGCGGAATAAATTTCCATTTTTCATTCTTGACTTTTTGTCAATGTTCATTAAGTACAGATAATTAGTTTCCCTTACCCCAAGGTTAATCAAAATAAAACACACAATTTGCCTATTTCATCTCTTTACTCATGCTCAATCAAAAAGAAGCTTCTTAGAGAGTATATGTCTAAAAGCGATGCATCTCAACCCCAAAGTCTATATTATTCCAAAGGTGACAATCAAATGGGGCCTCATGTTGCATTCAATGTAAACATCCCTATTAACAAGCATACTTAACCTAGAAAGATGCAAAATAAGAGGTTATATGGTTATGGTTTTTTTTTTTTTTTTTTTTTTTTAAATTAACTTTGCATAGCACGGCGTGCCGACTCCACCAGCACCAAAGTCATCACTAGAAAAGCCTCCTACTTTGGAACTCAAAACTCTACCCATGAATTTAAAATATGCTTTCTTACATCCTCCCAATGACTTACCGGTTGTTATTTCTTCTTCATTGACAGTTGAGCAAGAAGAAAAACTTATCGAGGTGTTACGGAAGCATAAGGGAGCTTTTGGATGGACGATCCATGACATTAAAGGAATTAACCCAGCATTTTGCACCCACCGGATATTCCTTGAAATTAACTTTGCTTATGAGGAGTTGGATCATTAAGTTGCAAGTGACAAACAAAAAACAAATATTATCAAACCAAAAACAACCAGAAATAACTCCACACAAAACATGCAAAAACTAAGATAAGCATACAAAACAAACAACAAATAGTGCAATGTAAAAAGAAATAAAAGAGAGAGGGAAAATCCCTTGACCCACCCCACACTTAAATTGCACTTACTTCCAAAAGTGCAAAGGAAGAAAGAGCAAAATAAAGCGGGAAAGGAAAAGGGTTACCTCACATATCGGGGCCGGGAGGAGGCGGCGGCGGATACGGCCAACCTTGATCAGCACAAAAACGAGTGGCAAATGCCTCGATATTGGCCATCCGCTGCCCAAGCATAACCTGATGGACGGTTAAGTTTTCCAGTTGTTCAACGATGCCATCTAACCGTCCTTCAACCCGCGCCATAAAATCCACGCCGACCGAGACATTTTCCGCATCCTCCTCGGCGGCCTCTGCTTCCTCAGAAGCTTCCTCCTCCTCGACCTCTATGGGAGCCTTTCCTTTACGCGAACCTCCCGCGCTCGAGGTACCTGCAGCCGTCACATTCGGGGCACAAGACAAAATGCCCTTCGAAAGCTTCTTGGGAAGAATGCTATCGAGGTGCCTATAACAAGTATTAGAATGAAAGAAACAGGCAATACAAGTGACGATGTGCCCTAACCCTAGTTCAGACTTGGACCTATTGTGGTGAAGGTAAAGGGCCTCCATGACAAAAAAACCCAAGTGCACCTTAACATTATTGTGCACATGCCACAAGAGTAACAGCTCAAAGGCATTGACCCGATTACTTTCAGTTTTCCCAGAAAAATTAAAGCATACAAACTTATGCAGCAGTTGCAAAATGGGGTCCTGGATTTGGGAAGTCTTGGCAAACCGGGGTTTGTATACCCCAGTGCCTATCAAACGCCAAAATTGCTTGGCATCCATATCTTCGGGCCATGTATAACTAGTTCCTTCTATGCCTATGCAATCCCGAAGACCATCAATGTCTAGGGAGTGTGCAACCCCAAAGAGTCGAAAGGTGATGCTCCTAAGGCCTGTATTAGGGCCAGTCTTGAAACTCAATGTGGAGTAGAACTCGAGGTTCAACTCCCTAAAAACAGGTACGCTAGTTTTTACAAACGAATACCAACCTATACTATGCAGTTTAGCACATAAAGCATCAGACCGGCCTTGCACACTCAAAAATCCCCAATCGAAGATTCGGTAGGGGGTGCTTTCAAGAGGAAATAAAGTTTTATAACGCTTACCTTCCTCGTCCGAGAGCAGAGGAAAAGGACACTTATACTTAGTTGAAAGGCTCGTCAAAGGAGCCATTTGCGGCTCGGAAGGAAGGTTGGCGCGTGGCTCCGATTCCGGTGACGGATCCAAAGGCGGTCGGGAAGAACCATGTCTCTTAGCGGGAACAGATTTTCTCTTCATTCTACAATTGCACATCCATAAAAAAAAACAAAACTCAACAACAAAAGAAAGCAAACCCACAGACAACCTAAGTGCAGAAATTCAATTCACTAAAAGAAAACATAACAAAAGAAAGACCCTATTAAGCAAGTAACCAAGCAAAAATCAAAACTAGAAAAAGAAGAACAAAGTTTAGATTCATACCTTGGTGTAGGGAAAATGAAGCACAAGCAGAAATCTAGGTCAAAAGGGGAGTGGAGGAGAAGGGGAAAGGAGAGAAAAATTGAGAAGGGAAGAGGAATAAGAGGGAGAGAGAGAAAGTGAGGGGGAGGTTTAGAAAGAGAGAGAGAGAGAGAAAAATCAGAGAGAGAGATCGATGAAGAAGAGAAAGAGGATGAATAGGGGCGTGAAGAAGAGAAGGGGGAAAAAGGGGGTTTAAATAGAGAGGCGCAGTTTTCGACCTAGAAATTCAAATTTAAACGCTCGGCACGCCGTGCTAAGAATTCAGCACGGCGTGCTGAGCAGAGCAACGAAAACATACCTGGAAACAGAACGCCCGCACGCCGGCATGCCGATTTGGCACGACGTGCCGTCTTGAAAATCCAAAGTTCGGCACGACGTGCTAAATTATGGAACGGCGTGCTGATGTGCCCTTCTTAATGCCTCTTTGAAACAGAATGACGGCACGCCGGCGTGCCACCTTGAAAAATCTTAATTGGCACGGAGGGCTCTGGGTCCGGCACGGCGTGCAGATTTCGCTTGCACCCGATTTTGAAACAGAAGCGTGGCACGATGGCGTGCCGCTTTAGCACGCCACGTGCTGATCAGATTGCACATTGGCACGGCATGCTGAATTGCGGCACGGCGTGCTGCACTGAATTCTGCCAATCCTTGCCTTGTTCCACACTTTGATCATGACTCTTGGCTAACTTGCTTAATACCCTATTCCTACACACAAAAACACACAAAAACATAATAATACAAACACAATTAATGTACAAGTGAGGCACACGTACCTCATTGCTATGTTTATAGTCGGAATAGCTCGACTTTCTTGCTTCTCTTGTGTTCATGGGTCTCTCAAGAGCATCACTTGCCTTTGCTCTTGTGCCCCCGTGAAATATTTCTTGAGGCGATGACCATTTACCTTTTGGATGCCCTCCGGAGTAAGTATCTCAATCATGCCCGAAGGGTAGACTTTGTGAATGGTAAACGGTCCTGTCCAACGACTCTTCAATTTTCCGGGAAAAAACCTCAACCTTGAGTTGTACAAGAGTACCGCTTCTCCCTCCTCGAAGCTCTTTTCCTGGATCCTTTGATCGTGCCACCTCTTGGTCTTTTCTTTATAAATTTTGGCGTTCTCGTAGGCCGAGAGGCGTAATTCTTCAAGTTCGAAGAGTTGATGAAGCCGGAGCTCTCCCGCTGCTTTCATATCAAAGTTCAAGAATTTTAAGGCCCAAAACGCCTTGTGCTCTAGCTCAACGGGAAGATGGCATGCTTTTCCAAACACAAGACGGTATGGTGACATTCCTATTGGTGTTTTGAATGCCGTCCGGTAAGCCCAAAGTGCATCGTTAAGCTTTAAACTCCAATCTTTCCTCGACATGCTGACCGTCTATTCAAGGATTCTTTTCAGTTCCCTATTCGACACTTCCACTTGTCCGCTCGTTTGAGGGTGGTAAGGTGTGGCTACTTTGTGGGTAACGCCATATTTCTGCAAAAGGGAATCAAACTGCTTGTTACAAAAATGGGAGCCCCCATCACTAATGATAGCTCTAGGGGTCCCGAAACGAGTCAATATATTGCTTTTTGAGAACTTGATTACCACTTTTGCATCGTTCGTAGGCAATGCTACTGCTTCTACCCATTTTGACACGTATTCGACCGCCACCAAAATGAACTGATTCCCATTAGAGTTTGGGAATGGTCCCATGAAATCGATCCCCCATACGTCGAAGAGCTCACACACTAGAATTCCTTGTTGGAGCATCTCATTTTTTTGTGAAATATTTCCGGTCCTTTGGCACGCATCACAAGCTCGAACATAAGCCTCCACATCACTTCTCATTGTTGGCCAAAAGAATCCACAAGACAGAATTTTCCCCATGGTTCTATCCGGTCCAAAATGTCCTCCCGCCTCTCTATCATGGCACATTCGGATGATTGAGGTAACTTCCTCAAAAGGTACACATCTTCGAATAATACCATCTGCACACGACTTAAACAAGAAAGGATCATCCCAAAAGTAGTTTTTAGCATCATGAAAAAATTTTACCTTTTGGTTTCGTGTGAGATCAGGCGGAATGATGTTACCAACTTTATAGTTTGCAATATCGGCAAACCATGGTATGGAAGTAACCGCAAGGAGTTGTTCATCCGGGAATGCATCTTGGATCTCCGGTTCTTGCTTACTTTCACCTTCTTGCGGCAGCCTTGACAAGTGATCAGCTACCACATTTTCTACTCCCTTCTTATCTCGGATTTCGATATCGAACTCTTGCAGCAGTAAGATCCATCTTATAAGACGAGGTTTTGCATCCTGTTTAGACATCAAATACTTGAGTGCAGCATGGTCAGTAAACACGATTACTTTTGACAAAACCAAATAGGACCGGAATTTATCAAAGGCAAACACAATAGCTAGTAATTCCTTCTCCGTTACAGAATAGTTCATTTGAGCATCATTCAATGTTCTACTAGCATAATAAATTAGGCGGAGGATTTTATCCACCCGCTGACCTAAGCATGCACCTACTGCACCATCGGATGCATCACACATAAGTTCGAAGGGAAGAGTCCAATTAGGGCCGATCATTATAGGTGCTTCAATCAATTTCTGTTTTAACAATTCAAAAGCATGCAAACATTTATCAGAGAATTCAAAAGAAACATCTTTTTGGAGTAACTCGGTTAGTGGTTTGGAGATTTTAGAAAAATCTTTTATAAATCTCCTATAAAATCCGGCATGGCCGAGAAAACTCCTCACAAGCTTAATTGAACTAGGGGGAGGTAACTTTGCAATAACCTCAATTTTGGCCGGGTCGACCTTAATCCCTTCCCCCGAGATCTTGTGTCCAAGCACAATACATTCCCTTACCATAAATTGGCACTTTTCCCAACTAAGGGCCAAGTTCGTGTCCTCGCACCGCTGCAATACCTTATCCAAATTTCCAAGACAAGTAGAGAAATTAGATCCATACACAGAGAAATCATCCATAAATACCTCCATGAAATCCTCAACCATGTCGGTAAATATGGCAAGCATACACCTTTGGAACGTGGCTGGTGCATTACATAAGCCAAATGGCATCCGTCTATATGCAAATGTCCCGAATGGGCATGTAAATGTGGTTTTCTCTTGGTCAAGAGGATCCACAGGGATTTGCATATACCCGGACAAGCCATCTAACGTACAAAAGAAATCGTGACCCGCCATGCGTTCCAAAATTTGGTCCAAAAACGGTAAAGGAAAATGGTCTTTCCGGGTGGCGTTGTTTAGTTTCCTATAATCAATGCACATACGCCAACCGGTGACCGTTCTAGATGGAATTAAATTACCTTTTTCATTCTCAATTACCGTCATACCGCCTTTCTTAGGCACACATTGGACTGGACTTACCCATTGACTGTCCGAGATTGGGAAAATTATGCCCGCATCGAGGAGTTTGATCACTTCTGCTTTAACAACCTCTTTCATGTTTGGGTTCAAGCGTCTTTGAGGTTGTACGCAGGGTTTTACCGCCTCTTCAAGATATATCCGGTGGGTGCAAAATGCTGGGTTAATTCCTTTAATGTCATGGATCGTCCATCCAAAAGCTCCCTTATGCTTCCGTAACACCTCGATAAGTTTTTCTTCTTGCTCAACTGTCAATGAAGAAGAAATAACAACCGGTAAGTCATTGGGAGGATGTAAGAAAACATATTTTAAATTCATGGGTAGAGTTTTGAGTTCCAAAGTAGGAGGCTTTTCTAGTGATGACTTTGGTGCTGGTTTGATCTCTCTTTCTAGCCTCTCAAACCTTTGTACCCATGCACAATGTTCTTCTTCTTCTGAGGCAGACGCCTCATCTTGTTCCGCCTCCAAGTTCAGACCTTCATCTAAAGGGTTCTCTAATTCACTGTAGAAAGTCTCACTCACACATTCATCAACCGGAGAGATAGAGGAAATAACATAACAATTTTCATTATTCAGCGGATATTTCATTGAATTATAAACATTAAAGGTTACCTCCTCATCTTGCAACCGTAGAATAAGTTTACCTTCTTGCACATCGATCAAGGTCCTACCGGTTGCAAGGAATGGTCTCCCAAGCAAGATTGGGACTACCGTGTCCTCCTCCATGTCTAGTACCACAAAATCCGCCGGAAAAATGAACTTGTCCACCTTGACTAACACGTCCTCTATTACACCTTGTGGCCTTGCTATAGATCGATCCGCTAATTGGAGTGTCATGTTTGTAGGTTTTGGATCCCCCAAACCAAGCTTCCTAAACATTGAAAGTGGCATCAAGTTGATGCTTGCTCCCAGATCACATAAGGCATTTGCAATTTTAAGATTCCCAATTTGACATGGAATCGTGAAGCTGCCTCGATCCTTTAGTTTAGGTGGAAGTCTGTTGCTTACAATCGCGGAACACTCTTCTGTTAGGGCCACTACTTCGTCATTCCCTAATCTCCTTTTTCCTGCAATTAGCTCCTTGAAAAATTTAGCATAGGTGGGCATCTCTTGAAGAGCTTCCACCAAAGGGATATTAAGTTCAATCTTTTTAAAGATGTCAAGGAACTTAGAGTATTTCTGGTCCAATTTGTCCTTTCTCTCCTTCCTTGGATAAGGAAGTTTAGGAATGTAAGGACTAATAGGAACAGAAATATCTTCCTTTTGAGCATTAGAAGAAGTAGAGATGTTTTCGGGTTTAGAATGACTTACTTCTTCCGATTGATTACTTACTCTCATGGGTTGATCAACCCTTGGTTCTTCCGTTTGCCTCCCACTCCTTAGAGTAATTGCTTGGGCCGTCTCCCTTGGGTTTTGTCTTGGGTTCAGTTCCGTTGTACTAGGAAGGCTTCCTTGAGGCCGTTCTTGCAAGCTTCTAGCTATTTGAGCCAACTGGTTGGTGAGGTCCCTGTTCAAAGCTTCACTATTGGCCAAACGAGCTTCGTTAGTAGCCAGACGAGTTGATATGTCCTTAAGAAGGTTTAATACCGACTCATCTTGTTTAACATTATGAGCATTACTATTTTGACCAAATTGAGATTGAGGAGCCCTACCAAGCTCTTGATTACGAAAGTCTTGCAAAAAATCATTAGAAGGTTTCAACACATTTTGATTGTTACCATAGGATAGATTCGGATGTTGAAGTCTTCTTTGAAAGTTGTTATTATTTTGGAAAGCATTTTGAAGGGGTGGTTGATTATACCTTTGGTTACCTCCAACATAGCTTACCTCTTGGGCTGATGGATTGCCCATTCCACATTCTTGACCGGGATGGTCCCCTCCACAAGACACACACAGCACAGGTTGGTGTGTTGGGTTCAAACTCAGATGTGCCATCATAAGATCAACCTTCTTATTCAATTCTTCCACTGCTGTATCACGGCGTCCCATTTCTACAGCATGGACATCTCTTCGCGTTGGCACTTCTTGTTGCCACAAGGGGCTTTTCCTAGCTAGTTCCTCAATAAGTTCTTCCGCTTGCGTTGCGGTTTTATTGAAAATATCCCCACCTGCAGATGAGTCAATGATAGCACGGTGAGAAGGCGAAATCCCATGATAAAAAATACTTACTTGAGTGCACTTAGGAAGGTCATGGTGTGGGCAGTTTCTGAGTAGCCTTTGAAAGCGCCTCCATGCCTCCATCATGGATTCTGAACCAAATTGCCGGAAGGCTGTGATCTCATTCTTCAATTGGACTATTTTAGACGGAGGAAAGTAATAAGCCAAAAATTCTTCCTCAAGCTGGTCCCATGACGTTACGGATCCCGCTCGAAGGGACTTGTACCATTCAACAGCTCCTCCGATTAAAGAAAATGGAAATAACTTCAATCGGATCACGTCTTGGGGAACTCCATTGAGTCTTACAGTATCAGCCACCATTAGGAATCGATCAAGACGATCGTTCGGGTTTTCATTGCTAGCTCCACTAAATTGGCCGTTACTTTGCACCATTTGGATCATGTTCGTCTTGAGCTCGAAGTTGTTAGCAGTGATTGGTGGTAGAATAACACCAGCCCGGTTTCTAGGATGATGGGGTGCCATCATATCCGCCATGATTCTATCATCTCCCGCACCTGCCAGCTGACGTTCTTGGCGGAGACGTTCCTGCTCCCGAACTTCAGCCTCAATCCTCGCCCTCATCTCGGCTTCGATTTCATTCCTCATTTGTCGCCTTTGTTCCTCGTCCATGGCTGCGGTTACTACTCTTTGGGATCTTCGAATATTCCTACACGTACGGTCAATTTCAGTATCCAAAGGTGATAATTCAGAACTTTGAGAACGAGTTTGCATAAGCTAGGAAACACTCACACAAAAAGAAAATAAATTTTATACACAAATAATAAATCCAAAAACAGAATATGAACAGTATTAACAATGCTTAGATCAGAAAATAATCCTTTTATCTAATGTTATCGAAACAAGTTAAAATTCCCCGGCAACGGCGCCAAAAACTTGATGGAGCCCGCACGGACTCACAAACAAAGGCAGTGTATCTCGTCGTTCAAGTAATAAAATCTGGCCTAAAGTCCAGGTATCGATCCAACAAGGAATTTAAACCCCGATAATCACTAAATTACTAAGAGTCTTTACGTGTCTAAGCGGAACTAAATTTAAGTTTGATTATATTAACAACTATATTAGTCTACTCCTAGTTGATCTATCCCAGCTTACTTTGCTCTTGAATTTGGAATATCAATTGGCGGTTTTACCGACCTATGAAGACTGATGGGGATGGCTTAATTAATCAACTACAAAAGACGAAGTTAACTCAACAATTAACCCTCAATTATATTCCTCCAATTAAATCAACCTAGCGTATCTAGATCTTTTAGGTCCTTAGCCGGTTTTCCTTGTTTAGAGGCGGTCTAATTCTTAAAGCTCAGAAAATAGGGGCACGTATGTTCCACAGTGTCGTCAATACTAATGGTTGCCTAGGTGTCAATCTAGGTAATGCCACAAATATGAACTTAATAGATTAAGATCTTATGAGACTAGATTATCACTAAAGGGATTGCATAAAGAAAAGGAATAAAGATTGAAATTAACTTGCATTCAACTGTATTAATCAAGAAAGATGTAACAGATTCAATGTTTTCAACCAAACAAAATCGATTGCGGAATCAAAAGCTAGCTAAATCGAATTACAAAAGACAAAAAGAAAAACTTATGCCCTTCTTGATCCAATTAACCGGATGCCGACGGTGTGAAGATGCTTGGAGGTGTACCTCTATTAACGAACCCGAGCCGAAACTAAGAACGTTGCAAAAGGGGAAGGTTCAATGCAAAGCAATCTACCAATCGATGGTTCCAAGATTCAAAGAAAACAAAAAGGTCAAGCTAAACCCTAGCTACAAGTTTTTGCTCTACCTCTACAAGTTGGGAAAAAAGATCCTCTAAAACCAAGAAAATAACCTATTTATACGGCTAGGTTAAAACCACAGAAAAGAAAAGCTGAAATTAGGGCAACAGCAGATTTTCGGGCCTCGGCACGCCGTGCTGGTGGAGTCGGCACGCCGTGCTATGCAGAGTTAGGATCGGCACGCCACGCTGATTGGAATGGCACGCCGTCGTGCTGCTTCTCTGGAACTCTTGGCACGCTGGTTGGCTTGGCACGCCGTGCTGCCATTGTGGCACGCCGTGCCATTCTGATTTTCAGCACTTCAAGCCCTTCTTTGCCGCCGCTGCTCCAACTTCCGATCCAGGTCCTAATGCCTGTCCAAAACAAACACAAAGGGACATAACAGCACCACAACCACGGACCATAAAACACGAAAAAAACACGAGGAATACTAAAAATATAAGAAATAAAACCAAAACATAAAAATCACAAAATACGAAAAAAAACCAATCAAACATTCACATAAATGATTCTAAAAACTACCACTCAAACCACGAAATTGGCTAAAAGATAAGGTCGAAACCGAGTTCAATGCAAAGCAATCTACCAATCGATGGTTCCAAGATTCAAAGAAAACAAAAAGGTCAAGCTAAACAAGAGAAAACCACATTTACATGCCCATTCGGGACATTTGCATATAGACGGATGCCATTTGGCTTATGTAATGCACCAGCCACGTTCCAAAGGTGTATGCTTGCCATATTTACCGACATGGTTGAGGATTTCATGGAGGTATTTATGGATGATTTCTCTGTGTATGGATCTAATTTCTCTACTTGTCTTGGAAATTTGGATAAGGTATTGCAGCGGTGCGAGGAGTACGGTCAATTTCAGTATCCAAAGGTGATAATTCAGAACTTTGAGAACGAGTTTGCATAAGCTAGGAAACACTCACACAAAAAGAAAATAAATTTTATACACAAATAATAAAACCAAAAACAGAATATGAACAGTATTAACAATGCTTAGATCAGAAAATAATCCTTTTATCTAATGTTATTGAAACAAGTTAAAATTTTGTAATTCGATTTAGCTAGCTTTTGATTCCGCAATCGATTTTGTTTGGTTGAAAACATTGAATCTGTTACATCTTTCTTGATTAATACAGTTGAATGCAAGTTAATTTCAATCTTTATTCCTTTTCTTTATGCAATCCCTTTAGTGATAATCTAGTCTCATAAGATCTTAATCTATTAAGTTCATATTTGTGGCATTACCTAGATTGACACCTAGGCAACCATTAGTATTGACGACACTGTGGAACATACGTGCCCCTATTTTCTGAGCTTTAAGAATTAGACCGCCTCTAAACAAGGAAAACCGGCTAAGGACCTAAAAGATCTAGATACGCTAGGTTGATTTAATTGGAGGAATATAATTGAGGGTTAATTGTTGAGTTAACTTCGTCTTTTGTAGTTGATTAATTAAGCCATCCCCATCAGTCTTCATAGGTCGGTAAAACCGCCAATTGGTGCGGTTATGTCCCTTTGTGTTTGTTTTGGATAGGCATTAGGACCTGGATCGGAAGTTGGAGCAGCGGCGGCAAAGAAGGGCTTGAAGTGCTGAAAATCAGAATGGCACGGCGTGCCACAATGGCAGCACGGCGTGCCAAGCCAACCAGCGTGCCAAGAGTTCCAGAGAAGCAGCACGACGGCGTGCCATTCCAATCAGCGTGGCGTGCGGATCCCAACTCTGCATAGCACGGCGTGCCGACTCCACCAGCACGGCGTGCCGAGGCCCGAAAATCTGCTGTTGCCCTAATTTCAGCTTTTCTTTTCTGTGGTTTTAACCTAGCCGTATAAATAGGTTATTTTCTTTGTTTTAGAGGATCTTTTTCCCAACTTGTAAAGGTAGAGCAAAAACTTGTAGCTAGGGTTTAGCTTGACCTTTTTGTTTTCTTTGAATCTTGGAACCATCGATTGGTAGATTGCTTTGCATTGAACCTTCCCCTTTTGCAACGTTCTTAGTTTCGGCTCGGGTTCGTTAATAGAGGTACACCTCCAAGCATCTTCACACCGTCGGCATCCGGTTAATTGGATCAAGAAGGGCATAAGTTTTTCTTTTTGTCTTTTGTAATTCGATTTAGCTAGCTTTTGATTCCGCAATCGATTTTGTTTGGTTGAAAACATTGAATCTGTTACATCTTTCTTGATTAATACAGTTGAATGCAAGTTAATTTCAATCTTTATTCCTTTTCTCTATGTAATCCCTTTAGTGATAATCTAGTCTCATAAGATCTTAATCTATTAAGTTCATATTTGTGGCATTACCTAGATTGACACCTAGGCAACCATTAGTATTGACGACATTGTGGAACATACGTGCCCCTATTTTCTGAGCTTTAAGAATTAGACCGCCTTTAAACAAGGAAAATCGGCTAAGGACCTAAAAGATCTAGATACGCTAGGTTGATTTAATTGGAGGAATATAATTGAGGGTTAATTGTTGAGTTAACTTCGTCTTTTGTAGTTGATTAATTAAGCCATCCCCATCAGTCTTCATAGGTCGGTAAAACCGCCAATTGATATTCCAAATTCAAGAGCAAAGTAAGCTGGGATAGATCAACTAGGAGTAGACTAATATAGTTGTTAATATAATCAAACTTAAATTTAGTTCCGCTTAGACACGTAAAGACTCTTAGTAATTTAGTGATTATCGGGGTTTAAATTCCTTGTGGGATCGATACCTGGACTTTAGGCCAGATTTTATTACTTGAACGACGAGGTACACTGCCTTTGTTTGTGAGTCCGTGCGGGCTCCATCAAGTTTTTGGCGCCGTTGCCGGGGAATTTTAACTTGTTTCGATAACATTAGATAAAAGGATTATTTTCTGATCTAAGCATTGTTAATACTGTTCATATTCTGTTTTTGGTTTTATTATTTGTGTATAAAATTTATTTTCTTTTTGTGTGAGTGTTTCCTAGCTTATGCAAACTCGTTCTCAAAGTTCTGAATTATCACCTTTGGATACTGAAATTGACCGTACGTGTAGGAATATTCGAAGATCCCAAAGAGTAGTAACCGCAGCCATGGACGAGGAACAAAGGCGACAAATGAGGAATGAAATCGAAGCCGAGATGAGGGCGAGGATTGAGGCTGAAGTTCGGGAGCAGGAACGTCTCCGCCAAGAACGTCAGTTGGCAGGTGCGGGAGATGATAGAATCATGGCGGATATGATGGCACCCCATCGTCCTAGAAATCGGGCTGGTGTTATTCTACCACCAATCACTGCTAACAACTTCGAGCTCAAGACGAACATGATCCAAATGGTGCAAAGTAACGGCCAATTTAGTGGAGCTAGCAATGAAAACCCGAACGATCATCTTGATCGATTCCTAATGGTGGCTGATACTGTAAGACTCAATGGAGTTCCCCAAGACGTGATCCGATTGAAGTTATTTCCATTTTCTTTAATCGGAGGAGCTGTTGAATGGTACAAGTCCCTTCGAGCGGGATCCGTAACGTCATGGGACCAGCTTGAGGAAGAATTTTTGGCTTATTACTTTCCTCCGTCTAAAATAGTCCAATTGAAGAATGAGATCACAGCCTTCCGGCAATTTGGTTCAGAATCCATGATGGAGGCATGGAGGCGCTTTCAAAGGCTACTCAGAAACTGCCCACACCATGACCTTCCTAAGTGCACTCAAGTAAGTATTTTTTATCATGGGATTTCGCCTTCTCACCGTGCTATCATTGACTCATCTGCAGGTGGGGATATTTTCAATAAAACCGCAACGCAAGCGGAAGAACTTATTGAGGAACTAGCTAGGAAAAGCCCCTTGTGGCAACAAGAAGTGCCAACGCGAAGAGATGTCCATGCTGTAGAAATGGGACGCCGTGATACAGCAGTGGAAGAATTGAATAAGAAGGTTGATCTTATGATGGCACATCTGAGTTTGAACCCAACACACCAACCTGTGCTGTGTGTGTCTTGTGGAGGGGACCATCCCGGTCAAGAATGTGGAATGGGCAATCCATCAGCCCAAGAGGTAAGCTATGTTGGAGGTAACCAAAGGTATAATCAACCACCCCTTCAAAATGCTTTCCAAAATAATAACAACTTTCAAAGAAGACTTCAACATCCGAATCTATCCTATGGTAACAATCAAAATGTGTTGAAACCTTCTAATGATTTTTTGCAAGACTTTCGTAATCAAGAGCTTGGTAGGGCTCCTCAATCTCAATTTGGTCAAAATAGTAATGCTCATAATGTTAAACAAGATGAGTCGGTATTAAACCTTCTTAAGGACATATCAACTCGTCTGGCTACTAACGAAGCTCGTTTGGCCAATAGTGAAGCTTTGAACAGGGACCTCACCAACCAGTTGGCTCAAATAGCTAGAAGCTTGCAAGAACGGCCTCAAGGAAGCCTTCCTAGTACAACGGAACCGAACCCAAGACAAAACCCAAGGGAGACGGCCCAAGCAATTACTCTAAGGAGTGGGAGGCAAACGGAAGAACCAAGGGTTGATCAACCCATGAGAGTAAGTAATCAATCGGAAGAAGTAAGTCATTCTAAACCCGAAAACATCTCTACTTCTTCTAATGCTCAAAAGGAAGATATTTCTGTTCCTATTAGTCCTTACATTCCTAAACTTCCTTATCCAAGGAAGGAGAGAAAGGACAAATTGGACCAGAAATACTCTAAGTTCCTTGACATCTTTAAAAAGCTTGAACTTAATATCCCTTTGGTGGAAGCTCTTCAAGAGATGCCCACCTATGCTAAATTTTTCAAGGAGCTAATTGCAGGAAAAAGGAGATTAGGGAATGACGAAGTAGTGGCCCTAACAGAAGAGTGTTCCGCGATTGTAAGCAACAGACTTCCACCTAAACTAAAGGATCGAGGCAGCTTCACGATTCCATGTCAAATTGGGAATCTTAAAATTGCAAATGCCTTATGTGATCTGGGAGCAAGCATCAACTTGATGCCACTTTCAATGTTTAGGAAGCTTGGTTTGGGGGATCCAAAACCTACAAACATGACACTCCAATTAGCGGATCGATCTATAGCAAGGCCACAAGGTGTAATAGAGGACGTGTTCGTCATGGTGGACAAGTTCATTTTTCCAGCGGATTTTGTGGTACTAGACATGGAGGAGGACACGGTAGTCCCAATCTTGCTTGGGAGACCATTCCTTGCAACCGGTAGGACCTTGATCGATGTGCAAGAAGGTAAACTTATTCTACGGTTGCAAGATGAGGAGGTAACCTTTAATGTTTATAATTCAATGAAATATCCGCTGAATAATGAAAATTGTTATGCTATTTCCTCTATCTCTCCGGTTGATGAATGTGTGAGTGAGACTTTCTACAGTGAATTAGAGAACCCTTTAGATGAAGGTCTGAACTTGGAGGCGGAACAAGATGAGGCGTCTGCCTCAGAAGAAGAAGAACATTGTGCATGGGTACAAAGGTTTGAGAGGCTAGAAAGAGAGATCAAACTAGCACCAAAGTCATCACTAGAAAAGCCTCCTACTTTGGAACTCAAAACTCTACCCATGAATTTAAAATATGCTTTCTTACATCCTCCCAATGACTTACCGGTTGTTATTTCTTCTTCATTGACAGTTGAGCAAGAAGAAAAACTTATCGAGGTGTTACGGAAGCATAAGGGAGCTTTTGGATGGACGATCCATGACATTAAAGGAATTAACCCAGCATTTTGCACCCACCGGATATTCCTTGAAGAGGTGGTAAAACCCTGCGTACAACCTCAAAGACGCTTGAACCCAAACATGAAAGAGGTTGTTAAAGCAGAAGTGATCAAACTCCTCGATGCGGGCATAATTTTCCCAATCTCGGACAGTCAATGGGTAAGTCCAGTCCAATGTGTGCCTAAGAAAGGCGGTATGACGGTAATTGAGAATGAAAAAGGTAATTTAATTCCATCTAGAACGGTCACCGGTTGGCGTATGTGCATTGATTATAGGAAACTAAACAACGCCACCCGGAAAGACCATTTTCCTTTACCGTTTTTGGACCAAATTTTGGAACGCATGGCGGGTCACGATTTCTTTTGTACGTTAGATGGCTTGTCCGGGTATATGCAAATCCCTGTGGATCCTCTTGACCAAGAGAAAACCACATTTACATGCCCATTCGGGACATTTGCATATAGACGGATGCCATTTGGCTTATGTAATGCACCAGCCACGTTCCAAAGGTGTATGCTTGCCATATTTACCGACATGGTTGAGGATTTCATGGAGGTATTTATGGATGATTTCTCTGTGTATGGATCTAATTTCTCTACTTGTCTTGGAAATTTGGATAAGGTATTGCAGCGGTGCGAGGACACGAACTTGGCCCTTAGTTGGGAAAAGTGCCAATTTATGGTAAGGGAATGTATTGTGCTTGGACACAAGATCTCGGGGGAAGGGATTAAGGTCGACCCGGCCAAAATTGAGGTTATTGCAAAGTTACCTCCCCCTAGTTCAATTAAGCTTGTGAGGAGTTTTCTCGGCCATGCCGGATTTTATAGGAGATTTATAAAAGATTTTTCTAAAATCTCCAAACCACTAACCGAGTTACTCCAAAAAGATGTTTCTTTTGAATTCTCTGATAAATGTTTGCATGCTTTTGAATTGTTAAAACAGAAATTGATTGAAGCACCTATAATGATTGGCCCTAATTGGACTCTTCCCTTCGAACTTATGTGTGATGCATCCGATGGTGCAGTAGGTGCATGCTTAGGTCAGCGGGTGGATAAAATCCTCCGCCCAATTTATTATGCTAGTAGAACGTTGAATGATGCTCAAATGAACTATTCTGTAACGGAGAAGGAATTACTAGCTATTGTGTTTGCCTTTGATAAATTCCGGTCCTATTTGGTTTTGTCAAAAGTAATCGTGTTTACTGACCATGCTGCACTCAAGTATTTGATGTCTAAACAGGATGCAAAACCTCGTCTTATAAGATGGATCTTACTGCTGCAAGAGTTCGATATCGAAATCCGAGATAAGAAGGGAGTAGAAAATGTGGTAGCTGATCACTTGTCAAGGCTGCCGCAAGAAGGTGAAAGTAAGCAAGAACCGGAGATCCAAGATGCATTCCCGGATGAACAACTCCTTGCGGTTACTTCCATACCATGGTTTGCCGATATTGCAAACTATAAAGTTGGTAACATCATTCCGCCTGATCTCACACGAAACCAAAAGGTAAAATTTTTTCATGATGCTAAAAACTACTTTTGGGATGATCCTTTCTTGTTTAAGTCGTGTGCAGATGGTATTATTCGAAGATGTGTACCTTTTGAGGAAGTTACCTCAATCATCCGAATGTGCCATGATAGAGAGGCGGGAGGACATTTTGGACCGGATAGAACCATGGGGAAAATTCTGTCTTGTGGATTCTTTTGGCCAACAATGAGAAGTGATGTGGAGGCTTATGTTCGAGCTTGTGATGCGTGCCAAAGGACCGGAAATATTTCACAAAAAAATGAGATGCTCCAACAAGGAATTCTAGTGTGTGAGCTCTTCGACGTATGGGGGATCGATTTCATGGGACCATTCCCAAACTCTAATGGGAATCAGTTCATTTTGGTGGCGGTCGAATACGTGTCAAAATGGGTAGAAGCAGTAGCATTGCCTACGAACGATGCAAAAGTGGTAATCAAGTTCTTAAAAAGCAATATATTGACTCGTTTCGGGACCCCTAGAGCTATCATTAGTGATGGGGGCTCCCATTTTTGTAACAAGCAGTTTGATTCCCTTTTGCAGAAATATGGCGTTACCCACAAAGTAGCCACACCTTACCACCCTCAAACGAGCGGACAAGTGGAAGTGTCGAATAGGGAACTGAAAAGAATCCTTGAAAAGACGGTCAGCATGTCGAGGAAAGATTGGAGTTTAAAGCTTAACGATGCACTTTGGGCTTACCGGACGGCATTTAAAACACCAATAGGAATGTCACCATACCGTCTTGTGTTTGGAAAAGCATGCCATCTTCCCGTTGAGCTAGAGCACAAGGCGTTTTGGGCCTTAAAATTCTTGAACTTTGATATGAAAGCAGCGGGAGAGCTCCGGCTTCGTCAACTCTTCGAACTTGAAGAATTACGCCTCTCGGCCTACGAGAACGCCAAAATTTATAAAGAAAAGACCAAGAGGTGGCACGATCAAAGGATCCAGGAAAAGATCTTCGAGGAGGGAGAAGCGGTACTCTTGTACAACTCAAGGTTGAGGTTTTTTCCCGGAAAATTGAAGAGTCGTCGGACAGGACCGTTTACCATTCACAAAGTCTACCCTTCGGGCATGATTGAGATACTTACTCCGGAGGGCATCCAAAAGGTAAATGGTCATCGCCTCAAGAAATATTTCACGGGGGCACAAGAGCAAAGGCAAGTGATGCTCTTGAGAGACCCATGAACACAAGAGAAGCAAGAAAGTCGAGCTATTCCGACTATAAACATAGCAATGAGGTACGTGTGCCTCACTTGTACATTAATTGTGTTTGTATTATTATGTTTTTGTGTGTTTTTGTGTGTAGGAATAGGGTATTAAGCAAGTTAGCCAAGAGTCATGATCAAAGTGTGGAATAAGGCAAGGATTGGCAGAATTCAGTGCAGCACGCCGTGCCGCAATTCAGCACGCCGTGCCAATGTGCAATCTGATCAGCACGTGGCGTGCTAAAGCGGCACGCCATCGTGCCACGCTTCTGTTTCAAAATCGCGTGCAAGCGAAATCTGCACGCCGTGCCGGACCCAGAGCCCTCCGTGCCAATTAAGATTTTTCAAGGTGGCACGCCGTGCCAAATCGGCACGCCGGCGTGCCGTCATTCTGTTTCAAAGAGGCATTAAGGAGAGCACATCAGCACGTCGTTCCATAATTTAGCACGTCGTGCCGAACTTTGGATTTTCAAGACGGCACGTCGTGCCAAATCGGCACGCCGGCGTGCGGGCGTTCTGTTTCCAGGTATGTTTTCGTTGCTCTGCTCAGCACGCCGTGCTGAATTCTTAGCACGGCGTGCCGAGCGTTTAAATTTGAATTTCTAGGTCGAAAACTGCGCCTCTCTATTTAAACCCCCTTTTCCCCCCTTCTCTTCTTCACGCCCCTATTCATCCTCTTTCTCTTCTTCATCGATCTCTCTCTCTGATTTTTCTCTCTCTCTCTCTCTCTCATCACTTCTCTCTCTAAACCTCCCCCTCACTTTCTCTCTCTCCCTCTTATTCCTCTTCCCTTCTCAATTTTTCTCTCCTTTCCCCTTCTCCTCCACTCCCCTTTTGACCTAGATTTCTGCTTGTGCTTCATTTTCCCTACACCAAGGTATGAATCTAAACTTTGTTCTTCTTTTTCTAGTTTTGATTTTTGCTTGGTTACTTGCTTAATAGGGTCTTTCTTTTGTTATGTTTTCTTTTAGTGAATTGAATTTCTACACTTAGGTTGTCTGTGGGTTTGCTTTCTTTTGTTGTTGAGTTTTGTTTTTTTTTTATGGATGTGCAATTGTAGAATGAAGAGAAAATCTATTCCCGCTAAGAGACATGGTTCTTCCCGACCGCCTTTGGATCCGTCACTGGAATCGGAGCCATGCGCCAACCTTCCTTCCGAGCCGCAAATGGCTCCTTTGACGAGCCTTTCAACTAAGTATAAGTGTCCTTTTCCTCTGCTCTCGGACGAGGAAGGTAAGCATTATAAAACTTTATTTCCTCTTGAAAGCACCCCCTACCGAATCTTCGATTGGGGATTTTTGAGTGTGCAAGGCCGGTCTGATGCTTTATGTGCTAAACTGCATAGTATAGGTTGGTATTCGTTTGTAAAAACTAGCGTACCTGTTTTTAGGGAGTTGAACCTCGAGTTCTACTCCACATTGAGTTTCAAGACTGACCCTAATACAGGCCTTAGGAGCATCACCTTTCGACTCTTTGGGGTTGCACACTCCCTAGACATTGATGGTCTTCGGGATTGCATAGGCATAGAAGGAACTAGTTATACATGGCCCGAAGATATGGATGCCAAGCAATTTTGGCGTTTGATAGGCACTGGGGTATACAAACCCCGGTTTGCCAAGACTTCCCAAATCCAGGACCCCATTTTGCAACTGCTGCATAAGTTTGTATGCTTTAATTTTTCTGGGAAAACTGAAAGTAATCGGGTCAATGCCTTTGAGCTGTTACTCTTGTGGCATGTGCACAATAATGTTAAGGTGCACTTGGGTTTTTTTTGTCATGGAGGCCCTTTACCTTCACCACAATAGGTCCAAGTCTGAACTAGGGTTAGGGCACATCGTCACTTGTATTGCCTGTTTCTTTCATTCTAATACTTGTTATAGGCACCTCGATAGCATTCTTCCCAAGAAGCTTTCGAAGGGCATTTTGTCTTGTGCCCCGAATGTGACGGCTGCAGGTACCTCGAGCGCGGGAGGTTCGCGTAAAGGAAAGGCTCCCATGGAGGTCGAGGAGGAGGAAGCTTCTGAGGAAGCAGAGGCCGCCGAGGAGGATGCGGAAAATGTCTCGGTCGGCGTGGATTTTATGGCGCGGGTTGAAGGACGGTTAGATGGCATCGTTGAACAACTGGAAAACTTAACCGTCCATCAGGTTATGCTTGGGCAGCGGATGGCCAATATCGAGGCGTTTGCCACTCGTTTTTGTGCTGATCAAGGTTGGCCGTATCCGCCGCCGCCTCCTCCCGGCCCCGATATGTGAGGTAACCCTTTTCCTTTCCCGCTTTATTTTGCTCTTTCTTCCTTTGCACTTTTGGAAGTAAGTGCAATTTAAGTGTGGGGTAGGTCAAGGGATTTTCCCTCTCTCTTTTATTTCTTTTTACATTGCACTATTTGTTGTTTGTTTTGTATGCTTATCTTAGTTTTTGCATGTTTTGTGTGGAGTTATTTCTGGTTGTTTTTGGTTTGATAATATTTGTTTTTTGTTTGTCACTTGCAACTTAATGATCCAACTCCTCATAAGCAAAGTTAATTTCAAAAAAAAAAAAAAAAAAAAAAAAAAAAAAAAAACCATAACCACATAACCTCTTATTTTGCATCTTTCTAGGTTAAGTATGCTTGTTAATAGGGATGTTTACATTGAATGCAACATGAGGCCCCATTTGATTGTCACCTTTGGAATAATATAGACTTTGGGGTTGAGATGCATCGCTTTTAGACATATACTCTCTAAGAAGCTTCTTTTTGATTGAGCATGAGTAAAGAGATGAAATAGGCAAATTGTGTGTTTTATTTTGATTAACCTTGGGGTAAGGGAAACTAATTATCTGTACTTAATGAACATTGACAAAAAGTCAAGAATGAAAAATGGAAATTTATTCCGCTGGCTTCACTTATAAGGTGAAGTTATGAATAGTGCTAGTAGCCGCTTGATTGAATGTGCTTAGTTGAGTAAGTCGGGTGCATTGTGTTTGCTCCATCTTTGTTATCTGTTCGGAAAAGCTAAGTGACATCTCAAGTAAGGTCGAAAGTTATAAAGTCAATCAAATGGAATCGATCAATGCATCGTGATAATTTTGTTTTCCTCCCCAAGAAAATTGTGTGAATTCTAAAGTCCTATTGATCTTTATCTATGTGATTGATTGGGAAGTGACTTAGGAGTGTACTATTTTAGTGATGCAAATCATATTCTGATAGTTAATTGAGTTGCTTTGTGTGCATGAGATTGGGGTTAAATGTTAAATTCTTTGTGACAGCCTTATTGATTGAGTATGCTTGACTTGTGGATAAAATTGAGGTTGTGGTTTGTGATTTTTTAAAAATCGATTATTTGATCTTTAATTTTGCTTCATTGTTTTCGGGAGTTGGAGATGTTTTGTTTGCTTGAGGACAAGCAAGACTTTAAGTGTGGGGTGGTTGATAAGGTCGGTTTCGACCTTATCTTTTAGCCAATTTCGTGGTTTGAGTGGTAGTTTTTAGAATCATTTATGTGAATGTTTGATTGGTTTTTTTTCGTATTTTGTGATTTTTATGTTTTGGTTTGATTTCTTATATTTTTAGTATTCCTCGTGTTTTTTTCGTGTTTTATGGTCCGTGGTTGTGGTGCGGTTATGTCCCTTTGTGTTTGTTTTGGACAGGCATTAGGACCTGGATCGGAAGTTGGAGCAGCGGCGGCAAAGAAGGGCTTGAAGTGCTGAAAATCAGAATGGCACGGCGTGCCACAATGGCAGCACGGCGTGCCAAGCCAACCAGCGTGCCAAGAGTTCCAGAGAAGCAGCACGACGGCGTGCCATTCCAATCAGCGTGGCGTGCGGATCCCAACTCTGCATAGCACGGCGTGCCGACTCCACCAGCACGGCGTGCCGAGGCCCGAAAATCTGCTGTTGCCCTAATTTCAGCTTTTCTTTTCTGTGGTTTTAACCTAGCCGTATAAATAGGTTATTTTCTTTGTTTTAGAGGATCTTTTTCCCAACTTGTAGAGGTAGAGCAAAAACTTGTAGCTAGGGTTTAGCTTGACCTTTTTGTTTTCTTTGAATCTTGGAACCATCGATTGGTAGATTGCTTTGCATTGAACCTTCCCCTTTTGCAACGTTCTTAGTTTCGGCTCGGGTTCGTTAATAGAGGTACACCTCCAAGCATCTTCACACCGTCGGCATCCGGTTAATTGGATCAAGAAGGGCATAAGTTTTTCTTTTTGTCTTTTGTAATTCGATTTAGCTAGCTTTTGATTCCGCAATCGATTTTGTTTGGTTGAAAACATTGAATCTGTTACATCTTTCTTGATTAATACAGTTGAATGCAAGTTAATTTCAATCTTTATTCCTTTTCTCTATGCAATCCCTTTAGTGATAATCTAGTCTCATAAGATCTTAATCTATTAAGTTCATATTTGTGGCATTACCTAGATTGACACCTAGGCAACCATTAGTATTGACGACACTGTGGAACATACGTGCCCCTATTTTCTGAGCTTTAAGAATTAGACCGCCTCTAAACAAGGAAAACCGGCTAAGGACCTAAAAGATCTAGATACGCTAGGTTGATTTAATTGGAGGAATATAATTGAGGGTTAATTGTTGAGTTAACTTCGTCTTTTGTAGTTGATTAATTAAGCCATCCCCATCAGTCTTCATAGGTCGGTAAAACCGCCAATTGATATTCCAAATTCAAGAGCAAAGTAAGCTGGGATAGATCAACTAGGAGTAGACTAATATAGTTGTTAATATAATCAAACTTAAATTTAGTTCCGCTTAGACACGTAAAGACTCTTAGTAATTTAGTGATTATCGGGGTTTAAATTCCTTGTGGGATCGATACCTGGACTTTAGGCCAGATTTTATTACTTGAACGACGAGGTACACTGCCTTTGTTTGTGAGTCCGTGCGGGCTCCATCAACATCCAACACGTTGCAGCTAGGGCAAAAAAGTTGCCCTATTAACAGCAATTGCCGCTGCTAGAGATAACAGCGGTGCTACTGCCGTGAGGTAGCCACTGCCCAGCAAAGGGCCTGCTGCTGTGCAGCGGTTGCACAAGTAGCCGCTGCTGCCAAGATAGTACCAGGCAGAGGCTATTGTTGCTGTTTCCGCCGGATACAGCGTCGCCGTTGGTAGTCCTGTATTCGCGGAAACAGCCTATGATTTTCGTAGGAAAAATTAAAATTGCAGCCATAAAATAAATCACCAAGAAATATTCCAACAACAAAAAATTAAATCCAACATAAACCTATATGTACTTTAATTTTCAATTGCAAAAATCCAAGGGGAAAATCGCAAAACCCCAATCCAAAGAATCCCAAGTTAAAATCATCCATTTCAAAAACCAAGGGATTCAATCTAGTTAAATAATTTCCACAGATCAAAAGCCCGCTCTGATACCACTGTTGGGATTTTTCACCGAAATCACCTGATAAAAGCGGAAGAACGCGATGATTTCCTCAAATCTGTGCCTAGGAGCAATTGAAGTGGAAATGAAAACAACAAAATTCAATAGAGAAGAATTTGTTTCTCACCAGGAATATCTCCTGTAGAGATGGCTACAGAAATCAAAACCGATTCCCTCCACTCTCACGTACACGAACGCCTATCGAGTTGAACCCGTGCTAGCTGCGGATCGAAAGAGAAGAGAAAGAATCCACACCCATGGCCGAAAATTTCAGCTCCCATAAACCAATATGGCCGAAATTCCACATTAGTAAAATCTCCCATTTAGCTTTTAAATCATGGCCATTATTTTATTGGGGTGATTTAACTTTGTTTCTGTAAATGGAATTAATGCCATAATTCCACAAATCCTAATTAATTAATAAGGTTTAATTCCTAATCAATTCTAATTTAATTTCTATGCATGTATCTATATAATACCATATTATATAAAATACATGTCATCTAAATTAAATAGATTTGCCAATTGGAATTAACCCAACAAATTAATTTATGATTTGACTAGAAACAAATACATATATACCTATATATGTATAAAATTTCCGCCAGGAAATTTATTCACAAGTAAATTTGTTTAAATCAACTTTGTGCAACCCAATAAAATATAAATATACATCAATTAAATTATATTGACCAATCCAATTGATCTTTAATTTAATTGATTAATATTTATCTCTTCAATTAGTATACTCCAAGTATACAGGTGATCCGACTAGTTCGAACTCAGACATTCTATGTGTACGATCCTGTGGGCCCATCTTTATGTTGGCAGTGAGCCTTTGGCCTACAGCCTGCAGGTGGGCTCTAGCAAGCCACTGCATCCCCCAATTAAGACAGAGATAGTAGTCCAACTGTAATCGTAACCCTGTAGTTTGAACTTGTATATCCCATGTCATTGATATCGGTGTCTAACACAGATGCATGGATTGATCACCCACTTTTGTGTCCGGACATTTACTTGATCCCGAATGAACTGATGCTCACAAACAAGTTCCAACTTGTTTGGGTGTGGCTAGTTGCATTCATCAAGAGGCTGGTGATATCTTCTTACTGGACTACTGAGTGACATTCCCTTCTACATATCCATAGCACTGCCATGTTCATTGACATACCCGAACGTACCCATACTTGGCACCCTTTTATAGGCCCTTTAGGCGTACACCAAAGTATGCCACTTCACATGTAGCACCATCATATGGTCAGGTCAAAGGATCCCTATAAGTACTACACGAGAATCACTTGTGATACTTTACCATGTGGATTTCTCGTTTAATGGATCTATCCAGTACCATGCCCCTTTTGCTTGTACTAGTTAACTTGGCTGACATCCCATGTCCAATGGCAGGTAAGACACTGCCATACCACCAAGCTAATGATAGTCTCTAGTTCTATTGATTCCCTTAACTGGAACAGACTACGGATCTCTTTATGGTCATATCGTTTTCCCTATCCATGGTCTTACTGCCAAGTGTATGACACTTATCAACATGGATATGGATATGTGTTAGGATTCGTCACGGGAAACCGACCGATAAAAGCGGAAATACGCGTCGATTTCCTCGAATCCGGCCCAGGAGCTTAAGATGTGGAAATCAAAAACTAAAAGCATAAAAAGAGGGTTTCAAAAACTTACCACAAAGTCTCTCTAAGAGACGGATGCGGACTGCAGAAATCAAGTGTAGATTTCCTCCACCAATGCGTACACGAACGGCTTTCGGACCGAAACCCGTGCTAGCGACTCGGATGACAAGAAGAGAGGGAGAGAGGGGCTGCTCACTTTGAGACTTATGGCTGTCTCTATTTCTTTCCAAAAGAAATATCTATCTTTCCAAAAGATAGAACCAATCTTCACAAAGTATGGCACCTAATTCTTACCAAAAGAATTAAGGCATAAAGTGGGCAATCTACATACTTTAAAAGAAAACCAATTTCTCTTAAAGCACAAGTGATGGACGGCCAAGCCTTCCCCTAAGTGGATGAGTTAAGTCAAAATCATTCTTATTAAATCCTTAATAGAAGAATTAAGATGATGGTGAAAAGAGAAGGCAAAGTCCAACTTTGCTACCCCATTTTCAACCTAATGACTCACACCATGAGTCATCACCAACCCATCATCATCTTTTGTCCAAAGTTGACTCATCCCTTCACTTGCCAAGCTTCATTCGGCCAACACCAAAAATTGTCATCATTCTATTTCATTTAAGGAAGCAAAGTCCAACTTTGCTACCTCAAAATCAAAGAATGACTCACTCTTTTCCTATTGGTCCTAAGGAATGTGTCATCATCATTTTGTCCAACAAAATGACTCACCATCCTTGCCCATTCCACCACCAAAATTTCGGCCAAACCATTCCAAGCCAAGTGGGAATATTCATTTTAAGTTTTAAGCCCAATTTAATTCCTTTGATTTATTTAAATTCAAATGCAACTTTAATTTAACATGTATGTTTATATATGATACCATGTAACATATTACATACATTTAAATTAAAATTCATTTGACCTATTAATTTAATCAATGGATTAAATTAGACACACACATAAAATGACAAACATGTAAACCTATACATGTCATAATATTTCCACCTAGGAAATAATCCCATAAATTAATTCATTGAATTAATTATGAGAAGGCCAAAATAAATATTAATTATATAACTTGGATCAATCCAATTGATTCATATAATATAATTAATATCTCTCTCTCTCTTCAAACGTGTATACTCCAAGTACACACTTAATCCGACTAGTTAAAGTCCAGACGTTCAATGTGTACGATCCGATGGCCCCGTCTTTATGTTGGCAGTGGGCCAAGGCCCACAGACTGCAGGCGGGCTCTAGCAAGCCACTGCAGCCCCCAATTAAGACGGAGTAAGTAGTCAAACTGAAAACGTAACCCTGTAGTTTGAACTTGTAAATCCCATGTCGCTGATATCGATGTCCAACACAGAGGCATGGAAGTATCACCCTCCTTGTGTCTAGACCTTGACTTGATACCGAATGAACTGATGCTCACAAACAAGATCCAATCTTGTTTGGGTGCGGCCGCACACTTATCAGTAACATTCTTCAAGAGGCCGATGATATCATCTCAGTGAATCACTGAGTACATATAATAAATAGATTAATGCCTTTATTTCCTTGACACAAATTGTATAATACATAAAGATTACATAAATGTACAAATGTATTATACAAACACAAGGACCAATGCCTCGGGACTAGGGCATTTCCAACAATATGTCCATTGGATACTATATTTAAAACATAGCACAAGATATATAATAACTAGATTGAGCCTAAGATATATAATAACTAGATTGATTGCCTTTATTTAATGACACAAAACTGTATAATACATGAATCCAATAAATGTACATTACAAATACAAGAACTAATGCCTCGGGACTAGGGCACATCCAACAGTTTCTTCGAACTCTTAAAACCTAATCTTTTTCAGGTCTAATTTCGAGCGGAAGAGGATTACACTTTGAATCAAAAAATGATCAACCATTTCAGATTGCTCTTAATCAAGTTGAATTTTGGGTTTAAGTGCATGATGTCCCAGTGGGTTGTATGAATGAAAATGTGTCTTGGTAGATTAGCAACAAGATAGGAGTCCTTACGATGGTAGATGAAAGAAATTTTGAACCAATTTAATGTAAATTCATGAGTATACGGGCCGCTATTGATATTTCAACTCCTTTGGAAAAATCATTGCACCTGAGAAGAAGAGATAATGAGTTCATTATGAATTTCAAATATGAAAAGCTCCCATCTTTATGTGCTTTCTTTGGCATCATTAGGTGTGAGCGGATGACCTTTTTCCATAAGGAACACGCTGTGAAAAGGATTGGGGCTTTGATAAGAATGAATTTGGGAATTCGTTTTTGAAAATGATGTTCATAAAAGACTCGAGACTGAAATCCCGAAAATGTATAGAATTCGCCACCCGGCTCAGCTTTAGCGAAAAATTCAAGTACAGCCAGAACCAAGTGAGGGCCGCTATACCTTCCAAAGATCTAGGTTCGGACTAGTCCCTTACTTATTACCTAATTAAAATAAATGCTTCAACATTCTTTTACATTACATTTTATGGGCTAAGGTTGATTTTATTTAAGGAATTCAGCGAGCATGCAAAGGTATGTACAACAGTAAATAAATTAATTATTACAGACTAAATCACATAAACTATCATAGGGGATACATTTGCATAAAATGGGGATCAAAATACAATCGCCTAAAATATAAGATAATCTAATTTTACATCCACCTAGAAAACACGAATTTATCTAAAAATAAAGCTAAACATACATCTAATTCCTGCAAAACAAATGTTAGTTCATGAATATCACATTTAGGACCTAAATATGATCGAATGGGATAATAAAGGGATCAAGATCATGCATTTAAAGGGATGGTTGAGAAAACTTGGCAAGTTTTACCGGCTAGACCTGGAAAACATTTTGAAATGCCCTTGTGTTGATTTTTGAGAAAATGATGTTGGAAATAATTTTACTAGTTTAATCTTTTATCAGACAAAGTAAGTTGGTTATCGGAGGATTTAGTTCCCTATCATTGTTCTATTCTAACAAATGCTTTTGGAAAGTAAATCTAAGGTTCAAATGTCATGAAGTGTTTGAAAATCGATTTTTAGTGATTTTGTCATGAGATGACACCTATACGGGTATGTACACAAGAGGCTTGTATCTTTATATTACACTCGTGCAGGTGTCACTTCTAGACCAAGAACCAAATTTTGAATTTTAGCTAGTTTTACTGCTTTTTCTGGGTTTAAGAGTCGAACGACTATGATGTTCAGATGTAAGTAAGTGTTTTAGACTAGAGTATGTCGAAAATATAAAAATGAAGCTCAAAATATGGTAAAAACAAGTTAAATGTTTTTGGCTTCTCAAATATTTACCCTTCATGTGTGAATCCACAGCTTTTGGAGCAGAAAATCTCCTCAAGAGGGCTCTGGTTGGACACTTTAAACTTCAAGCTCTGAATATACCTCAAAGCTCTAAATGTTCAGGTTTTAGTGGTCAAATAAGTATCTGAATCCTATTGAAAGCCTTCATAAAGTGTTTCCTTAAGATTTCTAACCATTTTTAGCTTAATAATAGAATCAAAGAAGAAAAATGAAGAAAAAGAATTAAATTTCTTTCCTTTTCTTTTCTTTTCTCCCTCTTTCCTCTCTAATTCTTCCTAACCAAAAATTACCAACCCTTAATTCACATTCTAGTGGGTTTCTTATAGGAAAAATAAGCCTTTTTTTTGTTAGATTCTCCCCAAAATATCTAAAAAATCATTTTCAAGAGAGAGAGTCATGAATCTGTTAGAGAATGAGACCCATGCGGCTATCCAACGATAGTCATGTGGCTGTCTATCCAACAATCGTATGGCCATCGACATAATAGTTGTACGACTGTTAATCTGAGATCAGTTCTTTTCATTCGGAAAGTGGATCTGAGGTTTGAAGTTTAGTTGATCAGAGCCTTAATCTGGAGTTAACTTTGACTCCTACAGCCATGGAAAAAACTGAACAATTTATTCATTATCGAAACTGAGGGATAAAAATCCCATGCTCACATCGGGCATATAGAAAAAAGTTCAATTCCTTAACAATGGTAGGTTCCACCTCAAAAGCAATTTCTCCCCTTGCTTATAGCACAAACTAGAAGAGGAACAATGGTCAGAGAGCAATTTATGTTAAGCTGGTCAACATGGAAACAATCCAAACAATAATGCTAATGGTCAACAAGGACCTAATCAGGGAGCTAATTTTGTGAGAAACCCTAATTAAGGAAATTCCAAAAATGGTAACCCAAATTTCATGATACAGGAAAATCCCTTAGTTGTTGCCATTTTCTAAGTAAAATCTCATTCAAAAAGGCAACTTTTAATCAATCCCAATAATTTAGCCATATCAATGGAAACATCCAACAATGTTGTAACTCCTCATATGGAAAACAAATGTAGAAGATGAGAGGAAATTAACTTGGAGGCAGATTTGGACCAAATGATTACATAGATATTAATCAACCACATTTAAACGGGCTAGGGGCAGGTCAAATCATCTTGACCCATTATGAGCACTGGATTTTAATCCCCAATTTCAATGATGAAAACAAACTCTTCTTTTATGTGCTTCTGCATCCAAGTGAGTTAAGGACAACTCAAGGTTGAAGCTCCGAATTGCAGAACCAAATGAATTAGGGTTTGTTGTCAATCAACCATATCCGTACATAAATGGTCTATGATCATACTGATGTTCCATCAGCATTCATATGGGTATAGGTTATAACCATATGGATGTTTAATAATCCATCACACTTTCATTTAGATGGGATCTAGATCTCTGATTTGAAAGAAGTATAAAAGCAAAAGGTTAATGAGAGAGAAGGGATGGTCATTGAGAGTTTAGAATATGGAATTAGGATTTTTGGGAGAGTTAGGGAGAAAAAAGGAAGAAAAGATAAAAGAAAGGAAAAATTTCTAAGAATTTCTCTTCAAATTTCTAAGAATTGCTCTTCATTTTCTTATTTGATTCTCTATTATTAGGATATAAAACTTGTTAGAAATCATAGAAAAACACATCACTAAGATTAATAACAGGTTTAGAGACTAAAATGCAAACACAAACTATTAAGGATTCTTGGTGATTTTGGACTTGTGTAACCTTAACCAAAACTCAATAATCTGGAGCTCCTTTGAGACATTTTTGAACTTGTAAAGTAGTGGATTCATACCTCAAAGGTATATTTCTGAGAAATCATTTACATTCTTAAACATTTTCATCATTTGAGAGTCATTTCATATGATTTTTCAAGTTGCTCTATTTTTGTTCTTTTTTGGTTTCCGTCCAAAAATAACATCTGTACGGTTAACGAAAAAGCCGCACGGCTATACTGATGACCGCATGGATGTTATCTCTTGGTCACATGGTTATGTACCTCAAGAAATCCATAAAAGTTTAAACATCTGTACATATATTTAGATGTTATTTCACACCTAGAAGTAATATCCATACAGATATAGTCATAATTGCACAGTTATTATACACATCTGTGCGGATGTTATTTTCAGACAAACAAGCTTATAAACTATGTTCTGAGCTTTTATCGCATAATAAACTATAAATCTGATTTCTAGAATTGATATTAAACTAAATTGATAATGATGACTCGATCTTTTGAAACCGACTTTAAAGCATGCTAAACACTAATCGGCAAAACCATTTTCAAAACCATTTTCATCCTCTACTTTTATGCTCAAGTCTCATACACATAAGTCTCGTCGTATTATTGACATCCGTTTTTCCAGGATTAAATTTACTTTCATTATTTTATTCCTTCATTGGTAGAATCTGTGTATTTTAGGCAGTTATATCCTGATCCTGCTCTTAATTCATGTGTATCCCCTTAGGATAACCTACTTGATTTGAGTTGTGATTTAATCTTATTCCTTGTACTCTGCATGAGCACTGTGTGTTATAAAATAAAAATCAGTCTAGTCCTATAAAATGTTATGGTTGAGTATTGGAGCTATTATTTTAATTTGATAATAAGTAATTGACTCATCCGAACCTAGATCTTAGGAAGGTATAGTGGTTCTCACTTGGTTCTAGCTATACCAAATTTCTTGGTTGAGATGAGCCGAGTGGTGACTCTTGTAGTTTCTTCGAGATTTTGTTCTTGAATCTTTTATGAATAATGTATTTTCCTAAAAATAAGTTTCCTATTATAATTACATACCCGATCAAACACAAATAACTAAAAGCCCAGTGGCCCGCTTCGTGTCGCCTAATCATCATCTACTCACAGTGGCAACTTCACTAGGGACTTTTCTAAAGATTTTTCCTAAAACTTAAAAGATCTTGATGAGCATTGAAAGTATCCAATTAAAATAGCTTCAATAAAATGTTGTAACATTTTATATGCATTGCATTTTAGCTAGATTTGAGCATTAGGTTAAGGTACCATTTTTAGTGCAATGAAATGTTGAAGTGCCGCCTATGCTCCGCTAGGTCATAAGGACACAGATATGGAACACCACTTATGTTGGTGTGCCCTAGTTCTTAGGGAATTAGATTCATATATTTTGTATTATACGTTAGACTCGTTGTATGCATACATCATTTGTGTCACATTAATAAAGGCATCTAATCTATTCCATTTATATCTTATGCTATAACATGAATAGAGTATCCATTAATTGATAATCATGAAACATATCCCATGTCTATTCTAATCGTGGGAGAATAGAATCATAGACTTGTATATTCGATGATTGTATGGTAGTTCTTAACTAGCCATAGTACTTATTAAGTCAGTCATGGATATAGATACATGTCGTTGACATGAGACTGGATCGATTCGCACATGAAAGCCACATAGTTGTCACGTCATAGGTCTTTCTTGAGTAGGTTCTTTTGTCCTCAGACCAAATTTCATTATAGTATCAATATTGAATCCGATTCACTTTGACATACGCCTAATAGGTCTATTAAAGGATATTAAATACGAGTATGATTGGGGTGGACTAGTGAACATATTGATATTGATGATGAAGTGATGGAATTGCCACTCGGGTAACACCGAGATGATATCACTGGCCGCTTGATGAGTGGGACTGATAAGTGTATGGTCATACCTATATAAGTTGGTAGCTTATTTGATTAATCAGTCAACTCAAGATCAAGAAATATAATAAACAGCAGAAGAGGATAACGAACACCGTGTCTCTTGTTTATTCATATCGATGTTATTTGGCAAAGGACACTATGAGATTACTACTGGGTGAGTTTTTTCTAAAGACTGCTACATCTCTATCTTAATTAGGGGCTGTAACAGTTTGCTAGCACTCACTTATAGTCTGTGGGCCTTGGGCCCACTACCAACATAAAGATAGACACATAGGTTTGTACACATAGATCAACTGAGCTAGAACTTATAGAAATCGTACATGTAATGTACATTGGAAGGAATAGGTCAATTAATTAGTTGATATTAGGTGTCAAGTAATTAATTAACATTGGATTGTTTTAATTTAATTAATAAGTTTACATAATGTGATTAATTAATTTTTTAATTAATTGAATTACATAAAGTAAATAATTAATTAAATAATTTAAAATACATGTATTGTATTTTCTTAAGTGTGATTTAATTTTCTCCATATGTATACATATGTACCAGGGCATCCCATATTACACATGCACACTTTCATTCATATATTCCCATGTGCATTATAGGGAGTGCACCCAATTCTATGTCATGACATAACATATGAGCGATTCCAATTGATTAGATGACAATCATGAATTCACTTTTGATTGTGTCATACTCATAATAATACACCCATTTTGTAACATGCATATTTCTCATTTTGTTGTACAATCTGGTATGTCACTCATGTATCATCCACATCTACAACTTGCATACGACTATGTATATTCGGTGACACTGTAATCACATTTTATTGTGTGTCATTCACGGTAGTCCATTATTTTTGTGTAGCCATGTGCATTATTCTTCGTATGTAATACACACTAACAATTTTTGGATGCAACCATGAACGCGTGTCATTCATACACGAATGGGCCTATAAACATGTCTTGGATCATATTTATGTAGACCTTGAATGTGACTTTAGGCCCATGTATTCATACATGTGTGCTCTAAGAGCTCTAAACTTCCACCTATCCCTTATACTTGTTTGCTTCATGCACGTATCATGCATTAATGATGTCACATCATGCATCCATGCACACATAGTCACCTCTAGTTCAAAAACTTCTGACGCATGCATTTATAGCACTAACTGGTACTTGTGCTCAGTGAAGAGATCAGTGTCTCTTGGATCAGATAGTTCATAGCTAACTCAAGTAGTTAAGTCAGGAATAATTAGTGTATCTGAGACTATAGACACAAGGGGCATGAACGATATGCCTGTGAGTGATGCTACAGAGATCCTCAAAAAACTTTTCCTGTAAAGAAGAATTGATTACAATGTTACAAAGCTATGGTGATGGAGGGGAAGAACAAAGGGCCGAGAATCCTTTCTCAGTATCGTTCTATAAAATTGTTAGAGAAGAGATCACCCCCATGATGATAGACATAGGAATTGAAATGGCAGCAGAACCAAGGAAGGGGAATAATTCGAGTCTCAACAGATTCATCGACATGCACCCCGAGGTGGATTAGGATGTCCACACCTATCCTATAAGTTTGCTGGTATAGGAGAACACCCTCAATGAAGACTTAAATTCCCTCATTGCATAGTATAGCAAGAGCACCTACTATAGTGACTACTGTACAATAACCTTGGCATGTCCCTTTTCTTGCAAAGGTCTCCATAGTTAACCCCTTTGATAACGAGAAGGCGCCAAGCTCAATGACACATTGAACGTAGGAATTGAGTCAAACGACCAGAAACAGTCTTCTTCAGGGGAACATGGGATATCCCCTTGGAAAATGACATTGATATTCGCAAAAATATAGAAATAAGAGCTTATTACAGTCCCTTAGACCTTATGTTCCACCACCAGAAGGGGTATGCTGTTGGGATTTTTCAATGAAAATGAACTGATAAAGCGAAAACAAGTGTTGATTTCCTTAAATCCGTGCCTAGGAGCAATTGATGTGGGAATTGAAAACAACAAAACAAAATTAAATAGATTGAGATTCTCACCAGAAAATCTCTACAAGAGATGGCAGTAGAAATTGAATACGACTTCCTCCATGTTCCTGTACACGAACATCAATCGAACACAATCCATGTTAGCGAGAGGATCGGCTGGAATAGAGAGAAAGGGGGCTGGAATTTTTTTCTATAAAATTTCCTTATGTTGGCCAAATTCTCTAAGGTGTTTTGACCCTAGAAGGCTGAAATTTTTCTTCAAAAATTTTGGCCCATCCTTCTTTAAGTTTATGCGGGCCTTTTCTCCTTTAAGCCCAAGTCTGATTTAATCTTCCGGTCCAATTTAATTTCAAATCTTATTGTAATTCAACATGTATGTGAATGTATTATACCATATAATATATCACATACATTTGAATTAAAATTAATTTGACAAATTAATTTAACCAAGAAATTAAATTAGACTTTCATAAAATTAAATACATGTAAACCTATACATGTAAGTTATTTCCACCTAGGAAATAATCTCATAAATTAATCCATTGAATTAATTATGAGAAGGCCAATACAAATATTAATCATATTATTTTGATCAATCCAATTGATCTGCATAATATAATTAATACAAGCCTCTTTCTCCGGTGTGTATACTCCAAGTATACTGTCGATCCCTTTAGTACGAGTTCAGACGTTCAATGTGTACGATATTATGGGCCCATCTTTATGTTGGCAGTGGGCCTTTGGCCCATAGACTGCAAGCGGGCTCTAGCAAGCCACTTCAGCCCCCAATTAGGATGGAGATAGCAGTCCAACTGTAATCATTACTCTATATTTTAAACTTGAATATCCCATGTCATTGATATCGATGTCCAACGTAGAGGCATGGATTGATCACCCTCTTTTGTTTCTGGACATTTACTTGATCCCGAATGAACTAATGCTCACAAACAAGTTCCAACTTGTTTGGGTGTGGCCACACTCTTATCAATTACATTCATCAAGAGGTCGATGATATCTTCTCAGTGGAACACTGAGTGACATTCCCTTTTGTATATCCATAGCACTGCCATGTTCATTGACATACCAGAATGTACCCATACTTGGCACCCTGTTACAGGCCCTTTAGGCATACACCAAAGTATGCCACTTCACATGCAGCACTGTTATATGGTCAGGTCAAAGGATCTATACAAGTACTACACCAGAATAACTTGTGATACTTTACTATATGGATTTCTCGTTTAGTGGATCTATCCAGTACCATGCCCCTTTCGTTGGGATTCGTCATAGGAAAAATAATGTGGCGCAGCTGAAAGTACACTGTTTAAAATTTCCTAGAATCCACCTATCGTGTCCAATTACCATTGATTGAAATAAAAACAATTTGAATCAAGAGATTGAACTCACCAGATTATGTCTCTTCTAGAGACTACTGCAGAATCGTTTCTTAAAATTGATCTCCATAGTCTGGTGCACGATCAACTATCAAATGGGAACCGATGCTAGTCGAAAAATGGAAGAAATTGCACCAAAGAATTCGGCTATTAGGGCTGATATTGTTGCTGGCCGAATTTCCTTTGTGCCTAGGATTAAGAGAGTGATTTTTCCCATAAATGTGCCTTTTATAGTCCTTATGCAATATGGACTCCAATAGGTTAAGTAAACCCAAGCCCATTAGGATTTTAATTACATATTTAAATCCTTATTCCATAAGATTTATAATATATAATTTAATTTCATATGGCTTGATTTAATTACCCCTAATTAAAATAAAATCACACTTAAGAAAATAATTTAATTAATTATTTACTTTATGTAATTCAATTAATTGATAAATTAATTAATTACATTAGGTAAACTTATTAATTAAATTAAGTCAACCCAATGTTAATTAATTACCTCGACACTGAATGTCTACTAATTAATTAACTCATTCCTTCCAATATACATCACATGCACAATATCTATACGTTCCGGCTCAGTTGATCTATGTGCACGATCCTATGGGTCTGTCTTTATGTTGGCAGTAGGCCCAAGGCCCACAAACTGTAAGTGGGTTCTTGCAAACCATCACAGTCCCTAATTAAGATAGAGATGCAGCAGTCTTTAGAAGACACTCACCCGGTAGTAATCTCATAGTGTCCTTTGCCTAACGATATCGATATGAATAAACAGGAGGCATGGTGTCTGTCATCCTCTTCTGTTGTTTATTATATTTCTTGATCTTGAGTTGACTGATTAATCAAATAAGCTCCGACTTACTTTGGTATGGCCATACACTTATCAGTCCCACTCATCAAGCGGCCAATGATACCATCTCAGTGTTACCCAAGCGGCAATTCCATCACTCATCATCAATATCAACATGTTCACCGGTCCACCCAATCATACCCGTATTTAGCATCCTTTTATAGACCTGTTAGGCGTATGTCAAAGTGAACCGGATTCCATATTGATACTACAATAAAATCTGGTCCGAGGACAAAAGAGACCTACTCAAGAAAGACCTATAATGCGACAACCACGTGGCTTTCTTGTGCGGATCGATCTAGTCCCATGTCAACGACATGCACCTATATTTATGACTGACTATTCCAGTACTATGGCTAGTTAAGAACTGCCATACAGTTATCGAATATACAAGTCTATGGTTCTATTCGTTCCCACGTTTAGAACAGACCTAGGATAGGTTTTATGATTATCAATCAATGGATACTTTACTCATATTATAGCACAAGATATAAATGAAATAGATTAATTGCCTTTATTAATGTTACACAAATAATTATTCATACAATGAGTCTTAATGTATAATACAAAATACAAGAATCCAATGCCCTAAGAACTAGGGCACACCAACAATCTCCCACTTGCACTAGTTCCAAGTAGGCATTGCCCTAATTCATATAGATCTGGTATGACCATCGTGCTATGTCTGTGGCAGCACTTTGGTCAATGGATTAGCAACATTATTCTTGGTGTCAACCCTCTACAATGATATGTCACCTCTGTTCACGATCTCACGAATGAGGTGAAAATTTCTGAGCACATGTTTGGATCTCTTGTGTGACCGGGGCTCCTTAGCTTGTGCGATGGCCCCGTTGTTGTCACAAAAAAACATCAATTGGGTCTAGGATAGTAGATACTACTCCCAAATCGGTTATGAATTTCTTGATCCAAACGGCTTCCTTTGTAGCTTCGCATGTAGCTATGTACTCAGCTTCCATTGTAGAGTCAGCAATGGTGGCCTGCTTTGAGGACCTCCAACTAATGGCACCTCCCTTCAGGAGAAAAGCATAACCAAACTATGACTGGTTCTCATCCTTATCAGTCTCGAAGCTTGCATCAGTGTAACCTGACACTACCAGCTCATCTTGACCTCCATACACTAAGAAAGCATCCTTAGTCCGATTAAAGTACTTCAGGATTGCCTTCACAGACTTCCAGTGTTCCTCCCCGGGGTCCGACTGGTACCGGCTAGTCATACTTAGTGCAAATGAGACATCAGGCCTCATACATAACATGGAGTACATGATAGATCCAATAGCAAATGCATAAGGGATCTTTTCCATGTTCTCCCGGTCCTTCTTTGTTTTAGGACCATCTTTTTTACTCAGCTTCAACCCATGGCGCATAGGCAAGAAAACGTACCACTCCTACCAGCGCGACATGCCAACCCCAAAACTACACAGCACGGTGTGCCACCTTTACCAGCACAGCGTGCCACCTATAATTCTGCACAGCACGGCGTGCCACCTCCACCAGCACGACGTGCCGAGCTCCGGAATTCTACTGTTGCCCTATTTTCATCTTTTCTAGTTTTGTGGTTTTAACCTAGCCGTATAAATAGGTTATTTTCTAAGTTTTTTTGGATCTTTTTCCAGACTTTTAGAGTGTAAAGCAGAAACTTGTAGCTAGGTTTTGGCTTGAACTATTTGTTTCTTTGAGTTTTGAACCATCAATTAGTAGAAGTTTTACATAGAACCTTCCCTTTTTGCGATGTTCTTGGTTCCGGCTTGAGTTCGTCTATAGAGGTACACCCCAAGCATCTTCACACTGTCGGAATCCGGTTAATCGGACCAAAAGGGCATAAGCTTTTCTTCTTCTCTTTTGTAATTCGATTAGTTAGTTTTTGATTCCTCAATTGATTATGTTTGGTTGTAAACACTGAATTCGTATCACCTTTCTTGATTAATACAATTGATTGCAATTTAATTTCAATTTTTATTCCTTTTCTTTATGCAATTCCTTTAATGATAATCTAGTCTCATAAGATCTTAATTTATTAAGTTCATATTTGTGGCATTACCTAGATTGACGCCTAGGAAACCATTAGTATTGACGACACTGTGGAACTTACGTGCCCCTATTTTCTGAGCTTTAGAATTAGACCATCTCTAAACAAGGGAAACCGGATAAGGACCTAAAAGATCTAGACACGCTAGGTTGAATTATCGAAAGAACATAATTAAGGGTTAATTGTTGAGTTAAATTCATCTATTGTAATTAATTGATAAAGCCATCTCCATTAGCATTCATAGGTCGGTAAACCACCAATTGATAACCCAAATTCAAGTGCAAAGTAAGCTGGGATAGATCAACTAGGAGTAGGATAATTTAGTTGTTAGTATAATCAAATCCAAAAACTAAGTTCCGCCTAGGAAAAGCAAGGAACCCGAGTAGTTTAGTGTTTGCAAAATATTTTTCTCTGTGGGATCGATACCTGGACCAACCAGAATTATTACTTGTCAACGATAGGTACACTGCCTTAGTTGTGCGATTCTAGGTTTAGTTTCACTACTTCACCTAGGATCCACCAAAGCCATATTCTGTAATGGCCTCATTGAATCTCTGATTCCATGACCTTGATGCTTGCTTCAATCCATAAATAGATCTTTGAAGCTTGCATACTCGATTTCGATACTTTAGATCAATAAAACCCTCAGGTTGTACCATGTACACAACCTCGAGTAGCTTTCCATGAAGGAAAGTGGTCTTAACATCCATTTGCCATATCTCATAATCATACCATGTAGCTATGGCTAGCAGTATCCTAATGGATTTGAGCATAGCAACTAGTGAAAAGGTTTCATCATAGTAAATTCCTTGAACTTGCCTGAATCCTTTTGCCACCAATCGCCCCTTGAAGGTGTTGTCGGCCTTTAACTTGAAAAACCACTTGCAACCTATCACCTTAGCACCTGGAGGTGGATCCACCAAGTTCCGTACTTGGTTATCTTGCATAGAATGCATCTCAGCCTCCATAGCTTTGTGCCATTGATCTGAGTGTGGGCTTTCAACAACCTCTTGATAGGTCTTGGGCTCCTCTTGGTCAACAACCATAAGATCCCCATCATCTATCACGAGAAAGTCGTACCTCTCTAGCTGATGACGTGTCCTACCAGACCTTCTAAGGTCCTGTGCAACCGGTTCTGGTTCCTTAATTTCTTCAGTAGTCAGATCGGTTCCCGAAGCATCCTTCGCTGTAACTGCAGGAGTTTATGAGTCTTGAACTTCCGAAAGTTCAACATTACTCCCACTGTCTCTCTTGGAAAGGAATTCCTTCTCCATGAAGACTGCATTTCTGGCTATGAAAACTTTGTTTTCAGCCGGATCATAGAAGTAATAACCCTTAGTTTCCTTAGGGTAACCCATAAACTGGGACTTGACAGATTTGGACTCGAGTTTGCCACTTGTCAATTTCTCAACATGTGCATCACAACCCCAAATCTTCTCGAAGGAAACATTGGGCTTTCGGCCCTTCCATAGTTCATATGGTGTTCCCTCAGCTGCCTTGCTTGGTGTATTATTAAGAATGTAAGCAACTGTCTCTAAAGCATATCCCCAAAAGGAGACAGGGAGTGTAGCATGACTCATCATCGAGCGAACCATGTCAAGCAAGGTCTTATTCCTCCATTCTGACACTCCATTCCACTGGGGTGTACCAGAAGGAGTGAGTTGGGATACAATCCCACACTCTCTCAAAAACGAGTCAAACTCTTGGCTCAAATATTCACCCCCTCGGTCAGACTAAAGTGCTTTTATTTTCTTGCCAAGTTGGTTTTCTACTTCATTCTTAAAGTCATTGAACCTTTGAAGAGTCTCAGACTTATACTTCATCAGATACACGTAACTGTATCTGCTGAAGTCATCCGTGAAGGTGACGAAGTACAGAAAACTAGATCTAGCAGTAGTGCTCAATGGGCCACATACATCGGACTGTATTAGCTCCAATAGCTCCGAGGCCTTTTCAGTAGTCTTGGTAAAAGGCACCTTTGTCATCTTACCTCTGAAACAAAATTCGCATGTGTTATAGGACTGGATGTCAAATGACCCTAGCACTCCATTAGAGTAAAGCCTAGCTATGCGCTTCTCATTTATATGGCCAAGTCGACAATGCCAGATGTAAGTAGGATTAATTTCATTTTGTTTAATCCTTTCAGTATTTATGTTATAGATTGAACTTTCACGTTTTCGATCAAGGATATATAAGCCATTTTCAAGAAATGCTATTCCATAAATAACATTGCCACTTTGCATAGAAATTCTACCATGTCCAATATTAAATAAGAAACCAGAAATATCCAACAAAGAAATAGAAATAATATTCCTACTCATCGCAGGTACAAAATAACAGTTTCTTAGTTCCAAAACAAGTCCATTAGGCATCTCCGAGAAATAATCTCTGATCTCCATGGCCTGAACTCGAGCACCATTTCCGACTCGAAGATCTACTTCTCCAGATCCTAATAATCTCCAATTTCTTAGACCCTGCACATTTGAGCAAATGTGAGATCCACATCCAGTGTCCAAGACCCAAGATGTAGAAATAGCCAGATTAATCTCAACAACATAAATACCTAAGCAGTAGTTTTGCCCTTTAGTTTCTCCCTTAGCTTTGGACATGAGCTCTTCTGGTGCCCCTTCTCATGACACTCATGGCAGACATCATCAGGAGAAGCAACCCTTGCTTTAGGTTAGGCCACCACCTTTTTGCCCTTAGCCTTGGCCTTAGATTTGGCCTTTCCCTTAGCAACGGGTGTATTACCCTTGTTCACCAGCAATACTTGAGGAGTCTTCTTAAGAGACTGCTCAGCAAGCTTAAGCATGCCATGCAGCTCAACAACCGATTTATCCAACCCTTGCATATGATAGATCATGATAAACTAGTTGTAAGACTCAGGAAGTGACCCGAGAATAATGTCTGCTACCAAGTCTTGCGAAACTGGCAAGCCAAGGCAGGTAAGTGTATCAATATAATCCTTCAACTTTAGCACATGAGTGTTAACAGAAGTCGCAGCTGCAATCACAGTCGTGCAAAGTGCCTTGGTTGTCAGGTAACGTTCCAAACGAGCCTGATCTTGGAACATCTTTTTAAGCTGATCCATCATCTCATAAGCTTGCTCGTCCATGAACTGCTTCTGAAGATCAGGAGCCATGGTACCCAGCATGAGGCATGAGGCATCACGGTCATCCCTCACGTGCCGGTCATACTGCTCCACCATCGCCGTGGTGACGCCTCGACCTGCGGGAGGGTCAACTGGTAAAGGAGCATTCAGTACATACTCCTTAGACTCTTGTCTAAGAACTATTTGTAAGTTCCTAGTCCAGTCTAGGAAGTTAGTCCCTGAAAGCTTCTCCTTCTCCAAGAGTGACCTAAGTGAGAGTGAGTTGTTGTTTGTTGCAGCCATTTAAATTGATTAAGTGAAATGGGATTATCTACATGGAAGAAATTATTGCTTGAGTTAGAAATAAAGGACTTTTAAGCCAATTCAAATTAATAATCCAATTTTAATTTGTTTGTTGGTGATGTTAATTGGCTGACTTGACCAAGATCCACAACTTATCAATGACTGGCTGAACTAGGGCTCGCTAACCAACCATTGTTTCGTTTGGTAGGACAACCTATCCAATCCTTTCATGAAGGACTCTTGGTTTGATGGGCTTATTGACACTTTACCCATCTATGCTTAGGGCCCGCTCTGAGCTAATGCTACCCATGTTGAGTCAAACCACCATTCACATGTTAACCATACCAAGTATCCTAACCCTCCGAATACTACTACGTACCCAGCTAGGGCATGGTGCACATTGCAGCATCAATGGGAGGAAGAGGTGTGAATATGGGAAGCACTTTTAAACAACTCAATGTTTTAATTTTCGGATTATAATAAAGTGATACGACTTAGCATGCATAAACGCGGGTAATAATTTGGTGATCCATACATCCATATAATATGAAAAATGCAATAGCATACTTAATTTAAAATAAATGAGATCCTATAGGCCTTTAGTAATGAAAAACTAGATATCCTATCTAATTCTTCATGGGCCGGACTGCAATCCTTCTTGGGCTCCCACCATGGGCTTGCTCCATCTGGGCCTTCCTCCATATTTGATGCAATAACAACAATTTTGTAAAATAAAATCTATTCTAAAATTACATCAAAATAAAAAATGGCACGAAAGCCATATTTCGTAAAATTAAATTACAACCGATAATAATTTAGGGCCCATAGAACTCAACATCACATTTCAAACAAAGTACCTGTCGTGCACATACATACCAATATGATGCATGATCATGGCATTCCAAATTATAAATATAAATGTTAAGCCGAGTTACCTAGGGTGAAATCGTCAATTTTAACAAATGTGACTAAGGCCCATAAAGGCCTAATGGATAACATCCATAAATGCAAAATTAACAATTTTACTCCCACTTGAATTTAGGTTGTCACAAATTTAAAATTTAGCTCTCCCAATTTTAACCGGTGTCACGGTTTATTGGGTCAATTTCACAAAGTCCATATTTAATTTAATATGCAAACAAATAAATTAAATATGCATGCCAACAAAATAAGCAATTTAAATACAAGTTAATTTAAAAATATTTAATTTAATTTGCATTAGGGCCAGGGATAAAAAAAATACCCATAAAATCCAAAACCGGACCCAAACCTCGAGCGCGGACAGCAGCGCTACAGCGCGGCAACAACAGCCATGGCCTCAAATCGAAATCGCTTTTGCGATTTCGATTTTGGCCAACATACATTTTTTTTAAATCGTAAAAGTTTCCAGCCAAGAAATATCCAAATAAAAACCCTAAACAATTTTAGATGGAAACCAATTTGGGGAAAAAAAAATCAAAAACCCCAAACAATAATTCTAGGGTTTATCAAAACCAAAACCATTTGAATAAAAAATCCTAAAATCAAAAACTTGAAACCCATTCTTTCTTCAAAAACGCTTTCAAGAGCCACTTCCAATCAATCTAATGGACAAAACTTAGGCTCTGATACGACTGTTGGGATTGGTCATCGGAAAAATAACGTGGCGCAGCAGAAAATACACTGTTTAAAATTTCTTAGAATCCACCTATTGTGTCCAATTACCATTGATTGAAATAAAAACAATTTGATTCAAGAGATTGAACTCACCAGATTATGTCTCTTCTAGAGACTACTGCAGAATTGTTTCTTAAAATTGATCTCCATAGTCCGGTGCACGATCAACTATCGAATGGGAACCAATGCTAGTCGAAGAATGGAAGAAATTGCACCAAAGAATTCGGCTATTGGGGTTGAGATTGTTGCTGGCCGAATTTCCTTTGTGCCTAGGGTTAAGAGAGTGATTTTTCACATAAATGTGCCTTTTATAGTCCTTATGCAATATGGACTCCAATTAGGTTAAGTAAACCCAAGCCCATTAGGATTTTAATTACATATTTAAATCCTTATTCCATAAGATTTATAATATATAATTTAATTCCATATGGCTTGATTTAATTACCCCTAATTAAAATAAAATCACACTTAAGAAAATAATGTAATTAATTGTTTACTTTATGTAGTTCAATTAATTGATAAATTAATTAATTACATTACGTAAACTTATTAATTAAATTAAAGCAACCCAATGTTAATTAATTACCTCGACACCGAACATCAACTAATTAATTAACTCATTCCTTCTAATGTACGTCACATGCACAATATCTATACCTTCCGGCTCAATTGATCTATGTGCACGATCCTATGGGGTCTGTCTTTATGTTGGCAGTAGGCCCAAGGCCCACAGACTGTAAGTGGGTTCTAGCAAACCATGCCCCCAATTAAGATAGAGATGCAGCAGTCTTTAAAAGACACTCACCTGGTAGTAATCTCATAGTGTCCTTTGCCTAACGATATCGATATGAATAAACAAGAGGCATGGTGTCTGTGATCCTCTTCTATTGTTTACTATATTTCTTGATCTTGAGTTGATTGATTAATCAAATAAGCACCGACTTACTTTGGTATGGCCATACACTTATCAGTCCCACTCATCAAGCGGCCAATGATATCATCTCGGTGTTACCCGAGTGGCAATTCCATCACTTCATCATCAATATCAACATGTTCACCGGTCCACCCAATCATACCTATGTTTAGCGTCTTTTTACAGACCTGTTAGGCGTATGTCAAAGTGAACCAGATTCCATATTGATACTACAATGAAATCTGGTCTGAGGACAAAAGAGACCTACTCAAGAAAGACCTATGACGTGACAACCATGTGGATTTCTTGTGCGGATCGATCCAGTCCCATGTCAACGACATGTGCTTATATTCATGACTGACTATACCAGTACTATGGCTAGTTAAGAACTGCCATACAATTATCGAATATACAAGTCTGTGGTTCTATTCGTTCCCACGATTAGAACAGACCTAGGATAGGTTTTATGATTATCAATCAATGGATACTTTACTCATATTATAGCACAAGATATAAATGAAATAGATTAATTGCCTTTATTAATGTTACACAAATAATGTATTCATATAATGAGTCTTAATGTATAATACAAAATACAAGAATCCAATGCCCTAAGAACTAGGGCACACCAACACCTTTTGCATGTACCCATTAACTTGGTTGACATCCCATGTCCAATGGCCGGTAAGACACTGCCATACAACCAAGCTAATGATAGTCTCTAGTTCCATTTATTCCCATGACTGGAATAGACTATGGATCTCTTTATGGTCATATCGTTTTACCTATCCATGATCTTACTACCAAGTGTATGACACTTGTCAACATGGATATGGATATGTCCATTGGATACTCTATTTAAAACATAGCACAAGATATATAATAAACAGATTAATGCCTTTATTTAATGACACAAAATGTATAATACATAAATCCAATAAATGTACAATGCAAATACAAAGACCAATGCCTCGGGACTAGGGCACATCCAACAATCTCCCACTTGCACTAGTTCCAACTAGGCATGGGCCTAATCGCTATAGATCTAGTATGACCCTCGTGCTTGGGTTGAGCCAGCGCCTTGGTTAAAGGATCTATGACATTGTCCTCGGTGTCCACTCTATGTAATGAAATGTCACCCCTCTCTGCGATTTCTCGTATAAGGTGAAACTTCCTGAGCACGTGCTTCGTGTTCTTGTGTGACTGGGGCTCCTTAGCTTGTGCAACATCCCCATTGTTGTCACAGAAGATATCAACTGGATCTTGGATAGTTGGCACTACTCCTAATTCAGTGATAAACTTCTTTATCCACACAGTTTCCTTAGCAGCATCACACACCGTAATGTACTCAGCTGCTGTAGTAGAGTCCGTGATGGTTGGTTTCTTAGAGCTTTTCCAACTTACAGTACCGCCATTTAGCATAAACATGTTCCCAGAATGCGACTGGTACTCATCCTGGTTGTTCTGGAAGCTTGCATTAATGTACCCAGTAACTGACAGCTCTTCCTGACCTCCATACACTAAGAAGCTATTCTTAGTCCGGTTAAGGTACTTCAGGATTGCTTTAAAAGCCTTCCAGTGATCCCCGCTGGGATCTTACTGGTATCGAGTACATGATAGATCCTATAGTTGAGGCATACGGGGACCAATTTCATGTTCTCCCTGTCCTCCCTTATATTAGGACAATTCTTCTTACTAAATTTCAGCCCATGGCTCATTGGTAAGATGTTGGGAATTAATCGCCAAGACAAAATACGCAGCGGAAAGAAAAGGATTAATCCCCGCCATGGATCCATGTATATTGTATTGAATTGGAAGGAAGGGTTAAAGAATTACCTCTTAGTTCTTATAGGATTTGAATCAAAGGAACCAAATTAGCTTCCCTCTACGGTTGATCCACACGGAGCAATTGATTCACCGCGTGCTAGCGCCGGGATTGAAGAACGATTCTTCGAACGAGAGAGAGGCAGAAAATCAAAATTTTCTCTTGGCTTAGTATGAGAATTTCGGCTGCCCCCTTCTTTTCTTGTGGTGGCCGAATTCCCTTTAGGTTTAGGAGTGGAGAATCCTTTTAGGTTTAGGTTAATTGTTCACTTAAATAATTAACCTAAATAGTTAATTATAATTATAACCTAATACACCTATTAGTTATAATTATATATTAACCCACACAATTTAATACTAATTCTCAATTAACATTAAATCAAATCAATTCTCCATAATACATATATGTATATATAATATTATAATTAATTATATCTATATATAATTTAATTATAATATGTAGCATACTTTATGCAATATTAATCACATTAATATTTATATATACATACATAAATATATATCACTATATATATATTTATTCTCTTTCTCATTCATAAATTATTATCCAATAATAATTTATACCCGATAAGATGAACTTCATTTTGCTCTTGTGTGTGACCCCATAGGATCATATTAATTGGCAATAAGGAAAATTACCATAATGTCCTTATAGGTCACAAGCGGACTCTAGCAAGCCATTACGACTACCCAATTAATATGATTGGAATGATCCAATACCTATTTATAGAATGTCATATTCCCTTTGTCTCTTTGATATCAAGATTAATTATAAGACATGGTACACTTGTCAATCTTATATAATTAATCATATGCTTTCTCGATCTCAAAGTAAACTGTTCAGACAAATCAATTGATACTCTTATCAATTATTTGAGCACGGCCATGCATTTAACAGTCTTACTTATCGAGGGGCCCAGTGATATCGCTCTCTTGTTAGAGAGGGACAAAATCCCATATCTGTCACTCACATCCCTAAGCATGAGTCATATTGCACCCAACAACAGCCTTTATAACTACTCTGTTACAAGCAGCGTTTGACTGCGTCAAAGCACAACATGAGTTCATCCCGGAATCCATGGTGACCTCAGGTCAAAGGAATCAGCAGATGACACTACTATAATCAAGATCAGTTGTGACACGTGACCATGAACTTGATCTTATAGTGGGTCTCCAGCAACATGTTCTCTAACACATTGCCCGTGAGTATAATCTGTATCTGTATACACTATATTCATCTTATGAATATCCATTATCACTCACACTAGTCTTAGTTTGTTATTATTCCCATAATAACAATCGACTAGGGAAATTTAGAATTACACAATTAATTCATGGATACATTATCATAAATACTAACATACAAATATATATGATAAAATAAGTCTTTATTAATGACTTAAGAAGATTGTTTACATAATCCAACATTGGCTTAGGGCACAATCTCTAACAATCTCCCACTTGCCCTAAGTCCAATCTTCAAATGTATCTAATACCCATGGACCTAGTATGACCATCATGTACAGCTTGTGAAAGAGCTTTTGTTAGTGGATCAGCAACATTGTCTTCAGACGCAACTTTGCATATCTTCACATCTCCTCTTGAGATGACTTCTCTTACGTAGTGAAAACGCCGAAGTATATGTTTGGATTTCTGTGACACACTAGGTTCCTTAGCAAGTGATATTGCCCCATTGTTGTCACACAAGAGGCTCACAGGATTCACTATGCTAGGAACGACACCAAGTTCTTCGATGAACTTCTTGATCCAAACAGCCTCTTGGGCTGCATCTGATGCAGCAATATACTCGGCTTCTGTTGTAGATGCAGCTATCGTGCTTTGCTTAGAACTCTTCCAACTTATCGCACCTCCATTCAGAATGAACACATACCCAGACTGTGACTGCATCTGATCTTGATCAGTTTGGAAACTTGCATCCGTGTAACCATTTACAACAAGATCTTCGTCCGAGCCTCCATATACCAAGAATGTATCTTTAGTTCTTCTCAAGTACTTAAGAATACTCTTGACAGCAGTCCAGTGACTATCACCTGGATCAGACTGATATCTACTTGTCATGCTCAAAGCAAAAGAGACATCTGGCCGAGTACATACCATGGCATACATGATAGATCCTATAGCTGACGCATAAGGAATCTTATCCATGCGTTGACGTTCTTCAACTGTCACAGGACATTGCTTACGACTAAGCTTTATCCCTTGCCCAATAGGAACATTTCCTTTCTTTGATTGATCCATACTGAACCTTTTCAGTATTTTGTCAATGTATGTACTCTGGCTCAAACCTATCAATCTCTTAGATCTATCTCTATAGATCTTTATTCCAAGAATGTAGGCTGCCTCACCCAAGTCTTTCATAGAAAAACACTTTCCTAGCCAAGATTTTACTTCTTGCAAGGTAGGAATGTGATTTCCTATTAACAATATGTCATCGACATATAGAACTAGGAAAACTATATTACTCCCACTGAACTTCTTGTACACACAAGGCTCATCTTCGTTTTTGATGAAGCCAAACTTTTTGACTGATTCATCAAAACAATGATTCCAACTTCTTGATGCTTGCTTCAAACCATAAATGGCCTTTTGAAGCTTGCATACTTTATCAGGATTCTTTGGATCGACAAAACCTTCAGGCTGTGTCATGTACACATCCTCAACAAGGTTTCCATTTAGGAAAGCTGTTTTGACATCCATTTGCCATATTTCATAGTCATAATATGCTGCTATGGCAATAAGAATTCTGATGGACTTGATCATAGCTACTGGCGAAAAGGTTTCTTCATAGTCTATACCATGAACTTGTCGGTAACCTTTTGCCACTAACCTTGCTTTATAAGTCTGAATATTCCCATCCATGTCCGTTTTCAACTTGAAAACCCATTTGTGCCCTATTGCTTTAGCACCCTTTGGGAGATCAACCAAAGTCCATACTTTGTTGTCGTCCATGGATTGAATTTCTGACTTCATAGCATCAAGCCATTTTTCAGATTCTGAACTAGAGAGAGCTTCCATGTACGTGGAAGGTTCATTCTCTTCTAACAGAATCAGATCATTTTCATTCGTGACGAGAAATCCATATCTCTCGGGCTCATGACGAACTCTACTTGATCTACGTTGGACTTGTGTTACTGGTTCTGACTCAACAACTTCTTGTGAATCAGGTTGTTCCATTTGAAACTCACTTTCAACTTGGTTATCCATATTTTCTTGTAGGTGTACTTTACTCCCACTGATTCCTTTGGAAATAAACTCTTTTTCCAGGAATGTACCACCCTTAGCAACAAACACTTTGTTTTCACTAGGATTGTAAAAGAAATAACCTTTAGTTTCCTTTGGATAACCAACAAAATTGCATTTCACAGATTTTGGTGATAACTTATCTGAAATCAAATATTTCACATAGGCTTCGCATCCCCAAATCTTGAGAAAAGACAAATTTGGTTTCTTACCAATCCATATCTCATATGGTGTCTTTTCAACTGCTTTTGATGGAACTCGGTTCAGTGTGAATGCCGCTGTTTCAAGTGCATATCCCCAAAAGGATAGAGGAAGATTTGTTTGACTCATCATAGACCGAACCATATCCAATAAAGTTCGGTTCCTCCTCTCAGACACACCATTCCACTGTGGTGTACCAGGAGGAGTTAACTGTGAGACAATCCCACAATTTCTAAGATGATCGTCGAACTCTTGGCTCAAATATTCACCACCTCGATCAGATCTAAGTGCTTTAATTGTCTTGCCAAGTTGGTTTTGTACTTCATTTTGGAAGGCTTTGAACATTTCAAAGGATTTCGACTTATGCTTCATTAGATATAGATAACCATATCTACTGAAGTCATCAGTGAACGTAATGAAGTATTGAAAACCACCTCTAGCAGTTGTGCTCATAGGCCCACATACATCTGTATGTATGAGTTCTAATAAGTCACTAGCCCTTTCACTGTGACCAGTAAAAGGACTCTTGGTCATCTTACCCATTAAACAAGACTCGCAAGTGTCATATGTTTCAAAAACATCTAGACCCAAAATTCCATCTTTATGGAGTTTTGAAATGCGTTTCTCATTAATGTGTCCTAGACGACAGTGCCAGAGATAAGTAGGATTCACAATATTTGTTCTTATCCTTTTGGTATTGATGTTATATACATGCTCATCATAACCTTCACTAAGGTTCAACAAATAAAGACCATCATGTAAATCCGCATTTGCATAAAACAAGTCTTTATTGAAAAGCAATAAGTGATTATTCTCAATAACACATTTAAATCCTTCCTTGTCCAAACATGAAATAGAAATGATGTTCCTAGACAAATTAGGAACAAAATAACAATTATTCAAAAGGAGAACAAGTCCACTTGGCAACTTGAGCTCGTAGCGACCGACTTCATAAGCAGCAACTCTAGCTCCATTCGCCACATGGAATTCTACCTCGCCCTTCTTGAGCTTTCTACTTCCTCTAAGCCCCTGCACATTCATACAAATGTGAGAACCACAACCGGTATCTAATACCCACGAAGTAGAAACAGAAGTAGAATGAAGTATTTCAATAACATGAATACCTTGATTAGCGGTCTCACCGCCTCTCTTCTTCCTCAAGTCCTCCAAATAAAGCTTGCAATTTCTGCGCCAATGACCAGGCTGATTGCAGAAATGGCATGTGCCTTCCTTTGGAGGCTTTGCCTTGGTAACAGCTTTGGGCTTCTTTGCATCCTTCCCAAACTCTTTGGGTTTGTTTGCTTTACCCTTCTTCTTCTGGATCCTACCCTTTTGCACCATATGGATCCCTTTGGAGCTTGGCTTCTCTTTTATCGTTACTTCAGCGTTTTTCAGCATCCCATGCAGTTCGCTGACCGTTTTGTCCATATCATTCATGTGATAATTCATGACAAAATGGGAGTAACTCTCAGGAAGAGAATTAAGGATCAAATCCGTTGCCAACTCAGGTCTGAGTGGCGAACCAAGCCTCTCCAACTGATCAATGTACCCTTTCATCTTCAGAACATGGGCACTAACCGAACTCCCTTCGGTCATCTTGCACCCAACCAAAGATCTCAAGGTCTCATACCTTTCCCTTCTCGCTTGCTTTTGGAACATTTCCTTAAGCTCTTGAGACATCTCATATGCCTCAAATGTTTCCAGATCCTTCTGAAGTTCCGGAATCATTGATGCGAGCATCAGGCATTGTACATCAATCTGATCGTTTTGATGCTTGTGAAAAGCATCCTTCTCAGCTCTTGAAGCTGTGGTGGGTGGAGGGTTAGCGGGCAAAGGCCCATCCAGAACATACAGCTTTCGCTCTTGCTTGAGAACAATTCTCAAGTTGCGATACCAATCTAGATAATTGGTTCCGTTCAGTTTTTCCTTCTCAAGGATAGATCGAATAGAACCGGGATTGCTTGTGTTGGCCATTTATCTACAACAGAAAATATATGCAAAGTTAATTACATAAGAGAATTAAACTCCCACTAAAATTATAAAACCCTTTAAAATATTTAAGTGGGTAAAAGACCCAAAATCCATACTTAACCATAGCACTGCTTTGGCATGTCCCTATGATTAAATATAATTTCGGTAGACATCACCATGTCAATCACATCATTATGTAACTCTTTTAATTTATGAGATGCATGATATCATATATCATATTTAGTTTGTATGTTACTCATCTCATCCTTGCCTTGGGCTCAAACACCTTTTTGATTAATCCTTTAGTTAAACCAATTACAACACAATGAGAATCACCTTTTCTCATATTATTGCTTCGCTAAGGTCACAACATGCGTACCCGCCCTGGCGGTATACCATGATGCGAACATAGTACTTGACAAGTGTTATACGTAATTGGGTGGCAAAAATATAAACTTCATAAGTTTATTTAGGGTTTATTAATTCCTGTGAGTTAATTGTATCATATACAATTTCATGGCATTAATATTAATCATACTTTTGTTAATATTAATTAGCATGGCATCTTATGGCATACAATTGTCTAGCATGCATATAGAATATCTAGCATGGCATCACATGGCATCTAAATAAAATAAAGCATGCATATGACTCGAACCGTGTTATGGTATGGTTTAAATCTACATTGATTTTCATAGGCCAATATGAAAATCAACAAGGTCATATCCTAGGTAGTAGCATCCATCACATGGTCATTGCACCGCCTCTTGGATCCGCCTCCACGTCTTTGCTTCCAAACACCATCTCATGGATTTATATTTTACAAAAAAAATTGCAACCTATACAATTTTCTAGTAAAATAAATTTTACATATCATAAATTGCATCCTATACAATTTTTTCTAGTAAAATTAAAAATTTAAAATTTACATAAATACAAACGACTCGCAGGTCGTATTTATATAAAACCATAATAAATAAAATAAAGCATCCACGGGGTCCAAAACCATACCATAACACCATGCATAAAATTATCAACAATAATTTTATATCTAAAAATATTTAGGGTTCAAAGTGGTAAAATACAATCACATTGTATTTAGAATTAATTAATTTGGAAAAATTCGTAAATATGCAGAAAACAATTTTCCACACTTAAAACGAAAAAGGGGTTAAAAACTGTCGGACAGCGGGCTGGACGGGCTGCGCATACTGCGCGCAGCCCATGCTGCGTAAGAAGCAGCAAGTGCAATTGCAAATTTGCAATTGCAGCCAACTAATTGCAATTGCAAATTTGCAATTGCAATTAATTGGCCAAAAAAAAAAGTATTCTGGGCATTATGCCCAGAATACGAACAGTATATATATATATTTTTTTTTTTTTTTTTTTTTTTTAAATTGAATTGAAACAATTTCAATAAAAACCCATGAATCAAATTCATGATTCCAAAACCCCTTAAACATTCCAAATCATTAACATAAAATCATTCACAATGATTAATCAATAAAATCAAATTTTATTTTGTTATTCACAATAACATAGAACCCTAAATAAAACATACAAACCCCTAACAACAATTTTGATCCAATCAAAATCATACAAACCCTAACATGCAATTTTGATCCAATCAAAACATAAATCCAATTCAATCAAAATACAAGTGGCTCTGATACCACTGTTGGGAATTAATCGCCAAGACAAAATACGCAGCGGAAAGAAAAGGATTAATCCCCGCCATGGATCCATGTATATTGTATTGAATTGGAAGGAAGGGTTAAAGAATTACCTCTTAGTTCTTATAGGATTTGAATCAAAGGAACCAAATTAGCTTCCCTCTACGGTTGATCCACACGGAGCAATTGATTCACCGCGTGCTAGCGCCGGGATTGAAGAACGATTCTTCGAACGAGAGAGAGGCAGAAAATCAAAATTTTCTCTTGGCTTAGTATGAGAATTTCGGCTGCCCCCTTCTTTTCTTGTGGTGGCCGAATTCCCTTTAGGTTTAGGAGTGGAGAATCCTTTTAGGTTTAGGTTAATTGTTCACTTAAATAATTAACCTAAATAGTTAATTATAATTATAACCTAATACACCTATTAGTTATAATTATATATTAACCCACACAATTTAATACTAATTCTCAATTAACATTAAATCAAATCAATTCTCCATAATACATATATGTATATATAATATTATAATTAATTATATCTACATATAATTTAATTATAATATGTAGCATACTTTATGCAATATTAATCACATTAATATTTATATATACATACATAAATATATATCACTATATATATATTTATTCTCTTTCTCATTCATAAATTATTATCCAATAATAATTTATACCCGATAAGATGAACTTCATTTTGCTCTTGTGTGTGACCCCATAGGATCATATTAATTGGCAATAAGGAAAATTACCATAATGTCCTTATAGGTCACAAGCGGACTCTAGCAAGCCATTACGACTACTCAATTAATATGATTGGAATGATCCAATACCTATTTATAGAATGTCATATTCCCTTTGTCTCTTTGATATCAAGATTAATTATAAGACATGGTACACTTGTCAATCTTATATAATTAATCATATGCTTTCTCGATCTCAAAGTAAACTGTTCAGACAAATCAATTGATACTCTTATCAATTATTTGAGCACGGCCATGCATTTAACAGTCTTACTTATCGAGGGGCCCAGTGATATCGCTCTCTTGTTAGAGAGGGACAAAATCCCATATCTGTCACTCACATCCCTAAGCATGAGTCATATTGCACCCAACAACAGCCTTTATAACTACTCTGTTACAAGCAGCGTTTGACTGCGTCAAAGCACAACATGAGTTCATCCCGGAATCCATGGTGACCTCAGGTCAAAGGAATCAGCAGATGACACTACTATAATCAAGATCAGTTGTGACACGTGACCATGAACTTGATCTTATAGTGGGTCTCCAGCAACATGTTCTCTAACACATTGCCCGTGAGTATAATCTGTATCTGTATACACTATATTCATCTTATGAATATCCATTATCACTCACACTAGTCTTAGTTTGTTATTATTCCCATAATAACAATCGACTAGGGAAATTTAGAATTACACAATTAATTCATGGATACATTATCATAAATACTAACATACAAATATATATGATAAAATAAGTCTTTATTAATGACTTAAGAAGATTGTTTACATAATCCAACATTGGCTTAGGGCACAATCTCTAACATAAGAAACCTTTCTTGGCCTGATCCATGCTGAATCTTTTCAGAACCTTATCTATGTACATGACTTGACTTAGGCCTAGAAGCCGATTGGATCTATCCTTGTAGATCCTGATCCCTAGGATCATCACAGCCTCGCCTAAGTTCTTCATTGCGAAGCACTTATACAACCACTACTTTACACCTTGCAGTGTTGGTATGTCACTTCCAATAAGAAGGATATCATCCACATATAAGACCAGGAAGGTGACAATGCTCCCACTAATCCTTTTATACACACAAGGCTCATCCTGATTCCGTATGAAGCCGTATTCCTTTATGGCTTCATTGAATCTAAGATTCCAACTTCGGGATGCTTGCTTCAGTCCATAAATGGACCTTTGAAGCTTGCATACCATCCTAGGATACTCTGGATCGATAAAATCCTCAGGTTGTGTCATGTAGACATCCTCGAGTAGCTTTCCGTTAAGGAAAGCGGTTTTGACATCTATCTACCAGAACTCATAGTCGTGCCATGCGGCTATGGCCAGTAGGATCCTAATGGATTTGAGTATAGCAACTGGTGAGAAAGTTTCATCATAGTCTATTCCATAGACTTGTTTGAAAGCTTTCGCAACCAGACGACCCTTGAAGGTGTTGTCGGCCTTTAGCTTGTAGCACCACTTGCAACCTATTACATTAGCACCCAGAGGTGGATCAACCAGATTCCAAACCTGATTATCATACATAGATTGCATCTCTGCCTCCACGGCCTTACTTCAGTTGGCAGACTGTGGGCTAGCTATATGTTGGGATTTTTCACCGAAAATCATCCGATTAAAGCAGAAGAACGCGGTGATTTCCTCAAATCCGTGCCCAGGAGCAATTGATAAGAAAATTGTAAAAAAAAAAATTAACAACAAAGAAAAGATTTCTCACCTGAGATATCTCTTCTAGAGATGGCTGTAGAAATCAAAGTAGATTCCCTCCGCGTTCATGTACACGAACGGCTAACGAACACGATCCGTGCTAGCGTTGGAATCAAAAGTTTTGAGAGAGGAGGAGGCTATAAAGTTTGGCTCATTATGTTTCACCCACATGGTTGAATTGTTTCCCTAGGTTTTAACATAGGGTTGGCCGAAATTTTCACCCAACTTCGGCCCAATTCCCATCTTCTATTTTATGCGGGCTTTTCTTCTTTTAAAGCCTAGTCCAAAATTAATCTCCTTGGTCCAGTTAATTATCAAGCTTAATTTTATTTAACATGTATTCTTAACATATTATTCCAAATAATATATTTAATATATTTAAATTTAAAATTAAGTTGATTAATTAATTTTACCATGGGATTAATTTTGACTCTCATAAAATAAAGATACATGTAAACCTATACATGTGAAATATTTCCACCTAGGAAATAATCTCATAAATTAATTTAATTAATTATGAGAAGGCCAATGCAAATATTAATTTTATTATTTTGATTAATGCAATTGATCTTTATAATGTAATTAATATAATCCTCTCCCTCCGGTGTGTATACTCCACGTATACATGTGATTCCTTAAGTCCACGTTCAGACGTTCAATGTGTATGATCCTTTACAGGTGGGCTCTAGCAAGCCACTACAACCCTAAACTAAGATGGAGATGGCAGTCCAACTGAAATCATAACCCTGTAGTTTAAACTTGTATATCTCATGTCATCGATATCATTGCCCAACACAGAGGCATGGATTGATCACCCCTTTTTGTGTTCTAACATTTACTTGATCCCGAATGTACTGATGCTAACAAACAAGTTCCAACTTGTTTGGGTGTGGTCACACTCTTATCAGTAACATTTATCAAGAGGCCGGTGATATCTTCTCAGTGGACTACTGAGTGACAAACCCCTTCTGCATATCCATAGCACTGCCATGCTTAGTGACATACCCGAAAGTACCCATACTTGGCACCCTTTTACAAGCCCTTTAGGCGTACCCGTAAGTATGCCACCTCGCATGCAGCACCATCATATGGTCAGGTCAAAGGATCCATACAAGTACTACACGAGAATCACTTGTGATACTTTACCATATGGATTTCTCGTTTAGTGGATCTATCCAGTACCATTCCCCTTTTGCATTTACCCATTAATTTGGTTGGCATCCCATGTCCAATGGCTAGCAAGACACTACCATACAACCAGATTAATGATAGTCTCTAGTTCCATTCATTCATATGACTGGAATAGACTACAGATCTACTTATGGTCATATCGTTTCCCCTATCCATGGTCTTACTTCCAAGTGCATGAGACTTGTAAACATGGATGTGAATATGTCCATGGATACTTCAATTAAAATACTACATAAGATATATGATAAATGAATTAATGCCTTTATTTATTTCACAAAATATGTATAATACAAGTATCCAATAAATGTACAACAAAAATACGAGGTCCAATGCCTTGGGACTGGGGCATTTCCAACAATCTCCCACTTGCACTAGTTCCAACTAGGCATGGGGCTAATCCCTATAGATATAGTGTGACCCTCATGCTTGGGCTGAGCTAGCACCTTGGTCAATGGATCTGTGACATTATCCTCGGTGTCCACTCTATGTAGTGAAATGTCACCTCTTTCCGCGATTTCTCGTATGAGGTGAAACTTTCTGAGCATGTGCTTTGTGTTCTTGTGTGACCGGGGCTCCTTTGCTTGTGCAATAGCCCCATTGTTGTCACAGAAGATATCAACTGGGTCCTGGATAGTGCGTACTACTCCCAACTCAATGATAAACTTCCTTATCCATATAGCTTCCTTAGCTGCATTACACGCTGCGATGTACTCAGCTTTTGTTGCAAAGTCCGCAATGGTCAGTTGCTTTGAGCTCCTCCAGCTTACATTACCACCATTTAGTAAAAACACATAACTAGACCATGACTGGTATTCATCCTGGTCAGTCTAGAAGCTGGCATTAGTATAACCAGTAACTGACAGCACTTCCTGACCTCCATACACTAAGAAGTTATCCTTAGTCCGTACTTGTGGATCACTTTTACAGCCTTCTAATGATCCTCCCTAGGATCCTGCTAATACCAGCTTGTCATACTTAGTACAAAGGCAAAATTAGGTCTTGTACATAGCATGGAGCACATAATTGATCCTATAGATAAGGCATATGAGACCAATTTCATGTTCTCCCCATCCTCCCTTGTTTTAGGACAATTCTTCTTGCTGAGTTTCAGCCCTTGACCCATTGGCAAGAAACCTTTCTTGGCCTGGTCCATGCTGAATCTCTTTAGAACTTTGTCTATGTACATGGCCTGACTTAGGCCCAAAAGCCGATTGGATCTATCCCTGTAGATCCTGATCCCTAAGATCATCTCAGCTTTGCCTAAGTCCTTCATTGCGAAGTACTTACACAACCACTGCTTTACCCCTTGTAGTGTTGGTATGTCACTTCCAATGAGTAGGATGTCATCCACATAAAACACCATGAATGTCACAATGCTCTCACTAATCCTCTTATACACACAAGGCTCATCTTGATTTTGTATGAAGCCATATTCCTTTATAGCTTCATTGAATCTAAGATTCCAACTTCGGGATGCCTGCTTCAGTCCATAAATGGACCTTTGAAGTTTGCATACCCTCCCAGGTTATGTCATGTACACATCCTCGAGTAGCTTTCCATTAAGGAAAGCGATTTTGACATCCATTTGCAAGACCTCATAGTCGTACCATGCGGCTATGGCCAGTACGATCCTGATGGATTTGAGCATGGCGACTAGTGAGAGAGTTTCATCATAGTCTATCCCATGGACTTGTCTGAAACCTTTTGCAACCAGATGCCCCTTGAAGGTATTATCAGCTTTTAGCTTGTAGCACCACTTGCAACCAATTACCTTAGCACCCGGAGGTGGATCAACCAAGTTCCAAACCTGGTTATCGTACATAGATTGCATCTCTGCCTCCATGGCTTTACTCCAATTTACAGACTGTGGGCTTGCCATAGCCTCTTGGTAGGTTTTGGGCTCTTCCTCATCAAAGACGAGAAGAGTGTGATCATTAGTGACGAGGGAACCATACCTCTCTGTTTCCCAACGATCCTTACCAGACCTGCTAGGTCCTTGTGTGACCTGGGCCGGTGCTTCCTCCTGTGGAAGCTCCACCCGGGTCTCCGAGTTATCCTCTTCAGGAGCTTGTGAGCTTTGAACTTCCCTAAGTTCAACATTGCTCCCACTATCTTTCTTGGAAATAAAATCCTTTTCTAGAAAGACCCCCTTCCTTGCCACGAACACCTTGTTCTCAGCGGGGTTATAGAAGTAATACCCTTTGGTTTCCCCAGCGTAGCCCATAAATAGGCACTTATCAGTTTTGAGTTCTAGCTTACCCCCAGTCAATCTCTTGACATGTGCTTCGCATCCCCAAATCCGTAGGAAAGACAAGTGGGGCTCCTTGCCCATCCATCTCTGATATGAGGTCTTTTCCACTGCCTTAGTCAGAGTATTATTCAAAATGAGAGCGGCTGTCTCAAGAGCATGTCCCCAGAAACTTATTAGGAGAGAGGTGTGACTCATCATTGAGCGAACCATGTCCAACAGGGTCCTATTCCTCCGTTCAGACACCCCATTCCATTATGGTGTTCCTGGAGGAGTGAGCTGCGGAACTATTCCATTCTCTCTTAAGTAGGAGTCAAACTCTAGGCTCATATACTCGCCTCCTCACTCCGACCGAAGGTCTTTGATGGTTCCGCCTAGCTAGTTTTGTACTTCGTTCCTAAATTCCTTGAACTTATCAAGGGTTTCAGACTTATGCTTCATCAGATAGACATAGCCATAACTTTTGAAATCATCTGTGAACGTGACGAAGTACAGATGTCCACCTCTAGTAGCTGTGCTCATGGGCCCACATACATCTGAATGTATTAGGTCCAATAAGTCAGTAGCCCTTTCAGCTTTCTTGCTAAAAGGCACTTTCGTCATTTTGCCCTATAAATAGGACTTGCATACATCAAGTGACTCCAAGTCAAATGACCCTAGGATTCCAGCCTTATGGAGCCTAACTATGTCTTTCTTGTTTATGTGGCCTAAACGACAATGCCAAAGTTAGATAAGATTAAGTTCGTTAGGCTTAACCCTTTTAGTGTTTATGTTATTGACATGATTGGTTTCATTTAAATCCAAGATATAAAGGCCATTATTTAATACAACTTCTCCATAAAATATTCCCCCTCTAGATATAACAATTCTACCATTAGAAATAGAAAAATTAAATTCAGAAAATTTCCAACATTGAAACAGATATAATATTCATACACACGGCAGGTACAAAATAACATTGTTCAAAAATCAAAACCAATCCACTGGGCATCATAAGGTGATATTTTTCGATCACTATGGCAGCTACCCTTGCTCCATTACCGACTCGCAAGTCCACCTCCCTCGGTCCCAGTGACCTTCTGTTCTTAAATCCCTGCACATTATAACAAATGTGAGAACCACATCTAGTATCCAATACCCAGGATGTTGAAACAGTAAGGTTAATGTCTATGACATAAATACCTGACGAAGATGTGCCCTGGGTCTTCCTATGCTCTCCCATCAGTTTGGGACATGATCTCTTCCAATTCCCCACCTGCTTGCACCGGAAGCAGACATCCTCGGGACTGGCCTTATGCTGGACCTTGGGCTGGGCCTTAGGCTTCTTGGCCTTAGCTTTCTTAGCCTTGGCCTTGGCCTTCTCCTTGGCCTTGCCCTTTGTAAATGCCGGAATTTTCTATACTTAAAAAAAAAAAATCTATAGTCGTACGACTATTGTTACAGTCGTACGACTGTAATATCAGAAAATTTGCAGAGGCCCATACCTCTGCAGCAAAAATGAAGGAGAGAGAAAAGGGAGCATTAATTGCTCCCTTGTTGCAGCAAGCAAGAAGGGGACAGAGATAAAAGGAGAGAAAGGAGAAAGGAAAAAGGGGGAGATTTCTGGTGAAAGAAAACTTAGAGAGAGAAAGAGAAGAGAGAGAAAAAGAAAACCACAAAAAAACTCACTTTTCTTCCTCTTTGATTTTCTTTAATTCTCGAAATTAAAGCTAAAACTTGTTAGAAATCCCTAGGTTAACCAATTAACTACATAACCAAATCAAGAATTCGGACTAAAACAATCAGAATCCTTTACAATTTGGATTTTTGGAGGAAAAGCTCCCAACTTCAATTCCAAAGGGGAAAGTGCGAATTTATTGGGATCGGAGCGACGCCAGGGGTCAAAACGACTTGGAATAGCTTCTAAAAAGGTAGTCACTTCTTTTCCTTACACTTTTCCTAGCTTTCTGGGCGTTTGAAGTGAATTTTGTGTGATTTTTGCTGCATTTTCGTATTTCTGTTCCTGGAAATTAAGAACAGTGACTGTTCTTGGTTTTCATGAACAGTCGTACGACTGTATATACAGTCGTACGACTGTTCTTAATTTCTAGTTGATTTTTCTCAAGTTTTTGGTTAAAAATTATTTTTGGAGGAATTCTGATCCTGGAGTGATTACAGTCGCACGACTGTAAACTACAGTCGTACGACTGTAATCCCTGTTCCAGAATCAGAATTTCAGCTTTTATCCGTAAAAATCCCAAAAAAAAAAAAAAAAAAAATTTAGTAAACCCCAAAAATCATCAAAATGAATTTTGTTGTATGCATCACGACCATAGATTCAATTTTCTAGTAAATTTGCATTTAGAACAATTCAACGACGGAAACCCATTTCTCCTGAAAACCGACCCATTTAAATATATAAAAATGCATGTAAACCGGAAAAATTGTTTTCAAAATGATTTTCCCACAAAACCAAAAATACAGGGACGTTTCAAAATATTTTCCAGGTCTAACCGGACCGGTTAGCCGAGCCAACCCGGTTACCCTCCTAAATGCATGCCCCCCGATTCTTGATTTCCCAATTCTGTCTATTTGAGTCCTAATTGTGGCGTGCTGTATATATTGTGCTAACCCTCGGTTTTGTAGGTTTTAATTTCTTTTTATTTTTATTTTGGATGTAATTTAATAGATTAAATCGTGTATTTAGGCGGTTGTATTTTTCTAGATTCTCGTGTATTCTAGGCGATTGTACAAGTGAGGCGAGAGTTTTTATTTTTCCATTCGATTTGGTTGTAAGCCAATTAATATTTATTTCTTTTTCTTATTTTTGTATTAAATATTTTGTGTGCGTGCAGTATGCTTTTTTTTATATTCAATAAAATGGACTTTAAATTTTGAAATACCATTCGAGAACATTGGCTTTATTTATTTTAATTAGACACGAAATAAGGGACTTGTCCGGACTCGAATCTCTGGATAGTGTAGCGGCCGTTCGTCCGGTTCAGCTACATAAGAATTTCCCGGTTGAGCTGAGCCGGGTGACGACTCTACAACATCCATCGAGACTTAGGTCTCGGTTCTTTTATGCATTAATTCCATTTATTTTCTAAAAACGCGGATTTCCTTTATAAAAACCCCACGCGAGGGAGGGGCCCGCCCGAGATCGAGGCGTCCCATTCCGATTGGGAGTCCCGCGTCCCGTCGAAAACGCGTTGTCCGCTCACAGTGGCGACTCTGCTGGGGAACTTGAATGAAAGTTTTCTTAAAAACTTAAAAGAATATTGACGAGCCCTGAAAAGTGTCTAATTAAAATAACGTGGATGATTCTCTTTTGGTATTTTATTTGCATTTTTAGTTAGCCATTTTTTTTGCATTAGATTAAGTATCCTTTTATAGCCTGGTGGATTGTTAAAGTGTCGCCTAAGTTCCTCCTGGTCTTAGGGGCACGAATACGAAACACCACTCATAGCCTCGTACGAACCCCTTCGCTAGGACCCTTGAGTGGGGAGAAGTGAGGAGTATATCTTGCTATGAGAGCCTTGATGTTATCCCGACTTTGACCGAACCCATATAGATAGCCCTAGTTGGATTCCCTTAGGATACCAAAATAATTGTGTGAATAATAATAAAATCGCGCCTTCATCACCCCCGGTTGGTGATTGAAGTGAACCCCACCTAGGAATCGGTTAGAAAATTTTTGAGACCGACCACGTTAGAGGAATAAGGTTGGAAGAATTCGTTTTGCTTGCTATGTGTTCTTCACCATTTCGTGACACATCGTCGACGCATGCATAACATACCATAATCACCATTTTCCATACATATGACATACCATACACAAACATTTTTGTGTGATACTAACCCACATTTTTTATGCAGCCATTTACATATTGTGTGACATATTCATTCACTACATTTCACTTAAATTAAATTAATGGGCATTTCAAGGACGCCTATCACGACCATCCCATCCCATTTCATAACATATCGGGTACCCAAAATTACCCGTGTTTTGCCGATGCGCCGGATTGCATTCGGCCATTCCACCAATATCATTTCATTCAATAAAAACCACAACGGCCTTAGGCCTATTTTCGTGTAATAATTTACACGATGCATCTCATGACATCATACCCATCCATCATAAACATCATATAACATTGTGGTCCACATCCGACCACTTCATGACATTAATTCATCATTTAAGGTACTCCCCGAGTGCCCGATTAGTATACATATAGGCTCATAACATCACCAAATCATGAAAGGCGTTCCTCGAATGCCGAATCCTTGTTCGTGTTCCTGTTACACGTGACTTTCTCATAACATCATTCCATATCATATGCTCAAAAGCATCAAGACCTTGTCCGTGGGCCCGGCCCATGCGACCATTTCATACCATCTCATAGACCTATAAAGCGTCAAAACTATGTCCGTGTGCCGGTATACACGCGACCATTTCATGAATTCATTAGGTGCCCCAAAGGCGCCGAAGTTCTGTCCGTGTGATGGCCCACACGTGACATTTTTGCATAAACATTGGGCGTTCTTGGAATGCCTCGAAAAAAAAAATATATAATAATAAAAGGGAACCATTCATATCATCATTCCATACATAATTCCACTTCATGCATCTCAAGCATATTCAATGCCTTGATTTTCATGTCATATCACGTCATTCATTCACGACCCTAATATCTCCTACCTACTCCCAAGCAGAATACACTGGAGCGACCTTGGACAAGATCCCAAGCTTCCAGGGCGGCTAGGAGACAGAGGGTAGTCGAGAGTGACAGTGATTCTAAGCCTGGGGAAGGAGTGAATATGGCAGAACAGACACCGAGCATGGCTGATGTTTTGAGAGATTTCTTCAGGTCGCAGGATTTCCGCGACATGTTAAAGGAGGAAATGAGGGCAGTGGTTAGAGAAGCTGGTGAGACCGGTGGTAGTGGAGCCGAGAAGGAAAAAGAAGCTGAATCATCCCAACATGGTGGTGACGCTTCGGCTAGCCTTGAAAAGCTGTAGGAGATAGAGGCAGCTATGGAACAGAGGATGAAAGCCAAGTGTTCTGAATTAGACGAGGTCATGGCTCAGTTGAAGAAGGGGGTCGGGATCAGTGCTGAATCCAAGAAGGGGGTGAACGTTGATGCCATGATCAGTAGGGGCATCGAGACATTTCCTATCGGCTTCCAAGTGCCGAAAGTCCCCACTTACAAAGGAATGGGCTCGCCAGAGGCCCATGTGAATTTATATGCCCGAGTTATGCTGACAGCAGGTGCTACAAAGCAACAATTGATTAATCTGTTCCCCACCACATTGGAGGGAGGTGCTTTAGGATGGTATAACTCATTGTCAGAGGAGGAGCAGTCTGACTGGGAAGTATTGTCAGCAGCCTTCATCAAATACTACAGCTTCAACACCAAAATCCAGGTGAAGCTGTATGATTTGGAGAGGGTGAAACAGAAATTCAATGAGCCCTTTGATGAATACTACCAGAGGTGGATGAACAAGATGATCCTCCTAAAGAACCGCCCTGATGAAGATGAGCTTATACAGAAGCTCATTGATGGCAGCAAAGATATCTTCAAGAACAACATGAAATTCCATTCCTTCAAGGAGCTTAGTGAGGTCTATAGCATGGCCATGAAGATAGAAAGGGATGAAGAGGAGAAGCCAGCTGGTCAGAAAGGGGGAAGAAGTACAGGGTATAGTTCAGGGTATAGATCAACCACAGCAGCTGGGTCTGGCAGTGGGTTTGGTTCAGGTGTCAGTGGCAAGCAGGGGCAGTCATCAGAAGTGAAGCGGGTAGAGGTGGCTACTGTGAATCAGCAGCAAGGCAACCAGAATAGGGGTCTTGGAGGACAAGGCATATCGCCTTGGACTCTTACTTTAGCAAAAATATTTGCCAAGTGTAGGAATGGCGGCCTGTTGCAATCCTTAAGGCCATTTAAGAAGCCATCAGAAGTTGACAAAGATAACTTCTGCACTTATCATGTGGTGACAGGCCACCGAACCAACAACTGCTATAAGCTAAGGGATGGCATCCAGAAGCTCATTGACGAGGGAAAACTGCAAGAGCCAGCCAAACCCAGCACTAAAACCAACCCACTGCCGGCATTCGAGAAGCAGGTTAACATGGTCCAGTCGGGGTTGCCGGCTAACTTTATATTTTCCCAAGTTCTGCAAGCGAACCCTACGATTCAGGCAGTGGCCGTAGGGGAACCCGAAGTGGAACCCGAAGTGGAACCCGAGTCGAGAAAGAAGATTTGGTCATTTCCCAACTGAAGAAGACCCCTGCACAAGCTAGTTTGTGGCATTTGCTTATGACCTCCAAAGAGCATAGGGAGGCTTTAGTGAAAAAGCTATCAGAAATTGAAGTCTCCCCTATAGCTTCACCAGAGGCTATGTGCTGCTTGCTAGACAAAGTCCATGCTGGAGCTCCTAATATCGTTTTCTCTGAGAAAGACCTACCAGCAGAAGGAAAGGCCCACAACAAGGCTCTTTACGTTAGGGCCAACATCATGGATAAGGTGATGCCGTGCGTCATGGTGGATGACGGCTCAGCTCTGAATATTTGCCCACTGAAAATGCTACCATTTCTAGGCATGAATGAAGAAGTGTTGAAGAGGTCCTCGACAGTCATTCGGGCGTATGACGATTCTAAAAGAACAGTGATAGGGACCTTCGAAACGGAAGTGGAGGTTGGGCCCATCAAGTCCATGGTTGTCTTCACGGTGATAGATATCTCGGTCACATTCTCCCTATTGCTTGGAAGGCCCTAGTTCCATCCTTTGGGAGGTGTTCCTTCCACATTGCATCAGAAGATTAAATTCTCCATGAATGACAGGATTGTGACTATTGAGGCGGATGCCCAGTCGATGGTAGCTGCAGTGGATGAAGGAGTGGTTCCTTTTGGTGGATTCCAAATTGCTGTCATTAAGGAGGAAGAAACCACAGATGCCCCTATGGTTCTTTATGAGAATTACATGCCGGAGTGGCTATCCCGATATCTGTACAAGCTGAACTTTGTCCCGGGAATGGGACTCGGGATTAATTTGCAAGGTGTGCCAGAATTCAAGATCGACTCGGGGAAGTCAAAGCAATACGGCCTTGGTTATGTAGAGGGGTCATCCGAGCAGAAGAATCTGAAAAAGGGCAAGAATGGCAAGGTCATGATGAAACCATTTCTGAAGGCAGGAGGAAGCCTTTATAAGGGCCAAGCTGAACCGGTGCTGGTTGGGAATGTCGAGTACCCTGGCTTTGAGATTCTTGCAGATGTTGTGGATTTTGAGAAAAGCTAGGAAGAGCCAGTAGCCCCTGTAATGATAGAAAAAGCAACTGCTGAATCTGAAATTCTGAAAGGAGAATCATCTGAGGTGATAGCAGAAACCATAGAGGTGGCCAAGGAAGAAGATTAAAAGAAGACCTCTGCTGAAGCTACAGAAGTGATCTCGGGGGCTTTGACTGCTACATTAACCAAAGCTTTTGGGAAATCCAAGAAGGATTTGGCGAAGAACTAATGGCCAAAGTGAACTTAGACTCTGTGGTTGCTGAAATCGCCAAGATTATGGAGAAAGCTAAGGTACAGGTGGCCGAGAAAGCTGCAGTCCCGGATGGTGCTCTGGAAGGGAAGATGGAAGCTGATGAAGAACAAGGCCCTCCGCTTGTGGAGGATGAAAATGATTTTGTTGTATCTATTTCTTCCATTTTCAATGTAACTGATGTACTTTATGATAAGTTCAATGCAATGAAATCCCAGTTTGCTTACTTGTGTGATGTTTATCCTGATAATTCTGTGCATGCATTCGAATCACCATCAAGCATATTTAGCATACATGACACTGCATTGCATGAAATCAATATAAGTACAGATGAAAACCCTAAAATGGTACTCATTTCACACGAGTTAAAATCCGAGGAAGAAAGAGAATTAATAAGAATACTCCGAAAACATGTTAAAGCTTTTGCCTGGTCGTATGAAGACATGCCGGGTGTAGATACAGAAATAGCAATGCACAAAATCCCGACAGATCCCAAGTTCAGACCGGTAAAGCAGAAATTGAGAAGACTAAGGCTGGAATGGGCTACACTGGTGAAGGAAGAAGTGGCCAAACAGATAGATGCTAGGTTTCTCGAAGTGGTGGAGTATATAGAATGGCTAGCCAATATTGTCCCTGTGCCTAAAAAGGATGGAAGGGTCAGAGTATGCGTTGATTACAGGGACTTGAATAAAGCATGCCCAAAAGATAACTTTCCACTGCCACATATTGACGTCCTAGTTGATAGCGCAGCAAAAGCGGCAATGTACTCCTTCATGGATGGTTTTTCAGGGTATAACCAGATTCTGATGGATGTGATCGACAAGGTGAAAACATCGTTCATCACAGAGTGGGGTACTTTTTGCTACAGAGTGATGCCTTTTGGATTGAAGAACGCCGGTGCCACTTATCAGAGGGCTGTCACAACTCTGTTGCATGATATGATCCATAAAGAAGTTGAAGTGTATGTCGATGATATGCTTGTTAAATCAGCAACCCGGGAGGAACACCCTGTTATCCTGGATAGATTTCTAACACGCATTGGAGAGTACAACTTGCGACTTAATCCTAAGAAGTGCATATTTGGGGTCACATCAGGGAAGCTGTTGGGCCATGTAGTCAGCCAGAGGGGGATAGAAATGGACCCAGATAAAATCAAAGCCATCCAAGATATGTCAGCTCCAAAGACTGAAAAGGAGGTCAGATCATTCCTGGGTTCCTTGCAGTATGTCAGCCGCTTCATAGCCAAGCTAACTTCCACTTGTGAGCCAATCTTCAAGCTATTAAAGAAAGATCAGCCGGTTGCGTGGGATGACAAGTGTCAGCTGGCCTTCGAGAAGATCAAGGCTTACCTGGTAAAGCCACCAGTGTTGAGTCCTCCAATTCCAGGGAAGCCTCTGATTTTGTATTTGGCAGTTGAAGAGTCCTCTATAGGGGCAATGCTAGCACAGGAACAAGATGGCAAGAAGGAGTATCCCATCTACTACCTAAGCAAAAAGCTGTTGGAGTATGAAATCAAGTACACACTGGTGGAAAAGACATGCGTGGCGATGATTTGGTTAACCAAGAAGCTGCGCCACTATTTCCAATCCTACAAGATACAAGCTGTGGCTAAAGTGGATCCAATGAAGTATCTCTATGAAGCACCGGCATTGGTTGGGAAGCTATCCAGGTGGTTATTACTTTTGTCTGAGTTCGACATCGAGTACATCAGGAAGAAAACCATTAAAGGGCGAGCCGTGGCAGAGTTTCTGGTAAACCAGCCCCTAGAATCAGATTACACAGAGAACCTGGAATTCCCTGACGAGCAGTTAGCTATGGTGGAAGTGAAAAGATGGGTCATGTGTGTTTCGATGGGGTAGTGAATAGAAAAGGAGCTGGAATCGGAGTACTTATAGCAACGCCAGATGGTGAAGTCATTCCCTTATCCAAGAGGTTGAATTTTCCCATAACCAATAACGGGGCAGAGTATGAAGCATGCCAATTTGGGATGGAAGCTTTGCTAACACTAGGGGCAAATGACGTCCTGATTGTTGGAGACTCACTTTTAGTGATCAGGCAGGCTCAGGGTGAGTGGGAACTAAAAGAAGAAGCCTTACGGCCTTATTTGGAGCTGATACAGTTCAGAAAGGGTTTATTCAGCCAGTGTGAATTCAGACATGTCCCTAGGGATGAGAATAAGATGGCTGATGCTTTAGCTACTTTGTCCTCCATGTGGGAAAATCCAGAAGAGACACAAGCTCAACCACTGGTCATAGCCACTTCCAGGCATCCTTGCTTCGAAGTGCATGAAGTAATGGAATTATCAGCCAAAGAAAAGCCATGGTTCTTTGACATTTACCGGTATGTTAAGGAGGGAAAGTACCCAGAAGAGGCCAGCGCCGCTGATAAGTTGACACTGAGGAAACTGGCTAGTCAATTCAGAATCTTCGAGGACAAATTGTATAAGAGAACAGCACATGGAGTCCTTTTAAGGTGTCTAATAGAACAAGAAGCAGAGGACGTGATGCAGCAGGTACATGCAGGATCCTGTGGGCCGCATATGAATGGGCTTGCCATGGCTAGGAAGATAATGAGACAAGGGTACTTCTGGATGACGATGCAAGCAGATTGTGTAAGAAAAGTGAAGAGATGTCATGAATGTCAGATCTATGCAGAAATTAGTCATCTTCCTCCACTTGAACTTCAGAACTTAGCGTCTCCTTGGCCGTTTTCAGCATGGGGGATAGACATGATTGGTGAAATTCATCCAGCTGCATCTAATGGGCACAGATTCATAGTTGTAGCAGTTGATTATTTCTCCAAATGGGTCGAAGTAGAATCCTTCACTAATGTGACAGCCAAGCACATGGTCAAGTTCATCCGGAAGAACATCTTCACTCGGTATGGGATTCCTCACCACATAGTAACTGATAATGGAGTACAGTTTCAAGCAGCAACAGCTGAGCTATTTGCAGAGCATGGAATTGAACATCACAAGTCTTCTCCATATAGACCACAGGCTAATGGTGCAGTAGAAGCGGCTAACAAGGCAATAAAGAAGATCTTATCAAAGATGGTAACCACTTACAGGGATTAGGCTGATAAACTGCCTTATGCTCTTTGGGGTTACAGAACCAGTGTCAGAACGCCGACAGGAGAAACTCCTTATGCCTTGGTGTATGGAATGGAAGCAGTGTTACCAGTGGAGATAGAACTCAAGTCACTCAGAGTTGCCCTGGAAGTTCAATTACCAGAGACTGAATGGGTTCAAGCCAGGTATGAACAGTTGGCAGCATTAGATGAAAGGCGACTAAAAGCACCGGATCACCTGCAGATGTATCAGCGCAGAATGGCTAGAGCCTATAATCGAAATGTGAAATACTCCAAGCGGCAGTTGAAAGCAGGAGATTTGGTTCTAAAACAACTAAGGCCTTCAAATGTTGATGTTAGGGGCAAGTTCAGACCTAACTGGGAAGGACCCTATGTGGTGAAGAAGGTGCTATCAAAAGGCGCTGTCAGCATTATGGACATGGACGGAAACGAGTTCACTAACCCGATCAACCAAGACAGGCTAAAGCTTTATCATGTATAAAAAAAAAAAAAAAGAAAAAGAGAGGTCTGCTAGGCTGAAAACTCGAAAAGAACGGTCTAGGCAAAAGTTAAGACACGAGAGAAAATAATCAGCGGGAAAACCTGAAAAGGACGACTGGTGACGGATTCTGGCACGATGTGAAATCTGTACCATTTAGGAACCAATTTGTTTCAAATGTACTTATTTTGACTTCATCAATAAAGTGAAGTGTTTGTTTAAATATATTTGCATGGTTATGACAAATGCACAAGCAAAGTTGTCTTGCATAAACACGCATTCAAAGAAAACACTTTGCATTCAACTGATCAATATCATCGCATTATTTGGCAAATGAAAGTGTATCAAATATATGCAATTTAAAATCTCTTATCGTCCCCTAAAGTCTAGTTCATCTTCCTAGACGAGCAATAAAGGGTCACAATGCCATTTTAGTAAAAAAAAAAAAAAAAAAAAAAAAGCTCGCTGAGGTGAAAACCGAAAAGGCACCTCAGGCAAAAATTAGAGCGGCCCGCTAAGCTGAAAACCCATATCGGGCAGTTTAGACAAAAGTTAGGGCATATAAAAAATGCTCGCTGAGGTGAAAACCGAAACGGCGCCTTAGGCAAAAATTCGAGCACTTAAAAAAGAAAAAAAAAAAAACTCATAACTTCCCACAGAGCAGGAAAAGCAGAACATCCTCAATATCCCCCGCAGAATTCGTCACATCACTCCCCAGCAGAGTTTCCTATACTACTCCTCAGTGTAGTCTACACAAAGAACACCACAATTGTTTCCCCAGTCAAACTGTCACTCTTCCCCAGTGGAATCTTTACAAGGAATACTACGATCATTTCCCCAGCAATCACCTCACTCCATCGATAATCATCAAACAATGTCCCAAGAAAAGCAAAATCAACCAGGGGTACAACATATCTCCCCAGCGGAAGACAGAAAAGTCCAATAACAGAAAATACATACATGCACATATACATCATCGTGCATCCATACATTGCATATATCAATTGCTTATCCCCGGCTAGTCTTCATTCTTGATCGAAGGGGCAAAAATTTTTGTTTAAAAATCTCTCGATCAAGGAATGAAGACTTGCCATTTTAAGTGCAGGAATTCATCCCCAGCTCAATATCCTCAGCAGGTCAGCAGATCCGCCTCGAGTAATGTAAACTCGGCATCGGCTCAGGTCCGCTCCATTATCTCAACTTTCTCCAGCGAGTCCGCCTCGAGTAATGTAGACTCGGCATAGGCCCAGATCCGCTCCATCATCCTAGTCCCCTAGCAGATTCGCCTCGAGTAATGTAGACTTGGCATCGGCCCAGATCAACTTCATTTGTTTCCCCAGTAAAACTCGCCTCGGGTAACATAGACCTGATATCGGCTAATCTTATCTCCAGCATCGCCTCGGGTAACATAGACCCGGTATCGGCTAATCTCTTCATCAACTCGCCTCGGGTAACATAGACCTGATATCGGCTAATCTTATCTCCAGCATCGCCTCGGGTAACATAGACCCGGTATCGGCTAATCTCTTCATCAACTCGCCTCGGGTAACATAGACCTGATATCGGCTAATCTTATCTCCAGCGTCGCCTCGGGTAACATAGACCCGGTATCGGCTAATCTCTTCATCAACTCGCCTCGGGTAACATAGACCTGGTATCGGCTAATCTTATCTCCAGCGTCGCCTCGGGTAACATAGACCCGGTATCGGCTAATCTCTTCATCAACTCGCCTCGGGTAACATAGACCTGATATCGGTTAATCTTATCTCCAGCGTCGCCTCGGGTAACATAGACCCGGTATCGGCTAATCTCTTCATCAACTCGCCTCAGGTAACATAGACCTGATATCGGCTAATCTTATCTCTAGCATTGCCTCGGGTAACATAGACCCGGTATCGGCTAATCTCTTCATCAACTCACCTCGGGTAACCTAGACCTGATATCGGCTTATTTCCTTCCCGGCATCGCCTCGGGTAACCTAGACCCGGTATCGGCCTATCTCATCAGAAGATTCATTCCAGCGTTCGCGGCGCTTCGATTCACGCTCTCAAATTCATCATCACAGGTATTATGGACCTGGAGCTAGATGTCGAATTTGATCACGCGAGGGGCAGCTGTAAGCGCCGGAATTTTCTATACTTAAAAAAAAAAAAAAAATCTATAGTCGAACGACTATTGTTACAGTCGTACGACTGTAATTTAAGCGTCGGAATTTTCTATACTTACAAAAAAAAAAAAAATCTATAGTCGTACGACTATTGTTACAGTCGTACGACTGTAATATCAGAAAATCTGCAGAGGCCCATACCTCTGCAGCAAAAATGAAGGAGAGAGAAAAGGGAGCATTAATTGCTCCCTTGTTGCAGCAAGCAAGAAGGGGACAGAGATAAAAGGAGAGAAAGGAGAAAGGAAAAAGGGGGAGATTTCTGGTGAAAGAAAACTTAGAGAGAGAAAGAGAAGAGAGAGAAAAAGAAAACCACAAAAAAAACTCACTTTTCTTCCTCTTTGATTTTCTTTAATTCTCGAAATTAAAGCTAAAACTTATTAGAAATCCCTAGGTTAACCAATTAACTACATAACCAAATCAAGAATTCGGACTAAAACAATCAGAATCCTTTACAATTTGGATTTTTGGAGGAAAAGCACCCAACTTCAATTCTAAAGGGGAAAGTGCAAATTTATTGGGATCGGAGCGACGCCAGGGGTCAAAACGACTTGGAATAGCTTCTAAAAAGGTAGTCACTTCTTTTCCTTACACTTTTCCTAGCTTTCTGGGCGTTTGAAGTGAATTTTGTGTGATTTTTGCTGCATTTTCGTATTTCTGTTCCTGGAAATTAAGAACAGTCGTACGACTGTTCTTGGTTTTCATGAACAGTCGTACGACTGTATATAAAGTCGTACGACTGTTCTTAATTTCCAGTTGATTTTTCTCAAGTTTTTGGTTAAAAATTATTTTTGGAGGAATTCTGATCCTGGAGTGATTACAGTCGCACGACTGTAAACTACAGTTGTACGACTGTAATCCCTGTTCCAGAATCAGAATTTCAGCTTTTATCCGTAAAAATCCAAAAAAAAAAAAAAAAATTAGTAAACCCCAAAAATCATCAAAATGAATTTTGTTGTATGCATCACGATCATAGATTCAATTTTCTAGTAAATTTGCATTTAGAACAATTCAACGACGGAGACCCATTTCTCCTGAAAACCGACCCATTTAAATATATAAAAATGCATGTAAACCGGAAAAATTGTTTTCAAAATGATTTTCCCACAAAACCAAAAATACAGGGACGTTTCAAAATATTTTCCAAGGCTAACCGGGCCGGTTAGCCGAGCCAACCCGGTTACCCCCCTAAATGCATGCCCCCCGATTCTTGATTTCCCAATTCTGTCTATTTGAGTCCTAATTGTGGCGTGCTGTATATATTGTGCTAACCCTCGGTTTTGCAGGTTTTAATTTCTTTTTATTTTTATTTTGGATGTAATTTAATAGATTAAATCGTGTATTTAGGCGGTTGTATTTTTCTAGATTCTCGTGTATTCTAGGCGATTGTACAAGTGAGGCGAGAGTTTTTATTTTTCCATTCGATTTGGTTGTAAGCCAATTAATATTTATTTCTTTTTCTTATTTTTGTATTAAATGTTTTGTGTGCGTGCTGTATGCTTTTTTTTTATATTCAATAAAATGGACTTTAGATTTTGAAATACCATTCGAGAACATTGGCTTTATTTATTTTAATTAGACACAAAATAAGGGACTTGTCCGGACCCGAATCTCTGGATAGTGTAGCGGCCGTTCGTCCGGTTCAGCTACATAAGAATTTCCCGGTTGAGCTGAGCCGGGTGGCGACTCTACAACATCCATCGAGACTTAGGTCTCAGTTTTTTTATGCATTAATTCCATTTATTTTCTAAAAACGCGGATTTCCTTTATAAAAACCCCACGCGAGGGAGGGGCCCGCCCGAGATCGAGGCGCCCCATTCCGATAGGGAGTACCGCGTCCCGTCGAAAACGCGTCGTCCGCTCACACCCTTCACAAGAGGAGGGTTCCCCTTGTTGACCAGCAGCGCCATTGGAGTCTTCTTGATCAACTGTTCAGTAAGCTTAAGCATCCTATGCTGCTCACTAACAATACGGTTCATCCCTTGCATATTGTAGTTAAGGATGAACTGATCATAAGAATCCAGTAAGGAAGCAAGGATTGTGTCCACCACCAGCTCCTGTGAGATGGACGATCCGAGATGGGCCAAAGTATCTAGACAGCCCTTCATCTTGAGCACGTTGTGCGCTCACAGATGTCCCAGTGCCCATCTTACAGGAGTGGAATGCCTTATTGGTCAAGTACCTTTCCTGACGAGCTTGCTCTTAAAACATCTCATTCAGAGTTGTTATCATAGCATAGGCTTGATAATCCATGAACTGCTTTTGCAGCTCAGGGACCATGCACGCCAACATAAGGCACATCACATACCTATTATCCTTAACATGTGCCTCATATTCTTGCAGCTGGGCAGCTGTCGGATTATGTCCTTAAGGCGCAGCCGATATAGGCCTTTCTAGTACATACTCCTTTGACTCTTGTCTTAGAACTATCCTTAAGTTCATAGACCAGTCTAAGAAGTTAGGACGAAAAAGCTTGTCCCTTTCAAGAATAGATCGCAGTGAAAGTGAGTTGTTATTTTCCATTTAGAAATTCCACACAGAAAAATTTAGGAGTGTTAATAAAAGACTTTATTATTATTTTCCCATATATAATTAATAGTGAATCAAGTTATTAATTAATCCGAGTTGTTGGGTTCATGGGCCGAGATCCATATTTCATTAAGTTATAGCCAGACGAGAGCCTGGAAAAACTATACCCAAATTATTTAGGTAGGAACGCCGTCCAATCCCAACCTAGGGACTCTCGGTTTGATGGGCTTGTTGGCACTTACCCATCTGTGCTTAGGGCTAGGAGAATCCTACTAACCACACTAAGTCAAAACCTCCATCCAAGTGTCGGAGTAACCAATACTCCAACCCAATATAAAATGACGATACTCCAGTGCATCCAGCGAGGGCATGGTCTACAACTAGCCTATCCCCACTTCGACCTAGTTTTGAATGAGGGAAGCACTTTTAAGCGACTTAGCAATTTCCATTAGGTTATAAGATTCATTTTAATAATGGCTTACATGCAAAGGCAGGTGAGAATGGGTTTGGATCATAAATACATACATGCAAATAAATATAAAGTATAATTAAATAAGTAAAATGGACTGCTATGGGCCTATATTACGACCTAATATTATTCTAGTAAACCTATACTAGAAAGAAATATCAGGTGGGCCTCCTTTCCCTTCCTTCTGGGCTTGCACCTCCACTTGGGCTCACCACTCCATTGGGCTTCTTCTTCTTTTACAAATTTTATAATAAATAAATACAATAAAATTACATTAAAAAAGAAAAACGGCGCGTAGGCCGTATTTACCCAAAAAGAAAAATACAACCTATCTCAAATAAGGCCCAATAGCATCCAACCAAACAAATATTTAATCACACAAAATGTATCCAATACATCCATTTATAAGCATGTTATAATGCATGAATTAAGCCCATTTCAATTATGTCCAAGCCATTATTTTGAAATCGCTAATTTTGGCCCATCATAGTTCTATCCCTTAACGGGCTTGGGCCTCCAGCCCAGGAAGTTAACTGCTCCCACTGGAATTAGGAAACCATGAGTCCATATCAGTCGTCTAGGTAATTGTGCCAAAATAACCCGAACCAATTTCAATTAACTATATTAATTTCCAAATTTAATATCCCATGAATAAAATTAAAATTTTATTCAAGAAATCATGCGTATTTAAATTGCAATATTTAAACACACGAAATTTTTAAAACCAATTAAAATTTTATAACTAGACCCCGAGCCCGAAACCCGCCAAATCCAAAATACTAGGCCCGGCCCGCTGCAGCTAGGGCAACCGTGTTGCCCTAGCAGTAGCAGCAGCCCACTGCTGAGGCAGCGGCTGCACGAGCAGCGGCTGCTGCCGCTGTTTCCACCGGCAGTCCCGCATGCCCGGAACCAGCCCGTGATTGTTAATTCCTAAAAAAAAAAATTGCAGCCAAACAACATGTAATTCACCAAGAAATACAACCATCCAACAAAATTAAATAAACATAAACCTATATGTAAATTTAATTTCAATTGAAAAATTTTAAAGGGGAAAATCACAAACCCCACAACAAGAATCCCAAATTAAAATCTCCAATTTCAAAACCAAGGGATTCAATCCAATTAAACAATTTCCACGGATCAAAAGGCTGCTCTGATACCACTGTTGGGATTTTTCACCGGAAATCACCTGATTAAAGCAGAAGAACGCGGTGATTTCCTCATATCCGTACCCAGGAGCAATTGATATGAAAATTGTAAAAACAAAATTTTAACAAGAAAGAAAATATTTCTCACCTAGGATATCTCTTATAGAGATGGCTGCAGAAATCAAAGTAGATTCCCTCCGCGTTCATGTACACGGACGGCTAACGAACACGACCTGTGCTAGTGTTGGAATCAAAAGTTTTGAGAGAGGAGGAGGCTGCAAAGTTGAGCTCTTTGTTTTTCACCACATAGCCGAATTGTTTCCTTAGGTTTTAACCTATGGTTGGCCGAAATTTTCACCCAACTTCAGCCCAATTCCCATCTTCTATTTTATGCAGGCTTTTCTTCTTTTAAAGCCTAGTCCAAAATTAATCTCCTTGGTCCAATTAATTATCAAGCTTAATTTTATTTAACATGTATTCTTAACATATTATTCCAAATAATATATTTGATACATTTAAATTTAAAATTAACTTGATCAATTAATTTTACCATGGGATTAATTTTGACTCTCATAAAATAAAGATACATGTAAACCTATACATGTGAAATATTTCCACCTAGGAAATAATCTCATAAATTAATTTAATTAATTATGAGAAGGCCAATGCAAATATTAATTTTATTATTATGATCAATCCAATTGATCTTTATAATGTAATTAATATAATCCTCTCTCTCTGGTGTGTATAGGAATCACCTGTATACTCCAAGTATACAGGTGATTCCTTAAGTCCGTGTTCAGACATTCAATATGTACGATCCTATGGGCCCATCTTTATGTTGGCAGTGGGCCTATGGCCCACAGACTGCAGGCGGGCTCTAGCAATCCACTGCAGCCCCAATTAAGATAGAGATGGCAGTCCAACTGAAATCATAACCCTGTGGTTCAAACTTGTATATCCCAAGTCATCGATATTGGTGTCCAACACAGAGGCATTGATTGATCACCCTCTTTTGTGTTCAGACATTTACTTGATCCCGAATGTACTGATGCTTACAAACAAGTTCCAACTTGTTTGGGTGTGGCAACACTCTTATTGGTTAGGTACCTTTCCTGACGAGCTTGCTCTTGAAACATCTCATTTAGAGTTGTTATCATAGCTTAGGCCTGATGGTCCATGAACTGCTCTTGCCGCTCAGGGACCATACACACCAACATAAGGCATCTCAAATCCTGGTTATCCTTTACATACACCTTGTATTCCTCCAGCTAGGTAGTCGGTGGAATACGTTCTGTAGGTGTAGTCGGTACAGGCCTTTCCTGCATATACTCCTTTGACTCTTGTTTTAGAACTCTCCTCAAGTTCCTAGACTTAGGGCCAGAATGCTCGTCCCTTTCCAGGATAGATCACAGTGAAAGTGAGTTGTTTGTTGCCATTTGGTTACAACATAAAAATTATAAGAGTGTTAATAGAGGACTTAACTTGTTTTTCCCATATTTAATTAATAACGAATCATGTTATTAATTAACTCGAGTTGTTGGGCTCATGGGCCGAGATCCATATTTTATTAAGATATAGCCAGACGAGGGCCTGGAAAAACTATACCCTAATTATTTATGTAGGAATGCCGTCCAATCCCAACCTAGGGACTCTCGGTTTGATGGGCTTGTTGGCACTTACCCATCTATGCTTAAGGCCAAGAGAATCCTACTACCCACGCTAAGTCAAAACCTCCATCTAAGTGTTAGAGTAACCAATACTCCAACCCAATCCAAAATGATGATAGTCCAGTGCATCCAACGAGGGCATGGTCTACAGCTGGCCTATCCCCACTTCGAGTCAATTTTGAATGAGGGAAGCACTTTCAAGCAACTTAGTAATTTCCTTTTGGTTATTAGATTCATTTTAATAACAACTTAGATGATAGGCGGGTGAAATTGGGTTTGGATCATACATACATACATGTAAATAAATAAAGCATAATTAAATAAATAAAATGGACTGCTATGGGCCTATATTACAAAGTAATATAATTCTAGTAAACCTATAATAGAAAATACATCATGTGGGCCTCCATTTCTTCTTCTTTCTAGGCTCGCCTCTCCAATGGGCTCCTTCTTTATAAATTTTATAATAAGTAAATAAAATAAAATTACATAAAAAAGAAAACGGCACGCAAGTTGTATTTACCCAAAAAGAAAAAATACAACCTAACTTGAATAAGGCCCAATAGCATCCATACATAAATTTAATCACACATCCATACATCCAATACATCAATTAAAAACAAGTTATAATGTTGGATATGCCCTAGTCCCGAGGCATTGGACCTTGTATTTATATCATACATTTATTGGATTTATGTATTATACTTATTTTGTGTTATTACTAAAGGCATTAATTCATTTACTATATATATCTTGTGCAATATCTTAAATGAAGTATCCAATGAACATATCCATATCCATGATGACAAGTGTCATGCACTTGGCAGTAAGACCATGGATAGGGTAAACGATATGACCATAAAGAGATCCGTAGTCTGTTCCGGTCATGGGAATGAATGGAACCAGGGACTATCATTAACCTGGTTGTATGGCGGTGTCTTACGGGTCATTGGACATGGGATGTCAACCAAGTTAATGGGTACATGCAAAAGGGGCATGGTACTGGATAGATCCACTAAACGAGAAATCCACATGGTATAGTATCACAAGTGATTCTCGTGTAGTACTTGTATGGATCCTTTGACCTTACAATATGATGGTGTTCCATGCAAGGTCGCATACTTAGGGGTATGCCTAAAGGGCCTGTAATAGGGTGCCAAGTATGGGTACTTTCGGGTATGCCACTTAGCATGGCAATGCTATGGATATGCAGAAGGGATTTGTCACTCAGTAGTCCACTGAGAAGATATCACCGGCCTCTTGATGAATGTGACTGATAAGAGTGTGGCCATACCCAAACAAGTTGGAACTTGTTTGTGACCATCAGTACATCTGGGATCAAGTAAATATCCAGACACAAAAGAGGGTGATCAATCCATGCCTTTGTGTTGGACACTGATATCAATGACATGGGACATACAAGTTCAAACTATAGGGTTATGATTGTAGTTGGACTACCATCTCCATCTTAATTGGGGGGCTACAGTGGCTTGCTAGAGTCCGCCTGTAGTCTGTGGGCCATAGGCCCACTGCCAACATAAAGATGGGCCCACAGGATCGTACACATTGAGCGACTGAACATAGACTTAAGGAATCACCGGTGTACTTGGAGTATACACACTAGAGAGAGAGGATTATATTAATTATATTATAAAGATCAATTGGATTGATCAAAATAATAAAATTAATATTAGAATTGGCAGTCTCATAATTAATTCAATGAATTAATTTATGGGATTATTTCCTAGGTGGAAATATTCATATGTATAGGTTTACATATGAATTTATTTTGTGAAGATCTAATTTTAAGTTCATGGATTAAATTAATTGATCAAATCAACTTTAATTAAATGTAAATAATATGTTACATGATGCAATATATTATATACATGTTAAAATTAAAGTTGGGCTTGAAATTAATTTGAACCAAGTGAATTAGAATAGATTTGGGCCTAAAAATAAAATGGAAAAGCCCACACAAAATGAAGCTAATTGGGCCGAAATTCTAGAGAATTTCGGCCACCTAGGGTTAAAACAACCCTAGGTATTTTGGCCAACGCAGAGAAAAAAAATACGATAGCCAAAATCTTCCCCCTCTTCCTCTCTCAAGTTTTGATTGCCGATGCTAGCACTAGTCGTGTTCTAAAGGCGTTCGTGTACGTGAACAAGGATGGAATCTAAGTTGATTTCTGCAGCCATCTCTTAAAGAGATACTCCTGGTAAGAGTTTAATCTCTTGTTAAAAATTTTATGTTTTGCAATTTCTATCTCAATTGCTCCTAGGCACAGATTTGAGGAAAGCACCGCGTTCTTCCGCATTTAATTGGGTGATTTCCGGTGAAAATTCCCTACATATAATGCATGAATTTAAGCCCATTTCAATTATGCCCTTAGCCATTATTTTGAAATTGCCAATTTTGGCCCATCATGGTTCTAGCCCCTTAATGGGCTTTGGGCCTCCAGCCCTGGCAGATAACTACTCTCATTGGAATTGGGAAACCATGAGTCAATATCAGCCGCTTGGGTAATCGTGCCAAGAAAACCCAAACCAATTTCAATTAAACCATATTAATTTCCAAAATTAATATCTCATGAATAAAATAAAATTTCATTTAAGAAACCATGCGAATTTAAATTGTAGAAATTTAAACACACAAAATTTAAACGCCCATTAAAATTTCAAAACTAGGCCTCAGACCCGAAACCCGCCAAATCCAAAACTGGGCCTGGCCCACTACCGCTATTCCTGCTGCTACAGCGGCTACAGGCAGCGATTCCACCTCCGGTTGCCCCGTATCCGCAGGAACATCCCATGATTTTCAACCAATTAAAAAAAATTGCAACCAATAGCATAAACACATCCAAACAATTGAAAATCAAACCACGAATATACCCTAATATTCCAATTAATTTTCAATTGAAGAAAACAATGAGGAAAATCACAAAAACCAATCCAAAGAATCCCAAATCAAATCATTCAATTTAAAACCAAGGGATTCAACCATGTTAAACAATTTCCACGGATCAAAAGCCCGCTCTGATACCACTGTTGGGATTTTTCACCGGAAATCAATCGATAAAGCGGAAGCACGCATTGATTTCCTCAAATCTGCGCGCAAGAGCAATTGATGTGGGAATTGAAAACAACAAAGCAAAATTAAATAGATTAAGATTCTCACAAGAAAATCTCTAGAAGAGATGGCTGTAGAAATCGAATCCGACTTCCTCCACGTTCTCGTACACGGACGTCTATCGAACACAACCCGTGCCAGCGAGAGGATCGACTAGAATAGAGAGAAAAAGGGCTGGAACTTTCTTCTATAAAATTCCCTTATGTTGACCGAATTATCTAGGGTGTTTTAACCCTAGAAGGCTGAAATTTTTCTTCAAAAATTTTGGCCCATCCTTCGTTAATTTTATGCGGGCCTTTTCTCCTTTAAGCCCAAGTCTGATTTAATTCTTCCGATCCAATTTAATTTCAAATCCTATTTTAATTCAACATGTATGTGAATGTATTATACCATATTATATATCACATACATTTAAATTAAAATTAATTTGACAAATTACTTTAACCAAGAAATTAAATTAGAATTTCATAAAATTAAATACATGTAAGATATTTCCACCTAGGAAATAATTTCATAAATTAATCCATTGAATTAATTATAAGAAGGCCAGTACAAATATTAATCATATTATTTTGATCAATCCAATTGATCTGCATAATATAATTAATACAATCCTCTCTCTCTGGTGCGTATACTCCAAGTATACTGTTGATCCCTTTGGTCCGAGTTCAGACATTCAATGTGTAAGATCCTATGGGCCCATCTTTATGTTGGCAGTGGGACTTTGGCCCACAGACTGTAGGCGGGCTCTAGCAAGCCACTGTAGCCCCTAATTAAGATGGAGATAATAGTCCAACTGTAATCTTAACCCTGTAGTTTAAACTTGTATATCCCATGTCATTGATATCAGTATCCAACACAGACGCATGGATTGATCACCCTCTTTTGTGTCCGGACATTTGCTTGATCAAAAATGAACTAATGCTCACAAACAAGTTCCAACTTGTTTGGGTGTGGCGACACTCTTATTATTGCATTCATCAAGAGCCCGGTGATATCTTCTCAGTGGAATACTTAGTGATATTCCCTTCTGTATATCCATAGCACTGCCATATTCATTGACATACCCAAATGTACCCATACTTGGCACCTTGTTATAGGCCCATTGGGCATACACCAAAGTATGCCACTTCACATGCAGCACCGTCATATGGTCAGGTCAAAGGATCCATACAAGTAATACACGAGAATAACTTGTGATACTTTACCATATGGATTTCTCATTTAGTGGATCTATCCAGTACCATGCCCTTTTTGCATGTACCCATTAACTTGGTTGACATCCCATGTGCAATGGCCGGTAAGACACCGTCATACAACCAAGCTAATGATAGTCTCTAGTTCCATTCATTCCCATGACTGAAACAGACTATGGATCTCTTTATGGTCATATCATTTTCCCTATCCATGGTCTTACTACCAAGTGCATGACACTTGTCAACATGGATATGGATATGTCCATTGGATACTCTATTTAAAACATATCACAAGATATATAATAAATAGATTAATGCCTTTATTTAATGACACAAAATGCATAATAAATAAATCCAATAAATGTTGAATACAAATACAAGGACCAATGCCTCAGGACTAGGGCACATCCAAAATATGGGACAATTTTTGCTCTTATCATGTGATGGCTAGACACAAGACTAATGATTGCATCCCCTTACGCGATGAAATACTAAGATTGATCAGGGAAGGAAATTGTTGGGATTTTTCACCGGAAATCACCCGATAAAAGCGGAAGAACGCGGTGATTTCCTCAAATCCAGTCCTAGGAGCAATTGAAGTGGAAATTGGAAAAACTTAAAATTAAATACAAAGGGATTAAATTTCTTACCAGAAAAATCTCTTTCTAGAGATGGATGATGACTGCAGAATTCAATGTAGAATCCCTCCACTCTCACGTACACGAACGCTTGACGAATGCAACCCGTACTAGCATCGGAAAAACAAAACAATAGAGAGGAGAGTGCTAGAAAAATTTCGGCTAGGAGGATCTATTCTTGTCTTCGCCGAAATTTCTAACCCTAGGTATTTATACCTAGGGTTGGCCAAATTCCTTAAGGGAATTCAGGCCCATCTTGGCTCCTGTCTATTCTGTGCGGGCTTCCATGTTTTAATTTAGGCCCAGTCTAATTTTAATTATTCTGGTTTAAATTAATTTCAAGCCCAATTTTAATATACCCATGTATTTAATATATTACTCCAAGTAATATATTATTTACATCTAAATTAAAATTAGTTTGACAATTAATTTAATCCATCAAATTAAAATTAAATCTACACAAAATAAAATCATATGTAAACCCATACATATGAATATTTCCACCTAGGAAATAATTTCATAATTAATCCAATTAATTATGAAGAGCCAATTGAATATATATATTAATTTTATTATTATGACCAATCCAATTGATCTTTATAATATAATTATATATATACACTTCTCCCTCCATTGTATATACTCCAAGTATACATGTGATTCCTTAAGTCTGCATTCTATCGTTCTATGTGTACGATCCCATGGGCCCATCTTTATGTTGGCAGCGGGCCTTTAGCCTGCAGACTGCAGTTGGGCTCTAGCAAGCCACTGCAGCCTCCAATTAAGATGGAGATGGCAGTCTAACTGATATCATAATCCTGTAGTTTAAACTTGTACATCCCATGTCATTGATATCGGTGTCCAACACAGAGGCATGGATTGATCACCCTCTTTTGTGTCCGGACATTAACTTGATCCCGAATGCACTGAAGCTCACAAACAAGTTCCAACTTGTTTGGGTGTGGCCACACTCTTATCAGTCACATTCATCAAGAGGCCGGTGATATCTTCTCAGTTGGTCACTGAGTGACAAATCCCTTCTGCATATCCATAGTGTTACCATGTTCAGTGACATACCCGAAAGCACCCATACTTGGCACCGTCTTACAGGCCCTTTAGGCGTACCCCTAAGTATGCGACTTCACATGTAACACCATCATATGGTCAGGTCAAAGGATCCATACAAGTACTACACGAGAATCCATTGTGGTACCATACCATGTGGATTACTCGTTTAGTGGATCTATCCAGTACCATGCTTCCAGGCATGTACCCATTAACTTGGTTGACATTCCATGTCCAATGACCGGTAAGACACCGCCATACAACCAGGTTAATGATAGTCTATTGTTCCATTCATTCCCATGACTGGAACAGACTACGGATGTATTTATGGTCATATCGTTAACCCTATCCATGGTCTTACTGCTAAGTGCATGACACTAGTCGTCATGGATATAGATATGTCCATTGGATACTTCATTTAATATATTGCACAAGATAGATATAATAAATGAATTGATGCCTTTATTAATGACACAAATGAGTACAACACATAAATCCAATAAATGTATAGTACAAATACAAGGACCAATGCCTCGGGACTAGGGCATTTCCAATAGAAATTTGCGGGATCCATTCAAGCATAACATCCGTACTAATCCCCCTTCTCATTGTAAGAGGAAGTCAGCCAAACTGTATATGGAAGATCCTTCATTTCCTCAAAACTTCAACGGCAATTCGGGTACATAGTTAGGGATGGACAATGAGACTATCAGCATTGAGAAAGTTGTTTTAATAATCTATAACAAAAAGGAGGGAGAATGAAGACCGACCAAAGGGATTGACAGCCAATAAACTGATGCTTCAAAGACTCCCTACATGACGGGAGACCATTCAACTTGTAATAAATTGATTAGACATTTGTTAAACCATGAACAATTTGCTTACAATTTACTTTGTTGTTACTTTATTTATGTGATATTTACTTGTACATGAAATTATGTGTGATTTTAATCATCTAAAAGACATATCCAATGTGGATAACATTTATATGCATAAAGCCAATCTGAGTGTAACAGGAAACTTGAAAGTGAATGTGGCTCTGGTCTAATTCTCTCTTGAAAAATGAGTTTGTGAGATAATTAAATAAACATGGCATGGCAATGTCTCCACCAGGTTCTTCATTGATCAAGGAGTCATGGCCAGTCACCTCGATAAATCATAATCCAAGATGTTGTCATTGGTAACCTGTGAAGGCGAAGAGCTCCACCCTAGAATTTCAATTTTGGCATTGAACTTTATACCCGAACATCCGATCATGGACACATATCTTAAAAAGTAAACCTCATACTCAAAGAACCACTTCAAGCCAAAAACCATTGAAAATTCAATACAAGAAAAATGGCCAAGCTCACACACAAAAAATCACATCCAAACCCTTATCCAAGCAAAATGCCCGTTGCTAATGTTGGGTTATGCCCTAGTCCCTATATGATGTACTCTGTTTATTTTGTGTATGAGAATATATTTGCTCTATATTAATAAAAGGCATAAACATATTTATTGAATTGCTTGTGCAATTAATAAATATTGAGAATCCGTTCACTCATGTTTTTTAGTAGCATGTACTAAACGAGTAAAACCATGAGTTTATAGAACACAGCTTTAAAGTTATCCCTAGCGTGTTATAATCATGGGAATGAGTATAACTAAAGACTAGTATGTTCCTTGTGGGATGGGTGGTGTCTTACCGACCATAGGACTTGGAAAGTCTATCAAGGACATAGGTACATGTTAGTGAATAATGTACTCGATCGATCCGCTTGTGAGAACACTACATGGTCTAGTGTCATAAGTGTTTCATACGTATTGCTTATATTATTTCCTTAGACTTGATATTACTACACTCCTAGATGTGACCTTGTATACTTTGATGTGCGCCTAACGGGCCTGTAATTGGGTGCCAAGTATGGGTATGTTGGGTATATCCGAAAGCTTGTTAGGACTAGGAGTAATGTGAAGGAATTTCCTATCTCTTCACCGAAGATATGATATCACTAGACTCTTGACGATTGAGACTGAGTAGTGTACAGCTTTACCCAAATAGAATGATTATTGGATAATCATTTATTTGATCTTACGAGTCTAATTGGATGTCAAGTCAATGTGTGACAACCCCGACCTTGGTAAGCGTGCAAAGGCGGAATTCAATGCACGAGATCGGTAATCATCGAGCAAACCAACTATCTAACTATATAAATTGAGCCTTAAATATGCTAAGTAATGAATAAATAAATAAATAAATATCCTTACAAACCATTGTTAAGCAATAAATGAATAAATGAAATAAAGTCTAGTAATATGCCCAACTATAGTAGCTAATGCCTAAAAAGAATCCGTCCACTCGCCCAAGTCCCATCACGACACAACAATCACACGTCAAGCATCGGCATCGGTACCTACAAAATCTGAAAAAAAATGGTCGCCACTTAGTGACGAGTAACTACAGTGTCCATATTCGAACACTTAAAACCGAATAGCTTGAAAATAAGGCAAAAACAAATTGAAATAAAGCTGAGCGAGTAAAACAGTTTAAATAATAAAACAAGAATAAAGTAAAGCGAAGAAAAAGAGTTTAAACTAATTAAATTAAGAAACATGATACGAAATCAAACCAACATTTGTATAAAAATCTCATGAAAAAAAATCAGTCTCGGATATAAAACTCATCAGTCAATTTCTCAATCCAAAATCGCCAACGAATAGCAAATAGGTCGGACGCTCGGGAAAAAAAAACGCAGTCCCCTAATCCCACAATCAATCAAAAAGTCTAAGCTGGCCAACTCTCCCATTTACGAGGGAAAAACCGCAGTCCACTCGCCTAATGAGAACGACTAGACCGCCTACTCGAAAAACCGCAGTCAAGCAGGTCCATCATTGGACAAATACCAATGAAGAGGTCTATGACCACTCAATCGAAAAACCGCAGTCGAAAGAGTCCATCATTGGACAAATACCAATGAAGAGGTCGGACCACTCACAAGAAAAACCGCAGTCAAGTGAGTCCATCATGGGCCAAGTGCACCATGAAGAGGTCAAAAATATCACAAGGGAAACACTGTCCATATGCCAGAAAAACCGCAGTCCGGCAACTCCCATATGCAATCGTGTATCAAAAACCAATTTTCAAACCAATCTCATCAAATCAACATTAGGGTGCCACTTTAGGCTTAACCCAAAATCAACATCAAATCCAAGGACCAATTGTCCAAAACATGCCATTATAGGCTATTCTTCCTCAATATAAAACCAAAGGACCAAGTGTCCACATAAACCAATTCAATTCATCAAAAATCCACCAAGTGTGGTATAAAAACATCCTTAATCCAAAACACCAAATATGGCAGATCCACTGCCTGAATTTCAAAACAGTATAAACCATATGAAAACTCTTCCAAAGATTCTCAAAATTTTAAGGAACCAAGTTCAATTTAATATACACAAAATGCAATTCGTTTCGTGTCATTCGGATAAGTGTCCAAAACAAAAAAAAAAAATATAGGCCAAACAGTGAGGCTGTCCCGAAAACAGGGCAGGCAGCAGGTCAGGAAAACAAAATTCAGAATAAAATAGTTGCACTTGTCCAAAAATCATGAAATAATTCAGGGAGCAACATAGCATTATAATCTTCAAATACCAACTGGAATTTCATGAATTCATTAACCAGAGCAAAAGTTAAAAGCGTCCAAAGATTACTGATCACGGATTCCTGGAAACAGAGCACCAAATTTTACACTATCTTAAAATCAGTATAACCCCAGTTTTCCATCAGAATTAGAAGAGAAAATAAAGCACTTTTGTAGTTCATAATCTTAGAAAAATTTTGCAAGTGGTTTCATGTAAAAATTCGAAGTACACAAAAAGATATGAATTTTCAAACATTATAGGTCAGTGCTGAAAACAATCAGGGGCAGTTTCAAGCAACAGTTTTGGGTGAATTTTTAGGACATGAAAACCAACGAATTTTGACAAGGTTTCTTCTACGAATTTTCAGTTTAACATGTTATCTAAAACATATAAAAATTTCAGAAGTTTCTGAGAACTAGAACCTATTTAAAACGAATTTAGAAAAATGTTGTGCAGGCTGTCCAGCAAGGGTATTCTATCAAACACCTTATGTGCAAGTTTTTAAATCATCATACCAGCCCTATAATTCGAATTCTATCAACCCAATTGACCAAAATCAGTAAACAAATCATGCCAATTCAAATTCTAGCAATACCAATCAAGTTATTACAATTAATTTAATCAATTCCAACATAAAAAAAAACATAAAAGCCCTAATTTCTACCATTCAACCCTAAGTGTAGGAGTATGGATAGAGTAGTTACCTTTGATTGCTAAGTCCTATTGCTCAAATTGATGATCCAAGGGAAGAATTAAAGGTGTTGATGGCCAAATCCAAGGAGCAAATCAAACCCAAAACCAACTTCCTTGAATTGAGCTTCTAAACCTCAAGTATGCAATGAGAACAATCAATGAAGGGGTGTGGTAGAGGTAGGAGGTCGAAAATTTGAGAGAGGGGAAGGTGGGATGCTTGGCCGAATTGCACACACAAGGGAGAGGGGGAGATGAGCTTTAGTGTAGTTAGGACTTTATGTTGTAGAATGAGTGTGAATTAGGTTAAGGAGGGATTAAATAGAGAGGGATTATGATAAATACAAGTTGGCCGAAATGTCTAAATATATTAGTCCTAAAATATATAATTTTCCTAACCCCAAAATATTCACAAAATTTAATCATGTTTAAAGATGCATTTAAATATAATAAGCTTAAGGTATTAAATTAAATTAATTAAGCCTAAAAATATTAAATGCCATTAAATTAAAATAATGAGAATAATTTATTTAATGAAAATAATGATGAAAAATATTATTAAAATATTCGGGGTATTACAATCATTCCCCCTTAGAAAAGTTTCGTCCTCGAAACTTCAAGGACCACAGAAAACCAGAAAGCATCACAGTCACACAGCGAACAATCAAACAAAACAAAACACGATCACAGCATCGGAAGCTAATCCCTAAATAACTCGGGGTATCTAGCGCGCATCGCTTCTTCCGTCTCCCAAGTCGCTTCTTCGTACTTCTGACTGCGCCACAGAACTTTCACTAAAGGCACTTCCTTTCTTCGGAGAACTCGAACTTGACGGTCCAAAATGCGAACGGGCTTCTCCTCGAAAGTCAAATTGGGCTCAACCTCTACGGCATCGATGGGTATAACTTGAGTCGGGTCGCTGATGAATCGTCGAAGCTGAGAAACATGGAACACGTCGTGCACTTTATCCATTCCGGGCGGTAGGGCCAAACGGTAAGCCACTTCGCCGATCCTCTCCAATACCTGGTAAGGTCCAATATACTTCGGTGTCAACTTACCCTTCTTCCCAAACCGGTACACTCCCTTCATAGGCGAGACCTTCAAAAGAACCTTGTCGCCCACAGCGAACTCAATCGGTTTCCTCTTCAAGTCGGCATAAGATTTCTGACGATCCTGGGCCGCCTTCATCTTAGCTTGAATCACTCGGACCTTCTCAACTGTATCATGAATCAACTGAGGACCCAAAACCAAAGCATCGCTGGTGTCGCTCCAACACATCGGGCTACGACACTTCCGACCATAAAGTGCCTCGTATGGTGCCATCTGAATGCTCGCATGGTAGCTATTGTTGTAGGAGAACTCAACTAAGCTCAATGACTTAACCCATGATTTCTGAAACTCCAATGCACAAGCGCGGAGCATGTCCTCAAGTGTCTGAATGGTCCTCTCAGTCTGACCATCGGTAGCAGCATGAAAAGCAGTGCTCAACTTAAGCTTCGTACCAAAAGCTTCTTGAAGAGCAGTCCAAAATTGCGATAGAAAACGTGGATCACGGTCAGAAATGATCTCCCTCGGTATGCCATGAAGTCGAATAATCTCGTTAGTGTAGGCTTCGGCTAGCTGTTCCATAGACCAGGTCTTCTTCATGGGAACAAATCTAGCGACCTTAGTCAACCGATCCACAATCACCCAAACCGAATCTAAACCTCCAACAGTCCTCGGAAGTCCCATCACGAAATCCATGGATATAGAGTCGAACTTCCAAGCAGGGATAGGCAATGGCTGTAGCAAACCACCAGGTCTCTGATGCTCTATCTTTACCTTCTGACATATCAAACACTTTGCAACAAACTCGGCAACTTCCTTCTTCATCTTAGGCCACCAAAAGTGAGTCTTAAGGTCCTTGTACAACTTAGACCCACCAGGATGAACAGAATACGGTGTGTTATGAGCTTCCTTAAGAATTTGATCCTTCAAAGCTGAATCATTAGGCACACACCATCTCCCTTTAAACTTCAAACTGTCGTCACCCAAAATCTCAAAATCCTCGGCACGGCCCGCAGCTTTCGCAACTCGAATTTTCTGAAGTACTAGATCAGCTTTCTGCTTTTCTCGTATCTCGGCAAACAAAGTGGGCTCAATGCTCATGGCACTCAACTGAGCTTGAGCACAACCCTCGGGCACAAATTCAATCTCCAATCGTCGAAACTCATTGCACAAATCATCCGCCAAAACCCTTAAGTAGTTCGATGTGTGAGCACTCTTCCTACTGAGGGCATCGGCAACTTTATTCGCTTTTCCTTCCTTGTACTCCAAAGTCAGGTCATAGTCTTTAATCAACTCAAGCCATCTCCTCTGGCACATATTAAGCTCTTTCTAAGTGAAAATGTACTTGAGGCTCTTGTGATCCGTGTAGATCTTACATGGAACCCCATACAGACAATGTCGCCAGATCTTCAATGCAAAAACAACAGCCGCTAGCTCAAGATCATGTGTCGGGTAGTTCTTCTCATGTACCCTCAACTGTCGAGAAGCATAAGCAATCACCTTACCATCTTGCATCAACACGCAACCCAGACCATTCTTAGATGCATCGCTATACACCTCGAACCCAATCCCTTCTGTCGGCAAGGTAAGGACCGGAGCAGTAGTCAACTTCTCTTTCAACAACTGGAACGCCTTCTCACATTCCTCGGTCCAACGGAACTTACTATTCTTCTTTAATAGCTTAGTCAACGGCTGAGCAATAAGGGAGAAATTATGCACAAATTGACGGTAGTAGCCGGCCAAACCCAGAAAACTTCGAACCTCCGTCACATTGGTCGGGCTAGACCATTCCACAATTGCCTTAATCTTCGAGGGGTCCACCTTCACACCATCCTTACTGATTACATGCCCCAAAAAGACGACTTCTTTCAACCAGAAATCACACTTTGACAACTTAGCGTACCACTTTTGCTTCCTCAGAATATCCAACACCCTTTTAAGGCGCACAACATGCTCCTCTTCGTCCCTCGAGTAAACTAGGATGTCGTCAATGAAGACAACCACGCAGACATCTAGCAACTCATGAAAGGTTCTGTTCATCTGATCCATGAACACAGCGGGGGCATTAGTCAAGCCAAAAGGCATGACCTCGAACTCATAGTGCCCATATCGAGTCCGGAAAGCAGTCTTCGGAATATCTTCCTTTTTCACCGGTATTTGATGGTAACCGGATCGAAGGTCGATCTTAGAGAACACTCCAGCACCCTTCAGCTGATCAAACAAATCTTCAATCCGAGGCAAAGGATATTTATTCTTGATCGTAGCCTTATTCAACTCTCGGTAGTCGATGCACAGTCTCATACTACCATCCTTCTTCTTCACAAATAACACAGGAGCACCCCACGGTGAAGCACTAGGCCTTATAAAGCCCTTATCAATCAATTCTTGGAGTTGAGATTTCAGCTCCAACATTTCGGACGGAGCCATGCGGTACGGGGCCTTAGAAATTGGTGCAGTGCCCGGAACAAGGTCAATAGAAAATTCCACATCCCTTTCAGGTGGAATACCCGGTAACTCATCAGGGAACACATCAGGATAATCACAAACAACAGGGATATCCTCAAGCTTTTTCCCTTCAGCGGTGTCTGTGATACTACACAAGAATACTTCATTCCCCTTCTTAAAAAGCTTCTTCATTCTCAAAGCAGCAATAACCTTAACAGAGGGTTTCAACTTTACATTCGAGTAAGAGACTCTCTTCCCTTTGGAATCCCTCAATACCACCTTCTCATCTCTACAGTAAAAGATAGCACGGTGCTTTTTCAGCCAATCCATGCCCAAGATAACATCAAACTCTTCTAAGGGAAGTTCCTTCAAAGTTGCAGTCAAAACAATTCCCTCTATCACAATCGGAACATCTCGAAAGGCACGTTGACAAGAAAGGTTCTCTCCATTCGGGAGGGTAACCAAGGATTTAATAGGCACAGAAGATTGCAGTTTAGCCTTCTTAACAAAGGCAGTAGAGACACAAGATAGAGAAGCACCAGTATCGAAAAGTACAAAAGCAGGTAAAGAATTCACAAGTATAGTACCTGTCACCACGTTAGCGTCGACATCATCCTCAGCCTCATACTCAGTCTCTTCCATGTTGTACACACGGTTCCGCACAGGAGCTCCTTGTCTAGCAGGGGGTCTCACTTGAGTAGCATTAGGGTTCTTGGGACAAGCGAATGAGCGGTGTCCCTCACCATTACAGAAAAAGCACTTCACCACCGATCCGTCACAATTCTTGCCAGGGTGGTAGTCTTTCTGGCATTTAAAGCACTTCCTAGAATCAGTACCCGAAGCATTAACGACTCTTTTTGCAGGCGCAAACCTCGGCTTCTTGACAGCCGGAAGAGCAAAACCAGACTGCTGAGTCCTCTTCACAAGATTAGCACGTCGAGCGGCGTCTTCCTCTTGGACTTTCGCAGATACACTAAGAGCAACCTCATACGCTCTTTGAAAGGTAGAAGCTCCGGAGACTAGGACCAAATTACTGATGCGGGGGTCCAGTCCCTTAACATACATCTGTACCTTCTCCATCTCATCGGGCAGCAAAGTAGGAACAAAACGGGCCAATTCAGAAAATTTGTCGGTGTACTGCTGCACCGTTATAGTACCTTGAGTCAAACGGAGGAATTCAGTCCTCTTCTGCCATCTCAGCTCCTTTGGATAGAAGCGATCCTTCAATTTCTCTACAAACTGATCCCAGCCGAAGGCAGCATCGGCCAAACATTCATCTTGCACCAATCCCCACCAATTGTCAGCTTCCTTTCGGAGATAGTAAGTGGCAATGGCTACCTTCTCTTCAGCAGGGCAGCCAGTCGCTGCGAACAGCTTCTTCATCACTCGTACCCACTCCTCTAAGACCACGGGGTCAGGCTTCCCATCATAAATTGGGGGTCGGTGTCTATCGAAGCGATCGAAAACAGTTTGGTTATTAGCCGGAACCGCAGGTGGAGGCGGCGGCGGCGGAGGAAGGGGATTCTCCTGACGATTCGCAAGAGCTATGACAACCTCCTCCAAAGTCTGGAGTCGGTCAGGGTTCTGTCGCGGGGCTCTTCTCGGAGGCATACTGAAATTAATGATTCAAGTAAAGCACAAACATAAGCACACATGTAAGAACAGATAAGCAATTAGTACACAAAGCAGGTAACGTCCCGTTTCTACCTACCCAGCACTCTCGCTAAAGTTTTAAGTCTCTATCCTATTTTCCTAGTTCAGTTCCAAGTGACTTACGCTTTGTAAGCTTTGGAACCAAATTCGGCTCTGATACCAACTGGACAACCCCGACCTTGGTAAGCGTGCAAAGGCGGAATTCAATGCACGAGATCGGTAATCATCGAGCAAACCAACTATCTAACTATATAAATTGAGCCTTAAATATGCTAAGTAATGAATAAATAAATAAATAAATATCCTTACAAACCATTGTTAAGCAATAAATGAATAAATGAAATAAAGTCTAGTAATATGCCCAACTATAGTAGCTAATGCCTAAAAAGAATCCGTCCACTCGCCCAAGTCCCATCACGACACAACAATCACACGTCAAGCATCGGCATCGGTACCTACAAAATCTGAAAAAAAATGGTCGCCACTTAGTGACGAGTAACTACAGTGTCCATATTCGAACACTTAAAACCGAATAGCTTGAAAATAAGGCAAAAACAAATTGAAATAAAGCTGAGCGAGTAAAACAGTTTAAATAATAAAACAACAATAAAGTAAAGCGAAGAAAAAGAGTTTAAACTAATTAAATTAAGAAACATGATACGAAATCAAACCAACATTTGTATAAAAATCTCATGAAAAAAAATCAGTCTCGGATATAAAACTCATCAGTCAATTTCTCAATCCAAAATCGCCAACGAATAGCAAATAGGTCGGACGCTCGGGAAAAAAAAACGCAGTCCCCTAATCCCACAATCAATCAAAAAGTCTAAGCTGGCCAACTCTCCCATTTACGAGGGAAAAACCGCAGTCCACTCGCCTAATGAGAACGACTAGACCGCCTACTCGAAAAACCGCAGTCAAGCAGGTCCATCATTGGACAAATACCAATGAAGAGGTCTATGACCACTCAATCGAAAAACCGCAGTCGAATGAGTCCATCATTGGACAAATACCAATGAAGAGGTCGGACCACTCACAAGAAAAACCGCAGTCAAGTGAGTCCATCATGGGCCAAGTGCACCATGAAGAGGTCAAAAATATCACAAGGGAAACACTGTCCATATGCCAGAAAAACCGCAGTCCGGCAACTCCCATATGCAATCGTGTATCAAAAACCAATTTTCAAACCAATCTCATCAAATCAACATTAGGGTGCCACTTTAGGCTTAACCCAAAATCAACATCAAATCCAAGGACCAATTGTCCAAAACATGCCATTATAGGCTATTCTTCCTCAATATAAAACCAAAGGACCAAGTGTCCACATAAACCAATTCAATTCATCAAAAATCCACCAAGTGTGGTATAAAAACATCCTTAATCCAAAACACCAAATATGGCAGATCCACTGCCTGAATTTCAAAACAGTATAAACCATATGAAAACTCTTCCAAAGATTCTCAAAATTTTAAGGAACCAAGTTCAATTTAATATACACAAAATGCAATTCGTTTCGTGTCATTCGGATAAGTGTACAAAGCAAAAAAAAAAAATATAGGCCAAACAGTGAGGCTGTCCCGAAAACAGGGCAGGCAGCAGGTCAGGAAAACAAAATTCAGAATAAAATAGTTGCACTTGTCCAAAAATCATGAAATAATTCAGGGAGCGACATAGCATTATAATCTTCAAATACCAACTGGAATTTCATGAATTCATTAACCAGAGCAAAAGTTAAAAGCGTCCAAAGATTACTGATCACGGATTCCTGGAAACAGAGCACCAAATTTTACACTATCTTAAAATCAGTATAACCCCAGTTTTCCATCAGAATTAGAAGAGAAAAAAATATAAAGCACTTTTGTAGTTCATAATCTTAGAAAAATTTTGCAAGTGGTTTCATGTAAAAATTCGAAGTACACAAAAAGATATGAATTTTCAAACATTATAGGTCAGTGCTGAAAACAATCAGGGGCAGTTTCAAGCAACAGTTTTGGGTGAATTTTTAGGACATGAAAACCAACGAATTTTGACAAGGTTTCTTCTACGAATTTTCAGTTTAACATGTTATCTAAAACATATAAAAATTTCAGAAGTTTCTGAGAACCAGAACCTATTTAAAACGAATTTAGAAAAATGTTGTGCAGGCTGTCCAGCAAGGGTATTCTATCAAACACCTTATGTGCAAGTTTTTAAATCATCATACCAGCCCTATAATTCGAATTCTATCAACCCAATTAACCAAAATCAGTAAACAAATCATGCCAATTCAAATTCTAGCAATACCAATGAAGTTATTACAATTAATTTAATCAATTCCAACATAAAAAAAACATAAAAGCCCTAATTTCTACCATTCAACCCTAAGTGTAGGAGTATGGATAGAGTAGTTACCTTTGATTGCTAAGTCCTATTGCTCAAATTGATGATCCAAGGGAAGAATTAAAGGTGTTGATGGCCAAATCCAAGGAGCAAATCAAACCCAAAACCAACTTCCTTGAATTGAGCTTCTAAACCTCAAGTATGCAATGAGAACAATCAATGAAGGGGTGTGGTAGAGGTAGGAGGTCGAAAATTTGAGAGAGGGGAAGGTGGGATGCTTGGCCGAATTGCACACACAAGGGAGAGGGGGAGATGAGCTTTAGTGTAGTTAGGACTTTATGTTGTAGAATGAGTGTGAATTAGGTTAAGGAGGGATTAAATAGAGAGGGATTATGATAAATACAAGTTGGCCGAAATGTCTAAATATATTAGTCCTAAAATATATAATTTTCCTAACCCCAAAATATTCACAAAATTTAATCATGTTTAAAGATGCATTTAAATATAATAAGCTTAAGGTATTAAATTAAATTAATTAAGCCTAAAAATATTAAATGCCATTAAATTAAAATAATGAGAATAATTTATTTAATGAAAATAATGATGAAAAATATTATTAAAATATTCGGGGTATTACACAATGTCCTAGCACTTAAAAGGATAACAACGCCATGCTTGGTGTAGGACACTGATATCAGATTTGCAAAGGATCATATAAGAATACTACAGGTGTATTTTGTTATGATTTTGACATCTCCATCCCAATTGGGGGTTGTAATGGCTTGCTAGAGCCCACTTACAACTTATGGACCGAATGTCATTTTGGGCCCATGGCCAACATACGGATGGGCCTACAAGATTGCATGCCTAGCAGTTTAGACAGGCTTTATGATGGACCAATTGATATGTATTGGATACATATTAATTATTAGATTATTTATTTTATGGGATTAATTGTTAAGTCCAAATAAAATGAAATAACCCATGATGAGAAATTGGTATTATGGTGTTTTAAAGTTACCATGTGATGACTTTGGTTAAATCATAATACATGTAGAATACAATGGACATTTTACATAAAGGTTAGTTTGGGTATTTTACCTTATGTTTCATAAATAAAGGGTAAAGTGTAAAACCCTAAGCATGTATGGTCTAAGACTAGCCTCCTTCTCATCTTCCTCTTTGGTACAAGAGGGTTTTGGCACAAAGGGAGAACCATTGGTCTAAGATCTAGCACTCGATCTTGGTTGACGAGACTCCGCATGCGGGAACATAGAGGGGCGACATTTTCTCCCTCTTTTCTTTTAGATCCATAACCTAGCTTTAGGATTTTGGGCATGAACCTTTGTTTGATTACATTAATTCGGTAAAATTTTTTTGTTTTCAAGCCGGGATAGGTTCCAACAGCTAAAACTTTTAAGCCAAACTTTCAATTCATAAAAATCTCTAACCTAAGAGAAATTCAGTTTATCTACATTGATCATCATGTTGTAAAACTCTGAAGTAAAATATGATTGCCACACATTTATTATTAGCCTATCCATTTGACAGTCATATGTGTATGATATTATGTATGCATTGTTTATCCAAGAAGGCATATCAAACACATATGACATTCGAATGAATGAATTTGGGTGCAACAGGAAAAGCAAGAGGTGGCTGTGGCTTTAATCAGATTCCTTTCTTGAAAAAAAAGGTATCCCTGTGGGTCATTCAACCAGCAGAAGACAAAAGTTTATATGCATGATCGAGTCATGATTTGAAGTCTTTATCACTAGAGGTTAACGGGTCTCGACTTTGGTTGTATCCTGATATACAACCTCACTTCTTTATCAAAGTCACTTGCAATTTATTCCTAAAATTGGCCAAGTCTCTTCAATTTATGAGTGCCCAGTCAACCTCTGTCATGCTACCCCATAAAAAAAATCCACGCTTGAATCTCATGGATATGTCATCTATATCGCCCTATTAACTCATTTTCTTTAATTCACCAAAATTTTGGGGCTACGTCACTTATGTCGCTCCGTTAACCCATTTCCTTCTTAAAGCCAAAACCCTGGAACAATGTCATTCACATTGTCTTAGTCACCTCTTTCTTATCACCATAGGGAACATGACCTAATGCATTTAGACTTACCTAATGCAAAACCAATGAAGTCCAAGGTGAAGAATGAATAGCATAAGTAATGAAAAGATATTCGAGCACCAGAGACTAAAAGATTCTCATATGACCCATCAGTCAAGAGCAGATAGTGGAAGAACAACCATTACTCAAATTCTAAAGACTATTAATAAGGTTTAGTCTTGCATATGCCGAATCGATAGGGAGACAAACAAAATGACCTTGAAGCAAGCCTGCATCGTCCCGAAGAGATAGTTGGAAACATAGGACCTAAGAATAAATCTCACAAAGAATGAAAAACCTTGGAGGAAAGGCATCAGAACTACATGCATCATCCACATGGATATTTCAAAAAAGAAAAAAAATCTCCAACATAGAAATCCAAGGGGACACGTTGGTAACAAGAAAGGACAATGATCAAAGCCGAAGCCATAATTCATCTTTTTCCTTATATACCCACATGTATTATGTCATAGGTGTTTTATATCCTATTTCAATATTCAATATGCATGTGTCATGCCATTGCATGTAAATGTCCAATTACGAGTTCTGGAGTGATATGAAACACATCCAGAAGTGAGTTCACACCCAAATACAAGTTCCCTACACCAAGAGCATACAATAGCTAGGTCATCTAACATTGTCAAAGATGATGTCCATGTAGACCTATCAAGGCACACTCTGCGCATGCAAGACTAAAATAACATAGAGAAATCAACTCAATGAAACAATTCATGCAAAATTTCAAAACCGCCTATCCAGGAAATAAATGAAAACTCTAGGATTCAATGAACCTCACCACAAGGAGAAAATCTTCCAAGAGAAAATTTCCAATGTGGAAAACTGAAAGGACATATTGGTAATAAGATAATGGTGACAATCAGGGTCATACTCACTTTCAATTTCTCTATTACACTGATTTTGGTTGCATCATGAAAATGTTATAAAACATTTGATGTTCTACTTAGAGAGTCATAATTCTCACATCATAATATTGCATATAGGTATCCATTAGTAAACTTTCAAGTAGGCTACATTCATACCAAAAGTCCTTTTTTTTAAAAAAAAAACTCTCAGTAACAAATGGAGTTAAATGTGTATGCTATATATGTCAAGAGTGTAGATAACATCCAGATCAATAAAATTTGAAATAGCGACAAATGTCTACAACAATCTTGCTAACCACTACATCCTAAAGACTATCACTCTGTATCCTCATCATTGTCTACCTAACCTCAGTACTTGACCTCTCGACATCTGGATGCTTTCTCCTATACTAGTGAAGCTCCACCTGTAACCTTTGTAACTCCCTCCTATCTGCAAGCTATTGATTCCTAGCATGTGAAGAAGAGGCACTGCCTTTCTGAGCCTACTGACTCATAGCAAAATGCGCCTGAGCTTACAAATGCATTCAGAAAAAGAAATCATATCACATATTCATACATCCATGCATAAACACTATAAATAACATGCATCATACAATTGCATCACATTTTCCAAGATAGGCTTAAAGGGCTTACCACGGTGGCACCAGTCTCCTGGTTCATCAAATCCTAAAAAGCATAATACATGCGTGCTGTGTTTTCAGCATCGTCTTTGGCCACATATGAAAATCCAAATCTAAGATCACAAATCAAACATCAAACAAACATAAGATTTATTTCAATAAAAAAGAGAGGATACTCATACTAGTGGCTTTGGGAGGAGAAATCTCAATGTAATGATAATCGTAGGTGGGAAACACCCTATCCTCATACCCCCCCAAGCTGCATCAACTAAAATCTGTTGGAGAGATGAGTCACGACTCGACCTATAGACACCCCAGAAGAGATAGAAGTGGGTGCACCACTGCTAGCAGTATCGAAGGTGGAACCACGCCTACTAGGACGGCACTTCACTCGGTGTCTCACCACCGTAGGCTGAGTATTGGCATCGGCCCCATCGCCATCATTGTCATCTCCATCCTCAGCATCACTACCAGAGGCACCCTCTTTTCCTTGAAAGAAAATCAGAAAAATGTTTTAAAAAAAGGGGTTCAAGAAAACATACTAGGCGAGGAGTTGGCTATCGCAACGTAGGAGGAAGTAAAGAGACTAGGAACTCCTGCTAAGAACCAATGACATTCTCAACGATCACACCGGCATTGAAAGGTAGCCTCTTGGGCAACCTGTGAGTGGATGACCTTTTTACGGACAGTGCGGTAAAGTGGGAACCAGGGATTTTCTTTTTGAGATGTGATGATGTGGTTTGAAAACGGGTCTTTAATCTTTCTTAAGAAAATCTTTTATTTTATTGGAAAAAAACCCTTTTGTAGAAAACTTAATTGTAAGTGTGAATTTTGGAAAATTAGGTTTTTAGAAAATCCCAATTTGAACTTAAAGATCTCGAAACCTAAATTTTGAAATTAGATACAGAGTTGCCACCCAGATCAGCTCATCCGAGAAGTTCCAGTACAGCTCCCTACTAAGTGTAGACGCGGTACCTAATTCAGATATTCAGGGTTCGGGCAACAAATCTACTAATCCTCACTTATTTTTAATTACTATTTCATAATGTAATGTTGCATTCACTTAATTCTACTTATTTTATCTCTTTATTTTATTATTAACCAATGCTCATGCAAATGACATAATATAAAACCAAAATGAAGTGCAGAAAAGTAAAAGTACGAGAAAAGTAAATAGAGGCCAAATTATACAACCCATAAAAAGAAAAAGCTCTCATCCTCACCATTACAACCGCCTATAATACACGATGATCTAAAAAATTACAATCGCCTAGATACACATTTTAATCTATAAAATACATTCAAAAATAAAAATAAAGAAAAAATAAAAGCTGCATCCAAATATGGTTAGCACAACTAAATAAAACACACCAAGGACTCATATAGGATGGAATGGGGGCATTTTAGGAAACGGGATCATGCATAGGGTGTAACCGGATCGACCCGACTGGTCAGCCTGGTTAGACCTGGAAAACGGTTTTTTGAAACGCCCTGCAGGTTTTATGGATGAAAAACCAATTTTGAAAACCATTTGGCCCATTTACATGCATTTTCCAACTTTAGTGGGCCGAATATCCCGGGACCCGGGGGTCCTGTTCGTGTGTGGGCCTAAATTAAACATCCATCTAGAGTCCAAAAAGAATGTAAACATAATAAAATTCAGTTCTGAATAGGAAAAAGATGCAAAATTACAAGTTTAGGGTCCAAAAGGGCAAAACTGTAATTCTGCCTCGACTACAGCTGCGCCACTGTAGGTTACAGCCGCACGACTGTAATGCTCTAGAATGCGTTTCGGCCTTCTTTTCTCATTTTTGAAAATCATTTTGCAAATTTACCGATTTCGGGTAATGTGGGATTTCTGGAAACACACTAACTATTGGGATTTGTCACCAGAAATCACCCGATTAAAGCGGAAGAACGCGATGATTTCCCCAAATTCGTGCCTAGGAGCAATTGAGATGGAAATTGGAAAAACAAAAATTAATCAAAAGAGATAAATCTCTTACCCAGAATATCTCTTTAAGAGATGGATGCAGACTGTAGGAATCAATCTAGAATCCCCCCTCGTTCACGTACACGAACGCCTAATGAACACCACCTGTGCTAGCGTCGGAAAACACAAAACTTTAGAGAGGGAAAGGGGCAAAATTTTTGGCTAGTGTGTTTTTTTTTTCTTGGCCGAAAATCATAGGGTTATTGAAACCCTAGGTGCCCAAATTGGCTCCTCCTTTGTGTGGGCTTCCATCTTTTATTTCAGGTCCAAATCTATTTTAATTAATCTGGCTTAAATTAATTTCAAGTCCAACTTTAGTTTACCTATGTATTTAATATATTATCCCAAGTAACATATTATTTACATTTAAATTAAAATTGGTTTGACTAATTAATTTAATCCAATAAATTAAAATTAGATCTTCACAAAATAAATTCATATGTAAACCTATACACAGAAATATTTCCACCAAGGAAATAATCTCATAATTAATCCAATTAATTATAAGAAAGCCAATCAAATATTAATTTTATTATTATGATCAATCCAATTGATCTTTATAATATAATTAATATATTCCTCTCTCTCCAGAGTGTATTTCCAAGTATACATGTGATGCCTTAAGTCAGTGTTCAGTCGCTCAATGTGTACGATCTCGTGGGCCCGTCTTTATGTTGGCAGTGGGCCTGTGGCCCACAGACTGCAGTTGTGCTCTAGCAAGCCATTGCAGCCCCTAATTAAGATGGAGATGGCAGTCTAACTGTTATCATAACCCTATAGTTTGAACTTGTATATCCCATGTCATCGATCTCGGTGTCCAACATAGAGGTATGGATTGATAACCCTCTTTTGTGTCTGGACATTAACATGATCCCGAATGTACTAAAGCTCACAAACAAGTTCCAACTTGTTTGGGTGTGCCACACTCTTATCAGTCACACTCATCAAGAGGCCGGTGATATCTTCTCAGTGGATTACTGAGTGACAAATCCATAGCATTGCTAAGCTAAGTGACATACCCGAAAGCACCCATACTTGGCACCGTATTACAGGCCCTTTTGGCGTACCCCTAAGTATGGAACCTCACATGAAATAACATCATATGGTCAGGTCAAAGGATCCATACAAGTACTACACGAGAATCACTTGTGATACTATACCATGTGGATTTCTTGTTTAGTGGATCTATCCAGTACCATGCTCTTTTTACATGTACCCATTAACTTGGTTGACATCCCATGTCCAATGACCGGTAAGACACCGCCGTACAACCAAGTTAATGATAGTCTCAAGTTCCATTCATTCCCATGACTGGAACAGATTACGGATCTCTTTATGGTCATATTGTTTACCCTATCCATGGTCTTACTGCCAAGTGCATGACACCTGTCATCATGGATATGGATATGTCCATTCGATACTTCATTTAATATATTACACAAGATATATATAATAAATGAATTAATGCCTTTATTAATAACACAAAATGAGTATAATACATAAATCGAATAAATGTATGATACAAAAACAAGGTCCAATGCCTCAGGACTAGGACATATCCAACAATCTCCCACTTGCACTAGTTCCAACTAGGCATAGGCCTAATCCCTATAGATCTAGTATGACCCTCATGCTTGGACTGGGCTAGCACCTTGGTCAAAGGATCTGCGACATTATCCTTGGTGTCCACTCTATGTAATGCAATGTCACCTCTCTTCGTGATCTCTCGTATGAGGTGAAATTTTCTGAGCACGTGGTTTGTGTTCTTGTGTGGCCGGGACTCCTTAGCTTGTGCAACGGCCCTATTGTTGTCGCAGAAGATATCAACTGGGTCCTGGATAGTTGGTACTACTCCTAACTCAGTGATAAACTTCTTCATCCATACAGCTTCCTTAGCTGCATCACACGCCGCGATGTACTCAGTTCTGTTGTAGAGTCCACGATGGTTGGCTGCTTTGAGCTCCTCCAGCTTACAGCACCACCATTTAGCAAAAATACATACCCAGACTGTGACTGGTACTCATCCTGGTCGGTCTAGAAGCTTACATCAGTGTACCCAATGACTGATAGCACTTCCTGACCTCTATACACCAAAAAGCTATCCTTAGTCCAATTAAGGTACTTGAGGATTGCCTTGACAGCCTTCCAGTGATCCTCCCCGGGATCCTGCTGCTTCCAGCTTGTCATACTTAGTGCAAAGGCGACATCAGGTCTCGTACATAGCATAGAGTACATAATTGATCCTATAGCCGAAGCATATGGAACCAATTTCATGTTCTCCCTATCCTCCCTTATCTTAGGACAGTTCTTCTTACTAAGTTTTAGCCTATGACCCATTGGTAAGAAACCTTTCTTAGCCTGGTCCATGCTGAACCTTTTCAGAACTTTATCTATGTATGAGGTTTGACTTAGGCCCAGAAGCCGAGTTGATCTATCCCTATAGATCCTGATCCCTAGGATCATCTTAGCTTCGCCTAAGTCCTTGCTTAACCCCTTGCAGTGTAGGTATGTCGCTTCCAATGAGTAGGATGCCGTCTACGTAAAGTACCAAGAATGTGACAATGCTCCCACTAGTCCTCTTATACACATAAGGCTCATTTTGATTCTGTATGAAGCCATATTCCTTTATAGCTTCATTGAATCTAAGATTCCAACTTCGTGATGCTTGCTTCAGTCCATAAATGGACCTTTGAAGCTTGCATACCCTTCCCGAATACTCTGGATCGATAAGACCCTCAGGTTGTGTCATGTACACATCCTCGAGTAGCTTTCCATTAAGGAAAGTGGTTTTGACATCCATTTGCCAGACACCCCTTGAAGATATTGTCAGCTTTTAACTTGTAGCGCTACTTGCAACCTATTACCTTAGCACCCGGAGGTGGATCAACCATGATCCAAACCTGGTTATCGTACATAGATTGCATCTCTACCTCCATGGCTTTACAGCAATTTACAGACTGTGGGCTTGCCATAGCCTCCTGGTAGGTTTTGGGTTCTTCCTCATCCCAAATGAGAAGAGTTTGATCATCGGTGATGAGGAAACCATAACTCTCCGGTTCCCGCCAATCCCTACCAATCCTTCTAGGTCCTTGTGTGGCCTGGGTCGGTGCTTCCTCCTGTGGAAGCTCCACCTGGGCCTCCGAGTTATCCTCTTCAGGAGCTTGTGGACCTTGAAATTCCCCGAGTTCAATATTGCTCACACTATCTTTCTTGGAAAGGAACTCCTTTTCTAGAAAGACCCCCTTTCTTGCCACGAACACCTTGTTCTCGACAGGGTTGTAGACATAATACCCTTTGGGTTCGATAGGGTAGCCCACAAATAGGCATTTATCAATTTTGGGCTCTAGCTTGCCACTAGTCAATCTCTTGGCATGTGCTTCGCATCCCCAAATCCTTAGGAAAGACACATTAGGCTCCCTGCCCGTCCATATCTGATATAGGGTCTTTTCCACTGCCTTAGTCCGAGTATTATTTAAGATGAGAGCTGCTGTCTCGAGGGCATGTCCCCATAAACTAAGTGGGAGAGAGGCTTGACTTATCATTGAGCGAACCATGTCCAACAGGGTCCTATTCCTCCGTTTGGACACCCCATTCCATGGTGGTGTTTCGGGAGGAGTGAGCTGTGGAACTATTCCATGTTCTCTCAAGTATGAGTCAAACTCTAGGCTCATATACTCACCTTCTTGGTTTGACTGAAGGGTTTTGATATTCCTGCCTAGCTGGTTTTGTACTTTGTTCCTAAATTCCTCGAATCTATCAAGGGTCTCAAATTTATGTTTCATCAGATAGACATAGCCATATCTGCTGAAATCATCCGTGAACATGACGAAATACAGATGTCCACCTTTGGTTGCTGCGCTTATGGGTCAACATACATCTAAATGTATTAGGTCTAACAAGCTAGTGGCCCTTTCAGCCTTCTTGCTAAAAGGTGCCTTAGTCATTTTGCCTCGTAAATATGACTTGCATATATCAATTGACTCCAAGTCAAATGACCCTAAGACTCCAGCTTTGTGAAGCCTAGCTATGCGCTTCTCGTTTATGTGGCATAAACGATAATGCCATAGGTAGACAGGATTAAGTTCGTTGGGCTTAACCCTTTTAGTGTTTATGTTATAGACATGATTGGTTTCATTTAAGTCCAGGATATAGAGGCCATTATTTAATAGAGCATCTCCATAAAATAATCCCTCTCTAGATATAGAAATTCCACCATTCGAAATAGTGAAATAAAATCCAGAAATATCCAACATGGAAACTAAAATAATATTCCTGCACATAGCAGGTAAACGATATGACCATAAATAGATCCGTAGTCTGTTCCAGTCATGGGAAGGAGTGGAACAAGAGACTATCATTAACCTGGTTGTAAGGCAGTGTCTTACCGGTCATTGGACTTGGGATGTCAACCAAGTTAATGGGTACATGTAAAAAGGGCATGGTACTGGATAGATCCATTAAACAAGAAATCCACATGGTATGGTATCACAAGTGATTCTCGTGTAGTACTTGTATGGATCCTTTGACCTGACCGTATGATGGTGTTGCAGGTGAGGTCGCATACTTAGGGGTATGCCTAAAGGGCCTGTAATAGGGTGCCAAGTATGGGTACTTTCAGGTATGTCACTTAGCATGGCAATGCTATAGATATGCAAAAGGGATTTATCACTCAGTAATCCACTTAGAAGATATCACCAGCCTCTTGATGAATGTGACTGATAAGAGTGTGGCCACACCCAAATGAGTTGGAACTTGTTTGTGAGCTTCAGTGCATTCGGGATCAAGTTAATGTCCGAACACAAAAGAGGGTGATCAATCCATGCCTCTGTGTTGGACACCGATATCGATGACATGGGATATACAAGTTCAAACTACAGGGTTATGATAACAGTGAGACTGCCATCTCCATCTTAATTGGGGGCTGCAGTGGCTTGCTAGAGCCCAACTGCAGTCAGCGGGCCACAGGCTCATTGCCAACTTAAAGATGGGCCCACGGGATTGTACACATTGAGCAACTGAACACTGACTTAAGGAATCACATGTAACTTGGAGTATACACTCTGGAGAGAGGTATATATTAATTATATTATAAAGATCAATTGGATTGATCATAATAATAAAATTAATATTTCATTGGCTCTTCATAATTAATTGGATAAATTATGGGATTATTTCGGCCACCTAGGGTTAAAGAACCCTAGGAATTTTTGGCAAGCATAGCAGACACACACTAGTCAAAATTCTCCTTAGTCTCCCTCTCCAAAGTTTATGTTTTCAGACGCTAACACGGGTGGTGTTCGTAAGGCGTTCGTGTACGTGAACGAGGAAGGATTCTAAGTTTATTCCTGTGGGCTGCATCCATCTCTGAAAGAGATATTCCGGGTAAGAGATTTATCTCTTTCATTTAAATTTTTGTTTTTCCTATTTCCATCTCAATTGGTCCTGGGCACGGATTTGAGGAAATCATCGCGTTCTTCTGCTTTTATCGGGTGATTTTCGGTGACAAATCCCAATAGTGGTATCAGAGCGTACTTTTGATATGTGGAAATCGTTAAAATTGGTTGAATCCCATGTTTTAAAATTGGAGATTTTTTTATTAGGGTTCTTGGTTTGGATTTAAGATTTTCCCATTTGATTTTGTACAATTGGAATTGAATATGCATATAGGTTTCTATTTGTTTAATTTAATTGTATGTTTGGAATTTTTGGTGAATTTCTTGTTGTTGGATGCCATGATGTTATTTATTTATTTTTTTCTGTTTATATAAAAAAAATCTAGCTGTTCCCGGGTTGCGGAGCCACCAGCGGTCGCTGCCTGCTGCTGCGCCAACAGCAGCGGCCGCTGGGGGGCCACTGTGCGGCAACAGTGCCGCTGCTGATGCCTCTAGCAGCGCCGGCTACTGCTTGGTCAATTAGGTTGCCCTAGCCGCAGCGGGCCGGGCCCAGTGATTTTGGATTTGGCGGGTTTTGGGCCCGGGGCCCAGTTTTGAAATTTTAATTGGTTTTTAAAATTCGTGTGTTTAAATTCATGTAGTTTAAATACGTGTGGTTTCTTGAATGAAATTTAATTTTTATTCATGTGATTTTAATTTTGGAAATTAATATGGTTGATTGAAATTGGTTCGGGTAATTTTGGCACAATTACTTGGACGGTTGAATTGGACCCATGGTTTCCCAATTCCAGTGGGAGCAGTTGGACTGCCTGGGCTGGAGGCCCAAAGCCTGTTAAGGGTTAGAACCATGGTGGGCCAAAATTGGCGATTTCAAAATAATGGCTTGGACATAATTGAAATGGGCTTAAATCATGCATTATAACATGCTTATGAATTATATGTATTGGATGCATATGGGTGATTAAATATTTTGTATGATTGGATGCTATTGGGCCTTATTCGAGATGGGTTGTATTTTCTTTTTGGGTAAACACGTCCTGCGTGTCATTTTTCTTTTTTTAATGTAATTTTATTTTATTCACTTATTATAAAATTTGTAAAAGAAGAAGCCCATGGAGTGGTGAGCCCAAGTGGAGGTGCAAGCCCAGAGAGAAAGAAGATGGAGGCCCACCTGATATTGGATTCTAGTAGAGGTTTACTAGAATAATATTTGGATGTAATATAGGCCCATAGCAGTCCATTTTACTTATTTATTTAATTATGCTTTATATTTATTTGCATGTATGAATGTATGATCCAACAGCAATTTCACCAGCCTTATGTATGCAAGCCGTTATTAATTGAATCTAATAACCAAATGAAATTACTAAGTCGCTTAAAAGTGCTTCCCTCTTTCAAAACCAGCTCAAAGTGGGGATAGGCCAGTTGTAGACCATGCCCTCGTAGGATAAACTGGAGTATTGTCATTTTGTATTGGGTTAGGGTATGGGATACTCTAACACTTGAATGAAGGTTTTGACTTAGCATGGGTAGTAGGATTCTCCTGGCCCTAAGTACAGATGGGTAAGTGCCAACAAGCCCATCAAACCGAGAGTCCCTAGGTTGGGATTAGACGACGTTCCTACCTAAAGAGTTAGGGTATAGTTGTACCAGGCCCTCGTCTGGCTATGTCTTAATGAAATATGGATCTCGGCCCATGAGCCCAACAACTCAGTTTAATTAATAACTTGATTCATTGTTAATTATGTATGGGAATAACAAAGTAAAGTCCTTTATTTACACTCTTAAATGTGTTTTTTTTTTCGTAGAAATTCTAAATGGCAAATAACAACTCATTATCACTGCGATCAATTCTTGAAAGGGATAAGCTTTCCGGTCCTAACTTTTTGGACTGGTCTAGGAACTTGAGAATAGTTCTAAGACAGGAGTTTAAAGAGTATGTACTGGAGAGGCCTGTACCGGCTGCGCCTCAAGGACGTAATCCACCGGCTGCCCAGCTGGAGGAGTACGAGGTGCATGTCAAGGATAATAGTGTTAGAGATTGTGCCCTAAGCCAATGTTGGATTATGTAAACAATCTTCTTAAGTCATTAATAAAGACTTATTTTATCATATATATTTGTATGTTAGTATTTATGATAATGTATCCATGAATTAATTGTGTAATTCTAAATTTCCCTAGTCGATTGTTATTATGGGAATAATAACAAACTAAGACTAGTATGAGTGATAATGGATATTCATAAGATGAATATAGTGTATACAGATACAGATTATACTCACGGGCAATGTGTTAGAGAACATGTTGCTGGAGACCCACTATAAGATCAAGTTCATGGTCACGTGTCACAACTGATCTTGATTATAGTAGTGTCATCAGCTGATTCCTTTGACCTGAGGTCACCATGGATTCCGGGATGAATTCATGTTGTGCTTTGACGCAGTCAAACGCTGCTTGTAACAGAGTAGTTATAAAGGCTGTGGTTGGGTACAATATGACTCATGCTTAGGGATGTGAGTGACAGATATGGGATTTTGTCCCTCTCTAACAAGAGAGCGATATCACTGGGCCCCTCGATAAGTAAGACTGTTAAATGCATGGCCGTGCTCAAATAATTGATAAGAGTATCAATTGATTTGTCTGAACAGTTTACTTTGAGATCGAGAAAGCATATGATTAATTATATAAGATTGACAAGTGTACCATGTCTTATAATTAATCTTGATATCAAAGAGACAAAAGGGAATATGACATTCTGTAAATAGGTATTGGATCATTCCAATCATATTAATTGGGTAGTCGTAATGGCTTGCTAGAGTCCGCTTGTGACCTATAAGGACATTATGGTAATTTCCTTATTGCCAATTAATATGATCCTATGGGGTCACACACAAGAGCAAAATGCAGTTCATCTTATCGGGTATAAATTATTATTGGATAATAATTTATGAATGAGAAAGAGAATAAATATATATAGTGATATATATTTATGTATGTATATATAAATATTAATGTAATTAATATTGCATAAAGTATGCTACATATTATAATTAAATTATATGGAGATATAATTAATTATAATATTATATATACATATATGTATCATGGAGAATTGAATTGATTTAATATTAATTGAGAATTAATATTAAATTGTGTGGGTTAATATATAATTATAACTAATAGGTGTATTAGGTTATAATTATAATTAACTAAATAGGGTTTATATTTAAGGAAATAAAAACCTGAAAACCTAATTGCTCCATAAGTTAAGAAGCAGATTTCGTCCAGCCACTATAAGCCAAGTGAACCAGCCGAAACTCTCCTCCAAAAGGAAAAGGGAAAATCTGATTTTCTGCTCTCTCTTCTCTCGTTCGGAGAATTGTTCTTCAAATCCGGCGCTAGCACGCGGTGGACGTATTGCTCCGTGTGGATCAACCGTAGAGGGAAGCTATTTTGGTTCCTGCTTGATTCAATCTTCAAAGAATTAAGGTAATTCTTTAACCCTCCTTCCGATTCAATGCGATGTACATGGGTCCTTGGTGGGGATTAATCTTTTATCCGCTGCGTTTTATGTTTGTTTTGTGCGATTAATTCCCAACAGTGGTATCAGAGCCACTTGTGCATTGGTTGAATTGGATTTGTTATTGCATGTAAGGGTTGTATGTTTTGATTTAGGGTTCTTTTGTTATTGTGAATAACAAATTGAAATTTGATTTCAATGTTGATCATTATGAATGATTTGTTCTTTGTTATTGTGAATAACGTTTTGGAATTGATTTGGGAATTGTTGTTTTGAACAAATTGACGCAGAATTGTTTTTCAGTGCAGAACACGCCGGCGTGCAGGCACTGCACGCCGTGCAAACATGTGTTGCACGCCGTGTACTGGTTTTGCACGGTGTGTAGTCGGAAATCGTTTCCGTAAGCTGAGAATCAGTGCATAACTCGCCGGCGTGCAAGTGTTGTACGCCGTGCAAATGTGTGTTGTACGCCGTGTACTGGTTTTGCACGGCGTGCAACCGGAAATTTCTCATGTGCGCTGAGTAACAGCGAGGAACACGGCCGCGTGCAAGTGTTGCACGCCGTGCAAACTGGTTTTGCACGCCGTGTTCCCTTAGTGCTGCCATGTAGAAATTGTCTTCTATACCTTTTCTTCTCAAATCAATTTCTTTTAAATACAATAAGATTGTGTTTAGTTTTTTGAACCCTAAATCTTATAGATGTAAAATTATTGTGATAATTTTATGCATGGTGTTGTGGTATGGTTTTGGACCCTGTGGATGTTTTTGTTTTCTTTTGGTTTTGGTGGATGTAAAGTTTTATAAATACGGCCTGCGAGTCGTTTGTGTTTATGTAACCTTATTTTCTAGATAAATTGTATAGGATGCAATTTATTGTTTGTAAATTTCATTTTACTAGAAAATTGTATAGGATGCAATTTTGTAAAATGTGTAAACCCATGAGATGGTGCCAAGGAACAAAGACGTGTAGACGGATCCAAGGGGTGCGGGAGTGCTGTGACCATAAGATGGTTGCAACCACCTAGGAAATGACCTGTTGATTTTCATATTGGCCTATGAAAATCAATGTAGATAAAACCATACCATAACACGGTTTTTCGAGTCTATTGCATGTTTTATATTTTGATGCCATGTGATGCCATGCTTAGTATGAAATATGCATGCTAGATGAATGTATGACATTGGATGCCATGCTAGGATTAATGTTAACTTGGAAAGTTTAATATTAATGCCATGTTTTGTATATGATAAAATTTTAATCACGGGATTCAAGAAACCCTAAAATAAACTTATGAAGTTTATATTTTGCCACCCAATTACGTATAACACTAGTCAAGTACTATGTTCGCATCATGGTAGCCACGCCAAAGCGGGTACGCATGATGTGACCTTAGCGAAGCGATAATATGAGAAATGGTGATTCTTATTGTGTTGTAATTGGTTTAACAAAGGGTTAATCAAAATGGTGTTTGAGCCCGAGGCAAAGATGAGATGAGTAACATGCAAATTAAATATGATATATGATATCATGCATCTCATAAATCAAAAGAGTTACATAATGATGTAATTGACATGGTGATGTCTACCGAAATTATATTTAATCATAGGGACATGCCAAAGCAGTGCTATGGTTAAGTATGGATTTTGGGTCTTTTACCCACTTAAGTATTTTAAAGGGTTTTATATTTTAGTGGGAGCTTAATTCTCTTATGTGATTTAACTTTGCATATATTTTCTGTTGTAGATAAATGGCAAACACAAGTAATCCTGGTTCTATTAGATCTATCCTTGAGAAGGATAAACTAAATGGAACGAATTACCTTGACTGGTATCGCAACTTGAGAATTGTTCTCAAGCAAGAGCGGAAGCTATATGTTCTGGATGGGCCTTTGCCCGCTAACCCTCCACCCACCACGGCTCCAAGAGCTGAAAGGGATGCTTTTCACAAGCATCAAAATGATCAGATTGATGTACAATGCCTGATGCTCGCATCAATGATTCCGGAACTTCAGAAGGATCTGGAAACATTTGAGGCATATGAGATGTCTCAAGAGCTTAAGGAAATGTTCCAAAAGCAAGCGAGAAGGGAAAGGTATGAGACCTTGAGATCTTTGGTTGGGTGCAAGATGACCGAAGGGAGTTCGGTTAGTGCCCATGTTCTGAAGATGAAAGGGTACATTGATCAGTTGGAGAGGCTTGGTTCGCCACTCAGACCTGAGTTGGCAACGGATTTGATCCTTAATTCTCTTCCCGAGAGTTACTCCCATTTTGTCATGAATTATCACATGAATGATATGGACAAAACGGTCAGCGAACTGCATGGGATGCTGAAAAACGCTGAAGTAACGATAAAAGAGAAGCCAAGCTCCAAAGGGATCCATATGGTGCAAAAGGGTAGGATCCAGAAGAAGAAGGGTAAAGCAAACAAACCCAAAGAGTTTGGGAAGGATGCACAGAAGCCCAAAGCTGTTACCAAGGCAAAGCCTCCAAAGGAAGGCACATGCCATTTCTGCAATCAGCCTGGTCATTGGCGCAGAAATTGCAAGCTTTATTTGGAGGACTTGAGGAAGAAGAGAGGCGGTGAGACCGCTAATCAAGGTATTTATGTTATTGAAATATTTCATTCTACTTCTGTTTCTACTTCGTGGGTATTAGATACCGGTTGTGGTTCTCACATTTGTATGAATGTGCAGGGGCTTAAAGGAAGTAGAAAGCTCAAGAAGGGCGAGGTAGAATTCCATGTGGCGAATGGAGCTAGAGTTGCTGCTTATGAAGTCGGTCGCTACGAGCTCAAGTTGCCAAGTGGACTTGTTCTTTCTTTGAATAATTGTTATTTTGTTCCTAATTTGTCTAGGAACCTCATTTCTATTTCATGTTTGGACAAGGAAGGATTTAAATGTGTTATTGAGAATAATCACTTATTGCTTTTCAATAAAGACTTGTTTTATGCAAATGCGGATTTACATGATGGTCTTTATTTGTTGAACCTTAGTGAAGGTTATAATGAGCATGTATATAACATAAATACCAAAAGGATAAGAACAAATGTTGTGAATCCTACTTATCTCTGGCACTGTCGTCTAGGACACATTAATGAGAAACGCATTTCAAAACTCCATAAAGATGGAATTTTGGGTCTAGATGTTTTTGAAACATATGACACTTGCGAGTCTTGTTTAATGGGTAAGATGACCAAGAGTCCCTTTACTGGTCACAGTGAAAGGGCTAGTGACTTATTAGAACTCATACATACAGATGTATGTGGGCCTATGAGCACAACTGCTAGAGGTGGTTTTCAATACTTCATTACGTTCACTGATGATTTCAGTAGATATGGTTATCTATATCTAATGAAGCATAAGTCGGAATCCTTTGAAATGTTCAAAGCCTTCCAAAATGAAGTACAAAACCAACTTGGCAAGACAATTAAAGCACTTAAATCTGATCGAGGTGGTGAATATTTAAGCCAAGACTTTGACGATCATCTTAGAAAGTGTGGGATTGTCTCACAACTAACTCCTCCTGGTACACCACAGTGGAATGGTGTGTCTGAGAGGAGGAACCGTACTTTATTGGATATGGTTCGGTCGATGATGAGTCAAACAAATCTTCCTCTATCCTTTTGGGGATATGCACTTGAAACAGCGGCATTCACACTGAACCGAGTTCCATCAAAAGCAGTTGAAAAGACACCATATGAGATATGGGTTGGTAAGAGACCAAATTTGTCTTTTCTCAAGATTTGGGGTTGCGAAGCTTATGTGAAATACTTGATTTCAGATAAGTTAGCACCAAAATCTGTGAAGTGCAATTTTGTTGGTTATCCAAAAGAAACTAAAGGTTATTTCTTTTACAATCCTAGTGAAAACAAAGTGTTTGTTGCTAGGAATGGTACATTCCTGGAAAAAGAGTTTGTTTCCAAAGGAATCAGTGGGAGTAAAGTACACCTACAAGAAAATATGGATAACCAAAATGAAAATGGTTTTCAAATGGAACAACAACCTGATTCACAAGAAGTTGTTGAGTCAGAACCAGCAACACAAGTCCAACGTAGATCAAGTAGAGTTCGTCATGAGCCCGAGAGATATGGATTTCTCGTCACGAACGAAAATGATCTGATTCTGTTAGAAGAGAATGAACCTTCCACGTACATGGAAGCTGTCTCTAATTCAGAATCTGAAAAATGGCTTGATGCTATGAAGTCAGAAATTCAATCCATGGACGACAACAAAGTATGGACTTTGGTTGATCTCCCAAAGGGTGCTAAAGCAATAGGGCACAAATGGGTTTTCAAGTTGAAAACGGACATGGATGGGAATATTCAGACTTATAAAGCAAGGTTAGTGGCAAAGGGTTACCGACAAGTTCATGGTATAGACTATGACGAAACCTTTTCGCCAGTAGCTATGATCAAGTCCATCAGAATTCTTGTTGCCATAGCAGCATATTATGACTATGAAATATGGCAAATGGATGTCAAAACAGCTTTCCTAAATGGAAACCTTGTTGAGGATGTGTACATGACACAGCCTGAAGGTTTTGTCGATCCAAAGAATCCTGATAAAGTATGCAAGCTTCAAAAGGCCATTTATGGTTTGAAGCAAGCATCAAGAAGTTGGAATCATTGTTTTGATGAATCAGTCAAAAAGTTTGGCTTCATCAAAAACGAAGATGAGCCTTGTGTGTACAAGAAGTTCAGTGGGAGTAATATAGTTTTCCTAGTTCTATATGTCGATGACATATTGTTAATAGGAAATCACATTCCTACCTTGCAAGAAGTAAAATCTTGGCTAGGAAAGTGTTTTTCTATGAAAGACTTGGGTGAGGCAGCCTACATTCTTGGAATAAAGATCTATAGAGATAGATCTAAGAGATTGATAGGCTTGAGCCAGAGTACATACATTGACAAAATACTGAAAAGGTTCAGTATGGATCAATCAAAGAAAGGAAATGTTCCTATTGGGCAAGGGATAAAGCTTAGTCGTAAGCAATGTCCTGTGACAGTTGAAGAACGTCAACGCATGGATAAGATTCCTTATGCGTCAGCTATAGGATCTATCATGTATGCCATGGTATGTACTCGGCCAGATGTCTCTTTTGCTTTGAGCATGACAAGTAGATATCAGTCTGATCCAGGTGATAGTCACTGGACTGCTGTCAAGGGTATTCTTAAGTACTTGAGAAGAACTAAAGATACATTCTTGATATATGGAGGCTCGGACGAAGATCTTGTTGTAAATGGTTACACGGATGCAAGTTTCCAAACTGATCAAGATCAGATGCAGTCACAGTCTGGGTATGTGTTTATTCTGAATGGAGGTGCGATAAGTTGGAAGAGTTCTAAGCAAAGCACGATAGCTGCATCTACAACAGAAGCTGAGTATATTGCTGCATCAGATGCAGCCCAAGAGGCTGTTTGGATCAAGAAGTTCATCGAAGAACTTGGTGTCGTTCCTAGCATAGTGAATCCTGTGAGCCTCTTATGTGACAACAATGGGGCAATATCACTTGCTAAGGAACCTAGTGTGTCACAGAAATCCAAACATATACTTCGGCGTTTTCACTACATAAGAGAAGTCATCTCAAGAGGAGATGTGAAGATATGCAAAGTTGCGTCTGAAGACAATGTTGCCGATCCACTAACAAAAGCTCTTTCACAAGCTGTACATGATGGTCATGCTAGGTCCATGGGTATTAGATACATTTGAAGATTGGACTTAGGGCAAGTGGGAGATTGTTAGAGATTGTGCCCTAAGCCAATGTTGGATTATGTAAACAATCTTCTTAAGTCATTAATAAAGACTTATTTTATCATATATATTTGTATGTTAGTATTTATGATAATGTATCCATGAATTAATTGTGTAATTCTAAATTTCCCTAGTCGATTGTTATTATGGGAATAATAACAAACTAAGACTAGTATGAGTGATAATGGATATTCATAAGATGAATATAGTGTATACAGATACAGATTATACTCACGGGCAATGTGTTAGAGAACATGTTGCTGGAGACCCACTATAAGATCAAGTTCATGGTCACGTGTCACGACTGATCTTGATTATAGTAGTGTCATCAGCTGATTCCTTTGACCTGAGGTCACCATGGATTCCGGGATGAATTCATGTTGTGCTTTGACGCAGTCAAACGCTGCTTGTAACAGAGTAGTTATAAAGGCTGTGGTTGGGTACAATATGACTCATGCTTAGGGATGTGAGTGACAGATATGGGATTTTGTCCCTCTCTAACAAGAGAGCGATATCACTGGGCCCCTCGATAAGTAAGACTGTTAAATGCATGGCCGTGCTCAAATAATTGATAAGAGTATCAATTGATTTGTCTGAACAGTTTACTTTGAGATCGAGAAAGCATATGATTAATTATATAAGATTGACAAGTGTACCATGTCTTATAATTAATCTTGATATCAAAGAGACAAAAGGGAATATGACATTCTGTAAATAGGTATTGGATCATTCCAATCATATTAATTGGGTAGTCGTAATGGCTTGCTAGAGTCCGCTTGTGACCTATAAGGACATTATGGTAATTTCCTTATTGCCAATTAATATGATCCTATGGGGTCACACACAAGAGCAAAATGAAGTTCATCTTATCGGGTATAAATTATTATTGGATAATAATTTATGAATGAGAAAGAGAATAAATATATATAGTGATATATATTTATGTATGTATATATAAATATTAATGTAATTAATATTGCATAAAGTATGCTACATATTATAATTAAATTATATGGAGATATAATTAATTATAATATTATATATACATATATGTATCATGGAGAATTGAATTGATTTAATATTAATTGAGAATTAATATTAAATTGTGTGGGTTAATATATAATTATAACTAATAGGTGTATTAGGTTATAATTATAATTAACTAAATAGGGTTTATATTTAAGGAAATAAAAACCTGAAAACCTAATTGCTCCATAAGTTAAGAAGCAGATTTCGGCCAGCCACTATAAGCCAAGTGAACCAGCCGAAACTCTCCTCCAAAAGGAAAAGGGAAAATCTGATTTTCTGCTCTCTCTTCTCTCGTTCGGAGAATTGTTCTTCAAATCCGGCGCTAGCACGCGGTGGACGTATTGCTCCGTGTGGATCAACTGTAGAGGGAAGCTATTTTGGTTCCTGCTTGATTCAATCTTCAAAGAATTAAGGTAATTCTTTAACCCTCCTTCCGATTCAATGCGATGTACATGGGTCCTTGGTGGGGATTAATCTTTTATCCGCTGCGTTTTATGTTTGTTTTGTGCGATTAATTCCCAACAAATAGGGATGTGACATGCCTAATGTTGGCCTGTATGGTCCCCGAACTGCAAAAATAGTTTATGGACCATCAAGCCTTTGCTATGATATCAACTCTTAACGAGATGTTTCAGGGGCAAGCCCGTCAGGAAAGGTACTTGACCAACAAGGCATTCCACTCCTATAAGATGGGGGCTGGAACATCTGTGAGCACACACATGGTTAAGATGAAGGCTATTTGAACACATTGGCCCGTCTCGGATCACCCATCTCTCAGGAGTTGGCAGTGGACACAATCCTTGCATCCTTACCAGATTCTTACGATCATTTCATCCTGAACTACAACATGCAAGGGATGAACCGCACTATTAGTGAGCTGCATGGGATGCTCAAGCATACTAAACTGTCGATCAATAAGAGTCTGCCGGTGCTAATGGTCATCAAGGGGAACCCTCCTCTTGCCAAGGGCAAGGCCAAGGAAAAGGCCAAGGCGAAGGCCAAGCAGGCCAAGGCTAAGAAGGCCAAGCCCAGCCTAAGGTGCAGCAGAAGGCAGGTCCTGAGGATGTCTGTTTCGGGTGTGGGCAGGAAGGCCATTGGAAGAGATCGTGTCCCAAGCTGATGGGAGAGCAGAGAAGGGGCCAAGGTGTGTCCTCTTCAAGTGTTTATGTTATAGACATTAACCTTACTATTTCAACATCCTAGGTACTGGATACTCGATGTGGTTCTCACATTTGTTGCAATGTGCAGGGACTTAAGAACAGAAGGTCACTGGGGTCGGGAGAGGTGGACTTACGGGTCGGAAATGGAGCAAGGGTTGCTGCCATAGAGATCGGTGAATATCACCTTGTGATGCCTAGTGGATTGGTTTTGATTTTGGAACATTGTTATTTTGTACCTGCTATGTGCAGGAATATTATTTCGGTATCAATTTTGGATATTTCTGGATTTCATTTTACCATTTCTAATGGTAGAATTTCTTTATCTAGAGAGGGATTATTTTATGGAGATGCTCTATTAAATAATGGCCTATATATCCTAGACTTAAATGAAACCAATCATAACTATAACATAAACACTAAAAGGGTTAAGCCTAACGAACTTAATCCTATCTACCTATGGCATTGTCGTCTTGGCCACATAAACGAGAAGCACATAGCTAGGCTTCACAAAGCTGGAGTCTTTGGGTCATTTGACTTAGAGTCAATTGATATATGCAAGTCATGTTTCCAAGGCAAGATGACTAAGGCGCCCTTTAGCAAGAAGGCTGAAAGGGCAACTGGCTTATTAGACCTAATACATTTAGATGTATGCGCAGCGACCAGAGGTGGACACCTGTACTTCGTCACGTTCATGGACGATTTCAGCAGATATGGCTATATCTATTTGATGAAACATAAGTCTGAGACCCTTGATAGGTTCAAGGAATTTAGGAACGAAGTACAGAACCAACTGGGCAGAAATATCAAAACCCTTCGGTCAGACCGAGGAGGTGAGTATATGAGCCTAGAGTTTGACTGATATTTTGAGAGAGCATGGAATAGTTCCACAGCTCATTCCTCCGGGAACACCACAATGGAATGGGGTGTCCGAACGGAGAAATAGGACCCTATTGGACATGGTCCGCTCAATGATGAGTCAAGCCTCTCTCCCAATTAGTTTATGGGGACACGCTCTCGAGACAACAGCTCTCATCTTAAACAATACTCCGACTAAGGCAGTGGAATAAACCCCATATCAGATATGGATGGGCAGGGAGCCCAATGTGTCTTTTCTAAGGATTTAGGGATGTGAAGCGCATGTCCAGAGGTTGACTATTGGCAAGCTGGAACCCAAAACCGATAAATGCCTGTTTGTGGGCTACCCTAGGGAAACCAAAGGTATTACTTCTACAACCCCGTCGAGAACAAGGTGTTCATGGCAAGGAAGGGGGTCTTTCTAGAAAAGGAGTTCCTTTCCAAGAAAGATAGTGGGAGCAATGTTGAACTTAGGGAAGTTCAAGGTCCACAAGCTCATGAAAAGGATAACTCAGAGGCCTAGGTGGAGCTTCCATAGGAGGAAGCACTGACCTAGGCCACACAAGGACCTATAAGGTCTGGTAGGGATCATCGAGAACCGGAGAGGTATGGTTTCCTCGTCACCAATGATCAAACTCTTCTCATCCGAGATGAGGAAGAACCCAAAACCTACCAGGAGGCTATGGCAAGCCCACAGTCTGCAAATTGGCGTAAAGCCATGGAGGTAGAGATAAAATCTATGTACGATAACTAGGTTTGGAACTTAGTTGATCCATCTCCGGGTGCTAAGGTTATAGGTTGCAAGTGGTGCTATAAGCTGAAGGCCGACAATAGCTTCAAGGGGCGTCTGGTTGCGAAAGGTTTCAGACAAGTCCATGGAATAGACTATGATGAGACTTTCTCACCATTAGCCATGCTCAAATCCATCAGGATCTTGCTAGCCATAGCCACATGGTACGACTATGAAGTCTAGCAAATGGATGTCAAAACCGCTTTCCTTAATGGGAAGGTACTCGAGGATGTGTACATGACACAACTTGAGGTTTTTGTCGATCCAAAGTATCCGGGAAGGGTATGCAAGCTTCAAAGGTCCATTTATGGACTGAAGCAAACATCCCGAAGTTGGAATCTTAGATTCAATGAGGCTATAAAGGAATATGGCTTCATGCAGAATCAAGATGAGCCTTGTGTTTATAAGAGGACAAGTGGGAGCATTGTCACATTTTTGTTACTTTATGTTGATGACATCCTACTAATTGGAAGCGATATACCTACACTGCAAGGGGTAAAGCAGTGGTTGAGTAAGTGCATCGCAATGTAGGACTTAGGCGAAGCTGAGATGATCCTAGGGATCAGGATCTATAGGGATAGATCAAATCGGTTTCTAGGCCTAAGTCAGGCCTCATACATGGACAATGTTTTGGAAAGGTTCAGCATGGACCGGGATAAGAAAGGTTTCTTACCAATGGGCCATGGGCTGAAACTTAGTAAGAAGAACTGTCCTAAGATAAGGGAGGACAGGGAGAACATGATGTTGGTTCCATATGCTTCGGCTATAGGATCAATTAAGTACTCCATGCTATATACGAGACCTGATGTCGCCTTTGCACTAAGTATGACAAGCCGGTACCAGCAGGATCCTGGGGAGGATCACTGAAAGGCTGTCAAGGCAATCCTCAAGTACCTTAACTGGACTAAGGATAGCTTCTTAGTGTATGGTGGTCAGGAAGTACTATCAGTTACTGGGTACACTGATGCAAGCTTCCAGACCAACCAGGATGAGTACCAGTCATAGTCTGGGTATGTATTTTTGCTTAATGGTGGTGCTGTAAGCTGGAGGAGCTCAAAGCAGCCAACCATCGTGGACTCTACAAAGGAAGCTGTATGGATGAAGAAGCTTATCACTGAGTTAAGAGTAGTGCCAACAATCTAGGAACTAGTTGATATCTTCTGTGACAACAATGGGGCCGTTGCACAAGCTAAGGAGCCCCGGTCACACAAGAACACAAGGCAAGTGCTCAGAAAGTTTCACCTCATATGAGAGATCGCAGAGAGAGGTGACATTGCATTGCATAGAGTGCACACCGAGGATAATGTCACAGATCCTTTGACCAAGGTGCTGGCCAAGCCCAAGCACGAGGGTCATACCAGATCTATAGGGATTAGGCCCATGCCTAGTTGGAACTAGTGCAAGTGGGAGATTATTGGATATGCCCTAGTCCCGAGGCATTGGTCCTTGTATTTCTTTTATACATTTATTAGATTTACGTATTATATTCATTTGTGTTCTTAATAAAGGCATTAATTCATTTATTATATTTATCTTGTGCAATATATTAAATGAAGTATCCATTGGACACATCCATATCCATGATGACAAGTGTCATGCACTTGGCAGTAAGACCATGGATAGGGTAAACGATATGACCATAAATAGATCCGTAGTCTGTTCTAGTAATGGGAAGGAGTGGAACAAGAGACTATTATTAACCTGGTTGTATGGCGATGTCTTACCGGTCATTGGACATGGGATGTCAACCAAGTTAACGGGTACATGTAAAAAGGGCATGGTACTAGATAGATCCACTAAACGAGAAATCCACATTGTATGGATCCTTTGACCTGACCGTATGATGGTGTTGCATGTGAGGTCGCATACTTAGGGGTACGCCTAAAGAGCCTATAATAGGATGCCAAGTATGGGTGCTTTCGGGTATGTCACTTAGCATGGCAATGCTATAGATATGCAGAAGGGATTTGTCACTTAGTAATCCACTGAGAAGATATTACTGGCCTCTTAATGAGTGTGACTGATAAGAGTGTGGCCACACCTAAATGAGTTGGAACTTGTTTGTGAGCTTCAGTGCATTCGGGATCAAGTTAATGTCCGGACAGAAAAGAGGGTGATCAATCCATGCCTCTTTGTTGGACACCGATATCGATGACATGGGATATACAAGTTCAAACTATAAGGTTATGATAACAGTTAGACTGCCATCTCCATCTTAATTGGGGGCTGCGGTGGCTTGCTAGAGCCCAACTGCAGTCTGTGGGCCACAGGCCCACTGCCAACATAAAGATGGGCCTACAGGATCGTACGCATTGAGCGACTGAACACTGACTTAAGGAATCACATGTATACTTGGAGTATACACTCTGGAGAGAGAGGTATATATTAATTATATTATAAAGATCAATTGGATTGATCGAAATAACAAAATTAATATTTGATTGGCTTTTCATAATTAATTGGATTAATTATGGGATTATTTCGACCACCTAGGGTTAAAGAACCCTAGGAATTTTGGCCAAGTATAGCAGACACACACTAGCTGAAATTCTCCCTAGCCTCCCTCTCCAAAGTTCGTGTTTTCCGATGCTAGCATGGGTGGTGTTCGTAAGGCACTCATGTACATGAACGAGGAGGGATTCTAAGTTGATTCTTGTGTTCTGCATCCATCTCTGAAAGAGATACTCTGGGTAAGAGATTTATCTCTTTCAATTAAATTTTTGTTTTTCCAATTTCCATCTCAATTGCTCCTTGGCACGGATTTGAGGAAATCATCGCGTTCTTCCGCTTTTATCGGGTGATTTCCGGTGACAAATCCCAACATATATTACATCCTAATATTATTCTAGTAAACCTATACTAGAATCAAATATCAGGTGGGCCTCCATCATCTTCCTTCTGGGCTTGTACCTCCACTTGGGCTCACCACTCCATGGGCTTCTTCTTTTACAAATTTTATAATAAGTGAATAAAATAAAATTAGATTGAAAAGAAAAAACGACAGGCAGGCCGTATTTACCCAAAAAAGAAAATACAACCCATCTCGAATAAGGCCCAACAGCATCCAGTCATATAAAATATTTAATCACCCATATGCATCCAATACATATAATTCATAAGCATGTTATAATGCATGATTTAAGCCCATTTCAATTATGTCCAAGCCATTATTATGAAATCGCCAATTTTGGCCCACCATGGTTGTAACCCTTAACGGGCTTTGGGCCTCCTGCCCAGGCAGTCCAACTGCTCCCACTGACATTGGAAAACCATGGGTCCAATTCAGCCATTCAAGTAATTGTGCCAAAATTACCCAAACCAATTTCAATTAACAATATTAATTTCCAAAATTAATATCACATGAATAAAATTAAATTTCATTCAAGAAACCATACACATTTAAATTATAGAAATTTAAACACATGAATTTTAAAACCAATTAAAATTTCAAAACTGGGCCCCTGGCCCAAAAACCCGACAAATCCAAAAACACTAGGCTCGGCCTGCTGTGGCTAGGGCAACCTAGTTGCCCTAGCAGCGACTGCCACTGCTAGAGGCAGCAGCGATGCAGCCGCCTAGCGGCTGCCCGCTGCCGCCCAGTAGCGGCACTGCTTCCGCACAATGGCCGCCCAGCGGCAGTCTGCTGCAGCAGCAGTGGCTGCTGCTGCTGTTGTTCCCGCCGCGTGCGGCGGCCGCCGGCAGCCCTGCACGCTGGGAACAACTAGATTTTTTTTATTGAAAAAAGAAAATTAAATAAAAGAAACATGGCATCCATAAAAAGAAATTTACCAAGAATCTCGAACATACAATTAAATTAAACAAACATAAACCTATATGCATATTCAATTTCAATTGTACAAAATCAAATGGGAAAAATCTTTAACCCAAACCACGAACCCCAATAAAAATCTCCAATTTTAAAACAAGGGATTCAGCCTATTTTAACAATTTCAACGGGTCAAAAGCCCGCTCTGATACCACTGTTGGGATTTGTCACCAGAAATCACCCGATTAAAGCGGAAGAACGCGATGATTTTCTCAAATCTGTGCACAGGAGCAATTGAGATGGAAATTGGAAAAACAAAAATTAATCACAAGAGATAAATCTCTTACTCAGAATTTCTCTTTAAGAGATGGATGCAGACTACAGGAATCAATCTAGAGTCCCTCCTCCTTCACCTACACGAACACCACCCGTGCTATAGCGTCGGAAAACACAAAACTTTGGAGAGGGAGGGGGGCAAAATTTTCGACTAGTGTGTTTTTTTTTTCTTGGCCGAAAATCCAAGGGTTATTCTAACCCTAGGTGGCCGAAATTCTAAAGGAGAATTTTGGCCCAAACTGGCTCCTCCTTTGTGTGGGCTTCCTTCTTTTATTTCAGGCCCAAATCTATTTTAATTAATCTGGTTTAAATTAATTTCAACCCCAACTTTAATTTACCTACGTATTTAATATATTACTCCAAGTAACATATTATTTACATTTAAATTAAAATTGGGTTGACTAATTAATTTAATCCAATAAATTAAAATTAGATCTTCATAAAATAAATTCATATGTAAACCTATACGTATAAATATTTCCACCCAGGAAATAATCTCATAATTAATCCAATTAATTATGAGAAAGACAATCAAATAATAATTTTATTATTATGATCAATCCAATTGATATTTATAATATAATCAATATATTCCTCTCTCTCCAGAGTGTATACTCCAAATATACATGTGATTCCTTAAGTCAGTGTTCAGTCGCTCAATGTGTACGATCCCGTGGGCCCATCTTTATGTTGGCAGTGGACCTGTGGCCCACAGACTGCAGTTGGGCTCTAGCAAGCCACTGCAGCCTCCAATTAAGATGGAGATGGCAGTCTAACTGTTATCATAACCCTGTAGTTTGAACTTGTGTATCCTATGTCATCGATATCGGTGTCCAACAGAGGCATGGATTGATTACCCTCTTTTGTGTCCGGACATTAACTTGATCCCAAATGTACTGAAGCTCACAAACAAGTTCCAACTTGTTTGGGTGTGGCCACACTCTTATCATTCACACTCATCAAAAGGCTGGTGATATCTTCTCAGTGGATTACTAAGTGACAAATCCCTTCTGCATATCCATAGCATTGCCAAGCTAAGTGACATACCAAAAAGCACCCATACTTGGCACCCTATTACAGGCCCTTTAGGCGTACCCCTAAGTATGCAACCTCACATGCAATACCATCATATGGTCAGGTTAAAGGATCCATACAAGTACTACACGAGAATCACTTGTGATACTATACCATGTGGATTTCTTGTTTAGTGGATCTATCTAGTACCATGGCCTTTTTACATGTACCCATTAACTTGGTTGACATCCCATGTCCAATGACTGGTAAGACACCATCGTACAATCAAGTTAATGATAGTCTCTAGTTCCATTCATTCCCATGACTGGAACAGACTACGGATCTCTTTATGGTCATATCGTTTACCCTATCCATGGTCTTACTACCAAGTGCATGACACCTGTCATCATGGATATAGATATGTCCATTCAATACTTCATTTAATATATTGCACAAGATATATATAATAAATGAATTAATGCCTTTATTAATAACACAAAATGAGTATAATACATAAATCCAATAAATTTATGATACAAAAACAAGGTCCAATGCCTCGGGACTAGGGCATATCGAACACTAACTTCAACCAAATGGATCCGAAGCATATCGAAATAAGTCTGGAAATCCCTAAAAACTTGAAATTGCCAAACTTGAAATCACATCCATCAATTAAAATAATAAGATCGGGAATCTAAGCATAGATGGATGTAATTAGACCGATAATAAAAATGAAAAACACATTTAATTTGAAAACGGAAGCGTTCTCGGTCGATTCGGGGCAGTTGGAGCTTCTGCCCCTGTAGGTTATAGCCGCGCCCCTATTGGTTACAGCCGTGCCCCTGTAATCTAGAAATTATAGCTACGCCCCTATAGGTTACAGCCGCGCGGTTCTAGGTTACAGCCAGGCGGCTGTAATCATAAGTGGGGTGGCTGTAATTAAAAATCACTTCCAAAATCATAGAAAATTTAAAAACACCAACAAACAATAATTAAAACAAAAGAAAAAGGGATTTTTAAGGCCTCTCAGAATGTACCTTGTCTGTGTTCCAGTGTTTTAGACCACCAGGGATGAATCCGGATGCTGGGAACTCCTTGCAATCACGAACAACCCAAAAGCTTGTGCGATTTCCAAAGCCCAAACAGAACCTCGAATGAGATTGAATGAATGATTATGGTCTAAGAATGTTCCTAGAAAACTAATCCCTCCAAAGTTATGGCGATTTAAACCGATTTTTGTTAAGATTTCTTTTATTGTTTAGGATTAAAACGTTCAATTTTAGTCTTTTTTTCTCAAAAACCTAAGTGTGGATGTCTTTTTCTCTCAATTTCTTAATTTTCTCTTTTTTGTGTCTGCTCTATTAACCCTAAAACCGATCATTAGTCTTTTATATCTCCTATTTTGGTTACAAATCTGGATTAAATGCTGATTTCTCACAAAAAAGGAAATCTGATGATTACAGCCGTGAGGCTGTAATGTACTACAGTCGAGCGGCTGTAGTGAACAGATTAGCCTATTTTGCTTATGTTTCATTCTTTTCTTGGGTTTTCTTAAATACTCACTCGAATTCCTTCGGGGTTCCATACCAAGACTTATCACACACATTCGGGTCATCCGAGACATTTTTGACGTCATCCTGGTCATTCCGAATCCGCTTAACATTTGTCCATGAAGAAGGTAACAATGGCTTTCGTCACCGTGGTCGGGAAAAAAACCCGTGCTCACAGGCTTCCCCTCGTGTGACCGAAGTCGTCTTGAACGGGTGCTTGTGCCCGATTTGAGTTTGGTCTTGCGATAGGGAGCACGGTGAGAAGGAGAAGAGGACGTACCTGGCGGCTCCTCCTGCATCTACCAGCTTTGATGTTTGTAGGGACTTGTCTCAGTTGTTTCACGAAACAGCGGTCTTACCCAGGTTGATTTGATTCTTCGGGGACTTACTTCGATTTTGTTACGAAGCATAGGACTTTGCTCGAATTGGTTTGATTTTTTCCAGGGATGTGCTTTGACTCCATCGTGAAGCAGAGGACTTTACACAGATTGTATTGGTTTTCTAGGGTCATGCTTCGACTCCATCGCGAAGCAGAGGACTTTACCTAGATTGCATTGGTTTCCCAGGGATGTGCTTCAACTCCATCGTGAAGTAGAGGACTTTGCCCAGACTGAATTTTCCTTGTCATTTGGCGTTCATGAAGGGAAAGGGTATTTTAGTGATTTCGCAGCATGGGAAGTTGGCACCCTTTGAAGGAAGGGTACTTTGGTCATTTGACTTCTCGTGGGGACTACGTAACGAAAAGGAATGAGTTTTGATAATTTGGTTTCCCTTTTTGATGAAAAGGGTATTTTGTTCATTTGGTTGTTTGACCAACAAAGGAGTATTTTGGTCATTTCACTTCTAGTGGGGCTTGTGTCACTGAAGGAAAGGATAATAGTGTTTCCCATGAAGCTTTTATGGTTGGGGAAAGATGCTTTGGTGATTTGAGAAGCTTGATTATCTCCTTTGATGTTTTGAAGTTGTTTCGAGTACGTATTCGTTCCTTGATCGATAATTTTGGAAACAAAAATTTTTGCCCCTTTGATCAAGAATGAATATGGACTGAATATTTGCCCCTTGATACTGTTGAAATTGGCTTTTTGTGGTGGAGCAATACCATTGAAATCTGCTCTCTGTGGTAGAGCAATACCATTGAAATTGGATCGGGAGTGCGTATTTATTCCCTGATCGATAATTTTGGAAACAAAAATTTTTGCCCCTTTGATCAAGAATACGACTTGATTGTTTTGCCCCTGGATACCTGTAAAAGACAAAAAATACCCTTCTCGGGATTATATTAGCATAAATATGAATTCTGAAATTGAGAAAAGTCTCTTACATGGGATTTGAGGATGCCCTAGTGTCAGGTTATTTCCACTTTCGAAGTACTCATGGCTCGAGACAGCCTGATGATGATAGTATGTACCTGTACTTGAGTAGACATTGATGCATGTATGCATGTGTGTGTGTATGTTTTGAGTGTATGTGTATGTGCATGTCCTGGATGCATATATGTATGATTATGGTGCTTTTTATGATTTGCTTGGTGCAGACGGTGATTGGGATTGAGTACTGAGAGTCCTCTCGCTTGAGGGTGAAGGTTGACCAGTTATGTCGACGGGTCACCGAGTTAGAGATCATGAGTCAGACTTTCATAGATCAAGTGGATGATTTGGAGGCCCAGGTGGGTCTGCCCCTGATGGGATATTTTTGATGTGACAACTAAGACTTGGACCAGAGGTATCCAGCTACTTGGATTGACCCACGTGACTTTTCTACTCTCCCACTCGGTCGTACGGATCGTATGGTCAGCTGCTGAGGGTCCTTCGATCTTTGTGCACCACCAAGTGTAGAGTGCTTACACCACAGCAGCCTCGACACGTATAGCATCACTGGATTCATCTTGATTGCTTGCCTCATAAGACGTGGACGTGAGATGCTGACTTTGAGGTGCCCCAGTCTTTAGAGGATTAGGGTTACCTGAGCTTGTTTCTACTGTATGACTTTTATTCTTCTTTTTTTTTTTCTTTTTTCATATGTCTTGACTTTTTCATAGGCTACCTTTTTGGGTTTTTGGCCTATCGGACTATCTTTACTTTTGCCTGAATTGCCCCTTCGGGTTTTCAACTCAGCAGACTTTATTTTGTGTCTTAATTTTTACATAGACTACCCTTTTGGGTTTTCAATCTATCGGACTGTCCTAATTTTTTCATAGACTGCCTCTTCGGTTTTCGATCCGTCGAAGTCTTTTTTTTTAAGTGATATGCATGTAAATAGAAAATTTGCACATCCATACGAATCAATTTCAAGTAGACTTGGGACATTTAACCGAACAGAAAATGGGATTCAATCCTTCACTCATTTATAATGTTTTAGCACAATGCATATCAAAGATGAAATGAAGCTAAGGACAGAATCAGTAATGATATCCGGCTCGACTGGACCCATGCTTGCCACCAACTGGTCTTTGCAGATTTTTCCAGCTGATAGTCCTCGCCTCTCTATCCTAACTTTTGCATGGATCACCTTTTCAGTTTTCAACCCATCGGAACTCCTTTTTTTTTACATGTAAAAGCGCCTGGACTTGTCTGGGTTAATGGGGCCGAAGACTTGGTCTCTGTCTCCCCTAGTGGAACCGCTTCCACCCTGTAGGCTAATGAGTACAGTGTTTATCTAGTGAGTATTTCGGTGCTAGTATTGTATCCTTGTAAGACAAATGATAGCATATCGGCCTATCCTTTGTAGATGGTTATCGTTTGGATGGAATCTTGTGAGCCGCTTTCATCGCCCCATTGGCTTGTGAGAGATATGGAGATTGTCTATGATGCTAACCCTTTATTTTGGAGCACTATGTTATTACCCCTAGGAATTGTACTCCATCATCAGTCATGACATAATAGCACTTTTTTTTAAGTGTCATTCATATATAGTTCTGCTTCTACCCACTTTGAGAAGCAGTTGATGGTTGCGACCATGGAGCAATGTCTGTTCGAGTCTGTGGCCTTACTTTGCTAACACTGTCAATTCCCTATGTTGTGATAACCCTCTTTTTTCTAGTTCGAGTCTATAGAGAACCTGCTTGGCTGATTTCATCTTTGTATCCTTTGGAACTTGGTATTCAGTAATTTCTCCATTAATCTCCATGTGGCATCGTTCAGTCAGGCTATGATTTCCGTGTTCTTTTGTGGTATGTTGCAATTTTCTTTCCTCTCATCAGGCGTGAGGTCTTCGAGATGGATATCATTTTTGGGTCATCATCTATCCCTAGATTCATTTCATGCATTGATGTATCATGTGTGTTAAAGGCATTAAATGAATGTTTGGATGCATGCACAGTTCCATCCGAAAAATATTGCACAAATAATTGAAATCGAACTCTATTAAATTAAACACCTCAGAGGCTAAATTGTTCACCCTTTAGAGTACCCCTGATTGCTTCTGTAGGAGCCCGAACTCTGTCTGCTCCTCTGCTCCTCCTCCTCGTATCGCTCGATACGTTTGGCAAACTCTACCACCTCATTGAAGGAGTGGAATCTCTTCAGTTTCATCTTGTCCTTATATTGGGGCAGACTACCATCCACCAGCTTCACAATGAGCGACTCCAAGTTTGGTGCTCCATCCACCAAAACTTGCATATCCATCCACCACTTGTAGTATGCCGAGAACGACTCATTTGGCTTCTGGCAGATTCTCTATAGGTTTTCGAGGGTAGTCTCTACTTGGGTATTGTAAGCGTACTACTTTATAAAAGCATCATATAGGTCCTCCCAAGTATAATGGGTGTAGAGAGGCATCTCCATATACCACTTCGCTGCAACACCCCTTAGGGTAGTCAGAACCAAGTTTAAGAGATGACCTTTCCCAATACCCATGCTAGTCATCAACCTCACATAACTGTCCAAATGAGCTTCTGGTGGGCCTTCTCTAGTGTACGGAGGCAGGTAAGGCATCTGAAAACCAGCTGGGAGCGGCCCTCCTCCATCAACCATAAAAGTAGTCGGGTTAACATATTTAAAAGGGTTATAATGCACCATCTCCTTCAGCTTAGGTAGCATGGCTTCAATATCAGAAAATTTCTGATTGAGATGCTTTTCCAGCATCGTCTCAATCGAGGCTTCCCTTGCCTTCTCAAAGGCTTCATCCTCTTTGGACTGACGGTCAGGTTCTCTGTGGTTGATCACTCCACCGCTTCCTCCAGGAAGACTTGCTCCAGTAGCATTGGTAATCTGGACAAACTATTGTCCCCCACTTCCAGCCAAAGTCTGAGCCGGTGGAACAGACTGAATAGGGAGGGTGCCTATCACGGCCTGCACTTGCTCCCTAAGAGTAGCCTTGAACTCATCTATGGTTAGGAAGCTCCTTATAAAAGTAGCCATGTTGAAAGGCAAGTTTCCATTGTTTTCGTTGGCCATCTCTGCTCTATCCGCTTCTTCTAATAAAACTCGACTGTTAATTGGTAGAGTGGGCAACTGAGTTTCGACATCCCGATCTGAGTTTGACCCTGAGCTGATTCCTTCCACGGTGACAGGCTCTAATTAAACTAACTAAATTGGTGGGTTTGGCTCTGATTCAACATGAACTAATCGTTTTGAGGTGTGATTCCAAACTACACATTCAACATAAGGTTAGAATCGTGGATGGATGTCATGGACCTAGACTCGACACACTAAATGGCGTGTATGGTGTGTTTGTGTTCATGTTCGGATGATGCTTTATGGATGTGGATGATGATGAAAATGACTTTTGTATTTTCTTTCTTTTTGTTTCAGATGTTCCAAGCATATCCCATGCCATGTAAAAGACAATGCAAAAATGTCACGTGTGGGCCGGTGCACGGATAAAAGTTCGGCTCCTTCGGGGCACCTAGCGGATGTCATGAAATGGTCATATGTGTACCAACACATAGACAGAGGTTTTACGCTTTGTAGGTCAATGAAATGGTATGTGATGGTCATATGGGAGCCATTCCATAGACAGAGGGTCGATGCTTTTATTGTATCTTAGATGAAATGATGTCACAAAAAAGTCGCGTATAACTTGAGACACGGAAAGCATTTTGGCGTTCATGGAACACCTTGCATGATTTAGGCATGTTATGAAATGTCCTAGTACAAGTTCTAATTCTGCACTCGTGGAATACCTTGAATGAATTTTCAATGTTATGAAACAATCCGGTGTGGATCATGACACACAAATAAGACTTTAGTGTCGCCATGACACCATGATGAATAGACATGATATCATATGATGGTGTTGTGTGATCTACCACACGAACAGAAGGCTAAGACCATTGTGGTCCTCTAATGGTGCAATGATGTAATGAAATGGCCAAGTGCAATCTGGTGCATAGGCGAACACGGGTAATCTTGGGGACTCCTGATATGTCAAGAAATGAAATGTTGTGAGGGGCATACTTAGAAAATCCTTCATTTTAGATGGGATGAGATGATGTGAATGCCCATGTCATACAAAATGCAAATGGCTGCACAAAAACTTGGTTAGGATGCATGACACATGAGATGATGTCATGTATGCTTTATGAAATGCAAGCACACAAGATGTATATGACACTAGTAAGATGTTATGGCTGCAAGAAAACGTGGTTAGTATAACACACATGTATGATGATGCTCCAAAATGGCTGCATAAAAATGTGGTTAGCAAATGGCACACGGATGATGCGTGTTTGATGTTTTATATGAAGGTCAAAAATGAAATCACCATAGAGCACACACAACAATATGCTCACCCTTCCAACCTTATTCCTCCATTCGATTGATCTCGCATTCTTCCTAAGTGTTGGGTCTCTTTGGCATCAACCGGGGATACCAAAGGTGCACTCTCAATGTCCACTTTCAAATACATGTTTTGGTAACCCTAAGGGGAAGTTGCTAGGCTATTACATAAGGTATGAGTCAAGCCAAGGGTCGTACAGGTTCCCATAGCTAAAATATGCTCCTCACTTCTCCCCACTCAAGGGTATAAATGAAGGGGTTCGTACGAGGCTATTAGTGGTTTACCCCCTCGGGTGCCTCCAATCCTAGCAGAAGAGGTAGGTCACTTTTAAAGATAAACCAGGCTTAAACAAGTGTTGGAGGGATTCAAGAAGAGAAAATGTCATGCTTATGCAAATGGGAATGGAACATCAAATTATGATTTAATAATGACTAAAAGTGAGGATGTACTTCGATTGTTGCCTAAGTTACTTAAGTTTTTATGAAAAACTTTTAAAAGAAACCATTAATCCCCAGCAGAGTCGCCACTGTGAGCAGACGACCTTTTTACGGACTGCGCGGTGATGCGGGAACCGGGGATTTTCTTTTTGAGATGTGATGATGCGGTTTGAAAACGGGTCTTTAATCTTTCCTAAGAACATCTGTCATTTTATTGGAAAAAAACCCTTTTGTAAAAAACTTAATTGTAAGTGTGAATTTTGGAAAAATAGGTTTTTAGAAAATCCCAATTTGAACTTAAAGATCTCGAAACCTAAATTTTGAAATTAGATACAGAGTCACCACCCAGATCAGCTCATCCGGGAAGTTCCGGTACAGCTCCCTACCAAGTGTAGACGCGGTACCTAAAAAATTACACGATGATCTAAAAAATTACAATCGCCTAGATGCACGATTTAACCTATAAAATACATTCAAAAATAAAAATAAAGAAAAAATAAAAACTGCATCCAAATACTGTTAGCACAAGTAAATAAAACACACCAAGGACTCATATAGGACGGAATGGGGGTATTTTAGGAAACGGGATCATGCATATGGGTTAACCGAGTCAACCCAGCCGGTCAGCCCTGTTAGACTTGAAAAAAGGTTTTTTGAAACGCCCTGTAGGTTTTATGGATGAAAAACCAATTTTGAAAACCATTTGGCTCATTTACATGCATTTTCCAACTTTAGTGGGCCGGATATCCCGGGATCCGGGGGTCCCATTCGTGTGTGGGCCTAAATTAAACATCCATCTAGGGTCCAAAAAGAATGTAAACACACTAAAATTGAGTTTTGAATAAGAAAAAGATGCAAAATTACAAGTTTGAGGCCCAAAAGGGCAAAACTGTAATTCTACCTCGACTACAGCCGTGCCACTGTAGGTTACAGCCATGTGGCTGTAATGCTCCAGAATGTGTTCTGGCCTTTTTTTCTCGTTTTTGAAAATCGTTTTGCAAATTTAGCAATTTCGGGTAATCTGGGATTTTTGGAAACACACTAACTTCAACCAAACGGATCCGAAGCGGATCGAAATAAGTCTGAAAATCCCTAAAAGCTCGAAATCGCCAAACTTGAAATCACATCCATCAATTAAAATAAGAAGACCCAGAATCTAAGCATACATGGATGTAGTTGGACCGATAATAAACATCAAAAACACATTTAATTTGAAAACGGAAGCGTTATCCGTTGATTCGGGGCATTTGGAGCTTCTGCCCCTGTAGGTTATAGCAGCGCCCCTATAGGTTACAGCCACACGGCTATAATCTAGAAATTACAGCCGCACCCCTATAGGTTACAGCCGGGCGGCTGTAATCATAAGTGGGGCGGCTATAATCATAAATCACTTCCGAAATCATAAAAAAATTCAAAAACACCAACAAACAGCAATCAAAATGAAAGAAAAAGGGATTTTTAAGGCCTCTCAGAATGTACCTTGTTTGTGTTCTAGTGTTTTGCACCACCAAGGATGAATCCGGATGCCGGGAATGCCTTGCAATCACGAACAACCTAAAAGCTTTTGTGATTTCCAAAGCTCGAATGGAACCCCGAATGAGATTGAATGAGTGATTATGGTCTAAGACTGTTCCTAGAAAACTAATCCGTCCAAAGTTATGGTGATTTAAACTGATTTTTGTTAAGATTTATTTCATTGTTTAGGATTAAAACATTCAATTTTAGTGTTTTTTTCTCAAAAATCCTAAGTGTGGATGTCTTTTTCTCTCAATTTCTTAATTCTCTCATTTTTGTGTCTGCTCTGGTAACCCTAAACTAATCATTAGTCTTTTATATCTCTTATTTTGGTTAAAAAGCCGGATTAAATGCTGATTTGTTACAAAAAAGAAAATATGATGATTACAGCTGCGCGGCTGTAATGTACTACAGCTGCTCGGCTGTAGGCACTACAACCGAGCAGCTGTAGTGACCAGATGAGCCTATTTTGCTTATTTTTCATTCTTTACTTTGGTTTTCTTAAATACTCACTTGAATTCCTTCGGGGTTCCATACCAAGACTTATCACACACATTCGGGTCATCCGAGACATTTTTGACGTCATCCCAGTCATTCCGACTCCGCTTCACATTTGTCCGTGAAGAAGGTAACAATGGCTTTCATTCGAGAAAAAACCCGTGCTCACGCAACCACTGGCAGAAAGGCATAGGACTAGCATAATAAACTCTGCAACTTAGGAGGAACCGATCTCTGATTAGGACCAGTGGCCCATCCACGGACCCTCTCTCCCAAATACCACTCATGGCAAGTACGGCACTCCATGATGAATCTCCTATCATTCCACTCATGGGTAGCCACCACCATTTGAGCATTGGGAATGTTCTCCCAAGGATTCGCCTTCACTTGTTAAGCAAACAAAGGCAAATATAAATGTCAGATGAAAGCCAAAACTTAATCTTGTTGGGATTCGTCATCGAAAAAATAACATGGCTGTGAGCGGACGACGTTTTCAACGGAACGCGGACTCACTTTCGAAAGGGGTGCCTCAATTTTGGGTGAACACCTCCCTCGCGTGGGGTTTTTATAATGAAAATTTGATTTTAGAAAATTAAGTGGTTTCATAAAAGAATCGAGACCTAAGTCTCGATGAATAATGTAGGAGTCACCACCCGGCTCAGCTCAACCGAGAAATTTTAGTGTAGCTGAACCAGACAAACAGCTGCCACACTATCCAGAGATCTAGGACTGGACAAGTTCCCTATTTCGTGCCTAATCAAAATAAAAATTGGCCAATGTTCGAGTATGGTATTTTAAAACTCTAAAGTTAATTTTATTGCATTAAATTAAGCATACAACATGCATAAACATAAAAATAAAAATAGAAACAAAGTAGTAAATAATTAAATGGCTTACAACCCAATTGAACAAAAATAAAAACTCTCAACCTCACTTTTATGACAGCCTAAATATACGAGTCTAAAAATTACAATCGCCTAGATTCACGAATTAATCTATTAAATTAAATAAAAAATAAAGATAAAATAAATTAAAAGCTGTAAAACAAAGGGTTAGCATAATATACGACACACCACAAATAGGACTCAAATAGGACAGAATGGGATTTTAAGGATTCGGGAACATACATTAGCCAGACTAGCCGAGCCGACCTGGAAAACATTTGAAACGTCCTTGTATTTTGGTTTTGTGAGAAAATCATTTTGAAAACATTTTCCAGTTTAATTTAATTTAGCATGTGAGGTGGGTCGGTTTTCGGGAGAATCGGATCTCCGTCATTGTATTGTTCTAAATGCAAATACACTGAAAATTAAATCCAAGGTCGTGAATACACAAAAAAAAAATTCATTTTGATGATTTTCTGATTTTCTGAATTTTTATGGATTAAAATAGAAATTCTGCCCTTGGACGAGCATTACAGTTGTGTGACTGTAATTACGGTCGTACGATTGTAAATCATCCAATTTCAGGATTTCACCAAAATTATTCAAAATAAAACTAAAAGAAATTACGGGAAATCAAGAACACTCGTACTACTGTATTTACAGTCGTACGACGATTCATCAACTTAAGAACAGAATAAGAGAAAAATGAACTTTAATGCACAAAAGCACACCAAATCACCCAGAAAGCATGAGAAAATGAGGGGATGAAGTGTGTTTACCTCTTTGGCGCTAATCCACCGTAGGACTGACCCCTTGCAACGCACCAATCCACTTCAAATTACTCTTTTCCCCTTTGATTTGAGGTTGAGAAGTTGAGTCCAAAATCTCCAAAATGGTAGGGATTCTTAGAGTTTTTAGTCTGAAATTGATTAAATTTAAAGTGTCCAGTTATTAACCCATTGATTTCGAATAGATTTTAAACTTAAACACCCTAGAATTTCAAAGAAAAAGAAGAGAAAAAGAAGCTTGAAGTTTTGTGAGGTTTTCTTTTTCTTTCCTTTTTCTCCCAATTCTCTCTCTAAATTATTTCTCTCTAAGATCAGACAATCAAAAGTCCAAAAGTCCCTAATCCTCTCTCCTTTCCTTCTCTTATTTCTGACTTTGCTTCTTCAAGAACGAGAGCAATTAATGCATTGAAAATCAACTCAGCTTTCTTATGTCATGGGTATGGTCTGCTACACCTGCTCCGAGGTAACAGTCGTATGATTGTAATTTTTAATTACAGTTATACGACTATAACGACAGTCGCATGACTGTATTTTACAGTCATGTGACACATGCGATTTTTTTTTTAGTAAAATTTTAGTTCTTACAGCTGCCCCTTGCGTGATCAAATTTGACACCCGGATCCAGATCTAAAATACCTGAGATGATGAGTTTGAGAGCGCGAATCAACGCATTGCAAACACAGGAAAGAACCCGCTGTTGAAATAAGCCGATACTGGGTCTAGGTTACCCGAGGCATCGGGTCTAGCTTACCCGAGGTGAAGGAAGGTGAAAGGTGGATTAACCGATACCGGGTCTAGGATACCCAAGGCAAAGGAAGGTGAAAGGCGGATTGGTCGATACCGAGTCTAGGTTACCCAAGGCAAAGGAAGGTGAAAAGGCGGATTGGCCGATATCGAGTCTAGGTTACCCGAGGTGAAGGGAGGTGGAATGCGGTTGTCGTTACCGGTTTTATGTTACCCGAGGCAAGGAAGGTGGAAGGCGGATAAGCTGATACCGGGTTTATGTTACCCGAGGCAAGGAAGGGGGAAGGTGAATAAGCCGATACTGGGTTTATGTTACCCGAGGCAAGTAAGGTGAAAGGCAGATAAGCTGATACCGGGTTTATGTTATCCAAGGTCGATCTACTGGGGATGTGAAGCTAGAGCCGATCTGGGCCGATACCGGGTTTACATTACCCCAGGCGGATCTGCTGGAGATTTGAAGATGGAACCGATCTGGGCCAATACTGGGTTTACCTTACCCAAGGTGGATCTGCTAGGGACTTGAAGATGGAACCGATCTGGACCAATACCAGGTTTACATTACCCGAGGCAGATCTGCTGGAGATGTGAAGCTAGAGCCGATCTGGACCGATACCGGGTTTACATTACCCGAGGTGGATCTGTTGGAGATGTAAAGCTGGGGATAATGAGTTCCTGCATTTGAAATGGCAAGTCTTCATTCCTTGATCGAGAGATTTTGAACAAAAATTTTTGCCCCTTCAATCAAGAATGAAGACTAGCTGGGGATGAATGATTTGGGTATGCTATGTATGCATGCATAACGATGTATATGCACATGGAGATTAAGTGATGCATTTCTTATCGTTTTATATGAGGTTGATATTTCTCCTTTCTGCTGGGGAAGATATGTTTTACCCCTGGCTGGTGGAAGATGCTCTTTGCATAAGGCCTTCCCTTGTTGAAGATATATGCAAGGACTGCTGGAAACATGAGGTAGTTGCTGGGAATGCATGATGATGCTGGGGAAAAAGAATCATAGTGTCCTTTGTAAATGTTTCGTTGGGGTGTGATGTAGAGAATCCTGCTGGGGAGATGATGGAAAGATTTGGCTTCTCACCCCTGTAATTGGTGAATCTTGAATTGCTTTAAATTTTTTCTGGGTTGCCAACGCGGGTTTTCAGCCCAACGAGATGCTCTAATTTTTGCCTGAGGAGCCTTTTCGGTTTTCACCCCAGCGAGCTACTCTAATTTTTGCCTGGGGAACCTTTTCGGTTTTCACCCTAGCGAGCTTCTTTTTCTTTCTTTTTTTTTAACCGATTGATTGAAACAGCAAGTTCTTAGACAATCGTTGTCGCTCTTCGGAAAGCTGAATTGGATTTGGAGGATGATAAAAGATTTCATATTAGATGTACTTAGTGCATTTTCATCGTTAAACATCATGGTGTGTTTGACCAGTTAAATGTAAAGCACTTTCTTTAAGTGGATGTTTAAGCATGATAACTTTGCTTATGCATTTTGTCATAACCATGCAAATATATTTAAACAAACATTTCACTTTATTAATGAAATCAAAATGAGTACATTTGAAAAGATTATTTCCCTAGATGGTATACATTCCACACAGAGCCAGAATCCGTCACCGGTCGTCCCTTTCAGATTTTTTGACTGACAATTTTCTCTCGTGCCTTAATTTTTGCCTAAGCCGCTCTTTGCGAGTTTTCAACCCAGCAGGCTCTTCTCTTTCTTTTTTTTATCTTTTTTCTTTTTATACATGGTAAAGCTTTAGGCGGTCTTGGTTGACAGGATTGGTGAACTCATTTCCATCCATGTCCATGATGCTGACACCGCCTTTTGATAGCACTTTCTTCACAACATAAGGCCCTTCCCAGTTGGGTCTGAACTTTCCCCGAACATCGACATTTGAAGATCTTAATTGTTTCAGAACCAGGTCTCCTGCTTTCAACTATCGCCTAGGGTACTTCACATTTCGATTATAGGCTCTGGCCATTCTGCGTTGGTACATCTATAGATGATCCAGTGCTTTCAGCCGCTTTTCATCTAGCACCGCTAACTGCTCATATCTGGCTTGAACCTATTCAATCTCTGGTAACTGGGCTTCCAAGGCGACTCTAAGTGACTTGAGCTCTATTTCCACTGGTAATACTACTTCCATACCATACACCAAGGCATATGGAGTCTCTCTTGTCGGTGTTCTGACACTGGTTCTGTAACCCCAAAGAGCATATGGCAATTTGTCAGCCCAATCTTTGTCAGTGGTTACCATTTTTGACAATATCTTCTTTATCGCCTTATTAGCTGCTTCTACTGCACCGTTAGCTTGGGTTCTGTATGGAGAAGACTTATGGTGCTCAACGCCATGTTCTGCAAGTAGCTCAGCTATTGCCCCTTGAAACTGCACTCGATTGTCAGACACTATATGATGGGGAATCCCATATCTGGCAAAAATGTTCTTCTGGATGAACTTGACCATCTGCTTGGCTGTTACACTGGTAAAGGATTCTGCTTCTACCCATTTTCAAAAGTAGTCAAATGCCACAACTATGAATCGATGTCCATTAGATGCTGCAGGATGAATTTCTCCGATCATATCTACTCCCCATGCTGAAAAATGGCCAAGGGGATGCCAGATTCTATAGCTCAACTGGCGGAAGATGACTGATATTAGCATAAATCTGACACTCGTGACATCTCTTTACTTTCCTTATGCAATCTGCCTGCATAGTCATCCAGAAATACCCCTGTCTCATTATCTTTCTGGCCATAGCGAGCCCATTCATGTATGGCCCATAGGATCCTGTATGTACTTGCTGCATCACTATTTCTGCTTCCTGTTCTGTTAGGCACCTTAGGAGAACTCCATTTGTTGTTCTTTTGTATAGCTTATCTTCAAAGATTCTGAACTGACTGGCTAGCTTTCTTAATGACACCTTATCAACAGCATTGCCTCCCTCTGGGTATTGTCCTTCCTTCATATACTGGTGGATGTCGTAGAAGCATGGCTTTTCTTCGACCGTCAACTCTATTACTTCGTGCACTTCAAAGCATGGTTGTTTGGAAGTTGCTATAACCAGTGGCTGTACTTGAGTTTGTTCTGGGTTCTCCCATATAGAAGACATAGTTGCTAACGCATCAGCCATCTTGTTCTCATCTTCAGGGACATGTCTGAATTAACATTGGCAAAATAATTCTCTTCTGTATTGTAGCAGGTCCAGGTAGGGCCACAAGGCTTCTTCTTTCAGCTCCCATTTGCCTTGAGCTTTCCTTATCACTAGAAGTGAATCTCCAATGATCAAGACATCATTTACCCCTAGAGTTAACAGAGCTTCCATCCCAAATAAGCATGCTTCATACTCTGCCCCATTATTGGTTATGGGAAAATTCAACCTCTTTGATAAAGGAATGATTTCACCGTCCAGCGTTGCTATCAGCACCCTGATTCCAGTACCCTTTCTATTTACTGCCCCATCGAAGCACATAACCCACCTTTTTACTTTTACCATAGACAATTGTTCATCTGGGAACTCCAAATTTTCTATGTAGTCTGATTCCAGTGGCTGATTTGCTAAAAATTCCGCTACGGCTCGCCCTTTGATGGTTTTCTTAGTGATATACTCGATGTCGAACTTTGATAAGAGTAACAGCCACCTAGATAACTGTTGGGATTTTTCACCGGAAATCACCCGATAAAACCGGAAGAACGTGGTGATTTCCTCAAATCCAGCCCCAGGAGCAATTGAAATGGAAATTGAAAAACTTTAAAATAAATAGAAAGAGATAAATTTTCTTACCAGAAAATCTCTTTCAAGAGATGGATAAAGACTGCAGAAACCAAAGCAGATTTCCTCCTCGTTTTCGTACACGAACGCCTAACGAATGCAACCTGTGCTAGCGTTGGAAAAACAAAACAATGGAAGAGAGGAGGCTAGGAATTTCGGCTAGCTTGTGTGTTAGGGTTAGGGGCCGAAATTTTCACCCTAGGTTTTATACCTAGGGTGGCCGAATTCCCCTAGGGGAATTCAGGCCCAGCTTGGCTCCATTTCATTCTGTACAGGCTTTCTTGTTTTAATTTGGGCCCAGTCTAATTTTAATTATTCTGGTTTAAATTAATTTCAAGCCCAATTTTAATATACCCATGTATTTAATATATTACTCCAAGTAATATATTATTTACATTTAAATTAAAATTAGTTTGACCAATCCATAGTGTATACTCCAAGTACACATATGATTCCTTAAGTCTGCATTCAGTCATTCTATGTGTACGATCCCGTGGGCCCATCTTTATGTTGGTAGTGGGCCTTTGGCTCGCAGACTGCAGTTCGGCTCTAGAAAGCCACTGCAGCCCCCAATTAAGATGGAGATGGCAGTCTAACTGTTATCATGACCCTGTAGTTTAAACTTGTACATCCCATGTCATGGATATCGGTGTCCAACACAGAGGCATGGATTGATCACCCTCTTTTGTGTCCGGACATTAACTTGATCCCGAATGTACTGAAGCTCATAAACAAGTTCCAACTTGTTTGGGTGTGACCACACTCTTATCAGTCACATTCATCAAGAGGCTGGTGATATCTTCTCAGTTGGCTACTGAGTGACAAATTCCTTCTGCATATCCATAGTATTACCATGCTTAGTGACATACCCGAAAGTACCCATACTTGGCACCCTATTACAGGCCCTTGAGGCGTACCCCGAAGCATGTGACATCATATGTAACACCATCATATGATTAGGTCAAAGGATCCATACAAGTACTACACGAGAATCACTTATGATACTATACCATGTGGATTACTCGTTTTGTGGATCTATCCAGTACCATGCACCCAGGCATGTACCCATTAACTTGGTTGACATTTCATGTCCAATGACCGGTAAGACACTGCCATACAACCAGGTTAATAATATCTCTTGTTCCATTTATTCCCATGACTGGAACAGTCTACGGATCTATTTATGGTCATATCGTTTACCCTATCCATGGTCCTACTGCCAAGTGCATGACACTTGCATCATGGATATAGATATATCCATTGGATACTTCATTTAATATATTGCACAAGATAAATATAATAAATGTATTGATGCCTTTATTAATAACACAAATGAGTATAATACATAAATCCAATAAATGTATAATACAAATACAAGGACCAATGCCTCGGGGCTAGGGCATATCAAACAATCTCCCACTTGCACTAGTTCCAACTAGGAATGGGCCTAATCCCTATAGACCTAGTATGACCCTCGTGCTTGGGCTAAGCCAGTGCCTTGGTCAATGGATCTGCGACATTATCCTCGGTGTCCACTTTGTGCAATGCAATGTCACCTCTCTCCGTGATCTCTCGTATGAGGTGAAACTTTCTGAGCACGTGCTTTGTGTTCTTGTGTGACCGGGGCTCCTAGGCTTGTTTAACAGTCCCATTGTTGTTATAGAAGATATCAACTGGGTCCTGGATAGTTGGCACTACTCCCAACTCAGTGATAAACTTCCTCATCCTCATAGCTTCTTTAGCTGCATCACACGCAGCGATGTACTCAGCTTCTGTCGTAGAGTCCGCTATGGTTGGCTGCCTTGAGCTCCTCTAGCTTACAGCACCACCATTCAGCAAAAACACATACCCAGACTGTTATTGGTACTCATCCTGGTCGGTCTGGAAGCTTGCATCAGTATACCTAGTAACATATATCACTTCCTGACCACCATACACTAAGAAGCTATCATTAGTCTGGTTAAGGTACTTGAGGATTGCTTTGACAGCTTTCCAGTGATCCTCCCCGGGATCTTGCTGGTATCGGCTCATCATACTCAATGCAAAGGCGACATCAGGTCTTGTACATAACATGGAGTACATAATTGATCATATAGCCAAAGCATATGGAACCAATTTCATGTTCTCCCTGTCCTCCCTTGTTTTAGGACAGTTCTTCTTACTAAGTTTCAGCCCATGGCCCATTGGCAAGAAACCTTTCTTGGCCCGATCCATGCTGAACCATTTCAGAACTTTGTCAATGTACGAAGCCTGACTTAGACCTAGAAGCCGATTTGATCTATCCCTGTAGATCCTGATCCTTAGGATCATCTTAGCTTCGCCTAAGTCCTTCGTTGCGAAGCACTTACTCAGCCACTGCTTTACCCCTTGCAGTGTAGGTATGTCGCTTCTAATGAGCAGGATGTTGTCTACATAAAGTACCAAGAATGTGACAATGCTCCCACTAGTCCTCTTATACACACAAGGCTCATCTAGATTCTGTATGAAGCCATATTCCTTTATAGCCTCATTGAATCTTAGATTCCAACTACGGGACGCTTGCTTCAGTCCATAAATGGACCTTTGAAGTTTGCATACCCTACCCGGATACTTAGGATCGACAAAACCCTCAGGTTGTGTCATGTACACATCCTCGAGTAGCTTTCCATTAAGGAAAGCGGTTTGGACATCCATCTGCCATACCTCATAGTCATACCATGCGCCTATGGCCAGTAGTATCCTGATGGATTTGAGCATGGCTACTGGTGAAAAAGTTTCATCATAGTCTATTCCATGGACTTGTCTGAAACCTTTTGCAACCAGACGCCCCTTGAAGGTATTATCAGCTTTTAGCTTGTAGCACCACTTGCAACCTATTACCTTAGCACCCGAAGGTGGATCAACCAAGTTCCAAACTTGGTTATCGTACATAGATTGCATTTCTGCCTCCATGGCTTTACGCCAATTCGCAGACTGTGGGCTAGCCATAGCCTCCTGGTAGGTTTTGGGTTCTTCCTCATCCCAGATGAGAAGAGTTTGATCATCGGTGACGAGGAAACCATACCTCTCCGATTCCCGATGATCCCTACCAGACCTTCTTGGTTCTTGTGTGGCCTGGGTCGGTGCTTCCACTTGTGGAAGCTCCACCTGGGCCTCCGAGTTATCCTGTTCAGGAGCTTGTGGACCTTGAACTTCTCTTAGTTCAACATTGCTCCCATTATCTTTCTTGGAAAGGAACTCCTTTTCTAGAAAGACCCCCTTCCTTGCCACGAACACCTTGTTCTCGGCGGGGTTATAGAAGTAATACCCTTTGGTTTCCCTAGGGTAGCCCATAAACAGGCATTTATCGGTTTTGGGCTCCAGCTTGCCACTAGTCAATTTCTTAACATATACTTCACATCCCCAAATCCTTAGGAAAGACACATTGGGCTCCTTGCCCGTCCATATCTGGTATGGGGTCTTTTCCACTGCCTTAGTCGGAGTATTGTTTAAGATGAGAGCTGCTGTCTCGAGGGCTTGTCCCCAGAAACTAATTGGGAGAGATGCTTGACTCATCATTGAGCATACCATGTCCAATAAGGTTCTATTCCTCCGTTCAGACACCCCATTCCATTGTGGTGTTCCGGGAGGAGTGAGCTGTGGAACTATTCCATGCTCTCTCAAGTATAAGTCAAACTCTAGGCTCATATACTCACCGCCTCGGTCCTAGAGAAGGGTTTTGATATTCCTGCCTAGCTGGTTCTGTACCTCGTTCCTAAATTCCTTGAACCTACCAAGGGTCTCGGACTTGTGTTTCATCAGATAGACATAGCCGTATCTGCTGAAATCATCCGTGAACGTGACGAAGTACAGATGCCCACCTCTGGTCGCTGCGCTCATAGGTCCACATACATCTGAATGTATTAGGTCCAATAAGCTAGTGGCCCTTTCAGCCTTCTTGCTAAAAGGCACCTATGTCATCTTGCCTCGTAAACATGATTCACATGTATCAATTGACTCCAAGTCAAATGACCCTAGGACTCCAGCTTTGTGAAGTCTAGCAATGCGTTTCTCGTTTATATGGCTGAGACGACAATGCCATAGGTAGACAGGATTAAGTTCATTAGGCTTAACCCTTTTAGTGTTTATGTTATAGATATGATTGGTTTCATTTAAGTCCAGGATATATAGGCCATTATTTAATAGAGCATCTCCATAAAATAATCCCTCTCTAGATATTGAAATTCGACCACTAAAAATAGTGAAATTAAATCCAGAAATATCCAACATTGATACAGAAATAATATTCCTGCACATGGCAGGTACAAAATAACAATGTTCTAAAATCAAAACCAATCCACTGGGCATCATAAGGTGATATTCACCGATATCTATGGCAGCAACCCTTGCTCCATTTCCGACCCGCAAGTCCACCTCTTCCGACCCCAGCAACCTTCTGTTCTTAAGTCCCTGCACATTACAACAAATGTGAGAACCACATCCAGTATCCAATACCTAGGATGTTAAAACAGTAAGGTTAACATCTATAACATAAATACCTGAAGGGGATGCACCTTGGCACCTTCTTTGCTCTCCCATCAGCCTGGGACACGATCCCTTCCAATGGCCCGCCTGTTTGCACCCGAAACAGACATCCTCAGGACCTACCTTCTGCTGGGCCTTGGGTTGGGCCTTGGCCTTCTTGGCTTTGGCCTTTTTGGCCTTTTTGGCCTTGGGCTTGGCCTTTTCCTTGGCCTTAGCCTTGGCAAGAGGAGGGTTCCCCTTGTTGACCAGCAGCACCGATGGAGTCTTCTTGATCGACTGCTCAGTAAGCTTAAGCATCCCATGTAGCTCACTGACAGTACGGTTCATCCCTTGCATATTGTAGTTCAGGATGAACTGATCATAAGAATCCGGCAAGGACGTGAGGATTGTGTCCACCTCCAACTCTTAAGAGATAAGCGATCCGAGACGGGCCAAAGTATCCAAATAGCCCTTCATCTTGAGCACGTGTGCACTCACAGATGTCCCGGCCCCCATCTTACAAGAGTGGAATGCCTTATTGGTCAGGTACCTTTCCTGACGAGCTTGCTCTTGAAACATCTCATTAAGAGTTGTTATCATAGCATAGGCTTGGTGGTCCATAAACTGTTTTTGTAGTTCGGGGACCATGCAGGCCAACATAAGGCATGTCACATCCCGGTTGTCCTTGACATGCACCTCGTATTCCTCCAGCTGGGCAGCCGATGGATTACGTCCTTGAGGCGCAGCCGGCATAGGCCTTTCCAATACATACTCTTTTGACTCTTGTCTTAGAACTATCCTTAAGTTCCTAGACTAGTCTAAAAAGTTAAGACCGGAAAGCTTGTCCTTTTCAAGAATGGATCGCAGTGATAAGGTATTAGTGTTTGCCATTTGAGTGTTTCTACACAGAAAAACACTTAGAGTGTTAATAAAGGGCTTTACTTTGTTGTTCCCATATAAAATTAATAATGAATCAAGTTATTAATTTAAACCGAGTTGTTGGGCTCATGGGTCGAGATCCATATTTCATTAAGATATAGCCAAACGAGGGTTTGGTACAACTACACCTTAACTATTTAGGTAGGAACGCCGTCCAATGCCAACCTAGGGACTCTTGGTTTGATGGGCTTGTTGGCACTTACCCATCTGTGCTTAGGGCCAAGAGAATCCTACTACCCACACTAAGTCAAAACCTGCATCCAAGTGTTAGAGTATCCCATACTCTAACCCAATACAAAGTGACAATACTCCAGTGTATCCTGCAAGGGCATGGTCTACAACTGGCCTATTCCCACCTCGATTCGGTTTTGAATGAGGGAAGCACTTTTAAGCGACTTAGTAATTCCACTTGGTTATTAGATTCAATTATAACGGCTAACATACATAAATCGGGTGAATAGGCTATTGGAACATACATTCATACATGCAAATGAATATAAAACATAATTAAATAAAAGTAAAATGGACTGCTATTGGCCTATATTACATCCTAACATTATTCTAGTAAACCTATACTATAAGTGAATATCAAGTGGGCCTCCATCTTTTCCCTCTGGGCTTGCACCTCCATTTGGGCTTGCACCTCCACTTGGGCTCACCACTCCACGGGCTTCTTCTTTTACAAATTTTTATAATATATGAATAAAATAAAATTACATTAAAAAAGAAAAACGACACACAGGCCATATTTACCCAAAAAAAAAAGAAAAGTACAACCCATCTTGTAAAAGGCCCAATAGCATCCAACCATACAAACATTTAATTACACATATGTATCCAATACATACAATTCAAAAACATGTTATAATACATGATTTAAGCCCATTTCAATTATTTCCAAGCCATTATATAAGAAATAGCCAATTTTGGCCCACCATGGTTCTAACCCTTAACGGGCTTTGGGCCTCTAGCCCAGGCAGTCCAATTGCTCCCACTGGAATTGGGAAACCACGGGTCCAATTTAGTCGTCCAAGTAATTGTGCCAAAATTACCCGAACCAATTTCCATTAACCATATTAATTTCCAAAATTAATATCACATGAACGAGAATAAAATTCATTCAAGAAACCATAAGCATTTAAATTACATAAATTTAAACACACGAATTTTAAAGCCAATTAAAATTTCAAAACTGGGCCCCGGACCCAAGTCCCGCCAAATCCAAAATACTAGGCCCGGCCAGCTGCAGCTAGGGCAACGGAGTTGCCCTAGCAGCAGCAGCGGCACTGCCACTGTGCAGTGGCCACCCAGCGGCCACTGCCCAGCAGCAGCGGCGGCTGCCGCCGGCAGCCCCGCACCCCAGGAGTACGATTTTTTTTTTTTAAAAAAAAAAACAGAATAAATAATAATAAAAAGTCACCATCCATCAACACAAAGCAATTCACCAAGAATTCCAATAACACACAACAAAATTAAACTAACATAAACCTGTATGCAAATTTAATTTTCATTGTATAAAACATATGGGAAAAATCATAAACCCATACCAAGAGCCCAAAAAAAAAAATCTCCAATTTCAAAAATGGGATTCAACCAATATTATCAATTTCCACGGATCAAAAGCCTGCTCTAATACCACTGTTGGGATTTTTCACTGGAAATCACCCGATAAAAGCGGAAGAACGCGGTGATTTCCTCAAATCCGGCCCCAGGAGCAATTGAAATGGAAATTGAAAAACTTTAAAATAAATAGAAAGAGATAAATTTTCTTACCAGAAAATCTCTTTCAAGAGATGGATGAAGACTGCAGAAACCAAAGCAGATTTCTAACGAATGCAACCCGTGCTAGCGTTGGAAAAACGAAACAATGGAAGAGAGGAGGCTAGGAATTTCGGCTAGCTTGTGTGTTAGGGTTAGGGGCCGAAATTTTCACCCTAGGTTTTATACCTAGGGTGGCCGAATTCCCCTAGGGGAATTCAGGCCCAACTTGGCTCCATTTCATTCTGTGCAGGCTTTCTTGTTTTAATTTGGGCCCAGTCTAATTTTAATTATTCTGGTTTAAATTAATTTCAAGCCCAATTTTAATATACCCATGTATTTAATATATTACTCCAAGTAATATATTATTTACATTTAAATTAAAATTAGTTTGACCAATTAATTTAATCCATCGAATTAAAATTAAATCTTCACAAAATAAAATCATATGTAAACCTATACATATGAATATTTCCAGCTAGGAAATAATTTCATAATTAATCCAATTAATTATGAAGAGCCAATCGAACATATATTAATTTTATTATTAGGATCAATCCAATTGATCTTTATAATATTATTAATATATATACACCTCTCTTTCCATAGTGTATACTCCAAGTACACATGTGATTCCTTAAGTCTGCATTCAGTCGTTCTATGTGTACGATCTCGTGGGCCCATCTTTATGTTGGCAGCTGGCCTTTGGCCCGCAGACTGTAGTTGGGCTCTAGCAAGCCACTGCTATAATATTATTAATATATATACACCACTCTTTCCATAGTGTATACTCCAAGTACACATGTGATTCCTTAAGTCTGCATTCAGTCGTTCTATGTGTATGATCCCGTGGGCCCATCTTTTTGTTGGCAGCGGGCCTTTGGCCCGTAGAATGCAGTTGGGCTCTAGCAAGCCACTGCAGCCCCCAATTAAGATGGAGATGGCAGTCTATCTGTTATCATGACCCTGTAATAACTTTCAAACCAATGTCGTGCTTCGTATAGATACTTCATCGGATCTACTTTGGCGACAGCTTGTATTTTGTATGACTGGAAGTAATGGCGCAACTTCTTGGTCAGCCAGATCATTGCCACACATGTCTTCTCCACTAATGTATACTAGGTTTCATACTCCAACAACTTCTTGCTAAGGTAGTAAATAGGGTATTCCTTCTTGCCATCTTGCTCTTATGCCAGCATTGCCCCTATAGAGGATTCTTCAACCACTAAATACAGGATCATAGGCTTCCTTGGAATTGGTGGACTCAGGACTGGCGGATTTATCAGATAAGCCTTGATTTTCTCAAATGCCAGCTGACATCTGTCATCCCACACAACTGGCTGATCTTTCTTTAATAGCTTGAAAATTGGCTCACAAGTGGAAGTCAACCGTGCTATGCAGTGGCTTACGTACTGCAAGGAGCCCAAGAATGAGTGGACTTCCTTTTCTGTTTTAGAGCTGTCATGTCTCGAATAGATTTGATTTTATCTGGGTCCACTTCTATTCCTCTCTGGCTAACTACATAACCCAATAGCTTCCCTGATGTGACCCCGAATATGCACTTCTTGGGGTTGAGACGCAAGTTATATTCTCCGATGCATGTAAGAAATCTATCCAGGATAACAGGATGTTCCTCATGGGTCACTGATTTAACCAGCATATCATCGGCATACACTTTGACTTCTTTATGGATCATATCATGTAGCGGGGTTGTGACAGCCCTTTGATAAGTGGCTCCAGCATTGTTTAATCCGAAGGCCATTACTTTGTAGTAGAAAGTACCCCACTCTGTAATGAACAAGTCTTCACCTTATCAATCACATCCATCAGGATCTGGTTGTACCCTGAAAAGCCATCCGTGAAGGAATACAGCACTGCTTTTGCTGCACTATCGACCAGGACATCAATATGAGGCAGTGGGAAGTTATCCTTTGGGCATGCCTTATTCAGATCCCGGTAGTCAACACATACTCTGACTCTTCCATCTTTCTTAGGCATTGGAACGATATTGGCTAGCCACTCTTTATACTCTACCACTACAAGGAATTTGGCATCTATCTATTTAGCCACTTCTTCTTTTACCAGTGTAGCCCACTCTGGTCTCAGTCTTCTCAACTTCTGCTTCACTGGCATGAACTTAGGATCTGTTGGAATCATGTGTACTACTATCTTTGTGTCCACACCTGGCGTGTCGTCGTATGACCAAGTGAAAGCTTTAACATGTTTTTACAATATTCTTATTAATTCTCTCTCTTTTTCGGGTTGTAGCTCATGTGAAATAAATACCATTTTAGGGTTTTCATATGTACTTATGTTGATTTCATGCAATGCAATGTCATGTATGCTAAATATGCTTGATGGTGATTCAAATGCATGTATAGAATTATCAAGATAAACATCACACAAGTAAGCAAACTAGGATTTCATTGCATTAAACTTGTCATACAGTACATCATTCATATTGAAAATGGAAGAAACAAATAAAACAAAATCATTTTCATCCTCCACAGGCGGAGGACCTTCATCTTCAGAGCACTATCCAGGACCATAGCTACTTCGGCTTCTTTTTCAGTCACCTACATCTTAGCCTTTTCCATAATCTTTGCTATCTCGGCAACCACAGAGTCTAGGTTCACCTTAGCCATCAGCTCCTCACCAAATCCTTCCTTGGACTTCCCAAATGCCTTGCTTAAGGCAACAGTCAATGCACCTGAGATTACTTCTACAGCTCCATCACAGGCTTTCTCTTCATTTTTCTCTTCGGCCACCTCCACTGCTTTTGCCATCACTTCAGGTGGGTCGCTTTGCGGAACATCAGACTTCGCAGCTGTCTCTTCTACCATTACAGGGGCTCCTGGTTCCTCCCAGCTTTTCTCAAAGTCTACGCCATCAGTAAAAATTTCAAAGCCAGGGTATTCAACAGTTCCGACCCTTACTGGTTCAGCCTGGCCATTATAAAGCTCTTCACCTGCCTTTAGGAATGACTTCATCATAAAATTTCCATTCTTGCCCCTTCTCGGGTTCTTCTGATCAGATGCCTCCTCTGTATACCCAAGGCCAAACTGCTTTGGTTTCCCCGAGTCAATGTTGAATTCAGGCACTCATTTTAAGTTGATTCCAAGTCCCATGCCCGGGACAAAATTCTGTCTGCGCAAGTACCAGGACTGCCATTCCAACATATAATTTTCATAGATGACCATGGGAGCATCTGTAGCTTCCTCTTCCCCGATCACGGTGACTTAGAACTCGCCAAAAGGGACAACTCCTTCATTCACAGCAGCAATCATTGATTGGGCATCCGCCTCAACAGTCACAATCTCGCCATTTATCGAGAACTTAATTTTCTGGTGCAAGGTAGAAGGGACACCTCCTAGAGGGTGGAACCATGGTCTTCCTAACAATAGGTAGAAGGTGATCGGGATATATATTACAGTGAAAATGACCATCGACTTGACTGGTCCAACATCTACTTCAGTTTCAAAAGTCCCTATCAATGTTCTCTTGGAGTCGTCATATGCTCGAATTACTGTTGAGGACTTTTTCATAAAATCTTCATTTAGGCCCAAACATGGTAGCATCTTCAGTGGACATATATTCAATGCCGAGCCATCATCCACCATCACACACGGAATCACCTTATCCATGATGCAAAGGGCCTTATTGTGAGCCTTTCCTTCACCAGGCAGATCTTTCTCAGAGAAAATATTGTCAGGAGACCCAGTATGGATCTTATCCAACAGACAGCATATGGCCTCTAGGGAAGCAATAGGAGAGACCTTGATCTCCGACAACTTCTTCACTAAGGCCACCCTATGTTCCTTAGAAGTCAAAAGCAGATGCCACAGGCTAGCTTGTGCGGGAGTCTTTTTTAACTGGGAAATAACTAAGTCCTCTTTCTCCACTCCCTCTGGTGCTGACGTGCTACCTGACCTAGTCATCGGGGCTTTGTCCTTCACCTGATCTGCTGGTTGATACTGTTGGGATTCGTCACGGGAAACCGACCGATAAAAGCGGAAAGACGAGTCGATTTCCTCGAATCCGGCCCAGGAGCTTAAGATGTGGAAATCAAAAACTTAAAGCATAAAAGGAGGGTTTCAAAAACTAACCTCAAAGTCTCTCTAAGAGACGGATGCAGACTGCAGAAACCAAGTGCAGGTTTCCTCCACCGATGCGTACACGAACGGCTCTCGGACCGAAACCCGTGCTAGCGGCTCGGATGATTTAAAGAGAGGGAGAGAGAGGCTGCTCACAATAGGAATATATGGCTGTAATTTTCTTTCCGAAAGAAAAATACTCTCTAGATTTCTTTCCAAAAGAAATCTATCCTTAACATAGGCACCACTTTCTTTACCTTAAGAAATCAATTCCTCAAGTGGGCAAAACTAATTCTCCCAAAGAATTATTCAAAAATGGGCAAAGCCTTTCTCTTAAAAGAAGAAGAAAACCTACGGCCAAAACATGGAGTGAAGGACAAAGAAGATGTGTGAAGGAGCAAAGTCCAACTTTGCTACTAAGGAGTCAAACCAATGACTCACCATGGTGACTCACCTAATGACTCACCATCACCTTGTCTTCTTCATCCTACAATTCGGCCAAGAGAGGAAAGAAATGATGGATATTTTTTTCTCATTAATGATACCACAATAATGACCAAAAATATCTCATGATGCAAAGTCCAACTTTGTCACCTAAAGTCATCCATGACTCATCATTTCTCTTCATCCTCTTTTGTCCAACAATGAGTCACCATTCTCATCAACAATGACTCACCATTCTTGCCCAAAGATGCTATGAATTTCGGCCAACACATCCCACACAATGTGGGCAAAAATCATTTTATGTCTTAAGCCCAATATTAACTCCTTTGATTTAATTAATTTCAAATGCAACTTTACTTTAATATGTATGCTTATATATTATACCATATAATATATTACATACATTTAAATTAAAATTCATTTGACCTATTAATTTAATCAAGGGATTAAATTAGGCATACATAAAATGAGATACATGTAAACCTATACATGTATAATAATATTTCCACCTAGGAAATATTTCCATAAATTAATTCATTGAATTAATTATGGAGGCCAAAATACATATTAATTATATAACTATGATCAATCCAATTGATTCATATAATATAATTAATGAATCTCTCTCTCTTCAAATGTGTATACTCCAAGTACACACTTAATCCGACTAGTTAAAGTCCAGACGTTCAATGTGTACGATCCAATGGGCCCGTCTTTATGTTGGCAGTGGGCCAAGGCCCACAGACTGCAGGCGGGCTCTAGCAAGCCACTGCAGCCCCCAATTAAGACGGAGTAAGCAGTCAAACTGAAAACGTAACCCAGTAGTTTGAACTTGTAAATCCCATGTCGCTGATATCGGTGTCCAACACAGAGGCATGGAAGTATCACCCTCCTTGTGTCTGGACATTTACTTGATACTGAATGAACTGATGCTCACAAACAAGATCCAATCTTGTTTGGGTGCGGCCGCACACTTATCAGTAACATTCTTCAAGAGGCCATTGATATCGTCTCAGTGAATCACTGAGTGACATTCCCTTCTGCATATCCATAGTGCTGCCATGCTCACTGACACACCCGAACGTACCCGTACTTGGCACCCTTTTACAGGCCCGTTGGGCGTACACCAAAGTGTGCCACTTCACATGCAACACCATCATATGGTCCGGTCGAAGGACTTATACAAGTACTACGCGAGAATCATTTGTGATACTATACCATGTAGATTCCCGTTAAGTGGATCAATCCAGTACCATGCCCTTTTTGCATGTACCCAGTAGCCTGGTTGACATTCCATGTTCTATGACCGGTAAGACACCGCCATACAACCAGGCTAATGATAGTCTTTAGTTCCATTCATTCCCATGATTGGAACAGACTACGGATAACTTTATGGCCATATCGTTTTCCCTATCCACGGTCTTACTGCCAAGTGCCTCACACTTGACAACGTGGATATGGATATGTCCATTGGATACTCTATTTAAAATATAGCACAAGACATACAATAAATAGATTAATGCCTTTATCACCTTGACACAAATTGTATAATACATAAAGTTTACATTAATGTACCAAATGTATTATACAAACACAAGGACCAATGCCTCGGGACTAGGGCATTTCCAACAGATACACCCTGCCACTCTAGCATCTACATTGACCCCTTTCTTCGACTCTACACTGACATTGGCCCCTTTCTTCAACTGAGCCACCACCTCCTCCAATTCTGAGCATTTCACCTCATCTTTCTCTCCATGACTGCCTCTATTTCTTGCAGCTTTTCCAGACTAGCCGAGGTATCACCACCCTGCTGGGATGATTCGCTTCCTTCTCCTTTCCAGTTCCACTACCTCTAGTTTCTCCAGCCTCTCTCACTACTGCCCGCATTTCCTCCTTCAGTATATCATGGAAGTCTTGTGATCTTAAGAAATCCTTCAAAGCATCAGCAAGGCTTGATGTCAGATTAGCCATCTCCACTTCTTCCCCAGAATCAGAATCACTTTCTCTTTCAACTGCTCTTTGTTCCCCAATAGCCATCGAAGCCAGAGATCTTGTCCAACGTCGCTCCAGCTTATTCTGCTTGGCATCATATGGGAAACGTTTAGGGTCAATGTATGGAATGATGTCATGAAGAGTAAGACATTGGAAGTGCTTATGAATGAATGGAATGATGTTGTGCATGAAATGATGATGAAAATGATTCCTACTTATTATTAATTTTTTTTTATTTTTCTGGACACTCCAAGAACACCTTATGTAATGCAAAAGGATCAAGTGTGGACCGTCACATGGATAAAGGTTCGGCACCTTTGGGGCACCTAATGATTTTTGTGATATGGTCACGTGTGTGCCGACACACGGATAGAGCTTCAACACTTTGTAGGTCTATGTGATGATATGAAATGGTCGCATGAGGCTGTCCCATGGACAGAGTTCTGATGCTTTGGAGCACATGATATGAAATGACGTTGTAAGAAAGTCACGTGTAACAGGGGACACGGACAGGGGCTCAGTGTTCGAGGAACACATTTTATGATTTGGGATGTTATGAAAGGCCCCTACATGCATACTAATTTGGCACTCGAGGAGCGCCTTGAATGATGTAGTAATGCCATGAGGTAATCCGATGTGGACTACGGTGTTATAGGATGTTTATGATAAGTGAGCATGATGTCATAAATGCATCATGTGAATGGTCACACAGAAATATACCTAGGACCATTGTGGTCTCTATTGAATGAGATAATTTGGTGGAATGGCCAAATGCAATCTGGAGCATTGGCAGAACACGGGTATTTTGGGACACCCGATAAGTGATGGAATGATTATGATGGGTGTCATTGGAATTTCCATAATTTAATTGAAGTGATATGTCATGAATGCTTATGACACATAAAATGCAAATGGCTGCACAAAAATATGGGTTAGGATGCATGACATACATAATGATGTTGTGCATGTTATGCAAAAAAATGCTAATCACACAAATATAATGTCATGGCTGAAAAAGAAATGGTTAATATGAATGACAAACGGATGATTTAATGTTTCACACGTGAAAATAAAGTGCAAGTGGCTGCATAAAAATGTGGGTTATTTATCACACAAATGTTTTATGTATGGTGTATCGTGAAATGGGAAATGTTGATTATGGTGTGTCGTGAAATGTCGAGAGGCATGTAATACGTAGCACACGAAGCGAATTCTTCCAACCTTATTCCTCCAAGCATGGTCGGTCTGAAAAGTTCTAACCTAGTCCTAGGTGGGGTTCTCTTCGATCATCAGCCAGGGATGATGAAGGTGCGATTTTATTTTATTCACATAATTTATTTTGGCATCCTAGGGGAATCCAACTAAGGTTGCCTATATGATTTTGGTCCAAGTCGGGTTAAAATCAAGGCTCCCATAGCAAGATATACTCTTCACTTCTCCCCACTCAAAGGTCCGAACGAAGGGGTTCATACGAGGCTATGGGTGGTGTTTTGTATCAGTGCCCCTAAGACCATGAGGAACAAAGGCGACACTTCAACAATTCACCGGGCTAAAAAGGGATACTTAACCTAATGCAAAATGTCTAACTAAAGAATGCAAAATAAAATACCAAACAAGAATCATCCACCTTATCTTGATTAGACACTTTTCAGGGCTTGTCAAATTCTTTTAAGTTTTTAAGAAATCCCCAGCGGAGTCGCCACTATGAGCAGATGACGTTTTCAACGGAATGCGGACTCCCTTTCGGAAGGGGCGCCTCGATTTCGGACGAACACCTCCCTCGCGTGGGGTTTTTATATGAAAATTCGTTTTTAGAAAATTAAGTGGTTTCATAAAAGCATGGAGACCTAAGTCTCGATGAATAATATCGGAGTCGCCACCCGGCTCAGCTCAACCGGGAAATTTTAGTGTAGCTGAACCGGACAAATAGCCGCCACACTATCCAGAGATCTAGGTCCGGACAAGTCCCCTATTTCGTGTCTCATCAAAATAAAAATTGGCCAATGTTCGAGTATGGTATTTTAAAACTCTAAAGTCAATTTTATTGCATTAAATTAAGCATGCAGCACGCATACACATAAAAAAAAATAGAAACAACGTAGTAAATAATTAAATGGCTCACAACCCAATCGAACAAAAATAAAAACTCTTATCCTCACTTTTACAGCGTCCTAAAATACACGAGAGTCTAAAAATTACAATCGCCTCGATACATGAATTAATCTATTAAATTACATCAAAAATAAAGATAAAATAAATTAAAGGCTGCAAAACAAAGGGTTAGCACAATATGCGGCACGCCACAAATAGGACTCAAATAGGACAGAATAGGATTTTAAGGATTCGGGAACATGCATTAGGGGGATAACCGGGTTGGCTAGGCTAGCCGGCCCGATTAGACCTGGAAAATATTTTGAAATGTCCCTGTATTTTTGGTTTTGTGAGAAAATCATTTTGAAAACATTTTATTTTCCGGTTTAATTTAATTTAGCATGTGAGGTGGGTCGGTTTTCGGGAGAATTGGATCTCCATCATTATATTGTTCTAAATACAAAAACACTGAAAATTAAATCTAAGGTCGTGAATGTACACAACAAAATTCATTTTGATGATTTTCTGATTTTCTGAATTTTTATGGATTTTTATAAATTTTTCTGGATTAAAATGGAATTTCTGTCCTTAGACGAGCATTACGGTCGTGCGACTGTAATTACGGTTGTACGACTGTAATTACATTTGTGCGACTGTAAATCCTCCAATTTTAGGATTTTGACAAAATTATTCAAAATAAGAATGAAATTTTAGGATTTCGACAAAATTATTCAAAATAAAACTGAACAAAATTGTGGAAAATTAAGAACACTCGTACGACTGTATTTACAATCGTACGACTGTTCATCAACTCAAGAACAGAATAAGAGAAAAATGAACTTTAATGCACAAAAACACACCAAATCACCCAGAAAGCACGAGAAAATGAGGGGATGAAGTGTGTTTACCTCTTTGGCGCTAATCCACCATAGGTATAACCCCTGGCAATGCACCAATCCACTTCAAATTGCTCTTTTCCCCTTTGAGTTGAGGTTGAAAGTTGAGTCCAAAAACTCCAAAGTGTTAGCGATAGAGTTTTTAGTCAGAAATTGATTAAATTTAAAGTGTCCTGTTTTCACCTATTGATTTCTAATAGATTTTAGACTTAAACACCCAAGAATTTCAAAGAAAAAGAAGAGAAAAAGAAGCTTGAAGTTTTATAAGGTTTTCTTTTTCTTTAATTTTTCTCCCAATTCTCTCTCTAAATTCTTTCTCTCTAAGATCAGACAATCAAAAGTCCAAAAGTCCCTAATCCTCTCTCCTTTCCTTCTCTTATTTCAGACTTTGCTTCTTCAAGAACCGGAGCAATTAATGCTTTGAAAATCAACTCAGCTTTCTTATGTCATGGGTATGGTCTGTGGTACCTACTCCGAGGTTACAGTCGTAGGACTGTAATTTTTAATTACAGTCATACGACTATATTTTACAGTCGTGTGACACATGTGATTTTTTTTAGTAAAATTCCGGTGCTTACAGTGGCGCCGCCGAAATTACACCGTTAAATTTTTCCTAGAATCCACCTATCGTGTCCAATTACCATTGATTGGAATGAAAACCAATTTGAATAAAGAGAGATTAACTCACCGGATTCGTCTCTTCTAGAGACAATAGTAGAATTGTTTCTTAAAACTGCAATCTCCAAAGTCTGGTGCACGACCAACTATCGAGCGGGAATCAGTGCTAGCTGAAGAAGCATAAGGAATGGAGAATTAATTGCTGTTCATTTTTTGGCTATTTTTTAGGGCTGCAATGGACAGTTTTGGGCGGAAATGGGGGCAGCGGCTTCTGCTTGTGGTGCCACAGGTAGCAGCCATTGCCCGTTGCTGCTGCACGCCAGCAGCTGCTACCAGCCAACAGCAGGGTTGCTGCACGCCAGCAGCATGCCGCTGCGCTGCGGCGCCGCGTTGCTACCCCGTGCAGTGGGCCGGGCTCAAATTTGGATTTGGCATGATTTTTAGGCCGGGCCGGGTGTTAAAGTTTTAATTGGTTTTAAAATTTTGAGTGTTTAAATTTTGGAAATTTTTATGCGCGTGTTTTATGGATGAAATTTATTTTTCGTTCATGCGATATTAATTTTGGAAAAATTAATACGGTTAATTGAAATTGGTTCGGGTTTTCTTGGCATGATTACCTGGACAGCTAATTTGGAATTCATGGTTTCCTAATTGGATTGGGTGCAATATTTTGCCTGGGCTGGAAGCCCAAAGCCCATACGGGCTTAGAACCATGAATGGCCAAAATTTGGCGATTTCAAAATAATGGCTATGGACATAATAGAAATTGGATTAATTCATGCATTTAACATGTTTATAAATTATATGTATTGGTTTACATGATGTGTGATTGAATGTATGAATGGATGGTTTTGGGCCTTATTTATTTCGGTTGTAATATTCTTTTGGTATATACGACCTACGCGTCATTTTCTTCTTATGTAATTTTATTGTATAGGTTTATTATGAAATTATGTAAAGAAGAAGCCGATTGGATTGGTGAGCTAGAAGGATGAGGATGCGGCCCACCTGATGTTCTTCTAGTATAGGTTTACTAGAATTATGTTAGGTTGTAAATTTTGGCCCATAGCAGTCCATTTTTTTTAATTATGCTTTATTTACTTTCATGTAAGAATGTATGTACCAACCCAATTTCACCCGCCTATGGATCTAAGCCGTTATTAAATGAATCTTATAACCAAAAGGTAATTACTAAGTCTCTTACAAGTGCTTCCCTTATTCAAAACCTTCTCAAAGTGGGGATGGGCCAGTTGTAGACCAGCCCTCGCTGGATGCGCTGGAGCATCATCATTTTGTATTGGGTTGGAGTATTGGTTACTCTGACACTTGGATGGAGGTTTGACTTAGTGTGGGTAGTAGGATGTTCCTGGCCCTAAGCACAGATTGGTAACTGCCAACAGACCCATCAAACAGAAAGTCCCTAGGTTAGGATTAAACGGCATTCCTACCTAAAAATTGGGGTATAGTTGTTCCAGGCCCTCATATGGCTATATCTTGATATAATATGGATCTCGGCCCATGAGCCCAACAACTCGGTTTAATTAATAACATGATTCATTATTAATTATAATATGGGCAGAACAAGTTAAGTCCTTTATTAACACTCGTAAATTTCTCTATGTAGACACCAATGGCTACGAATAATACTTTATCACTGCGATCTTTCTTGGAATGGGACAAGCTTTCTGGCCCTAACTTTTTGGATTGGTCTAGGAACTTAAGGAGAGTTCTAAGACAAGAGTCTAAAGAGTATGTGCTAGAAAAGCCTGTACCGGCTGTGCCAACGGGAAGTAATCCGCCACCTGCCCAGCTGGAGGAATACTTGGCACATGTAAAGGATAACCAGGATGTGACATGCCTGATGTTGGTGTGTATGGTTCCTGAATTACAAAAACAGTTCATGGATCATCAGGCCTTTGCTATGATAACAACTCGTAATGAGATTTTTCATAACCATGCTTGTCAGGAAAGGTACCTGACCCATAAGGCATTTTGCTGCCGTAAGATGGGGGCTAGGACATCTGTGAGCGCACACGTGCTCAAGATGAAGGGCTATCTAGATGAATTAGCCCGTCTCGGGATGCCTATCTCACGGGAGTTGGCGGTTTACACCATCCTGGCATCCTTACCAGATTCTTATGATCATTTCATCCTGAACTATAACAAGCAAGGGCTGGACCGTACTGTTAGTGAGCTACATTGAATGCTTCAGCTTGCTAAACTGTCGATTAAGAAGACTCCACCGGTACTTATGGTAAACAAGGGGAAACCTCCTCTTGCTAAAGGCAAGGCCAAAACCAAGGTGTGAGCGGACGATGCGTTTTCGACGGGACGCGGGACTCCCTTTCGGAATGGGGCGCCACGATCTCGGGCGGGTCCCTCCCTCGCGTGGGGTTTTTATAATGGAAATCCGCGTTTTGGAAAATAAATAAAATTAATGCATAAAAGAACCAAGATCTAAGTCTCGATGAACATTGTAGAGTCGCCACCCGGCTCAGCTCAACCGGGAAATTCTTATGTAGCTTAACCGGATGAACGGTCGCTACACTATCCAGAGATTCGAGTCCGGACAAGTCCCTTATTTCGTGTCTAATTAAAATAAAATGTGGCCAATGTTCTCGAATGGTATTTCAAAATCTAAAGTCCATTTTATTGAATATAAAAAGCATACAGCGCGCACACAAAACATTTAATACAAAAATAAGGAAAAGAAATAAATATTAATCGGTTTACAACCAAATCGAATGGAAAAATAAAAACTCTCGCCTCACTTATACAATCGCCTAGAATACACGAAAATCTAAAAATAATTACAACCGCCTAAATACACGATTTAATCTATTAAAATACATCAAAAATAAAAATAAAAGAAATTAAAACCTGCAAAACAGAAGGTTAGCACAATTTATACAGCACGCCACAATTAGGACTCCAATAGACAGAATGGGATATCAGGGATTGGGGGCATGCATTTAGGGGGGTAACCGGGTTGGCTCGGCTAACCGGCCCGGTTAGACCTGGAAAATATTTTGAAACGTCCCTGTATTTTTGGTTTTGTGAGAAAATCATTTTCGAAGAACAATTTTTCCGATTTACATGCATTTTATATATTTAAGTGGGTCGGTTTTCAGGAGAAATGGGTCTCCGTCGTTGAATTGTTCTAAATGGAATTTTACTAAAAATTGAATCTATGGTCGTGATGCACACAACAAAATTCATTTTGATGATTTTTGGGGTTTTCTAATTTTTTGGGATTTTTTTGGGAATTTTTTATGATTTTTTATGCATTTTTTAAGAAATTTTTGGGTTTTAAAGGTGAAATTCTGATTCTGAAAACTACAGGGGTACGACTGTAAATTACAGTCGTGGAAAATCAACTACAGTCGTACGACTGTAACTACAGTTGTACGACTGTAGATGCTGAAAATTTAGGATTTTGCCAAAATCTTCTTTAAAACAAGCTGGAAAGAGAATTGCCTGGAAATCAACTACAGTCGTATGACTGTAACTACAGTCGTACGACTGTTCATCAATCCAAGAACAGTCGTATGACTGTTCTTGATTTCCAGGAGCAGAAACGCAGAAAAATGGACAGAAATGCAGCAAAAAACACACCAAACACCCAGAAAGCTTGTAAAAGAGAGGGGAAAAGGGGTATTTACCTCCGTGGCGTGCGTCCACCGTAGGATTGACCCCTGGCGTCGCTCCAATCCACTAAAATCTGGACTTTTCTCCTTGAGTTAGGGTTTGAGATTTGACTCCAGAGATTTCCAAAATGCTGAGGATTTCCTCCTTTTTTCCTTTGGTTTTCTCTTCCTTCTCTTTTTCTCCCTTTCTCTCTGTCTGTCCGTTTTTCTTTCTCTTCTCTTTTTTTTCTTTTCGTCCTCCTCCTTTCTCTGTCTTTCCTTTTCTGCTTTTATGGGTAGATCTACAGTCGTACGACTGTAGTTTGACTACAGTCGTACGACTGTAGCAATAGTCGTACGACTATACTTTTTTTTTTTTTTTTTTTTGGAAGTGAAATTCCGGCGCTTACAGCTGCCCCTCGCGTGATCAAATTCACCACTTGAACTTAGTCTGGGGTAGATGACGTGAATTTGAGAAACGCGATTCAAAGCGCCACAGACACAGGAAAGAATCCTCCATTGAAATAAGCCGATATCAGGTCCAGGTCACCTGAGGCAATACTGGTGAGGAAATAAGCCGATATCAGGTTTGGGCTGCCCGAGGCAAAGTTGAGGAAGAAATGAGCCGATATCGGGTCTATGTTACCCGAGGCAAAGCTGATGAGGAAATAAGCCGATATCAGATTTAGGTTACCCGAGGCAAAGCTGATGAGGAAATAAGCCGGATATCAGGTTTAGGTTACCCGAGGCAAAGCTGATGAGGAAATAAGCCGATATCAGGTTTATGTTACCCGTGGCGATGCTGAGGAAGGAATAAGCTGATATCAGGTTTAGGTTACCCGAGGCAAAGCTGATGAGGAAATAAGCCGATATCAGGTTTAGGTGACCCGAGGCAAAGCTGATGAGGAAATAAGCCGATATCAGGTTTAGGTTACCCGAGGCAAAGCTGATGAGGAAATAAGCCGATATCAGGTTTAGGTTACCCGAGGCAAAGCTGATGAGGAAATAAGCCGATATCAGGTTTAGGTGACCCGAAGCGATGCTGAGGAAGGAATAAGCCGATATCAGGTTTAGGTTACCCGAGGCAAAGCTGATGAGGAAATAAGCCGATATCAGGTTTAGGTTACCCGAGGCAAAGCCGATGAGGAAATAAGCCGATATCAGGCTTAGGTTACCCGAGGCAAAGCTGATGAGGAAATAAGCCGATATCAGGTTTAGGTTACCCGAGGCAAAGCTGATGAGGAAATAAGCCGATATCAGGTTTAGGTGACCCGAGGCGATGTTGAGGAAGGAATAAGCCGATATCAGGTTTAGGTTACCCGAGGCAAAGCTGATGAGGAAATAAGCCGATATCAGGTTTAGGTGACCCGAGGCGATGCTGAGGAAGGAATAAGCCGATATCAGGTTTAGGTTACCCGAGGCAAAGCTGATGAGGAAATAAGCCGATATCAGGTTTAGGTTACCCGAGGCGAAATTGATGAGGAAATAAGCCGATATCAGGTTTAGGTTACCCGAGGCAAAGCTGATGAAGAAATTAGCCGATATCAGGTCTATGTTACCCGAGGCGAAATTGATGAGGAAATAAGCCGATATCAGGTTTAGGTTACTTGAGGCAAAGTTGATGAAGAAATTAGCCGATATCAGGTCTATGTTACCCGAGGCGAAATTGATGAGGAAATAAGCCGATATTAGGTTTAGGTTACCCGAGGCAAAGTTGATGAAGAAATTAGCCGATATCAGGTCTATGTTACCCGAGGCGAAATTGATGAAGAGATTAGCCGATATCAGGTCTAGGTTACCCGAGGCGAAATTGATGAAGAATTAGCCGATATCAGGTTTAGGTTACCCGAGGCAAAGTTGATGAAGATATTGGCCGATATCAAGTTTAGGTTACCCGAGGCGAAATTGATGAGGAAATTGGCCGATACCGGGTCTATGTTACCCGAGGCAAAGGAAAATGGAATTACGGTTAAGCCGATATCGGGTTTATGTTACCCAAGGCAAGGGAAGGTGGATTATGGATTGGCCGATATCGGGTTTATGTTACCCGAGGCAAAGGAAAGTGAAATGAGGATTAGCCGATATCGGGTTTATGTTACCCGAGGCAAAGGAAGGTGGATTATGGATTGGCCGATATCGGGTTTATGTTACCCGAGGCAAAGGAAGGTAGATTGTGGATTAGCCGATATCGGGTTTATGTTACCCGAGGCAAAGGAAGGTAGATTGAGGATTAGCCGATATCAGGTTTTTGTTACCCGAGGCAAAGGAAAATGGTTTATGGATTTGCAACCATGCATGAACGTAATGAAGTTAAAGGGTTCGAAATCTTGCTTGAATGAATGGAGAGGAAATAGGTTTAGGGATGATAATTTTGCGTTGGCTGGGGAATGAGTATTTATGTCTTGATCGATGATTTTGGAAACAAAAATATTTGCCCCTTCGATCAAGGATAAATGCGGCTTGATTACCCTGCCCCTTGGAAACTTGATTGTTCTGTCCTGATATTGTGCCATCTCTGCTTTGAGAGCGATCTTGTTTAGGGGAGACCTGGTGACGGTAGTGGATACCTACACTTGGATGGGTTGTGATGCATATGCACATGAATTGTATGTGTTTACTTTAGACGTATGCATGTATGTACTGATCCACGTATAGTTCTAAATGTATGTATGCATGCAACATGTGGCTTATGCTTTGTTCTTGGTATCCGTGCGAGCCCGGAGACGGAATTCACGACTTGAGACTGGCCCCGATGGTAACCCAGGTGACCTAGTCTGATTGTTCCGGCGTGTCTTCTGACCGACTGAATACTACGCTGACCTAGGTATTAGGGGAGTTGGATATCTTGAGTGACCTTCCACTTTACCCTCTGTATATTCTAAAGCGTTCTCAGTGTTGAGCGGATCAGGATAGTAGGCCGTGCCGACGAACAATCCGTTTGATTGAGCAAGAAGATGAGAGTGAGACTTTGCATTTCTGTACCGCATGACAAGAGCTTCTGGGATATTATCACGGACTTGGATGCAATGTCCTACTGACGGATGTTTATCTGTAATGGCATGGTGCATGCAAGATGAACATCTGATCGGAAATCTAAACATGCACAATATTGCAATGGTGACATCCGAATAAGTATAACAGGGAGTATGACAGTGGCTCTGACTTTGTATATCATCCCTCTCCTGTTGCCGACACGTCCTTCCGGTTTTCCGTGTCAGCAAATTCTATCTTTTTTTTTTTTTTGAGAAAGATTCTGTGATGGGCATTTTGTCTGCATTGATCCCTTTCGCGACGGTTTGTCTTAGGATGGGAAAGATATATCTTGACATGTTCATTGCGACTCGCGAAGATAATGCTGTCGATGATGGCTAATGGTTCAGTTTTTTGCTTGCCCCTAATATCATAGGTTTGTGTTTGGGGAGTATTAAGGATTTGTGTTTGGGGAGTGAAGCACTTCCACAGACAAGGTTTGCTGTGTAATGTAGCCTGTAAGTGAACATTGACATGCAACAACACAACAAATGCATATTGAACACCAAAATTGAATACAAAACATTCACGACATAATGAATGCGGATGCATTAGGAAAATTTAGAATGTGGCTCTGGTTTTAATTGATGCCCCTTCAAATTACCAATATGCCCTTTCGGTTTTACACATTGGAGGTTTTTTTTTTTTTTTACTCGATCACCGGATAGAGTTGCTATTGTGGATGGACAATCTGAGATGAATTCAAGTGACCACTAGATTCTCCATGCTTCCAATTCACCCCAGATTTCAGTTCAGACACGGCTCCCGAAGACTGCATGCTTGAAATGGTTGGCAAATGCAACTTTCCCTTTGAATATGAGTACAACAGACTTTGTAAGCCTTCCTGTTGATGGTGTCGTACCCTTCATGATTGTTGAAAGCTTTGCAAAGTCAAGTTGCCCCAACATAGTCGGTGAAGTTCACAAACGCATAACCAAAATTTCCTCCAGTCTTGAAATCCATAGGCAAATAGAGGAAATCATAAGCAGGCTTCCCTTTGGACTTATTCTTGTTTTCCTCCAAACAACGCTTGCCCAGAATTTGTAGCAGGTTATGTCTTTGAAACTGATTTGGTAGATTTCTGATCATCAGGCTCGTTTTTCCACCAAGATTAGCTTCAATCTGTCTTTTATCCAGCTTGGTCTCTTCAATAGTCAATTTCTTGGGCGACCACTGTTGTTCCTTTTCACTTACAGAAACTATTTTCTTCTTACTCTGGAATCTTGGAGCTATATATTTCGTTTTCCCCCTTTTACAGCATTGTTGAACTCATTTGAAGTAGATTCATATCCAAATCCTCTATCTATCATCAAATCAAATCCCTTCCCACTCTCTGAGGGTACTAAATAATTAGTCTGGGAGTTTAGATCGAAGAGAAATGGCGTGGGATTAAAAGGGAATCCCCAATTTGGTACAGGTTGCTGATAAACGAAGACGGATTGAAACGGCGCCATAACCACCTGCTCCAATGCCCTTCCGCTGATGAGATGATATGGAAAAATACAATATGGAGTAGCATTGGGGTTCAACTTCTTGTTAGGAGCCATTGAAGGTAGGAAATATGGAATCACAGAATCGGTTCAAGTTCCAGAGAGAAGCTGAAAGATAGAAGATGAAAGTGAAGGAAAGACGATAAAGGGAAGACAAAAGTGTTGAAGGCAAATGGAGAAGACAGAGAGGAGAATGAAAAGGGAACTGCTTGGGGTAAGGACACCGATCTTCTCTATCACCGCACGAAGTTGACTTTTTAGAACGGGCAACAACGTACTTATCTCCATTGTCTCAACTCATTGACCCCGGCATTTCATGCAATAGGTAGACCGCCCCCAGATTCATTAAGCACTCAACAGAGTTTGACTCTATGATTGAAGAGAGTGCAACTTTAGACCAGGAGCAGAAATTTGACTGTAAGGGAGAGCTGAGGTCTTCCATCGGTGCTTGCTTCTTTTTCTTTTTTTTTTTTTTTTTTTTTTTTTTTTGAAGAAGAATTTAAATCCAAACCACAGCCACCTATTGATTTCCCTGCTGCATCCAAATCCATGTATGTCATGTTGGGATTCGTCACGGGAAACCGACCGATAAAAGCGGAAAAACGCGTCGATTTCCTCGAATCCGGCCCAGGAGCTTAAGATGTGGAAACCAAAAACTTAAAGCATAAAAGGAGGGTTTCAAAAACTCACCACAAAGTCTCTCTAAGAGACGGATGCAGACTGCAGAAATCAAGTGCAGATTTCCTCCACCGATGCGTACACGAACGGCTCTCGGACCGAAACCCGTGCTAGCGACTCGGATGACAAGAAGAGAGGGAGAGAGGGCTGCTCACTTTGAGATTTATGGCTGTCCCTATTTCTTTCCAAAAGAAATATCTATCTTTCCAAAAGATAGAACCAATCTTCACAAAGTGTGGCACCTAATTCTTACCAAAAGAATTATGGCATCAAAAGTGGGCAAAATAGCTCAAGCTCCATTGCTTTTATTCCCCAAAAGAGAAGCCAAAGTGGTCGGCCAAACCAAGGAAAAATCATTGCTGATTTTCAACCCAAAAGAAATGATATAGATAAAGTCAAACCAATGACTCATCATATGACTCATCACATATCACCTCCTTAACAAGCATGACTCACCAAGCTATTTTGTCCCATGAATGAGTCATCATACTCACCCAAATCCATGCATTGAATTCGGCCAAGGATGAAGGAAGAAAGGGGAAGATATTTCCTTAAGGAAGCAAAGTCCAACTTTGCAACCAAAAAGTCATACCATGACTCACCCTTTTAATCATTCATCTTTTGTTCCAAGAATGACTCATCACTCAATGACTCATCACTCTTAACAAAAAGGCATGACTCATCCCTTAGCCATAAATTTCGGCCATCTCATACCACATTAGGTGGGGAATGTCATTTTATGTCTTAAGCCCAATTTGACTTCCTTTGATTTAATTAAGTTCAAATGCAATTCCAATTTAACATGTATGTATCTATATATTATGCTATATAATACATTACATACATTTAAATTAAAAACTCATTTGACCTAGTAATTTAATCAAGGGATTAAATTAGACATACATAAAATGAGATACATGTAAACCTATACATGTATAATAATATTTCCACCTAGGAAATAAACCCATAAATTAATTCATTGAATTAATTATGAGAAGGCCAAAATAATATTAATTATATAACTTTGATCAATCCAATTGATGCATATAATATAATTAATATATCTCTCTCTCTTCAAACGTGTATACTCCAAGTACACACTTAATCCGACTAGTTAAAGTCCAGACGTTCAATGTGTACGATCCAATGGGCCCGTCTTTATGTTGGCAGTGGGCCAAGGCCCACAGACTGCAGGCGGGCTCTAGCAAGCCACTGCAGCCCCCAATTAAGACGAAGTAAGCAGTCCAACTGAAAACGTAACCCAGTAGTTTGAACTTGTAAATCCCATGTCGCTGATATCGGTGTCCAACACAGAGGCATGGAAGTATCACCCTCTTTGTGTCTGGACCTTTACTTGATACCGAATGAACTGATGCTCACAAACAAGATCCAATCTTGTTTGGGTGCGGCCGCACACTTATCAGTAACATTCTTCAAGAGGCCGATGATATCGTCTCAGTGAATCACTGAGTGACATTCCCTTCTGCATATCCATAGTGCTGCCATGCTTACTGACACACCCGAACGTACCCGTACTTAGCACCCTTTTACAGGCCCGTTGGGCGTACACCAAAGTGTGCCACCTCACATGCAGCACCATCATATGGTCCGGTCAAAGGACTTATACAAGTACTACACGAGAATCATTTGTGATACTATACCATGCAGATTCCCGTTAAGTGGATCAATCCAGTACCATGCCCTTTTTGCATGTACCCATTAACCTGGTTGACATTCCATGTTCTATGACCGGTAAGACACCGCCATACAACCAGGCTAATGATAGTCTTTAGTTCCATTCATTCCCATGATTAGAACAGACTACGGATAACTTTATGGTCATATCGTTTTCACTATCCACAGTCTTACTGCCAAGTGCCTCACACTTGACAACATGGATATGGATATGTCCATTGGATACTCTATTTAAAATATAGCACAAGACATATAATAAATAGATTAATGCCTTTATTTCCTTGACACAAATTGTATAATACATAAAGATTACATAAATGTACAAATGTATTATACAAACACAAGGACCAATGCCTCGGGACTAGGGCATTTCCAACAATCTCCCACTTGCACTAGTACCTACTAGGCATGGGTCTAATCCCTATAGATCCAGTATAACCTTCGTGCAGAGGCATAGCCAAGCATGTTGGTCAAAAGATCTGCGACATTGTCTTTGGTGTCTACTCTTTGTAATGAGATGTCACCCCCTCAGTGATTTCTCACAATAGGTGAAACTCCCTGAGTTCGTGCTTCGTGTATATGTGTGACCGGGGCACATAGCTTGTGCAACAGCCCCTAGTTGTCACAGAAGATATCAACTGGTTACTGGATAGTTGACACTACCCCCAGTTGCATGATAAACTTCATTATCCACACAGCATCCCTAGCTGCTTCACACGTTGCAATGTACTCAGTTCCTGTGATAGAAACCGCGATGGTCTATTACTTGGAGCCTCTCCAACAATAGCACCACCATTTAGCATGAACACGTACCTATACTGCGACTCATATTCATCCTGGTCAGTCTGGAAGCTTGCATCAGTGTACCTGGTAACTGACTGCTCTTCCTAACTTTCATGCACTAAGAAGCTATCCTTAGTCCGGTTAAGGTACTTCAGGATTGCTTTGACAGCCTACCTGTGATCCATTCAGGATCCAGCCCATCATACTTAGTGCAAATCCGACATCAGGTCTTGTACATAGCATGGAGTACATGATTGATCCTATAGCCGAAGCATATAGAACCAATCCATGTTCTCCCTATCCTGCCTTGTCTTAGGATAGTTCGTCTTGCTAAGTTTCAGCTCATGACCCATTGGCAAGAAACCTTTCTTAGCCTGGTCCATGCTGAATCTTTTCAGAACTATGTCTATGTACTTGGCCTGACTTAGGCCTAGAAGCCGATTGGATCTAACCCTGTAGATCCTAATCCCTAGGATCGTCTCAGCTTCGCCTAAGTCCTTCATTGCGAAGCACTTACACAACCATTACAATTCCCTTGTAGTGTTGGTATGTCGCTTCCAATCAGAAGGATGCCATCTATATAATACCAGGAAAGTTACTATGCTCCCACTAAACCTCTTATACACACCCTTAAAGGTATTGTCGGCCTATAGCTTATAGCACCACTTGCAACCTATTACCTTAGCACCTGGAGGTGAATCAACCAGGTTCCAAACCTGATTATCGTACATAGATCGCAAATCCACCACCATGGCAGACAGTGGGCTAGCTATAGCCTACTAGTAGGTTTTGAGCTCCTCTTTGTCCAAGACAAAAGGAGCGTAACCATTAGAAACAAAAACCGATGTTTCTCATGTTCCTGATGATCCCTACCAGACCTTTTAGGTCCTTGTGTGACCTGGGCTGGTGCTTCCCCTTTTGGAAGCTTCACCCTGGTCTCCGAGTTATCCTTTTCAGGAGTTTCTGAGCTTTGAACTTCCCTGAGTTCAACATCGCTCCCACTGTCTTTCTTGGAAAGAAACCCCTTTTCAAGAAGGACCCCCTTTCGCGCCATGAACACCTTGTTCTCAGCGGGGTTGTAGAAGTAATACCCTTTGGTTTCCCTAGGGTAGCTCACAAACAGGCATTAGTCGGTTTTGGGTTCTAGTTTTGCTCACAGTCAATTTCTTGACTTGTGCATAACAACCCCAAATCCGTAAGAAAGACACATTAGGCACCCTGCCCGTCCATTTTCCAAATGGGGTCTTTTCCAAAGCCTTAGTCGGAGTATAATTGAAAATGAGAGCCATTGTCTCAAGAGCGTATCCTTTACAACTTATAGGGAGAGAGGCATGACTCATCGTTTGAGCGGACCATGTCCAACAGGGTCCTATTCCTCTGTTCGGACACCCCATTCCATTGTGGTGTTCCTGGAGGAGTGAGCTGTGGAACTATTCCATGCTCTCTCAAAATGAGTCAAACTATAGGCTTATATGCTCACCACCTCGGTCCAACCGAAAGGCTTGGATATTTCTGCCTAGTTCTGTACTTCGTTCCTTACTCCCTTGAACCTATCAAGGGTCTCAGACTTATATTTCATTACATAGCCATAGCCATTTCTGATGAAATCGTCTGTGAAGGATATGAAGTATAGATGTTCACCCTTAGTTGCTATGCTTGTCGGTCCATATACATCTCAATGCATTAGGTTCAATAAGCTAGCAACCCTTTTAGCCTCCTTGCTAAAAGGTTCTTTAGTCATTTTACCTTATAAACCAGACTCGCATATATCAAGTGACTCCATGTCAAATGATCCTAGGATTCAAGCGATGTGAAGCCTAGCTATGCGCTTCTTGTTTATGTGGCCTAAATGACAATGCCAAAGGTAAACCGGATTAAGTTCCTTAGGCTTAACCCTTTAAGTATGTATATTATAGACATGATTAGTTTCATTTAGATCCAGGATATAAAAGACATTATTTAATAGAGCTACTCCATAAAATAATTCTTTTCTAGATAAACCCTTTTTACTATTACCAATAGTAAATGTACATCCAGAAATATCCAAAAAAACTGAAACAGAAATAATATTCCTGTACAAAACAGGTACAAAATAACAGAGTTTCAGTAACAAAACTAATCTACTAGGCATCATAAGCTGGTCCCGCTGATCTCTATGGCAGCAACCCTTGCTCCATTTCTGACCTGCAAGTCCACTTGTCCCGATCCCAGTGATCTCCTGTTCTTAAGTCCCTGCACATTACAACAAATGTGAGAACCACATCTAGTATCCAATACATAAGATGTTGAAACAGAGGTTAATGTCTATGACATATATACCTGATGAAGACACGCCCTGCGTCTTCCTTTTCTCTCCCAAAAGCTTGGGACACGATCTTTTCCAATGTCCAGCCTGCTTGCAACCGAAGCAGACATCCTTGGAACGGGCCTTGGGCTGGGCTTTAGCCTTTTTAGCCTTGGCTTCCTTAGCCTTGGCCTTGGCCTTTGCCTTGCCTTTAGCAAAAGGAGGTTTCCCCTTGTTAACCTCAAGTACCGGCGGAGTCTTCTTGATCGACAGTTCAGCGAGCTCAAGCATCCAATGCAGCTCACTAACAGTACGGTCCATCCCTTGCTTGTAAAAGTTTAGGATGAATTGATCATAAGAATCCGGTAAAGAATCCAGGATCGTGCTAACTGCCAGCCCCCGTGAGATAGGAGTTCCGAGACAGGCTAAATTATCCAGATAGCCCTTCATCTTGAGCACGTGTGCACTCACAGATGTCCCGGCTCCCATCTTACAGCTGCGGAATGCCTTGTGGATCAGGTACCTTTCCTGATAAGCTTGCTCATAAAACATCTCGTTAAGAGTTGTCATTATAGCAAAGGCCTGATGATCCAGGAACTGCTTTTGCAATTCAGGAACCATACTAGCCAACATCAGGCATGTCACATCCCGGTTATCTTTTACATGTGCCAAGTATTCCTCCAGCTGGGCAGCCGGTGGATTACTTCCCGTTGGCACAACCGGTACAGGCTTTTCGAGCACATACTCTTTAGACTCTTGTCTTAGAACTTTCCTTAAGTTCATAGACCAGTCCCAAAAGTTAGGGCCAGAAAGCTTGTCCCATTCCAAGAAAGATCGCAGTGATAAAGTATCATTCGTAGCCATTGGTTTCTACACAGAAAAATTTACGAGTGTAAATAAAGGACTTAACATGTTCTTCCCATATTATAATTAATAATGAATCGTGTTATTAATTAACTCGAGTTGTTGGGCTCATGGGCCGAGATCCATATTATATCAAGATATAGCCAGACGAGGGCCTGGAACAACTATACCCCAATTTTTAGGTAGGAACGCCGTCCAATCCCAACCTAGGGACTCTCGGTTTGATGGGTCTGTTGGCACTTACCCATCTGTGCTTAGGGCCAGGAACATCCTACTACCCACGCTAAGTCAAAACCTCCATCCAAGTGTTAGAGTAACCAATACTCCAACCCAATACAAAATGACGATACTCCAGTGCATCCAACGAGGGTTGGTCTACAGCTGGCCTATCCCCACTTCGAGTAGGTTATGAATGAGGGAAGCACTTTTAAGAGACTTAGTAATTACCTTTTGGTTATTAGATTCAATTAATAACGGCTTAGATGCATAGGCGGGTGAAATTGGGTTTGTACATACATTCTTACATGTAAATAAATAAAGCATAATTAAATAAAAATGAAATGCTATGGGCCAAAATATATATCCTAATATAATTCTAGTAAACCTATACTAGAACGACATCAGGTGGGCTGCATCCTCATCCTTCTAGCACGCCAATCCAATCGGCTTCTTCTTCTTTACATAATTCCATAATAAACACATAAAATAAAATTACATAAAAGAAAAAACGGCGCGTAGGCCGTATTTACCAAAAGAATATTACAACCTGAATAAATAAGGCCCAAAACATCCATTCATGCATTTAATCATACATACACGTATCCAATACATACAATTTATAAACATGTTAAATGCATGAATTAATCCCATTTCAAATATGTCCATAGCCATTATTTTGAAATCGCCAAATTTTGGCCGATCATGGTTCTAAACCCGTGCGGGCTTTGGGCCTCCAACCCAGGCAAAATTGCTCCCAATCTAATTGGGAAACCATGAATTCCAAAATTAGCCGTCCGGGTAATCGTGCCAAGAAAACCCGAACCAATTTCAATTAACCGTATTTATTTCCAAAATAAATATCGCATGAACGAAAAATAAATCCATTCATAAAACATGCGCATAAAATTTCCAAAATTAAACACGCACAATTTTAAAACAATTAAAATTTTAAAATCCCACGCGTATAAAAATTACCAAAATTTAAACACGCATATTTTTTTTAAAATTTTAAATCCGGCCCGGCCCAAAAATCCCGCCAAATCCAAAAATGGGCCCGGCCCGCCGCGCGGGGCAGCCGCGGTGCTGCTGCCCAGCAGCAGCCCCGCTGCCGCGCAGCGGCTGCTGCCCAGCAGCAGCCTGCTGCTGGCGTGCAGCAGCTGCTGCCCAGCAGCAGCTGCTGGCGTGCAGCAGCCCTGCTGCTGGCGTCCAGCAGCTGCTGCCCAGCAGCAGCTGCTGGCCAGCAGCAGCCCAGCTGCTGCCGAGGCAGCAGCCAGCAGCAGCTGCTGCCTGTGGCGCCTAGCGCCGCAGGCAGCGGCTGCTGCCCCCGTTTCGCCCCGAAACGGTCCGTGATTTTTTCCCGCAACAAAAAAAGCAACATGAAATTAAATCACCAAGAAATAAAATCATGCATAGGAAATTAAATCTAGCATAAAACCTATATGCAAAATAAAATTTCCATAAACAATTCACAAATAGAAAATTAAATAAAGCATAAACCATATGCAAATAATTTTCCATAAGTAAAATTCAAGGGGCAAAATCACCAAACCCCAAACCAAAAATAAATCCCGTCCACAAAATCGCCAATTTTAAAACACGGGATCCGCCAAGTTAAAGATTTCCACGGATCAAAAGCCCGCTCTGATACCACTGTTGGGATTCGTCACGGGAAACCGACCGATAAAAGCGGAAAAACGCGTCGATTTCCTCGAATCCGGCCCAGGAGCTTAAGATGTGGAAACCAAAAACTTAAAGCATAAAAGGAGGGTTTCAAAAACTCACCACAAAGTCTCTCTAAGAGACGGATGCAGACTGCAGAAATCAAGTGCAGATTTCCTCCACCGATGCGTACACGAACGGCTCTCGGACCGAAACCCGTGCTAGCGACTCGGATGACAAGAAGAGAGGGAGAGAGGGCTGCTCACTTTGAGATTTATGGCTGTCCCTATTTCTTTCCAAAAGAAATATCTATCTTTCCAAAAGATAGAACCAATCTTCACAAAGTGTGGCACCTAATTCTTACCAAAAGAATTATGGCATCAAAAGTGGGCAAAATAGCTCAAGCTCCATTGCTTTTATTCCCCAAAAGAGAAGCCAAAGTGGTCGGCCAAACCAAGGAAAAATCATTGCTGATTTTCAACCCAAAAGAAATGATATAGATAAAGTCAAACCAATGACTCATCATATGACTCATCACATATCACCTCCTTAACAAGCATGACTCACCAAGCTATTTTGTCCCATGAATGAGTCATCATACTCACCCAAATCCATGCATTGAATTCGGCCAAGGATGAAGGAAGAAAGGGGAAGATATTTCCTTAAGGAAGCAAAGTCCAACTTTGCAACCAAAAAGTCATACCATGACTCACCCTTTTAATCATTCATCTTTTGTTCCAAGAATGACTCATCACTCAATGACTCATCACTCTTAACAAAAAGGCATGACTCATCCCTTAGCCATAAATTTCGGCCATCTCATACCACATTAGGTGGGGAATGTCATTTTATGTCTTAAGCCCAATTTGACTTCCTTTGATTTAATTAAGTTCAAATGCAATTCCAATTTAACATGTATGTATCTATATATTATGCTATATAATACATTACATACATTTAAATTAAAAACTCATTTGACCTAGTAATTTAATCAAGGGATTAAATTAGACATACATAAAATGAGATACATGTAAACCTATACATGTATAATAATATTTCCACCTAGGAAATAAACCCATAAATTAATTCATTGAATTAATTATGAGAAGGCCAAAATAATATTAATTATATAACTTTGATCAATCCAATTGATGCATATAATATAATTAATATATCTCTCTCTCTTCAAACGTGTATACTCCAAGTACACACTTAATCCGACTAGTTAAAGTCCAGACGTTCAATGTGTACGATCCAATGGGCCCGTCTTTATGTTGGCAGTGGGCCAAGGCCCACAGACTGCAGGCGGGCTCTAGCAAGCCACTGCAGCCCCCAATTAAGACGAAGTAAGCAGTCCAACTAAAAACGTAACCCAGTAGTTTGAACTTGTAAATCCCATGTCGCTGATATCGGTGTCCAACACAGAGGCATGGAAGTATCACCCTCTTTGTGTCTGGACCTTTACTTGATACCGAATGAACTGATGCTCACAAACAAGATCCAATCTTGTTTGGGTGCGGCCGCACACTTATCAGTAACATTCTTCAAGAGGCCGATGATATCGTCTCAGTGAATCACTGAGTGACATTCCCTTCTGCATATCCATAGTGCTGCCATGCTTACTGACACACCCAAACGTACCCGTACTTAGCACCCTTTTACAGGCCCGTTGGGCGTACACCAAAGTGTGCCACCTCACATGCAGCACCATCATATGGTCCGGTCAAAGGACTTATACAAGTACTACACGAGAATCATTTGTGATACTATACCATGCAGATTCCCGTTAAGTGGATCAATCCAGTACCATGCCCTTTTTGCATGTCATGCATGTTTGATATGTCCTTTTAGATGAACAATGCACGTGTGATGTCATATGCACATGAATGCCACACAAACAAAACTATACATGCACTAAAACTAATGTCTGCTTCGGAGTTTTACGGCATGGTGGATGGCGAAGGCCATTTGGATTTCTTAGGGCTTGGTGCTTTTTAATCAGTTTGGTCTTTGATGTGGGATGCTTCTTTCCAGCACGAATTAGGCTCAAAGGTTCTTTTGGGGCTCGGCTCTGAAACTTGGCAATGGTCCTTGGTTTGGAATGATTTGAGTGTATTGTGGGCTGTCCAATTAGGGCAAGACCAACAGCATTTTTGGATCGTGGTTTATAGGGATCACTGATCTAGGCTGGCAATTGATTCGAAGGATATGGTACCATCCCATTGTTTGCTTAACAAACTTTTCTCTTTCTCACTTTTTTTTTCTTCTTCTTTTTTTTTTTTTTTTTTTTTTTTTTTGAAGAAAAGGGCTTTATCGAAGTTAGGTTCACTTGTAAATTCCCTGTAAGACTCAGATTGATGTCATGCATCTTAATATTATGCGTGATGGACAATGTCGTTTCAGATGATCAAATGCATGCTTAATGCCATATACATGTAATCACCACATGAGTAAGAAAATAACAAGATGCATTGCATTCAAAATGAGTTCAATAACTTTACAACAAAATGAGTTCCCTACGAGAAGGAGCCTCTAAAGGTATTGATCTCACAGCGCCCGACTATCCCTTATCCGGTCATTGCCCCACTCTCGTCAGATCAGGCTTTGTCGCTCTTCATCATATTCCTCTCCCTGGGAGGTTTGAGGAATTTCCTTGCCAGTTCCCCTGCTTGCCCCTAGTTGCTCATTAGTAGTGGATGGCACCTTTAATCTTCCCTCGTCAACTAACTTCCGGATCTCCTTCCTTAAATATAGCAAGCATTGGTTCGGTGACCCGTCGTTACATGATAGGTACAGAAGTTGTTCTTTTGATCTAGTGCCGGCTCCACATACGGCTTGAAGCTCTGCAGTAGCCCCTCTTTTCTGCATTTGGCAAATAATTGGCTCAGCGAGAAAGGCCACGGGGATATGCCCTTTCCGTCACCCTTGGAGAGTGGAAACCTGGTTGGCTGCGGAACAAGGTCAGTATTGGTTTTGAGGGGGGCCTTCGATTCTGCTTCACCAGTCAGCCCTTTTATTACTCCCTCAAGCTCAATCACATGTGCCTCCAATTCAGAGCACCTTGTTGTCAGCTTTTCCACCTTGTCCAGGTCACCTCCTAGCATTTCCTTCAACATTGCCGCTGCCTCTTCCCTGACCGCCTTTTGGAATCTCGATGAGGCAACATAATCATCTAGGACATCTGTTACAGTGTTGAAGTTCACTGGGCCAGCCATTCTCAAGACTCCTTCCCTTTTTCCCCTGATAAGAACATTTGTTAGCACTGACTGGGGCATGCGCACAGAGGATACCAAGTCGAAGGATGATTTAGGTATATGAATGCGGGATGTGATGCATGCATGCATGAATGATGATGCCATGTGATGCCATGTCATGTTATACAATTTTATACTAGTCAAGTGCGCATAAAGACAAGAATGAAGACGTGCAAAATGCAATGAATGTTGATGAAGCTATATGCTGAAGTATAGCGTGGCATATAAATATACACCACATGGATAGAATGACACACAGGATGTCCACGGATCGAAGCAAAGTGATACTTGCAAAGGATTCCCATGTAGAGCGTATCTTACATGGGAGGAGAGTTGACATTTGAAACGGTACGTGTAGAGCGGATCTTACACGGGAAGGAGATGTAGTGATTAAAGCGGTACGTGTAGAGCGGATCTTACACGGGAAGAGGTTTAATATTTAGAGCGGTACGTGTAGAGCGGATCTTACACGGGAAGAGGTTTAATGTTTAGAGCGGTACGTGTAGAGCGGATCTTACACGGGAAGAGGTTTAGTGATTAAAGCGGTACGTGTAGAGCGGATCTTACACGGGAAGAGGTGTGGTGTTTAGAGCGATACGTGTAGAGCGGATCTTACACGGGAGAAGGAAGTGTAGAGTTTGATGCGGTACGTGCAGAGCTGGTCTTGCACGGGGAATTTGGAACGATACGTGTAGAGCTTGTCTTACACGGGGAGGATGGATAGAGTTTGATGTGATACGTGCAGAGCTGGTCTTGCACAGGGAATTTGGAGCGATACGTGCAGAGCTGGTCTTGCACGGGAAGGATGGGTAGAGTTTGATGCGATACGTGCAGAGCTGGTCTTGCACGGGGAATTTGGAGCGATACGTGCAGAGCTGGTCTTGCACGGGAAGGATGGGTAGAGTTTGATGCGATACGTGCAGAGCTGGTCTTGCACGGGGAATTTGGAGCGATACGTGCAGAGCTGGTCTTGCACGGGAAGGATGGGTAGAGTTTGATGCGATACGTGCACAGCTGGTCTTGCACGGGGAATTTGGAACGATACGTGCAGAGCTGGTCTTGCACGGGAAGGATGGGTAGAGTTTGATGCGATACGTGCAGAGCTGGTCTTGCATGGGGAATTTGGAGCGATACGTGCAGAGCTAGTCTTACACAGGAAGGAACTATGGAATTTGATGCGGTACGTGCAGAGCTGGTCTTGCACGGGGAATTTGGAATGATACATGTAGAGCTTGTCTTACATGGGAAAATTTGGAGCGATACGTGTAGAGCTTAGTCTTACACGGGGAGGAAATGTAGAGTTTGATGCGGTACGTGCAGAGCTGGTCTTGCACAGAAAGATTTGGAACAGTACGTGTAGAGCTTAGTCTTACACGGGGAGGATATTTCGATATTTAGGTGTGCGGGACACAAGGAGAGGGTTTCTAACGATTAAGGAGGACCTAAAGGGCTTGATGGAGTTTCTAGCGTTTTTGGAACACTTAAATGATGGTAGTGTATGCTGTGAAGTCCTTGGTGCTTATGGAATGCTTAAACGTTGTGGAGTGCTTGAATGTTTGATGGATGAATGAGATGTACATCGTGAGATAATGAGGATGATCCCTTTGTGTTTATTTTTATTTTTGTTTTTATTTTTGGACATCCCAAGAACACCCAATGCTTATGCAAAGATGCCACGTGTGGACCACCACATGGATGAAGGTTCGGTGCTTTTGGGCACCTAATGAATTTCATGAAATGGTCACACGGGTACTGACACACGGACGAAGTTTGACACTTTGTAGGTCTATGAGATGATCTGAAATGGTCACATGGGGCCGGCCCATGGACTGAGTTCTGATGCTTTTGAGCGTATGAAATGAAATGATGTCGTAGGCGAGTCACGTGTACTGGGGACTCGAATAGAGATTTGGCGTTCGGGGAACGTCTTTCGTGATTTGGGATGTTATGATATGCCCCTACATGCGTACTAATCCAGCACTCGGGGAGCACCTTGAATAATGTAGTAATGTCATGAAGTAACTCGATATGGATTACAGTGTTATGTGATGACGATGACGAATAGGTATGATGTCATGAGATGCATCGTGTGCATTGTCACACAGAAATATACTTAGGACCATCGTGGTCTCTATGGAATGAAATGATTTGGTGGAATGGCCGAATGCAATCCGGTGCATTGGCAGAACACGGGTATTTTAGGATACCCGATATATGATGGAATGATATGATCGTGGTGGGCATCCTTGGAATGCCCCTAATTTAATTTAGTTGATATGTCGTGAATGCTATGACACACAAAATGCAAATGGCTGCACAAAAACATGGTTAAGATGCATGACATACAAAATGGTGTTATGTATGCTATGTGAGAAAATGCTAATCACGCAGATACAATGTTATGGCTGAAAAAGAAATGGTTAGTATGAATGGCAAACAGATGATTTAATGATTGCACACGAAAATAAAAATGCACATGGCTGCATAAAAATGTGGATTAGGATACATGACACACATAATGATGTTATGTATGCCATGTGAAAAATGCTAGTCACACAAATTTAATGTTATGGATGAAAAAGAAAGAGTTAGTATGAGTGGCAAACGGATGAATTAATGTTTGCACACGAAAATAAAATGCACGTGGCTGTACAAAAATGTGGGTTAGGATGTATGATATACATAATGATGTTATGTATGCTATGTCAAAAATAAAAATGCTAATCACACAAATTTAATGTTATGGCTGAAAAAGAAATCGTTAGTATGGATGACAAGCGAATGAATTAATGTTTTACACATAAAATAAAATGCAAATGGCTGCATAAAAATATGGGTTAGTATCACACAAAGATGTTTGTATAGCATATGTCACATGTATGGAGAATGGTGATTATGGTATGTGATGCATGCGTAAGTAGCAATGGCGATATGTCACGAGATGGCGAGAAACACATAGCAAGCAAAACGAATTCTTCCAACCTTATTCCTCCAACGTGGTCGGTCTCAAAAATTTCTAACCGAGTCCTAGGCGAGGTTCACTTCGATCACCAACAGGGGGTGATGAAGGCGCGATTTTATTATTATTCACACAATTATTTTGGTATCCTAAGGGAATCCAACTAGGGCTGCCTATATGGGTTCGGTCCACATCGGGTTAAAAATCAAGGTTCCCATAGCAAAATATACTCCTCAATTCTCCCCACTCAAGGGTCCGAACGAAGGGGTTCGTACAAGGCTATGAGTGGTGTTTCGTATTCGTGCCCCTAAGACCAGGAGGAACTTAGGCGACACTTCAACAATCCACCGGGCTATAAATGGATACTAAATCTAATGCAAAAATGGCTAACTAAGATGCAAATAAAAATACCAAGAGAGAATCATCCGCCTTATTTTAATTAGACACTTTTAAGGGCTTGTCAAATTCTTTTAAGTTTTTAAGAAAACGTTTTAAAGAATCTCCCCAGCGGAGTCGCCACTGTGAGCGGACGACGCGTTTTCGACGGGACGTGGGACTCCCTTTCGGAATGGGGCGCCACGATCTCGGGCGGGTCCCTCCCTCGCGTGGGGTTTTTATAATGGAAATCCGCGTTTTGGAAAATAAATAAAATTAATGCATAAAAGAACCGAGATCTAAGTCTCGATGAACATTGTAGAGTCGTCACCCGGCTCAGCTCAACCGGGAAATTCTTATGTAGCTGAACCGGATGAACGGTCGCTACACTATCCAGAGATTCGGGTCCGGACAAGTCCCTTATTTCGTGTCTAATTAAAATAAAATATGGCCAATGTTCTCGAATGGTATTTCAAAATCTAAAGTCCATTTTATTGAATATAAAAAGCATACAGCGCGCACACAAAACATTTAATACAAAAATAAGGAAAAGAAATAAATATTAATCGGTTTACAACCAAATCGAATGGAAAAATAAAAACTCTCGCCTCACTTATACAATCGCCTAGAATACACGAAAATCTAAAAATAATTACAACCGCCTAAATACACGATTTAATCTATTAAAATACATCAAAAATAAAAATAAAAGAAATTAAAACCTGCAAAACAGAAGGTTAGCACAATTTATACAGCACGCCACAATTAGGACTCCAATAGACAGAATGGGATATCAGGGATTGGGGGCATGCATTTAGGGGGGTAACCGGGTTGGCTCGGCTAACCGGCCCGGTTAGACCTGGAAAATATTTTGAAACGTCCCTGTATTTTTGGTTTTGTGAGAAAATCATTTTCGAAGAACAATTTTTCCGATTTACATGCATTTTATATATTTAAGTGGGTCGGTTTTCAGGAGAAATGGGTCTCCGTCGTTGAATTGTTCTAAATGGAATTTTACTAAAAATTGAATCTATGGTCGTGATGCACACAACAAAATTCATTTTGATGATTTTTGGGGTTTTCTAATTTTTTGGGATTTTTTTGGGAATTTTTTATGATTTTTTATGCATTTTTTAAGAAATTTTTGGGTTTTAAAGGTGAAATTCTGATTCTGAAAACTACAGGGGTACGACTGTAAATTACAGTCGTGGAAAATCAACTACAGTCGTACGACTGTAACTACAGTCGTACGACTGTAGATGCTGAAAATTTAGGATTTTGCCAAAATCTTCTTTAAAACAAGCTGGAAAGAGAATTGCCTGGAAATCAACTACAGTCGTACGACTGTAACTACAGTCGTACGACTGTTCATCAATCCAAGAACAGTCGTACGACTGTTCTTGATTTCCAGGAGCCGAAACGCAGAAAAATGGATAGAAATGCAGCAAAAAATACACCAAACACCCAGAAAGCTTGTAAAAGAGAGGGGAAAAGGGGTATTTACTTCTGTGGCGTGCGTCCACCGTAGGATTGACCCCTGGCGTCGCTCCAATCCACTAAAATCCAGACTTTTCTCCTTGAGTTAGGGTTTGAGATTTGACTCCAGAGATTTCCAAAATGCTGAGGATTTCCTCCTTTTTTCCTTTGGTTTTCTCTTCCTTCTCTTTTTCTCCCTTTCTCTCTGTCTGTCCGTTTTTCTTTCTCTTCTCTTTTTTTTCTTTTCGTCCTCCTCCTTTCTCTGTCTTTCCTTTTCTGCTTTTATGGGTAGATCTACAGTCGTACGACTGTAGTTTGACTACAGTCGTACGACTGTAGCAATAGTCGTACGACTATACTTTTTTTTTTTTTTTGGAAGTGAAATTCCGGCGCTTACACAAGGTTAAAAAGGCTGAAGCCCAGCCTAAGGCCCATTCCAAGGTTGTCTGCTTCGGGTGCAAGCAGACTAGACATTGGAAAAGATCATGTCCTAACCTTTTGGGAGAGAAAAGGAAGACACAAGGTGTGTCTTCATCATGTATATATGTTATAGACATTAACCTTTATTTCAACATCTTATGTATTGGATACTAGATGTGGTTCTCACATTTGTTGTAATGTGCAGGGACTTAAGAACAGAAGTCTACTGGGATCTAGGAAAGTGGACTTGGAGGTCGATGATGGAGCAATGGTTGCTGCCATAGAGATCGGTGAGTACCAGCTTATGATGCCAAGTAGATTAGTTTTGTTACTGAAACTATGTTATTTTGTACCTGTTATGTACAGGAATATTATTTCTGTTTCAGTTTTGGATATTTCTGGATATACATTTACTATTGGTAATAGTAAAAAGGGTTTATCTAGAAAGGTATTATTTTATGGAGTGGCTCTGTTAAATAATGTCCTTTATATCCTGGATTTAAATGAAACTAATCATGTCTATAATATACATACTTAAGGGTTAAGCCAAATTAACATAATCCAGTTTACCTTTGGCATTGTCGTTTAGGCCATATAAACAAGAAGCGCATAGCTAGGCTTCACATAGCTTGAATCCTAGGATCATTTCACATGGAGTCACTTGATATATGTGAGTCTCGTTTACAAGGTAAAATGACTAAAGAACCTTTTAGCAAGGAGGCTGAAAGGGCCGTTAGCTTATTGGACCTAATGCATTGAGATGTATATGGAACGACAAGCATAGCAACCAGGCGTGAACATCTATACTTCGGATCCTTCACAGACGATTTCATTAGATATGGCTATGCCTATTTAATCAAATATAAGTCTAAGACCCTTGATAGGTTCAAGGGATTTAGGAACGAAGTACAGAACCAACTAGGCAGAAATATCAAAGCCTTTCGGTTGGACCGAGGTGGTGAGCATATAAGCCTATAGTTTGATGCATTATGAGAGAGCATGGAATGGTTCCACAGCTTACTCCTCCAAGAACCCCACAATGGAATGGGGTGTTCGAACAGAGGAATAGGACCCTGTTGGACATAGTCTGCTCAAATGATGAGTCATGCTTCTCTCCCAATAAGTTTCTAAGGATACGTTCTTGAGATAATAACTCTCATTTTGAATTATACTCCGACTAAGGTTGTGGAAAAGACCCCGTTTGGAATATGGATGGGCAAGGTGCCCAGTGTGTCTTTCTTGCAGATTTGGGGTCATTTTGTATATGTCAAGAAATTGACTGAGGGCAAGCTACAACCCAAAACTGACTAATGCTTATTTGTGAGCTACCCTAGGGAAACCAAAGGGTATTACTCCTACCACTCCACCGAGAACAAGGTGTTCATGGCACGAAAGGGAGTCTTTCTTGAAAAGGAGTTTATTCCCAAGAAAGACAGTGGGAGTGATGTTGAACTCAAGGAAGTTCATAGCTTAGAAACTCCTGGTAAGGATAGCTCAGAGACCAGGGTGGAGGATCCAAAGATGGAAGCACCAGCCCAGGTCACACAAGGACCGAAAAGGTCTGGTAGGGATCATCGGGAACCTGAGAGATATGGGTTTCTCGTTACTAATGATCATGCTCTTTTTGTTTTTGACAAAGAGGAGCCCAAAACCTACCAGGAGGCTATAGCTAGCCCACTGTCTGCCATGGAGGTGGATATGCAATCTATGTACAATAATCAGGTTTGGAACATGGTTGATCCACCTCCGGGTGCTAAGGTGATAGGTTGCAAGTGGTGCTAAAAGCTAAAGGCCGGCAATACCTTTAAGGGTGTGTATAAGAGGTTTAGTGGAAGCATAGTAATTCTCCTGGTATTACAAAGGGATGGCATCCTTCTGAGTGGAAGTGACATACCAACACTGCAAGGGTAAAGCAGTGGAGGTCAAGTACATAGACATAGTTATGAAAAGATTCAGCATGGACCATGCCAAGAAAGGTTTCTTGCCAATGTGTCATGGGCTGAAACTTAGTAAGAAGTACTGTCCTAAGGCAAGGGAGGACAGGGAGAACATGAAGTTGGTTCTATATGCTTCAGCTATAGGATCAATCATGTACTCCGTGCTATGTACGAGACCTGATGTTGCCTATGCAGGTCAGGAAGAGCTGTCAGTTACTGGGTACACTGATACAAGCTTCCGGACTGACCAGGATGAATACCAGTCACAGTCTAGGTATGTATTCATGCTAAATGGTGGTGCTGTTGTTGGAGAGGCTCTAAGCAACCGACCATTGTGGATTCTATCACAGAAACTGAGTACAGTGCAGCATGTAATGCAACTAGGGAAGCTGTGTGGAGTAGGAAGAGTATCACAAAACTGGGGGTAGTATCAACTATCCAGAAACTGGTTGATATCTTTTCTGACATCGTTGGGGCTGTTGCACAAGCTAAGTGCCCCAGTCACACATAAACACGAAGCACAAACTCACGAAGTTTCACCTAATATGAGAAATCGTTGAGAGGGGTGACATTTCATTACACAGAGCGGACACCAAAGACAATTTCGCAGATCACTTGACCAAGGTACTGGCTTAGCCTAAGCACAAGGGTTATACTAGATCTATAGAGATTAGGCCCATGCCTAGTTGGTACTAGTGCAAGTGGGAGATTGTTGGTTATGCCCTAGTCCCGAGGCATTGGTCCTTGTGTCTGTATGATACATTCATATATTAAGGTGAACTTTATGTATTATACAATTTATGTCAAGGAAATAAAGGCATTAATCTATTTATTATATGTCTTGTGCTATATTTTAAATAGAGTATCCAATGGACATATCCATATCCATGTTGTCAAGTGTGAGGCCCTTGGCAGTAAGACTGTGGATAGGGAAAACGATATGACCATAAAGTCATCCGTAGTCTGTTCCAATCATGGGAATGAATGGAACCAAAGACTATCATTAGCCTGGTTGTATGGCAGTGTCTTACCGATCATAGAACATGGAATGTCAACCAGGTTAATGAGTACATGAAAAAAGGGCATGGTACTGGATCGATCCACTTAACAGGAATCTACATGGTATAGTATCACAAATGATTCTCGTGTAGTACTTGTATGGATCCTTAGACCAGACCATATGATGGTGCTTCATGTGAAGTGGCACACTTTGGTGTACGCCCAACAGGCCTGTAAAAGGGTGCCAAGTACAGGTACATTTGAGTGTATCAGTAAGCATGGCAGTACTATGGATATGTGGAAGGGAATGTCACTCAGTCATTCACTAAGACGATATCACCGGCCTCTTGAAGAATGCTACTGATAAGTGTGCGGCGACACCCAAACAAGATTGGATCTTGTTTGTGAGCATCAATTCATTCAGGATCAAGTAAATGTCCGGACATAATAGAGGGTGATACTTCCATGCCTCTGTGTTGGACACTGATATCAGTGACATGGGATTTACAAGTTCAAACTTCAGGGCTACGGTGATAGTTTGACTGCTATCTCCATCTTAATTGGGGGCTGTAGTGGCTTGCTAGAGCCCGCCTGTAGTCTGTGGGCATTAGTCCACTACCAACATAAAGATAGGCCCATCGGATTGTACACATTTAACGTCTGGACTTTAACTAGTCGGATTATGTGTGTACTTGGAGTATACACATGAAAGAGAGAGAGATCATTTAATTATATTACATGGATCAATTAGATTGATCAAACTAATATAATTAAATTTTATTTTGGCCTTCTCTTAATTAATTCAATGAATTAATTTAAAGATTATTTCCTAGGTGGAAATATTTTTACATGGATTTCCTTTATATGTGTCTAATTTAATCCTTTGATCAAATTAATAGGTCAAATGAATTTTAATTTAAATGTATGTTATATATTATATGGTATAATATATAAGCATACATGTGAAATTAGAATTGCATTTGAAATTAATTTAAACTAAAATTTGAAATTAATTTAAACTAAGGGATTTAATGGGCTTGAGCTTGGAAAAATGAAGCCCACATGAAATGGAAGTGTTGGCCAAAATTTGGTGGTGAAATGGGATAAGAATGTGAGTAATTTTGTTAGACAAAATGTTATGATGAAATGGTGAGTCATGGAAGACTATTTTGTAGCAAAGTTGGACTTTGTATCTTTGGATATTTTTGGTCATTCTTATGGTAAGAATAAAAGGGAAAAAAAATGTCCCACCATTTCATCCTCACTTGGCCTAAAAATTATGGCCTGGATGAGTCATAATGTTGACTTTGAGGTAGCAAAGTAAGACTTTGCTTCTTATGCATGATGAAGAGGTATTTTGGTTACTCATTTGGATGAACCAATTAAGAAGTAATGAGTCATTGGTTTGACTAGTGAAGTTGCAAAGTTGGACTTTGCTATCTCTTCATCATCACCCGTCTTTTGGCCATCCCATATATGGCATGGTATGGAAAAATTGTTTTCTTGGAGGAAAAATATTTTTCCCACTTTTGAGAGGAATTTCTTTTGGTAAGAAATTTGAGCCCAACTTGATAACTTGGTTTATTTCTTTTGCAAAGAAATATAGGACAACAATATTAGTCATCTTGGGCCGCCCCTCTCTCCCTTTCTTCTTGGTTAATCCAAGCCACTAGCACGGGTTGGGTCCGAGAGCCGTTCGTGTATGTGACGTTGGAGGGAGTCGGCTTCGATTCATGCAGTCCACATCTGTCTCTTAGAGAGACTTTGTGGTGAGTTTTTCAAACTTCCTTTTCTATGCTTTAAGTTTTTGATTTCCACATCTTAAGCTCCTGGGACCGGATTCGAGGAACTCGATGCGTAATTCTGCTTTTATCCGTCGGTTTCCTGTGACGAATCCCAACAGTATGTATGGATGCATATGCATGTAATCATGATGTTACTCATGCTTCATTCGATGCAGACGACGATCAGGATGGAGCGCCGTGAGTCCGCTCATTTGAGGGCCGAGAATAATCAGTTACGGCATCGGGTCACCGAATTAGAAGTCATGAATCAGACTTTCAGAGACCAGAAGGGCGATTGGGATGCCCAGATGGAGATGCGGGCGAGGATATGAGTGGGACTCCGGATGACAAGGTAGGAGATGACGGAGATGATGACGACCATGCTGGCTTTGACTCCTCTTAGGCCCTACTTCTCCGTTTCCTACTTGTGATGTATTGACCTATCTATGGGTTGTTTCTTTGCACATTTTGGCCCTTGCATAGGCCTGACTCAGTGATGTATCAGAATTGATTATTGTTGTATGACTTTTTATTCTGTTTTTGTTTTTCTTGTCCTAATTTTTGCATAGGTAGCCCTTTTTGGGTTTTCAGCCTATCGGACTGTCTTTATTTTTGCCTGAACTGCCCTTTTGGGTTTTCAATTCAGCAGACTTTTTTTTACATATATATATATATGTTCAATTTATGGATGTGAGATATGTAAAAGATATAAAGACAGATATGCACAAAATAATCTGAATTGCAATTAAACTTGGAATATTTAAACGAACAGAGCCGAACATTCATTCATTCATTCATAAATAATGTTTTAGCACAATGTACATCAAATGATGAACTGAAACTATGGACAGAATCATTGATGCTATACGTCTCGATTGAACCCACATTTTCCACCAACTGGTCTTTGTAGATTTTCCAGCTGATAGTCCTCACCTCTCTATCCTAACTTTTGCATGGATCACCTTTTTGGTTTTCGCCCCATTGGACTATCCTAACTTTTGCATGGATCAAATTTTCTGTTTTCAACCCACCGAACCCTTTTTTTTTACACGTAGTAGTGTTTCAGCTTATCCTGGTTGTTGGGGTTGACAAATTCATTCCCGTCCATGTCCATAATCTTTGCAGCGCCCTTCGAAAGTACCCTCTTGATTACATATGGACCTTTCCAGTTCGGTTTGAACTTCCCCCATACATCCGTATTGGTCTATTTCATCTACTTGAGTACCAAATCCCCTGCCTTGAACGGACACTTCTGATGATGAACCTTGTTGTTGCATGTCTTAGCCATTCGCTGTTGATACATTTGCAACCGGTCTAAGGCCTAAAGATGCTTTTCATCAATCAATCTAGTTGTTCATGTCTCGATTGGAGCCAATTAGATTCTAGCAACTGTGCCTCCATAACCACCCTTAATGATCTAACTTCCATCTCTACTGGCAATACTACTTCCATCCCGTTAGGGGTTCTAATGCTTGTCCGGTATCCCTACAAGGCCAATGGTAACATGTCGGCCCAATCTCTGTAGGTCACTGCCATCTTTGATAGAATCTTCTTAATGGATTTATTAACCGGTTCCATTGCCCCATTGGCTTGTAGGCGATATGGGGATGACTTATGGTGCTCAACTCCCTTCTCCTGGAACAACTGTGCCATCACCCTTTGGAACTGTACCCCATTATCAGTCACGACATGATGAGGGATCCTATATCTTGTAAAGATATTCTTTTCTATGAACTTGGCCATCTTCTTAGCACTGATATTTGCAAATGATTCTACTTCGACCCACTTAGAGAAGTAATCCATAGCCACAACGATGAATCAGTGTCCGTTTGAGGCGGGTGGCCTTATCTCTCCAATTATATCTATGCCCTATGCTGCAAATGGCCATAGAGTCAAAGATACTTGAAGTTCAAGCAGGGGAAGATGATTGAGGTCCCCGTACACCTGACATTCATGGCATTTTTTAACTTCCTCAATACAGTCGGCTTACAGAGTGAGCCAAAAGTAGCCTTGTCTCAGTATTTTCTTTGCCAGGGCCACACGCACCGGAGTGTATCTGTTTCATAACCACAACTGCCTCTTCCTCCATTAGACACTTCAGAAGAACTATGTTAGCTCTTCTTTTGAATAGTTGATTCTCAAATATCCGAAACTGTGCCGCCAATCTTCGAAAGGAAACCTTGTTAGACTCATTAGCATCTTCGGGGTACTGACCATTCTGGATGAACTGCAGAATATCATAATACCAGGGTCGTATCTCAATTGTTGCGACCATGTTAACTGATGAATAGCATGGATTCTGAGTGACTTCTAGGATGACTGGCTGTATTGACTGTTTTTGGGGACCTTCCCACATTAATGATAGTGTAGCCAAAGAATCTGCCATTTGATTCTCCTCTCTCGGCATATGTCAGAATTCACACTAGCTAAATACCTTTGCCCTTTCCTAAACCATCTTGAGATAAGGCCGGAGTGATTCTTCTTTTATTTCCCAGTCGCTGGTAACCTGCCGAATCACCAAAGCTGAATCCCCAATAACTAACGCCTCGTTTGCCCCTAATGTGATCAGAGCATCAATACCAAAGAGACATACTTCATATTCTACCCCATTATTGGTCAGTTGAAAGTCAAGCTCTCTTGCTAGAGGAATGATTTATCCTTCTGGTGTAGCAATGATTACCCCCAAGCCTGCGCGTGTTTGTTCACCGCTCCATCGAAGTACATTACCCATTTGTTTAACCCCTCTTCTACCACTGCCAGTTGTTCGTCGGGGAATTCTAAGTTCTCCACATAGTCTAAATCTATAGGTTGATTGGCTAGAAACTCCACTACAACTCTTCCCTTGATTGTCTTCCTTGTCACATATTCCATATCGAACTTTGACAACAAAAGCAACTACCTTGATAACTTCCCCGCTAACACTGGAGCTTGACATAAATATTCCATGGGATACACCTTGGCTACCACCTGAACCTTATACGATTGGAAGTAGTGCCTTAACTTCTTCGTCAACCATACCATACCCGTACAGGTCTTCTATACTATTATATACCTAGTCTCATTCTCCAGTAGCTTCTTGCTCAAGTAATAGACTGCATGTTCATATCCATCCTCTTGCTCTTGTACCAACATGGCTCCAACAGAAGTCTCTTCAATGGCCAAGTACAGAATCAGAGGCTTGTCTAGTATCAGCGGTTTTAGAACTAGAGGGTTCATCAAATAAGTTTTAATTCTATCGAAGGCTATCTGACACTGTTCATTCCACTCTACTGGCTGGTTCTACTTCAGAAGTCTAAATTAGCTCGTAAACTGTCATTAATCTTGCAATAAACCGACTGACATACTATAGTGAACCCAAAAAAGACCTTACTTCCTTTTCTGACTGCGGTGCCGGCATATCCCTGATGGCCTTGATCTTGTCTAGATCCATCTCGATTCCTTTCTGGCTGACTACATGACCAAGCAGCTTCCCTAAGGTCACCCCGAATACACACTTTTTAGGATTAAGATGAAGATTGTATTTCTTGATTCTGGTTAGAAATCTATCCAGGATGGCTGGATGCTCCTCCCAGGTCATAGATTTAACTAACATATCGTCCACATAAACCTCGACCTCCTTATGGATCATGTCATGTAGAACTGTTGTAACAACTCATTGATAAGTTGTCGTTGCATTCTTCAACCCGAAAGGCATGACCCTATAGTAGTAAACCCCCCACTCTGTGATGAAGGCCATATTTACTTTGTTAATTACATTCATCAGGATCTTATTATACCCCGAGAACCCGTCCATGAAGGAATACATAGCTGCTCTAGTGGCACTGTTAATCAAGACATCGATATAGGGGAGTGGAATGTTGTCTTTGGAAGATTCCTTATTCAGATCTTGGTAATCCACAGAAATGCTAAGCCGGCCATCTTTCTTCGCAATCGGCATGATGTTGGCCAACAATTCTAGGTACTCTACTACTTCTAAGAACTTGGCCTTTATCTATTTAGCTACTTCCTCCTTAACCTTTTCAGCCCATTCTGGTTGAAGTCATCTAAGTTTTTGCTTAACAGGTTTCATCTTTGGATCTGTCAGGATTCTATGCTTTGTAATTTCCCTATCGACCTCAGGCATGTCGTCGTAGGACCAGGCAAAGGCTTTGACGTGTTTTTGCAAAATTTTTACTAGTTCTTTCCTCTCATCAGGCGTGAGGTCTTTTGAGAAGGATACCATATTTGGTTCATCATCTGTCCCTAGATTCATTTCATGCAATGATGCATCATGTATGCTAAAGATATTAAATGAATGTTTGTATGTATGCACAGTTCCATCCGGAAAAACATCACACAAGTAAGCAAAATCAGATTTTATTGCATTGTGTGCCTTATAGGTAGGATTGTTCACATCAAAAATAGAAAAAGCAGATACATTTAAAAGATTTCTATCCTCCACATGTGAAGGGTCTTCATCAACAGCAGCGCGGTCAAATTCTTCAAACAGGTACCCTAGGTCTCATTCTAGGTCTTCCTTCTGCTTCTCAGTCATCTCTTCCTCTGGTGTCTTAGCCTTACCCCTCATGACCAGCTTGGTGAGTTCCTTCACAGCTTCCTCCACTAGCTCTTCATATGTCTTTTCAGCAGGTGGCACCTTCTTTTTTGAACCCTTGTTTGGCTTCATCAAAGTGGATAATGCTTTTATGATGGCCCCCATGGCCACTTCCATCTCGTCTCTCACCAGGTCAGTCTTCTTAAAGGCTTCTCCCTTTTCCCCGAATTCAACCCTAACTTGATCAACAGCCTTCTGATTCTAAACCCCTTTGCTTTCATCTCTAGCTCCGGTTCGCAGCATGATCACAACAGGCTTAATTCCATACTTGCTGAAATCAACCACATCGGCAAAAATTTCAAATCCTGGGAGCTGACCTCCCTCAAGAGTTATGGGCTCAGGAGTCCTGTCATACATTGATTTCGTGGCCCGGACGAAAGTGTCCACCAAGTACACACGCTTCCGCTCTTGCTTAGGCCTTCCCTCATGATACCCTAGCCCAAACTGATGGTACTTGCCAGCTTCAATATTGAATTCAAGGATACCTTGTTGCTTGGCCCCTAATCCTTTACCTGGTTCATAGTTCTGCTTGGTGAAGTACCTGTGAATCCAGTCCAGAAACTTAGGCTGGTTAGAGATCACAGCAACCTGAAACCCCATCATCGGCTGCTCAGTAGCACTCAATGCAGCTACAACAGAAGGTTCATCTACTTCAACAGTTACCACTGTCCCCTTGATAAAAAATTTCACCTTTTGATGCAAGGTTGATGGAACTCCTCCTAGAGCATGAAACCATGGTCTCCCTAAGAGTAGAGAGAAGGTGATGGGAATGTCGATCATGGGAAACAGTACTTATGACTTAACCTCCCCCACTTTGACTTCAGTCTCGAAGGTTCCCAACACAGCTCTCTTGCTATCATCATAAGCTCTAAATATGGTGTTGGACTGGCAAAGAGCTTCAGTATTCACCCCCAAGAAAGGCAAGATCTAAGAAGGACAGATGTTCAAGGCCGAACCGTCATCCACCATCACACTCGGCATCACTTTATCCATGACTTCAACCTTTAAGGACAGAGTGCTGTTGTGATTAACCCCTTCAGGTGGGAGGTCTCCTACCCCAAAACTGATCTTTGGGGCTCTGTTAGCCTTTAAATCCACTCCTCTAATCATTGCACACACCTCATCGGGGGACATAGTAGGGTTGGCATCCATCTCCATCAGTTGTTTAACCACCATCTCTTGGTGCCTCTTCGATTCCATAAGTAAGTGCCACACATTGGCACGAGCCGATGTCCTCTTCTACTGGTCCACCACTATATCTTCCCCCTTAGCCACTGGAGGTGATCGGATCGTATCATTCTGCACCGTTGTAGTGTTCCTTCTTGGGGGTGCCGAAGGTGGTGTGTTGGTGGGTTAATAAATCCTACCGCTTCTTGTGATGTGCATCACTGGCCCATCTTTCTCTATCACAGTCCCCCTCTTCGTCTCCACTAGGTAAACAAGCTTCGACTCTTGCACATCCAACTCCTCATATTCTTCCTCTGCTTTAATTTCATCTAAATCGATGGGACCCATCTTATCCCTCACTGCCAAAGTCTGCTCTTCAACCACCTCTGGCTCTTCCTCCCTTTCCACTAACACAGCTCGCATGCTCGGATTCACCTTAATGGTTTGGGCGAACACATAATTAGCTGGCAGACCTGACTACACCATGTTCACCTGACCTCCAAAGGTGGGGAGTGGATTTTTCTGCATGTTCGGCTTCAGAGCCGGCTCTACTATCTTACCATCTGTGACCAGCTGCTTGATGGCTTTAATCAGCTGGGTGCACTCGTTTTTACGGTGACCCATCATCACATGGTAAGAACAAAAATTATCTTTATCTGCCTCAGCTGGAGGCCAGAACGGCCTCAAACTTTGTAACAACCCAGCTTTTCTACACTTGGCGAAGATTCGACTGACTGATTCAGCCCATGGACTAGTGATCCTCTGGGTAGTTGGTCTCCCTTGATTCACAGCAGCCACCTGTGCCTCTTGCACCTCGACAAAGGCTGCTTTCGGCATTGTCTTGGATCTACCCCACTGCAGTAGTCTTAGAGCTACTACCTTTGTACTCCTGGGAGTACCCTTGATTATTCCTATACGAGCCCGAACTTTGTCTGCTCCTCTATTCCTCCTCCTCGTATCGTTTGATATGCTTGGCAAACTCTACTACTTTGTTAAATGAATGGAACCTTTTAAGCTTCATCTTCTCCTTGTACTGGGGTAAGCTACCATCCACCAAAACATGTACGTCCATCCACCGTTTGTAGTAAGTCGGGAAGGACTCATTCGCCTTCTGGCAGATTCTATCTAAGTCTTCAAGGGTCGTCTCAACTTGGGTTTTGTAGGCATATTGCTTCACAAAGGCCTCAAATAAGTCCTCCTAAGTAAAATGGGTGTACAGGGGCATCTTCATGTACCACTTTGCCACAGTACCCCTCAATGTAGTTGGAAACAAGTTCAAAAGATGACCCTTTCTGATCCCTATACTAGTCATCAACCTCACATAACTATCCAAGTGGGCTTCCGACGAGCCTTCCCTGGTGTAGGGAGGAAGATAAGGCATGTGAAAATAGGCCGGAAGTGGCCCCTCTGCATCAGCCATCACTGTGGCAGGATCAGCACACTTGATGGGATTAAAGTGAGTCAACTCCTTCAGCTTCGGTAGCATTGCTTCTATGTCAGAAAATTTCTAATTGAGCCATTTCTCCAGCATCAACTCAATCGAGGCTTCCCTCACCTTCTCAAAAGCCTCATCCTCTTTAGATTGACGGTCAGGTTCTCTGTGATTGGCAATTCTTCCACTTCCACTAGGGGTACTCCCTCTAGTTCCATTCATAGCAGGGACAAACTGTCGTCCTCCATTTCCAACCGAGGTCTGAGCAGATGGAACAGTCTGTATAGGGATAGTGCTTATCACGGCCTGTACTTGTTCCCTAAAAGTATTCTTGAACTCATCTGAGCTGAGAAAACTCCTCATAAAAGCAGCCATATCAAAGGGCGAGTTTCCACTATTTCCATCGGCCATCTCTGCTCTATCTACTTCTTCTAACAAAAATTGACTGTCAACTGGTAGGGTGGGTGGGCAACTGAACTTCAATCTCCTGATCTGAGTCTGACCCTGAACTGATCCCCTCCATGTTGACCGGCTCTGATTGAACTGACTGAATTGGTTAGTGTGAGCGGACGACGTTTTCGACGGAACGTGGACTCCCTTTCGGAAGGGGCGCCTCGATTTCGGGCGGACCCCTCCCTCGTATGGGGTTTTTAGAATGGAAATTCATTTTTAGAAAATTAGATTATTTCGTAAAAGAACCGAGACCTAAGTCTCGATGAATATTGTAGGAGTCGCCACCTGGCTCAGCTGAACTGGGAAATTTATAATGTAGCTCAGCCGGACGAACGGCTGCTGCACTATCCATAGATCTAGGTCCGAACAAGTCCCTTATTTCGTGTCTAATTAAAATAAATATGACCAATGTTCTTGAAGCTATTTCATAATTCTAAAGTCAATTTTATTAAAATAATTCATATAGCTCATATACACATATAATACAAAATAAAAGTAAAACAGTAAATTATTACATGGCTTACAACCCAATCGAACAAAAATAAAAACTCTCATCCTCATTTTTACAATCGCCTAAAATACATGATTTAACTAAAAATACAATCGCCTAGGATACACGGATAAATCTATCAAGTACATTAAAAATAAAAATAAAAAGCTGCAAAACAGAGGGTTAGCACAATATATGGCATGCCACAAATAGGACTCAAATAAGACAGAATTGGGAAAATTAGAATTTGGGGGCATACATTTAGGGGGATAACCGGGTTGGCTTGACTAGCCGATCCGATTAGACCTAGAAAACATTTTAAAACGTCCCTGTATTTTGGTTTTGTGAGAAAATCATTTTTGAAAATGATTTATTTTCCGGTTTAATTAATTTTAGCATGTGAAGTGAGTCGAGTTTCAGGAGAATAGGGTCTCCCTCGTGGTATTGCTCTAAATGCAATTACACTAAAAATTAAATCTAAGGTAGTGAATGGACACAACAAAATTCATTTTGATGATTTTTTAAATTTTTATGGATTTTTAGAAATTCTTAGGCATTATTCTGGAAATTTTGCTCTTGGACGAGCATTACAGTCGTGCGACTGTAAATCAATCCAACTTCAGAATTTTGCCAAAATTATTCAAAATAAAACTTAAAAGTGGAGGAAAATCAAGAACACTTGTACGCCTGTATTTATAGTCGTATGACTGTTCATCAACTCAAGAACAGTCGTACAGCTGTTCTTGATTTCCAGAAATAGAATACGAGAAAATTGAAATAAAATGCACCAAATCACATCCAATCACCCAGAAAGCATGAGAAAAAGAGAGGATGAGGTGTGCTTACTTCTTAGGCGCTAATCCACCGTAGGAATGACCCCTGGCGTCGAACCAATCCATAAATTTGCTCTTTTTCTCCTTTAGTTGAGGTTGAGAAGTTTGGTCCGAAAAATCTCCAAATGCTAGGGATTCGGTTGATTTTAGTCCGAATTTGATTGAATTTAAAGTGTCAGATTATTAACCTACTGATTTCCAATAGATTTTAAACCTAACACTTGAGAATTAAAAGAAAAAGAATAAGAGATGAGCTTGTGGTTTGTGTTTTTCTTTTCCTTGTCTCTTTCTCTCTTTTCTTTCTAAATTCTCTCTCCCTAAAAACCAAAAATCAAAATGTCAAAAAGTCCCTCTTCCTTCTCTCTTTCCCCTTCTTATTGCTGCTTTCTTGCTGCCAATGCTCGAGCATTTAATGCTCTCTTCTTCTTTTTCTTCTTTCTGCCGCAGAGGTATGGGCTTCTGCACCTGCTCTGGCGTTACAGTTGTACGACTATAATTTTTAATTACAGTCACATGACTGTAACGACATTCGCACGACTGTATGTTACAGTCGTGTGACAAGTGCGATTTTTTTTACGGAAAATTTCACCTGCCCCTCGCGTGATCAAATTCAACACCCGGATTTAGGTCTAAAATACCTGGGATGATGAATTTGAGAGTGTGAATCAAAGCGCCGCAAACACAAGAAAGAACCCACTATTGAAATAAGCCGATACCGGGTCTAGGTTACCCAAGGTAAAGCTGGGGAAGAAATAAGCCGATACCGGGTTTAGGTTACCCAAGGTGAAGTTGGTGGAATGCGGATAGGCCAATACCGGGTCTAGGTAACCTGAGGCAAAGGAATGTGGATTACGGATAGGCCGATACCGGGTTTAGGTTACCCGAGGCAAGGATTACTAGGGATCAGGAATGAAGCAAATCTGGACCGACGCTGGGTTTACGTTACCCAAGGTGGATCTGCTGGAGACTTGAAGATGGAGCCGATCTGGGCCGATATCAGGTTTGCATTACTCGAGGCGGATCTGCTAGAGATATGGAGTGAAGCCAATCTGGACCGATGCAAGGTTTATGTTACCCGAGGTGGACCTATTGAAGAACTGGAGATGAAGCCGATCTGGGCCGACACCGAGTTTATATTACCCGAGGTGGATCTGCGGGAGAACTTAGGATGAAGCCGATCTGGGCCGATACTGGGTTTAATTACCCGAGCCGGATTTGCTGGAGAACTTGAGATGAAGCTGATATGGGCCGATACCGGGTTTATATTACCCGAGGTGGATCTGCTTGAGAACTTGAGATGAAGCCGATCTGGGCCGATACTGGGTTTATATTACCCGAGGCAGATCTACTGGAGAACTTGAGATGAAGCCGATCTGGGCCAATACCAGGTTTATATTACCCTAGGCGGATCTGCTGGGGAACTTGAAATGAAGCCGATCTGGGCTGATACCGGGGTTATATTACCCGTGGCGAATCTACTGGAGATGTGAAGCTGTGGATGATGAGTTACTGCATTTGAAATGGCAAGTCTTCATTCCTTGATCGATAGATTTTGAACAAAAATTTTTGCCCCTTCGATCAAGAATGAAGACTAGCTGGGGATGAATGATTTGTGTATGCTATGTATGCATGTATAATGATGTATATACGTATGGATGTACTTCACACTATTTGATGTTCCCTCTTTCAGCTGGGGAGAGGTATGTTTTGCCCCTGGCTGGTGGAAGGCATTCTTTGTGTAAGGCTTCCCCTTGTTGAAGATATATGTGAGGACTACTGGGGAAATAAGATAATTGCTGGGAATGCATAACGATGCTGGGAAAAGGATCATAGTATCCTTTGTAAACATTCCACTGGGGAGTGATGTAGAGAATCCTGCTGGGGAGATGATGGGAAGACTTGGCTTCTCGCCCCTGTAATTAGTGAATCTGGAAGTGCTCTAAATTTTTCCTGGGTTGCCCAATGCGGGTTTTTAGCCTAGCAAGCTGCTCTAATTTTTGCCTGAGGTGCCTTTTGGTTTTCACCCCAGCAAGCTGCTCTAATTTTTGCCTGGGGCACCTTTTTGGTTTTCACCCCAGCGAGCTTTTTTTTTCGATCGGTTGATTGGAACATCAAGTTCTCAGACAATCACTGTCGCTCGTCGGGAAGCTGAGTTGGATTTGGAGGACGATAAAAGATTTCATATTAGATGTATTTAGTGCATTTTCATCGTTAAACAACATGATATGTTCGACTAGTTAAATGCAAAGTGCTTTCTTTAAGTGGATTTTTAAGCATGATAACTTGGTTTATGCATTTCGTCATAACCATTACAAATATATTTAAACAAACATTTCACTTTATTGAAGAAACCAAAATGAGTACATTTGAAAAGATTAATTCTCCAGATGGTATACATTCCACACAGAGCCAGAATCCGTCATCAATCGTCCCTTTCGGATTTTCTGACTGATCATTTTCTCTCTTGTCGTAATTTTTGCATAGGCCGCTCTTTTCGAGTTTTCAACCCAGCAGACTCCTCTTTTTTTTTACACATGATAAAGATTCAACCAGTCTTGGTTGACAGGGTTTGTGAACTCATTTCCATCCATGTCCATGATGCTGAGACCACCTTTTGATAGCACCTTCTTCACAACATAGGGCCCTTCCTAGTTGGGCCTAAATTTTCCCCTAACATCGACATTTGAAGGCCTTAATTGTTTCAGAACTAAATCCCTGCTTTTAACTGCCACCTGGGGTACTTCACATTCCAGTTATAGGCTCTGGCCATTCTGTGTTGGTACATCTGTAGATGATCTAGTGCTTTTAGTCGCTTTTCATCTAGCGCCGCTAACTGCTCGTATCTGGCTTGAACCCATTCAGTTTCTAGCAACTAAGCCTCCAGGGCAACTCTGAGTGACTTAAGCTCTATTTCCACTGGCAACATCGCTTCCATACCATACACTAAAGCGTAAGGGGTTTCTCCTGTTGGCGTTCGGACACTGTTTCTGTAACCCTAAAGCATATACGGCAGTTTGTCAGCCCAATCTCTGTAGGTGGTTACCATTTTTGATAAGATCTTCTTTATCGCCTTATTAGCTGCTTCTACTACACCGTTAGCTTGGGGTTTGTATGGAGAAGATTTATGATGCTCAATGCCATGTTCAACAAGCAGTCAGCTGTTGCCCCTTAAAACTGCACCCCATTGTCAGTCACTATGTGATGGGGGATTCCACACCAAGTAAAAATATTCTTCTGGATGAAATTGACCATTTGGTTGGCTGTTACATTAGCGAAGGATTCTGCCTCCACCCATTTGGAAAAGTAATCAACTACCACGACTATAAATTTGTGCCTATTAGATGCAGCTGGATGAATTTCCCCAATCATATCTATCCCCCAAGCTGAAAACAGCTAAGGGGTCATCACGTTCTGTAATTCAAGTGGTGGAAGATGACTGATGTCCGCATATAGCTGACACTCGTGACACTTCTTCACTTTTCTTATACAATCTATCTGTATAGTCAACCAGAAGTACCCTTGTCTCATTATCTTCCTAGCCATGGCAAGTCCATTCATATGCGGCCACTGGAACCTACATGTACCTGCTGCATCACTTCTTCTACTTCTTGCTCTGTCAGACACCTCAGAAGAACACCATTTACTATTCTCTTGTATAGCTTATCTTCAAAGATTCTGAACTGACAGGCTAGCTTTCTTAATGACACCTTATCAACACTAGCTCCCTCTGGCTATTTTCCTTCCTTTGCATACTGGTAGATATCGAAGAACCATGGCTTTTCTTCAGCCGTCAACTCCATTACTTCGTGCACTTCAAAGCAAGGTTCTCTAGAAGTTGCTATAACCAGTGGCTGGACATGAGTTTCTTCTAGATTTTCCCACATAGAGGATAGAGTCGCTAGTGCATCAGCCATCTTGTTCTCATCCCTGGGGACGTGTCTGAATTCACATTGGCCAAATAACTCTTTTCTGAACTGTAGTAGCTCTAAGTAAGGCTGTAAAGTTTCTTCTTTTAGCTCCCATTCGCCCTGAGCTTGCCTAATAACCAGAAGTGAATCTCCAACAATCAAGACATCATTTGCCCCTAGTGCCAAGAGAGCTTCCATCCCAAACAGGCATGCTTCATACTCTACCCCGTTATTGGTTATGGGAAAAATTAGTCTCTTTGATAAAGGAATGATTTCACCGTTCAGCGTTGCTATGAGCACCCTGATTCCAGCACCTTTTCTATTTACGGCACCATCAAAGCACATAATCCATCTTTTAACTTCCACCATGCCTAACTGTTCATCTGGGAACTTCAAATTCTGCGTGTAATCTGATTCCAGAGGTTGATTTGCTAGAAATTCTGTGACGGCTCACCCTTTGATGGTTTTCTTAGTGATGTACTCAATGTCGAACTCCGATAAGAGTAATAGCCATCTAGAAAACTTTCCAACTAGCACTGGTGCTTCGTAAAGATACTTTAGTGGATCCACTTTGGCGACAACTTGTATTTTGTAGGACTGAAAGTAGCAGCGCACTTGGTCAGCCAGATCATCGCCACACACGTCTTCTCCACCAGTGTGTATTTGGTTTCGTACTCCAGTAGCTTCTTACTGAGGTAGTAAATAGGGTACTCTTTTCTATCATCTTGTTCCTGCACCAACATTTCCCCTATAGAGGAATCTTCAACTGCTAAAGGATCAAAGGCTTCCCTGGAATTGGTGGGCTCAGGACTGGTGGATTTACTAGACAAGATTTGATTTTCTCAAATGCTAGCTGACATTTGTCATCCCAGACAATCGGCTGGTCTTTCTTCAGTAACCTGAAACCATGCTATGAAACGGCTGACATACTGTAAGGAACCCAGAAATGATTGGACTTCCTTTTCTGTTTTTGGAGCTGGCATGTCTCGGATGGCTTTGATTTTATCTGGGCCCATTTCTATTCCCCTTTGGCTGACTACATGACCCAATAGCTTCCTTGATGTGACTCCGAATACGCACTTCTTGAGGTTAAGTCACAAGTTGTATTCTCCAATGCATGTAAGAAATCTATCTAGGATAACAGGATGTTCCTCCTGGCTTGTTGACTTGACAAGCATATCATCAACATACACTTCAACTTCTTTGTGGATCATATCATGCAACAGAGTCGTAACAGCCCTTTGGTAAGTGGCTCCAGCATTCTTTAACCCGAAGGGCATTACTCTATAGTAGAAAGTACCCCACTCTGTGATGAACGATGTCTTCATCCTGTCGATCACATCCATCAGGATCTGGTTGTACCCTAAAAAGCCATCCATGAAGGAATACATTGCCGCTTTTGCTGCACTATCAACCAGAACATCAATATGAGGCAATGGGAAGTTATCCTTTGGGCATGCCTTATTCAGGTCCCGATAGTCAACACATACTCTGACCCTTCCATCCTTCTTGGGTACTAGGATGATGTTAGCTAGCGATTCTGTGTATTCTACCACTTCAAGAAACTTGGCGTCTATTTGCTTAGCCACTTCCTCTTTTACCAGTGTAGCCCATTCTGGTCTCAACCTCCTCAAGTTCTGCTTTACTAGTCTGAACTTGGGGTCGGTTGGAATCTTGTGCACTGCTATCTCTGTGTCTACACCCGACATGTCTTCATATGACCAAGCAAAAGCTTTAACATGTTTTTGTAATATTCTTATTAATTCTCTCTCTACTTCGGGTTTTAGCTCGCGTGAAATGAATACCATTTTGGGATTTTCATCTGTACTTATGTTGATTTCATGCAATGCAGTGTCATGTATGCTAAATATGCTTAATGGTCATTTAAATGCATGCACAGAATTATCAGGATAAACATCACACAAGTAAGCAAACTAAGATTTCATTGCATTAAACTTGTCATAAAGTACATCATTCATATTGAAAATGGAAGAAACAGATAAAACAAAATCATTTTCCACTTCCATCTTCAAAGCATCATCCAAGTCTGCAGCTGCTTCGGCTTCTTTTTCAGCCACCTATGCCTTAGCATTTTCCATGATCTTGTCTATTTCGGCGACCACAGAGTCCAGATTCACCTTGGCCATCAGCTCCTCGCCGAACCCTTCCTTGGATTTCCCAAATGCCTTGCTTAAGGCAGTAGTCAATGCACTTGAAATCACTTCTGTAGCTTCATTACAGACTTTCTCTTCATTTTTCTCTTCGGGCACCTCCACTGCTTTTGCAATCCCTTTAGGCGGCTCACCCTGCAAAACATCAGACTTAGCAGCTGTTTCTTCTACCATCATGGGGGCCATTGGTACCTCCTGGCTTTTCTCAAAGTCAACAACATCAGTAAAAATTTCAAAACCAGGGTATTCAACATTTCCAACCCTTACTGGTTAAGCCTGGCCCTTGTATAGCCCTTCTCGCACTTTCAGGAATGGTTTCATCATAACTTTGCCATTCTTACCCCTTCTCGGGTTTTTCTGATCAGACGTCTCCTCTGTATAGACAAGGCCAAGCTGTTTTGGCTTCCCTGAGTCGATATTAAACTCAGGCACCCCTTGCAGATTGATTCCAACTCCCACGCCCGGGACAAAATTCTGTTTGTATAAGTAGCGGGACAGCCACTCCAGCATATAATTTTCATAAATTACCATGGGAGCATCTATAGCTTCCTCTTCCCCGATCACAGCGACCTGGAACCAAAAGGGATAACACCTTCATTCAGAGCAGCAATCACCGATTGGGCATCTGCCTCAACAGTCACAATCTCACCATCTATCGAGAACTTAATTTTCTGGTGCAAGCTGGTAGGGAAACCACCCAAAGGGTGGAACCATGGTCTTCCTAATAGTAGGGAGAAGGTGATCGGGATATCTATCACCGTGAAAACGACCATTGACTTGATTGGCCCAACCTCTACTTCAGTTTCAAAAGTCCCTATCACTGCTCTCTTGGAGTCATCATATGCTCGGATTACTGTTGAGGATTTCTTCAGCACATCTTCATTCAGACCCAGAAATGGCAGCATTTTCAGTGGACATATATTCAGCGCCAAGCCATCATCCACCATAACACATGGCATCACCTTATCCATTACATAGGCCCTAATGTAAAGGGCCTTGTTGTGAGCCTTTCCTTTATCAGGCAGATCTTTCTCAGAAAAGATAATGTTAGGAGTCCTAGAATGGACCTTGTCTAGCAGACAGCACATGGCCTCTGGAGATGCAATAAGAGAGACTTCAATCTCTGACAGTTTCTTCAATAAAGTAGCTCTATTCTCCTTAGATGTCAGAAGCAAATGCCATAAGCTAGCTTATGCAGGAGTTTTCTTTAACTGGGAAATAACCAAGTCTCTTTCTCTACCCCCTCCGGTGCTGATGTACTACTCGATCCAGTCATTGGGGCTTTGTCCTTTACTTGATCCGCCGGCTGGTACACCCTACCACTTCGGGTCACATGCTGTACCTCCTGAACCTTCAGTTTCTCAATGGCTGGGAGCTTAACTTTCTCTTCTCCGCTAAAATCTTCATACTCGTCCTCTGAATCAAGATCATTCAAGCTTACTGGCTTAATTTCCTTATGCTTTGCCCTCTTCTCGCATTCTAACTCTACTTCAGCCTCTCCTATTGCTATAGCCTGAATTGCAGGATTTGCTTAAGGATCTGGGCAAAGATGAAATTAGTCGACAGTCCTGAATGTGCCATGTTGACTCGCTTCTCAAATGTTGGTAGGGGGTTGGTCTTCGTGCTGGGCTTAGCTGGCTCTTGCAACTTCCCTTCGTCAATGAGCTTTTGAATGGCATCCCTCAGCTTGTAACAATTATTAGTTCTGTGGCCAGCAACAATATGATACATGCAGAAGTTATCTTTATCTGCCTTAGAAGGTTTTTCAAAGGGCCTTAAGGACTATAGCAACCCACCATTTATGTACTTAGCAAATATCTTTACCAATGGAAGAGTCCAAGGCAATATGCCCTGACCTCCTGGATTCCTACTCTGATAACCTTGTTGCTGGGTCACTGTAGCAACTTCAACCTACTTTACTTCTGAAGTCTGCCCTCCTTTTCCACCAGAACTTGAGCTAGAACCGCCACCAGACCCAGTTGTAGTCGTTGATCTATACCCAGAACTGTAACCTGAACTTCTTCCACCCTTATGGCTTGGTGCCTTCTCTTCTTCGTCCCGCTCGATTTTCATCGCCATACTGTAGACTTCACTAAGCTCATTGAACGGATGAAATTTCATATTGTTTTTGAAGATGTCCTTACTGCCATCAATTAGCTTCTGTATCAGCTCATCTTCATCTGGGTGGTTCTTCAGAAGGATCATGTTAGTCATCCACTACTAGTAATACTCATCGAAAGGCTCATTGGGCTTCTGCTTGATCCGCTCCAAATCATACAGCTTCACTTAAATCTTAGTGTTGAAGCTATAATATTTAATAAAGGCTGCTAACAGAACCTCCCAATCTGACTGCTCCTCCTCTGATAACGAGTTATACCACCCCAATGCTCCTCCCTCCAAGGTAGTCAGGAAGAGATTAACCACTTGTTGCTTAGTGGCACCCACCGTCAGCATGACCCGAGTGTAGAGATTTACATGGGTCTCTAGTGAACCCATTCCCTTGTAAGAAGGCACCCTTGGCATTTGGAATCCGATGGGAAAAGCCTCCATGCCCCTACTGATCATGGCATCAATGTCAACTCCCTTCTTAGACTCTGCATTGACACTGGCCCCTTTCTTTAACTAAGCCACCGCCTCCTCCAACTCAAAGCATTTTGTCTTCATCTTTCACTCCATGGCTGCCTCTATCTCTTGCAGCTTTTCCAGACTAGCCGAGGTATCACCACCCTGGTGGGATGATTCAGCCTCCTTCTCTTTTCCCGTTCCACTGCCACCAACTTCTCCGGCTTCTCTTACTACCGCTCGCATCTCCTCTTTTAGCATGTCATAGAAATCCTATGATCTTAGGAAAGCTTTCAAAGCATCAGCAAGGCTTGATGAAGGATTAGCCATTTCCACTTCTTCCCTAGATTCAAAATTGCTCTCTCTTTCAACTGCTCTTTGTTCCCTAACTACCCTCGAAGCCTGAGATCTCATCCAAGGTCGCCCCAGTTTATTCTGCTCGGGATCATATGGGAAATGGTTAGGGTCATGAATGAATGGCATGATGACATGAAGAGTAATGCATTGAAAGTTCTTGTAATGAATGAATGGAGTGAGGTTATGAGTGAAATGATGATATGAATGGTTTTCCTTTTTCTTCTTTTTTTTTCTTTTTCTTCTTCTTGGGAAATTTCCAGAACACCCAATGCTATGCAAAAATGTCACGTGTGAACCGCCACATGGACAGAGGTTCAGCGCTTTTGGAGCACCTAGTGAACTTGTGAAATGGTCACGTGTGTACCGACACATGGACAAAGTTTCAACGCTTTGTAGGTCTATGGTATGACATTAAATGGTCACATGGGCCTGGCCCATAGACAGAGTTCTGATGCTTTTGAGCATATGATATGAAATGGTGTTATAAAAAAGTCACGCGTAATAGGGACACGGACAGAAACTCGGCATTCGGGAAACACCTTTTATGATTTGGTAATGAAATGCCCCTACATGCGTACTAACCCGGCACTCAGGGAGCACCTTGAATAATGTAATAATGTCATGAAATGATCTGATGTGAACCATGATGTTATATGATGTTTATGGTGAATGAGCATGGAGTCATGAAATGCATCGTGTAGCTTGTTACACGAAAATGGGCTTAAGACCATTAGGGTTTCTATTGAATGAAATGATTTGGTGAAATGGCCGAGTGCAATCTAGTACACTAGCAGAACACGGGTAATCTTGGGATACCCGATATGTTATGAAATGAAATGATCATGGTGGGCGTCCTTTGGATTGTCCTTAATTTAATTTAAATTTAAATGATATGTCGTGAATGCTTATGACACACAAAATGCAAATGGCTACACAAAGATATGGGTTAGGATGCATGACATACATAATGATGTTGTGTATGCTATGTGGAAAAAATATACTAATCACACAAATAGAATGTCATGGCTCAAAAAGAAATGGTTAGTATGAATGGCAAACGGATGATTTAATGTTTTTACATGCGAAAATAAAATGCAAGTGGCTACATAAAAATGTGGGTTAATTATCACACAAATGTTTTGTGTATGGTTTGTCATATGCATGGGAAATGTTAATTATGGTATGTCATGACATGTCGGGAACGTGTAACACGTAGCACACGAAGCGAATTCTTCCAACCTTATTCCTCCAAACGTGGTCAATTTTTGGCAAAAAACTAACCGAGTCCTAGGAAGGGTTCTCTTTGATCACCAACCGGGGATGATGAAGGCACGATTTATATTATTCACACGATTATTTTGGTATCCTAAGGGAATCCAACTAAGGATGCCTATATGAGTTCAGTCCAAGTCAGGATAACATCAAGGCTCCCATAGCAAAATATACTCCTCACTTCTCCCCACTCAAGGGTCCGAACGAAAGGGTTCGTACGAGGCTATGAGTGGTGTTTCGTATCAGTGCCCCTAAGACCAAGAGGAACTTAGGCGACACTTCAACAATTCACCGGGCTAAAACGGGTTACTTAACCTAATGCAACCATGTCTAACTAAAAATGCAAAATAAAAAACCAATCAAGAATCATCCACCCTATTTTAATTAGATACTTTTCAGGACTTGTCAAATTCTTTTAAGTTTTTAAGAAAATTTTTTGTAAGAAATCCCCAGCAGAATAGTCATTGTGAGCGGACGACGTTTTCGACGGAACGCGAACTCCCTTTAGGAAGGGGCGCCTCGATTTCGGGCGGACCCCTCCCTCGTGTGGGGTTTTTAGAATGGAAATTTTTTTTTAGAAAATTAGACTATTTCATAAAAGAACCGAGACCTAAGTCTCGATGAATATTGTAGGAGTCGCCACCCGGCTCAACTCAACCGGGAAATTTATAATGTAGCTGAACCGGATGAATGGCCGCTACACTATCCAGAGATCTAGGTCCGGACAAGTCCCTTATTTCGTGTATAATTAAAATAAATATGGCCAATGTTCTTGAAGGTATTTCATAATTCTAAAGTCAATTTTATTAAAATAATTCATACAGCGCACATACACATATAATACAAAATAAAAGTAAAGCAGTAAATTATTACATGGCTTACAACCCAATCGAACAAAAATAAAAACTCTCATCCTCACTTTTACAATCGCCTAAAATACACGATTTAACTAAAAATACAATCGCCTAGGATGCACGGATAAATCTATCAAATACATTAAAAATAAAAATAAAAAGCTGCAAAACATAGGGTTAGCATAATATACGGCATGCCACAAATAGGATAGAATTAGGAAAATTAGAATTTGGGGGCATGCATTTAGGGGGACAACCTGGTTGGGTCGGCTAGCCGGCCCAATTAGACCTGGAAAACATTTTAAAACGTCCCTGTATCTTGTTTTATAAGAAAATCATTTTTGAAAACGATTTATTTTCTGGTTTCATTAATTTTAGCATGTGAGGTGGGTCGGTTTTTGGGAGAATCGGCTCTCCATCGTGGTATTGCTCTAAATGCAATTACACTAAAAATTAAATCTAAGGTAGTAAATGCACACAACAAAATTCATTTTGGTGATTTTCTGATTTTCTAAATTTTTATGGATTTTTAGAAATTTTTGGGGATTATTCTGGAAATTCTGCTCTTGGACAAGCATTACAGTCGTGCGACTGTAAATCAATCCAACTTCAGAATTTCGACAAAATTATCCAAATTAAAACTTAAATTTGTAGGAATGACCCCTGACGTCACACCAATCCACTTAAATTTGCTCTTTTTCTCCTTTAGTTGAGGTTGAGAAGTTTGGTCTGAAAAATCTCCAAATGTTAGGGATTCTGATGATTTTAGTCCTAATTGGATTGAATTTAAAGTGTCAGATTATTAACCTACTGATTTCTAATAGATTTGAAACCTAACACTTGAGAATTAAAAGAAAAAGAAGAGGAAAAGAGCTTGTGGTTTGTGTTTTTCTTTTCCTTGTCTTTTTCTCTCTTTTCTTTCTAAATTCTCTCTCCCTAAAAACCAGAAATCAAAATGTCAAGAAGTCCCTCTTCCTTCTCTCTTTCCCCTTCTTATTGCTGCTTTCTTGCTGCCAATGCCCGAGCATTTAATGCTCTCTTCATCTTTTTCTTCTTTCTGCCACAGAGGTATGGGCTTCTACACCTGCTCTGGCATTACAGTTGTACGATTGCAATTTTTAATCGTTACAATCGCACGACTGTATGTTATAGTCATGTGACACGTGTGATTTTTTTTTTACGAAAAATTCTAGTGTTTACAGTTGGTTTAGCACTGAATCAACGCGAACTAACTGTTTCGAGGTGCGATTCCAAACTGCACATTCAACATAAGGTTAGAAGCTCGGATGGATGTCATGTACCTAAACTCGAAACACTAAATGGTGTGTATGGTGTGTTTATGTTCATGATCGAATGATGCTTTATGGATGTGGATGGTGATAAAAACAACTTTTGTATTTTCTTTTGTTTTGTTTTGGATGTTCCAAGCATACCCCATGTCATGCAAAAGACAATGCAAAAATGTCACGTGTGGGCCGACACACGGACAGAAATTCGGCGCCTTCGGGGCACATAACAGATGTCTTGAAATAGTCACATGCATACCGACACACAGACAGTGGTTCGACGCTTTGTAGGTCGATGAAATGGTATGCAATGGTCATATAGGAGCTGTTCCATAGACAGAGGTTCGACGCTTTTATGGCATCTTAGATGAAGTGATGTCACAAACAAGTCGCGTGTAACTCGAGACACGGATAGCATTTCTGCATTCATGGAACATCTTGCATGATTTAGGCATGTTATGAAATGCCCTAGTACAAGTTCTAATCCGGCACTCGTGGAGTACCTTGAATGAATTTTCAATGTTATGAAACAATCCGATGTGGATTGTGACACACAAATGAGACTTTAGTGTCGCCATGACACCATGATGAATGGACATGATGTCATGTAATGGTATTGCATGGTCTGCCATACAAACATGAGCCTAAGACTGTTGTGGTCCCCTAATGGTGCAATGATGTAATGAAATGGCCAAGTGCAATCCGGTGCACAGGCGAACATGGGTAATCTTAGGGACTCCCGATATGTCATGAGATGAAATGTCGTAAGGGGCATACTTAGAATATTCTTCATTTTAGATGGGATGAGATGATATGAATGCCCATGTCATACAGAATGCAAATGGCTGCACAAAAACGTGATTAGGATGCATGACACACGAGATGATCTCATGTAGGATTTATGAAATGCAAGCACGTAAGATGCATATGACACACGAGTAAGATGTTACGGCTGCAAGAAAACGTGGTTAGTATAATACCACACATATGATGATGCTTGCGTATGGCTGCATAAAGATGTGGTTAGAAAATGGCACACGGATGATGCGTGTTTGATGTTGCATGTGAAGGTCAAAAATGAAACCACCATAGAACAAACGTTAGCACACGCAACAATATGCTTACCCTTCCAACCTTATTCCTCCATTCTATTGGTCTCACATTCTTCCTAGGTGTTGGGTCTCTTTGGTATCAATTGAGGATACCAAAGGCGCACTCTTAACATTCATTTTCAAATATATGTTTCCGTAACCCTAAGGGGAAGTTGCTAGGCCATTACATGAGGGTATGAGTCAAACCAAGGGTCGTACAGGTTCCCATACCGAAAATATACTCCTCACTTCTCCCCACTCAAGGGTCCAAACGAAGGGGTTCGTACGAGGCTATGAGTGGTTTACCCCCTCGGGTGCCTCCAATCCTAGCGGAAGAGGTAGGTCACCTTTGGAAGTAAACCAGGCTTAATCATATGTTGTCGGATTATGAATTAAACTTCAAGTGAGGATGTACTTCAGTTGTTGCCTAAGTTCCTTAACTTTTTATGAAAAACCTTTTAAAGAAACCGTTAGCCCCTAGCGGAGTTGCCACTGTGAGTGGATGATGTTTTTACGGAACGCGCAGTGAAGCGGGAACCAGGGATTTTCTTTTTGAAGTGTGATGATGTGGTTTTGAAAATGGGTTTTTTAATCTTCTTTAAGAAAAATCCTTTCATTTTATTGGAAAAACCCTTTTATAGAAAACTTAATTGTAAGTGTGAATTTTGGAAAATAGGTTTTTAGAAAATCCCAATTTGAACTTAAAGATCTCGAAACTTAAATTTTGAAATTAGATACAGAGTCGCCACCCAGATCAGCTCATCCGGGAAATTCCGGTACAGCTCCCTACCAAGTTTAGACGCGGTACCTAATTTAGAGATTCAGGGTTCGGGCAACAAATCTACTAATCCTCATTTGTTTTCAAGTATTATTTCATAACATAATATAACATCCACTTAATTCTACTCATTTTATCTTCTTTTATTTTTAATAAATGCTCATACACATGACATAAATATAAATCCAAAATAAAGTGTAGAAAAGCAAAAGTGTGGAAAAAAATAAAGTAGACGCCAAATTATACAACCCATAAAAAGAAAAAGCTCTCATCTCACCATTACAGTCGCCTAGATACACGAAAATCTAAAAAGTACAATCGCCTAGAATACACGATTTGGTCTATAAAATACATCCAAAAATAAAATGAAGAAAAATAAAAGCTGCATCCAAATATAGTTAGCACAAGTAAATAAAACACACCAAGGACTCATACAAGACAGAATAGGGGCATTCTAGGAAACGGAGTCATGCATAGAGGGATAATCGAGAAGTCCGGGCGACTACTCGATTAGACCTGGAAAACATTTTATTGAAACGCCCTACAGATTTTATGGATAAAAAACCAATTTTGCTCGTTTTACATGCATTTTCCAACTTTTAGAGGGTCGGATATCCCGAGACCCGGGGGTCCCGTTCGTGAGTGGGCCTAAATTGAACATCCATCTGTGGTCTGAAAATGTAAACACGCCAAAAATCTGTTTTAAATGAGAATAAGAGGCAAAATTACAAGTTAAAGACCCAGAAGGGCAGAACTGTAATTCTACTTCTTAGACTACAGCCGTAGCTGTAGGTTACAGCCGTGCGGCTGTAACACCTACAGCCGTGCGGCTTTAATGCTCTAGAATGTATTTCGGCTTTCTTTTCTCGTTTTTGTAAATCGTTTTACAAATTTAGCGGTTTCGGGTAATCTGGGATTTCTAGGAACACACAAATTTCAACAAAACAGATCCGAAATGAATCAAAACGAGTCCGGAAATCCCTAAAAACTCGAAATCGACAAACGTTATCACTACATCCATCAATTATAAATCCGAAAACCAAAAATCAAACATATATGGATGTAATTGGACCGAAAATATTCATGAAAAACACATTTGATTTGAAAACGGAAGCGTTATCGGTCGATTTGGGGCATTCGGAGCGTCTACCTCTGAAGATTACAGCCATGCCCCTATAGGTTACAGCCGCACGATTGTAGGTTACAGCTGAGCGGTTGTAATCATAGGTGGGGCAGCTGTACTCGAAACCACTCCTAAAATCACAAAAAATTCAAAAACACCAACAAACAGCAACCAGAACGAATTAAAAACGGATTTTTAAGGCCTCTCAAAATATACCATGTCTGTGTTCCAGCGTTTTGGACCACCAGGGATGGATTCGGATGCCGAGAACACCTTGCAATCACGAACAACCCAAAAGCTTGTGCGATTTCTGAAGCCTGAACGGAACCCCGAATGAAGATTGAATGAGTGATTACTGTCTAGAAACACCCTAGAGAACTAGTTCTCTCAAAATTATGATTGTTTCTACATTTTTTATTAAGGTTTTTTTATTATTTTTGGATTAAAACACTTAATTTCAATCTTTTTCTTTCAAGAACTCTAAGTGTGGCTGTGTTTTCTTTCAATTCTCTCTATTTTGTATGTTCTGTGTCTCTGTTGTGAACCCTAATCCCATTATTATGGTTTTATATCTTCCATTTAGGTTAAGAAATCCAAATTAAAGGCTGATTGGTGTCAAAAAAGGAAATCTAGTGATTACAGCCGTGCGGCTGTAGGGCACTACAGCCAAGTGGCTGTAGTGACCAGATTAGCCTATTTTTTATTTTTTCCCCTTTTATCTTCGGTTCTTTCAAACGCTCACTCAACCTTCATCGGGATTCCATACGAAGACTTGTCACACACATTCGGGTCACCCGAGACATTTCCGACGTTATCCCGGTTGCTCCGCATCAGCTTCACGTTTATCAGGGGAAAAAGGTAATAATGGCTTTCATCACCGAGGTCAGGAAAAGCCCGTGCTCACAATACTATAATGAAATCTGGTCTGAGGACAAAAGAGACCTACTAAAGAAAGACCTATGATGCAACAATCATATGGCTTTCTTGTGCGGATCGATCCAGTCCCATGTCAACGATATGTACCTATATTCATGACTGACTATAAAAGTACTATGGCTAGTTCAAAACTGCCATACAGTCATTGAATATACGAGTCTATGTTTCTATTCATTCCCACGATTAGAACAGACCTGGGATAGGTTTTATGATTATCAATCAATGGATACTCTACTCATATTATAGCACAAGATATAAATGAAATAGATTAATTACCTTTATTAATGTGACACAAATAATGTATTCATACAATGAGTCTTAATGTATAATACACAATACAAGAATCCAATGCCCTAAGAACTAGGACACACCAACAATCTCCCACTTGAACTAGTCCCAATTGGGCATTGCCCTAATTCCTATAGATCTAGTATAAACGTCATGTTGTGTCTATAGTAGCACCTTGGTTAATGGATCAACAACATTATTCTTGGTGTCAACCATCTGTAATGACATGTAACGTCTGCTCACGATCTCCCGAATGAGGTGAAACTTTTTGAACACTTGTTTGGATCTCTTGTGTGACCAGGGCTCTTTAGCTTATGTGATGGCCCCGTTATTGTCACAAAAAACATCAACTGGGTTTAGGATAGTGGGTACTGCTCCCAACTCAGTTATGAACTTTTTGATCCAAATGGCTCCCTTGGCAACTTCGCATGTAGCTATGTACTCAGCTTCTGTCGTAGAGTCAGCAATGGTGGCTTGCTTTAAGGACCTCCAACTAATGGCACTGCCATTTAGGAGAAAAACATAACTAGACTATGACTAGTTCTTATCCTCATCGGTCTCAAAGCTTGCATCAGTGTAACCTAACACTACCAGCTCATCTTGACCTCCAGACACTAAGAAAGCATCCTTAGTATGGTTAAGGTACTTCAGGATTACCTTGATAGCCTTCTAGTGTTACTTCCCTATTGGCTAGTCATACTTAGTGAAAACGCAACATCAGGCCTTGTACATAACATGGAGTACATGAGATATCCTATAGCATATCCATAAGGGATCTTTTCCATTTTCTCCCAGTCCTTCTTTGTTTTAGGACCGTCTTTCTTACTCAGCTTCAACCTATGGTGCATAGCCAAGAATCCTTTCTTTACCTTGTCCATGCTGAATCTTTTCAGAACCTTGTCAATGTACGTGGCCTGACTTAGGCCTAGAAGCCGACTGGATCTATCTCTATAGATCCTGATCCCTAAGATCATTTTAACTTCGCCTAAGTCCTTCATTATGAAGCACTTACTCAACCACTAGTTAACCCCTTGCAGTATTGGTATGTCACCTCCAATGATAAGGATGTCATCAACATACAGCACTAGGAAGGTGGAAATGCTCCTACTAAGTGTTGGGATTTTTCACCAGAAATCACCCGATAAATGCGGAAGAGCGCGATGATTTCCTCAAATCCATGCCCAAGAGCAATTGAAATGGAAATTGTAAAACAAAAAAATATAATAGAAAGAGATAATTCTCTTACCCGGAATATCTCTTTTAGAGATGGATGAAGACTGCAGGAATCAACGCACAGTCCCTCCTCGTTCTCGTACACGAACGCCTAACGAACACGACCCGTGCTAGCTTTGGATAACACGAACAATGGAGAGGAGGCTAGGTTGAAATTTCGGCTATGTGTCTTGTGTAAACCTTGGCCGAAATTTTCCTAGGTTAAAAACCTAAGTTGGCTGAATTCCCCTAAGGGAATTGAGGCCTAGCTTGGCTCCTTCATTTTGTGTGGACTTCCTTCTTTTGATTCAGGCCCAATCTTATTTTAGTTATTCTGGTTTAAATTAATTTCAAGCCCAATTTTAATATACCCATGTATTTAATATATTACACCAAGTCATATATTATTTACATTTAAATTAAAATTAGTTTGACCAATTAATTTAATCTATCAAATTAAAATTAGATCTTCACAAAATCAAATCATACGTAAACCTATACATATGAATATTTCCACCTAGGAAATAATCTCATAATTAATCCAATTAATTATGAAGAGCCAATTGAATATATTAATTTTATTATTAGGATCAATGCAATTGATCTTTATAATATGATTAATATATATACCTCTCTCTCCAGAGTGTATACTCCAAGCATACATGTGATTCCTTAAGTCGGTGTTCAGTCGCTCAACGTGTACGATCCCGTGGGCCCATCTTTATGTTGGCAGTAGGCCTTTAGGCCATAGACTGCATTTGGGCTGTAGCAAGCCACTGCAGCCGCCAATTAAGATGGAGATGGCAGTCTAACTGTTATCATAACCCTATAGTTTAAACTTGTACATCCCATGTCATTGATATCGGTGTCCAACACAGAGGCATGGATTGATCACCCTCTTTTGTGTCGGACATTAACTTGATCCCGAATGCACTAAAGCTCATAAACAAGTTCCCACTTGTTTAGGTGTGGCCACACTATTATCAATCACATTCATCAAGAGGCCGGTGATATCTTCCCAGTGGACTACTAGGTGACAAATTCCTTCTGCATATCCATTGCATTACCATGCTAAGTGACATACCCGAAAGTACCCATACTTGGCACCCTATTACAGGCCCTTTAGGCGTATCCCTAAGCATGTGACCTCACATGTAACACCAACATATGGTCAGGTTAAAGGATCCATTCAAGTACTACACGAGAATCACTTGTGATACTATACCATATGGATTTCTCGTTTAGTGGATCTATCCAGTACCATGCCCCTTATGCATGTACACATTAACTTGGTTGACATTCCATGTCCAATGACCGGTAAGACACCGCCATACAACCAGGTTAATGATAGTCTCTTGTTTCATTCATTCCCATGACTGGAACAAACTATGGATCTATTTATGGTCATATCGTTTACCCTATCCATGGTCTTACTGCCAAGTGCATGACACTGGTCATCATGGATATGGATATGTCTATTGGATAGTTCATTTAATATATTGCACAAGATAAATATAATAAATGAATTAATGCCTTTATTAATAACACAAATAAGTATAATACATGAATCCAATTAATGTATGATACAAATACAAGGACCAATGCCTCGGGGACTAGGGCATATCCAACACTAACCATCTTATACACACAGCGCTCATCAGAATTCTGTGTGAAGCCATATTTTTTAATGGCCTTATTGAATCTCTAATTCCAAGACCTAGATGCCTGCTTCAATCCATAAATGGATCTTCGAAGCTTCAATGCCCGGTTAGGATGCTTCAGATCAATAAAACCCTCAGGTTGTGCCATGTACACATCCTCAAGTAGATTTCCATTAAGGAAAGCAGACTTGACATCCATCTCCATATCTTATAATCATACCATGCAGCTATGGCTAGTAGTATCTTAATGGATTTGAGCATAACCACTGGTGAAAAAGTTTCATTATAGTCAATTCCTTGAACTTGCCTGAATCCTTTTGCCACCAATCGCCCCTTGAAGGTGTTGTCAGCTTTTAACTTGAAATATCACTTGCAACCTATTGCCTTAGCACCTGGAGGTGGATCCACCAAGTTCCATATTTGGTTATCATGCATAGATTGTATCTCAGCCTCCATGGCTTTGCACCATTAACCTGAGTGTGGGCTTCCAATAGCTTCTTGTTAGGTCTTGGGCTCCTCTGGTCAATGATCATAAGGTCCCTATCATCAGTCACGATAAAGCCATACCTCTATGGCTGATTACGTGTACCAGACCTTCTAAGGTCCTGTGTAACCGATTTTGGTTCCTCAATTTCTAAAGTAGTCAGATCGGTTTCCGAAGCATCCTCAGCAGTAGCTTCAGGAGTTTGTGAGTCTCGAACTTCTAAAACTTCAACATCGCTCCCATTGTCTCTCTTGGAAAGGAATTCCTTCTCCAAGAAGACTACATTCATGGCTATGAAAACTTTGTTTTCTACTGTAGAAGTAATCACCCTTACTTTCCTTAAGGTAACCCATAAACTGGCACTTGATAGATTTGGACTCAAGTTTACCACTTGTCAATCTCTTGACATATGCATCACAGTCCCAAATCTTCAAAAAGGAAACATTGGGCTTTCGGCCCTTCCATAGTTCATATGGCGTCCCTTAACTACCTTGCTTGGTGTATTATTAAGTATGTAAGCACCTGTCTCTAAAGCATATCCCCAAAAGGAGACAGGGAATGTAGCATGACTCATTATCGAGCGGACCATGTCTAACAAGGTCCTATTCCTTCTTTTTGACACTCCATTACACTGGGGTATACCAGGAGGAGTGAGTTGGGATACAATCCCACACTCTCTCAAAAACGAGTCAAACTCTTGGCTTAAATATTCACCCTCTCGGTCAGACCGAAGTGCTTTTATTTTCTTGCAAAGTTGGGTTTGTACTTCATTCTTAAAGTCCTTGAACCTTTGAAGAGTCTCAGATGTTGGGATTCGTCATTGGAAAAATAACGTGGCACAGCGGAAAATACACCGTTTAAAATTTCCTAGAATCCACCTATCATGTCCAATTACCATTGATTAGAATAAAATCAAATAAGAATCAAGAGAGATTAACTCACCGGATTCGTCTCCTCTAGAGACTGCTGCAGAATCGTTTCTTGAAACTGCGATCTCCAAAGTCCAGTGCACGACCAACTATTGAGCGGGAACCGGTGCTAGCCGAAGACGCGAAGGAATGGAGGTTTAATGCTGGGATTTTCGGCTGTTTTGGGGCTGCTATTGGTGGCTGAAATTTCCAGCAATTAATTAGAGTTGAATTAGGTTTTTATTCCTTAAGTGTGCCCTTTTATAGACACCTTGTCTAATTGGGTTCTAATTAGGTTAATTAAACCCAAGCCCACTAGGATTATAATTACATAAATAAACTTTAATTAAAAAGTATATACTATGTAATTTAATTCCATTTGGCTAAATTTAATTACCCATAAATAAAATTAAATCACACTTAAGTTAATACAATACATGTATTTAATTTTCCTACTTAGGAAAATTATTTAATTAATCGTTTACTTTATGTAATTCAATTAATTGATAAATTAATTAATTACATTATGTAAACTTATTAATTAAATTAAATTCAACCCAATGTCAATTAATTACCTTGACACCGAATGTCAACTAATTAATTAACGCATTCCTTCCAATGTACATTACATGTACAATTTCTATAAGTTCCAGCTCAGTTGATCTATGTGCACGATCCTATGGGTCTGTCTTTATGTTGGCAGTAGGCCCAAGGCCCACAGACTGTAAGTGGGTTCTAGCAAACCATTACAGCCCCCAATTAAGACAGAGATGCAGCAGTCTTTAGAAGACACTCACCCGGTAGTAATCTCATACTGTCCTTTGCCTAACGATATCGATATGAATAAACAAGAGGCATGGTGTCCGTCATCCTCTTCTGTTGTTTATTATATTTCTTGATCTTGAGTTGACTGATTAATCAAATAAGCAACCAACTTATTTGGGTATGGCCATACACTTATCAGTCCCACTCATCAAGTGGCCAATGATATCATCTCGGTGTTACCCGAGTGGCAATTCCATCACTTCATCATCAATATCAACATGTTCACCGGTTCACCCAATCATACCCATATTTAGCATCCTTTTACAGACCTGTTAGGTGTATGTCAAAGTGAATCGGATTCCATATCGATATTATAATGAAATCTGGTCTGAGGACAAAAGAGACCTACTCAAGAAAGACCTATGACGTGACAACCATGTGGCTTTCTTGTGCGGATCGATCCAGTCCCATGTCAACGACATGTACCTATATTCATGACTGACTATACAAGTACTATGGCTAGTTAAGAACTACCATACAGTCATCGAATATACAAGTCTGTGGTTCTATTCGTTCCCACGATTAGAACAGACCTGGGATAGATTTTATGATTATCAATCAATGGATACTCTACTCATATTATAGCACAAGATATAAATGAAATAGATTAATTGCCTTTATTAATGTGACACAAATAATGTATTTATACAATGAGTCTTAATGTATAATACAAAATACAAGAATCCAATGCCCTAAGAACTAGGGCACACCAACATCAGACTTATGCTTCATCAGATACATGTAACCGTATCTGCTAAAGTCATCCAGAAAGGTGACGAAGTACAGAAAACTGGATCTAGCACTAGTGCTCATTAGGCCATATACATTGGAATGTATCAGCTCCAATAGCTCTGAGGCCCTTTCAGCAATCTTGCTAAAAGGTGCCTTTGTCATCTTTCCTCTCAAACAAGATTCGTATGTGTCATAAGAGTGAATGTCAAATAACCCTAGCACTCCACTAGAGTGAAGCCTAGCTATACGCTTCTCATTTATGTGCCCAAGATGATAGTGCCAGATGTATGTAGGATTAATTTCATTTTATATAATCCTTTTAGTGTTTATGTTATAGATTGACCTTTCACATTTTAGATCAAGGATATATAAGCCATTTTCGAGAAATGTTGTTCCATAAATAATATTGCCACATTGCATAGAAATTCTACTATATCCAATATTAAATACGAAACCAGAAATATCCAACAAAGAAACAGAAATAATATTCATGCGCATCACAGGTGCAAAATAACAATTTCTTAGTTCCAAAACAAGTCCACTAGGCATCTCTAAGAAATAATCTCCGATCTCTAAGGCCTGAACTCGAGCACCATTTCTGACTCGAAGATCTACTTCTCCAGATCCTAGTAATCTCCTATTTCTTAGACCCTGCACATTTGAACAAATGTGAGATCCATATCCACTGTCTAACACCCAAGATGTAGAAATAGCCAGATTAATCTCAACAACATAAATACTTGAAGCAATAGTTTTGCCCTTCAGTTGCTCCCTTACCTTGGACATGAGCTCTTCCAGTGCCCCTTCTCATAACACTCATGGTAGACATCATTAGGAGAAGCATCCCTTGCTTTAGGTTGGGCCACAACCTTTTTGCCCTTAGCCTTGGCCTTAGATTTGGCCTTTCCTATAGCAATGGGTGTATTTCCCTTGTTCACTAGCAATACTTCAGGAGTCTTCTTAAGAGACTATTCAGCAAGCCTGAGCATGCCATGTAGCTCAACAACTGATTTATCCAACCCTTACATATGGTAGTTCAAGATAAACTGGTTGTAAGACTTTGGAAGTGACCTAAGAATAATGTCTACTGCCAAGTCTTGCAGAACTGGTGAGCCAAGATGGGCAAGTGTATCAATATACCCCTTCAACTTTTACACATGAGTGCTAACAGAAGTCCCGACTGCCATTGCAGTGGTGCAAAGTGCCTTAGTTGTCAGGTAACATTCCTGACGAGCTTGATCTTGGAACATCTTTTTAAGCTGATCCATCATCTCATAAGCATGCTCGTCCATGAACTACTTCTAAAGATCAGCATGGTACCCAGCATGAGGCACGAGACATCTCGGTCATCCCTCACATGTCGGTTGTACTGCTCCATCATCGCCGTGGTAACGCCTCGACCTGTGGGAGGGCCAGTTGGTAAAGGAGCATCCAGTACATACTCCTTGGACTCTTGTGTAAGGACTATTTGTAAGTTCCTAGCCTAGTCTAGGAAGTTAATCCCTGAAAGCTTCTCCATCTCCAAGAGTGATCTAAGTGAGAGTGAGTTATTGTTTGTTGCAGCCATTTTAAATTGCAAATGTGTAATGGGATTATCTACATGGAAGAAATCATTGCTTATGTTAGAAATAAAGGACTTTTGCCAATTCAAATTAATAATCCGATTTAATTTGTTCGTTGGTGATGTTAATTGGTTGACTTGATAAAGATCCACAACTTATCAATGACTGGCCGAACTACGGCTCCCTAACCAACCATTGATTCGTTTGGTAGGACAACCTATCCAATCCTTCCATGAAGGACTCTTGGTTTGATGGGCTTATTAACACTTTACCCATTTGTGATTAGGGCTCGCTCTAAGCTAATGCTACTCATGTTGAATCAAACCACCATTCACATGTTAACCATACCAAGTATCCTAACCCTCAACAGCCCACCGAATACTACAATGTACCTAACTACGGCATGGCACACATTGCAGCATCAATGGGAGGAAGAGGTGTGAATATGGGAAGCACTTTTAAACGACTCAATATTTTAATTTCAGGATTAAAATTAAGTGATACGGCTCAGCATCCATATACATGAGTTATCATTTGGTGATCCATACATCCATATCATATGTCGAATGCAATATCATACTTAATTTAAAATAATGAGATCTTATGGGCCTTTAATTACAACCTAATGAAAGATTAGACAACCTATCTAATTCTCCATTGGGCCAGACTACAATTCTTCTTGGGCTCCCACCATGGGCTTGTCCATCTGGGTGTTACTCCATACTTGATGCAATTACAACAATTTTATTCAAAAATAAAAGCTATTCTAAAATTACATCAAAATAAAAAAATGACACGTAGGCCATATTTCCCAAAATCAAATTACAACCGATAATAATTTAAGGCCCATAGAATCAACATCACATTTCAAACAAAGTACCTGTCGTGCACATACATACCAATATGATGCACGATCATGGCATTCCAAATTATAAATATAAATGTTAAGTCGAGTTACTTAGGGTGAAATCACCAATTTCAACAAATGTGACTAAGGCCCATGAAGGTCCAATGGATAACATCCATTGATGCAAAATTAATAATTTTGCTCCCACTAGAATTTGGGTTGTCACAAATTTAAAATTTAGCTCTCCCAATTTTAATCGGTACCACGGTTTATGGGGCCAATTTCACAAAGTCCATATTCAATTTAATATGCAAAACAATTAAATTAAATATGCATGCCAACACAATAAATAATTTAAATACAAATTAATTTAAAATAAAAACATTTTAATTTAATTTGCATTATGGGTCCGGGATAAAAAAAAATACCTGCAAAATCCAAAACCAGACCCGAACCCCGCGCGTGGCAGCCCAACGCAGCAGCTGCTGCATGCTACAGCAGGCAGCAGCCGAATTGTAATTGTGCTACCAAATTGCAACACAAATCCTTTTTTTTAATTTTAATAAAACAAAAATTTCAGCCACAAAAATAGCAAGCATAATCAATTTAATAAACCGGAAATTAAAACTAACAACGGAAAGAATCGACAAAACCAATCAGGAAAAAAATATCAAACCCCGAAAAACCATTCTTGAAACCTATTTTTTATTCAAGAACACAATAAAGAATGAATTCCAATCAATCTAATGGACAAAACCTAGGCTCTGATACCACTTTTGGGATTCGTTATCAGAAAAATAACGTGGCACAGCGGAAATTACCCTGTTAAAATTTCCCTAGAATCCACCTATCGTGTCCAATTACTATTGATTGGTATGAAAACCAATTTGAATCAAGAAAGATTAACTGACCGAATTTATCTTTTCTAGAGACAGCTGCAAAATCATTTTTTGAAACTACGATCTCCGATGTTTGGTGCACGACCAACTATCGAGCGGGAATCGGTGCTAGCCGAAGAAGCAGAAGGAATGGAGAATTAATTGCTGTAAATTTTTTGGCTATTTTTTGGGACTGCAATGGGACTGAATTTCCTGTTGGGATTTTTCACCGGAAATCACCTGATAAATGCAGAAGAGCGCAATGATTTCCTCAAATCCATGCGCAGGAGCAATTGCAAAGGAAATTGTAAAACAAAAAAAATAATAGAAAGAGATAATTCTCTTACCCGGAATATCTCTTTTAGAGATGGATGAAAACTACAGGAATCAACGTAGAGTCCCTCCTCGTTCTCGTACACGAATGCCGAACGAACATGACCCGTGCTAGCGTTGGATAACACGAACAATGGAGAGGAGGCTAGGTTGAAATTTTGGCTATGTGTCTTGTGTAAACCTTGGCTCCTTCATTTTATGTGGGCTTCCTTCTTTTAATTCAGGCCCAATCTTATTTTAATTATTCTGGTTTAAATTAATTTCAAGCCCAATTTTAATATACCCATGTATTTAATATATTACACCAAGTAATATAATATTTACATTTAAATTAAAATTAGTTTGACCAATTAATTTAATCCATCAAATTAAAATTAGATCTTCACAAAATAAAATCATACGTAAACCTATACATATGAATATTTCCACCTAGGAAATAATCTCATAATTAATCCAATTAATTATGAAGAGCCAATTGAATATATTAATTTTATTATTAGGATCAATCCAATTGATCTTTATAATATGATTACTATATATATATACCTCTCTCTCCAGAGTGTATACTCCAAGCATACATGTGATTCCTTAAGTCAGTGTTCAGTCGCTCAATGTGTACGATCCCGTGGGCCCATCTTTATGTTGGCCGCAGGCCTTTGGCCCACAGACAGCAGTTGGGCTCTAGCAAGCCACTGTAGCCCCCAATTAAGATGGAGATGGCAGTCTAACTGTAATCGTAACCCTGTAGTTTAAACATGTATATCTCATGTCATCGATCGGTGTCCAACACAGAGGCATGGATTGATCACCCTCTTTTGTGTTCGGACATTTACTTGATCCCGAATGCACTGAAGCTCACAAACAAGTTCCCACTTGTTTGGGTGTGGCCACACTCTTATCAGTCGCATTCATCAAGAGGCCGGTGATATCTTCCTAGTGGACTACTGAGTGACAAATCCCTTCTGCATATCCATAGCATTACCATGCTAAGTGACATACCTGAAAGTACCCATACTTGGCACCCTATTACAGGCCCTTTAGGCGTACCCCTAAGTATGCGACCTCACATGCAACACCATCATATGGTCAGATCTAAGGAAAATTATTTAATTAATTGTTTACTTTATGTAATTCAATTAATTGATAAATTAATTAATTATATTATGTAAACATATTAATTAAATTAAATCAACCCAATGTTAATTAATTACCTTGATACCAAATGTCAACTGATTAGTTAACGCATTCCTTCCAACGTACATTACATGTACAATATCTATAAGTTCCGGCTCAGTTTATCTATGTGCACGATCCTATGGGTCTGTCTTTATGCTGGCAGTAGGCCTAAGACCCACAGACTGTAAGTGGGTTCTAGCAAACCATTACAGTCCCCAATTAAGATAAAGATGCAGCAGTCTTAAGAAGACACTCACCCGGTAGTAATCTCATAGTGTCCTTGGCCAAAAGATATCGATATGAATAAACAAGAGGCATGGTGTCAGTCATCCTCTTCTACTGTTTACTATGTTTCTTGATCTTGAGTTGGCTGATTAATCAAATAAGCAACCGACTTATTTGGGTATGGGCATACATTTATTAGTCCCACTCATCAAGTGGCCAGTGATATCATCTCGGTGTTACCCGAGTGGCAATTCCATCACTTCATTATCAATATCAATATGTTCACCAGTCCAGCCAATCATACCTATATTTAGCATCCTTTTATAGACCTGTTAGGCATATGTCAAAGTGAACTGGATTCCATATTAATAGAATAATGAAATCTGGTATGAGGACAAAAGAGACCTACTCAAGAAAGACCCATGACACGACAACCATGTGGCTTTCTTGTGCGGATCGATCCAGTCCCATGTAAACGACATGTACCTATATTCATGACTGACTATACAAGTACTATGTTCAGAACTGCCATACAGTCATCGAATATACTAGTTTGTGGTTTTATTCGTTCCCACAATTAGAACAAGCCTGGTATAGGTTTTGTGATTATCAATCAATGGATACTCTACTCATATTATAGCACAAGATATAAATAAAATAGATTAATTGCCTTTATTAATGTGACACAAATAATGTATTCATACAATGAGTCTTAATGTATAATACAAAATACAAGAATCCAATGCCCTAAGAACTAAGGCACACCAACAGATGTTTCAGTTAAACTAATGAAATTTGGTCTGCAGGTTTTTACCTTTTTTATGGTCATGTTTCGGATCTCATCCCGAAGCTTCCTGTAATTCCTCTCAACAATGGACCAACTCTGGGTCCAACGAGTCAGCACTGGGGGGTTCGTATTGGTGCTTAGTAGGGCCTCCAGCCATATAGTAGGAGGACCCAGGAATCCCTACTCGTAGGCCTAAAACTATCAAGATCATGTAATCAGCAAAAAAAAAAAAAAAGGAAGACAAAGAAAGGAAAGAAATCTTACCGAAACAAGAAACCAAGAGCCTGTCAACTCCTTTTGTATAGGCTCTAGTCCATAATAGAGCTGCCCGAGGCCAGCTCTAGCCCAGTTGAGCCTCTCGGCTTTGTCTAAATCCTCGAGACTAGGAAGGAGAGTCAAATTAATCACACTACTGGCCGTAGGGAAGAGGAGGTAAGTGAGTAGGCAGGCTATGAATGCCCAAACGTGCACCTTAGTCTAGGCAGGTGTCAATGGCTCCTCGCACTGATCTCTGTGCGTCCAATACTTCCTCAAACGTGAACACAGCACCTTACCGTCATCTCCAACATAGCCGATAAGGAAATGAACATATTTAGCCTTGAAGGCCCATCTCACAAAATAACAGTTGAATTCGATGGTATCCCTAGCCTATGGGAGTCCCGTCATAGCACAGAAGTCGAATGGGGTGATCGTGCACTCGCCAATGGGAAAATGGAATGTATGGGTAGTGTCAACCAATCTCTCTATCAAGATAGTGAGTGCTGGATGGCTTGTGTACAGAACTGGCATAAGCAAACAGGTAGTGAGCCTCTCCAAGCCAAGGGAGGTAACCCTCTCAGGCACAGGCTGGGGCATTTTTTTCCACCAAGCGTTATAAGGAAATGAACATATTTAGCCCTGAAGGCCCATCTCACTAAATAACAGTTGAATTCGATGGTATCCCTAGTCTATGGGAGTCCCGTCATAGCACAGAAGTCGGATGGGGTGATCGTGCACTCGCCAATGGGAAAATGGAATGTATGGGTAGTGTCAACCCATGTCTCTATCAAGATAGTGAGTGCTGGATGGCTCGTGTGTAGAACTGGCACAAGCAAACAGGTGGTGAGCCTCTCAAAGCCAAGGGAGATAACCCTCTCGGGCATAGGCTGGGGCATTTTTTTCCACTAAGCGTCCGACTCGGTCAAGCGACCACAACCCTAAAACTCTCTCTCTTGCAAGATAAACGACCACACAATGGTTAATTTCTGTCATCACATGTCCCTAACATGTTTCAATAAGTTATTTGTTCACCCATATGCATTACATAGTAGAAAACCGAAAAAACAAAAAATTCCCAAAAACTTTTTTGCCTAGAAATAACATCCGTGCGGATATTATTCAAATCCACACAGTCACACATACATATTTGTATGGATATGGTTAATGATCGCATGGATATGTCGATAGTCATAGGGTTTTGAAACAAGAACCACACGGCTATCGTTCCAAAGAGCATCAAATTGAAAATCATGGGGTTTTTGCCTATTTTTCTCTTAGTTTTCAGTTCCAAAAGTCCAACAAACATCCCTAGCATGCATTGTAATCACCAATTTCCTCAATCATGCACCAAATCGAGGAATCAAAATTCAAAAACCAAACTTTCTATTTCAATGGTGAACTTCAAAATTAATAAGGTTTTGTGCTCTTACTTGATGAACGGAATCATGGTTTGGTAAATCAAGCAATAAGGGGACACAGGCGCCCAATTTCACACCCAAATGGTGCATTTCCAAACCCAAAGCTTCACCGTCCTTCACAGTTAAAATGGGAAGTCCCCTGGGCACGAGCGGATCCTGGATGAGTCCTGGAGCGAGCTTAGGGAGTGCTTTGTTCTGTTTCTTCAACATTTTCATAGTAAAAAGCAAGAAAAGGTAAGAATATAAAGTTTCGAAGAATACATGCAGAGAGAAAACAAAAAAAATGGGTTTAGTGCAAAGTGAGGAGAAAAATTCTCAGCCTCACTATAAAGGGAATAAGATCCACACGGATATAATGAGATAATCGCACAGTTCTTATGTTGGGATTCGTCATTGGAAAATAACGTGGCGCAGCGGAAAATACACCGTTTAAAATTTTCTAGAATCCACCTATCGTGTCCAATTACCATTGATTAGAATAAAACAATTTGAATCAACAGAGTTTAACTCACCAGATTTGTCTCCTCTAGAGACTGCTGCAGAATCGTTTCTTGAAACTGCGATCTCTAAAGTCTGGTGCACGACCAAATATTGAGCGGGAACCGATGCTAGCCGAAGACGCGAAGGAATGGAGGTTTAATGCTGGGATTTTCGGCTGCTTTGGGGCTGCTATTGGTGGCTGAAATTTCCAGCATTTAATTAGAGTTGAATTAGGTTTCTCCTCCTTAAGTGTGCCCTTATATAGACACCTTGTCTAATTGGGTTTTAATTAGGTTAATTAAACCCAAGCCTACTAGGATTATAATTACATAAATAAACTTTAATTAAAAAGTATATACTATGTAATTTAATTCCAATTTGGCTAAATTTAATTAACCCTAAATAAAATTAAATCACACTTAAGTTAATACAATACATGTATTTAATTTTCCTACTTAGGAAAATTATTTAATTAATTGTTTACTTTATGTAATTCAATTAATTGATAAATTAATTAATTACATTATGTAAACTTATTAATTAAATTAAATTCAACCCAATGTCAATTAAATACCTTGACACCGAATGTCAACTAATTAATTAACGCATTCCTTCCAATGTACATTACATGTACAATTTCTATAAGTTCCAGCTTAGTTGATCTATGTGCACGATCCTATGGGTCTGTCTTTATGTTGGCAGTAGGCCCAAGGCCCACAGACTGTAAGTGGGTTCTAGCAAACCATTACAGCCCCCAATTAAGACAGAGATGCAGCAGTCTTTAGAAGACACTCACCCGGTAGTAATCTCATCTTGTCCTTTGCCTAACGATATCGATATGAATAAACAAGAGGCATGGTGTCCGTCATCCTCTTCTATTGTTTATTATATTTCTTGATCTTGAGTTGACTGATTAATCAAATAAGCAACCAACTTATTTGGGTATGGCCATACACTTATCAGTCCCACTCATCAAGTGGCCAATGATATCATCTCGGTGTTACCCTAGTGGCAATTCCATCACTTCATCATCAATATCAACATGTTCACCGGTCCACCCAATCATACCCGTATTTAGCATCCTTTTACAGACCTATTAGGCGTATGTCAAAGTGAACCGGATTTCATACTGATATTATAATTAAATCTGGTCTGACGACAAAAGAGACCTACTCAAGAAAGACCTATGACATGACAACCATGTGGCTTTCTTGTGGGGATCGATCCAGTCCCATGTCAATGACATGTACCTATATTCATGACTGACTATACATGTACTATGACTAGTTAAGAACTACCATACAGTCATCGAATATACAAGTCTGTTGTTCTATTCGTTCCCACGATTAGAACAGACCTGGGATAGGTTTTATGATTATCAATCAATGGATACTCTACTCATATTATAGCACAAGATATAAATGAAATAGATTAATTGCCTTTATTAATGTGACACAAATAATGTATTCATACATGACTCTTAATGTATAATACAAAATACAAGAATCCAATGCCCTAAGAACTAGGGCACACCAACAATCTCCCACTTGCACCAGTTCCAAGTGGGCATTGCCCTAATTCCTATAGATCTAATATGACCATCGTGCTGTGTCTGCAACAGCACTTTGGTCATTGGATCAGCGACATTATTCTTGGTGTCAACCCTCTGCAATGATATCTCACCTATGTTCACGATCTCCTGAATGAGGTGAAACTTTCTGAGTACATGTTTGGATCTCTTGTGTGACCGGGGCACTTCAGCTTGTGCGATGGCCCCGTTGTTGTCACAAAAACATCAACTGGGTCTAGGATAGTGGGCACTACTCCCAACTCAGTTATGACTTTCTTAATCCGAACGGCTTCCTTTGAGCTTCGCACGCAACTTTGTACTCAGCTTCTATTGTAGAGTCAGCAATGGTGGCCTACTTTGAGGACCTCCAACTAATGGCACCGCCATTCAGGAGAAAAACATAACCAGACTGTGACTGGTTCTCATCTTCATCGGTCTCAAAGCTTGCATCAGTGTAACCTGACACTACCAGCTCATCTTGACCTTTATACCCTAAGAAAGCATCCTTAGTCCGGTTAAGGTACTTCAAGATTGCCTTGACTGCCTTCCAGTGTTCCTCACTGGGGTTCGACTGGTACCGGCTAGTCATACTTAGTGCAAACACGACATTAGGCCTCATACATAACATGAAGTACATGATAGATCCAATAACAGATGCATAAGGGATCTTTTCCATGTTCTCCCGGTCCTTCTTTGTTTTAGGACCATCTTTCTTACTCAGCTTCAACCCATGGTGCATAGGCAAGAATCCTTTCTTTGCCTTGTCCATGTTGAATCTTTTTAGAACCTTGTCAATGTACGTGGCCTGACTTAGGCCTAGAAGCCAATTGGATCTATCTCTGTAGATCCTGATCCCTAAGATCATCTCAGCTTCGCCTAAGTCCTTCATTGCAAAGCACCTACTCAACCACTGCTTAACTCCTTGCAGTGTTGGTATGTCGCCTCTAATGATAAGGATGTCATCAACATACAGCACTAGGACGGTGGAAATGCTCCCACTAACCATCTTATACACACAAGGCCTTTAACTTGAAACACCACTTGCAACCTATCACCTTAGCACCCAGAGGTGGATCCACCAAGTTCCATACTTGGTTATCGTGCATAAATTGCATCTCAGCCTCCATGGCTTTTCACCATTGATCTAAGTGTGGGCTTCCAACAGCCTCCTAATAGGTCTTGGGCTCTTCTTGGTCAACGACCATAAGGTCCCCATCATCAGTCATGAGAAAGCCGTACCTCTTTGGCTGATGACATGTCCTACCAGACCTTCTAAGGTCCGGTGCAACCGTTTCTGGTTCATTAATTTCTTGAGTAGTCAGATCGGTTCCCAAAGCATCCTCAGCAGTAGCTACAGGAGTTTTTGAGTCTTGAACTTCTGAAAGTTCAACATTACTCCCACTGTCTCTCTTGGAAAGGAATTCCTTCTCCAAGAACACTCCATTTCTGGCTATGAAAACTTTGTTTTCGGCCGGATCGTAGAAGTAATAACCCTTAGTTTCCTTAGGGTAACCCACAAACTGGCACTTGACAGATTTGGACTCGAGTTTGCCACTTATCAATTTCTTAACATGTGCATCACAGCCCCAAATCTTCAAGAAGGAAACATTGGGCTTTCGGCCTTTCCATAGTTCATGTGGTGTTCCCTCAACTGCCTTGCTTGGTGTATTATTAAGAATGTAATCAGCTGTCTCTAAAGCATATCCCCAAAAGGAGACAGGGAGTGTAGCATGACTCATCATCAAGCGGACCATGTCAAGTAAGGTCCTATTCCTCCTTTCTGACACTCCATTCCACTGGGGTGTACCAGGAGGAGTGAGTTGGGATATAATCCCACACTCTCTCAAAAACGAGTCAAACTCTTGGCTCAAATATTCACCCCCTCGGTCAGACCGAAGTGCTTTTATTTTCTTACCAAGTTGGTTTTCTACTTCATTCTTAAAGTCCTTGAACCTTTGGAGAGTCTCAGACTTATGCTTCATCAGATACACGTAACGGTATCTGCTGAAGTCATCCGTGAAGGTGACGAAGTACAGAAAACCAGATCTAGCACTAGTGCTTATTGGGCCATATACATCTGAATGTATTAGCTCCAATAGCACTGAGGCCCTTTCAGCAGTCTTGCTAAAAGGCGCCTTTGTCATCTTGCCTGTCAAACAAGATCCGCATGTGTCATAAGGCTGGATGTCAAATGACCCTAGCACTCCACTAGAGTGAAGCCTAGCTATGCACTTCTCATTTATATGGCCAAGTCGACAATGCTAGATATAAGTAGGATTAATTTCATTTTGTTTAATCCTTTTAGTATTTATGTTATAGATTGAACTTTCACGTTTTAGATCAAGGATATATAAGCCATTTTCAAGAAATGTTGTTCCATAAATAATATTGCCACATTGCATAGAAATTCTACCATGTCCAATATTAAATACAAAACCAAAAATATCCAACAAAGAAACGGAAATAATATTCCTGCGTATCACAGGTACAAAATAACAGTTTCTTAGTTCCAAAACAAGTCCACTAGGCATCTCCAAGAAATAATCTCCGATCTCCAAGGCCTGAACCTGAGCACCATTTTCGACTCAAAGATCTACTTCTCCAGATCCTAATGATCTCCTATTTCTTAGACCCTGCACATTTGAACAAATGTGAGATCCACATCCAGTGTCCAAGACCCAAGATGTAGAAATAGCCAGATTAATCTCAACAACATAAATACCTGAAGCAGCAGTTTTGCCCTTTAGTTGCTCCCTTGGCTTTGGACATGAGCTCTTTCAGTGCTCCTTCTCATGACACTCATGGCAAACATCGTCAGGAGAAGCAATCCTTGCTTTTGGTTGGGCCACCACCTTTTTGCCCTTAGCCTTGGCCTTAGATTTGGCCTTTCCCTTAGCAATGGGCGTATTTGTTGGAAATGCCCTAGTCCCGAGGCATTGGTCCTTGTGTTTGTATGATACATTTGGTACATTAATGTAAACTTTATGTATTATACAATTTGTGTCAAGGAGATAAAGGCATTAATCTATTTATTATATGTCTTGTGCTATATTTTAAATTGAGTATCCAATGGACATATCCATATCCATGTTGTCAAGTGTGAGGCACTTGGCAGTAAGACTGTGGATAGTGAAAACGATATGACCATAAAGTCATCCGTAGTCTGTTCCAATCATGGGAATGAATGGAACCAAAGACTATCATTAGCCTGGTTGTATGGCGGTGTCTTACCGGTCATAGAACATGGAATGTCAACTAGGTTAATGGGTACATGCAAAAGGGCATGGTACTGGATTGATCCACTTAACGGGAATCTGCATGGTATAGTATCACAAATGATTCTCGTGTAGTACTTGTATAAGTCCTTCGACCGGACCATATGATGGTGCTGCATGTGAGGTGGCACACTTTGGTGTACGCCCAACGGGCCTGTAAAAGGGTGCCAAGTACGGGTACGTTCGGGGTGTGTCAGTAAGCATGGCAGCACTATGGATATGCAGAAGGGAATGTCACTCAGTGATTCACTGAGACGATATCATCGGCCTCTTGAAGAATGTTACTGATAAGTGTGTGGCCGCACCCAAACAAGATTGGATCTTGTTTGTGAGCATCAGTTCATTCGGTATCAAGTCAAGGTCCAGACACAAGGAGGGTGATACTTCCATGCCTCTGTGTTGGACACCGATATCAGCGACATGGGATTTACAAGTTCAAACTACTGGGTTACGTTTTCAGTTGGACTGCTTACTCCGTCTTAATTGGGGGCTGCAGTGGCTTGCTAGAGCCCGCCTGCAGTCTGTGGGCCTTGGCCCACTGCCAACATAAAGACGGGCCCATTGGATCGTACACATTGAACGTCTGGACTTTAACTAGTCGGATTAAGTGTGTACTTGGAGTATACACGTTTGAAGAGAGAGAGACATATTAATTATATTATATGCATCAATTGGATTGATCAAAGTGATATAATTAATATTTATTTTGGCCTTCTCATAATTAATTCAATGAATTAATTTATGGGATTATTTCCTAGGTGGAAATATTATGACATGTATAGGTTTACATGTTTGTCATTTTATGTGTGTCTAATTTAAGCCATTGATTCAATTAATAGGTCAAATGCATTTTAATTTAAATGTATGTCATATGTTACTTGGTATCATATGTATACATACATGTTAACTTGGAATTGCATTTGAACTTAATTAAATCAAAGGAAGTCAAATTGGGCTTAAGACATAAAATGACATTCCCCACCTAATGTGGGATGAGATGGCCGAAATTTATGGCTAAGGGATGAGTCATGGTATGACTTTTTGGTGGCAAAGTTGGACTTTGCTTCCTTAAGGAAATATCTTCTCCTTTCTTCCTTCATCCTTGGCCGAATTCAATGCATGGTTTTGGGTGAGTGTGATGACTCATTCATGGGACAAAATAGCTTGGTGACTCATGCTTGATAAGGAGGTGATATATGATGAGTCATTGGTTTGACTTTATATATATCATTTCTTTGGGTTGAAAAATCAGCAATGATTTTTCCTTGGTTTGGCCGACCACTTTGGCTTCTCTTTTGGGGAATAAAAGCAAAGAAGCTTGAGCTATTTTGCCCACTTTTGATGCATTAATTCTTTTGGTAAGAATTAGGTGCACACTTGAGATTATTGGTGCTATCTTTTGGAAAGATAGATTTTTCTTTTGGAAAGCAAATAGGGACAGCTATAAATCTCAAAGTGAGCAGCCCTCTCTCCCTCTCTTCTTGTCATCCGAGTCGCTAGCACGGGTTTCGGTCCGAGAGCCGTTCGTGTACGCATCGGTGGAGGAAATCTGCACTTGATTTCTGCAGTCTGCATCCGTCTCTTAGAGAGACTTTGTGGTGAGTTTTTGAAACCCTCTTTTTATGCTTTAAGTTTTGATTTCCACATCTTAAGCTCCTGGGCCGGATTTGAGGAAATCGACGCGTATTTCCGCTTTTATCGGTCGGTTTCCCGTGACGAATCCTAACAGTGGTATCAGAGCGAGCTTTTGATCCGTGGAAATCTTTAAACTTGGCGGATCCCGTGTTTTAAAATTGGCGATTTTGTGGACGGGATTTATTTTTGGTTTGGGGTTTGGTGATTTTTCCCCTTGAATTTTACTTATGGAAAATTTTATGCATATGGTTTATGCTTTATTTAATTTTCTATTTGTGAATTGTTTATGGAAATTTTATTTTGCATATAGGTTTTATGCTAGATTTAATTTCCTATGCATGATTTTATTTCTTGGTGATTTAATTTCATGTTGCTTGTTTTTATGCGGGAAAAAATCACGGACCGTTTCGGGCCGAAACGGGGGCAGCAGCCGCTGCCTGCGGCGCTAGGCGCCACAGGCAGCAGCTGCTGCTGGCTGCTGCTGGCCAGCAGCTGCTGCACGCCAGCAGCAGGCTGCTGCTGGGCAGCAGCCGCTGCGCGGCAGCGGGGCTGCTACTGGGCAGCAGCGCCGCGGCTGCCCCGCGCGGCGGGCCGGGCCCGTTTTTGGATTTGGTGGGATTTTTTGGGCCGGGCCGGTTTTAAAATTTTAAAAATATGCGTGTTTAAATTTTGGTAATTTTTATGCGCGTGGGGTTTTAAAATTTTAATTGTTTTTAAACTTGTGCGTGTTTAATTTTGGAAATTTTATGCGCATGTTTTTATGAATGGAATTTATTTTCGTTCATGCGATATTTATTTTGGAAATAAATACGGTTAATTGAAATTGGTTCGGGTTTTCTTGGCACGATTACCCGGACGGCTAATTTTGGAATTCATGGTTTCCCAATTGGATTGGGAGCAATTTTGCCTGGGTTGGAGGCCCAAAGCCCGCACGGGTTTAGAACCGTGATCGGCCAAAATTTGGCGATTTCAAAATAATGGCTATGGACATAATTGAAATGGGATTAATTCATGCATTTAACATGTTTATAAATTGTATGTATTAGATACGTGTATGTATGATTAAATGCATGAATGGATGTTTTGGGCCTTATTTATTTGGGTTGTAATATTCTTTTGGTAAATACGGCATACGCGCCGTTTTCTTTTTATGTAATTTTATTTTATGTGTATATTATGAAATTATGTAAAGAAGAAGCCGATTGGATTGGCGTGCTAGAAGGATGAGGATGCGGCCCACCTGATGTCGTTCTAGTATAGGTTTACTAGAATTATATTAGGATGTAAATTTTGGCCCATAGCATTTCATTTTTATTTAATTATGCTTTATTTATTTACATGTGAGAATGTATGTACAAACCCTATTTCACCCGCCTATGCATCTAAGCCGTTATTAATTGAATCTAATAACCAAAAGGTAATTACTAAGTCTCTTAAAAGTGCTTCCCTCATTCATAACCTACTCGAAGTGGGGATAGGCCAGCTGTAGACCAACCCTCGTTGGATGCACTGGAGTATCGTCATTTTGTATTGGGTTGGAGTATTGGTTACTCTAACACTTGGATGGAGGTTTTGACTTAGCGTGGGTAGTAGGATGTTCCTGGCCCTAAGCACAGATGGGTAAGTGCCAACAGACCCATCAAACCGAGAGTCCCTAGGTTGGGATTGGACGGCGTTCCTACCTAAAAATTGGGGTATAGTTGTTCCAGGCCCTCGTCTGGCTATATCTTGATATAATATGGATCTCGGCCCATGAGCCCAACAACTCGAGTTAATTAATAACACGATTCATTATTAATTATAATATGGGAAGAACATGTTAAGTCCTTTATTTACACTCGTAATTTTTCTGTGTAGAAACCAATGGCTACGAATGATACTTTATCACTGCGATCTTTCTTGGAATGGGACAAGCTTTCTGGCCCTAACTTTTGGGACTGGTCTATGAACTTAAGGAAAGTTCTAAGACAAGAGTTAAAGAGTATGTGCTCAAAAAGCCTGTACCGGCTGTGCCAACGGGAAGTAATCCACCGGCTACCCAGCTGGAGGAATACTTGGCACATGTAAAAGATAACCGGGATGTGACATGCCTGATGTTGGCTAGTATGGTTCCTGAATTGCAAAAGCAGTTCCTGGATCATCAGGCCTTTGCTATAATGACAACTCTTAACGAGATGTTTTATGAAGGCATTCCGCAGCTGTAAGATGGGAGCCGGGACATCTGTGAGTACACACGTGCTCAAGATGAAGGGTTATCTGGATAATTTAGCCCGTCTCGGAACTCCTATCTCACGGGGGCTGGCGGTTAGTACAATCCTGGATTCTTTACCAGATTCTTATGATCAATTCATCCTAAACTTTTACAAGCAAGGGATGGACCGTACTGTTAGTGAGCTGCATTGGATGCTTGAACTCGCTGAACTGTCGATCAAGAAGAATCCGCCGGTACTTGAGGTTAACAAGGGGAAACCTCCTTTTGCTAAAGGCAAGGGCAAGGCAAAGGCCAAGGCCAAGGCTAAAAAGGCTAAAGCCCAGCCCAAGGCCCGTTCCAAGGATGTCTGCTTCGGTTGCAAGCAGGCTGGACATTGGAAAAGATCGTGTCCCAAGCTTTTGGGAGAGAAAAGGAAGACGCAGGGCGTGTCTTCATCAGGTATATATGTCATAGACATTAACCTCTGTTTCAACATCTTATGTATTGGATACTAGATGTGGTTCTCACATTTGTTGAATGTGCAGGGACTTAAGAACAGGAGATCACTGGGATAGGGACAAGTGGACTTGCAGGTCAGAAATGGAGCAAGGGTTGCTGCCATAAAGATCAGCGGGACCAGCTTATGATGCCTAGTAGATTAGTTTTGTTACTGCTGAAACAATGTTATTTTGTACCTGTTATGTACAGGAATATTATTTCTGTTTCGGTTTTGGATATTTCTGGATGTACATTTACTATTAATAATAGTAAAAAGGGTTTATCTAGAAAAGAATTATTTTATGGAGTAGCTCTATTAAATAATGTCTTTTATATCCTGGATCTAAATGAAACTAATCATGTCTATACTATACACACTTAAAGGGTTAAGCCTAACGAACTTAATCCGGTTTACCTTTGGCATTGTCATTTAGGCCACATAAACAAGAAGCGCATAGCTAGGCTTCACATTGCTTGAATCCTAGGATCATTTGACATGGAGTCACTTGATATATGCGAGTCTGGTTTATAAGGTAAAATGACTAAAAGGCTAAAAGGGTTGCTAGCTTATTGAACCTAATGCATTGAGATGTATATGGACCGACAAGCATAGCAACCAGGGGTGAACATCTATACTTCGTATCCTTCACAGACGATTTCATCAGAAATGGCCATGCCTATTTAATGAAATATAAGTCTAAGACCCTTGATAGGTTCAAGGGAGTAAGAAACGAAGTACAGAACTAGGCAGAAATATCAAAGCCTTTCGGTTGGACCGAGGTGGTGAGCATATAAGCCTATAGTTTGACTCATTTTAAGAGAGCATGGAATAGTTCCACAGCTCACTCCTCCAGGAATACCACAATGGAATGGGGTGTCCGAACGGAGGAATAGGACCCTGTTGGACATGGTCCGCTCAAACGATGAGTCATGCCTTTCTCCCAATAAGTTTTTTAATGGATACGCTCTTGAGACAATGGCTCTCATTTTCTATTGTACTCCGACTAAGGCTTTGGAAAAGACCCCATTTGGAATATGGACGAGCAGGGTGCCTAATGTGTCTTTCTTACGGATTTGGGGTTGTTATGCACAAGTCAAGAAATTGACTGTGAGCAAAACTAGAACCCAAAACTGACCAGAAACTCCTGAAAAGGATAACTCGGAGACCAGGGTGAAGCTTCCAAAAGGGGAAGCACCAGCCCAGGTCACACAAGGACCTAAAAGGTCTGGTAGGGATCATCAGGAACATGAGAAACATCGGTTTTTGTTTCTAATGATTACGCTCTTTTTGTCTTGGACGAAGAGGAGCTCAAAACCTACTAGTAGGCTATAGCTAGCCCACTGTCTGCCATGGTGGTGGATTTGCAATCTATGTACGATAATCAGGTTTGGAACCTGGTTGATTCACCTCCTGGTGCTAAGGTAATAGGTTGCATGTGGTGCTATAAGCTATAGGCCGACAATACCTTTCAGGGTGTGTATAAGAGGTTTAGTGGGAGCATAGTAACTTTCCTGGTATTATATATGGATGGCATCTTTCTGATGGGAAGCGACATACCAACACTACAAGGGAATTGTAATGGTTGTGTAAGTGCTTCGCAATGAAGGACTTAGGCGAAGCTGAGACGATCCTAGGGATCAGTATCTATAGGGTTAGATCCAATCGGCTTCTGGGCCTAAGTCAGGTCAAGTACATAGACATCGTTCTGAAAAGATTCAGCATGGACCAAGCTAAGAAAGGTTTCTTGCCAATGGGTTATGAGCTGAAACTTAGCAAGAAGTATTGTCCTAAGACAAGGTAGGATAGGGAGAACATGAATTGGTCCTATATACGTTTCAGCTATGGGAACAATCATGTACTCCATGCTATGTACAAGACCTAATGTCGCCCATGTAGGTCAGGAAGAGCAGTCAGTTACTAGGTACACTGATGCAAGCTTCCAGACCGACCAGGATGAATATAAGTCGCAATATAGGTATGTGTTCATGCTAATTGGTGGTGCTATTGTTGGAGAGGCTCCAAGTAATAGACCATCGCGGTTTCTATCATAGGAACTGAGTACATTGCAACGTGTGAAGCAGCTAGGGAAGCTGTGTGGAATATGAAGTTTTATCATGCAACTGGGGGTAGTGTCAACTATCCAGTAACCAGTTGATATCTTCTGTGACAACGCAGGGCTGTTGCACAAGCTATGTGCCCTGGTCACACATATACACGAAGCACGAACTCAGGGAGGTTCACCCATTGCGAGAAATCGCTGAGGGGGTGACATCTCATTACAAAGAGTGGACACCAAAGACAATGTCGCAGATCTTTTGACCAACATGCTTGGCTATGCCTATGCACGAAGGTTGTACTAGATCTATAGGGATTAGACCCATGCCTAGTAGGTACTAGTGCAAGTGGGAGATTGTTGGAAATGCCCTAGTCCCGAGGCATTGGTCCTTATGTTTGTATGATACATTTGGTACATTAATGTAAACTTTATGTATTATACAATTTGTGTCAAGGAGATAAAGGCATTAATCTATTTATTATATGTCTTGTGCTATATTTTAAATAGAGTATCCAATGGACATATCCATATCCATGTTGTCAAGTGTGAGGCACTTGGCAGTAAGACTGTGGATAGTGAAAACGATATGACCATAAAGTCATCCGTAGTCTGTTCCAATCATGGGAATGAATGGAACCAAAGACTATCATTAGCCTGGTTGTATGGCGGTGTCTTACCGGTCATAGAACATGGAATGTCAACTAGGTTAATGGGTACATGCAAAAGGGCATGGTACTGGATTGATCCACTTAACGGGAATCTGCATGGTATAGTATCACAAATGATTCTCGTGTAGTACTTGTATAAGTCCTTCGACCGGACCATATGATGGTGCTGCATGTGAGGTGGCACACTTTGGTGTACGCCCAACGGGCCTGTAAAAGGGTGCCAAGTACGGGTACGTTCGGGTGTGTCAGTAAGCATGGCAGCACTATGGATATGCAGAAGGGAATGTCACTCAGTGATTCACTGAGACGATATCATCGGCCTCTTGAAGAATGTTACTGATAAGTGTGCGGCCGCACCCAAACAAGATTGGATCTTGTTTGTGAGCATCAGTTCATTCGGTATCAAGTCAAGGTCCAGACACAAGGAGGGTGATACTTCCATGCCTCTGTGTTGGACACCGATATCAGCGACATGGGATTTACAAGTTCAAACTACTGGGTTACGTTTTCAGTTGGACTGCTTACTCCGTCTTAATTGGGGGCTGCAGTGGCTTGCTAGAGCCCGCCTACAGTCTGTGGGCCTTGGCCCACTGCCAACATAAAGACGGGCCCATTGGATTGTACACATTGAACGTCTGGACTTTAACTAGTCGGATTAAGTGTGTACTTGGAGTATACACGTTTGAAGAGAGAGAGACATATTAATTATATTATATGCATCAATTGGATTGATCAAAGTGATATAATTAATATTTATTTTGGCCTTCTCATAATTAATTCAATGAATTAATTTATGGGATTATTTCCTAGGTGGAAATATTATGACATGTATAGGTTTACATGTTTGTCATTTTATGTGTGTCTAATTTAAGCCATTGATTCAATTAATAGGTCAAATGCATTTTAATTTAAATGTATGTCATATGTTACTTGGTATCATATGTATACATACATGTTAACTTGGAATTGCATTTGAACTTAATTAAATCAAAGGAAGTCAAATTGGGCTTAAGACATAAAATGACATTCCCCACCTAATGTGGGATGAGATGGCCGAAATTTATGGCTAAGGGATGAGTCATGGTATGACTTTTTGGTGGCAAAGTTGGACTTTGCTTCCTTAAGGAAATATCTTCTCCTTTCTTCCTTCATCCTTGGCCGAATTCAATGCATGGTTTTGGGTGAGTGTGATGACTCATTCATGGGACAAAATAGCTTGGTGACTCATGCTTGATAAGGAGGTGATATATGATGAGTCATTGGTTTGACTTTATATATATCATTTCTTTGGGTTGAAAAATCAGCAATGATTTTTCCTTGGTTTGGCCGACCACTTTGGCTTCTCTTTTGGGGAATAAAAGCAAAGAAGCTTGAGCTATTTTGCCCACTTTTGATGCATTAATTCTTTTGGTAAGAATTAGGTGCACACTTGAGATTATTGGTGCTATCTTTTGGAAAGATAGATTTTTCTTTTGGAAAGCAAATAGGGACAGCCATAAATCTCAAAGTGAGCAGCCCTCTCTCCCTCTCTTCTTGTCATCCGAGTCGCTAGCACGGGTTTCGGTCAGAGAGCCGTTCGTGTACGCATCGGTGGAGGAAATCTGCACTTGATTTCTGCAGTCTGCATCCGTCTCTTAGAGAGACTTTGTGGTGAGTTTTTGAAACCCTCTTTTTATGCTTTAAGTTTTGATTTCCACATCTTAAGCTCCTGGGCCGGATTTGAGGAAATCGACGCGTATTTCCGCTTTTATCGGTCGGTTTCCCGTGAAGAATCCTAACAGTATTGCCCTTGTTCACCAGTAATACTTCAAGAGTCTTCTTAAGAGACTGTTCAGCAAGCTTGAGCATGCCATGCAGCTCAACAACCGATTTATCCAACCCTTGCATATGGTAATTCATGATAAACTGGTTGTAAGACTCAGGAAGTGACCCGAGAATACTGTCTATTTCCAAGTCCTACGGAACTGGCAAGCCGAGGCAGGCAAGTGTATCAATATACCCCTTCAACTTTAGCACATGAGTGATAACAGAAGTCCCAGCTGCCGTCACAATTATGCAAAGTGCCTTAGTTGTCAGGTAATGTTCCTGACGAGCCTGATCTTGGAACATCTTTTTAAGCTGATCCATCATCCAATAAGCATGCTCATCCAAGAACTGCTTCTGAAGATCAGAAGCCATGGTACCCAGCATGAGGCATGAGACATCTCGGTCATCCCTCACGTGCCGGTCATACTGCTCCACCATCGCTGTGGTGATGCCTCGACCTGCAGGAGGGCCAGTTGGTAAAGGAGCATTCAGTACATACTCCTTAGACTCTTGTTTAAGAACTATTTGTAAGTTACTAGCCCAGTCCAGGAAGTTAGTCCCCAAAAGCTTCTCCTTCTCCAAAAGTGACCTAAGTGAGAGTGAGTTATTGTTTGTTGCAGCCACTTAAATTGCTTAACTGAAATGGGATTAGCTACATGGAAGAAATCATTGCTTGAGTTAGAAATAAAGGACTTTTAAGCCAATTCAAATTAGTAATCCGATTTTAATTTGTTTGTTGGTGTTGTTAATTGGCTGACTTGACCAAGATCCACAACTTATCAATGACTGGCCGAACTAGGGCTCGCTAACCAACCATTGATTCGTTTGGTAGGACAACCTATCCAATCCTTCCACGAAGGACTCTTGGTTTGATGGGCTTATTGACACTTTACCCATCTGTGCTTAGGGCCCACTCTGAGCTAATGCTACCGATGTTGAGTCAAACCACCATTCACATGTTAACCATACCAAGTATCTTAACCCTCGACGGCCCACTGAATACTACAATATACCCAGCTAGGGCATGGCGCACATTGCAGCATCAATGGGAGGAAGAGGTGTGAATATGGGAAGCACTTTTAAGCGACTCAATATTTTAATTTCTGGATTATACTTAAGTGATACGGCTTAGCATGCATAAACGCGGGTAATAATTTGGTGATCCGTACATCCATATTATATGACAAATGCAATAGCATACTTAATTTAAAATAAATGAGATCCTATGGGCCTTTAAAAACAACCTAATGAAAAACTAGATGTCCTATCTAATTCTTCATGAGTCGGACTGCAATCCTTCTTGGACTCCCACCGTGGGCTTTCTCCATCTGGGCCTTCCTCCATACTTGATGCAATTACAATAATTTTGTAAAATAAAATCTATTCTAAAATTACATCAAAATAAAAAAATGGCACGCAGGTGAAATCGCCAATTTTAACAAATGTGACTAAGGCCCATAAAGGCCCAATGGATAACATCCATAAATGCAAAATTAACAATTTTGCTCCCACTTGAATTTGGGTTGTCACAAATTTAAAATTTAGCTCTCCCAATTTTAACCGGTGTCCCAGTTTATTGGGCCAATTTCACAAAGTCCATATTCAATTTAATATGCAAATAATTAAATTAAATATGCATGCCAACAAAATAAAATAATTTAAATACAAACTAATTAAAAAAAATTTAATTTAATTTGCATTAGGGTCCGGGATAAAAAAAATACCCGCAAAATCCAAAACCGGACCCAAAACCCGCGCACGGCGCTGCTGTCCCGGCGAGGCAGGAGTGCCGCTGCGCAGCAGCAGCAACCCAGTGGGCTGCTCACGCAGCAACCTGCTGCACGCAGTGGGGGAATCGCAAAATTGCGATTCCCTCACCCAAAATTCAACCTTTTTTTATTTTTATTATTAAATCATAAAAAAATTCCAGCCATCAACATCAAATTATCAATAAAGAAAATACAATTCTAGATAGAAACCAATTGGGGAAAAAAATAAAACCCCAAACAAAAATTCTAGGGTTTATCAAAACCAAAAACCAATTGAATAAAACCCTAAAATTACAAATTTGAAACCCATTCTTTCTTCAAGAATGCTTTCAAGAACCAATTCCAATCAATCTAATGGACAAAACCTAGGCTCTAATACCACTGTTGGGATTCGTCATTGGAAAAATAACATGGCGCAGCGGAAAATACACCGTTTAAAATTTCCTAGAATCCACCTATCGTGTCCAATTACCATTGATTAGAATAAAACAATTTGAATCAAGAGAGTTTAACTCACCAGATTCGTCTCCTCTAGAGACTGCTGCAGAATCGTTTCTTTGAAACTACGATCTCCAAAGTCCGGTGCACGACCAAATATTGAGCGGGAACGGGTGCTAGCCGAAGACGGGAAGGAATGGTAGCTTAATGCTGGGATTTTCGGCTGTTTTGGGGCTGCCATTGGTGGCTGAAATTTCCAGCATTTAATTAGAGTTGAATTAGGTTTCTCCTCCTTAAGTGTGCCCTTATATAGACACCTTGTCTAATTAGGTTTTAATTAGGTTAATTAAACCCAAGCCTACTAGGATTATAATTACATAAATAAACTTTAATTAAAAAGTATATACTATGTAATTTAATTCCATTTGGCTAAATTTAATTAACCCTAAATAAAATTAAATCACACTTAAGTTAATACAACACATGTATTTAATTTTCCTACTTAGGAAAATTATTTAATTAATTGTTTACTTTATGTAATTCAATTAATTGATAAACTAATTAATTACATTATGTGAACTTATTAATTAAATTAAATTCAACCCAATGTCAATTAATTACCTTGACACCGAATGTCAACTAATTAATTAACGCATTCCTTCCAATGTACATTACATGTACAATTTCTATAAGTTCCAGCTCAGTTGATCTATGTGCACGATCCTATGGGTCTGTCTTTATGTTGGCAGTAGGCCCAAGGCCCACAGACTGTAAGTGGGTTCTAGCAAACCATTACAGCCCCCAATTAAGACAGAGATGCAGCAGTCTTTAGAAGACACTCACCCGGTAGTAATCTCATAGTGTCCTTTGCCTAACGATATCGATATGAATAAACAAGAGGCATGGTGTCCGTCATCCTTTTCTGTTGTTTATTATATTTCTTGATCTTGAGTTGATTGATTAATCAAATAAGCAACCAACTTATTTGGGTATGGCCATACACTTATCAGTCCCACTCATCAAGTGGCCAATGATATCATCTCGGTGTTACCCTAGTGGCAATTCCATCACTTCATCATCAATATCAACATGTTCACCGGTCCACCCAATCATACCCGTATTTAGCATCCTTTTGCAGACCTGTTAGGCGTATGTCAAAGTGAACTGGATTCCATATTGATATTATAATGAAATCTGGTCTGAGGACAAAAGAAACCTACTCAAGAAAGACCTATGACATGACAACCTTGTGGCTTTCTTGTGCGGATCGATCCAGTCCCATGTCAATGACATGTACCTATATGCATGACTGACTATACAAGTACTATGGCTAGTTAAGAACTACCATACAGTCATCGAATATACAAGTCTGTGGTTCTATTCGTTCCCACGATTAGAACAGACCTGGGATAGGTTTTATGATTATCAATCAATGGATACTCTACTCATATTATAGCACAAGATGTAAATGAAATAGATTAATTGCCTTTATTAATGTGACACAAATAATGTATTCATACATGACTCTTAATGTATAATACAAAATACAAGAATCCAATGCCCTAAGAACTAGGGCACACCAACATCTTGTCCTATGGTTTTCATTCAAATTTCAACGTGAAAATCATGAAGGACTTTCTGTAAATGTAATACCATCCAAACGGATTGAGTGTTCACATCCGTATGGGTTTTGTTCCCCAGCCGTACGAATGTTATTTGAACTTCAGCATTTCTCTTTCCTATGGTTTTATTACTCAGCACACCTGAAACACCCTACCCATGAAACATCATTTCACAATTGATTCATCAAAAGCAAAACAAATTCCGGTTGCCATCCATACCAACTCAGATTTGTAACCCAAAATCATTTTTATTCAATAAAAGCAATATTACAAAGCATGGGTTACAAAAGAGTCTCTCGAAAACGTGAAGCCTAGCTATGGTTCATCTGAGCTTTCCTCCAGTGGTGGCGGATCTTGGTTTATTTAAAAGTTGACTTGACCAAGTAGTCCCTAATGTGATCTTTCAATTGTGAACACCCTCTCCCACATCTCGGCTTCTATTTCTTGCTAGAAGTGGCAAAAATGAATGTTAGCACTAAGAACCACTTCAAGTACATGAGTAACAGAAGAAGATGAAATGAAGACACTTACATTGTTATGGTCACAAAATACATAGAGAACTAAGAAGATCGCGAGAAAGTTCAAGAACAACACAACAAAGGCTTGAAAATAAATTATTTCATGTTCAATGTCCTCCATAGTATTAATGAAAGAAAGAAAATGAATCGAGCAACGAATCAAGCAAACGAAGAAGAGAAAGTTTTGAACATTCAAAGAAAAGGAAATGAGGTGGGGTATATATATACCCTCCTCCAATGGCTAAGAGCTGCAATTGTGGCTCCTGTGACCATTAAGGCACCGCTCTCAGTGACCAAAGAGGCCAAATAAATACAATCACAGGACTATGTTTTCACAGATCCCCCTATTCTGACTTGAAACCTCAAAAAAGCAAAATAAACACCATTCTTAGCACATCATAGCAAACATTCTTGACTTCTCAAATTCATGAAAATAAACAACATATCATAGCCAGCATTTTCGACCTCATAAAGTCACAAATACCTAGCATATCATAGCCAGCTCTTTCGACTTCTGAAAAGTCTCAAACTCACAGAATATCATATCTAGCATTTTCGACTTCCCAGAGTCGCAAGAAATACCTGGCAGATCATAGCCAGCTCTTTCGACTTCTCAAAAGTCATAAACTCACGGCATATCATAGCTAGCATTTTCGACTTTGCGGAGTCACAAGAAATGCCCGACACATATTAGCTAGCAATCTCGACTTCTTAAAATCACGAAAGCCCCCGGCATATTATAGCCAGCAATCTCAACTTCTCAAAGTCACGAAAATACCCGGCACATCATAGCCAGCATTTTCGACTTCTCAAAAGTCACAAAAATACCCGGCACATCATAGCCACCTCTTTCAACTTCTTAAAAGTCACAAACTCACGGCATATCATAGCCAGCATTTTCGACTTCGCAAAGTCACAAGAAGCTCACGGTACACCATAGCCAAATCCAACTCACATTTATTCTTTATTCAAGGAGAAAAAATTTTTGTTTCAAAATTATCAATCAAGGAAAAAATGTTTACTTTATGACACGACAAAAGTAGCAAAACATCAATCCCTCACGACCTTAAAAGTTAGCAAGATAGTTAGATCGCTCAATCGACAACAAAGGTAGGTATGTTCTCTTTCTCACTCACCATGCTCTTTATCATGTGTCCAAATCCACCTCGGCGTTTAACAAAACACTTGCGTAAGATGTTGCAGTAGCAAATTCGTTGGCCCTAATCAAACAACTTGCAGTAGCAAATACTTTACCATGGTGCATACCTAGCCACTTCAATGATATGTTATTCTCGTATGAAAAGAGAGGAGGTTGAACCCATCTAATAAGATATTGGATTGCATGACATAGGATTTAAGGGCTATCAGCTCACTTCAGATAGAGGAAAAAGTACAACAGCTTGTATTAAGGAACAACTGGATAGAGGGCTTGCCAATAATTTATGGCTAAATTTGTTTAAGGAAGCTACAGTTCTCCACCATTTTTGCAGCTAATTTAGATCATTCCTTTCTCATATTTAGAACAACAGCTAATTTTCAGAAGAAAAAAGTATACTTTCCGATTCGAAAATGCATAGAGAACGCAATCGGAGCTCAGTGATGTTATTGAAAATATGTGGCAGCAAGAAAGAGAGTAGCCTTTTCCTTTAAAGATGTTGCTTTATTCAGAGGAACTCAATGCTTTGGGGGATGGTTAATGTTTAAAATTCAGAAGGAAATTAGCATCCGTTTGTAGGAAAATTCATGAATAAGAGAGTAGCCAGCATTTTTCAACTTTCCCAAGAATAAAAGAGTTGCCATCTAATCTCAATGCAATCCTTTTAAAGCAAAAAAATTATTGGAAGCAAAGAGCTAAGGAGAATCAACTCAAAGTAGGGGAGTCTAATTCTAAATATTTTCACTCTTTGGCCAATTATAGGAAACAAAAAAATTGCTTCAGCAGATTAAAATTATGCAGGAGATTGGGTTACATGGTCTAGTGGACTTGGCTCTCTTATTCAAAGCTTTTATCAAGATATTTTCATGTCTGGGGGCTCTAATTCTTGTGATATTCTCTATTCAGTGACCAATAAACTCTCAACAAACCAAAGAGATCATCTTTAAACACCCTTCATCACCCAGCCAAATGGTTTGAACACCTATGGAGTGAAAGCACAATGCATCCAATTAATTACTTCATATGTAACAATCTCAAATCTGAAATTTGAACACTCCTCTAACACTTTGTCAAACACCCTATGTGTTACAAGTAAAAACATAATAAAAACACAAGCTTGGAATGAGTGAGCTTTTATCTCATACATATCAACACCAAATTCCTAAATTCTAGTAAGGGATTCATTGATTTTCCTCTCTAAATGTACTCCATGATCATTAAAAGTGAAATTTTCAATTGATGAAATATCAACCACTATGAGCGTAGGATTTTCATCACTCAGTTTCAATGATGAGTAAATTATTTATTTGCTTTTATAATTTTCCACAGCTGTAGGGGTCAAAGTCGATTCAAGTTTGAGGCTCCGGTCAATTGAATTTCAAGCCTCAGATTGTTTAGCAGTCGAAAGACTGTTCATCCCAGACTAATATCCATATGGATATCACAACACCCGCATGGGTGTTGGAACATTCGTACGGGTGTCGCAACATCAGCAAAGGTGTTGCAGCAACACCCGCACGACTGTAGTGTTAACAATCGCACGGGTGTCATGTGCAGAGGTAAAAAACTTAACATTTCTTCTTGGAACTCTGAATTTGGATTTTAGGGGGTGGATTTAACTAGATATAAGCTCTTTCTGCCTATAAAAACCTCACCAAAATGATAAAAAAGGGTTGGCAACTTTGACTCAGAGAGAAAGAGGAAGAAAAGGGAAGAAAAGGAGAAAAGAAAATCAAACTTTTTCTTCAATTTTCATCTTCAATCTCTATCATTAGACTTAAAATCAATTGGAATTGTTAGGAAAACACTTCACTAAGGTTTTTTAATAGGATTAGAGAATAATCTAGACACCAAAACCATAAATTTGGAGCTTGAAACCATTTTCAGAGTTTGAACTTTGAGTGTTCAATCGAAGCCTCTTTGAATCGATTTTCAACCTCTCAAGCGGTGGATTCACACATTAAGGTAACACTTCTAAGAAACCAAAAGCATAAACTCTTTGTTTGTGATTTTGTGCATCATTTCATCTAAAACATTGATTTTTAAAGTGTTCTCATGTATCAGAGCCACACGGGTGTCGTTACAACCACACAGGTGTTGTTATAGCTGCACGAGTATCCCTACACTCATATGGGTGTTGCAACACCTCTACGGATGTTGATCCAACACCCGCACGAGTGTCATCCTAAAATTTTCCTAGAAACCTCAAAATTCTGTATTTCAATATCTGAACCATACATAGAAGTAACAGCAGTAGGGTATGACAACAGCCGCATGGTTCTTGCCTCCACACCCACACGGGTGTCACCTTGGGACAAAATTACTGAAACCGATTTTCCCATGTCTCATGACATTTGAACCTTAGATTTACATTCCAAGAGTGTGTATTAGACCAGAACAACCATAGAAACCTAGTTTCTTAAAAACCGACTCACTTACCATGCTAAATAATTAACCGGCAAAACTGTTTTCAAAACCATTTTCTCAGACATCAATGTAGGGACGTTTCAAAATGCTTCCCAGGTCTAGCAGATGAGATTTGTTGAGTTTCTCCAGCTAGCCCCCAAATGCATGATACCGACTCATTTATTATCTCGTTCTGTCGTGGTTGAGTCTTAAATGCGATTATTCGTGTACTAACATCTGTTTTTCCAGACTAAATGTATGTTTAAATTTTATTATTGTATTAGATAAACCTGTGTATTTTAGGCGATTCTACTCCATTTCCCCATTTGATTCACATGTATCCCCTACGGTAGTTTACTTGATTCGGTCTGTGTAATTAATTTATTTACCGCTTCTTGTAACTTGTGTTGCTCAATTTATATTCAGTACAAATCTCTTACTTTAGCTTTTGATGATAATTTTAATAGTAATTTTAATAATAATTCCATTCAGCGATTAATGCTTGCAAGTATACGAATCGCAACGTAGTAATAAAGATATCGATCCTATGAGGAATAAGTATGTACACTTTGGTTTGTTTTCCTTCGCGTTTATAGAGTGCCAAATTATAAAGTAATATGGAGAAATTGGATAAATAGCAAGTTAAGCCAATCAAAGCACTAGTATTGAGTTTAGTTGTTACTTAATATCTAGTTACATAAATAAACAAGCATTTTATCTTTGATATTCGTTGCACATGCGTTAATTATTTACTCAATCCTTATGATAAGAGTATGTCGAGTTAGTTTTATTTCAACGGGCATGTCTAGAAATAGATTTTATTCAATAACTCATAGACAAATTATCGAATACCTTTGCCAAAATAACTAAAGGTCTTAATACACAATGGCTAAGCTATATCAAGATGATCTCCAATTAATTTAACAAAGTGAAGCGAAACAATCATACATCATAATTTATTCTATCTTATTAATTAAACAAGACAAAGTAAAATGCGAACTTCTCTATATCTTATTAAGAATCACAATACATACTTGGCATTAGTCATGCAATGTAAAACAAGAAATCAAAGCATACTTGGCGTTAATCATGCAATGAAGAGTAAGATATAAGAACACTTATCGATATTGATTTCATAAATATTCAATACATATACAAGTATAACGGTTTCATAAAGGAAAAGCATAAGAATAGACTTAAGAAAGTAATTAGGCATAAAACACTCCCTTACGCCTATAGGTCTATTGCAACCTCGGGGTATCTTTTCTCTATACAGGGACAATACTTGATTAAAGGACCTTGGAGTTAGGCTCCCCTTTACATACACTAAATATTACAACAACATTCAAACTCTCTAGATACTTTATTTTCTGAACTTCTACTGATTCTTTCTTGCTCTGTCCTTTAGCTTGAATTTTAGAATTTCTTTCTCTATTTATAAGAATTGAAGCATTCTGTCTCTTCGTGAAGAGTTGTGTTGGTTCATTGAATAGTTGTGTCTCTTGAATACTATTAGTTCTCTTGGAAAGTTGTGTCCTTTCATGAAGAGTTGTGTCTTTTCATGAAGGGTTGTGTCTTTTCATGAAGGATTATGCCTTTTCATGAAGGGTTATGTCTTTTCATAAAGGGTTATGTTTATCCATAGTGGTGGTTGAAGTTCCAAATAGATAGGATCAAATAACTGCCGCTGAGTGCATGTCACGACTGTGACAAAGTGTCGCAGTCGTGATTCGCATAGGTTTCTTGCAAAACTCTGAAGTCAAAGTCTATCCATAGACTAGGTCACGATCATGATTGCTGTCACGCTCGTGACTTTTCTCTTTCCTTTAATTTCTCTTTCTTTTTGCTTCCTTTTATAGCTAAATTCCACATATTTGCATACTTGGTCTTTAAAACTGTAAATCGTCAAAAACAAGCAATACCAACGTGAAATCTAATATATAATAAGTAAAAACAACGTAAATTCCTTATAGATTATATCATATATAAGTGCCTTTTTAGTACTTATCAAGCCCCTACACTTATCCTTTTACTTGTCCTCAAGAAAAATATGAACTTCTTAATCTTTTTTCTTGTGATGATCAATCTTTCTTTAGTCTTTGAAACACAAAATAAAGAGTCTCAACCTTCAACTTTTAAGGCAACTATGAGGCTTTTTGAATCTTAACAACACATAAGTATATCCTTCTTTATTTTATTAACTATGGGTATTGCTAAAAGATTCTTTTAATAAGCTTAACTTAGAACTATCGACCATAAGTAGAGTTTGTATACATGTTTAACCATGTTCATGCCTTAATCAACTCAATTTCCACATACTCAACCAAAGCATATTGGTGAAAGCTTTTCGAGACAAATTTTAGCACACGTTTAGCCATTGTTCTCAAAGCATTTTTAGGTAACCTAGATTTTTTTCTAAGCACTCATGTGTGGTTGCGTTTCGCTCCATAGCATACCTCCCCTTTTATCACGTTTGTTACCACTCATATTGCAATTTTTCTTTTATGGTATTATATAAAAGAAGATATTTTTCTTTTATTATTTATCTCACTTTTAGTGGTTGCATTTTATGCTCCTTACCACTCTCCCCTTTTACATAACACTTTGGTTATTCACTCACACTCAAATTTTCTCTCATTGCAATACCCTCATCTTTTATTGAACAATGCTAATCCGTATTATGGCTTTAGTTTCCCTAGTTCAATCACTTCGAACTTAGTCTTATAAGGTAGAAAACCATGCATCTTATTGCATTTAAACAAAAATTGCCAATGGATACCCAAACACTTACAGGATCTATTATTTCTCCTTGCTTTTCAAACTACTTCAACAGTAACCATACTCCATTTTCAATATTTTACCACTTTAATATACATACTTTTATAGAATCAAAGCCTCTTATTACTTAACTTAAGGTGAGATTATCTTCTTTTGCATTATCCAAAGAATGTGTTACCATGATCATACACTTCAAGTCAAGATAGAAAAAGATGTCATAAGCTTTTTGACAATCACAAAATAAGATAAAAATACAAGAATACTTGATATTATAATGATATAAGAACAAAAATTTAAAATTATCCTAATTTTACCCCCCTACACTTGAATTGCACATTGCCCTCAATGTGTAGGAAAATAAAATAACTTCAATCACAACTAAAGACTAGAAAACACTAAAAACAGAAGATAAAATAAAGTAAAGAAAAAAAGGATAGAAAAAACCAAATCAAGCCTCCGGTGATCCTGGTGGACTTGGAGTAAACTCGATGTTTTGACATCAAAAGAACTTGAGAAGCTTCCTTTCTAACGATGCATTCTCCTTCCGCATCGCCTTTACTTCTTGACGAACTTGGTAGACATTTTGCTCCACTTCTTCAACCTTGGTTAGCACTTGTTGCCAACCTTGAGTTTCTACTTCTTGCCCTTCATCAACATTCTCCTCCTCTTCATCATCTTCACCACCACTTTCTTCCCTTTACACTTGCTTCCCCTTACTCGTAGATCGTGTGGTTGAAGGTCCTGCTCCTCCTTCTTCTTCCAAGGTAATGAGAACCTTCTTTGTTCTCTCTTCATTGGAGGTGAATTTGAATGCTCCATTTATTTCTTTCGCCAATCCAGCATTTTTCATCAATTGCCGGTCAAGGAATCGCAATTTTTTGCCTTATTGCAAAGTATAGGGCAATTCTCCTCTAGCGGCCAAAATCAAAGCTGTCATTACATGGCCGCCTCCAACTTTCTTTTTGATGGAATCCGCTGCTCTAGATATTCCTTCCCAGATATGATCTGTGTAGTCCACTTTTCTTCCTTTCATGGCTTGGTTTAAGACATATAAGTCTTTGGTTTGCACCTTATTACTCTACACCCTGCAGAAAATAGAATGGAACAAATACTTGTGCAAATACAAAAGTGCATTATTCTTAATTAACCGGTTCGGTGAATTCTTCGCTGAATATTTCTCCAGCCTGGTGATACTTTTCCAAAATGGATGCGGGTTAGATTCAAAAAAATGGAAAACGCCATCCTTCACTTTCCATAGGAAAATCAAACCAATTGGTCATTTCTTCATATCCAACCGTATATTCATTACCTTCATTACTGAAGATGCTAGCCATTCGGTTTTTATCCATATAGTGAAAGGTTGTTAACAATTCTATAATCCAATCATGGTTTAGGGGATAGAACATAGAAGCAAATGTTTAAAGCCTAAGAACAGTCAAAAACTTCCTTACCTAGTCATGGATTCCATTGTTTATCATGAAAACTTTGTCAAGGAAAAACATACCGATGATTTCGATGTTCTTTAATTTGGTGAATTGCCTCCTTTCTTTTTCATTACGGATTGGGAAGTTGGCGCCATAAGTTTCTCTTAAATCCAGCAGTTGTGGAGTTCGTGAAGAACTTTGTCCCTTCTTGGTAGCAATTCGCTTTTGTCTAGGCATTCTCAAATAATTTTTGCTAGGGTTTTGAAAAGATGGACTAGAAAGAAAAGAGATGGAAAGGATTTTGATATTTTGATTTGTAGAGGAAGTATAACAGTAGAAGAATTGTGTTTGTGAAGAATAACAAAGAAATTGAGTCCTATTTATAGTGAATTTTACCAAAAGACATATCCTTTCACCACTTAAATTCATTGAATATAATAAAAATATTAATAAATTTAGTTATGTAACCAATAGAAACATATTTTGACCACTCCAACTGTCATAAAACGGGTAGATTTTGAAAATTGGAGCCAATTGTACCGTTAAAAATGAAAATATGACCGTTTATGTTTGTTCAGGTCGCGATCGTGACACTCAGGTCACGATCGTGACTTACACGAGACACAAAAACATAGCGAATGAAAAAGGCCAGGTCGCGATCGTGACACGTATGTCGTGATCGCGATTTGGAAACAGAAAGATTTACCTATTTGGAGTACTTGAGTCATGATCGTGATGCCTGATCATGATCATGACGCATGCTTCTTCTTCATTTTCCTTTTTTTATATTGCTGAATCACGATGGCAATGGTTTGTCATGATTGTGATACACTTTATTCATGCAATTTTAGCTCTTCCATCATATTAGTTTCAATGAAAACAAAAAAAACTTAAAATCTAACACAAAAAATTGTAAATCACATACTAAAATGACATTATATATGCAACAATAATCATAATAACAATGGACATTTTATTTATTTATTAGATTACCAAATAACTTAACAAACTTAACCGAACAAACAAAATTAATCATACAATCATTATGAAGTAGAGTTATATAGAAAATAGCACACCATACTGAATATATATAGAGATGGACATGTGTAGATTGATAGAGAATCACTCCTCGGATGACAATGAGGAACATGGGGTGATGTGAAGTTGGCATTGTTAGCCCAAGATAGGATTTCGTTTTTCAAGGACTTATGGGCTTGATGAATTTGGAAGACTGTCCTACGCATATTATTGATTTCATATTGCAATTCTCCAATCCTATCCATGCAATGTAATGTACTTTTAGGTTCTGGACCATCCTCCCAAGTTATCAGGGAGTCATCAATTAGGTCATCTCCTTTGTTGTCAATGGTTAATGATTCATACGGATCAACTAGACTTATGGTAGATTTAAGGAGTTCCATATAGGGCAATAACATGTGGCACCCTAGATTATCCGCCTTAGAGAGCCCTTCTTGAATCATCACCATAACATCAAGGAAATTGACACAAGCGCCCAAATCAACACAACATGGAAGTTCTCCTCTTGCACCCATTACTATTGCGGTCATGATGTTTGCACCACCAATAGGCCTATATCTTTGCTTCGATACATTGTTAATTGCACTGAAGAGAATGTCACATGAATCAATGGGAATACCCTTAAATGCGCATTCTAAAACAAAAAGATCATGGGGTCGAACAATGGAACTATCCACTCGGCAAAATAATGAATGTGTAAGGAACTTGTGCAAGTACAACATTGCCTCACCTTGAATGTGTTTATTGGATGCATGGCTCGGCACATAACAATGCAAACCCATCAAGGAACTCCAAATGTTGTCTGGTTTAGAAGGCATAACAGCCAAGTTTTCTTTTGGAAAACCAAACCACTCAGACATTTGGTCGTACCCTATGGTATATTCAACTCCATTGTTGAGAAACAAAAAATTCTCCTTGTGTTATCCAAAAATTGGAATGTGCATAACATCTCCAGTACATAAATATCTTTCTGGGGGAACAACATAGTCCCAAACTTACTCCACCCTAGGTATTGCAAGTACCCAAACACTGCATCTCGGATATCATTGTTAATAAGAAACAAGATATCCAGAAACAACATTCCTTGAAAATCAATCTTCTTCAATCGTGCATAATGCTTTCCTCCATGGAAACTTCGGATAGGGAAAGGTGCTCCATATTCCTCCCTCAAATCAACTCTTCCATTCACACGGGGCACCATTTTTGTGGGAAAGGGTTAAGTCGCAGAAAGGTTAAAAGGGTTGAGAATGAAAACTCTACTTTTAAGGTCTGGCAATTTTAGGGTTTGATTACTTTGGATGTGAGAAATTAAAAATGGAAAAATATGTATTTATAGTGAAAACATTGAAAAGACATGACTTTTGGAGTAGATGTGACAGTTAGAAATGGATAAGTATGATAGTTAACCACTTATGGCCATTTTAAAGAAAAAATAACCGAAGGTCAAGAATCTGAAAAACATAGGTGTCACGATCGTGATGATGTGTCATGATCGTGATGCACTCGAACTTCATCTTTTCATGCATTTCCTCTATATAACACCACTCTACCATAGTATATACACTACACTAAACTTAAACACACATCTGTATTTATTAAAATTTAACTAAAACACACTCAAAAAACATCGAAATAAACAAAACACACATAAGCAAAAATAAAACCAAAGTTAAGAAGAATAATTAGGGTGTAGGATTGTCCATATATTGCTTTTGAATAGTTTCATCCCATCCCAAATATGGTTTACAAAGCTGCCCATTAACTTTGAACACATTATTCTTAGAACTCCTTAATTCTAATGCTCCATTATTAAAGACATTAACAATGGTGAATGGTCCATACCAACGTGATTTTAACTTACCTAGAAATAGTCATAACCGAGAATTGTACATAAGCACTTTATCACCAACATTAAAAGTTTTAGCTTTAATTTTCATATCATGCCACCTCTTAGTTTTCTCTTTATAAATTTTATCATTTTCATAGGCCATAGACCTAATTTCATCTAATTCAGATATTTGCAACAAACTATTTTTACCGGCTTGATTCACATCAAAGTTTAAGGAACAAATAGCCCAATAAGATTTATGTTCCAACTTGATCGGCAAATGACACACCTTATCATGTAGTAACCGATAAGGAGACATCCCAATGGGAGTCTTATAAGCCATTCGATAAGCCTATAAATCTTCATCTAGTTTCTTCACCCAATCCTTACGCGAATTAGATACCGTTTTTTCCAAAATCTATTTAAGTTCTCTATTTGAAATTTCTACTTGACCATTAGTTTAGGGATGATACGGAGTTGTAACCTTATGATGAACTCCATATTTCCTCATAAGTGACTCAAATAATTTATTAATAAAACGCATACCGCCATCACTAATTATAGCTCATGGTATCCCAAATCTACTAAATAATTTCTTTAAAAACTTAACAACTATTCTCGCATATGCATAAGCCTCAACCCATTTTGAAACATAGTCGACAGATACTAATATGTATTTCTGCCCTTGAGATACAGGAAAAAGACCCATAAAATCTATTCCCCATACATCAAAGATTTCAACCTCTAAAATATTCTTTAGTGGCATCTCATCCTTACGACTGATATTACCAACATGTTGAAACTTATCACAATGATTAACATAGAAACGTGCATCTTGAGACAAAGTAGGCCAATAAAATCCACTTTCCAATACTTTGGCAGTGATTTTATTTGCTGCATGATGGCCTCCATAGGCACTTGTTGGGATTCGTCACGGGAAATCGACCGAAAAAGCGGAAATACGCGTCGATTTCCTCGAATCCGGTCCCAGGAGCTTAAGTAGTGGAAATCAAAAACACAAAGCACAAGGATGAAGGTTTTAAAATTTCACCTTAAGTCTCCCCAAGAGACAGATGATGACTGCAGAAACCAAATTAGATTTCCTCCTTCGTCCCGTACACGAACGGCTCTCGGACTAAAACCCGTGCTAGCGATTCGGAAAATCAATAAGAGAGAGTGAGGGAGATGGTGTTGGACGTCCAAGATAGATCTAATATGGCAGATTTTTTTCTCTTATATCACCAAAAGAAAGATCAAAAAATCAAAGAAAGAAAAGTCCAACTTTTCTACCACAAAGTCAAATAATGACTCACCATATTAATCATCATCTTTTGTCCCTTTAATGAGTCATTCTTCCTATCCAAAATGACTCACCAAAACTTGGCAAAAATCCCACCAAATATCTACGGCCAAATCATCCAAAAAGAAGGGCTTTCATGTTTAAAAGCTCAAGCCCATATTTCACTCTTTGGTATTAATTTGATTTCAAATAAAATTTAATTCTACATGTATGTTAATATATTATACCATATAATATGTAACATATATGTGAACCAATGGATTAAATATGACATACATAGGATGATATACATGTAACCCTATACATATACAAATATTTCCACCTAGGAAATAAATACTTAACTTAATTCATTGAATTAATTAAGTGATACTTAACTTAATTCATTGAATTAATTAAGTAATGGCCTAAGAAATATTAATCATATTATATTTGACCAATCCAATTGAGCTAAATAATATAATTAATACACCTCTCTTGCTTTGATGTGTATACACCAAGTACACACTTAATCCGACTAGTTAAAGTCCAGACGTTCAATGTGTACGATCCGATGGGCCCGTCTTTATGTTGGCGGTGAGCTAAGGCCCACAGACTCTAGTTGGGCTCTAGCAAGCCACTAAAGCCCCCAATTAAGACGGAGTAAGCAGTCAAACTGAAACGTTAACCCAGTAGTTTAAACTTGTATATCCCATGTCATCGATATCGGAGTCCAACACAGAGGCATGGTGTGATCACCCTCTATTGTGTATGGACATTAACTTGATCCCGAATGCACTGATATTCACAAACAAGTTCCAACTTGTTTGGGTGTGGCCACACTCTTATCAGCTGTATTCATCAAGAGGCCGGTGATATCTTCTCAGTGGAACACTGAGTGACATTCCCATCTGCATATCCATAGCACTGCAATGTTCATTAACATACCCGAATGTACCCGTACTTGGCACCCTTTTACAGGCCCGTTGGGCGTACACCAAAGTATGCCACTTCACATCCAGTACCATCATATGATCAGGTCAAAGGATCCATACAAGTACTACACGAGAATCCGATGTGATGTGACACCATGTGGATTCCCGTTAAGTGGATCGATCCAGTACCATGCCCTTTTTGCATGTACCCATTAACCTGGTTGACATTCCATGTTCTATGACCGGTAAGACACCGTCATACAACCAAGGTTAATGATAGTCTTTGGTTCCATTCATTCCCATGATTGGAACAGACTACGGATGACTTTATGGCCATATCGTTTTCCCTATCCACAGTCTTACTGCCAAGTGCCTCACACTTGACAACATGGATATGGATATGTCCATTGGATACTCTATTTAAAATATTGCACAAGACATATAGTAAATAGATTGATGCCTTTATTGATTAACACAGATTGTATCATACATATCTTACATAAAAGGTACAATGTATCATACAAACACAAGGACCAAGGCCTTGGGACTAGGGCATATCCAACAATCTCCCACTTGCACTAGTACCAACTAGGCATGGGCCTAATCCCTATAGATCTAATATGACCCTCGTGCTTGGGCTGAGCCAGCGCCTTGGTCAAAGGATCTGCGGCATTCTCCTCGGTGTCCACTCGTCGTAATGAAATATCACCCCTCTCAACGATTTCTCTGATGAGGTGAAACTTCCTGAGTACGTGCTTCGAGTTTCTGTGTGACCGGGGCTCCTTAGCTTGTGCAACAGCCCCATTGTTGTCACAGAAGATATCAACTGGGTCCTGGATAGTTGAAACTACCCCCAGTTCCATGATAAACTTCTTTATCCATACAGCTTCCTTAGCCGCATCACACGCTGCAATGTACTCAGCTTCTGTGATAGAATCCGCTATGGTCGGTTGCTTGGAGCTTCTCCAGCTTATAGCACCACCATTAAGCATGAATACATATCCTGACTGCGACTTATATTCATCCTGGTCGGTCTGGAAGCTTGCATCAGTGTACCCAGTAACTGATAACTCTTCCTGACCTCCATACACTAAGAAGCTATCCTTAGTCCGGTTAAGGTACTTTAGGATTGCTTTGACAGCTTTCCAGTGATCCTCCCCAGGATCTTGCTGGTACCTGCTAGTCATACTTAGTGCAAAGGCGACATCAGGTCTTGTACATAGCATGGCGTACATGATTGATCCTATAGCCGAAGCATATGGGACTAATTTCATGTTCTCCCTATCCTGCCTTGTGTTAGGACAGTTTTTCTTACTAAGTTTCAGCCCATGACCCATTGGCAAGAACCCTTTCTTAGCCTGGTCCATGCTGAATCTTTTCAGAACTTTGTCTATGTACTTGGCCTGACTTAGGCCCAGGAGCCGATTGGGTCTATCCCTGTAGATCCTGATCCCTAGGATCGTCTCAGCTTTGCCTAAGTCCTTCATTGCGAAGCACTTACACAACCACTGCTTTACCCCTTGCAGTGTTGGTATGTCGCTTCCAATGAGAAGGATGTCATCCACATATAATACCAGGAACGTGACAATGCTCCCACTAATCCTTTTGTACACACAAGGCTCATCTTGATTCTGTATGAAGCCATATTCCTTTATAGCCTCATTGAATCGAAGATTCCAACTTCGGGATGCTTGCTTTAATCCATAAATGGACCGTTGAAGCTTGCATACCATTTCAGGATTCTGTGGATCGACAAAACCCTCAGGCTGTGTCATATACACATCCTCGAGTAGCTTTCCATTAAGAAAAGCGGTTTTGACATCCATCTGCCAGACCTCATAGTCGTACCATGCGGCTATGGCCAGCAGGATCCTTATGGATTTGAGCATAGCGACTGGTGAAAAAGTTTCATCATAGTCGATTCCATGGACTTGCCTGAAACCTTTCGCTACCAGCCGCCCCTTGAAGGTGTTATCTGGCTTAAGCTTGTAGCACCACTTGCAACCTATTACCTTAGCACCCGGAGGTGGAACAACCAGATTCCAAACCTGATTGTCGTACATAGATTGCATTTCCGCCTCCATGGCCTTTTGCCAATTTGCGGACAGTGGGCTAGCTATAGCCTCCTGGTAGGTTTTCGGCTCTTCTTCGTCGAAGACAAAAAGAGTGTTATCATCGGTAACAAGAAACCCATATCTCTCAGGTTCCCGACGATCCCTACCAGACCTTCTAGGTCCTTGTGTGACCTGGGCTGGTGCTTCCTCCCGTGGAAGCTCCACCCTGGTCTCCGAGTTATCCTTTTCAGGAGTTTCTGAGCTTTGAACTTCCCTGAGTTCAACATTACTCCCACTATCTTTCTTGGAAATGAACTCATTTTCAAGAAAGACCCCTTTCCGTGCCACGAACACCTTGTTCTCGGCGGGGTTGTAGAAGTAATACCCTTTGGTTTCCCTAGGGTAGCCCACAAACAGGCATTTGTCGGTTTTGGGTTCTAGTTTGCCCCCAGTCAATTTCTTGACATGGGCATAACAACCCCAAATCCGTAGGAAAGACACATTGGGCGCCCTGCCCGTCCATATCTCAAATGGGGTCTTTTCTACTGCCTTAGTCGGAGTATTATTCAAAATGAGAGCTGCTGTCTCAATAGCATATCCCCAAAAACTTGTTGGGAGAGAGGCATGACTCATCATTGAGCGGACCATGTCTAACAGGGTCCTATTCCTCCGTTCGGACACCCCATTCCATTGTGGTGTTCCTGGAGGAGTGAGCTGTGGAACTATTCCATGCTCTCTCAAGTATGAATCAAACTCTAGGCTCATATACTCGCCACCTCGGTCCGACCGAAGGGCTTTAATATTTCGGCCTAATTGGTTCTGTACTTCGTTCCTAAATTCCTTGAACCGATCAAGTGTTTCAGACTTGTGTTTCATCAGATAGACATAGCCATATCTGCTGAAATCGTCTGTAAAGGTGACGAAGTATAGAAACCCACCCCTGGCAGCAGTGCTCATAGGTCCACATACATCCGAATGTATTAGGTCTAATAAGCCAGTAGCCCTTTCAGCTTTCTTGCTAAATGGCGCTTTAGTCATTTTACCCCGTAAACAAGACTCACAAATATCAAGTGACTCCAAGTCAAAAGATCCTAGAATTCCAGCTTTGTGGAGTCTAGCTATGCGTTTCTCGTTTATGTGGCCTAAACGACAATGCCAAAGGTACACAGGATTAAGTTCATTTGGTTTAATCCTTTTAGTATTTATGTTATAGACTTGATTAGTTTCATTTAAATTCAGGATATAAAGGCCATTATTTAATAGAGCATTTCCATAAAATATGCCTTCTCTAGATATAACCATATTACCATTACCAATAGTAAATACATATCCAGAAGTATCCAAAACTGAAACAGAAATAATATTCCTGCACATTGCAGGTACAAAATAACATTGTTCCAGTAACAAAACTAATCCACTAGGCATCTTAAGCTGGTACTCGCCGATCTCAATGGCTGCAACCCTTGCCCCATTCCCGACCCGCAAGTCCACTTCTCCTGATCCCAGTGATCTTCTGTTCCTAAGTCCCTGCACATTACAACAAATGTGAGAACCACATCCAGTATCCAATACCCAAGATGTTGAAACAGTAAGGTTAATGTCTATGACATATATACCTGATGAAGACGCGCCCTGCGCCTTCTTTTGCTCTCCGAGAAGCTTTGGACATGATCGTTTCCAATGTCCCATCTGCTTGCACCCGAAACAGACATCCTCAGGACGGGCCTTGGGCTGGACCTTGGCCTTCTTAGCTTTGGCTTTCTTGGCCTTAGCTTTAGCCTTTGTCTTAGCCTTGGCCTTTACAAGAGGAGCCTTCCCCTTGTTTACCATAAGTACCGGTGGAGTCTTTTTGACCGACTGTTCCGTAAGCTTAAGCATCCCATGCAGCTCACTAACAGTTTTGTTCATCCCTTGCATGTTGTAATTCAAGATGAACTGATCATAAGACTCCGGCAAGGAAGCCAGGATGGTATCAATCGCCAATTCCTGTGAAATGGGCGACCCGAGACGGGCTAAAGAATCCAAATAGCCCTTCATCTTGAGCACGTGAGCGCTCACAGATGTCCCAGTCCCCATTTTGCAGGAATGGAATGCCTTATTCGTCAGGTACCTTTCCTGACGTGCCTGTTCCTGAAACATCTCATTTAGAGTTGTTATCATAGCATAGGCCTCATGGTCCATAAACTGTTTTTGTAGTTCGGGGACCATGCACGCCAGCATAAGGCAAGTAACATCCCGGTTATCCTTTACATGCACCCCGTATTCCTCCAGCTGAGCAGCTGGTGGATTACGCCCAGTAGGTGCGGCCGGTACAGGCCTTTCCAGTACATATTCCTTAGACTCCTGTCTTAGAACTATTCGTAAGTTCCTAGACCAGTCCAGGAAATTAGGACCAGAAAGCTTGTCCTTCTCAAGGATAGTGCGCAGTGATAAAATGTTATTCGATGCCATTGATTACTACACAGAAAAATAAATGAGTGTTAATAAAGGACTTATAAACATTTTCCCATAATTAATAATGAATCATGTTATTAATAAAACCGAGTTGTTGGGCTCATGGGCCGAGATCCATATTATATTTAGATATAGCCAGACGAGGGCCTGGAACAACTATACCCAATTTTTAGGTAGGAACGCCGTCCAATCCCAACCTCGGGACTCTCGGTTTGATGGGTCTGTTGGCACTTACCCATCTGTGCTTAGGGCCAGGAACATCCTACTACCCACGCTAAGTCAAAACCTCCATCCAAGTGTTAGAGTAACCAATACTCCAACCCAATACAAAATGACGATACTCCAGTGTATCCAACGAGGGTTGGTCTACGACTGGCCTATCCCCACTTCGAGTAGGTTATGAATGAGGGAAGCACTTTTAAGCGACTTAGTAATTACCATTTGGTTATTCGATTCAATTAATAACGGCTTAGATGCAAAAGCGGGTGAAAAGGGTTTGTACATACATTTGCACATGCAAATAAATACCGCATAATTAAAATAAAGAATGGAATGCAACGGGCCAAAATTTACATCCTAATATCATTCTAGTAAACCTATACTAGAACAGCATCAGGTGGGCCGCCTCCTATTCCTTCTGGGCTCGCCAATCCAATCGGCTCCTTGCTTACATAATTTCATAATAAACAGATGAAATAAAATTACATAAAAGGAAAAACGGCGCGCAGGCCGTATATACCAAAAGAATATTACAACCCAACATAAATTAGGCCCATTTACATCCATCCGCATATTCAATCATACATGTAAACCAATACATCATGTATTTTATAAGCATGTTAAATGCATGATTTAATCCGATTTCATTTGTCCATAGCCATTATTTTGAAATCGCCAAATTTTGGTCGATCATGGTTCTTAACCCATGCGGGCTTTGGGCCTCCAACCCAGGCAAAAATTGCTCCCAATCTGATTGGGAAACCATGAATTCCAAAATTAGCCGTCCGGGTAATCGTGCCAAGAAAACCCGAACCAATTTCAATTTACCGTATTTATTTCCAAAATAAATATCACATGAACGAAAAATAAATTCCATTCAAGAAACCACGCGCATTAAATTTTCAAAATTTAAACACGCAAAGTTTAAAACATTTTACAAATTTTAAAACCCGGCCCGGCCCAAAAATCCCGCCAAATCCAAATTCGGGCCCGGCCCGCCGCACGGGGCAGCCGCGGCGCTGCTGCCCAGCAGCAGCCCCGCTGCCCAGCAGCGGCGTGCTGCTGGCACGCAGCAGCCCTGCTGCTGGCCAGCAGCAGCCCTGCTGCTGGCGTGCAGCAGCTGCTGCCCAGCAGCAGCTGCTGGCCAGCAGCAGCGGGCAGCGGCTGCTGCCTATGGCGCGTAGCGCCGTAGGCAGCCCCCGCGTCCACCCGAAACAATCCGTGATTTTGTTTTTATTTTTTTAAAACAAGAAAACAACATATGCAAGATATTAATTCACCAAGAAATAAAATCTAGCATACAACCTAGATGCAAGAAATTGAAATTAAAATCAAGCATCCATAAACTCTATATATATTTATACATATATACATAAATATTTGCAAAAGGAAATTGAACCCTAGCATGCTCCATATGCTAAACAATTTCATATGCAAATATCATGAATAACCAACACAAATAGAAAATTAAATCTAGCATACACCCTATGCATATAATTTTCCATTTGTAAAATCCAAAGGGGCAAAATCACAAACCCCAAACCGAAAACAAATCCCATCCACAAAACCGCCAAATTTTAAACCATGGGATTCACTTCAAGTTAGAGATCTCCACGGAACATAAGCCCGCTCTGATACCACTGTTGGGATTCGTCACGGGAAATCGACCGAAAAAGCGGAAATACGCGTCGATTTCCTCGAATCCGGTCCCAGGAGCTTAAGTAGTGGAAATCAAAAACACAAAGCACAAGGATGAAGGTTTTAAAATTTCACCTTAAGTCTCCCCAAGAGACAGATGATGACTGCAGAAACCAAATTAGATTTCCTCCTTCGTCCCGTACACGAACGGCTCTCGGACTAAAACCCGTGCTAGCGATTCGGAAAATCAATAAGAGAGAGTGAGGGAGATGGTGTTGGACGTCCAAGATAGATCTAATATGGCAGATTTTTTTCTCTTATATCACCAAAAGAAAGATCAAAAAATCAAAGAAAGAAAAGTCCAACTTTTCTACCACAAAGTCAAATAATGACTCACCATATTAATCATCATCTTTTGTCCCTTTAATGAGTCATTCTTCCTATCCAAAATGACTCACCAAAACTTGGCAAAAATCCCACCAAATATCTACGGCCAAATCATCCAAAAAGAAGGGCTTTCATGTTTAAAAGCTCAAGCCCATATTTCACTCTTTGGTATTAATTTGATTTCAAATAAAATTTAATTCTACATGTATGTTAATATATTATACCATATAATATGTAACATATATGTGAATTAAACTTTGTTTGACACATCAAATTAACCAATGGATTAAATATGACATACATAGGATGATATACATGTAACCCTATACATATACAAATATTTCCACCTAGGAAATAAATACTTAACTTAATTCATTGAATTAATTAAGTGATACTTAACTTAATTCATTGAATTAATTAAGTAATGGCCTAAGAAATATTAATCATATTATATTTGACCAATCCAATTGAGCTAAATAATATAATTAATACACCTCTCTTGCTTTGATGTGTATACACCAAGTACACACTTAATCCGACTAGTTAAAGTCCAGACGTTCAATGTGTACGATCCGATGGGCCCGTCTTTATGTTGGCGGTGAGCTAAGGCCCACAGACTCTAGTTGGGCTCTAGCAAGCCACTAAAGCCCCCAATTAAGACGGAGTAAGCAGTCAAACTGAAACGTTAACCCAGTAGTTTAAACTTGTATATCCCATGTCATCGATATCGGAGTCCAACACAGAGGCATGGTGTGATCACCCTCTATTGTGTATGGACATTAACTTGATCCCGAATGCACTGATATTCACAAACAAGTTCCAACTTGTTTGGGTGTGGCCACACTCTTATCAGCTGTATTCATCAAGAGGCCGGTGATATCTTCTCAGTGGAACACTGAGTGACATTCCCATCTGCATATCCATAGCACTGCAATGTTCATTAACATACCCGAATGTACCCGTACTTGGCACCCTTTTACAGGCCCGTTGGGCGTACACCAAAGTATGCCACTTCACATCCAGTACCATCATATGATCAGGTCAAAGGATCCATACAAGTACTACACGAGAATCCGATGTGATGTGACACCATGTGGATTCCCGTTAAGTGGATCGATCCAGTACCATGCCCTTTTTGCATGTACCCATTAACCTGGTTGACATTCCATGTTCTATGACCGGTAAGACACCGTCATACAACCAAGGTTAATGATAGTCTTTGGTTCCATTCATTCCCATGATTGGAACAGACTACGGATGACTTTATGGCCATATCGTTTTCCCTATCCACAGTCTTACTGCCAAGTGCCTCACACTTGACAACATGGATATGGATATGTCCATTGGATACTCTATTTAAAATATGGCACAAGACATATAGTAAATAGATTGATGCCTTTATTGATTAACACAGATTGTATCATACATATCTTACATAAAAGGTACAATGTATCATACAAACACAAGGACCAAGGCCTTGGGACTAGGGCATATCCAACAGCACTATCATGGCATTGAGATAAAATAGACTCATATTCCGACTCATCAACACATCTCCTAATAATATTATCAGCAGATATCTTAAACAAATAAGGATTATCCCAAATATATCTTTTCACATCATTAAAGAACTTTTTCCTAGCATTCGCATTGAAGTTATATGGTATAATATTGGCTTCGAGGTAATTAGCATAATCAGCATGCCAAGGTTCCTTAGCATGTTGCAGAGCCATTAAACTCTCGTCAGGAAATGTTTCATTGATAATATTAGAGTCACCAATTGGACCGTTTTCATCTTCTAACCTAGAAAGATGATCGGCAACCAAATTTTCCAAACCTTTCTTATCTCTTAGTTCTCAATCAAATTCTTGGAAAAGTAACACCCAACGAATAAGGCGTGGCTTAGCATCTTTCTTACCAAACAAGTATCGCAAAGTAGCATGATCAGTATAAAATATAACTTTAGAACCCAACAAGTAAGATCTAAACTTATCACATGAAAACACAACAGCCAACATCTCTTTTTCCGTAGTCGTATAATTACATTGAGCACCAGAAATAGTATGACTTGCATAGTAACTAACATGCGACTTCCTATCTTTCCTTTGACCTAAAACACATCCTACCGCAACATCACTAGCATCACACATAATCTCAAATGGCAAGTTCCAATCTGGACTTGTGATTATCGGTGCACTAACTAATGCTTGTTTAAGAATATTAAAGGCATTCATACATTCAGGTGTAAATACGAAAGGTGTATCTTTAACTAACAAATTAGTCAATGGTTTAGCAATTACTGAGAAACTCTTAATAAATCATCTATAAAAACCAGCATGTCCTAGGAAGGACCTTACTCCCTTAACTGAAGTTGGTGGAGGTAAATTTTCTATTAAGTTAGTTTTGGCTTTAGCAGCTTCTATTCCTCTTTTACTAATCTTATGGCTAAGAACTATACCTTCATCAACCATAAAATGGCATTTCTCCCAATTAAGCACTAAATTAGACTCTTCACGTCTAGATAAAACTTTATCCAAATGAACTAAACATTCCTCAAATGAATCACCATAAACAGAAAAATCATCCATGAATACTTCCATAATGTCCTCAATAAAATCACCAAAATGGAAGTCATGCATCTCTGAAATGTAGCATGTGCATTGCATAAACCAAAAGGCATTCTACGGTAAGCAAAAGTTTCATATGGACAAGCAAAAGTGGTTTTCTCTTGATCATCCGGATGTATAAAAATCTAAAAATAACCTGAGAATCCATCTAGAAAACAATAAAAAGCATGTCCAGCAATTCTTTCCAACATTTGATCAATGAAAGGAAGTGGAAAATGATCTTTCCTAGTTGCCGAATTTAACTTTCTATAGTCAATACACACTCTCCAACCAGTTGTTGTTCTTATGGGTATCATTTCTCCTTGTTCATTCTTAGCTACAGTCATACCACCCTTTTTAGGCACACATTGAATCGAACTAACCCATTCACTATCCGAAATCAGATATATGATACTGGCATTAAGCAATTTGATTACTTCTTGCTTAACTACCTCTTTCATATTAGGATTTAATCTTCTTTGTCTATCTGCCTTAGGTGACATACCTTCTTCTAAATAAATATGATGCATTACTACATTAGGACGTATACCTTTTAAATCAGAGATCTACCAACCTATACTTCTAATCCTATTTCTAATCACCTTAATTAACTCCTTTTCTTGGTTTAAACTAATTTTATCAGAGATTATGATAGGTAGCTTATCATCTTTCATTAAAAATACATATCTTAAATGACTTGGTAACTCTTTCAATTCAATATTAGGTGGAACATCAACAGAAGCGGGTAAAGGACCCTCTTTTCTATCAAATAATTTAGGTTTAACAATTTCAATCTCATGGTCAATAGTATTATCATGCATATCAATATCATCCTCATTCATATCTAAGATTTCTTTAACACACTCATTAATAACATCAATTTTCATGCAAACTTCATTATCCATAGGGTATTTAGTAGCTTTATCCATGTGAAATTCAATTTTATCATCACCGATGTGTAAAATTACTTTTCCTTCTGAAACATCAATCAAGGCATGACCGGTATTCATAAAAGGTCTACCCAAAATCAACAGACATTGCTCATCATAAGCAAAATGTAGGATCACAAAATCCATAGGAAAAATAAATTTATCAACCTTGACTAAAACATCCTCAATAATACCAAAAGGTTTCTTAATAGATTGGTCAGCAAGTTGCAAAATCATAGAAGTATGTTTCACATCTTCTTCTAAACCCAATTTCTTAAAAATATTTAATGGCATTAAATTCACACTAGCTCCTAAATCACATAAACATCTAAGAAATTCTACTTCACCCAATTTACACAGAATAGTGAAACTACCCGGATCCTTAAGCTTTGTAGGAATTTTACTAGACACTATAGCACTACAATCTTCATTTAAAGCAATAGTCGAAACATCAGCCCAATTCTTCTTTTTAGAAACAAGTTCTTTTAAGAATTCACTATAATTGGCAATCTGACTAATAGCTTCAATGAATGATATATTAATATGAAGATTTTTCAATTTATTCACAAAGTCATGAAATTGCTTATCTTGATCTTTCCTTTTTATCCTTTGCAGAAATGGCGATTTTGGTTGAAAATTGTCATTCTTAACCTTGCCGACATTTAATTGATTAGAAACTGCTTCCTCTTCTCTACTTTGAACGATATCTTCATCTTGGAATGTCTTGTCCTGCACTGGGTTATTTTAAGACTAGTGGGATCTACATTTTCACACTTCGTACCGGATCTTAATATCACCACATTCACTTGCTCTTTAGGGTTTCTTTCTGTGTTACTTGGAAATGAACCCGGTCCATGAGAAGGAATGGAATTGGCCAATTGCCCACTCTGAACCTCCAAATTATGGATAGAAGACGAGTGATTTTTAATAAGTTGGTCAAATTTAGACTCCATTTTCTTAAAATTTTCATCTTGATCACTAACTTTAGTATGAACTCCTTCTAAAAACTTATCAATTTTAGATGACAACATTCCAATTCTATCTTGTGATTGGTAATTAGAATTCATCCGATCTTGGTTTTCATTATTTTTCCAAGAGAAGTTCGGATGGTTTCTATATCCCAGATTATAAGTATTTGAATATGGGTTATTGCAAACTTGCCCTTGGACATAATTCACTTCTTCCTCTATATTCAATTCCTTACATTCACTAGGAACATGACCTTGTTGACTACATACAATACAAGGATTATGAGATGTAACTCCCATAGATAAATTATCGACTTTATTAGTTAAAGCAGAAATTTGTGTTTGTAACATAGTGATAGAGTCAACATGATGCACTCCTTTCACAGTAGAATTCGATGAACTCAAAGGACTATTTGAGTTATTCGAAGATTGAACTTGTGCCCTTTTGGTAGGCCACATACTATTATTACTAGCCATTTCTTCTAATAATTCATAAGCCTCTTCGGTTTTTTTTGCATTAAAGAACCACTAGCCATGGCATCAATAGTACCTCTAGTAATAGGATTAACCCCATTATAGAAAGTTTGTATTAATATATTGCTAGGCAAACCATGGTGAGGGCATAATCTTTGCATTTCTTTATATCTTTCCCGGGCCTCATACAAAGACTCGGTTTCAAATTGAGTAAACGAAGTAATTTCTTTGATTAATCTAGCCATTTTTGCTAAAGGAAAATACTTAGACAAAAATGCTTGGGCGAGTTGTTCCCAAGTTGTTATTGAATTCGGAGGCAACGAATTCAACCAAGCCTTTGCTTTATCCTTCAAAGTAAAAAGAAATAATCGAAGTTTGATTGCTTCCATTGGAACCGCATTAATTTTAAAAGTATCTCATATTTCCAGAAAATTAGATAAATGAGCATTAGGACATTCATTAGGAAAACCATGAAAAGTAACACTATTTTGAAGCATTTGCAAAAGAGCAGGTTTAATTTCAAAAGAATTTGCATTAACAGGTGGCCTTACTACACCATCCTGCGTACCATTAAGACTAGGGATGGAATAATCCATCTACTTCTTTGGTTGTTCATCCATTTCTCCTTTTGATCTCTTCTGATTTTTATTCTTACTCTTTTTCTTTCTTTTTGAAATAAGATGCTCGATTTCAGGATTAACTGGCTCAAGTTCATCCGCAGAACTACGCGTTCTGGGCATAAACTACAAACTAAACAAAATAAATAAAATTCAGAAAAATAACAAAAATAAAATATACACACTAAACTAAAATAAAATAAAATTCTATAATCCACAAATACTTAACAAACACCAAATGACAAAACAATTCTTCCCCCGCAACGGTGCCAAAAACATGTTGCTCGCTTTATATTCAGTACATCTTACTTTAGCTTTTGATAATAATTTTAATAGTAATTTTAATAATAATTTCATTTAGAGATTAATGCTCGCAAGTATACGAATCGCAATGTAGTAATTAAAGATATCGATCCCACGAGGAATAAGTATGTACACTTTGGTTTATTTTTCTTCGCGTTTATAGAGTACCGAATTATAAAGTAATATGGAGAAATTGGATAAATGGCAAGTTAAGTCAACCAAAGCACTAGTATTGAGTTGAGTTGTTGTTTAATATCTAGTTACATAAATAAACAAGAATTTTATCTTCGATAATCATTGCACATGCGTTAATTTTTTATTCAATCCTTATGATAAGAGTATGTTGGATTAGTTCTATTTCAACGGGCATGTCTAGAAATAGATTTTATTCAACAACTCATAGACAAATTATCGAATACCTTTGCCAAAATAACTAAAGGTCTTAATTCACAATGGCCAAGCTATATCAAGATGATCTCCAATTAATTTAACAAAGTGAAGCGAAACAATCATACATCATAATTTATGCTATCTTAGTAACTAAACAAGACAAAGTAAAATGCGAACTTCTCTATATCTTATTATGAATCACAATACATACTTGGCGTTAGTCATGCAATGTAAAACAAGAAATCAAAGCATACTTGGTGTTAGTCATGCAATGAAGAGTAAGATATAAAAACACTTATCGATATTGATTTCGTAAATATTCAATACATATACAAGTATGACGCTTTCATAATGGAAAAGGATAAGAATAGACTTAAGAAAGCAATTGGGCATAAAAAACTCCCTTATGCCTATAGGTATGTTGCAACCTTGGGGTATCTTTTCTCTATACAGCGACAATACTTGATTCAAGGACCTTGGAGTTAGGCTCCCCTTTACATACACTAAATATTACAACAACACACAAACTCTCCAGATACTTTATTTTCTGAACTTCTATTGATTCTTTCTTGCTCTCTCCTTGCGCCTGAATTTTGGAATTTCTTTCTCTATTTATAAGATTTAAATCATTGTGTCTCTTCATGAAGAGTTGTGTTGGTTCATTGAATAGTTATGTCTCTTGAATACTATTGGTTCTCTTGGAAAGTTGTGTCCTTTCATGAAGAGTTATGTCTTTTCATGAAGGGTTATGTCTTTTCATAAAGGGTTATGTCTTTTCATAAAGGGTTATGTCTATCCGTAATGGTGGTTGAAGTTCCAAATAGATAGGATCAAATAACTACCACTGAGTGCATGTCACGATCATGACAGAGTGTCGCGGTTGTGATTCGCACGGGTTTCTTGTAAAACGCTGAAGTCAAAGTCTGTCCATAGACTAGGTCACGATCGTGATTGGTGTCGCGCTCGTGACCTACCTCTTTCCTTTAATTTCTCTTTGTTTTTTCTTCCTTTTATAGCTAAATTCCACATATTTGTATACTTGGTCTTTAAAACTATGAATCGTCAAAAACAAGCAATACCAAGGTGAAATCTAATATATAATAAGTAAAAACAATGCAAATTCCTTATAGATTATATCATATATAAGTGCCTTTTTAGCACTTATCACCTTGCATGAACGCTATATGCTCTAACTAAAAACCGGCTTATTTAATGAAATGCTAGAATGTGATTGTTGAAACGATTATTTTAATTGGATAACAAGTAAGTGACTCATCCGAACCTAGATCTCTAGAAGGTATAGCAGCCCTCACCTGTTTACACCTAAATTTTCTGATTGAGCTAAGCCGGATGGCAACTCCTATATCTTCTACGAGATTTTGGTCTCGAATCTTTTATGAATATGATTTTCCAAAATGAATTTTATATCATATATATTATGCAAAGAAAAACTAATAAAAATTCCTCGGTTCGCTTCACCGCGCCATATATATAAAACGTCTTCCGCTCATAACTACCTTAAAATCACTATTTACAATTAAATCATCCTAACATCACAACTATTGTCAAACTTATCTCGTAAATCATGGATCATGTCAAAATTCATACCCAAATCTAATTTCTCATTATAAATGGAGTTCACTTCCTCCAAACAAACAATTTCCTCATCAAAAATTAGGGGTAATGAAAATTGAAGGAGATTACATTCATCAAAGATGGACTCTTGAGAGAAAATCCCTTCCTTTGCTCTCTTATAGAACTCTTCAAGCTACTTATCACTAAAATGAATCTTCCTTTGCATTTTTACACCACCCAAGAGCGAACTAAGCTCTGATACCAATCTCATGCAGCAGATTTTTAAAGTGAAATGGCACAAATTGTTAAAGGATTGTTGATTCTAAGAATACCCAAACCCTAACACTCTCTATGAGTGGATGATCCTTGAACGTGCCGTGAGGCCAGGCCGGGTTAAATTTTAAGAAAACATTGGTTTTTAAGGTCTTGAAAAGATGAGAGAAAAGGAATGAAACTGATTACTCGTTCCTTAAGGGTTTTAGGAGTTGTCACTCGGCTTAGCTCTTACCTGGAAATTATGGTATAGCCAAGCCCGATAGAAATTCCTATACCTTTAAGATAGAGATTCGGGTCTAGAAAAACCACCTAGTTCTGCTTTAATTTGAAACAAACATTAACAATTCCAATTGTATGCCTTTTTGTGTTTTAGTTCCTATTCCGTTTTTAGCCCTAAAAATATTTACTATATGCTCAAGCAAAAAGCAATAAATAAATTCAGAAAGCAATAAATAAATTTGGAAAAACAAAATTATTACAACCCAATCAAATAATTTACCCTAGGGGATACGTTTGATAAAATAGTATCAGGGTACAATCGCCTAATTTACACAATTAATCTAAAAAATGAAAGCTAGCTTACACCTAACCTAAGATACATCTACATACAAAACAAGGGTTAGTGGTACAATAAAATATATACATGTATGACTCAAATAAGACAGAATGAAGAATCCAGATAGCTCAGGATCAGGCATTTAGGGGATAATCAGGAAAGCCCGATAGGTTTAACCGATTAGACTCGAAAACTTTTTCAGAAACGCCCTGTATTTTTGGATTAAAGAAAACAATTTTGAAAATGATTTTTTCGATCTTTATCCTATTAAACATGCAAAAGTGGGTCTAATATCCATGATTTCATGGAAATCCCTTTCGTGTGGGTCTTAATTGCTTCTCCAGAAAATAAACTAGGTCCAAAAAAGTACTAAACATGTGAAAAATTATTTTAAACCTAAATAATCCAAAATCAACAAGAAAATAATTTGGGATTCAATGACTTGAGCCGTGCAGCTCAAAAGATGAGCCGTACGGCTTAAACCAAAACTCGAGATAAGCTACAGATGCTCAAAATAAGGCTGAAAGTGCTAAAATCAAATCCTGAGAAAATAGCACTACACGACTCTTTTTTTTTTAGATTTAAGCCGTGTGACTCTACTTTTCTAGGGAAGAATTGTGCGGCTCATCCTAAGATGGGTTAACAGTTTGAAAAATCCAGTTTTTGATTCTGAAAGCATAGAAATTCCTTTTAATGTTTATACTTTTGATTTTGGATCCTCTGGGGGTTTGTATGATACTAAGCAAATAAACCAATGGTTTTAACCCTAGATTCCACAAGATCAAATCACTGATGTTGCATAATTCTAAGGCCTAGAACTGAGCCGTGCATCTCAAATTTGCTCAAAGATGACTCATGCCATTCAAAAGTTAAACTGTATGGTTATTTTCAAAATATAAAAAAAAAACTTATTTTAAGCTAAAAAGGAAAATAACACCACCAATGCAACAAAAGTACACTAAAAATATTGTACAAAGGATTTAAGGCCTCTCAAAATTTATCTTTGATGCATTTTTCTAGAATGACGACGAATTCCCAGATTCAATCTTGAAGCTTGAACCATGTTCTAACAAGCTATATCGAATCAAAAACAAAACTTTGTAGAAATCACCAATGAACGTCCCAAAACAAAATTTGGATGTGGATCTACTGAGTTTTAGGATTGGATTTGGTAAAATGTAGGTAGGATTTGGAGTATATGAGAAGATTTGGCATTGAATTTATTGAGTTTTTTATTTGTGGGTTTTGAGAGAAAACTTAAGGTTTAAGCAGATGTAAGAAGCTGATAATAATCTGTAGTCCTCCTCACTATCCATACTTGAGCTTTTTATTTGAGAGAAAAACTTAAGGTTTAAGCAGATGTAAGAAGCTGATAATAATCTGTAATCCTCCTTACTATCCATACTTTCTCTTTTTATATCACATGTGGCGCAAGTGGGTTAGTAGTCCAATCCATTTTTTGACCCAAAATGAGCCATGCGGCTTAATTTTCCTTTATAATAGGTCGTACAGCTTATCTCAAGAAACTTTGAGCCATACGGATTAACTGTTAACACTTGGCTTCCACTTCTAAGAAGCTCACATCCTCAGCTTAACTCTATTTTACTATGAGCCGGGCAACTTAAGTCTAGGATTTTGGAGCCGTATGGCTCAAAATCCATAACTTCAGCCACAATTCTTGATTGGTTTTCGATTTCAATTTATACGCATGTTAGATCTCGATCCTCACTTTTCAGACTAAATACCTAGAGAGAACTCACTGGAAAAGATAACTGTAGTAGGGTTTCATCATCAAGGTTGGAAAAAATCCATGCTCATAGGCTACCCCTTGCAGGATTAAATTCAACTTCTAATGGGTTTACCTTGGGCGGAAGTGAATTTAACTGCATAATAGATAGCACGATGAGAAAGAAAGGAAGTCTAACCTGATCATTGTCAAAGTCAATTAATGTTTAACTAGGGAGTCTAAGCATTGCGCTGAACGTCATTGCCCCTTGGGTTTAGGTTTATTACGCTAAGCGATGAATGTTTTGGAGTTGAGGTTGCACTGGATCGTAGTTCACTGCGCTAAGCAAAGTTAGAGTTGTTGGTGGTCATACTAAACCTTGAAATTGTTGATATTGTCTGTTTTGCAGCCTTTATTCCTTGACTGACGAATTGGAAACAAAAATTTTTACCGCTTCGATCAAGAATAAAGACATGTTTGATTGTTTATTGGGGTTAATTCCCGGCTTCTCATGCCTTGGTGTATCCCCTGCCCTTAGAGCCCTGTAAAAATGAAAAGCAGACCTTTTTTTAGGGTGTTTAGCACATTTTTTAAAAATTTTGAAAATCAAAAGGATTTTGGCTATACGACTCTTATTGGGTTGTTTTGAGTCGTATGCCTCAAATATTTTGAACCCTAAAAGATGAGTCACATGACTCAACTATGAATTAACTTGAGACGTATGACTCAACTTTCTAATTAAAAAGAGGAGGGGCAATCGACTAAAGGGTTCCAATGCCTCCTCTGTTTCATTTTCTCTCAAAAGTTTTTCTCCTTTTCGCAACTTCAACACTTAGATTTCTCATTCCGGCCAAAGTGCACCATAAACTTCACTGTTCCCTATATTCACTAGGGAATGAATCAAAATCCAGAATCTACTTAGTGCGATCTCCTTGGGGGGAGTTTCTTGCTCCCTCACCTTTTAGTTGGGGCTTTATACGGGATTACCGAAGGAGCCAAGTACAAAGACAATTCGCTCGACGATGAGGTTCTTTCGATCCTAAACATTGCGACACATTCCATTAGCTATTTGGTTAGTTTTTTGTGTTTACAATTTTTGAATTTTTAGCTTTTAACTTGCAAAATTGATGCAATTGAACATGTTAGAATGCATGACTAGGTTGATAAGTTAGATTTATATATAATTCGGGGTTCTATTTGAATAAATTAGGGTTAAAATTAAATGAAATTGGGATTTTAGATTGAATATTCAAACTACCTGTTTCTGGGAAGATAAGTCATGCAGCTCATTTCTTCCAAGAAATTAGCCATGCGGCTTAGTTCTCCCCTCAAAGTTAAGTCGTGCCGCTTTATTCTTTTCTAATTCTGGGCTTACAAAGACAAGCCGTATGTGAGCAGGCAATCCTCGAGAGTGACGGGCTGTGAGGCTAGCGCCAGAGGGTTTTCAAAAATGGGTTTTTGAAATGAGAACCAGTTTTGAGGGCTCAATATAGACACGCGTTTAAGAAAGAAAGGCGGGACAAAGAGGAACTTACGAAACCAATTCCTCGGGCCTTCAAGGTTGATAAGAGTCCCATCCAACTCAGCTCTTACCGGAAAATTATGGTATAGCCAAGCCTGACAGAGATTCCTATACCTTTAAGACAGAGATTCTAGTCCGAACAAATCACTTACTTCTACTTTATTTGAAATAACATTTAACTATACCAAATATGGGCTATTTGTTATTTTAATTCCTTATTCAGTATTCAACCCTAGAGTTATATGCTATATACTCATACAGAAAGCCATAAATAAATTTAGAAAGCGATAAATAAATTTAAGAAATAAATTATCATAACCATATCGAATAAACTATCATAGGGGATACAATTAATAAAATGGCATTTGGGGATAGAATCACCTAGTTTACATGAAATAATATAAAAATAGAAAGCTAGTACACATCTAACCTAATATACATCTACCTGCAAAACAAAAGTTAGTGGCACAAATAAATATACACTTTGGACTCAAATAGGACAAAATGGGAGATCCAGATAGCTCGAGATTAAGCATGCAAGGGATAATCAGGAGAGCTTGACAGGTTTACACGATTAGACCTGAAAAACAATTTTAGTAATACCTTATATTTTTTGGGTTGGAGAAAACGATTTTGGAAAACGGTTTTACCAATTTCATTATTATTAAGCATGCTAAAGCGGGTCGGATATCCAGGGATTTATTGAAAATCTTTTTCATATGGGTTCTAAACAATGCTTCAAAAATTAAACTAGGTCGAAAAACACATACATACCCAAAATTAATTTTCTAATGATGAATGAATGCATAACGAATAAGTGAAAATCTAAAATAATGCTGAGGAAGAATGAGAAGCGTCGTGCGGCTCAAGGGATGAGCTGTACGGCTCAAAAGAGTCAAAGAAGGGTCGTGCAACGTAAGAAGAAATAGCGCCTTCACCAATCCTGGGTAAGATTGTATCGTACAGTCCAAATCTATATCAACGATGCCGTGTGCGGCTTTTTTTTATTTCCCCAAAAAATAAGGCCGTGCGGCCAACTATGATGGGAAAACAAATTTTTGATTTGCGACTTTAACACTTAAAAATTCGTTTTGGTGTTTTCTCCTTTTAAATTTTGAAATCCTTTGGAAGTCTATCAATAAATTAGACTTAGAAATCAAAGATTTTCACTCTGCATTCCACAAAATGAAATATCCTGGAAAATAGAAGAATTTCTACAACAAAACTCATAGGCCATTGATGAGTAGTGTGACTCAAATTTCTCCAAAGATAGGCCGTGCGGCCTAAAAGATAGGCCGTATGGCCTAATTTTAAAACTTACAGAAATAGTTTTCTCGATTGTTAGTGAAATAGACATAACATAAACAGATCAAACAATGCAGGAATGAAAAGATTTGATTTTGTAACCATGTTTCTGCAAGTTTTAATAGTTATCTGAATCCAATCCTTGAAACTTTGAAACCGATCCTAACTCATGGATACGAATCAAAACTTGCTAAGAACCAAAGCTTGATCTACAATTATGTCGGTTTTGTAATAAATCGAGTTGCTTAGCCACAACCTTCAATATTTTGCTTGAAGGAAATGTCAGTGTATATAAATTATTTGGATATCTCAATACCTAGTATCCATGAATAGCAAATTTTAGTACACCCGCCGAACGGGTATGCATTTGCCTAGTTTTCATCCATAAATCACTAGGACACGAGATCATAATCATATCCTACCTATAGTTTGTAAAATTGATGTATTACGGTATATATAGATATATGATCTATAACTTCTGCAACCAACGGCAATGAAAATTAAGGTCCTGTGCCCTAGCTTTGCAATTCAAATCAAATGTGAAAATATTTGTATAAAATGCATTCTACAATTACCTTTAGAGAGAAGGAAAAAAAAAATATGGATGACAATTTCAGAACAAAATTAAACATAAAAATGCAAAACTACAGTCATTACTTCATATTCCTTAAACAGTTCAAATAACTTATTAACCTCGGTGTTGTTGGGGCATAAAACAGCCAGCAAGTTTTTCCCTCAGAGTATTGAGGGGAAAAGACAAAAAAGCATTAGTAACTAACTCAGATGGTTCAAGCACTCTTCTTCACGGTGGCTGCCTTGATAATGTCAATAAACTCCGGCTGATACAAACCAATATGCCTATCAGCCATTGAAGTTAACAGCCACAAAATATAAAAGATGATAATAAGAAAAGAAACTACAAAAAAATGGCATCAACTAATAAACTACCTTAAGGGAAGCTCCACCAACCAAAAATCCATCAACATCTGGTTGTCCTGCCAATTCTTTGCAGTTTGCACCATTTACAGAACCTAAAAGTGACAAAAAGATGTGCAAAAGTCAGTTTCAACCACACCTTATCATTAAACATATAGCTACAATGGTTCAGGAAGATGATGAGATGACAAGCAATCCATCCACTAAATGCCGCCTGTCCGGCACTACGATCAGTTTCCAAGTGGACGCTTCTCGTCATTATTGCATAGCCACCAAATGAAAATGATACCTGGTCTTATCAATGAGTGTTCTCATTTTTCGTTTTAATGGAATATTGTACTGAAGAAGAGAAAGATTGGGGCAATTTATATTAGTAACTGAAGAGAACACAGGAGACGAGGAGACAGAATTCTCCGTGCTAAACTAACTCTTCAGTTACTTCTATAAAATTTTCAGTCTTTTATTTTTCTTCTTCTTAAATACAGTATCAAATTAAAATGAAAGCACGGTTTGATAAGGACCTGCTACGGGCTTTACTGCCAAACTTTTCCTGTTGCTTATCATTTTCATTTGCAGCTATCCAATATTGACGAGAAACATCCACTTTGAACTGATTGTGATGCCAGACAGGATGCATTTAACGGAGGGATTGTTTATCAGTTCATGGTCCCCGAAGGTTTATACACTGTCGAGAACTTTGACCTCCATAGATAATTCTGGTTGATGCAGCAACTTCAGAGCTAACATTGTCATGAAGCCATTTCCTCAACCCACAATGGACCTAGCACATACATACACCAAATGGCAAAAAGCAACCATTACCAGTAAGCATTGCAGATGCTTAACATCAAATCAATCAATCTCTAATCATAGACTAATAAACTTTATGCAGAAAAGGGTAAAGGGACGGCAAGAGAAGTAAATGTAATTTGAGTTGGGCTATATAGCAGAACCTTATCAAACACAAGATTTTTTTTTTTCCATTTTATGTGAGATAAGTATACTGTGGATGGCATCAAGGTACAACAAACACAAATGACAAGCTATTAAAATTACAGAAACTCTTGAAAATCAATTCACGAGGGGTAATGCACCGAGTCAGATGGTTTTATGAAGAACAGTGAAGTATAATTGTATAGTTGATTATCCCAGCAATTCAATCTTGTCTTACCTCTTGAGCCTGAGCAGGTGATGCAACCTTTCCAGTACCAATTGCCCAAACTGGCTCATAAGCCAAAACAACATTATCCCAATTTGATACTTTCTCTGCGGAGAGTAGAGTCAACATATGTAAAAAGTATCAGAGAAAATTAAAGGAACAGAAATGTATATGTACAATGCAGGAAGTATCAGGCTTTTTTTGTTCTCAAAAAGAACACAGAAAAAGTATTTACTAGAGTTTGAAATAAAATCTCAACAAAAAAAGCCGTCAGTTTCCATTTAATCTAAGATAATTGTTACAAACTAGATATACATAAATGACCTCGTATTAAGTCTCCCCCGACTACAAAAAAGCATAGAAACTAATAAACTAGAATTGAAATATGGTTCTTTGATTTATACCTGCAATGGCTTTTGTTTGTGCAGCGACAACTGCCATAGTGGATCCTGATTCTCTCTGCTCAAGTGTCTCACCAATACAGGCAATCACTTTCAAACCTTGAGAAAGTGCATATGCAACTTTATCTGCAACAAACTGCCACAAAAAGCAAAAGGAATTCATTTAACAATATGTAATAAATGACAATCCTACAGAAGCTGTATGCATTCATACAGGGCATCATCAATGAACAAGTTATGCTTACCTCATTTGACTCGTTTAAAAGGGCTCTCCGCTCAGAATGCCCAAGAATTACCCAAGGAATGGACAAATTCACGAGCATCTCAGCACTGTGGCAAACCAAAAAAAAATTCGACTTCAGATGATTGAATACCAAAACAAGAACAATCCCATATTTAACTAGGTAGTTGATAAATAAACGAGTAAGTGAAGTTGAAAAAACAGAAAGTAGAGTAGATCAGACATATTTTATATTCTTAATAAGGCTCCTAGAAGAAATGACAAATTACAAATCTTGCATATACACTATTAATCTTCGAATTCACTTGCTATACCATATCTTACAAAATGTACAATCAAGTCCCCAAAACCAATATCCTTTCCTAACTACCAAATATGGTAAAACTGTTCATCACAGAGCTTAATATAATTAGTTGAAGTGCCTGAAGTAACGGAGAAATCTGATTGTTGGTAAAAAAAGAATACAAAACTCCCATATATCATCATTTTAAAAACCAATGATACAGACAAAATATAAGCACAGGAAAAAAATGCCGACAGCAAAAGCAGGAAAAATTTCAGAAAAAAAGATGATTTCCTCAATCGAAGATCACAATAATCACACTTGAACCCCAACTAGTTGGGGTTGGCTATTGGTTCCCTCTTCTCTAACATTGCATCAAAGACCATAACCCAGATAAAACATACCTAACCTCTCCAGTGAAAGCACCACCTTTGCGAACCCAGCAATTTTGTGCTGCTATCTGGAAGTCTGGCCTCAATAGACCTTTTACCATATGAAGAAATACAAATGGAGGGCTCACGACAACCTCTGAGGCAACAACAATAAAATCAGTATAGTAAAAAACTTGAATTTACAAGAATCTGCTCATAATTAATCAGAAATATTAAGAGTGGCACAACAACTGAACATAGGACATGTGCAACTCATGGAATGAATAAATGTAACTCAAACCATTCATCTCCAAATCATGAAATTAACCTAATAATAACTATAAGATTAAGACACAGTTATGCCTATGCAGAGATGACACAGATGATTTTAATAATTATAAAGCTACCATAGGTTGATTTTTTTATTTTACTCTAGAATTTAATAAGTTAAATGAGATCCAATCAAATGACTAGTGCAAGTAGTCTCAAAAGCATTTCAAATGACTAGTTCTTCTCTCAGGTGAATCCAGAAACCATAGTTGAATGATTTTTGGTATATCTGTATGCTCATTTTCTGTCTATACAATGAATCATCAAGAAGTTATAAACATCAAATAACTGAGTCTGAATCCAAAAGAAGACTGCATATTGTTCGACCTATAGTTTGTTACTGAGCATGATAAAGCAGGATTAAGTTCTTAATTAAATGAAAGAGGCTAAGTCATTCCATTATATTGTTCCATTCTAATTCCAGTTCAAGGATTTCAATCACAATTTTAGCTTACCCACAACATCTTCAGAAGGAACCTCAGCTTCATTTAAAACAGTGACAATCTTCTTCACCTCCTCAGATGTCCCATTCTGCAAATCCAATAAGAAACACAAAAGTATAATGAGATCAAGCCATAACTTTATGGTGAAATCAGCAGACAGTCCCACAATTCTGCCTCTAATGTTCCGCCAATATAATTGAAACACATCAGATCTAATCAAAACCACAAACTTCAGAATACATGAATGAGATATTAGATTAAGATTATGAAGTCTCTGCGTGATGATCAGATTATTAGATCAGCAGAATCGCACACAAAATTCTCCAAATTAATCGTTAACTAAGACAAAAAAAAAAAAAAAAACACAAGCAGCAGAAAGAAGTGAAGACGATGATAGAAAAAAAGGAGAAGGAGACATACGCATTTCCAGTTGCCGCCGACGAAGAATTTTCTGGCCATGATAATTGATTTTGGTAAGACGATGAAATCTAGAACAAGACACTATGATAAAGCAGAGATTAGTGAGAGTGAAGACTTGTTCAGAGAGATTTTAAAGGGTGAGACTATGCCCACTGATCTCGTTGGGTGGTGTCCAAGTTTTCTGCCTTTTTACTATAATGCCCTTACTAGTAAGGGTAAAAATCTACAATGGTACGTAAATTTTGTGTATACTAATATAATGATCAATGTTGTCATAACCGGAACGGAAATCGAACCAATAAAACTATTGGTTCGATAATTTTCCTAGTGTAACGGGTTTGAACTAGTGGCTTAACTGAACATTTATTTTTAAAAGATATTTTTAATAATATATTATAATAAATTATAATATAATTCATCTAAAAAAATATTTTAGTAATATATTATAATCAATTATTATTATTTTTGAAAACCGGAAAATTTAATCGAACCGATTAAATCCATAGCTGGTGTATGATTAAACCGATCGAACCAATCGGTCCAATCTGATTCTGATAACAGCGATAATAATACGTGAACTTCAAAATTAGAAATAAAAATACATAAACTCTACATAAAATTAAATGATTGTTGACCAACTAAAATCACTTTTGACTTCACTTTTAGTCTATAAAAAATGTCACATCACCCCTCACTAATTTCTCATCCAAATTTCATCCAATTTTACCATTTTCATCTTTCATTCCACTTTTCTTCCGCAATTCAAATCAGAGGAACCGTAGTCCCACATCAGTAAAGAGAGGGAAGGTGATGTGCTTTAAAAGGGGTGGGGAGCCTTGACTTGGTAGACGCGTTTTGGGTGGGCTGTCCGCAGCCCAGACCAAGAACAAAACCGTGAGGCCCGTGGGCCAAAGCGGACAATATCTACGCAAGGAGGCGGCCCCATGACAGTTGGTATCAGAGCCGGGCCCTCTTGCCGAGGGTGTGGATGCCCCAGTGAGGGCACTGGGCTTTCCCAGAGGGGGAAGGGTTCAGAGGAACCGTAGTCCCACATCGGTAAAGAGAGGGAAGGTGATGTGCTTTAAAAGGGGTGGGGAGCCTTGACTTGGTAGACGCGTTTTGGGTGGGCTGTCCGCAGCCCAGACCAAGAACAAAACCGTGAGGCCCGTGGGCCAAAGCGGACAATATCTACGCAAGGAGGCGGCCCCATGACAGATGTCACGGGGTCACTCCTCGGACACCGTGGGCGCTTACGTCTACTTCTAGAAGTAAGCCAGCCAACACACTTTATATGCTAGTTCTGCATTAGGAACGAGCATGAGGTTAGATCAAGTTATAACATTTGTTTATAATAGGCTCAAAGGCCAATCCGCATTCAATACGAGAAATATCGGCACGTAAGAAGGGCATAATCAATGTTAAGCATCCATTCACACATATATAAGCATACACGAGACACATATGAAAAGTGATGCGCAAGGCTTTCATTCATATATGAATAACAAGTACATCAAACAAGTCCACACCCGTAGTAGTAGGGGGTCCTACTACGGATGGGGCATTCACAAGCACCCACGTGCGGCTGACACTAGTCTCACAAGCAACACCGTGCAACTGACACTCGTTGAGACCTGCCACACCCCCCTATAGTAGTCCTTATACCGCTCTCAGGATTGGGAGGAACAACCATCAAGATGTCTCACCTATCACACTTTCACTATTCATGCTACTATTACAAAGTATTCCCCCCCCCCCTTTACATTATCCCCCACTCAGATGGTTGACGTCCTCGTCGACCTTGTCTTCTGGAATTCTTCAATCTTCTGCTTGAAGGCTTGTAGATCGCCTGCTTTCTCCCAGTTGGTTTCTTCTTCTCCTTCGGCTCTCCATCGAACGAGGTACTCCTTGTATGTTCTCCAGGATGTTGACGCCGTATGATCTGCTAAAATCTCCTCCACTTCTCTGCTGGCGGGTGCTTTCTTCGTGATTGCAGGTCTTATACTCCTGTTCCGCTTGTCGTCTGTGGGATCTGGATGATACTGCTTCAAATTGCTGACATGGAAAACAGGATGGACCGACATCCATTCGGGCAAATCCAGTTTATATGATACTGGACCTACCTTCTTGACGACTGGAATCGGTCCTTCATATTTCCTCACCAGCCTGTTGTCTCTGTTGCGGAAGAATCGTAGTTGCTCTGGTAGAAGCTTCACCAACACCAGGTCACCAGCATTGAACTCCATAGGTCGACGATCTGAATCAGCCCATTTCTTCATCCGCCTGGATGCCTTCTCCAAGTGTGCGCTCGCTATCTCCTCGTTCTGCTTCCATTCCTTTGTGAAAAGATATTCTTTGGGATTCTTGCCTTTGTAAGGCATCTCGATGGAATGGGGCACCAAGGGCTGTTGACCTGTCACAATTTCAAAAGGGGTGTTGTTAGTAGCAGAGGACTTCTGGCTGTTAAAGCAAAATTGGGCCACATCTAGGAGGGATGCCCAGTTCCGTTGACTGGCACAGACAAAGTGTCGCAAATACTCCTCAAGCATGCTATTGAATCGCTCTGTCTGACCATCAATCTGAGGGTGATAACTGGTGGACATGTTCAAGTTACTCCCCAACAGACGAAAAAGCTCCGTCCAAAAACTCCCCAAAAATCACCCATCCCTGTCACTGACAATATTCTTCGGAAGACCCCAATATTTGACCACATGTTTGAAGAAGGCCCTGGCCGTTGTTTCTGCTGAACTATATTTCGGCATTGGAATAAAGGTTCCATACTTGGAGAACCTATCAACAACCACCAGAATGGAATCAAAATCTTCAACCCTGGGCAATCCCATGATAAAATCCATTGACACACTCTCCCAAGGGCGTTTCGGTACTGGAAGTGGTTGAAGTAGCCTAGCAAATTTTCGCCTCTCGACTTTGTCCTGCTGACACACCAAGCATGTTTTAGTGTACTCTCTCACATCTTCCTCCATCTTGGGCCAATAGTAGTGTTGTTGAAGCAAAGCCAACATCCGATGCCACCCTGGATGTCCCACCCAGAGGGTATCATGACATTCCCGCATCAACATCTTCCGCAAGTTGGCAGCCTTTGGCACGTACACTCTTTGCTTGGTAGTCATTAATAGCTCATCACTGATCCAAAATTGCCGAGTCTTCCCCTGCCTCACCAGGTCCATTATGGCCACCGCCTGGGGGTCCTTTGAGAGCTTCTCCCGAATCAACCGTCGCATAGAGGTAGATAGCTGGCTGCTAGACAAGTGGGCTATCTGTTTTAAGACTGCCAGATCTGCCTTACGACTCAGCGCATCTGCCACCTGATTTGACTTTCCTGTGTGGTACTCCAGTACAAAATCAAATTCGGCCAAGAATTCCTGCCAGCGAGCTTGCTTTCGGGACAGAGTTTGTTGGGTAAGGAAGTGGCTCACTGCTGCATTGTCTGTCTTCACCACAAACCTAGATCCCAGCAAATAATGTCTCCAAACTCGTAAGCAATGAACGACAGCCAGTAACTCTTTTTCATGCGTGGAATACCGCTGTTCGGCATCATTCAACTTCCGGCTCTCAAAGGCAATAGGGTGTCCCTTCTGTATGATGACTCCCCCCAAAGCAAAATCTGATGCATCCGTCTGAACTTCGAACGGTTTGGCCATGTCAGGCAGGGCTAGAATTGGTTCTTCTAGGATTGCTTTCTTCAGCTTTTCGAAAGCTTCTTGGCATTCTTCTGTCCAGAACCATTTCTTCTCCTTCTTCAACATATCAGTGAGGGGGACCACCTTCCGCGAGTACCCTTCAACAAATCTCCTGTAGTAATTGGCCAGTCCCAAAAAGGATCTCAATTCTGGAACATTCCCAGGTGTCTGCCACTCTGAAATAGCTTTCACCTTAGTTTGGTCCATGCGAATCCTGCCTTGTTCGATCACGTGGCCAAGAAACTTGATGCTTGTCTGCCCAAAAGCACACTTTTCTCTCTTCAGAAAAAGCTGGTTCTCCCTCAGCTTCATGAACACTAGCTTCAAGTGTTCTCGGTGCTCCTCCAGGGTGGTACTGTATACCACGATGTCATCCAGGTATACCACCACGAACTGATCCAGATATTCCCTGAAGACCTGGTTCATGAGAGTACAAAAGGTTTCTGGAGCATTTGTTAGTCCAAAGGGCATAACCAAAAATTCAAATGAACCATACCGGGTGACACATGTGGTTTTGAATATGTCTTCATCTTTCACTCGCACTTGGTAATATCCCGAACGCAGGTCAAGCTTGGTGAAATACTTTGCCCCACTAAGTTGATCGAACAAGTCAGCTACAAGAGGGATAGGATACTTGTTGCGTACTGTGATCTTGTTCAGGGCTCTGTAATCCACACACAGTCTTAAGCTTCCATCTGCTTTCTTCTGGAATAACACGGGGGCACCAAAGGGGGAGTTTGAGGGTCGAATGAACCCTACTTCCAAGAGTTCTCCCAGCTGCTTCCGTAACTCTGCCAACTCAGGAGGGGCCATTCTATAGGGAGCCCTTGCGGGTGGCTTCATTCCCGGAAGCAATTCTATTTCATGATCTACCCCCCTCTTTGGTGGCAACATCTTTGGAAAGGCCCCCGGCATGATGTCTTGAAACTCTTTCATCACTTCGTCGAGCATTTTGGGAAAGCTAGAGTCTTCGTCAGAGTTGCTAGCCAGCGGAACCACCGCATAAGAGCATTCCCCCCTTTTTACTCCCTTTTTGAACTGGAGTGCTGAGATACACTTTTCCTCACAAATGGGACTCACGGTTACTGGCACGACACAGGGATTCTGGTTCATAAAGAGGAGGCAGCTCGCTGAGACCATCGGAACTGCGAAACTCTCCTTCAAGAAGTCCATCCCCAGAACCACATCAAAATCATCCATCGGTACTACTGTAAAGTCTATCAAGCCAGTCCAGGGTCCTAACTTACAAGATACATTCTGAGTCACTCCCAATATCTCTCAGGCTGAGGAGTTGACAGCTTTGATCTTTCCTGCCTCCTTCCTGACTGGTAACCCTAGCCGAGAAGCTTCAGTCCCTGACATGAAGTTGTCGGTGGCCCCTGTGTCAATCATAGCCCTGGTGGCCTTCCCATTGATAGTCAGCTCGACATACATCAGCCCCTTTTCTCTTCTTTGACTTGCAGCCTTCACCTGCTTCTCCAGGGCTGAAAGGAATCGCAAAGATCCCATGGCCGAAGGCTTCGACCCTTCGAGTCCTGCATCGACTCTCTGTTCTTCTTCCGTCCTCTCAGAAACGAGGGCATTAACAGCACTTCGATGTGGGCACTCCGCCATCCGATGTGGCCCCTTACATATAAAACAAGAGATGTTCCGAACTCCGGGGACAGCTTGCCTAAATGGAAAGTTTTTCGGAGGGCCACCGGATTCATTATTAAGCTGATTATTTCTCCTCTCACCCCAAGTGCGACGATTACTCCCTTCTGAAAAGGAACTCGGGCGGCCTCCTGTTGAGGAACTGCTATGATCACCTCCTGTCCCCAACGGTTTCGCCCACTTACTTGGTCTAGTCTCAGGCCCTGAGGTGGGAGGTTGCTTCCTCTTTCCAAGACTATCCGAGAAGTCATCTAAGCTTTCGGCCACCATAATAGCAGTAGCATGATCTCGGACGTTCCTTCTGTTCACTTCATTCTTTGCCCAAGGTTTCAACCCCTTGGTGAAATGATACAACTTGTCATACTCACGCATCTCCGGGCATTCCAAGATAAGCTTCTGATAGGCTCTGACATAGTCTCGGATGGAACCCATTTGCTGGAGTTCTGCAAGTTGATGCCGGGCCACATGGTGGACATTTTCGGGGTAGAAATGGGCTTTGAACTCCTTCTTGAACTCATCCCAGGTGGAGATGGTGGCCAAAGAAGCTTTGTGTCGCCACCACAACTTGGCGTCGCCCTCCAAATACATCGGGATCAACTCCAAGCGGTGGGCATCTGTTCGGGCCCTAGTTGCATTGAAGAAGGCTTCTACATCAAAGAGGAAGTTCTCCACTTCACTAGCATCTCTGGCTCCATCGTATGACTTTGGATCTTTGATTTTGTATTTGGAGGAATCTGGGGCTCTCGACTCACTCCGCTCGTAAAGGTCGGTTAGCATTTTGACCTTGAGCTTCACTTCGTCTAGTTCCCCCTTCAGGTTGCCATATTCTTCCATTGCCTCGCCCTGGAACTGTTCTACTACCTCGCATAACTCTTTATGCTCGGTTTGAAGTCTCTCCACCACCTCTGCGATGTGTAGATTACTCAATTTCTCATTTAAATCTACCATCTCATCAACATTGGAAGTACCACCTCTTCGGGATGTCCCAGTCTTAAGGGCCCTCTCCCTTCGGTCGGACTTCTTAGCCATCATCTCTCTGATGGCAGTGGAATTTGTCACCACAAATTCAAAGATATCATGATTAGCCATCACGGCCTGAAAGATTTCCGCCTTCTCGTTCAAGGCCTTCATCAACTCGCTTTGTCCATTCGTGGCTTCCTCCACTTTGCTACGGACAACGGTCCCAACATTTTCACGAAGGTCTCGGACATCACGGCGGAGCGTTTTGACTACCCCTAGTGATTCCTCGACCCTTTTGCCACATTCAAATACTGTAGCCGAAAGGTGTTCTGGAGCTATTTCGGCCCATTGTCTCTCCAGGGCCTCAATGCGCTTCAACGCCTCAGAGTTTGACATCTTGTCTCTCGCCAAATAGAACCGGGCTCTGATACCAAATGTCATGGGGCCGCCTCCTTGCGTAGATATTGTCCGCTTTGGCCCACGGGCCTCACGGTTTTGTTCTTGGTCTGTGGCAAACCAAAAAAAAAAATTCCCAAAAAAAAATCCCAAAAATTAGAAAACCCCAAAAATCATCAAAAATGAATTTTGTTGTGCGCGTCACGACCATAGATTTAATTTTCAGTAAATTTGCATTTAGAACAATTCAACGACGGAGACCCATTTCTCCTGAAAACCGACCCACTTAAATATATAAAAAATGCATGTAAACCGGAAAAATTGTTTTTCAAAATGATTTTTTTCCACAAAAACCAAAAATACAGGGACGTTTCAAAGTGTTTTCCAGGTCTAACCGAGCCGGCTAGCCGAGCCAACCCGGTTATCCCCTAAATGCATGCTCCCAATTCTCGATTTCCCAATTCTGTCTGTTTGAGTCCAACTTGTGGCGTGCCATATAAATTGTGCTAACCTTTTGTTTTGCAGGTTTTAATTTCTTTTATTTTTATTTTTGATGTATTTTAATAGATTAAATCGTGTATTTAGGCGGTTGTAATTCTTTTTAGATTTTCGTGTAGTCTAGGCGATTGTATAAGTGAGGCGAGTGTTTTTATCTTTCCATTCGATCTGGTTGTAAGCCAATTAATATTTATTCCTTTTCCTTATTTTTGTAATAAATATTTTGTATGCGCACTGTATGTCTTTTATATTCAATAAAATTGGCTTTAGATTTTAAAATACCATTCGAGAATATTGGCAACATTTATTTTAATTAGACACGAAATAAGGGACTTGTCCGGACCCGAATTTCTGGATAGTGTAGCGGCCGTTCGTCCGGTTCAGCTGCATAAGAATTTCCCGGTTGAGCTGAGCCAGGTGGCGACTCCTACAATATCCATCAAGACTTAGGTCTCGGTTCTTTTATGTATTAATTCCATTTATTTTCCAAAACGCGGATTTCCATTATAAAAACCCCACGCGAGGGAGGGGCCCGCCCGAGATCGTGGCGCCCCATTCCGAAAGGGGGTCCCGCGTCCCGTCAAAAACGCATCGTCCGCTCATAGAAGCTGAGTCATCCCAACATGGTGGTGACGCTTCAGCTAGCCTGGAAAAGCTGCAGGAGATAGAAGCAGCTATGGAATAGAAGATGAAGGCAAAGTGTTCTGAATTAGACGAGGTCATGGCCCAATTAAAGAAGGGGGTCGGTATCAGTGCGGAATCTAAGAAAGGGGTGAACGTTGATGCCATGATCAGTAGGGGCATCGAGACATTTCCTATCGGCTTCCAAGTGCCGAAAGTCCCCACTTACAAAGGAATGGGCTCGCCGGAGGCCCATGTGAATTTATATGCCCGGGTTATGCTAACAGCAGGCGCTACAAAGCAAATTGATTAATCTATTCCCCACCACACTAGAGAGAGGTGCTTTGGGATGGTATAACTCACTGTCAGAAGAGGAGCGATCTGACAGGGAGGTATTGTCAGCAGCCTTCATCAAATACTACAGCTTCAACACCAAAATCCAGGTGAAGCTGTATGATTTGGAGAGGGTGAAGCAGAAATTCAATGAGCCCTTTGACGAATACTACCAGAGGTGGATGAACAAGATGATCCTCCTAAAGAACCGCCTTGATGAAGACGAGCTTATACAGAAGCTCATTGATGGCAGCAAGGATATTTTCAAGAACAACATGAAATTCCATCCTTTCAAGGAGCTTAGTGAGGTTTATAGCATGGCCATGAAAATAGAAAGGGATGAAGAGGAGAAGCCAGCTGGTCAGAAAGGGGGAAGAAGTACAGGGTATAGATCAACCGCAACAGCTGGGTCTGGTAGTGGTTCTGGTTCAGGTTCCAGTGGCAGACAGGGGCAATCATCAGAGGTGAAGCAGGTCGAAGTGGCTACTATGAATCAGCAGCAAGGCAACCAGAACAGGGGTCCTGGAGGACAAGGCATATCGCCTTAGACTCTTACTTTAGCAAAGATATTTGCCAAGTGTAGGAATGGCGGCCTGTTGCAGTCCTTAAGGCCATTTGAGAAGCCATCGAACCAACAACTGCTACAAGCTAAGGGATGCTATCCAGAAGCTCATTGACGAGGGAAAGCTGCAAGAGCCAGCTAAACCTAGCACTAAAACCAACCCACTGCCGGCATTTGAAAAGCGGGTTAACATGGTTCAGTTGGGGTTGCTGGCAAACTTTATATTTGCCCAAGTTCTGCAAGCAAACCCTACGATTCAGGCAGTAGTGGTAGGGGAACCTGAAGTGGAACCCGAGTCTGAAGAGAAGGAGGGATGTAAGGAGATCAAGCCCATAAGTCTGGATGATCTCGACTCCGAAGATGAGTACGAAGAATTTGACAGAAGAGAGGCTGTTAAACTCCCAGCTGTTGAGAAGCTGAAGATTTCAGAAGTGCAGCAAGTGACCCGAAGTGGAAGGGTATATCAACCGGCAGATCAGACGAAAGATAAAGCACCGATGAATGGGTCAGGCAGCACTTCGGCATCGGAAAGAGTCGAGAAAGAAGACTTGGTCATTTCCCAATTGAAGAAGACCCCTGCACAAGCCAGTTTGTGGCATCTGCTTATGACCTCCAAAGAGCATAGGGAGGCTTTAGTGAAGAAGCTATCAGAAATTGAAGTCTCCCCTATAGCTTCACCAGAGGCTATGTGCTGTTTGCTAGACAAAGTCCATGTTGGAGCTCCTAATATTGTTTTCTCTGAGAAAGACCTACCAGCAGAAGGAAAGGCCCACAACAAGGCTCTTTACATTAGAGCCTATATCATGGATAAGGTGATGCCGTGCGTTATGGTGGATGACGGCTCGGCTCTGAATATATGCCCGCTGAAAATGTTACCGTTTCTAGGCATGAATGAAGAAGTGTTGAAGAGGTCCTCGACAGTCATTCGGGCATATGATGATTCTAAAAGAACAGTAATAGGGACCTTCGAAACAAAAGTGGAGGTTGGGCCCATTAAGTCCATGGCTGTCTTCACAGTGATTGATATCCCGGTCACATTCTCCTTATTGCTTGGAAGGCCCTGGTTCCATCCTTTGGGAGGTGTTCCTTCCACATTGCATCAGAAGATTCAATTCTCTATGAATGACAGGATTGTGACTGTTGAGGCAGACGCCCAGTCGATGGTAGCTGCAGTGGATGAAGGAGTGGTTCCTTTTGGTGGATTCCAAATTGCTGTCGTTAAGGAGGAAGAAACCACAGATGCCCCTATGGTCCTTTATGAGAACTACATGCCGGAGTGGCTATCCCGATATCTGTACAAGCTGAACTTTGTCCCGGGAATGGGACTCGGGATTAATTTGCAAGGTGTGCCAGAATTCAAGATCGACTCGGGAAAGTCGAAGCAGTGCGGCCTTGGTTATCTAGAGGGGTCATCCAAGCAGAAGAACCTGAAAAAGGGCAAGAATGGCAGGGCCATGATGAAGCCATTTCTAAAGGCAGGAGAAAGCCTTTACAAGGGCCAAGCTGAACCGGTGCTGGTTGGAAATGTCGAGCACCCTGGCTTTGAGATCTTTGCAGATGTTATGGATTTTGAGAAAAGCCAGGAAGAGCCAGTAGCCCCTGTAATGATGGAGGAAGCAATTGCTGAATCTGAAATTTTAAAAGGAGAATCATCTGAGGTGATAGCAGAAACCATAGAGGTGGCCGAGGAAGAAGATGAAAAGAAGACCTGTGCTGAAGCTACATAAGTGATCTCGGGAGCTTTGACTGCGGCATTAACCAAAGCTTTTGGAAAATCCAAGGAAGGATTTGGCGAAGAACTGATGGCCAAAGTGAACTTAGACTCTATGGTTGCTGAAATCACCAAGATTATGGAGAAAGCTAAGGCACAGGTGGCCGAGAAAGCTGCAACCCCAGATGATGCTCTGGAAGGGAAGATGGAAGCTGATGAAGAACAAGGCCCTCCGCCTGTGGAGGATGAAAATGATTTTGTTGTATCTATTTCTTCCATTTTCAATGTAACTGATGTACTCTATGATAAGTTCAATGCAATGAAATCCCAGTTTGCTTACTTGTGTGATGTTTATCCTGATAATTCTGTGCATGCATTTAAATCACCATCAAGCATATTTAGCATACATGACACTGCATTGCATGAAATCAATATAAGTACAGATGAAAACCCTAAAATGGTACTCATTTCACATGAGCTAAAATCCGAGGAGGAAAGAGAGTTAATAAGAATACTCCAAAAACATGTTAAAGCTTTCGCCTGGTCGTATGAGACATGCCGGGTGTAGATACAGAAATAGCAGTGCACAAAATCCCGATAGACCCTAAGTTCAGACCGGTAAAGCAGAAGTTGAGAAGACTAAGGCCGGAATGGGCTACACTGGTGAAGGAAGAAGTGGCCAAACAGATAGATGCCAGGTTTCTCGAAGTGGTGGAGTATATGGAATGGCTAGCAAACATTGTCCCCATGCCTAAAAAGGATGGAAGGGTCAGAGTATGCGTTGACTACAGGGACTTGAATAAAGCATGCCCAAAAGATAACTTTCCACTGCCACATATTGACGTCCTAGTTGATAGCGCAGCAAAAGCGGCAATGTACTCCTTCATGGATGGCTTTTCGGGGTATAACCAGATTCTGATGGATGTGATCGACAAGGTGAAAACATCGTTCATCACAGAGTGGGGCACTTTTTACTACAGAGTGATGCCTTTTGGATTGAAGAACGCCGGTGCCACTTATCAGAGGGCTGTCACAACTCTGTTGCACGATATGATCCATAAAGAAGTCAAAGTGTATGTCGATGATATGGTTGTTAAATCAGCAACCCAGGAGGAACACCCTGTTATCCTGGATAGATTTCTAACACGTATTGGAGAGTACAACTTACGGCTTAACCCCAAGAAATGCATATTCGGGGTCACATCAGGGAAGCTGTTGGGCCATGTAGTTAGCCAGAGGGGAATAGAAATGGACCCAGATAAAATCAAAGCCATCCAAAATATGCCAGCTCCAAAGACAGAAAAGGAAGTCAGATCATTCCTGGGTTCCTTGCAGTATGTCAGCCGCTTCATAGCCAAGCTAACTTCCACTTGTGAGCCAATCTTCAAGCTATTAAAGAAAGATCAGCCAATTGTGTGGGATGACAAGTGTCATCTGGCATTCGAGAAGATCAAGGCTTACCTGGTAAAGCCACCAGTGTTGAGTCCTCCAATTCCAGGGAAACCTCTGATTTTGTATTTGGCAGTTGAAGAATCCTCTATAGGGGCAATGCTTGCACAGGAACAAGATGGCAAGAAGGAATATCCTATCTACTACCTTAGTAAGAAATCACTGGAGTATGAAACCAAGTACACACTGGTGGAAAAGACATGTGTGGCGATGATCTGGCTGACCAAGAAGCTGCGCCATTATTTCCAATCTTACAAAATACAAGCAGTGGCTAAAGTGGATCCAATGAAGTATCTCTATGAAGCACCAGCATTGGTTGGGAAGCTATCCAGGTGGTTGTTACTTTTGTCTGAATTCGACATCGAGTACATCACAAAGAAAACCATTAAAGGGCGAGTCGTGGCAGAGTTTCTGGCAAACCAACCCTTAGAATCGGATTACACAGAGAATCTGGAATTCCCTGATGAGCAACTAGCCATGGTGGAAGTGAAAAGGTGGGTCATGTGCTTCGATGGGGCAGTGAATAGAAAAGGCGCTGGAATCGGGGTACTTATAGCAACACCAGATGGTGAGGTCATTCCTTTATCTAAAAGGCTGATCTTTCCTGTAACCAATAATGGGGTAGAATATGAAGCATGCTTATTTGGAATGGAAGCTCTATTAACCTTAGGGGAAAATGATGTCTTAATTGTCGGTGATTCACTTCTAGTGATAAGGCAAGCTCAGGGTGAGTGGGAGCTTGAAAGAAGCTGCTACAATTCAGAAAAGGTTTATTCGGCCAGTGTGAATTCAGACATGTCCCCAGAGAAGAGAATAAGATGGCTGATGCATTAGCCACTTTGTCCTCCATGTGGGAAAATCCAGAGGAAACACAAGCTCAACCACTGGTTATAGCCACTTCCAGACATCCTTGCTTCGAAGTACACGAAGTGATGGAATTATCAGCTGAAGAAAAGCCATGGTTCTTTGACATCTACCAGTATGTAAAAGAGGGAAAGTACCCGGAAGAGGCCAGTGTTGCTGATAAGTTGACACTAAGAAAGCTGGCTAGTCAATTTAGAATCTTCGAGGACAAGTTATACAAAAGAACAGCACATGGAGTCCTTTTGACATGCCTGACAGAATAAGAAGCAGAAGAAGTGATGCAGCAGGTACATGCAGGAGCCTGTGGGCCACATATGAATGGACTTGCCACGGCCAGAAAGATCATGAGACAAGGCTATTTCTGGATGACAATGTAAGCAGATTGCATAAGAAGAGTGAAGAGATGTCATGAATGTCAGATCTATGCAGACATTAGTCATCTTCCTCCACTCGAACTTCAGAATCTAGCATCTCCTTGGCCGTTTTCAGCATGGGGGATAGATATGATTGGTGAAATTCATCCAGCTGCATCTAATGGGCACAGATTCATAGTTGTAGCAGTTGATTATTTCTCCAAATGGGTCGAAGCAGAATCCTTCACTAATGTGACAGCCAAGCAAATGGTCAAGTTTATCCAGAAGAATATCTTCACTCGGTATGGGATTCCTCATCACATAGTAACTGACAATGGAGTACAGTTTCAAGGGGCAACGGCTGAGCTACTTGCAGAACATGGTATTCAACATCATAAGTCCTCTCCATATAGACCACAGGCTAATGGTGCAGTGGAAGCAGCGAACAAGGCAATAAAAAAGATCTTATCAAAGATGGTAACCACTTACAGGGACTGGGCCGATAAACTGCCTTATGCTCTCTGGGGTTACAGAACCAGTGTCAGAACGCCGATAGGAGAAACTCCTTATGCCTTGGTATATGGAATGGAAGCGGTGTTACCGGTGGAAATCGAACTCAAGTCACTCAGAGTTGCCCTGGAAGCTCAATTGCTAGAGACTGAATGGGTTCAAGCTAGATATGAGCAGCTGGCTGCACTAGATGAAAGGCGACTAAAGGCACTAGATCACCTGCAGATGTATCAGCGCAGAATGGCTAGAGCCTATAATCGAAATGTGAAATACTCCAAGCGGCAGTTGAAAGCAGGAGATTTGGTTCTAAAGCAACTAAGGCCTTCAAATGTTGATGTTAGGGGCAAGTTCAGACCTAACTGGGAAGGACCCTATGTGGTGAAGAAGGTGTTATCAAAAGGCACTGTCAGCATCATGGACATGGATGGAAACGAGTTCACCAACCCGATTAACCAAGACAGGCTAAAGCTTTATCATGTATAAAAAAAAAGAGAGAGAGAGGTCTGCTAGGCTGAAAACTCAAAAAGAGCGGTCTAGGCAAAAGTTAAGACACGAGAGAAAATAATCAGTCGGAAAATCTGAAGAGGACGACTGGTGACGGATTCTATCTCAGTGTGGAATCTGTACCATTTAGGAACCAACTTGTTTCAAATGTACTCACTTTGACTTCATCAATAAAGTGAAGTGTTTGTTTAAATATATTTGCATGGTTATGACAAATGCACAAACAAAGTTGTCTTGCATAAACACACATTCAAAGAAAGCACTTTGCATTCAACTGATCAATATCATCATATTATTTGGCAAATGAAAATGTATTAAATACGTGCAAATTAAAATCTTTTATCGTCCTCTAAAGTCCAGTTCATCTTCCCAAATGAGCAATAAAGGGTCACAACACCATTTTAGTCAAATCTTAAAAAAAAAGAAAAAAAAAGAAAAAAAAAAGCTCGCTGAGGTGAAAACCGAAAAAGGCACCTCAGGCAAAAATTAGAGCGGCCCGCTAAGCTGAAAACCCATATCGGGCAGTTTAGGCAAAAGTTAGGGCATATGAAAAGCTCACTAAGGCGAAAACCGAAAAGGCGCCTTAGGCAAAAGTTAGAGCGGCTCGCTGGGCTGAAAACCTGATTTGGGCAACCCAGGAAAAAATTAGAGCACTCAAAAAAAAAAAAAAAAAAAAACTCATAACTTCCCACGGAGCAGGAAAAGCAGAACATCCTCAGTATTCCTCACAGAATTCGTCACATCACTCCCCAGTAGAGTTTCCCCTACTATTCCCCAGTGGAATCTACATAAAGAACACCATCAATTATTTCCCCGTGAAGTCTCCATATTACTCCCCAGTGTAGTCTACACAAAGAACACCACAATTGTTTCCCCAGTCGAGCTATCACACTCTTCCCCAACAGAATCTCTACAAGGAATACTACGATCATTTCCCCAGCAGTCACCTCACTCGTTCGATAATCACCAAACAATACCCCAAGAAAAGCAAAATCAACCAGGTGTACAACATATCTTCCCAGTGGAAGACAAAAGCGTCAAATAATAGGAAATACATACATGTACGTATACATCATCATGCATCCATACATTGCATATATCAATTACTTATCCCCGGCTAGTCTTCATTCTTGATCGAAAGGGCAAAAATTTTTGTTTAAAAATCTCTCGATCAAGGAATGAAGACTTGCCATTTTAAGTGCAGGAATTCATCCCCAACTTAATATCCTCAGCAAGTCAGCAGATCCGCCTCGAGTAATGTAAACTCGGTATCGGCCCAAGTCCGCTCCATTATCTCAACTTTCCCCAGCGAGTCCGCCTCGAGTAATGTAAACTCGGTATTGGCCCAGATCAACTTCATCTATTTCCCCAGCAAAGCTCGCCTCGGGTAACCTAGACCCGGTATCGGCCAATCTCTTCAGCAAGTCCGCCTCGGGTAACCTAGACTCGGTATCAGCTAAATCGTAATTCATCCACTCCTCCGCCTCGGGTAACCTAGACCTGATATCAGCTTATTTCCTCCCCAGCATCGCCTCGGGTAACCTAGACCCTGTATCAGCCAATCTCTTCATCAAGCTCGCCTCGGGTAACCTAGACCCGGTATCGGCCTATCTCATCAGAAAGTTTATTCAAGTGTTCGCGGTGCTTTGATTCGCGCTCTCAAATTCATCATTTCAGATATTATAAGCCTGAATCTAGGTGTCAAATTTGATCACGCGAGGGGCAGCTGAAAGTGCCGGGATTTAAAAAAAAGGAAAAAAAAATTCGAAAAAAAAAAATTTATTTACAGTGGTACGACTGTAATTTAAAAATTACAGTCGTACGACTGTATTATCGGGGCAGGTGCAGAACACCATACCCATGACATAAGAAAGAGGGGGAGAGGATTTTGGGCAATTAATGCCCGGATTTTAGAGAAAAAAAATGAGTGAAATCAGAGTAGAAAAGAGGAGAAAAAGAGAGAGATTGGATTTCTGGTGAAATCTAGAGAGAGAAAGGAGAAAAGAGAGAAGGAAAAGAAAGAAGTAAAAAACCACAAAAAACTCATCTTTTCCTCTTCTATTTTCTTTAATTCTCGAAATTAGGATTAAAACTTGATAGAAATCCATAGGTTAATGAGTTAGCTTCACAAACAAATTGAAATTTCGGACTAAAACAATCAGAATCCTTTGCAATTTGGATTTTTGGACATAAAGTCCTCAACTTCAATTCAAGGGGAAAAGTGCAAATTCTTGTGGATTGGAGCGACGCCAGGGGTCAATTTCGACTTGGAGGGACTTCTAAAGGGTAGGCGTCCCATTTCTCTTTAATTTTGCTTGCTTTCTGGGTGTTAATTGTGATTTTTGTGCATTTTTATCTCTTTTTCTGCGTTTCTGCGCCTGGAAATCAAGAACAGTCGCACGACTGTTCTTGAATTGATGAACAGTCGTACGACTGTAGTTGATTTCCAGGTGATTTTATTTCCAGCTTGTTTTAAATAAGATTTTGGTGAAATCTTGAATTTTCAGCATTTACAGTCGTACGACTGTAGTTGAGTTTCCACGACTATAATTTACAGTCGTACCACTGTAGTTCTCAGAATCAGAATTTCACCTTTAAAACCCAAAAATTTCTTAAAAAATGCATAAAAAATCATAAAAAATTCCTAAAAATTCCCAAAAAATTCCAAAAAATTAGAAAACCCCAAAAATCATCAAAATGAATTTTATTGTGTGCATCACGACCATAGATTCAATTTTCTGGTAAATTTGCATTTAGATCAATTCAACAATGGAGACCCAGCTCTCCTGAAAACCGGCCCATTTAACATATGAAAAATGCATGTAAACCGGCTAAATTGTTTTCAAATGATTTTCCCACAAAACCAAAAATACGGGGACGTTTCAAAATGTTTTCCAGGTCTAACCGGGCCGGTTAGCCGAGCCAACCCGGTTACCCCCTAAATGCATGCCCTCGATTCTTGATTTCCCAATTTTGTCTATTTGAGTCCTAATTGTGGTGTGCTGTATATATTGTGCTAACCCTCTGTTTTGCAGGTTTTAATTTCTTTTTATTTTTATTTTTAATGTATTTTAATAGATTAAATCGTGTATTTAGGCGGTTGTAATTATTTTTAGATTTTCGTGTATTCTAGGCGATTGTATAAGTGAGGTGAGAGTTTTTATTTTTCCATTCGATTTGGTTGTAAGCCAATTAATATTTATTTCTTTTCCTTATTTTTGTGTTAAATATTTTGTATGCGCACTGTATGCCCTTTTATATTCAATAAAATTGACTTTAGATTTCGAAATACCATTTGAGAACATTGGCAATATTTATTTTAATTAGACACGAAATAAGGGACTTGTCCGGACCCGAATCTCTGGATAGTGTAGCAACCGTTCGTCCGGTTCAGCTGCATAAGAATTTCCCGGTTGAGCTGAGCCGGGTGGCGACTCTACAATATTCATCGAGACTTAGGTCTCAGTTCTTTTATGCACTAATTCTATTTATTTTTTCCAAAGCCGATTTTCATTCATAAAAACCCCACGCAAGGGAGGGGCCCGCCCGAGATCGTGGCGTCCCATTCCGAAAGGGAGTCCCGTGTCCCGTCGAAAACACGTCGTCCGCTCACAGTCATCCTTTTAAGTGTCAGGACATTTACTTAACATCCAAGTAGACTAATAAGATCAAATAAATGATTATACAATACGGCCGTACACTACTCTGTCTCACTCATCAAGAGGTCGGTGATATCATCTCTTCGGTGAAGATATAGGCAATTCCTTCACATTACTCCCAATCCTAGCATGGTTCCCGATATACCCAAACGTGCCCATACTTGGCACCCAGTTACGGGCCCGTTAGGCGCACATTAAAGTATATAAGGTCACATCTAGGAGTGTAGTAATATGGGGTCTAAGGATCCAATATAAGCAATACATGTGAAACACTTATGACACTAGAACATATAGTGTTCTCACAATTGGATCGATCCAATACACTATTCACTAACATGTACCTATGTCCTTGATAGACTTTCCAAGTCCTATGGCTGGTAAGACACCACCCATCCCACAAGGAACATACTAGTCTTTAGTTATATTCATTCCTATGATTATAACAAACTAGGGATAACTTTAAAACTTTGTTCTTTAAACTCATGGTCTTACTCTTTCAGTACTTGCTACTAACAAACATGAGGAAACAATTTATGGATTCTCAATAGTTATTAATTGCACAAGTAATTCAATAAATATGATTATGCCTTTTATTATTAAAGAGTAAATGTATTCTCATATATAAAACAAACATAGTACATCATCTAGGGACTAAGGTATAACCTAACAATCTCCCACTTGCACTAGTCACTACTATGCAGGGGCCTAATCCCCATAGATCTAATATGACCATCATGCTTGCACTGCGCTGATGCCTTGGTCAAAGGATTAGCGATGTTATCCTCTGAAGTAACCCTACAAATCTTTACATCCCCTCGGTCGACTATCTCCCGAATGTGATGGAATCTCCTGAATATGTGCTTGGATCTTTGATGTGACCATGGCTCCTTGGCTTGTGTTATTGCTCCGTTGTTGTCATAGAAGAGGTCAACTGGGTCTAGGATGGAGGGAACAACTCCTAACTTAGTGACAAACTTCCTAATCCAAATAGCCACCTTTGCAGCATCCAATGCAACAATATACTCAGCTTCTATGGTAGAATCAACAACGATGTCTTGCTTTAAGCTTTTCCATCTTACAACACCCCCATTCAACATAAACACATAACCAAACTTTGATTTGAAGTCATCGACATTTGTTTAAAAGCTAGCATCAGTGTAACCACTTACTGCAATCTCTTCCTAACAACCGAACACCAAGAAGCTATCCTTAGTCCTTTTAAGGTACTTTAGGATGGCTTTGACCACGGTCAAATGGGCCTCACCCAAGTCCTATTGGTACCAACTGGTCAAACTCAATGCATGTGCGACATCAGGTTGGGTACATAGCATAACATACATAATGGATCTAATTGCTGAAGCATATGGAATCGCATTCATATATTCACTCTGGTCCCTTATGGAGGGACAGTCCTTCTTACTTAAAGTAAGACCATGACGAAATGGCAAGAAACCTTTCTTCGCATTGTCATGTTGAACCTTTTAAGGACTTTGTCTATGTACCTCTCCTAACTCAAGCTTAGAAGCTGAAGAGATCTATCCTTATAGATCCCTATACCCAGTATAGTCTCCGCTGCGCCAAAGTCCTTCATTGCGAAACATTTTCCTAACGACTCTTTAACACTTTTTTTTTTGGTAGAATTTTTTTTTGGTAGAAACCACTCCTTAACACTTAAGAGCATTGGAACGTTGTTTCCAATGAGTAGGATGTTATCCATATATAAGACTAGAAATACAACTATGCTCCCACTAGCCTTCTTGTACCCACAAGGCGCATCTTCATTCTTGGTGAAGTTAAAATTCTTTAATGCTTCATTAAAATAAAGATTCCAACTTTGGGATGCTTGCTTAAGACCATAAATGGATCTTTGCAGCTTGCACACCTGATCAGGATACTTAGGATCAACAAAACCCTTCGGTTGAGGCATGTAAACATCCTCAAGGAGGTTTCCATTAAGGAAAGTAGTCTTGACATCCATCTGCCATATCTCATAGTCATACCATGCAGCTATGGCGAGCAGTATCCTAATGGACTTAAGCATTACAACTAGAGAGAAGATTTCATCATAGTCTATTCCATGGACTTGTCTGAAACCCTTTGCTACCAATTGCCCTTTGAAGGTGTTGTCAGCCTTCAACTTGAAGCACCACTTGCAACCAATGACCTTAGCACCTAGAGGTGGATCAACCAAATACCAAACTTGGTTATCATATATTGATTGCATCTCAGCTTGCATGGCTGCAAGCCATTTGGCTGAGTTAGGGCTTGCCATGGCCTCCTAGTAGGTGGTCGGCTCTTCTTGATCATATATCAAAAGAGTGTTATCATTAGTCACGAGAAATTCGTATCTCTTGCTGGTGTGCCCTAGTCCAAATGGCATTGGTTCTTGTATTGTATTATACTTTATATTTGGATATTTTGTATTGTACATTGTGTTAAATAACGGAATTTAATCTATTTATTTGTTTCTTGTATAATTTAATAAATAGAGTATCCATTGATTATAGCCATACTCATGTTAACTAATGTTGGTCATTAGTTATTGAGATGTTGAGTAGTGTTAAACCTATAATCATAAAGTTGTCCCGGGTTTGTTCTAATCATAGAAATGAATAGAGCTAAAGATCAGCATGTATTTGACTAGATGGCAGTGTCTTACTGACCATTGAACATAGGATGTTAGTCAAGTATATGGGTACATGTTAGGTTACATGGTACTGGACTAATTCGCTTCAAAAACACCACATGGTCGGGAAGTCATAGGTGTTTCTCAAGTAGTTCTTAATATTATCCGTAGACCCGATTTCACTAAAACATGACATGGGATCTCATACACTTTGATATATGCCTAACGGGCCTGTAACAGGGTGCTAAGTATAGGTATGTTGGGTAGGCCGGTGAACATATTGATGTTGACAGTGAGTTGACAGAATTGCCACTTGGTGTCCCCTGAGATGACATCATTGGCCACTTGATGAGTGAGACTAATAAGTGTATGGCCATACCCAAATGAGTTGGGATACTTATTCCGATCATCAGTCTACTCGGAATCAAGGAATGAATAAGCATAGAAGAGTTTGACTGGAACCATGCCTCTTATTTATACATCAATGTCAGTTGGCAAGGAATATACAAGAATACTACCGCGTTATGTTTCACATGAGACTGCTAGTCTTGGTCTTAATCGGGAACTATAATAGTTTACCAGAACCCATTTACAGTCTGTGGCCCTAGATCCACTGTCAACATAAATACAGATCCATAGGATCTTCCACGTAGAACAGATAGGTTTTGTCAAAATTAATTCAATTAATATAAAAGGGATATTGATCATATTTCATTAATTAATTACAACTTGTAAATAATTAATTAAATATATTTTCCTTGGTGGAAAATTAAATACATGGTGTGAGCAGATGACGTTTTTCAAGCGCACAACTCTCTCTGAAGGAAGCCTCGATATCGCGTGGGGTTTTTTAGAATGGAAATTCATTTTCAGAAAGTTAAATTGCTTCATAAAAGAACCGAGACCTAAGTCTCGATAGATAGTGTAGGAGTCGCCACTCGGCTCAGCTCAACTGGGAAATTACAGCGTAGCTGAACTAGATAAAGGCCGCTACACTTTTCAGAGATCTAGGTCTGGACAAGTCCCTTATTTCATGTCTAATCAAAACAAAATTTGGCCAATGTTCATAGATGGTATTTTATAATTCTAAAGTTCATTTTTATTAAATTAAAGCACACAGCGTACACACAAATCAAAGTAAAGAAATAAATAAATAATTTATTACAACCCAATTGGATAAAAATAGAAACTCTCAACCTCACCTTACAAGCGCCTAAAATACACGAATGATCTAGAAAAATTACAATCACCTAAAATACACGGATTAATCTATTAATTACATCAAAAATAAAAACAAAAATAAAAGAAATTAAAAGCTGCAAAACAGATGGTTAGCACAATTTATATTACACCACAAATAGGACTCAAGTTGGACAGAATAGGATTTTAAGGAGTTCGAGGGCATGCAATTGGGGGATAACCGGGTCGGCTCAGCTAGCTGGCCCGATTAGACCTGGAAAACAGTTTTGAAACGTCCCTGTATTTTTTGTTTTATGGGAAAATACATTTTGAAAACACTTTCTTTTTCCGATTTACTTTAATTTAGCATGTGAGGTGGGTCGGTTTTCGGGAGATTCGGGTCTCCGTCGTTGTATTGTTCTAAATTAATAACATCAAAAATTAAATCTAAGGTCGTGGATACACACAACAAAATTCATTTTTGATGATTTTTTGATTTTTTTGAATTTTTATGATTTTTAGAAATTTTTTAGGATTATTCTGAATATTCTGCCCTTGGAAGAAAATTACAGTCGTCTGGCTATTATTACAGCCGTACGACTATAACTATAGTCGTACAACTGTAATTACAGTCTTGCGACTGTAATCCATCCAATTGCAGAAAATCACTGAAATTTGTTCAAATAAAACTAATAGCCGTGGGAAATCAAGAACACTCGTAGGATCATATATACAGTCGTGCGACTGCTCTTTGTCACAAGAACAGTCGTACGGCTGTTCTTATTTCCCAGAAACAGCAAGTCAGAAATATGAATTTTATGCACAAAATCACATCAAAACACCCAGAAAAAGCAACAAAATAAAGGTTTTATGTATAATTACCTTTGTGGCACTGATCCACCGTTAGTTTGACCGCTGGAAATGCCTTAATCGACTCCAAATTGTTTCTTTTGCCTTGTGGTTAAAGTTCCAAAATTTGTCCAAAATTCTCCAAAATGTCACGGATTTTAGTGGATTTGAGGCCTGAAATTGATCCAATTTAGTGTGTCAAGTTGTTAACCTATGATTTCTATCAAGTTTTAAACTTATCACACCAGAATTAAAAGAAAAAGAGGAGAAAAAGATGGTGCTTATTGGGTTTTTCCTTCTTTTCCTCTCCTTTTTCTTTCTCTTCTTTCTTTTAATCTCTCTCCCTAAAATCTGCCAAAATCCCAAAAGTCCAAAAGCCCCTTTTTCTTCTTCTCTTTCTCCCTTTTATCTCTGCTTTCTTGCTGCAAAATCTGGGCATTAATTGCCCTTCTAATCACCTCCATTTTTTTATTTCTTAAGGTATGGGCTGCTGTACCTGCTCCGCATTTACAGTCGTGTGACTGTAATTTTTCAATTACAGTCATACGACTACAAATATAGTCGCACAATTGTAACTATAGTCGTGTGACACACTCCTTTTTTTCTTTTTTTTTTTAAGTCTGGAAAATTCTGACCCTTACAGTTGCCCCTCTTGTGATCAAATTCGACACCTAACTTCAGGTCTAAAATACCTGAGGTGATGAATTTGAGTGTGAGGATTGAAGCACCGTAGACACAAGAAAGAAACGTGCAACTGACTTGTTGAAGTCTCACTATCGTGATGATGCACTGAGTTGATTGGATGAAATAAGCCGATACCGGGTCTACATTACCCGAGGTGAGATTGTAGATGAAATTAGCCGATACCAGGTCTAGGTTACCTGAGGCGAGGTTGATGATGATATAAGCCGATACCGGGTCTTGGTTACCCGAGGCGAGGTTGATGATGAACTGGAATGGAGCCGATCTGGGCTGAAACTACGTCTATGTTACCCGAGGCAGATCTGCTGGGGATCTGGAATCAAGCTGATCTGGGCCGATACCGGGTTTATGTTACCCAAGGCGGATCTGCTGGGAATCTGGAATGAAGTCAATCTAGGCCGATACCGGGTCTATATGATCTTACGCAGATCTACTGGGGATCTGGAATGAAACCAATCTGGGCCGATACTGGGTCTATATTACCCGAGGTGGATCTACTGGGGAAATGGAATGAAGCCGATCTGGGCCGATACCAGGTCTATATTACCCCGAGGCAGATCTGTTGGGGATCTTGAATGAAGCCGATCTAAGCCAATACTGGGTCTATATTACCCGAGGCGGATTTGCTGGCAATTCATCCGTGTCCAAGACAGTGATGACAAATTCCTACATTTGAAATAGCGAGTCCTCATTCCTCAATCGAGAGATTTTGAACAAAAAATTTTGCCCTTTCGATCAAGAATGAAGATTAGCTAGGGATGAATGCTCTATGTATGTTGTATGTGTATGCATGATGATGCATATGCACGTGGATCCTAAAGGATGCACTTCTTGTTGTTTGTTTAATATTGATGTTTCTCCTTTCTGCTGGCGAAGATATGCTTTGCCCCTGGCTGGTGGAAGACACTCTTTACACAAAGCTTTTCGTTGTTGCAGACATATGATGATTGTTGAAGAAATGAGATGACTGCTAGGGAAGCGTGACAACTGCCGGGGAAAGGATCATAGTGTCCCTTGTAAATGTTCTGCTGGGGAGTAATGTGGAGGTTCTCGCTGGGTAAATGCCGTAAGGATTCCTGTGGGGAAATGGTGGAGAGGTTCTATCCTTCTATCCCTATGATTTATGAATCTGGAAATGCTCTAAATTTTACCTTGGTTGCCCAATGTGGGTTTTCAGCCCAGCGAGCTGCTTTAACTTTTGCCTGAGGCTCCTTTTCGGTTTTCAGCCCAGCAGGCTTCTTTTTTTTTTTCAAGATGAACAAAGATGGACTAAAATGGCATCGTGACTACTTGTCTCGCATCCTTCTGGTGATGATATGATGCAGAAAAATGTAGGCCAGTGTAGCTTTTACTCAGGTTGATTTCTCCAATAGTCAAGTTCTTGGATAACCGCTGTTGCTCTTTTGGAAAGATGAATTAGATTTGGAGGATGATAAAAGATTTCAGATTGTATGTATTTAGTACATCTCCATTGTTAAATGATGTGATATGTTTAACCAGTTAAATGTAAAGTGCTTTCCTTAAATGTATGTTTAAGCAAGATAACTTTGTTTATGCATTTGACATAACCACACAAATATATTTAAATAAACATTTCACTTTATTGATGAAATCAAAATGAGCACATTTGAAAGGATTGGTTCCCAAAATGGTATACATTCCACACAGAGCCAGAATCCGTTACCATTAGTCACTTTCAGATTTTTCGACTTATCATTTTCTCTTGTGTCTTAACTTTTGCCTAGGCCGCTCTTTTTGAGTTTTCAACATAGCAGACTCTTTTTTTTAGACATGGTTAAGCTTTAAGCGGTCTTAATTGATAGGATTGGTGAACTCATTTCCATCCATGTCCATGATGCTGACACCACCTTTTGATAGCACTTTCTTCACAACATAGGGCCCTTCCTAGTTGGGTCTGAACTTCCCCCGAACATCAACATTTGAAGACCTTAATTGCTTTAGAACCAAATCTCCTACTTTTAATTGCCACCTAGGGTACTTCACATTCCGATTATAAGCCCTAGCCATTTTGCGTTGTTACATTTGTAGGTGATCTAGTGCTTTCAGCCGCTTTTCATCTAGCGCTGCCAACTGCTCGTATCTAGCTTGAGCCCATTCAGTCTCTGGTAACTGAGCTTCCAAGGTGACCCTGAGTGACTTAAGCTCTATTTCTAATGGCAATACTACTTCCATACCAGACACCAAGGCATAGGGGGTTTCCCCTGTTGGCGTTCTGACATTGGTTCTGTAACCCCAAAGAGCATATGGCAGTTTATCAGCCCAATCTCTATAAGTGGTTACCATTTTTGATAAGATCTTCTTTATTGCCTTATTGGCTGCTTCCACTGCATCGTTAGCTTGTGGCCTGTATAAAGAAGACTTATAGTCCTCAATGCCATGTTCTGCAAGCAACTCAGCTGTTGCCCCTTGAAACTGCACTCCGTTGTCAGTCACTACATGGTGGGAAATCCCATATTGATCAACAATGTTCTTTTAGATGAACTTAACCATTTGCTTGGCTGTTACACTAGTGAAGGATTCTGCCTCCACCCATTTTGAAAAGTAGTCAACTGCCACAACTATGAATCGATGCCCATTAGATGATGTAGGATGAATTTCACCAATCATATCTATCCCCCACACTGAAAATGGCCAAGGGGATGCCAGATTTTGTAGTTCGAGTGGTGGAAGATGACTGATGTCAGTGTAGATCTAGCACTCATGACATCTTCTCACTTTCCTTATACAATTAGCCTACATAGTCATCCAGAAATACCCCTGTCTCATTATCTTCCTTGCCATAACGAGTCCATTCATATGTGGCCCGCAAGATCCTGCATGTACTTGATGCATCACTTTTTCTACCTTTTACTCTGTCAGGCACCTCAAAAGAACACCATTTGCTATTCTCTTGTATAGCCTATCTTCAAAGATTTTGAACTGACTGGCTAGCTTTCTTAATGACATCTTATCAACAGTACTGGCTCCTTCTGGGTATTTTCCTTCCTTCACATACTAGTAAATATAGAACAACCATGGCTTTTCTTCAGCTATCAATTCCATTACTTCATGCACTTCAAAGCAGGGTTGTCTGAAAGTTGCTATAACCAATGGTTGCACTTGAGTTCCTTTTGGATTCTCCCATATGGAAGACAGTGTTGCTAGCAGATCAGCCATCTTGTTCTCATCTCTGGGGAGATGTCTGAATTCGCATTGGCTAAAAAGCTCTTTTCTATACTGTAGTAGCTCCAAGTAGGCCGCAATGCTTCTTCCTTCAACTCCCATACGCCTTGGGCTTGCCTAATCACTAAAAGCGAATCTCCAACAATCAAGACATCATTTGCCCCTAGTGTCAACAGAGCTTCCATCCCAAATAAACATGTTTCATACTCTGCTCCATTGTTGGTTATTGGAAAATCAAACCTTTTTGACAAAGGAATGATTTCACCGTCTGGTGTCGCAATGATTACCCCAATTCCGGCACCTTTCCTATTCACAACACCATCGAACCATATAACCCATCTCTTTACTTCCACCATGGCCAACCGTGTCCGGGAACTCTAAATTCTCTGTGTAATCTGATTCCAGCGGTTGATTTGCTAGAAATTCTACTACGGCTCGGCCTTTGATAGTTTTCTTAGTGATGTATTTGTTGGGATTTTCACCAGAAATGATCCGAATAAATGAGAAAGATCACGACAATTTCCTCAAATCCGTGCCCAGGAGCAATTGAGATGAAAATTGTGAAATCAAAATTTAACAAGAAGAGATTCAACTCTTACCAGGAGTATCTCTTCAAGAGATGAATGCAGAAATCAAAGCAGATTCCTTCCGCGTTCAAGTACACGAACGGCTGTGGAACACGACCCGTGCTAGCGTCGGAATCGAAGAACTTTGAGAGAGAAGGGGGTTGCAATTCTATGGTGTTAGCTTGCTCTGGCTGAATTCTACCCTAGGTATTTTTACCTAGGGTGGGCCGAAATTCTCCTTGTAATTTCAGCCCAATTCCATCTTTTCTTTTATATGGGCTTTTCTCCATTTAAAACCCAGGCCAATATTAATTCCTTAGGTCCAATTAATTATCAAACCCAATTCTATTTAACTTGCATCCATAATATATTATTCTAAATAATATATTTGATACAATTAAATTAAAATTAATTTGATCAATTAATTATACTATGGAATTAATTTTGACATACATAAAATATAGATACATGTAAACCTATACATGAAAAATATTTCCACCTAGGAAATAATCTCATAAATTAATTTAATAAATTATGAGAAGGCCAATGCAAATATTAATTTTATTATTATGATCAATCTAATTGATCTTTATAATATAATCAATATAATCCTCTCTCTCCGGTGTGTATACTCCAAGTATACAGGTGATTCCTTAAGTCCGTGTTTAGACGTTCAACGCGTATGATCCTGTAGGCCCATCTTTATGTTGGCAGTGGGCCTATGGCCCACAAACTGCAGGCGGGCTCTAGCAAGCCACTGCAGCCCTTAATTAAGATGGAGATGGTAGTCCAACTGAAATCATAACCCTGTAGTTTGAACTTGTATATCCCATGTCATTGATGTCGGTGTCCAACACAGAGGCATGGATTAATCACCCTCTTTTGTGTCCGGACATTTACTTGATCCCAAATGTACTGATGCTCACAAACAAGTTCCAACTTGTTTGGGTGTGGCCACACTCTTATCAGTCACATTCATCAAGAGGCCGGTGATATCTTCTTAGTGGACAACTGAGTGACATATTCCTTCTGCATATCTATAGCACTACTATACTTAGTGACGTACCTATACTTGGCACCCTATTACAGGCCCTTTAGGTGTACCCCTAATTATGCGACCTCGCATGCAACACCATCATATGGTCAGGTCAAAGGATCCATACAAGTACTACACGAGAATCAATTGTGATACTATACCATGTGGATTTCTCGTTTAGTGCATCTATTCAGTACCATACCCCTTTTGCATGTACCCATTAACTTGGTTGACACCCCATGTCTAATGACCGGTAAAACACCGCCATACAACCAGGTTAATGATAGTCTCTAGTTCCATTCATTCCCATGACTAGAACAGACTATGGATCTCTTTATGGTCATATCGTTTTCCCTATCCATGGTCTTATTTCCAAGTGCATGACACTTGTCAACATGGATATGAATATGTCCATTGGATACTTCATTTAAAATACTGCACAAGATATATATAATAAATGAATTAATGCCTTTATTAATGACACAAAATATGTATAACACATGAATCTAATAAATTTACAATACTAATACAAGGTCCAATGCCTCGGGACTAGGGCATATCCAACAATCTCCCACTTGCACTAGTTCCAACTAGGCATGGGCCTAATCCCTGTGGATCTAGTTTGATCCTCGTGCTTGGACTGAGCCAGCACCTTGGTCAAAGGATCTGTGACATTATCCTCGGTGTCCACTCCATGTAATGCAATATCACCTCTCTCAGCGATTTCTCGTATGAGGTGAAACTTCCTGAGCACGTGCTTTGTGTTCTTATGTGACCATGGCTCCTTAGCTTGTGCAATGGCCCTATTGTTGTCACAGAAGATATCAACTGGGTCTTGGATAGTTGGCACTACTCCCAACTCAGTGATAAACTTCCTTATCCACACAACTTCCTTAGCTACATCACACGCTGCGATGTACGCAGCTTCTGTTGTAGAGTCCGCGATGGTCGGTTGCTTTGAGCTCCTCCAACTTACAGCACCAACATTTAGCAAAAACACATACCCAGACTATGATTGGTACTCATCCTGGTTGGTATGGAAGCTTGCATCAGTGTACCCAGTAACTGACAGCTCTTCCTGACCTCCATACACTAAGAAGCTATCCTTAGTTTGGTTAAGGTACTTGAGGATTGCTTTGACAGCCTTCCAGTGAACCTCCTGATATGGTCGGTTTTTGACCTTATTTTTTAGGCAATTACGTGGTTTGAACGGCAATTTTTAGAGTCCTTTGTGTGAATGTTTGTTTGGTTTTTGAGTATTTTGTGATTTTTATGTTTTGGATAGATTTTCATAACTTTTAGTATTTTTCATGTTTTTTAGGGGTGTTTTTGTAATTTTGGATAATATGTCGTTTTTATGGTCCGTGGCTTTGGTGCGGTTATGTTTCTTTATGTTTGTTTTGGACAAGCATTATGACCCAGACCGAAAGTTGGAGCAGCGGCTTCGAAAAAGAGTTTGAAGTGCTGAAAATCAAGGTGGCACGGCGTGCCATAATGAGGGCACGGCGTGCCATTTCAGTGTGCCAAGGGATGGGATCCAGCGGATCGGCACGAAATCGTGCCATCCCTACTAGCGCGGCGTGCCAACCCCAAATCTACACAGCACGGCGTGCCACCTCCACCAGCACGGCGTGTCGAGCTCCGGAATTCTGCTGTTGCCCTACTTTCATCTTTTCTATTTTGTGGTTTTAACCTAGCTATATAAATAGGTTATTTTCTAAGTTTCAAGCATCTTTTTCCAGACTTTGAGAGTGTAAAGCATAAACTTGTAGCTAGGTTTTTGGCTTGAACTATTTGTTTCTTTGAGTTTTGAACCATCAATTGGTAGAAGTTTTACATAGAACCTTCCCCTTTTGTGACGTTCTTAGTTCCGGCTTGAGTTCGTTTATAGAGGGACACCCCAAGCATCTTCACACCGTCGGAATCCGGGTAATCGGACCAAAAGGGCATAAGTTTTCCTTCCTCTCTTTTGTAATTCGATTAAGTTAGTTTTTGATTCCGTAATTGATTGTGTTTGGTTGTAAACATTGAATTCGTATCATCTTTCTTGATTAATACAATTGATTGCAATTTAATTTCAATTTTTATTCCTCTTCTTTATGCAGTTCCTTTAATGATAATCTAGTCTCATAAGATCTTAATTTATTAAGTTCATATTTGTGGCATTACCTAGATTGACGCCTAGGAAACCATTAGTATTGACGACACTGTGGAACTTACGTGCCCCTATTTTCTGAGCTTTAGAATTAGACCGCCTCTAAACAAGGGAAACCGGCTAAGGACCTAAAAGATCTAGACACGCTAGGTTGAATTATCGAAAGAACATAATTAAGGGTTAATTGTTGAGTTAAATTCATCTATTGTAATTAATTGATAAAGCCATCTCCATTAGCATTCATAGGTCGGTAAACTGCCAATTGATAACCCAAATTCGAGTGCAAAGTAAGCTGGGATAGATCAACTAGGAGTAGGATAGTTTAGTTGTTAGCATAATCAAACCTAAAATTAAGTTCCGCCTAGGACACGCAAGGAACCCGAGTAGTTTAGTGTTTGCAGAATATTTTTCTCTGTGGGATCGATACCTGGACCAATAAGAATTATTACTTGTCAACGATAGGTACACTGCCTTAGTTGTGCGATTCTAGGTTTAGTTTCACTACTTCGCCTAGGATCCACCACCTCCCTGGGATACCGCTGGTACCGGCTCATCATACTTAGTGCAAAGGCAACATCAGGTCTCGTACATAACATGGAGTACATAATTGATCCTATAGCCGAAGCATACGGAACCAATTTCATGTTCTCATTGTCCTCCCTTGTCTTAGGACATTTCTTCTTACTGAGTTTCAGCCCATGACCCATTGGCAAGAAACCTTTCTTGGCCTGATCCATGTTGAATCTCTTTAGAACTTTGTTTATGTATGAGGCCTGACTTAGGCCCAGAAACCGATTGGATCTATCCCTGTAGATCCTGATCCCTAGGATCGTCTCAGCTTCGCCTAAGTCCTTCATTGCAAAGCACTTACATAACCACTGCTTTACCCCTTGCAGTGTTGGTATGTCGCTTCCAATGAGTAGGATGTCATTCATATATAATACTAGGAATGTGACAATGCTCCCACTAATCCTCTTATACACACAAGGCTCATCTTGATTCTTATGAAGCCATATTCCATTATATCTTTATTGAATCTAAGATTCCAACTTTAGGATGCTTGCTTCAGTCCATTAATGGACCTTTAAAGTTTGCATACCCTCCGAGGATACTCTGGATCAATAAAACCCTCAGGTTGTATCATGTACACATCCTCGAGTAGCTTCCCATTAAGGAAAGAGGTTTTGACATCCATTTGCCAGACCTCATAGTCGTACCAAGCAGCTATGGCCAGCAAGATCCTGATGGATTTGAGCATTGCGATTGGAGAGAAAGTTTCATCATAGTCTATTCCTTGGACTTGCCTGAAACCTTTCACAACTAGACACCCCTTTTAGGTATTATCGGCTTTTAGCTTATAACACCACTTGCAACCAATTACCTTAGCACCGAAGGTGGATCAACCAAGTTCCAAACATAGTTATCGTATATAGATTGCATCTCTGCCTCCATGGCTTTACGCCAATTTACAGACTGTGGGCTTGCCATAGCCTCCTGGTAGGTTTTGGGTTCTTCCTCATCCAAGACGAGAAGAGTTTGATCATCGATGACGAGGAAACCATACCTTTCTGGTTCCCGACAATCCCTACCAGACCTTCTAGGTCCTTGTGTGGCCTGGGTCGGTGCTTCCTCCCGTGGAAGCTCCACCTAGGCCTCTGAGTTTTCCTGTTCAGGAGCTTGTGGGCTTTGAACTTCCCTGAGTTCAACATTGCTCCCACTGTCTTTCTTGGAAAGGAAATCCTTTTTTAGAAAAACCCCCTTCCTTGCCATGAACACCTTGTTCTCGGTGGGGTTGTAGAAGTAATACCCTTTGGTTTCTCAGGGTAGCCCACAAACAGGCATTTATCGGTTTTAGGCTCCAGCTTACCGCTAGTCAATCTCTTGACATGTGCTTCGCATCCCCAAATCCTTAGGAAAGACACAATGGGCTCCTTGCCCATCCATAGCTGATATGGGGTCTTTCCACTGCCTTGGTCGGAGTGTTATTTAAAATAAGAGCGGTTGTCTCAAGGGCATGTCCCCAAAAGCTTATTGGGAGAGAGGCATGACTCATCATTGAGCGGACCATGTCCAACAGGGTCCTATTCCTCCGTTCGAACACCGATTCCACTGTGGTGTCCCTGGAGGAGTGCGCTGTTGTGAGCGAACGACGCGTTTTCGACGGGACGCGGGACTCCCTTTCGGGATAGGGTGCCACGATCTCGGGCGGATCCCTCCCTCTCGTGGCGTTTTTATGAATGGAAAATCTGCGTTTTGGAAAATAAATGGAATTAGTGCATAAAAGAATCGAGACCTAAGTCTCGATGAATATTGTAGGAGTCGCCACCCGGCTCAGCTCAACCGGGAAATTCTTATGTAGCTGAACCGGACAAACGGCTGCTACACTATCCAGAGATTCGGGTCCGGACAAGTCCCTTATTTCGTGTCTAATTAAAATAAATATTGCCAATGTTCTCGAATGGTATTTTAAAATCTGAAGCCAATTTTATTGAAGTAAATAGACATGCAGCGCGCATACAAAATATTTAATACAAAAATACGGAAAAGGAATAAATATTAATTGGCTTACAACCAAATCGAATGGAAAAATAAAAACTCTCGCCTCACTTATACAATCGCCTGTATACACGAGAATCTAGAAAAATACAACCGCCTAGAATACACGATTTAATCTATTAAATTACATCAAAAATAAAAATAAAAATAAAAATAAAAATAAAAAGAAATTAAAACCTGTAAAACAGAGGGTTAGCACAATATATACAGCACGCCACAAGTTGGAATCAAATAGACAGAATGGGAAATTAGGAATTGGGGGCATGCATTTAGGGGGTAACCGGGTTGGCTCGGCAAGCCGGCCCGGTTAGACCTGGAAAACATTTTGAAACGTCCCTGTATTTTTGGTTTTTAGTGAAAAAAAAAATCATTTTGAAAACAATTTTTCCGGTTTACATGCATTTTTACATATTTAAGTGGGTCGGTTTTCAGGAGAACTGGGTCTCCGTCGTTGAATTGTTCTAAATGCAATTTTACTAAAAATTGAATCTATGGTCGTGATGCACACAACAAAATTCATTTTGATGATTTTTGGGGTTTTCTAATTTTTTGGGATTTTTTGGGAATTTTTACGGATTTTTCATGAAATTTTTGGGTTTTAAAGGTAAAATTCTGATTCTGAAAACTACAGGGGTACGACTGTAAATTATAGTAGTGGAAAATCAACTACAGTCGTACGACTGTAACTACAGTCGTACGACTGTAGATGCTGAAAATGCAAGATTTCATCAAAATTCCATTTAAAATAAGCTGAAAAATAAAACCACCTGGAAATCAACTACAGTCGTACGACTGTAACTACAGTCGTACGACTGTTCATCAATTCAAGAACAGTCATGCGACTGTTCTTGATTTCCAGGAGCAGAAACGCAGAAAAAAGAGACAGAAATGCAGAAAAAGCACACCAAACACCCAGAAAGCTTGTAAAAGGAAGGGGAAAAAGGGTATTTACCTTTGTGGCGTGCGTCCACTGTAGGATTGACCCCTGGCGTCGCTCCAATCCACTAAAATCTGGACTTTTCTCCTTAAGTTAGGGTTTGAGATTTGAGTCCAGAGATTTCCAAATGCTGAGGATTTTGGTGAGGAGTTCTTCCTTTTTTCTTTGGTTTTCTCTTCTTTCTCTTTTTTTTTTCTCTTTCTCTTTGTCTGTCCGTTTTTCTCTCCTTTTTTTTTTCTTTTTTCCGTCCCCCTTTTCTGCCTTTCTTTTTCTGCTTTTATGGGTAAATCTACAGTCGTACGACTGTAGCAATAGTCGTACGACTATACTCTCTTTTCTCTTTTTTTTTTTTTTTTTTTTTTTTTTGAAAGTGAAATTCCGACGCTTACAGCTGCCCCTCGCGTGATCAAATTCACCACCTGAACTTAGTCTGGGGTAGATGATGTGAATTTGAGAAACGCGACTCAAAGCGCCGCAGACACAGGAAAGAATCCTCCGTTGAAATAAGCCGATATCAGGTCTAGGTCACCTGAGGCGATACTGGTGAGGAAATAAGCCGATATCAGGTTTAGGCTACCCGAGGCAAAGTTGATGAGGAAATAAGCCGATATCAGGTTTAGGTTACCCGAGGCAAAGTTGATGAGGAAATAAGTCGATATCAGGTTTAGGTTACCCGAGGCAAAGCTGATGAGGAAATAAGCCGATATCAGGTTTAGGTTACCCGAGGCAAAGCTGATGAGGAGATAATCCGATCTCAGGTTTAGGCTACCCGAGGCAAAGCTAATGAGGAAATAAGCCGATATCAGGTTTAGGCTACCCGAGGCAAAGTTGATGAGGAAATAAGCCGATATCAGGTTTAGGCTACCCGAGGCAAAGTTGATGAGGAAATAAGCTGATATCAGGTTTAGGTTACCCGAGGCAAAGCTGATGAGGAAATAAGCCGATATCAGGTTTAGGCTACCCGAGGCAAAGTTGATGAGAAAATAAGCCGATATCAGGTTTAGGCTACCCGAGGCAAAGTTGATGAGGAAATAAGCCAATATCAGGTTTAGGTTACCTGAGGCAAAGCTGATGAGGAAATAAACCGATATCAGGTTTAGGTTACCCGAGGCAAAGCTGATGAGGAGATAAGCCGATATCAGGTTTATGTCACCCGAGGCAAAGATGAGTTTGAAATGTGGGATTCGAATTGGTTTCAAAGATCTAGGATCTTGCTTGAATCGATCTCCAAGAATCCGAAATATGGCTTGGGCGGTTTTTTTTTTAAGGATTGGGAATCATGCTTGAAGAAGTTCAAGGATTCGAAACCTAGCTTGAATGAAATAAAGGGTTTGATGTAGAACTAAGCCGATACCGGGTCTAGGTTACCCGAGGCGAAGGAAAATGAAATTGTGGTTAAGCCGATATCGGGTCTATGTTACCCGAGGCAAAGGAAGATGAATTATGGATTGGCCGATATCGGGTTTATGTTACCCGAGGCAAAGGAAAATGGAATTGCGGTTAAGCCGATATCGGGTTTATGTTACCCGAGGCAAAGGAAGGTGGATTATGGATTGGCCGATATCGGGTTTATGTTACCCGAGGCAAGGGAAAATGGAATGCGGTTAAGCCGATATCGGGTTTATGTTACCCGAGGCAAAGGAAGGTGGATTATGGATTGGCCGATGTCGGGTTTATGTTACCCGAGGCAAGGGAAAATGGAATGCGGTTAAGCCGATATCGGGTTTATGTTACCCGAGGCAAAGGAAGGTGGATTATGGATTGGCCGATGTCGGGTTTATGTTACCCGAGGCAAAGTTGATGAGGAAATAAGCCGATATCAGGTTTAGGTTACCCGAGGCAAAGTTGATGAGGAAATAAGCCGATATCAGGTTTATGTCACCCGAGGCAAAGTTGATGAGGAAATAAGCCGATATCAGGTTTATGTCACCCGAGGCGAAGGAAAGTGGATTATGAATTTGCAACCATGCTTGAACGTAATGGAGTTCAAGGGTTCGAAATCTTGCTTGAATGAAAGGAGAAAATAGGTTTAGGAAGGATAATTTTGGTGTTGGCTGGGGAACGAGTATTTATCCCTTGATCGATGATTTTGGAAACAAAAATTTTTGCCCCTTCGATCAAGGATAAATACGGCTTGATTGCTCTATCCCTTGGAAACTTGATTGTCCTGCCCCGACATTGTGCCATCTCTGCTTTGAAAGCGATCCTAGTCAGGGGAGACCTGGTGATGGCAGTGGATACCTGCACTTGGATGAGTTGCGATGCATATGCATATGAATTGTATGTGTTTACTCTAAACGTATGCATGTATGTACGGATGCATGTATAGTTCTAAGTGCATGCATGCAACATGTGACTTATGCTTTGTTCTTGGTATTCGTGCGAGCCCAGAGACGGAATTTATGGCTTGAGACTGGCCCCGATGGTAACCCAGGTGACCTAGTCTGATTGTTCCTGTGTATCTTCTGACTGACTGAATACTACGCTGACCTAGGTATTAGGGGAGTTGGCCATCTTGAGTGACCTTCCACTTTACCCTCTGCATATTCTGAAGCGTTGTCAGTGCTGAGCGGATCAGGATAGTAGGCCATGCCGACAAATAATCCGTTTGATTGAGCAAGAAGATGAGAGTGAGACTTTGCATTTTTGTACCGCATGACAAGAGCTTCTGGGATGTTATCACAGGCTTGGATGCAATGTCCTACTCATGGATGTTTATATGTAGTGGCACGGTGCATGCAAGATGAACATCTGATCGGAAATCTAAACATGCACAATATTGCAATGGTGACATCAGAATGAGTATAACAGGGAGTATGACAGTGGCTCTGACTTTGTATATCATCCCTCTCCCGTTGCCGACACGTCCTTCCGGTTTTCCGTGTCAACAAGTTTTTTTTTTTTTTTGAAAGATTTTGTGATGGGCATTTTGTCTGCGTTGATCTCTTTCGCGACGGTTTGTCTTAGGATGGGAAAGATATATCTTGATGTGTTCATTGCGACTCGCGAAGATAATGCTGTTGATGATGCCTAATGGTTCGGTTTTTTTACTTGCCCCTAATATTATAGGTTTGTGTTTGGGGGGTGTTATAGGTTTGTGTTTGGGAAGTGTTATGGGTTTGTGTTTGGGGAGTCAAGCACTTCCACAGACAAGGTTCGTTGTACGATGTCGCCCGTAAGTGAACATTGACATGCAACAACACAACGAATGCATATTGAACACCAAAATTGAATACAAAAAATTCATGACATAATGAATGCGGATGCATTAGGAAAATTTAAAATATGGCTCTGGTTTTGATTGATGCCCCTTCAAATTACCAATATGCCCTTTCGGTTTTACACATTGGATAGTTTTTTTTTTTTTTTTTTATAGCTCGATCACCGGATAGAGTTGCTATTATGGATGGACAACCTGGGATGAATTCAAGTAACCATTGGATTGTCCTGCGGTCTGATGCTGTATTCATGCTTCCAATTCACCCCAGATTTCAGTTCAGACACGGCTCCCGAAGACTGCACGCTTGAAATGGTTGGCAAATGCAACTTTCCCTTTGAATATAAGCACAACATACTTTATAAGCTTTCCTGTTGATGGTATCGTCCCTTTCATGATTGTTGAAAGCTCTGCAAAGTCAAGTTGCCCCAACATAGTTGGTGAAGTTCACAAATGCATAACCAAAATTTCCTCTAGTCTTGAAATCCATAGGCAAATAGAGGAAATCATAAGCAGGCTTCCCTTTAGACTTATTCTTGTTTTCCTCCAGACAATGCTTGCCCAGAATTTGTAGCAGATTACGTCTTTGAAACTGATTTGGTAGGTTTCTGATCATCAGGCTTGTTTTCCCCACCAAGATTAGCTTCAATCTCTCTTTTATCCAGCTTGGTCTCTTCAATAGTCAATTTCTTGGGCGACCACTATTGTTCCTTTTCACTTACAGAAACTATTTTCTTCTTACTCTGGATACTCAGAGCTATATAATTCATTTTCCCCCTTTTCCAGCATTGTTGAACTCATTTGAAGCAGATTCATATCCAAATCCTCTATCTATCATCAAATCAAAACCCTTTCCATTATAATTAGTCTGGGAGTTTAGATTGAAGAGAAATGGCGTAGGATTAAAAGGGTTTCCCTAATTTGGTACAGGTTGATGATAAACGAAGACGAATTGAAGCGGCGCCATAACTACCTGCTCCGATGCTCTTTCGATGATGAGATGATGCGGAAAAATACAATATGGAGTAGCATTGGGGTTCAACTTCTTGTTAGGAGCCACTGAAGGTAGGAAATATGGAATCACAGAATTGGTTCAAGTTCCAGAGAGAAGATGAAAGATAGAAGATGAAAGTGAAGGAAAGACAATAAAAGGTAGACAAAGGTGTTAAGGGCAAATGGAGAAGACAGAGAGGAGAGTGAAAAGAGAACTGCTTTGGGTAAAGACACCGATCTTCTCTGTCACCGCACGAAGTTAACTTTTCAAAACAGGCAACAACATACTTATCTCCATTGTCTCAACTCATTGACCCCGGCACATCATGCAATAGGTGGGCCGCCCCCAGATTCATCAAGCACTCCACAGAGTTTGACTCTATGATTGAAGAGAGTGCAACTTTAGACGAGGAGCAGAAATTTGACTGTAAGGGAGAGCTGAGGTCTTCCACCGGTGCTTGCTTCTTCTTTTTTTTTTTGTTTTTTTTTTTGAAGAAGTTAAATCCAAATCACAGCCACCTATTCATTTTCCTGCTGCATCCAGATCCATGTATGTCATGCGTGTTTGATATGTCTTTTTGGATGAATAATGCATGTGTAATGTCACATGCAAATGAATGCCACACAAACATGACTATACATGCACTAAAACTAATGTCTGCTTCAGAGCTTTACAGCATGGTGGATGGCGAAGGTCATTTAGATTTTTAGGGCTTGGTGCTTTTTGGTGGGTTTGGTTTTTAATGTGGGATACTTCTTTCCAGCACAAATTAGGCTCAAAGGTTCTTTTTGGGGCTTGGCTCTGAAACTTGGCAATGGTCCTTGGTTTGGAATGATTTGAGTGTATTGTGGGCTGTCCAAGTTGAAACTTTTAGGGCAAGACTAGCAGGGTTTAGGATCGTGGTTTGTAGGGATCACTGATCTAGGTTGGCAATTGATTCGGATGAAATGGTGCCATCCCATTACTTGTTTGGCAGACTTCTTCCCTTTCTCTTCTTTTTTTTTTGTTTTTTTGTTTTTTTTTTTTTTTTTTAGAAAAGGGTTTTACCGAAGTCAGGTTCATTTGTAAGTTCCCTGTGAGACTCAGATTGATGTCATGCATCTTAATATTATGCGAGATGGACATGTCATTTCAGATGATCAAATGCATGCTTAATGCCATATACATGTAATCACCACACAGGTAAGAAAAATAACAAGATGCATTGCATTCAAAATGAGTTCAATACACTTTACAAACAAAATGAGTTCCCTATGGGAAGGAACCTCTAAAGGTATTGATCTCACATCGCCCGACTATTCCTTATCCGATCACTGCCCCACTTTCATCAAATCAGGCTTTGGAGCTTTTCATCATATTCCTCTCCCCGGGAGGTTTGAGGAATTTCCTTGCCAGTCGCCCTGCTTGCCCCTAGTTGCTCATTAGTAGTGGATGGCACCTTTAATCTTCCCTCATCAACTAACTTCCAGATCTCCTTCCTTAAAATATAGCAAGCATTGGTTTGGTGACCCGTCGTTACATGATAGGTACAGAAGTTGTTCTTTTGATCTGGTGCCGGCTCCACATACGGCTTGACGCTCTGCAGTAGCCCCTCTTTTCTGCATTTGGCAAATAATTGGCTCAGCGAGAAAGGCCACGGGGATATGCCCTTTCCGTCACACTTGGAGAGTGGACACCTGGTTAGTTGCGGAACAAGGTCAGTATTGGCTTTGAGGGGGGCCTTCGATTCTGCTTCACCAGTCAGCCCTTTTATTACTCCCTCAAGCCCAATCACACGTGCCTCCAATTCAGAGCACCTTGTTGTCAGCTTTTCCATCTTGTCCAGGTCACCTCCTAGCATTTCCTTCAACATTGCCGCTGCCTCTTCCCTGACTGCCTTTCGGAATCGCTATGAGGCAACATAATCATCTAGGACATCCGTTACGGTGTTGCAGTTCACTGGGCCAGCCATTCTCGAGATTCCTTCCCTTTTTTCCCCTGATAAGAACATTTGTTAGCACTGACTGGGGCATGTGCACGGAGAATACCAAGTCAAGGGATGATGCAGGTATGAATGCAAGATGAGGTGCATGCATGCATGAATGATGATGTCATGTGATGCCATGTCATGTTATGGAACCCTAAGCTAGTCATGTGCACATAAAGACAAGAATGAAGACATGCAAAATGCAATGAATGTTGATAAAGTTATATGCTGAAGTATAGCGTGGCATATAAATATACACCACATGGATAAAATGACACACAGGGTGTCCACGGATCGAAGCAAGGTGATACTTGCGAAGGGCTCACGTGTAGAGCGTGTCTTACACAGGAGGAGAGTTGATGTTTGAAACGGTATGTGTAGAGCGGATCTTACACGGGAAAGAGATGTAGTGTTTAAAGCGGTACGTGTAGAGCAGATCTTACACGGGAAAAGGTGTAGCGTTTAGAGCGATACGTGTAGAGCAGATCTTACACGGGGAAGAAGGTGTGGTGTTTAGAGAGATACGTGTAGAGCGGATCTTACACGGGAAAAGGTGTGGTGTTTAGAGCGATACGTGTAGAGCGGATCTTACACGGGAAAAGGTGTGGTGTTTAGAGCGATACGTGTAGAGCGGATCTTACACGGGGGAAGGAAGTGTAGAGTTTGATGCGGTACGTGCAGAGCTGGTCTTGCACGGGGAATTTGGAACGATACGTGTAGAGCTTGTCTTACACGGGGAGGATGGATAGAGTTTGATGCGATACGTGCAGAGCTGGTCTTGCACGGGAAATTTGGAACGGTACGTGTAGAGCTTGGTCTTACATGGGGAGGAAGTGTGGAATTTGATGAGGGACGTGCAGAGCTGGTCTTGCACGGGAAATTTGGAGCGATACGTGCAGAGCTGGTCTTGCACGGGAAGGATGGGTAGAGTTTGATGTGATACGTGCAGAGCTGGTCTTGCACGGGGAATTTAGAGCGATACGTGTAGAGCTTGGTCTTACACGGGGAGGAAGTGTGGAATTTGATGCGGTACGTGCAGAGCTGGTCTTGCACGAGGAATTTGGAGCGATACGTGTAGAGCTTGGTCTTACACGGGGAGGAAGTGTGGAATTTGATGCGGTACGTGCAGAGCTGGTCTTGCACGGGGAATTTGGAGCGATACGTGTAGAGCTTGGTCTTACATGGGGAGGAAGTGTGGAATTTGATGCGGTACGTGCAGAGGTGGTCTTGCACGGGGAATTTGGAGCGATACGTGTAGAGCTTGGTCTTACACGGGGAGGAAGTGTGGAATTTGATGCGGTACGTGCAGAGCTGGTCTTGCACGGGGAATTTGGAGCGATACGTGTAGAGCTTGGTCTTACACGGGGAGGAAGTGTGCAGAGCTTGTCTTGCACAGAAAGATATTTTGGAACGATACGTGTAGAGCTTAGTCTTACACAGGGAGGATATTTCGGTATTTGAGTGCGCGGGACACAAGGACAGGGTTTCTAATGATTATGGAGGACCTAAAGGGCTTGATGGAGTTTCTAGCGTTTTTGGAACACTTAAATGACGGTAGTGTATGCTGTGAAGTGCTCAGTGCTTATGGAACGCTTGAACATTTGATGGAGTGTTTGAATGTTTGATGGATGAATGATATGTACATCGTGAGATAATGAGGGTGATCCCTTCGTGTTTATTTTTATTTTTATTTTTATTTTTGGACATCCCAAGAACACCCGATGCTGTGCAAAATGTCACGTGTGGACCGCCACACGGATGAGAGTTCGGTGCTTTCAAGGCACCTAATGAATTTCGTGAAATGGTCTTGTGTGTACCGACACACGGACGGAGTTTGACACTTTGAAGGTCTATAAGATGATATGAAGTGTCACATGGGACCGGCCCATGGACAGAGTTCTGATGCTTTTGAGCGTATGAAATAAAATGATGTTATGAGAGAGTCACGTGTAACAGGTACACGGACGAAAGCTTAGCGTCCGGGGAACACCTTTCATGATTTGGGATGTTATGAAATACCCCTACATACGTACTAATCCGGCACTCGGGAAGCGCCTTGAATGATATAGTAATGTCATGACGTAACCCGATGTGGATCACAGTTTTGTATGATGTTTATGACGAACGGGTATGATATCATGAAATGTCTCGTGTGGATCGTCACACGGAAATACACCTAGGACCATTGTGGTCTCTACTGAATGAAATGATTTGGTGGAATGGCCAAATGCAATTCGGTGCATTGGCAAAACACGGGTATTTTAGGATACCCGATATATGATGGAATGATATGATCATGGTGGGCTTCCTTGGAATGCCTCTAATTTAATTTAGGTGATATGTCGTGAATGCTATGACATACAAAATGCAAATGGCTGCACAAAAACATGGTTAGAATGCATGACATACAAAATGATGTTATGTATGCTATGTCAAAAATAAAATGCTAATCACACAAGTATAATGTTATGGCTGAAAAAGAAATCGTTAGTATGGATGACAAGCGAATGAATTAATGTTTTACACACGAAATAAAATGCAAAATGGTTGCATAAAAATGTGGGTTAGGATGTATGACATACATAATGATGTTATGTATGCTATGTCAAAAATAAAAATGCTAATCACACAAATTTAATGTTATGGCTGAAAAAGAAATCGTTAGTACGGATGACAAGTGAATGAATTAATGTTTTACACACGAAATAAAATGCAAATGGCTGCATAAAAATATGGGTTAGTATCACACAAAGATGTTTGTGTATGGTATGTCATATGTATGGAAAACGGTGATTATGGTATATGATGCATGCGTAAGTAGCAATGGCGATATGTCACGAGATGGCGAGAAACACATAGCAAGCAAAACGAATTCTTCCAACCTTATTCCTCCAACGTGGTCGGTCTCAAAAATTTCTAACCGAGTCCTAGGTGGGGCTCACTTCGATCACCAACAGGGGGTGATGATGGCGCGATTTTATTATTATTATTCACACAATTATTTTGGTATCCTAAGGGAATCCAACTAGGGCTGCCTATATGGGTTCGGTCCAAGTCGGGTTAAAAATTAAGGTTCCCATAGCAAAATATACTCCTCACTTCTCCCCACTCAAGGGTCCTAGCGAAGGGGTTCGTACGAGGCTATGAGTGGTGTTTCGTATTCGTGCCCCTAAGACCAGGAGGAACTTAGGGGACACTTCAACAATCCACCGGGCTATAAATGGATACTAAATCTAATGCAACAATGGCTACCTAAAATGCAAATAAAATACCAAAAGAGAATCATCCGCCTTATTTTAATTAGACACTTTTCAGGGCTTGTCAAAATTCTTTTAAATTTTTAAGAAAACTTTTTAAGAACTCCCCAGCAGAGTCGCCACTGTGAGCGGACGACACATTTTCGACGGGACGCGGGACTCCCTTTGGGATAGGGCACCACGATCTCGGGCGGATCCCTCTCTCGTGTGGGGTTTTTATGAATGGAAAATCCGCGTTTTGGAAAATAAATGGAATTAGTGCATAAAAGAATCGAGACCTAAGTCTCGATGAATATTGTAGGAGTCGCCACCCGGCTCAGCTCAACCGGGAAATTCTTATGTAGCTGAACCGGACAAACGGCTGCTACACTATCCAGAGATTCGGGTCCGGACAAGTCCCTTATTTCGTGTCTAATTAAAATAAATATTGCCAATGTTCTTGAATGGTATTTTAAAATCTGAAGCCAATTTTATTGAAGTAAATAGACATGCAGCGCGCATACAAAATATTTAATACAAAAATACGGAAAAGGAATAAATATTAATTGGCTTACAACCAAATCGAATGGAAAAATAAAAACTCTCGCCTCACTTATACAATCGCCTGTATACACGAGAATCTAGAAAAATACAACCGCCTAGAATACACGATTTAATCTATTAAATTACATCCAAAATAAAAATAAAAATAAAAATAAAAATAAAAAGAAATTAAAACCTATAAAACAGAGGGTTAGCACAATATATACAGCACGCCACAAGTTGGATTCAAATAGACAGAATGGGAAATCAGGAATTGGGGGCATGCATTTAGGGGGTAACCGGGTTGGCTCGGCAAGCCGGCCCGGTTAGACCTGGAAAACATTTTGAAACGTCCTTGTATTTTTGGTTTTTAGTGGAAAAAAAAATCATTTTGAAAACAATTTTTCCGGTTTACATGCATTTTTACATATTTAAGTGGGTCGGTTTTCAGGAGAACTGGGTCTCCGTCGTTGAATTGTTCTAAATGCAATTTTACTAAAAATTGAATCTATGGTCGTGATGCACACAACAAAATTCGTTTTGATGATTTTTGGGGTTTTCTAATTTTTTGGGATTTTTTGGGAATTTTTGGGAATTTTTACGGATTTTTCATGAAATTTTTGGGTTTTAAAGGTAAAATTCTGATTCTGAAAACTACAGGGGTACGACTGTAAATTACAGTCATGGAAAATCAAATACAGTCGTACGACTGTAACTACAGTCGTACGACTGTAGATGCTGAAAATGCAAGATTTCATCAAAATTCCTTTTAAAATAAGCTGAAAAATAAAACCATCTGGAAATCAACTACAGTCGTACGACTGCAACTACAGTCGTACGACTGTTCATCAATTCAAGAACAGTCGTGCGACTGTTCTTGATTTCCAGGAGCAGAAACGCAGAAAAAAGAGACAGAAATGTAGAAAAAGCACACCAAACACCCAGAAAGCTTGTAAAAGGAAGGGGAAAAGGGTATTTACCTTTGTGGCGTGCGTCCACCGTAGGATTGACCCCTGGCGTCGCTCCAATCCACTAAAATCTGGACTTTTCTCCTTGAGTTAGGGTTTGAGATTTGAGTCCAGAGATTTCCAAATGCTGAGGATTTTGGTGAGGAGTTCTTCCTTTTTTCTTTGGTTTTCTCTTCTTTCTCTTTTTTTTTTTTTCTTTCTCTCTGTCTGTCCGTTTTTCTCTCCTTTTTTTTCTTTTTTCCGTCCCCCTTTTCTGCCTTTCTTTTTCTGCTTTTATGGGTAGATCTACTGTCGTACGACTGTAGCAATAGTCGTACGACTATACTCTCTTTTCTCTTTTTTTTTTTGAAAGTGAAATTCCAGCGCTTACAGCTGTGGAACTATTCCATGCTCTCTCAAATAGGAGTCAAACTCAAGGCTTATATACTCACCTCCTCGTTCTGATCGAAGGGTTTTGATATTTCTGCATAGCTGGTTCTGTACTTCATTCCTAAATTCCTTGAACCTATCAAGGGTCTCAGACTTATGTTTCATCAGATAGACATAGCCATATCTGCTGAAATCGTCCATGAACGTGACGAAGTACAGATGTCCACCTCTGGTCGCTACGCTCATAGGCCCATATACATCTGAATGTATTAGGTCCAATAAGCCAGTGGCCCTTTCAGCTTTCTTGCTAAAAGGCGCTTTAGTCATTTTTCCTCGTAAACTTGACTCGTATATGTCAATTGACTCCAAGTCAAATGAGCCTAGGATTCTTGCTTTGTGAAGCCTAGCTATGCGCTTCTCGTTTATGTGGCCCAAACGACAATGCCATAGGTAGACAGGATTAAGTTCATTTTAACCCTTTTAGTGTTTCTGTTATAGACATGATTGGTTTCATTTAAATCCAGGATACATAGGCCATTATTTAATAGATCTTCTCCATAAAATAATCCCTGTCTAGATAAATGTTGAGATTTTTCACCGGAAATCACCCGATAAAAGCAGAAGAACATGATGATTTCCTCAAATCCAGTCCCAGGAGCAATTGAAGTGGAAATTGTAAAACATAAAAATTCAATAAAAAGAGATCATTCTCTTACCAGGAATATCTCTTCTGAGATGGATGAAGACTACAGAAATCAAATTAGATTCCCTCCTCGTTCTCCTACACGAATGCCTAATGAACACGACCCGTGCTAGCGTAGGAAAACGAGCAATGGAGAGGAGGCTAGGGTGGAAAATTTCGGCTATGGTGTGGCTTGTTACCTTGGCTGAAATTTCCCTAGGTTAAAACCTAGGTTGGCCGAATTCCCTTAGGGGAATTCAGGCCCAGCTTGGCTCCTTTATTCTGTGCGGGCTTCCTTCTCTTAATTAAGGCCCAATCTAATTTTAATTATTCTGGTTTAAATTAATGTCAAGCCCAATTTTAATATACCCATGTATTTAATATATTACACCAAGTAATATATTATTTACATTTAAATTAAAATTAGTTTAACCAATTAATTTAATCCATCAAATTGAAATTAAATCTTCACAAAATAAAATCATACGTAAACCTATACATATGAATATTTCCACCTAGGAAATAATCTCATAATTAATCCAATTAATTATGAAGAGCCAATTGGATATATATTAATTTTATTATTAAGATCAATCCAATTGATCTTTATAATATGATTGATATATATATACCTGTCTCTCCACAGAGTATACTCCAAGTATACATGTCATTCCTTAAGTCAATGTTCAGTCGTTCTATGTGTACGATCCCGTGGGCCTATCTTTATGTTGGCAGCGGGTCTTTAGCCCGCAGACTGCAGTTGGGCTCTAGCAAGCCAGTGCAGCCCCCAATTAAGATGGAGATGGCAGTCTAACTTTTATCATAACCCTGTAGTTTAAACTTGTACATCCCATGTCATTGATATCGATGTTTAACACAAAGGCATAGATTGATCACCCTCTTTTGTGTCAGACATTAACTTGATCCCGAATGCACTGAAGCTCACAAACAAGTTCCCACTTGTTTGGGTGTGGCCATACTCTTATCAGTCACATTCATCAAGAGGTCGGTGATATCTTCCCAGTGGACTACTGAGTGACAAATCCCTTCTGCATATCCATAGCATTACCATGCTAAGTGACATACCCGAAAGTACCCATACTTGGCACCCTATTATAGGCCCTTCAGGCGTACCCCTAAGTATGCGACCTCACATGTAACACCATCATATGGTCAGGTCAAAGGATCCATACAAGTACTACACGAGAATCACTTGTGATACTATACCATGTGGATTTCTCGTTTAGTGGATCTATCCAATACCATGCCCCTTATGCATGTACCCATTAACTTGGTTGACATTCCATGTCCAATGATCGGTAAGACACCACCATGCAACTAGGTTAATGATAGTCTCTTGTTCCATTCATTCCCATGGCTGGAACAGACTACGGATCTATTTATGGTCATATCGTTTACCCTATCCATGGTCTTACTGCCAAGTGCATGACATTGGTCATCATGGATATGGATATGTCCATCGGATCCTTCATTTAATATTGCATTTGATAAATATAATAAATGAATTAATGCCTTTATTAATAACACAAATAAGTATAATACACGAATCCAATTAATGTATGATACAAATGCAAGGACCAATGCCTCGGGACTAGGGCATATCCAACAATCTCCCACTTGCACTAGTTCCAACTAGGCATGGGCCTAATCCTTATACATCTAGTATGACCCTCGTGCTTGGGTTGGGCCAGCACCGTGGTCAAAGGATCTGTGACATTATCCTAGGTGTCCACTTTGTGCAATGCAATGTCACCTCTCTCCGCGATCTCTCGTATGAGGTGAAACTTTTTGAGCACGTGCTTTGTGTTCTTGTGTGACCGGGGCTCCTTAGCTTGTGCAACGGCCCCATTGTTGTGACAGAAGATATCAACTAGGTCCTGGATAGTTTGTACTACTCCCAACTCAGTGATAAACTTTTTCATCCACACAGCTTCCTTACCGCATCACACGCAGTGATGTACTCAGCTTCTGTTGTAGAGTCCGCTATGGTTGGCTGCTTTGAGCTCCTCCAGCTTACAGCACCACCATTCAGCAAAAATACATACCCAGACTATAACTGGTACTCATCCTGGTCTGTCTGGAAGCTCGCATCAGTGTACCCAGTAACTGACAGCACTTCCTGACCACTATACATTAAGAAGCTATCCTTAGTCCGGTTAAGGTACTTAAGGATCGCCTTGACAGCTTTCCAGTGATCCTCCCCGGGATCCTGCTGGTACCGGCTCATCATACTCAGTGCAAAGGCGACATCAGGTCTTGTACATAACATGGAGTACATAATTGATCCTATAGCCAAAGCATATGGAACCAATTTCATGTTCTCCATGTCCTCCCTTGTCTTAGGACAGTGTTTCTTACTAAGTTTTAGCCCATGGCCTATTGGCAAGAAACCTTTCTTGGCCCGGTCCATGTTGAACCTTTTCAGAATTTTATCTATGTACGAGGCCTGACTTAGGCCCAGAAGCTGATTTGATCTATCCCTATAGATCTTAATCCCTAGGATCATCTCAGTTTCGCCTAAGTCCTTCATTGCGAAGCACTTACTCAGCCACTGCTTTACCCCTTGTAGTGCAGGTATGTTACTTCCAATGAGTAGGATGTCGTCTACATAAAGTACCAAGAATGTGACAATGCTCCCACTAGTCCTCTTATACACACAAGGCTCATCTTGATTCTATATGAAGCCATATTCCTTTATGGCCTTATTGAATCTTAGATTCCAACTTCGGGATGCTTGCTTCAGTCCATAAATGGACCTTTGAAGTTTGCATACCCTTCCCGGATACTTTGGATCGACAAAACCCTCAGGTTGTGTCATGTACACATCCTTGAGTAACTTCCCTTTAAGGAAAGCGGTTTTGACATCCATTTTCCAGACTTCATAGTCGCACCATGCGGCTATGGCTAGCAAGGCCCTGATGGATTTGAGCATGGCTACTGGTGAGAAAGTTTCATCATACTCTATTCCATTGACTTGTCCGAAACCTTTCGCAACCAGATGCCCCTTGAAGGTGTTGTCGGCTTTTAGCTTATAGCACCACTTGCAACCTATTACCATGGCACCCAGAGATGGATCAACCAAGTTCCAAACTTGGTTATCATACATAGATTGCATTTCTGCCTCTATGGCTTTACGCCAATTCGTAGATTGTGGGCTAGCCACAGCCTCCTGGTAGGTTTTGGGTTCTTCCTCATCCCAGATGAGAAGAGTCTGATCATCGGTGACGAGGAAACCATACCTCTCCGGTTCCCGACGATCCCTACCAGACCTTCTAGGTTCTTGTGCGGCCTGGGTCGGTGCTTCCCCTTGTGGAAGCTCCACCTGGGCTTTCGAGTTATCCTCTTAAGGAGCTTGTGGACCTTGAACTTCCCTGAGTTCAACATTGCTCCCACTGTCTTTCTTGGAAAGGAGCTCCTTTTCTAGAAAGACCCCCTTCCTTGCCACGAACACCTTATTCTCGGCGGGGTTGTAGAAGTAATACCCTTTGGTTTCCCTAGGGTAGCCCACAAAGCTTGCCATTAGTCAATCTCTTGACATGTGCTTCGCATCCCCAAATCCTTAGGAAAGACACAATGGGCTCCTTGCCCGTCCATATCTGATATGGTGTCTTTTCCACTGCCTTAGTCGAAGTATTATTTATGATAAGAGCTGCTGTCTTGAGGGCGTGTCCCTAGTAACTAATTGGGAGAGAGGCTTGACTCATCATTGAGTGGACCATGTCCAACAGGGTCCTATTCCTCCGTTCGGACACCCCATTCCACTGTGGTGTTCTGGGAGGAGTGAGCTGTGGAACTATTCCATGCTCTCTCAAGTATGAGTCAAAATCTAGGCTCATATACTCACCGCCTCGTTCCGACCGAAGGGTTTTGATATTCCTTCCTAGCTGGTTCTGTACCTCGTTCCTAAATTCGTTGAACCTATCAAGGGTCTCGGACTTGTGTTTCATCAGATAGACATAGCCATATCTGCTGAAATCGTCCGTGAACGTGACGAAGTACAGATGCCCACCTCTGGTCGCTGCGCTCATAGGTCCACATGCATCTGAATGTATTAGGTCCAATAAGCCAGTGGCCCTTTCAGCCTTCTTGCTAAAAGGCGCCTTTGTCATCTTGCTTCGTAAACATGATTTGCATGTATCAATTGACTCCAAGTCAAATGACCCTAGGACTCCAGCTTTGTGAAGCCTAGCAATGCGCTTCTCGTTTATGTGGCCAAGACGATAATGCCATAGGTAGATAGCATTAAGTTCGTTTAGCTTAACCCTTTTTGTGCTTATGTTATAGACGTGATTGGTTTCATTTAAGTCCAGGATATATAGGCCATTATTTAATAGAGCATCTCCATAAAATAATCCCTCTCTAGATATTGAAATTCTACCATTAGAAATAGTAAAATAAAATCCAGAAATATCCAACATAGAAACTGAAATAATATTCCTGCACATAGCAGGTACAATATAACAATGTTCCAAAATTAAAACCAATCCACTAGGCATCATAAGGTGGTATTCGCAGATCTCTATGGCAGCAACCCTTGCTCCATTCCCGACCCGCAAGTCCACCTATCCCGACCCCAGTGACCTTCTATTCTTAAGTCCCTGCACATTGCAACAAATGTGAGAACCACATCCAGTATCCAATACCCAGGATGTTGAAATAGTAAGGTTAATGTCTATAACATAAATACCTGAAGAGGATGCACCTTGGCCCCTTCTTTGCTCTCCCATCAGCCTGGGACATGATCTCTTCCAATGGCCCGCCTGTCTACACCAGAAACAGACATCTTCAGGACCTACCTTCTGCTGGGCCTTGGGTTGGGCCTTGGCCTTCTTAGCCTTGGCCTTGGCATTTTCCTTGGCCTTACCCTTGGCAACAGGAGGGTTCCCCTTGTTGACCAGCAGCACCGGCAGAGTCTTTTTGATCGACTGCTCAGTAAGCTTAAGCATCCCATGCAGCTCACTGACAGTACGGTTCATCCCTTGCATGTTGTAGTTCAGGATGAACTGATCATAAGAATCCGGCAAGGATGCAAGGATTGTGTCCACCGCCAACTCCTGAGAGATAGGCGATTCGAGACGGGCCAAAGTGTCCAAATAGCCCTTCATCTTGAGCATGTGTGCAGTCACAGATGTCTCGGCCCCCATCTTACAAGAATGGAATGCCTTGTTGGTCAGGTACCTTTCCTGACGAGCTTGTTCTTGAAACATCTCATTTAGAGTTGTTATCATAGCAAAGGCTTGATGGTCCATAAACTGTTTCTGCAGTTCGGGGACCATGAAGGCCAACATTGGGCATGTCACATCCCTATTGTCCTTGACATGCGCCTCGTATTCCTCCAGCTGGGCAGCCGGCACAGGCCTCTCCAGTACATACTCTTTAGACTCCTGCCTTAGAACTATTCTCAAGTTCCTAGACCAGTCCAAAAAGTTAGGACCGGAAAGCTTGTCCCTTTCCAGAATTGATCGCAGTGATAAGGTATTGTTGTTTGCCATTTAAGAATTTCTACACAGAAAAACATTTAGAGTGTTAATAAAGGACTTTACTTTGTTGTTCCTGTTGGTGTGCCCTAGTTCTTAGGGCATTGGATTCTTGTATTTTGTATTATAGATTAAGAGTCATGTATGAATACATTATTTATGTCACATTAATAAAGGCAATTAATCTATTTCATTTATATCTTGTGCTATAATATAAGTAGAGTATCCATTGATTGATAATCATAAAACCTATCCCAGGTCTGTTCTAATCGTGGGAACGAATAGAACCACAGACTTGTATATTCGATGACTGTATGGTAGTTCTTAACTAGCCATAGTACTTGTATAGTCAGTCATGAATATAGGTACATGTCGTTGACATGGGACTGGATCGATCCGCACAAGAAAGCCACATGGTAGTCATGTCATAGGTCTTTCTTGAGTAGGTCTCTTTTGTCCTCAGACCAGATTTCAGTATAATATCGATATGGAATCCGGTTCACTTTGACATACGCCTACCAGGTCTGTAAAAGGATGCTAAATACGGGTATGATTGGGTGGACCGGTGAACATGTTGATATTGATGATGAAGTGATGGAATTGCCACTCGGGTAACACTGAGATGATATCATTGGCCACTTGATGAGTGGGACTGATAAGTGTATGGCCATACCCAAATAAGTTGGTTGCTTATTTGATTAATCAGTCAACTCAAGATCAAGAAATATAATAAACAACAGAAGAGGATGACAGACACCATGCCTCTTGTTTATTCACATCAATATCGTTAGGCAAAGGACACTATGAGATTACTACCGGGTGAGTGTCTTCTAAAGACTGCTGCATCTCTGTCTTAATTGGGGGCTGTAATGGTTTGCTAGAACCCACTTACAGTCTGTGGGCCTTGGGCCTACTGCCAACATAAAGACAGACCCATAGGATCGTGCACATAGATCAACTGAGCTGGAACTTATAGAAATTGTACATGTAATGTACATTGGAAGGAATGCGTTAATTAATTAGTTGACATTCGGTGTCAAGGTAATTAATTGACATTGGGTTGAATTTAATTTAATTAATAAGTTTACATAATGTAATTAATTAATTTATCAATTAATTGAATTACATAAAGTAAACAATTAATTAAATAATTTTCCTAAGTAGGAAAATTAAATACATGTATTGTATTAACTTAAGTGTGATTTAATTTTATTTAGGGGTAATTAAATTTAGCCAAATGGAATTAAATTACATAGTATATACTTTTTAATTAAAGTTTATTTATGTAATTATAATCCTAGTGGGCTTGGGTTTAATTAACCTAATTAGAACCCAATTAGACAAGGTGTCTATAAAAGGGCACACTTAAGGAATAAAAACCTAATTCAACTCTAATTAATTGCTGGAAATTTCAGCCACCAATAGCAGCCCCAAAACAGCCGAAAATCCCAGCATTAAACCTCCATTCCTTCGCGTCTTCGGCTAGCACCGGTTCCCGCTTAATAGTTGGTCGTGCACCGGACTTTGGAGATCGTAGTTTCAAGAAACGATTCTACAGCAGTCTCTAGAGGAGACGAATCCGGTGAGTTAATCTCTCTTGATTCTTATTTGATTTTATTCTAATCAATGGTAATTGGACACGATAGGTGGATTCTAGGAAATTTTAAACGGTGTATTTTCCGCTGCGCCACGTTATTTTTCCAATGACGAATCCCAACAGTGGTATCAGAGCCTAGGTTTTATCCATTAGATTGATTGGAATTGGTTCTTGAAAGCGTTCTTTGAGAAAGAATGGGTTTCAAGTTTGTGATTTTAGGGTTTTTGCTTAATTGGTTTTGTTTTGGATAAACCCTAGAATTTTGGATTGGGGTTTTGATTTTTTTTCCCAATTGTTTTCATCAAAAATTATTTTTCTATATGGATTATATATTTTGGCTGGAAACTAATTTTTGTTTACGATTTAATAAAAAAAAAAAAAATTAGTTGGCCAAAATTGGAATCGCAATTGCGATTCCAATTTTTGGCCCTTCTGCTGCTGCGGCTAGGCAGCAGGCTACCGTGCGGCAGCGCTGCTGTCCCCGGACAGCAGCGCCGCGCGCGGGGTACGGGTCCGTTTTGGATTTTGCGGGTATTTTTTTTATTCCGGACCCTAATGCAAATTAAATTAAATTTTTTTTAATTAATTTGTATTTAAATTGTTTAGTTTGTTGGCATGCATATTTAATTTAATTGTTTGCATATTAGATTGAATATGGACTTTGTGAAATTGGCCCAATAAACCGTGACACCGGTTAAAATTGGGAGAGCTAAATTTTAAATTTGTGACAACCCAAATTCAAGTGGGAGCAAAAATTGTTAATTTTGCATTTATGGATGTTATCCATTGGGCCTTTATGGGCCTTAGTCACATTTGTTAAAATTGATGATTTCACCCTAAGTAACTCGGCTTAACATTTATATTTATAATTTGGAATGCCATGATCATGCATCATATTGGTATGTATGTGCACGACAGGTACTTTGTTTGAAATGTTATGTTGAGTTCTATGGGCCCTAAATTATTATCGGTTGTAATTTAATTTTGGGAAATATGGCCTGCGTGCCATTTTTTATTTTGATGTAATTTTAGAATAGATTTTATTTTATAAAATTATTGTAATTGCATCAAGTATGGAGGAAGGCCCAAATGGAGCAAGCCCTATGGTGGGAGCCCAAGAAGAATTGCAGTCCGGCCCATGAAGAATTAGATAGGATATCTAGTTTTTCATTAGGTTGTAATTAAAGGCCCATAGGATCTCATTTATTTTAAATTAAGTATGCTATTGCATTTGTCATATAATATGGATGTATGGATCACCAAATTATTACCCGCGTTTATGCATGCTAAGCCATATCACTTAATTATAATCCGGAAATTAAAATATTGAGTCGCTTAAAAGTGCTTCCCACATTTACACCTCTTCCTCCCATTGATGCTGCAATGTGCGCCATGCCCTAGCTGGGTATATTGTAGTATTCGGTGGGCCGTCGAGGGTTAAGATACTTGGTATGGTTAACATGTGAATGGTGGTTTGACTCAACATGGGTAGCATTAGCTCAGAGCGGGCCCTAAGCACAGATGGGTAAAGTGTCAATAAGCCCATCAAACCAAGAGTCCTTCGTGGAAGGATTGGATAGGTTGTCCTACCAAACGACTCAATGGTTGGTTAGCGAGCCCTAGTTCGGCCAGTCATTGATAAGTTGTGGATCTTGGTCAAGTCAGCCAATTAACAACACCAACAAACAAATTAAAATCAGATTATTAATTTGAATTGGCTTAAAAGTCCTTTATTTCTAACTCAAGCAATGATTTCTTCCATGTAGATAATCCCATTTCAGTTAAGCAATTTAAATGGCTGCAACAAACAACAACTCACTCTCACTTAGGTCACTCTTGGAGAAGGAGAAGCTTTCGGGGACTAACTTCCTGGACTGGGCTAGGAACTTACAAATAGTTCTTAGACAAGAGTCTAAGGAGTATGTACTGAATGCTCCTTTACCAGCCGGCCCTCCCGCAGGTCGAGGCATCACCACGGCGATGGTGGAGCAGTACGATCCTCATGTGAGGGATGACCGAGATGTCTCGTGCCTCATGCTGGGTACCATGGCTTCTGATCTTCAGAAGCAATTCATGGACGAGCATGCTTCTGAGATGATGGATCAGCTTAAAAAGATGTTCCAAGATCAGGCTCGTCAGGAACGTTACCTGACATCTAAGGCACTTTGCACGACTGTGATGGCAGCTGGGACTTCTGTTAACACTCATGTGCTAAAGTTGAAGGGGTATATGCCCGCCTCGGCTCGCCAGTTCCGCAGGACTTGGCAACAGGCATTATTCTCGGGTCACTTCCTGAGTCTTACAACCAGTTTATCATGAATTACCATATGCAAGGGTTGGATAAATCGGTTGTTGAGCTGCATGGCATGCTCAAGCTTGCTGAGCAGTCTCTTTAGAAGACTCCTGAAGTATTGCTGGTGAACAAGGGCAATACGCCCATTGCTAAGGGAAAGGCCAAATCTAAGGCCAAGGCTAAGGCCCAAAAGGCCAAGGCTAAGGGCAAAAAGGTGGTGGCCCAACCTAAAGCAAGGGTTGCCTCTCCTGACGATGTTTGCCATGAGTGTCATAAGAAAGGGCACTGGAAGAGCTCATGTCCAAAGCTAAGGGAGCAACTGAAGGGCAAAACTGCTGCTTCAGGTATTTATGTTGTTGAGATTAATCTGGCTATTTCTACATCTTGGGTCTTGGACACTGGATGTGGATCTCACATTTGTTCAAATGTGTAGGGTCTAAGAAATAGGAGATTATTAGGATCTGGAGAAGTAGATCTTCGAGTCGGAAATGGTGCTCGGGTTCAGGCCATGGAGATCGGAGATTATTTCTTGGAGATGCCTAGTGGACTTGTTTTGGAACTAAGAAACTGTTATTTTGTACCTGCGATGCGCAGGAATATTATTTCCGTTTCTTTGTTGGATATTTCTGGTTTTGTATTTAATATTGGACATGGTAGAATTTCTATGCAATGTGGCAATATTATTTATGGAACAGCATTTCTTGAAAATGGCTTATATATCCTTGATCTAAAACGTGAAAGTTCAATCTATAACATAAATACTAAAAGGATTAAACAAAATGAAATTAATCCTACTTACATCTGCCATTGTCGACTTGGCCATATAAATGAGAAGCGCATAGCTAGGCTTCACTCTAGTGGAGTGCTAGGGTCATTTGACATCCAGCCTTATGACACATGCGAATCTTGTTTGAGAGGCAAGATGACAAAGGCGCCTTTTTAGCAAGACTGCTGAAAGGACCTCAGAGCTATTGGAGCTAATACATTCCGATGTATGTGGGCCAATGAGCACTAGTGCTAGATCTGGTTTTCTGTACTTCATCACCTTTACGGATGACTTCAGCAGATACGGTTACATGTATCTGATGAAGCATAAGTCTGAGACTCTCCAAAGGTTCAAGGACTTTAAGAATGAAGTAGAAAACCAACTTGGCAAGAAAATAAAAGCACTTCGGTCTGACCGAGGGGGTGAATATTTGAGCCAAGATTTTGACTCGTTTTTGAGAGAGTGTGGGATCATATCCCAACTCACTCCTCCTGGTACACCCCAGTGGAATGGAGTGTCAGAAAGGAGGAATAGGACCTTACTTGACATGGTCCGCTTGATGATGAGTCATGCTACACTCCCTGTCTCCTTTTGGGGATATGCTTTAGAGACAGCTGCTTACATTCTTAATAATACACCAAGCAAGGCAGTTGAGGGAACACCATATGAACTATGAAAAGGCCGAAAGCACAATGTTTCCTTCTTGAAGATTTGGGGCTGTGATGCACATGTTAAGAAATTGACAAGTGGCAAACTCGAGTCCAAATCTGTCAAGTGCCAGTTTGTGGGTTACCCTAAGGAAACTAAGGGTTATTGCTTCTACGATCCGGGCGAAAACAAAGTTTTCATAGCGAGAAATGCAGTCTTCTTGGAGAAGGAATTCCTTTCCAAGAGAGACAGTGGGAGTAATGTTGAACTTTCAGAAGTTCAAGACTCACAAACTCCTGCAGCTACTGCTGAGGATGCTTTGGGAACCAATCTGACTACTCAAGAAATTGAGAAACCAGAAACGGTTGCACAGGACCTTAGAAGGTCTGGTAGGACATGTCATCAGCTAGAGAGGTACGGCTTTCTCGTTACTGATGATGGGGACCTTATGGTCGTTGACCAAGAGGAGCCCAAGACCTATCAGGAGGCTGTTGAAAGCCCACACTCAGATCAATGGCGCAAAGCCATGGAGGCTGAGATGCAATCTATGCACGATAACCAAGTATGGAACTTGGTGGATCCACTTCTGGGTGCTAAGGTGATAGGTTGCAAGTGGTGTTTCAAGTTAAAGGCCCTGTGTGTATAAGATGGTTAGTGGGAGCATTTCCACCGTCCTAGTGCTGTATGTTGACGACATCCTTATCATTGGAAGTGACATACCAACACTGCAAGGAGTTAAGCAGTGGTTGAGTAGGTGCTTCGCAATGAAGGACTTAGGCGAAGCTGAGACGATCTTAGGGATCAGGATCTACAAAGATAGATCCAATCGGCTTCTAGGCCTAAGTCAGGCCACGTACATTGACAAGGTTCTAAAAGGATTAGGCATGGACAAGGCAAAGAAAGGATTCTTGCCTATGCGCTATGGGTTGAAGCTGAGTAAGAAAAATGGTCCTAAAACAAAGAAGGACCGGGAGAACATGGAAAAGATCCCTTACGCATCTGCTATTGGATCTATCATGTACTCCATGTTATGTACGAGGCCTGATGTCGTGTTCGCACTAAGTATGACTAGCCGGTACCAGTCGGACCCCGGTGAGGAACACTGGAAGGCAGTCAAGGCAATCTTGAAGTACCTTAACCGGACTAAGGATGCTTTCTTAGTGTATAGAGGTCAAGATGAGCTGGTAGTGTCAGGTTACACTGATGCAAGCTTTGAGACCGATAAGGATGAGAACCAGTCACAGTCTGGTTATGTTTTTCTCCTGAATGGCGGTGCCATTAGTTGGAGGTCCTCAAAGCAGGCCACCATTGCTGACTCTACAATGGAAGCTGAGTACATAGCTGCGTGCGAAGCTCAAAGGAAGCCGTTTGGATCAAGAAAGTCATAACTGAGTTAGGAGTAGTATACACTATCCTAGACCCAGTTGATGTTTTTGTGACAACAACGGGGCCATCGCACAAGCTAAGGTGCCCCGGTCACACAAGAGATCCAAACATGTACTCAGAAAGTTTCACCTCATTCGGGAGATCGTGAACATAGGTGACATATCATTGCAGAGGGTTGACACCAAGAATAATTTCGCTGATCCATTGACCAAAGCGCTGTTGCAGACACAGCACGACGGTCATACCAGATCTATAGGAATTAGGGCAATGCCCCCTTGGAACTAGTGCAAGTGGGAGATTGTTGGTGTGCCCTAGTTCTTAGGGCATTGGATTCTTGTATTTTGTATTATAGATTAAGAGTCATGTATGAATACATTATTTGTGTCACATTAATAAAGGCAATTAATCTATTTCATTTATATCTTGTGCTATAATATAAGTAGAGTATCCATTGATTGATAATCATAAGACCTATCCCAGGTCTGTTCTAATCGTGGGAACGAATAGAACCACAGACTTGTATATTCGATGACTGTATGGTAGTTCTTAACTAGCAATAGTACTTGTATAGTCAGTCATGAATATAGGTACATGTCGTTGACATGGGACTGGATCGATCCGCACAAGAAAGCCACATGGTAGTCATGTCATAGGTCTTTCTTGAGTAGGTCTCTTTTGTCCTCAGACCAGATTTCATTATAATATCGATATGGAATCCGGTTCACTTTGACATATGCCTAACAGGTCTGTAAAAGGATGCTAAATACGGGTATGATTGGGTGGACCGGTGAACATGTTGATATTGATGATGAAGTGATGGAATTGCCACTCGGGTAACACTGAGATGATATCATTGGCCACTTGATGAGTGGGACTGATAAGTGTATGGCCATACCCAAATAAGTTGGTTGCTTATTTGATTAATCAGTCAACTCAAGATCAAGAAATATAATAAACAACAGAAGAGGATGACAGACACCATGCCTCTTGTTTATTCACATCAATATCGTTAGGCAAAGGACACTATGAGATTACTACCGGGTGAGTGTCTTCTAAAGACTGCTGCATCTCTGTCTTAATTGGGGGCTGTAATGGTTTGCTAGAACCCACTTACAGTCTGTGGGCCTTGGGCCTACTGCCAACATAAAGACAGACCCATAGGATCGTGCACATAGATCAACTGAGCTGGAACTTATAGAAATTGTACATGTAATGTACATTGGAAGGAATGCGTTAATTAATTAGTTGACATTCGGTGTCAAGGTAATTAATTGACATTGGGTTGAATTTAATTTAATTAATAAGTTTACATAATGTAATTAATTAATTTATCAATTAATTGAATTACATAAAGTAAACAATTAATTAAATAATTTTCCTAAGTAGGAAAATTAAATACATGTATTGTATTAACTTAAGTGTGATTTAATTTTATTTAGGGGTAATTAAATTTAGCCAAATGGAATTAAATTACATAGTATATACTTTTTAATTAAAGTTTATTTATGTAATTATAATCCTAGTGGGCTTGGGTTTAATTAACCTAATTAGAACCCAATTAGACAAGGTGTCTATAAAAGGGCACACTTAAGGAATAAAAACCTAATTCAACTCTAATTAATTGCTGGAAATTTCAGCCACCAATAGCATCCCCAAAACAGCCGAAAATCCCAGCATTAAACCTCCATTCCTTCGCGTCTTCGGCTAGCACCGGTTCCTGCTCAATAGTTGGTCGTGCACCGGACTTTGGAGATCGCAGTTTCAAGAAACGATTCTGCAGCAGTCTCTAGAGGAGACGAATCCGGTGAGTTAATCTCTCTTGATTCTTATTTGATTTTATTTTAATCAATGGTAATTGGATACGATAGGTGGATTCTAGGAAATTTTAAACGGTGTATTTTCCGCTGCGCCACGTTATTTTTCCAATGACGAATCCCAACAGTTCCCATATAAAATTAATAATGAATCAAGTTATTAATTAAACCGAGTTGTTGGGCTCATGGGCCGAGATCCATATTTCATTAAGATATAGCCAGACGAGGGCCTGGTACAACTATACCCTAATTATTTAGGTAGGAACGCCGTCCAATCCCAACCTAGGGACTCTCGGTTTGATGGGCTTGTTGGCACTTACCCATCTGTGCTAAGGGCCAGGAGAATCCTACTACCCACGCTAAGTCAAAACCTCCATTCAAATGTTAGAGTATCCCATACCCTAACCCAATACAAAGTGACAATACTCCAGTGTATCGTGCGAGGGCATGGTCTACAACTGGCCTATTCCCACTTCGAGTCGGTTTTGAGTGAGGAAAGCACTTTTAAGCGACTTAGTAATTCCATTTGGTTATTAGATTCATTTAATAACGGCTTACATACATAAGGCGGGTGAAATGTGGTTGGATCATACATCCATACATGCATATAAATATAAAACATGATTAAATAAATAAGTAAAATGGACTGTTATGGGCCTATATTACATCCTAATATTATTCTAGTAAACCTATACTAGAAAAGAACATCAGGTGGGCCTCCATCTTCTTCCTTCTGGGCTTGCACCTCCACTTGGGCTCACCACTCCATGGGCTTCTTCTTTTTACAAATTTTGTAATAAATGAATAAAATAAAATTACATTAAAAAAAAAGAAAAACGACATGCAGGCCGTATTTACCCAAAAAGAAAAATACAACCCATCTTGTACAAGGCCCAATAGCATCCAACCATACAAACATTTAATCATACATATGCATCCAATACATATAATTCATAAGCATGTTATAATGCATGATTTAAGCCCATTTCAATTATGTCCAAGCCATTATATAGAAATCGCCAATTTTGGCCCACCATGGTTCTAACCCTTAACGGGCTTTGGGCCTCCAGCCCAGGCAGTCCAACTGCTCCCACAGGAATTGGGAAACCACGGGTCCATTTCAGCCGTCCAAGTAATTGTGCCAAAATTACCCGAACCAATTTCAATTAACCATATTAATTTCCAAAATTAATATCACATGAATAAAATAAAATTTCATTCAAGAAACCACACGCATTTAAATTGTATAAATTTAAACACACGAATTTTAAAACCAATTAAAATTTCAAAACTGGGCCCTGGGCCCAAAACCTGCCAAATCCAAAAACGTTGGGTTCGGCCCGCTGCGGCTAGGGCAGCAGCGGCCGCTCGCTGCTGCCGTGCAGTGGCGGCCCAGCGGCTACTGCTGGTACCAGCGGCCGCTGCCAGCGACGATTCCGCCGCAGGCAGCCCCGCACCCCCCCGGGAGCCAGATTTTTTTTTTAAAACAAAAAAAGAAATTAGATGAACAAACAAAATATGGCATCCATCAATAACAAGAAATTCACCAAGAATTCCAAAATTATACAATTAAATTAAACTATCGTAAACCTATATGCAAATTTAATTTCAATTGTACAAAAACAAATGGGGAAAAATCTTAAACCCAAACCAAGAACACTAATAAAAATCTCCAATTTTAAAACATGGGATTCAACCAATTTAAACAATTTCCACGGATCAAAAGCCTGCTCTAATACCACTGTTGGGATTTTTCACTGGAAATCACCCGATAAAAGCGGAAGAACGCGATGATTCCCTCAAATCCAGTCCCAGGATTAATTGAAGTGGAAATTGTAAAACATAAAAATTCAATAAAAAGAGATCATTCTCTTACCAGGACTATCTCTTCTAGAGATGGATGAAGACTGCAGAAATCAAATTAGATTCCCTCCTTGTTCTCGTGCACGAACGCCTAACGAACACGACCCTTGCTAGCGTAGGAAAACGAGTAATGGAGAGGAGGCTAGGGTGGAAAATTTCGGCTATGGTGTGGCTTGTTACCTTGGCTGAAATTTTCTTAGGTTAAAACCTAGGTTGGCCGAATTCCCTTAGGGGAATTCAGGCCTAGCTTGGCTCCTTTATTCTGTGCGGGCTTCCTTCTTTTAATTAAGGCCCAATCTAATTTTAATTATTCTGATTTAAATTAATGTCAAGCCCAATTTTAATATACCCATGTATTTAATATATCACACCAAGTAATATATTATTTACATTTAAATTAAAATTAGTTTGACCAATTAATTTAATCCATCAAATTGAAATTAAATCTTCACAAAATAAAATCATACGTAAACCTATACATATGAATATTTCCACCTAGGAAATAATCTCATAGTTAATCCAATTAATTATGAAGAGCCAATTAGATATATATTATTTTATTATTAAGATCAATCCAATTGATCTTTATAATATGATTGATATATATATACCTCTCTCTCCACAGTGTATACTCCAAGTATACATGTCATTCCTTAAGTCAGTGTTCAGTCGTTCTATGTGTACAATCCCGAGGGCCCATCTTTATGTTGGCAGCGGGCCTTTAGCCCACAGACTGCAGTTGGGCTCTAGCAAGCCACTGCAGCCCCCAATAAAGATGGAGATGGCAGTCTAACTATTATCATAACCCTGTAGTTTAAACTTGTACATCCGATGTCATTGATATTAGTGTCTAACGCAGAGGCATAGATTGATCACCCTCTTTTGTGTCAGACATTAACTTGATCCCGAATGCACTGAAGCTCACAAACAAGTTCCCACTTGTTTGGGTGTGGCCACACTCTTATCAGTCACATTCATCAAGAGGTTGGTGATATCTTCCCAGTGGACTACCGAGTGACAAATCCCTTCTGCATATCCATAGCATTACCATGCTAAGTGACATACCCGAAAGTACCCATACTTGGCACCCTATTACAGGCCCTTTAAATGTACCCCTAAGTATGCGACCTCACATGTAACACCATCATATGGTCAGGTCAAAGGATCCATATAAGTACTACACGAGAATCACTTGTGATACTATACCATGTGGATTTCTCGTTTAGTAGATCTATCTAGTACCATGCCCCTTATGCATGTACCCATTAACTTGGTTGACATTCCATGTCCAATGACTGGTAAGACACCGCCATACAACCAGGTTAATGATAGTCTCTTGTTCCATTCATTCCCATGACTAGAACAGACTACGGATCTATTTATGGTCATATCGTTTACCCTATCCATGGTCTTACTGCCAAGTGCATGACACTAGTCATCATGGATATGGATATGTCCATTGGATACTTCATTTAATATATTGCACAAGATAAATATAATAAATGAATTAATGCCTTTATTAATAACAAAAATAAGTATAATACAGGAATCCAATTAATGTATGATACAAATGCAAGGACCAATGCCTCGGGACTAGGGCATATCCAACATTAAACAAATTCTACCATTAGAAATAGTAAAATTAAATCCATAAATATCCAACATTGAAACAGAAATAATATTCCTGCACATAGCAGGTACAAAATAACACTGTTCCAAAATCAAAACCAATCCACTAGGCATCATGAGGTGATATTCGCCAATCTCTATGGTAGCAACCCTTGCTCCATTACCGACCTGCAAGTCCACCTCCCTCGATCCCAGTGACCTTCTGTTTTAAGTCCCTGCATATTACAACAAATGTGAGAACCACATCCAGTATCCAATACCCTGGATGTTGAAACAGTAAGGTTAATGTCTATGACATAAATACCTGATGAAGTCGCACCCTACGTCTTCCTCTGCTCTCCCATTAGCTTGGGACACGATCTCTTCCAATGCCCTGCCTGCTTGCACCCGAAGCAGACATCCTCGGGATTTGCCTTATGCTGGACCTTGGGCTGGGCCTTAGCCTTCTTGGCCTTGGCTTTCTTGCCCTTGGCCTTGGCCTTTTCCTTGGCCTTGCCCTTTGCAAGAGGAAGGTTCACCTTGTTAACCAGCAGCACCAGCGGAGTCTTCTTGATCGACTGTTCAGTAAGCTTAAGCATCCCATGTAGCTCACTAATAGTACGGTTCATCCCTTGCATATTATAGTTCAGGATGAACTGATCATAAGAATCCGATAAAGATGCAAGGATTATGTCCACCGCCAGCTCCTATGAGATGGGCGATCCGCGACGGGCCAAAGTATCCAAATAGCCCTTCATCTTGAGCACGTGTGCGCTCACAGATGTCCCAGCCCCTATCTTATAGGAGTGGAATGCCTTATTAGTCAGATACCTTTCCTGATGAGCTTGCTTTTGAAACATCTCATTAAGAGTTCTTATCATAGCATAGGCTTGATGATCCATGAACTGCTTTTGCAGCTCAAGGACCATGTAGGCCGACATAAGGCACATCACATCCCTGTTATCCTTAACGTGCACCTCATATTCCTCCAGCTGGGTAGCTGGTGGATTACGTCCCTGAGGTGCAGTCGGCATAGGCCTTTCCAATACGTACTCCTTAGACTCTTGTCTTAGAACTATCCTTAAGTTCCTAGACCAGTCTAAGAAGTTGGGACCGGAAAGCTTGTCCCTCTCTAGGATAGATCGCAGTGAAAGTGAGTTATGGTTGTTTGCCATTTAAATTCTACAAAGAAAAATTTAAAAGTGTTAATAAAGGACTTTATCTTGTTTTCCATATATAATTAATAATGAATCAAGTTATTAATTAATCCGAGTTGTTGGGCTTATAGGCCGAGATCCATATTTCATTAAGATATAGCCAGACGAGGGCCTGGAAAAACTATACCCTAATTATTTAGGTAGGAACGCCGTCCAATCCCAACCTAGGGACTCTCGGTTTGATGGGCTTGTTTGCAATTACCCATCTCTGCTTAGGGCCAGGAGAATCCTACTGCCCATGCTAAGTCAAAGCCTCTATCCAAGTGTTAGAAAATCCCATACTCTAACCCAATACAAAATGATGATACTCCAGTGTATCCTGCGAGGGCAAGGTCTACAACTGGCCTATCCCCACTTTGAGCTGGTTTTGGATGAGGGAAGCACTTTTAAACGACTTAGTAATTTCATTAGGTTATTAGATTCATTTAATGACGGCTTACATGTATAAGGTGGGTGAAATTAGCATTTGGATCATACATACACACATACAAATAAATATAAAGCATAATTAAATAAATAAAATGGACTGCTATGAGCCTATATTACATCCTAATATTATTCTAGTAAACCTATACTAGAAACAAATATCAGGTGGGCCTTCATTTCTTTCCTTCTGGGCTTACTCCTACAGTTGGTCTCACCACTCCATTGGGCTTCTTCTTCTTTTACAAATTTTGTAATAAATGAATAAAATAAAATTACATTAAAAAAAAAGAAAAACAGCACGCAAGCCATATTTACCCAAAAAAGAAAATACAACCCATCTTGAAATAAGGCCCGATAGCATCCAACCATACATACATTTAATCACACCATATGCATCCAATACATCAATTTATAAGCATGTTATAATGCATGAATTAAGTCTATTTCAATTATGTCCAAGCCATTATTTTGAAATCGCCAATTTTGGCCCACCATGGTTCTAGCCCTTAACGGGCTTTGGGCCTCCAGCCCAGGCAGTTAACTGCTCCCATTGGAATTGGGAAACCATGGGTCCATATCAGTCGTCCGGGTAATTGTGCCAAAAATACCCGAACCAATTTTAATTAACCATATTAATTTCCAAAAGTAATATCCCATGAATAAAATTAAAATTTCATTCAAGAAACCAGGCGCATTCAAATTGCAAAAATTTAAACACATGAAATTTTAAAACCAATTAAAATTTTAAACTGGGCTCCGGGCTCGAAACCCGCCAAATCCAAAATACAGGGCCCGCCCCACTGCCACTGTTTTTGCCACATGCGGCGGCCGCGGCCGGCAGTCCTGCATGCCCGGAAATAGCCCGTGATTTTTAATTCAAAATATATATATATATATATATATATATATATATATATATATCAGCCAAACAATATGAATTTCACCAAGAAAAACATACATCCAACAAAAATTAAATAAACATAAACCAATATGTAAATTCAATTTCCAATTGCAAAAATCAAAGGGGATAATCACATACCCCAATCCACGAATCCCAAATCAAAAATCCAATTTCAAAATCAAGGGATTCAATCCAATTAAACAATTTTCATTGATCAAAAGCCCGTTTTGATACCACTGTTGGGATTTTCACCGGAAATCATTCGAATAAATACGGAAGATCATGACAATTTCCTCAAATCCATGCCTAGGAGCAATTGAGATGAAAATTGTAAAATCAAAATTTAACAAGAAGAGATTCAACTCTTACCACGAGTATCTCTTCAAGATATGGCTGCAGAAATCAAAGCAGATTCCCTCCGTGTTCACGTACACGAACGGCTGTGGAACACAACCTGTGCTAGCATCGGAATCGAAGAACTTTGAGAGAGAAGGGGGCTACAATTTCGGCTATGGTGTTAGCTTGCTTTGGCTGAATTCTACCCTAGGTATTTTTACCTAGGGTGGGCCGAAATTCTCCTTGTAATTTCAGCCTCATTCCATCTTTTATTTTATGTGGGCTTTTCTCCATTTAAAACCCAGGCCAATATTAATTCCTTAGGTCCAATTAATTATCAAACCCAATTCTATTTAACTTGCATCCATCTAAATAATATATTTGATACAATTAAATTAAAATTAATTTGATCAATTAATTATACCATGAAATTAATTTTGACATACATAAAATATAGATACATGTAAACATATACATGCAAAATATTTCCACCTAGGAAATAATCTCATAAATTAATTTAATTAATTATGAGAAGGCCAATGCAAATATTAATTTAATTATTATGATCAATCCAATTGATCTTTATAATATAATTAATATAATCCTCTCTCTCCGGTGTGTATACTCCAAGTATACAGGTGATTCCTTAAGTCCGTGTTTAGATGTTTAATGTGTACAATCCTGTGGGCTCATCTTTATGTTGGCAGTGGGCCTATGGTCCACAGACTGCAGGCGGGCTCTAGTAAGCCACTGCAACCCCCAATTAAGATGGAGATGGCAGTCCAATTGAAAATCATAACCCTGTAGTTTGAACTTGTATATCCCATGTCATTGATATCGGTGTCCAACACAGAGGCATGGATTGATCACCCTTTTTTGTGTCCGGAAATTTACTTGATCCCGAATGTACTGATGCTCACAAACAAGTTTTAACTTGTTTGGGTGTGGCCACACTCTTATCAGTCACATTCATCAAGAGGCCGGTGATATCTTCTCAGTGGACTACTGAGTGGCATGTCCCTTCTGTGTATCCATAGCACTGCCATACTTAGTGACATACCCGAAAGTACCCATACTTGGCACCCTATTACAGGCCCTTTAGGCGTACCCCTAAGTATGCGACCTCGCATGCAACACCATCATATGATCAGGTCAAAGGATCCATACAAGTACTACACGAGAATCACTTGTGATACTATACTATGTGGATGTCTCGTTTAGTGGATCTATCCAGTACCATGCCCCTTTTGCATGTACCCATTAACTTGGTTGACATCCCATGTCCAATGATCGGTAAGACACCATCCTACAACCAGGTTAATGATAGTCTGTAGTTCCATTCATTCCCATGACTAGAACAGATAATGAATCTCTTTATGGTCATATCGTTTTCCTTATCCGTGGTCTTACTGCCAAGTGCATGACACTTGCCAACATGGATATGGATATGTCCATTGGATACTTCATTTAAAATACTACACAAGATATATATAATAAATGAATTAATGCCTTTATTAATGACACAAAATACGTATAATACATGAATCCAATAAATGTACAATACAAATACAAGGTCCAATGCCTCAGGATTGGGGCATATCCAACAATATTCAATGTCGAACTCTGACAAGAGTAAGAGCCACCTAGATAACTTCCCGACTAGCATAGGTGCTTGATACAGATACTTTATCGGATCCACCTTTGCCACGACCTGCACTTTGTATGACTGGAAGTAATGGCACAGCTTCTTGGTCAGCCAGATCATTGCCACACATGTCTTCTCTACTAGTTTGTACTTGGTTTCATACTCCAGCAGCTTGTTGCTGAGGTAGTAAATAGGGTACTCCTTCCTACCATCTTGTTCTTACACCAACATTGCCCCTATAGAGGAATCTTCAACAGCCAAATACAAGATCAAAGGCTTCCCTGGAATTGGTGGGCTCAGAACTAGCGGATTTACCTAATAAGCCTTGATTTTCTCAAATGCTAGCTGACATCTGCCGTTCCATACTATAGGCTGATCTTTCTTTAATAGCTTGAAAATTGGCTCACAAGTGGAAGTCAATCGTGCGATGAAGTGACTGACATACTGTAAGGAACCCAAGAATGAACGGACTTCCTTCTCTGTTTTCGGAGCCGGCATATCTCGAATTGCCTTGATTTTATCTGGGTCCATCTCTATTCCTCTCTGGCTGACTACATGATCCAACAGCTTTCCTAATGTGACTCCGAATACGCACTTCTTAGGGTTGAGACGCAAGTTATACTTTCCAATGCGTGTGAGAAATCTATCCAGGATAACAGGATGTTCCTTAACAAGTATAGCATCAACATACACTTCGACTTCTTTGTGGATCATATCATGAAGCAAAGTTGTGACAGCCCTTTGATAAGTAGCTCCCACGTTCTTCAATCTGAAGGGCACTACTTTGTAGCAAAAGGTCCCCTACTCTGTGATGAATGATGTTTTCACTTTATCAATTACGTCCATCAGGATCTGATTATATCCTGAAAACCTATCCATGAAGGAATACATTGCTGCTTTTGCTGCACTATCAACCAGGACATCGATATAAGGCAACGGGAAGTTGTCTTTTAGGCATGCCTTATTCAGGTCCCGGTAGTCGACACATACTCTGACACTTCCATCATTTTTAGGTACTGTGACGATATTGGCTAGCCATTCTGTATACTCTACTTCAAGGAATTTGGCTTTTATCTTCTTAGCCACTTCTTCTTTCACCAACATAGCCCACTCTGGCCTCAACCTTCTCAGTTTCTGCTTCACTGGCTTAAACTTAGGGTCGGTTGGAATCTTGTGAACTGCTATTTCTATGTTTATACCCGGCATGTCCTCGTATGACCAAGCGAAAGCTTTAACATGTTTTTGCAATATTCTTGTTAATTCTCTCTCTTCCTCGGGTTTTAGCTCATGTGAAATGAATACCATTTTCGGATTTTCATCTGTACTTATGTTGATTTCATGCAATGCAGTGTCATGTATGGTAAATATGCTTAATGGTTATTCAAATGCATGCATAGAATTATCAGGATAAACATCACACAAGTAAGCAAACTGGGATTTCATTGCATTGAACTTGTTATAGAGTACATCATTCACATTGAAAATGGAAGAAATAGATATAACAAAATCATTTTCATCCTCCACAGGTGGAGGGCCTTGCACTTCTTCAGCTTTCTCATTCAGCTCCAGGACATCATCCAGATCTGCAGCTATCTTGGCTTCTTGTTCAGTAGGAATAATGGTGTTCTCAATTTCAGCCACCTATGCCTTAGCCTTCTTCATGATCTCGGCTATCTCAGCAACCACAGAATCCAAGTTTACCTTGGTCATTCGTTCCTCTTCGAACCCTTCTTTAGACTTCCCAAATGCCTTGCTTAAGGCAGCAGCTAGTGCCTCTGAAATTGCCTCTACAGATTCATCACAGATTTTCTCTCTAGCTTTGTGCTCGGGTACCTTCACTGCTTTTGCTATCTATTCAGGTGGCTTATTTTGCAGAATAGCAGACTTAGCAATTACCTCTTCCACCACTATAGGGGCTACTGGTTCTTCCTGTCTCTTCTCAAAGTCCACAACATCAGAAAATATCTCAAAGCCTAGGTATTCAATGCTCCCGACCCTCACTGGTTCGGCTTGGCCATTGTAAAGTTCTTCTTCTGCCTTTATGAATGGTTTCATCATAGGTTTGTCGTTCTTACCCATTCTCTGATTCTTCTGGTCAGATGTTTCTTCTACATACCCTAGCCTGAACTGTTTTGGCTTTCCCGAGTCGATGTTAAACTCAGGCACCCCTTGTAAGTTAATTCCGAGTCCCATGCCTGGGACAAAGTTCTGCTTATGCAAATATCTAGACAGGCACTCTGGCATATAGTTTCATAAATGACCATCGGGGGGTCCGTGGCTTCCTCTTCGCCGACCATGGTGATTTGGAACCCGCCAAAAGGTACAACTCCTTCATCTACAGCAGCAATCATAGATTGGGCATCCACCTCAACAGTCACAATCTCACCATTTATTGAGAACTTTATTTTTTTATGCAATGTAGAAGGGACACCTCCTAATGGGTGGAACCATGGTCTTCCTAACAGTAGGGGGAAAGTGACCGGGATAACTATCACAGCGAAAATGACCATTGACTTGACTAGCTCGACCTCCACTTCAGCTTCAAAAGTTCCAATTATTGTTCTTTTCGAATCATCATAGGCCCTGATCACAGTGGAAGACTTTTTCAAACTTTCTTTGCCCAGGCCCAGGAATGGTAACATTTTCAAGGGACATATATTCAGGGCAGATCAGTCATCTACCATCATACACGGCATAACCTGGTCCATGATGATGACTTTAATATAAAGGGCCTTATTGTGAGTCCTTCCCCCGTGTGGCAAATCTTTCTCCGAAAATACAATGTCAGGGGATCCTACATGAATTTTAGTCAACAAGTAGCACATTGCCTCAGGAGAAGCAATCAGAGACACTTCAATTTCAGAGAGTTTTTTGGCCAAAGCTGCTCTGTGCTCCTTGGAAGTCAGCAATAAATGCCACAGACTGGCTTGGGCTGGAGTTTTCTTCAGTTGCGAAATAACCAGATCTTCCTTTGCTACTTCCTTTGATGTTGACATACTGCTTGATCTGGTCACTGGGGTTTTCTCATTCCGCTGCACTACTGGTTGGTAGACCCTACCACTTCTTGTTACATTCTGAACTTCGGACACCTTTGGCTTCTCTACAACAGGCAGCTTAATGGTCTTATCACAACTATATTCTTCATATTCATCCTTTGAATCCAGGTCATCCAAGCTCACAAGCTTCACTTCCCTCTGCTCCATCGGCTTCCCACTCTCTAACTATCGTAACCCCAACTGTACCATGTTGACCTGCCTTTTAAATGTTGGCAGCGGATTATTCTTTGTATTGGGTTTGGTAGGCTCTTACAGTTTTCCCTCATCGATAAGCTTCTGGATGGTGTCTCTCAGCTTATAACAATTATTGGTTCAATGCCCTACCATGGTGGTAAGTATAGAAATTATCTTTATCTTCATCCGTTGGTTTCTGGAATGGCCTGAGAGAACTTAACAGTCCACCATTCCTAAACTTAGCAAAAATCTTGGCCAGGGGGAAAGCCCAAGGTGATATGCCATGACCATCCTAACCTCTGTTTTGGTTTCCTCGCTGCTGCTACACCGCAGCAACCCCAGCTTGCTTAACCTCAGAAACTTGTCTGCCCTTACTTGTAGAACTAGAGCTAGATCCACTGCTTGACCTAGCTGCAGTGGTCGATTTATACCCGAAGCTGTACCCAAAGCTTCTGCTTCCCTTATGGCCTGTGGTCTTTTCCTCCTCATCAAGCTCAATTTTCATAGCCATATTGTATACTTCGCTGAGTTCACTGAAGGGGTGGAACTTCATGTTGTTCTTGAAGATGTCCCTACTACCATCAATCAACTTCTGGATCAATTCATCTTCATCAGGGCGGTTCTTTAGCAAGATCATCTTGTTCATCCATCATTGATAATATTCATTAAAAGGCTCACTGGGCTTTTGCTTAATTTGCTCCAGGTCTTACAACTTCACCTGAATTTTGGTATTGAAGTTGTAGTATTTGATAAAGGCCGTTGATAAAGTTTCCTAGTCAGATTGCTCCTCTTCAGATAAGGAATTGTACCAGCCCAATGCTCCTCCCTCAAGTGTAGTCAGGAAGAGATTGATAAGTTGTTGCTGAGTGGCACCAGCCGTCAGCATGACTCGTGCATAGAGATTCGCATGGGCTTCTGGTGGACCCATTCCCTTGTAGGAGGGGACTTTCGGTACTTGGAAGCCAATAGGAAAAGTCTCAATGCCTTTACTGATCATGACATCTACATTAACTCCCCTCTTAGAATCTAAACTGATACTGGCCCCTTTCTTCAGCTAGGCCATGACTTCATCCAATTCTGAATACTTTACCTTCATTTTCCTTTCCATAGTTGCCTTAATTTCTTGCAGCTTCTCCAAACTAGCCGAGGCATTGGCACCTTATTGAAATGATTTAGCCTCCTTTTCCTTCCCAGCTCCACTAGCGCCAGTTTCACCAGCTTCCCTCACAACAGCCCACGTCTCTTCCTTCAGCATGTCAACGAAATCCTGAGATCTCAGGAAATCCTTCAGGGCATCAGCAAGACTTGGTGTTGGATTAGCCATCTCAAACTCTTCCCCAGAATCAGATTCACTTTTTGTTTCTACTGCTCTTTATTCCCCAACAGCCCTCAACGCCTGAGACCTTGTCCTTGGTCGATCCAGTTTTCTTTGCTTGACATCACATAGGAAATGTTTAGGGACAATGAATGAATGGAATGGTGGCATGAGGAATGATAGACTAAAGGTGATTTATGATGGATGAACGAAATGATGTCGTGAGTGACATGATGATAAGGATGATCTCTATCTATTTATTATTATTTTATTTTTTCGCTGGACATTCCAAGAACACCCCATGCCATACAAGAGACAATGCAAAAAGATCACGTGTGGACCGCCACATGGATAAGGGTTCGGCGCTTTTGGAGCACCTAGTTAATTTTATGAAATGGTCACGTGTGTGCCGACATACGGATAGGGTTTCGATGCTTTATAGGCCTGTGAGATGACATGAAATGGTCACATGGGGCTGCCCTATGGATAAAGCTCTGATGTTTTTGAGGCATATGATATGAAGTGATGTTATAAGAAAGTCACGTGTGACCGAGGACACGGACGGAAGTTCGGTGTTCGGGAAACACCTTGCATGATTTGGTTGTATCATGAAATACTGCTATATGTGTAGTAATCCAGCACTCGGGGAGTACCTTGAATGGTTTCACAATGTTATGAAATGGTCCGATGTGAACCATGATGCGCAAGCAGAATTTTGGCGTTACCATGATGCCTATTATGAATGGGTATAATGCTATATCATGTGAACCGTCACACAGGAATAGACCTAGGACCATTGTGGTCTTATATTGAATGCCATGGGGTATTGAAATGGCCGAGTGAAATGCGGTGCACGAGCAGAACACGGGTAGTTTTGGGACTCCCGCTATGTTATGAAATGAAATGACCGTGATGGGCATCCTTGGAACATCCTTAATTTAAATGAGATGGGATGACATGAATGCTTATGTCACATAAAAATGCAAATGGCTGCACAAAAACATGGTTAGGATGTATGACATACATAATGATGTTGTGTATGCTTTGTGAAGATGCTAACACACGAATATAATGTTTTGGTTGCAAAAGAAAGGATTAGTATGAATGTCACACGGATGATTTAATGTTTTCACACACGAAAATAAAATGCAAGTGGCTGTACAAAAGATGTGAGTTAGTATCACACAAATGCTTTGTGTGTATGGCGTGTCATGTTCATGGAAATGCCGATGATGGTATGTCATGGGAGGGCAAGAAACACATAGCACACGAAGCGCATTCCTCCAACCTTATTCCTCCAAACGTGGTCAATTTTTGGGAAAATTCTAACCGAGTTCTAGGAGGGGTTCTCTTCGATCATCAACCGGGGATGATGAAGGCGCAATTTATAGCATTCATACGATTTATTTTGGTATCCTAAGGGAATCCAACTAAGGTTGCCTATATGAGTTCGGTCCAAGTCAGGTTAAAATCAAGGCTCCTATAGCAAAATATACTCTAGCAAAATATACTCCTCACTTCCCCCCACTTAAGGGTCCAAACGAAGGGGTTCATACGAGGCTATAGGTGGTGTTTTGTATCTGTGCCCCTAAGACCATGAGGAACAAAGGCGACACTTCAACAATTCACCGGGCTAAAAATTGGATACTTAACCTAATGCAAAAATTTCTAACTAAAGAATACAAAATAAAATACCATACAAGAATCATCCACCTTATTTTGATTAGACATTTTTCAGGGCTTGTCAAATTCTTTATGTTTTGAGAAAAAAACTTTTGTAAGAAATCCCCAGCGGAGTCGCCATTATGAGCGGATGATGTTTTTCAGGCGCACAACTCTCTCGGAAGGGAGCCTCGATATCGGGCAACCCTCCCTCGCGTGGGGTTTTTTAGAATGGAAATTCATTTTCAGAAAGTTAAATTGCTTCATAAAAGAACCGAGACCTAAGTCTCGATAGATAGTTTAGGAGTCGCCACCCGGCTCAGCTCAACTGGGAAATTACAGTGTAGCTGAACCGGATAAAGGCCATTATACTTTCCAGTGATCTAGGTCCGGACAAGTCCCTTATTTCATGTCTAATCAAAATAAAATTTGGTCAATGTTCATAGATGGTATTTTATAATTCTAAAATTCATTTTTATTAAATTAAAGCACACAGTGTACACACAAACCAAAGTAAAGCAATAAATAAATAAGTTATTACAACCCAATTGAATAAAAATAGAAACTCTCAATCTCACCTTACAAGCGCCTAAAATACATGAATGATCTAGAAAAATTACAATCGCCTAAAATACAAGGATTAATCTATTAATTACATCAAAAATAAAAATAAAAGAAATGAAAAGCTGCAAAACAGATGGTTAGCACAATTTATAGCACACCACAAATAGGACTCAAGTTGGACAGAATGGGATTTTAAGGAGTTCGGGGGCATGCAATTGGGGGATAACCAGGTCAGCTCTGCTAGCCAGCCCAATTAGACTTGGAAAACAATTTTGAAACATCCCTTTATTTTTAGTTTTGTGGAAAAATACATTTTGAAAACACTTTCTTTTTCCGGTTTACTTTAATTTAGCATGTGAGGTGGGTCGGTTTTCGGGAGATTCGGGTCTCCGTCATTGTATTGTTCTAAATTAATAACATCAAAAATTAAATCTAAGGTCGTGGATGCACCCAACAAAATTCATTTTTGATGATTTTTTGATTTTTCTGAATTTTTATGATTTTTAGAAATTTTTGAGGATTATTCTGGATATTCTGCCCTTGGATGGAAATTACAGTCGTCTGGCTGTTATTACAATAGTACGATTATAACTATAGTCGTACGACTATAATTACAGTCGTGCAACTGTAATTACAGTCGTGCGACTGTAATCCATCCAACTACAAAAAATCATCGAAATTTGTTCAAATAAAACTAATAGTCGCAGGAAATCAAGAACACTTGTACGAACATATATACAGTCGTGCGAATGTTCTTTGTCACAAGAACAGTCGTACGGCTGTTCTTATTTCCCAGAAACAACAAGCCAGAAATATGAATTTTATGCACGAAATCAAATCAAAACACCCATAAAAAGCAACAAAATGAAGGTTTTAGGTATAATTACCTTTGTGGCGTTGATCCACCATTGGTTTGACCGCTAGAAACGCCTCAATCGACTCCAAATTGCTTCTTTTTCCTTGTGCGTTAAGGTTCCAAAAGCTGTCCAAAATTCTCCAAAATGTCACGGATTTTAGTGGATTTGATGTATGAAATTGATCCAATTTAGTGTGTCAAGTTGTTAACCTATGATTTCTATCAAGTTTTAAACTTATCACACCAGAATTAAAAGAAAAAGGGGAGAAAAAGATGATGCTTGTTGGTTTTTTCCTTCTTTTCCTCTCCTTTTCTTTCTCTTCTTTCTTTCAATCTCTCCCCTAAAATGTACCAAAATCCCAAGAGCCCAAAAGCCCCTTTTTCTTCTTCTCTTTCTCCCTTTTATCTCTGCTTTCTTACTGCAAAATCCGAGCATTAATTGCCCTTCCAATCACCCCTATTTTTTTATTTCTTAAGGTATGGGTTGCTATACCTGCTCCACATTTATAGTCGTACGACTGTAGTTTGTCAATTACAATTGCATGACTGTAACTACAGTCCTGTGACACACTCCTTTTTTTTTTTTTTTTAAGTCTGGAAAATTCCGGCGCTTACACATGGGTTGTATTTATTTAAGGCCAAGGTAAATTAAATTTAGATTGAATAAATTTAATTAATTAGATTTGATTAAGTCAATTGGATTTTTATTATATAGTTTAATTTAATTCTTATAACATAAATTAAATCAATTAATTAAATTAAAATTTAACCTAAAGTTAATTTAAAACCTAATATACAAGGTGCATAAAAGGGAGCCTTAAGTCAATTTCTCCTAACCCTAGCCACCTTGTGGATTTTGGCCAACACTAAAGAAATAGAGGGAGCCAAATTTCTTTGTGGTGCATCCGAGTTCCGTTCATCTCCGTTCGCTAGCATGAGTCCAGTTCTAGAGCTGTTCATATACGTGGTTATGTAGAGTTACTGATATTCTTATCTACAATCTTCAGCAGTCTCTAGAGGAGACAGTTAAGGTGAGAAAATTAAATTTTCTTTCCATTCTTAGTTGCATTCTATTAATCTACATGAATCTTGGGCTATCGAATCAAGGAAAATTTTAATCGGTATTTCGCCTTGCGTTTAATTTTTTCTGTGATGATTCCCTATATCTCTCTAGCTAGTGACATACCCTACCATACCTTCTTGGGTCTTGTGTGATTGGCACAGATTCCTCAACCCTCTTAGAATCTTGCTCAATCTCCAAACTATCCTGCTCAGGAGCTTATGGCTGTTGAACTTTACTGAGTTCAATTCTACTCCGGCTATCTTTCTTAGAGATGAAATCCTTTTCAAGAAAAGTAGCTTTCCAAGAGCCAAACACTTTTTTCTCATCACGGTTGTAGAAATAGTACCCTTTTGTTTCCTGAGGGTTCTCCACAAATAAGCACTTGTTAGTTTTGGAAGATAGTTTGTCCACGCTCAACTTTTTAACGTGGCACTCATATTCCTAAATCTGCAAGAAAGACATATTGGGCACCTTGCCTATCCATATCTCATATGGTGTCTTTTCAATTGCTTTTGTTGGAGTATGATTAAGTAGGAACGTAACTGTTTCTAGGGCATAGCCCTAGAATGATACTGGAAGAGATGCATGACTCATCATAGATCTAACCATGTTCAATAGGGTCTGGCTCCTCCTCTCGGACACTCCATTCCATTATGGTGTCCCACGTGGAGTGAGCTGTGAGACTATCCCACACTCTTTAAGGAATGAGTTAAACTCTAGGCGAAGGTATTCGCCACCCTGATCTGATTGAATGGCCTTAATACTTCTGCCTAACTGGTTTTGTTCTTTACTTCTAAACTCTTTGAACTTTTCAAGTGTTTTAGATTTGTGCTTCATCAGGTAGACATAGCCATACCAGCTAAAGTCATCTATGAAAGTCACAAAGTACTAAAAACCACCTTTAGCACTAGTACTCATGGGCCTACATACGTCTGAGTGTATTAGGTCCAATAAGCCCAAAGCCCTTTCACCTTTCTTACTGAATGGGCTTTTAGTCATTTTGCCATATAGACATTCATATGACTGCAAGTCAAATGAACCTAGCACTCCAGCCTTGTGAAACCTAGTTATGCGTTTCTCATTTATGTGGCCTAAATGACAGTGCCAAAAGTATGATGGGTTCAATTCATTTGGTTTAATCCTTTTAGTATTTATGTTATAAACAAGATTAGACACATTTAGTTCCAGGATATAGAGACCATTATTTAACTATGCATGACAATAAAAAATGTCTCCATGAAAGACTTTCATAACATTGTTAGAAATAACAAAATGAAATCCTTGGCGGGTACATAATAACAATTTCTCAAAACTAAAACCAATCATGTTGGCATCTCCAAGTGGAACTCTCCAACTTCCACAGCAGTAACCTTTGTGCCATTTCCTACTTTGAGATCCACCTCTCCAGATGTCAGTGCCCTTCTACTTCTGAATTTTTCACATTTAAACAAATGTGGGTACCACACCTAGTATCAATACCCAAGATTTAGAAATAGACAGGTTCACTTCAATAACATAGATACCTGTGTTGGAAGTAGCACCCTTTCTCTTCCTTAGCTCTTCCAGGTACATAGGACATTTCCTATTCTAATGCCTAGTTGCTGGCAACGGAAGCAGGGCTCCTTATCATGGGCCTTGACCTTAGGCTTTGCAACAAGCTTGGGTTGCTTTCCTTTAGGCACAAAACCGTTCTTGCCTTTAGGAGCAACCTTGGCCTTTTGCTTGCCCTTGCCAATAGGGACATTCCTTTGTTTACCATGAGCATTGGATTGGTCTTCTTGATCGACTATTCAGTAGTCTTAAGCATCCCATGCAACTCTAAAATAGTTTACTCATCCCTTCCATGTTGTAATAAAGGATGAATTGGTCATAAGACTCTAGTAGAGATGAAAAAACAATGTCAATAGCCATGTCTTGTGGGATGGGAGTCCCGAGCCTTGAGAGTGTATCAATATACTCTTTCATCTTTAGCACATGAGCACTAACAGATGAGCTCGGTGCCATCTTATAGGTGTACAAAGCCTTAGCTGTCAAGAACCTTTCTTGATGGGTATGTACCTAAAACATCTCCTTGAGATTGTCTATAATAGCTACGCCTCCATGTCCATGAACTGTTATTGTAACTTAGAGGTCATGGTGACTAGCATCAAACAGGTGACATCTCGAGAGTCCTTATGGTCCTCAAACTAGGCCACAGCATCCTTAGCTACATTCATTACCAGTGCTCAAGTTAAGGCCCTATCTAGGACATACTCCTTGACTTCCTATCATAGGACAATCTAAAGATTCCTTGACCAGTCTAAGAAGTTAGGTCCAGATAACTTATCATTCTCAAGGACAGATCATAGTGAAAAAGTTTTCATATGGTTTACCATTAATCTACATAGAAAACATTAAGGTTTTGATTAATAAAAGGACTTTTGATTTTTCCACTTAATGAATAAATTTCCAATTTTACTTATTTATATTGGTTATGCTCTTTAAGTGGACCAAGATCCATATTTCATCATGACTTAGTCAAGCCGAACTTATACACCTAAGCCTTGGTCATTTAGGTAGGATAACATCGAATCCACATCCTATGTGACTTTTGGTTTGGTAGGATTATTGGCACTTTGCCACCTTTACCGATATTCCTTTCCCATGTTAAGTCAAACCACCAATCGTGTGTTAAAGTGAAACTTTTGCCCTTAACCATAGTCTCATGAAGATAGCCTAAATGCACCCGGCTTTGGCACGGCCCATATTTAGACGATTGACACTTTGACGAGGTTCGATTGTCGAAGGCACTTTTAAGCGACTTAATATTTGATGGAATCCATTCAGTTTAAACGGGCTTACATGCAAACACGAGTGATCTAGAGAACATATATAACATGCATAAATGATATATGTCAATGTGACTGATCATGGGCCCATAGTACAACCTATTAGAACAACTAGCATCCTATACTAGCTGCATCCTCCAACAGGTTGGGTGTAGGGCTTTTTCATTGAAAATCAACCTATAAAAGCAGAAGCTTGAATCGATTTTCGCAAATCTGTGACCCAGGAGCAATTGAAATGAAAATAAAAAACATGAAATCAAAAGATCAAGAATTAGATTCTCAACTTTCTATGTCTCTTCTAGAGATGGATGCAGAAACTGAAATCTATTTTCTCTACTCTCATGTACATGAACGTCTATCGAGAGAAACCCGTGCTAATAGCGGATCAAAGGAGGAGAGAAAGAGATGTGTTTAGTTCTTCACCAAAAATTTCATCCCATAAAATCTCTCTTATGGCCTAAATTCCATCAAGGAGAAATCAACTCCCTTTTCTCAATTATAGCCATAATTTTTCTACAAATGGAATTTATACCCATAATTTTATAAATCCCAATTAATTAGTATGGGTTAATTCCTAATCAATTCTAATTTAATTTCTATGCATGTATTTATATAATACCATGTTATATAAGATACATGTCATTTAAATTAAATAGATTTGTCTATTTGAATTAATCCAATAAATTAATTTAAGATTTGATTAGAAACAAATACATAGAAACCTATATATATATAAAATTTCCACCAAGAAATTTATTCACAAGTTAATTTATTTAAATCAACTTTATGCAACCCAGTAAAATATATATATCAATTTAATTATATTGATCAATCCAATTGATTTATAATTTAATTAATTAATATTTATCTCTCCAGTTAGTATACTTCCAGGTATACATCCCATAATTAAGACGGTGACAGTAGTTTGACGAAAGTCTTAACCCTGTAGTTGAAATTATATATCCTATGCCATTGATATCGGTGTCCAACATAGAGACATGGCATCATCACCCTCTTTTCTGTTTGGACATTAACTTGATCTCAAATGAACCGATGCTCACAAACAAGTTCCAACTTGTTTGGGTGTGGCCACACTCTTATGGTCATACCGTTTTCGCTATCCATGGTCTTACTACCAATGCATGACACTTGTCAACATGGATATGGATATGTCCATTGGATACTTTATTTATAATGTTGCACAAGATATATATAATAAATAGATTAATGCCTTTGTTTATTGACACGAATGTATAATACATAAATCTCATTATAAGATACAAAATGTATGATACAATTAAAGGACCAATGCCTTGGGACTAGGGCATTCCCAACATTGGGCGTGGACACCATCTCCAGGCTCCTTCACCTTCTAGGCTTAGGCTTGCAAATTACAAAGGAATTTGGCCTAATACAATTTTTCTAACTATTCTAAATAAAAGAAAAATTACAACAATTATAATGGCACGCAGGCCACAAAAACCAAAAACCAAATTTATAATCCATCTTCAGAAGCGCTCATGAAATGCATAGCTAATCAAATTACAACATGCATCACACCATCCAATCAAATCATATTTATTGGATTTAAATATGATTGATTATGTGAACCAATTTTATTTACCATAGCCATTATGGAAATCACCAATTTTGGGATTCTTAGTCTAAGCCTTGTGATAGGCTTGGGCTAGAGGCCCATTAACCAATCTTATTGTCTCCCTCTAGAATAGGGTGACCTAGAAACCCGAGTTAGCCATTCAGAGAATCATGCTAGAAACTCTCAAATCAATTTCCTTTACCAAATTCAATTTTAACATATCCAATATGATAAAATTTCAATCAAGAAACCATATACATCAAATGCCATAATTAAACATGCAAATTTTAAATATAATTTTAAAATTCACCATCTCAGGCCATACAAAAACCTGCAAAATTAGAAAAACAGGCCTGAGAAAAGAAATGTTGAAAATCTTGTCGCAAACTAATAGCCACGCGGCTATACAAAACAGAAGATGTACAACATGTGGCTGTACCTTAGAGCCATATGGCTGTCGCTTAGAGCAGTGCGACTCTTGGCGGCATCAACACAGCTGACTAGAAAAGGGATCTGCCAAACAAGACACTACATCTGACAACCCACTGCACGACAGCCGTGCAGTTGTATCGATGGCCGTGTGGCTGTAGTTCGTAGGAAAGCAGAAAACCAAAATCATGACAGAAACCATAGCTATGTGGTTCACTATGCAATAGCCGTGCAGCTGTTGCATCACCCGTGCGGGTGTTTATTACAATCGTGCGACTTTGGTTTTCAGGGTGTGATTCTGTTGAAAGACCACCAGCAAGAACAATCCATTTCTCCACCAAAAAATACCAAAAATAGAATGGAAAATAGGGGAAAATGAACCTAAAACTTAGAAATCCATTCAAATCAAAGCTAGGGTTCCTAAAACCCATTCAAATCAAACATAAAACCCTAACTTAAAAAAATCCATAACCAAAGCTAAGGAAACTCTGATACCACTATTCGAACCTATCCCGGCTTGAAAACAAAACAAAATTACAAAATTAACGTTATCAAGCTAAGGTTTATGCCCAAAATCACAAAGTTAGGTTATGGATCTAAAGAACAAGGAGGAGAAAATTGATTTCCAAATAAGACATCCTCGCACGAGATTGATTTGACTAAGGGTTCCACTTGTCGCCCCTCTACGTTCACACACACAGAGTCTTGTCAATGGAACTTGAGTGCTAGCTCTCAGACCAATGGTTTCTCCTTGGTGCCAAAACCTCTTTTGCCTAAGTTAGAAAAGATGGTAAGAGTTTGGTGACTAGGTAATGACCACTGGGTCTTAGGGTTTTTCTCTTTTCTCTTTATGTATGAAACATAAAGCAAAATAAGCAAAATGCCCTCCAATGTAGAATATCTATCATACTCTACATGTATTATGATTTAACCAGAGTCACCATATGGTAATTTTGAAAAACCATAAAACCAATTTCTCATCATAGGTCATTTTATTTTATATGGACTGAACAATTAATCCCATAAATTAAGTAATCCAATAATCAATAATTAATATGTATCCAATACATATCAATGTTGGAAATGCCCTAGTCCCGAGGCATTGGTCCTTGTATTTGTATTATACATTTATTAGATTTATGTATTATACTCATTTGTGTTATTAATAAAGGCATCAATTCATTTATTATATTTATCTTGTGCAATATATTAAATGAAGTATCCAATGGACATATCTATATCCATGATGACAAGTGTCATGCACTTGGCAGTAAGACCATGGATAGGGTAAACGATATGACCATAAATAGATCCGTAGTCTGTTCCAGTCATGGTAATGAATGGAACGAGAGACTATCTGTGACAACCCCGACCTCGATAAGCGTGCAAAGGCAGAATTCAATGCACGAGATCGGTAATCATCGAGCAAACCAACTATCTAACTATATAAATTGAGCCTTAAAAATGCTAAGTAATGAATAAATAAATAAATAAATATCCTTACAAACCATTGTTAAGCAATAAATGAATAAATGAAATAAAGTCTAGTAATATGCCCAACTATAGTAGCTAATGCCTAAAAAGAATCCGTCCACTCGCCCAAGTCCCATCACGACACAACAATCACACGTCAAGCATCGGCATTGGTACCTACAAAATCTGAAAAAAAAATGGTCGCCACTTAGTGACGAGTAACTACAGTGTCCATATTCGAACACTTAAAACCAAATAGCTTGAAAATAAGGCAAAAACAAATTGAAATAAAGCTGAGCGAGTAAAACAGTTTAAATAATAAAACAAGAATAAAGTAAAGCGAAGAAAAAGAGTTTAAACTAATTAAATTAAGAAACATGATACGAAATCAAACCAACATTTGTATAAAAATCTCATGATAAAAAAAATCAGTCTCGGATATAAAAATCATCAGTCAATTTCTCAATCCAAAATCGCCAACGAATAGCAAATAGGTCGGACGCTCGGGAAAAAAAACGCAGTCCCCTAATCCCACAATCAATCAAAAAGTCTAAGCTGGCCAACTCTCCCATTTACGAGGGAAAAACCGCAGTCCACTCGCCTAATGAGAACGACTAGACCGCCTACTCGAAAAACCGCAGTCAAGCAGGTCCATCATTGGACAAATACCAATGAAGAGGTCTATGACCACTCAATCGAAAAACCGCAGTCGAAAGAGTCCATCATTGGACAAATACCAATGAAGAGGTCGGACCACTCACAAGAAAAACCGCAGTCAAGTGAGTCCATCATGGGCCAAGTGCACCATGAAGAGGTCAAAAATATCACAAGGGAAACACTGTCCATATGCCAGAAAAACCGCAGTCCGGCAACTCCCATATGCAATCGTGTATCAAAAACCAATTTTCAAACCAATCTCATCAAATCAACATTAGGGTGCCACTTTAGGCTTAACCCAAAATCAACATCAAATCCAAGGACCAATTGTCCAAAACATGCCATTATAGGCTATTCTTCCTCAATATAAAACCAAAGGACCAAGTGTCCACATAAACCAATTCAATTCATCAAAAATCCACCAAGTGTGGTATAAAAACATCCTTAATCCAAAACACCAAATATGGCAGATCCACTGCCTGAATTTCAAAACAGTATAAACCATATGAAAACTCTTCCAAAGATTCTCAAAATTTTAAGGAACCAAGTTCAATTTAATATACACAAAATGCAATTCGTTTCGTGTCATTCGGATAAGTGTACAAAAAAAAATATAGGCCAAACAGTGAGGCTGTCCCGAAAACAGGGCAGGCAGCAGGTCAGGAAAACAAAATTCAGAATAAAATAGTTGCACTTGTCCAAAAATCATGAAATAATTCAGGGAGCAACATAGCATTATAATCTTCAAATACCAACTGGAATTTCATGAATTCATTAACCAGAGCAAAAGTTAAAAGCGTCCAAAGATTACTGATCACGGATTCCTGGAAACAGAGCACCAAATTTTACACTATCTTAAAATCAGTATAACCCCAGTTTTCCATCAGAATTAGAAGAGAAAAAAATATAAAGCACTTTTGTAGTTCATAATCTTAGAAAAATTTTGCAAGTGGTTTCATGTAAAAATTCGAAGTACACAAAAAGATATGAATTTTCAAACATTATAGGTTAGTGCTGAAAACAATCAGGGGCAGTTTCAAGCAACAGTTTTGGGTGAATTTTTAGGACATGAAAACCAACGAATTTTGACAAGGTTTCTTCTACGAATTTTCAGTTTAACATGTTATCTAAAACATATAAAAATTTCAGAAGTTTCTGAGAACCAGAACCTATTTAAAACGAATTTAGAAAAATGTTGTGCAGGCTGTCCAGCAAGGGTATTCTATCAAACACCTTATGTGCAAGTTTTTAAATCATCATACCAGCCCTATAATTCGAATTCTATCAACCCAATTGACCAAAATCAGTAAACAAATCATGCCAATTCAAATTCTAGCAATACCAATCAAGTTATTACAATTAATTTAATCAATTCCAACATAAAAAAAAACATAAAAGCCCTGATTTCTACCATTCAACCCTAAGTGTAGGAGTATGGATAGAGTAGTTACCTTTGATTGCTAAGTCCTATTGCTCAAATTGATGATCCAAGGGAAGAATTAAAGGTGTTGATGGCCAAATCCAAGGAGCAAATCAAACCCAAAACCAACTTCCTAACAATTGTTGAACAAAAAGTTTAAACCCTAAATTCTTTGTCATGGTCGAAACTTTTAACAAGGAAAAGGGAGGGGAATACCTTGAATTGAGCTTCTAAACCTCAAGTATGCAATGAGAACAATCAATGAAGGGGTGTGGTAGAGGTAGGAGGTCGAAAATTTGAGAGAGGGGAAGGTGGGATGCTTGGCCGAATTGCACACACAAGGGAGAGGGGGAGATGAGCTTTAGTGTAGTTAGGACTTTATGTCGTAGAATGAGTGTGAATTAGGTTAAGGAGGGATTAAATAGAGAGGGATTATGATAAATACAAGTTGGCCGAAATGTCTAAATATATTAGTCCTAAAATATATAATTTTCCTAACCCCAAAATATTCACAAAATTTAATCATGTTTAAAGATGCATTTAAATATAATAAGCTTAAGGTATTAAATTAAATTAATTAATTAAGCCAAAAAAATATTAAATGCCATAAAATTAAAATAATGAGAATAATTTATTTAATGAAAATAATGATGAAAAATATTATTAAAATATTCGGGGTATTACAATCTTTCCCCCTTAGAAAAGTTTCGTCCTCGAAACTTCAAGGACCACAGAAAACCAGAAAGCATCACAGTCACACAGCGAACAATCAAACAAAACAAAACACAATCACAGCATCGGAAGCTAATCCCTAAATAACTCGGGGTATCTAGCGCGCATCGCTTCTTCCGTCTCCCAAGTCGCTTCTTCGTACTTCTGACTGCGCCACAGAACTTTCACTAAAGGCACTTCTTTTCTTCGGAGAACTCGAACTTGACGGTCCAAAATGCGAACGGGCTTCTCCTCGAAAGTCAAATTGGGCTCAACCTCTACGGCATCGATGGGTATAACTTGAGTCGGGTCGCTGATGAATCGTCGAAGCTGAGAAACATGGAACACGTCGTGCACTTTATCCATTCCGGGCGGTAGGGCCAAACGGTAAGCCACTTCGCCGATCCTCTCCAATACCTCGTAAGGTCCAATATACTTCGGTGTCAACTTACCCTTCTTCCCAAACCGGTACACTCCCTTCATAGGCGAGACCTTCAAAAGAACCTTGTCGCCCACAGCGAACTCAATCGGTCTCCTCTTCAAGTCGGCATAAGATTTCTGACGATCCTGGGCCGCCTTCATCTTAGCTTGAATCACTCGGACCTTCTCAACTGTATCATGAATCAACTGAGGACCCAAAACCAAAGCATCGCTGGTGTCGCTCCAACACATCGGGCTACGACACTTCCGACCATAAAGTGCCTCGTATGGTGCCATCTGAATGCTCGCATGGTAGCTATTGTTGTAGGAGAACTCAACTAAGCTCAATGACTTAACCCATGATTTCTGAAACTCCAATGCACAAGCGCGGAGCATGTCCTCAAGTGTCTGAATGGTCCTCTCAGTCTGACCATCGGTAGCAGCATGAAAAGCAGTGCTCAACTTAAGCTTCGTACCAAAAGCTTCTTGAAGAGCAGTCCAAAATTGCGATAGAAAACGTGGATCACGGTCAGAAATGATCTCCCTCGGTATGCCATGAAGTCGAATGATCTCGTTAGTGTAGGCTTCGGCTAGCTGTTCCATAGACCAGGTCTTCTTCATGGGAACAAATCTAGCGACCTTAGTCAACCGATCCACAATCACCCAAACCGAATCTAAACCTCCAACGGTCCTCGGAAGTCCCATCACGAAATCCATGGATATAGAGTCGAACTTCCAAGCAGGGATAGGCAATGGCTGTAGCAAACCACCAGGTCTCTGATGCTCTATCTTTACCTTCTGACATATCAAACACTTTGCAACAAACTCGGCAAACAAAGTGGGCTCAATGCTCATGGCACTCAACTGAGCTTGAGCACAACCCTCGGGCACAAATTCAATCTCCAATCGTCGAAACTCATTGCACAAATCATCCGCCAAAACCCTTAAGTAGTTCGATGTGTGAGCACTCTTCCTACTGAGGGCATCAGCAACTTTATTCGCTTTTCCTTCCTTGTACTCCAAAGTCAGGTCATAGTCTTTAATCAACTCAAGCCATCTCCTCTGGCGCATATTAAGCTCTTTCTGAGTGAAAATGTACTTGAGGCTCTTGTGATCCGTGTAGATCTTACATGGAACCCCATACAGATAATGTCGCCAGATCTTCAATGCAAAAACAACAGCCGCTAGCTCAAGATCATGTGTCGGGTAGTTCTTCTCATGTACCCTCAACTGTCGAGAAGCATAAGCAATCACCTTACCATCTTGCATCAACACGCAACCCAGACCATTCTTAGATGCATCGCTATACACCTCGAACCCAATCCCTTCTGTCGGCAAGGTAAGGACCGGAGCAGTAGTCAACTTCTCTTTCAACAACTGGAACGCCTTCTCACATTCCTCGGTCCAACGGAACTTACTATTCTTCTTTAATAGCTTAGTCAACGGCTGAGCAATAAGGGAGAAATTATGCACAAATCGACGGTAGTAGCCGGCCAAACCCAGAAAACTTCGAACCTCCGTCACATTGGTCGGGCTAGACCATTCCACAATTGCCTTAATCTTCGAGGGGTCCACCTTCACACCATCCTTACTGATTACATGCCCCAAAAAGACGACTTCTTTCAACCAGAAATCACACTTTGACAACTTAGCGTACCACTTTTGCTTCCTCAGAATATCCAACACCCTTTTAAGGCGCACAACATGCTCCTCTTCGTCCCTCGAGTAAACTAGGATGTCGTCAATGAAGACAACCACGCAGACATCTAGCAACTCATGAAAGGTTCTGTTCATCTGATCCATGAACACAGCGGGGGCATTAGTCAAGCCAAAAGGCATGACCTCGAACTCATAGTGCCCATATCGAGTCCGGAAAGCAGTCTTCGGAATATCTTCCTTTTTCACCGGTATTTGATGGTAACCGGATCGAAGGTCGATCTTAGAGAACACTCCAGCACCCTTCAGCTGATCAAACAAATCTTCAATCCGAGGCAAAGGATATTTATTCTTGATCGTAGACTTATTCAACTCTCGCTAGTCGATGCACAGTCTCATACTACCATCCTTCTTCTTCACAAATAACACAGGAGCACCCCACGGTGAAGCACTAGGCCTTATAAAGCCCTTATCAATCAATTCTTGGAGTTGAGATTTCAGCTCCAACATTTCGGACGGAGCCATGCGGTACGGGGCCTTAGAAATTGGTGCAGTGCCCGGAACAAGGTCAATAGAAAATTCCACATCCCTTTCAGGTGGAATACCCGGTAACTCATCAGGGAACACATCAGGATAATCACAAACAACAGGGATATCCTCAAGCTTTTTCCCTTCAGCGGTGTCTGTGATACTACACAAGAATACTTCATTCCCCTTCTTAAAAAGCTTCTTCATTCTCAAAGCAGCAATAACCTTAACAGAGGGTTTCAACTTTACATTCGAGTAAGAGACTCTCTTCCCTTTGGAATCCCTCAATACCACCTTCTCATCTCTACAGTAAAAGATAGCACGGTGCTTTTTCAGCCAATCCATGCCCAAGATAACATCAAACTCTTCTAAGGGAAGTTCCTTCAAAGTTGCAGTCAAAAAAATTCCCTCTATCACAATCGGAACATCTCGAAAGGCACGTTGACAAGAAAGGTTCTCTCCATTCGGGAGGGTAACCAAGGATTTAATAGGCACAGAAGATTGCAGTTTAGCCTTCTTAACAAAGGCAGTAGAGACACAAGATAGAGAAGCACCAGTATCGAAAAGTACAAAAGCAGGTAAAGAATTCACAAGTATAGTACCTGTCACCACGTTAGCGTCGACATCATCCTCAGCCTCATACTCAGTCTCTTCCATGTTGTACACACGGTTCCGCACAGGAGCTCCTTGTCTAGCAGGGGGTCTCACTTGAGTAGCATTAGGGTTCTTGGGACAAGCGAATGAGCGGTGTCCCTCACCATTACAGAAAAAGCACTTCACCACCGATCCGTCACAATTCTTGCCAGGGTGGTAGTCTTTCTGGCATTTAAAGCACTTCCTAGAATCAGTACCCGAAGCATTAACGACTCTTTTTGCAGGCGCAAACCTTGGCTTCTTGACAGCCGGAAGAGCAAAACCAGACTGCTGAGTCCTCTTCACAAGATTAGCACGTCGAGCGGCGTCTTCCTCTTGGACTTTCGCAGATACACTAAGAGCAACCTCATACGCTCTTTGAAAGGTAGAAGCTCCGGAGACTAGGACCAAATTACTGATGCGGGGGTCCAGTCCCTTAACATACATCTGTACCTTCTCCATCTCATCGGGCAGCAAAGTAGGAACAAAACGGGCCAATTCAGAAAATTTATCGGTGTACTGCTGCACCGTCATAGTACCTTGAGTCAAACGGAGGAATTCAGTCCTCTTCTGCCATCTCAGCTCCTTTGGATAGAAGCGATCCTTCAATTTCTCTACAAACTGATCCCAGCCGAAGGCAGCATCGGCCAAACATTCATCTTGCACCAATCCCCACCAATTGTCAGCTTCCTTTCGGAGATAGTAAGTGGCAATGGCTACCTTCTCTTCAGCAGGGCAGCCAGTCGCTGCGAACAGCTTCTTCATCACTCGTACCCACTCCTCTAAGACCACGGGGTCAGGCTTCCCATCATAAATCGGGGGTCGGTGTCTATCGAAGCGATCGAAAACAGTTTGGTTATTAGCCGGAACCGCAGGTGGAGGCGGCGGCGGCGGAGGAAGGGGATTCTCCTGACGATTCGCAAGAGCTATGACAACCTCCTCCAAAGTCTGGAGTCGGTCAGGGTTCTGTCGCGGGGCTCTTCTCGGAGGCATACTGAAATTAGTGATTCAAGTAAAGCACAAACATAAGCACACATGTAAGAACAGATAAGCAATTAGTACACAAAGCAGGTAACGTCCCGTTTCTACCTACCCAGCACTCTCGCTAAAGTTTTAAGTCTCTATCCTATTTTCCTAGTTCAGTTCCAAGTGACTTACGCTTTGTAAGCTTTGGAACCAAATTCGGCTCTGATACCAACTGTGACAACCCCGACCTCGATAAGCGTGCAAAGACGGAATTCAATGCACGAGATCGGTAATCATCGAGCAAACCAACTATCTAACTATATAAATTGAGCCTTAAAAATGCTAAGTAATGAATAAATAAATAAATAAATATCCTTACAAACCATTGTTAAGCAATAAATGAATAAATGAAATAAAGTCTAGTAATATGCCCAACTATAGTAGCTAATGCCTAAAAAGAATCCGTCCACTCGCCCAAGTCCCATCACGACACAACAATCACACGTCAAGCATCGGCATTGGTACCTACAAAATCTGAAAAAAAAATGGTCGCCACTTAGTGACGAGTAACTACAGTGTCCATATTCGAACACTTAAAACCGAATAGCTTGAAAATAAGGCAAAAACAAATTGAAATAAAGCTGAGCGAGTAAAACAGTTTAAATAATAAAACAAGAATAAAGTAAAGCGAAGAAAAAGAGTTTAAACTAATTAAATTAAGAAACATGATACGAAATCAAACCAACATTTGTATAAAAATCTCATGATAAAAAAAATCAGTCTCAGATATAAAACTCATCAGTCAATTTCTCAATCCAAAATCGCCAACGAATAGCAAATAGGTCGGACGCTCGGGAAAAAAAACGCAGTCCCCTAATCCCACAATCAATGAAAAAGTCTAAGCTGGCCAACTCTCCCATTTACGAGGGAAAAACCGCAGTCCACTCGCCTAATGAGAACGACTAGACCGCCTACTCGAAAAACCGCAGTCAAGCAGGTCCATCATTGGACAAATACCAATGAAGAGGTCTATGACCACTCAATCGAAAAACCGCAGTCGAAAGAGTCCATCATTGGACAAATACCAATGAAGAGGTCGGACCACTCACAAGAAAAACCGCAGTCAAGTGAGTCCATCATGGGCCAAGTGCACCATGAAGAGGTCAAAAATATCACAAGGGAAACACTGTCCATATGCCAGAAAAACCGCAGTCCGGCAACTCCCATATGCAATCGTGTATCAAAAACCAATTTTCAAACCAATCTCATCAAATCAACATTAGGGTGCCACTTTAGGCTTAACCCAAAATCAACATCAAATCCAAGGACCAATTGTCCAAAACATGCCATTATAGGCTATTCTTCCTCAATATAAAACCAAAGGGACCAAGTGTCCACATAAACCAATTCAATTCATCAAAAATCCACCAAGTGTGGTATAAAAACATCCTTAATCCAAAACACCAAATATGGCAGATCCACTGCCTGAATTTCAAAACAGTATAAACCATATGAAAACTCTTCCAAAGATTCTCAAAATTTTAAGGAACCAAGTTCAATTTAATATACACAAAATGCAATTCGTTTCGTGTCATTCGGATAAGTGTACAAAAAAAAATATAGGCCAAACAGTGAGGCTGTCCCGAAAACAGGGCAGGCAGCAGGTCAGGAAAACAAAATTCAGAATAAAATAGTTGCACTTGTCCAAAAATCATGAAATAATTCAGGGAGCAACATAGCATTATAATCTTCAAATACCAACTGGAATTTCATGAATTCATTAACCAGAGCAAAAGTTAAAAGCGTCCAAAGATTACTGATCACGGATTCCTGGAAACAGAGCACCAAATTTTACACTATCTTAAAATCAGTATAACCCCAGTTTTCCATCAGAATTAGAAGAGAAAAAAATATAAAGCACTTTTGTAGTTCATAATCTTAGAAAAATTTTGCAAGTGGTTTCATGTAAAAATTCGAAGTACACAAAAAGATATGAATTTTCAAACATTATAGGTCAGTGCTGAAAACAATCAGGGGCAGTTTCAAGCAACAGTTTTGGGTGAATTTTTAGGACATTAAAACCAACGAATTTTGACAAGGTTTCTTCTACGAATTTTCAGTTTAACATGTTATCTAAAACATATAAAAATTTCAGAAGTTTCTGAGAACCAGAACCTATTTAAAACGAATTTAGAAAAATGTTGTGCAGGCTGTCCAGCAAGGGTATTCTATCAAACACCTTATGTGCAAGTTTTTAAATCATCATACCAGCCCTATAATTCGAATTCTATCAACCCAATTGACCAAAATCAGTAAACAAATCATGCCAATTCAAATTCTAGCAATACCAATCAAGTTATTACAATTAATTTAATCAATTCCAACATAAAAAAAAACATAAAAGCCCTAATTTCTACCATTCAACCCTAAGTGTAGGAGTATGGGTAGAGTAGTTACCTTTGATTGCTAAGTCCTATTGCTCAAATTGATGATCCAAGGGAAGAATTAAAGGTGTTGATGGCCAAATCCAAGGAGCAAATCAAACCCAAAACCAACTTCCTAACAACTGTTGAACAAAAAGTTTAAACCCTAAATTCTTTGTCATGGTCGAAACTTTTAACAAGGAAAAGGGAGGGGAATACCTTGAATTGAGCTTCTAAACCTCAAGTATGTAATGAGAACAATCAATGAAGGGGTGTGGTAGAGGTAGGAGGTCGAAAATTTGAGAAAGGGGAAGGTGGGATGCTTGGCCGAATTGCACACACAAGGGAGAGGGGGAGATGAGCTTTAGTGTAGTTAGGACTTTATGTTGTAGAATGAGTGTGAATTAGGTTAAGGAGGGATTAAATAGAGAGGGATTATGATAAATACAAGTTGGCCGAAATGTCTAAATATATTAGTCCTAAAATATATAATTTTCCTAACCCCAAAATATTCACAAAATTTAATCATGTTTAAAGATGCATTTAAATATAATAAGCTTAAGGTATTAAATTAAATTAATTAATTAAGCCTAAAAAATATTAAATGCCATAAAATTAAAATAATGAGAATAATTTATTTAATGAAAATAATGATGAAAAATATTATTAAAATATTCGGGGTATTACACTATCACTGACCTGGTTGTATGGCGGTGTCTTACTGGTCATTGGACATGGAATGTCAACCAAGTTAATGGGTACATGCCTGGGAGCATGGTACTGGATAGATCCACTAAATGAGTAATCCACATGGTATAGTATCACAAGTGATTCTCGTGTAGTACTTGTATGGATCCTTTGACCTGACCATATGATGGTGTTACATGTGAAGTCACATGCTTAGGGGTATGCCTAAAGGGCCTGTAATAGGGTGCCAAGTATGGGTAATTTCGGGTATGTCACTGAGCATGGTAATACTATGGATATGCAGAAGGGATTTGTCACTCAGTAGTCCACTGAGAAGATATCACCGGCCTCTTGATGAATGTGACTGATAAGAGTGTGGCCACACCCATACAAGTTGGAACTTGTTTGTGAGCTTCAGTACATTCGGGATCAAGTTAATGTCCGGACACAAAAGAGGGTGATCAATCCATGCCTCTGTGTTGGACACCGATATCAATGACATGTGATGTACAAGTTTAAACTACAGGGTCATGATGACAGTTAGACTGCCATTTCCATCTTAATTGGGGGTTGCAGTGGCTTACTAGAGCCTAACTGCAGTCTGCGGGCCAAAGGCCCACTGCCAACATAAGGATGGGCCCACGGGATCATACACATAGAACGACTGAATACAGACTTAAGGAATAACATGTATACTTGGAGTAAACACTATGGAGAGAGAGGTGTATATATATTAATTATATTATAAAGATCAATTGGATTGATCCTAATAATAAAATTAATATATGTTCAATTGGCTCTTCATAATTAATCGGATTAATTATGAAATTATTTCCTAGGTGGAAATATTCATATGTATAGGTTTACATATGATTTTATTTTGTGAAGATTTAATTTTAATTCGATGGATTAAATTAATTGGTCAAACTAATTTTAATTTAAATATAAATAATATATTACTTGGAGTAATATATTAAATACATGGGTATATTAAAATTGGGCTTGAAATTAATTTAAACCAGAATAATTAAAATTAGACTGGGCCCAAATTAAAACAAGGAAGCCCGCACAGAATGGAATGGAGCCAAGCTGGGCCTGAATTCCCCTAGGGGAATTCGGCCACCCTAGGTATTAAACCTAGAGTGATAATTTCGGCCCCCTAACCCAAAAACACAAGCTAGCTGAAATTCTTAGCCTCCTCTCTTCCATTGTTTCGTCTTTCCGACGCTAGCACGGGTTGCATTCGTTAGGCGTTCGTGTACGAAAACGAGGAGGAAATCTGCTTTGATTTCTGCAGTCTTCATCCATCTCTTGAAAGAGATTTTCTGGTAAGAAAATTAATCTCTTCCTATTTATTTTAAAGTTTTTCAATTTCCATTTCAATTGCTCCTGGGACCGGATTTGAGGAAATCACCGTGTTCTTCCGCTTTTATCAGGTGATTTTCGGTAAAAAATCCCAACAATCAATTGTGTCCATCATAAAGCCCGCCTAAGCTCCTTAGCATGCGATCCTGTAGGCCCATCCGTATGTTGACCATGGGCCTGAAATGATATTCGGCCAATAAAGTTGTAAGTGGGCTCTAGCAAACCGTTACAACCCCTAATTGGGATGGAGATGTCAAAATCAAAACGACTTACACCTGAGGTATTCTTATATGATCCTTTGCACATTTGATATCGGTGTCCTACACAAGGCATGGCATTGTCATCCTTCTAAGTGTCAGGAGATTTACTTGACGTCAAAGTAGACTAATAAGATCAAATAAATGATTATCCAATAATCATTCTATTTGGGTACGGCCGTACAGTACTCAGTCTCACTTGTTAAGAGACGGTGATATCATCTCTTCAGTGAAGAGATAGGCAACTCCTTCATATTACTCCTAGTCCTAGCATGGTTCCCGATATACCCAATGTGCCCTTACTTGGCACCCAGTTATGGGGCTGTTAGGCGCACATCAAAGTATATGAGGTCATATCTAGGAGTGTAGTACTATGGGGTCTAAGGATCCAATATAAGCAATATATGTGAAACACTTATGACACTAGACCATTTGGTGTTCTCACAATTAGATTAATCCAGTACACTGTTCACTAACATGTACCTATGTCTTTGATAGACTTTCCAAGTCCTATCTCCAGTAAGACACCACCCATCCCATAAGGAAAATACTAGTCTTTAGTTATATTCATTCCCATGATTAACAGACTAGGGATAGCTTTAAAACTATGTTCTTTAAACTTATGTTCTTACTCGTTCAGTACACGTTACTAATAAACATGAGTAAACACCGGTTTATGGATTCTCAATATTTATTAATTGCACAAGTAATTCAATAAATATGATTATGCCTTTTAATAATAAAGAGTAATTGTATTCTCATACATAAAACAAATAGAGTACATCATATAAGGACTTGGGCATAACCCAACGGTATTATGCTTATTTTTACTCTTTTCTCCCTTTCTTCAAGATTTTTATTTTTGCTAGGTTTAAGGCTTAAATTGCTTCCTCACGTTTTACCCCGTATTCAATTTCATCCCTTATCTTTTTAAATCATTAAGTAAGGCCCTTACCTTTTTCTATTTTAAGCAACGTACCACATGAGTAATGTTCTTTAGATAGCATTTATATGTGGCTCCTGTTGACTGGTTTGATTAGTTGTTGACCAAAAAATAAGTGGACCCCACTTGTCAGATTTGGTCTTCCTTTCTCCTATCCTCTCAGACTCACAACAATCATTTTCTCCATTTTTTTCCTAAATTAAATCTAATTGAAATCCAATTCTTCTCTTTCCTCTTAATTCCTCTCATATGCATGATTTATTTTCTAAAATTCCTAATCATGCCTAATTTTACCCAATTTGGTTTTTGCATTGATTAGAATTAATTAACAAAATGAATGTCGAGTTCTTCTTCAGCCTCATGTTGGTTTTTCATCCATGAGCAGAGGTACAGTGGAATCCAACTATGAAGGGTAAAGGAAGATTTTTTATTTTGGTATTCAAGCTTTGAGATAAAAAATTTTATGGTTGTAAGTTTTACAAGGTAATTTCATGTTGGGTATGCCCTAGTCCCGAGGCATTGGTCATTTTATTCTATCATATGTTTTGTATCTTGTAATGAGATTTAAGTATTATACAATTTGTGTTAATGAATAAAGGCATTAATTTATTTATTATATACCTTGTGCAATGTTATAAATAGAGTATCCAATGGACATTTCCATATCCATGTTGACAAGTGTCATGAACTTGGCAGTAAGAACATAGATAGGGAAAACGATATGACCATAAAGTTATTCATAGTCTATTATAGTAATGGGAATGAATGGAACCAAAGACTATCATAAGCTTGGTTGCATGGCGGTGTCTTATCGGCTATTAGACATGGAATGTCAACCAAGTTCATGGGATCCTTCGACCTGACTATTTCATGATGTTGCATGTGAAGTGACACACTTTGGTGAACGACTAAAGGGACTGTAACAAGGTGCTAAGTATGGGTACGTTCGGGTGTGTCAGTAATTATTTAAGGACTATGAATATGCAGAAGGGAATGTCACTCAATAGTGCACTGAGATGATATCACTGACCACTTGATGAGTGCAACTGATAAGAGTGTGGCCACACCTAAACCAGTTGGAACTTTTTTGTGAGCATTAGTTCATTCGGGATCAAGTTAATGTCCAGAAATGAAAGAGGGTGATTAATCCATGCCGCTGTGTTGGACATGGATGTCAATGACATGGGATATATAAGTTTAAACTATAGGGTTTCGATTTCAGTTAGACTGCTATCTCCATCTTAATTAGGGGCTGTGGTGACTTACTAGAGCCCGCCTATAGTATATGGACCTTAGGTCCACTGCCAACATAAAGATGGGCCCACAGGATCGTACAAATTGAATGTCTGAGCTTGAACTTAACGGATCAGCTGTATACTTAGAGTACTGGAAAGAGAGGATTCTATTGATTATATTATATAGATCAATTGGATTGATCAAAATAATATAATTAATATTTGTATTGGGTTTCTTATAATTAATTCAATGAATTAATTTAAGATATTATTTCCTAGGTGGAAATATTTCACATGTGTAGGTTTACATATATTTAATTTTGTGAAGAATCTAATTTTAATTTCTAGGTTGAATTAATTGGTCAAATTAACTTTAATTTGAAATGGCATGTAATTTATTATATGGTATAATATATTCATATACTTGAGAGATTAAAATTAAATTTGCAATTAAAACTAAGCCTAAATAATTAATTTCGGACTTAGGCTTCGGTGAGGAAAAGCCGGCATAAAATGAAAACCCTAAAGACCTAAATTTCCACAACGGAAATTCAGCCAGAGGGATAAAAACCAAGCTATAATTTTCGGCTAGTAGAACACTTCCAAGGTAGAAAATTTCAGCCACAAAATTTCCCTCTTTTTGTCGATCTGGCACTAGCACGGGTTCTTACTCTGAAGCCGTTCGTGTACAGGATTGTAGAAGAGATCAATTTTGGTTTCTGTAGCCATCTGTGAAAGAGATTCACTTGGCGAGAATCTAACTTTCCCTTATTTGTTTTATTTTTTTGATTTTTACATCAATTGCTCCTAGGTCACGGATTTAAGAAAAACAATGCGTGCTTCCACTTTTATTGGTTGTTTTTCGATGTAAAATTCCTACAGTGGTATCAGAGCGGGCTTTTGATCCGTGGAAATCCTAAATAGGATTGAATCCCGGGATTTTAAAATTAGTGTTTTCTTTTGGGATTCTTGGATTTGGGGTTTATGATTTTCCATATTTGATTTTTTGAATAGAAATTTAATTATGCATATTGGTTATGTGATTTTAATTTCTGTTTGATGAATGGATTCTTGGTTGGATTTATTTTTTTATTGCTTTTTTTTTAAATCATAGGTTGTTTTTGCGGCTATGGGGCTGCAGGCGGCGGAAACCGTAGCCGGCTATCGCTATAGCAGCAAGAACAACGACAGTAGCAGTCCGGGCCATGTTTTGGATTTGGCGGGTTTTTTGGTCCATGCCCAGTTTTAAATTTTAATGGGTTTTAAAATTTTATGTGTTTATATTTCTGCAATTTAAATGTGCATGGATTCTTGAATGAAATTTAATTTTGTTCATGATATATATTAATTTGGAAAATTAATATGGTGTAATGAAATTGGTCTGGTTTTTCTTGGCACGATTAACCGGATGACATAATTTGGATTCATAGTTTCCCAATTCTAGTGGGAGCAGTGTTCTGCCTAGGCTGGAGGCCCAAAGTGTAGGGATTTTTCATTGCAAAGCCCGATTAAAGCGGAAGCTCGGATCGTTTTCTTAAATCCGTGACCCAGGAGCAATTGATGTGGAAATCAAAACAACAAAATTAAATGAGAATATTTTTTATTCTCACTAGGAATATCTCTTCCAGAGATGGTTGCAGAAATCAAAATTGATCTCCTCCACAATCCCGTACACGAATGGCTTCAGAGCGTGAACCTGTACTAGCATTGGATCGATGGAAGAAAGCAAGTTAGGGGCTGAAATTTTCTGCCTTGGAAGTGTCTTAGTGGCCAAAAATTACAGCTGCACTTTTAATCCCCTTGGCCGAATTCCCCTTGTGGGAACTTAGGTTTTAGGGTTTTAATTTTATGCGGGCTTTTTGCTCACTAAAGCCCGAGTCCAAAATTAATTGTTTAGGTTTACTTTTAATTGCAAATTCAATTTTAATCTTCCATGTATATGAATATATTATACCATATAATATATTACATGCCATTTCAAATTAAAATTAATTTCACCAATTAATTCAACCTAGAAATTAAAATTGGACTCTTCGTAAAATTAAATACATGTAAACCTATACATGTGAAATATTTCCACCTAGGAAATAACATCTTTAATTAATTCATTGAATTAATTATAAGAAACCCAATACAAATATTAATTATATTATTTTGATCAATCCAATTGATCTATATAATATAATCAATAGAATCCTCTCTTCCCAGTTGGTGTAATCCAAGTACACGATTGATCCATTAAGTTCAAGCTCAAACGTTCAATATGTACATTCCTGTGGGCCTGTCTTTATGTTGGCAGTGGGCCTATGGTCCACAGACTATAGGCGGGCTCTAGTAAGCTACTACAGCCCCCAATTAAGACAGAGATAACAGTCCAACTGAAATCAAAACCCTATAGTTTAATCTTATATATCCTATGTCATCGATGTCGATGTCCAACATGGAGGCATGGAATAAGCACCCTCTTTTATGTCTGGTTATTAACTTGATCCCGAATGAACCGATGCTCACAAAAAAGTTCCAACTTGTTAGGGTATGGCCACACTCTTATTAGTTGCATTCATCAATTGGCCGGTGATATCTTCTCAGTGGACTATTGAGTGACATTCCCTTCTGCACATCTATAGTCCTGCCATGTTTACTGACATACCCGAACGTACCTATACTTGGCACCCTGTTACAGGCATGTAGCACCATGATATGGTCAGGTCAAAGGATCCATACAAGTACTACACAAGAATCATTTGTGATACTATACCATGTGGATTTCTCGTTTAGTGGATCTATCCAGTACCATGCCCCATTGCATGTGCCCATTAACTTGGTTGACATTCCATGTCTAATGGCTGGTAAGACACCGCCATATAACCAAGCTTATGATAGTCTTTGGTTCCATTCATTCCCATGATTGGAATAGACTATGGATAATTTTATGGTCATATCGTTTCCCCCATCCATGGTCCTACTGCCAAGTGCATAACACTTGTCAACATGGATATGGATATGTCCATTGGATACTCTATTTATAACATTACACAACGTATATAATAAATAGATTAATGCCTTTATTCATTGACACAAATTGTATAATACATAAATCTTATAATAAGGTACAAAATGTATGATACAAAACAAGGACCAATGGCTCGGGACGAGGGCATATCCAACACAAAGCCCGTTAAGGGTTAGAACCACGATGGGCCAAATTGGTGATTTCTAAATAATGGCTAAGGACATAATTAAATGGGATTAATTTCATGCATTTTAACATGTTTATGAATTGATGTATTGGATAACATGTCTGTGTGATTAAATGTTTGAATGGATGCTACTGGGCCTTATTTCAAGATGGGTTGCATTTCTTTTTGGGTAAATACGGCCTGCATGCCATTTTCTTTTTTTTTTATATGTAATTTTATTATATATATTTATTATGAAATGTTGTAAAGAAGAAGGCCTTGGAGAGGTGAGCCCAGAAGGAAGGAAGGAAGGAGGCCACCTGGTGTTTTTCTAGTATAGGTTACTAGAATTATGTTAGGTTGTAATATAGGCCCATAGCATTGCATTATTTATTTAATTATGATTTTATTTATTTATGTGCTTTAATGTATGATCCAATCTCATTTCACTCACCTATGCGTCTAAGCCGTTATTAAAATGAATCTGATAACCAAAAGATAATTACTAAGTCGCTTAAAAGTGCTTACCTCATTCAAAACCAACTAGAAATAGGGATAGGCCAGTTGTAGACCATGCTCTCGTAGGATACACAGGAGTATCATCATTTTGTATTGGGTTAGAGTATTGATTACTCTAACACTTGGATGGAGGTTTGGACTTAGCATGGGTAGTAGGATTCTCCTGGCCCTAAGCAAAGATGGGTAAGTGCCAACAAGCCCATCAAACCGAGAGTCCCTAGGTTGGGATTGGATGGGTTCCTACCTAAATAATTAGGGTATAGTTTTTCTAGGCCCTTGTTTGGCTATATCTTGATGAAATATGGATCTCGGCCCATTATGCCCAACAACTTGACTTAATTAATAACATGGATTCATTATTAATTAGATATGGGAAAAACAACTAAGACCTATATTAATACTCTTTTTTTTGTAGTTATCAAATGGCAAACAATAACTCTTTCACTGTGTTCAATCCTTGAGAAGGAAAAACTTTTTGGGCCCAATTTCCTGGATTGTTCTAGAAAAAAAAAGAATAGTTCTAAGACAGGAATTTAAGGAATATGTGTTGGAAAGACCTATACCGCTTGCATCTACTGGGCGTGATCCACCGGCTGCATAGCTGGAGGAATACGAGATGCATGTCAAGGATAACCGGGATGTGACATGCCTGATGTGTTGGATATGCCCTAGTCCCGAGGCATTGGACCTTGTATTTGTATTGTACATTTGTTGGATTTATGTGTTATACATTTTGTGTCATCAGATAAAGCCATCAATCTATTTATTATATATCTTGTGCTATGTTTTAAATAGAGTATCCAATGGACATATCCATATCCATGTTGACAAGTGTCATGCACTTGGCAGTAAGACCATGGATAGGGAAAACGATATGACCATAAAGAGATCTTTAGTTTGTTCCAGTCATGGGAATGAATGGAACTAGAGACTATCATTAACCTAGTTGTATGGCAGTGTCTTACCGGTCATTGGACATGGGTGTCAATCAAATTAATGGGTACATGCAAAAGGGGCATGGTGCGGGATAGATCCACTGAACGAGAAATCTACATGGTATACTATCATAAGAGATTTTTGTGTAGTACTTGTCTGGATCCTTTGACCTGACCATACGATGCTGTTGCATGTGAAGTGGCATACTTTGGTGCACGCCTATAGGGCCTATAAAAGGGTGCCAAGTATGGGCACATTCAGGTATGTTAGCGAGCATGGCAGTACTATGGATATGTAGAAGGGAAATGTCACTCAGTAGTCCACTGAGAAGATATCACTGGCCTCTTGATGAATGCAACTGATAAGAGTGTGGCCACACCCAAACAAGTTGGAACTTGTTTGTGAGCATCAGTTCATTTGGGATAAAGTAAATCTCCGGACACAAAAGAGGGTGATCAATCCATGCCTCTGTGTTGGACACCGATATCAATGACATGGGATATATAAGTTTAAACTGCGGGGTTCTGATTACAGTTGGACTGCTATCTCCATCTTAATTGGGGGCTGCAGTGGCTTGTTAGAGCCCGCTTGAAGTCTGTGGGCCAAAGGCCCACTGCCAACATAAAGATAGGCCTACAGTATAGTACACATAGAACGTCTGAACTCGAACTAAAGGGATCACCAGTATACTTGGAGTATACGCACCAGAGAGAGAGAGGATTGTATTAATCATATCATATAGATCAATTGAATTGATCAAAATAATATAATTATTATTTGTATTGTTGGAAATGCCCTAGTCCCGAGGCATTGGTCCCTGTATTTGTATTATACATTTATTGGATTTATGTATTATACTCATTTGTTATTAATAAAGGCATCAATTCATTTATTATATTTATCTTGTGCAATATATTAAATGAAGTATCCAATGGACATATCTATATCCATGATGACCAGTGTCATGCACTTGGCAGTAAGACCATGGATAGGGTAAACGATATGACCGTAAATAGATCTGTAGTCTGTTCCAATCATGGAAATGAATGGAACAAGAGACTATCATTAACCTGGTTGAATGGTGGTGTCTTACCGGTGATTGGACATGGAATGTCAACCAAGTTAATGGGTACATGCATGGGGGCATGGTGCTGGATAGATCCACTAAACGAGCAATCCACATGGTATAGTATCACAAGTGATTCTCGTGTAGTCCTTGTATGGATCCTTTGACCTGACCATATGATGGTGTTACATGTGAGGTCGCATGCTTAGGGGTACGCCTAAAGGGCCTGTAATAGGGTGCCAAGTATGGGTACTTTCGGGTATATCACTTAGCATAGTAATACTATGGATATGCAGAAGGGATTTGTCACTCAGTAGTCCACTGGGAAGATATCACCGGCCTCTTAATGAGTGTAATTGATAAGAGTGTGGCCACACCCAAACAGGTGGGAACTTGTTTGTGAGCTTCAGTGCATTCGGGATCAAGTTAATGTCCGACACAAAAGAGGGTGATCAATTGATGCCTCTGTGTTAGACACCGATATCAATGACATGGGATGTACAAGTTTAAACTACAGGGTTATGATAGCAGTTAGACTACCATCTCCATCTTAATTGGGGGCTGCAGTGGCTTGCTAGAGCCCAACTGCAGTCTGCGGGCCAAAGGCCCACTGCCAACATAAAGATGGGCCCACGGGATCGTACACATAGAACTACTGAACACAGACTTAAGGAATCACATGTATACTTGGAGTATACACTATGGAGAGAGAGGTGTATATATGTTAATTATATTATAAAGGTCAATTGGATTGATCCTAATAATAAAATTAATATATTCAATTGGCTCTTCATAATTAATTGGATTAATTATGAGATTATTTCCTAGGTGGAAATATTCATATGTATAGGTTTGCATATGATTTTATTTTGTGAAGATTTAATTTTAATTTGATGGATTAAATTAATTGGTCAAACTAATTTTAATTTAAATGTAAATAATATATTCCTTGGTGTAATATATTAAATACATGGGTATATTAAAATTGGGCTTGAAATTAATTTAAACCAGAATAATTAAAATTAGACTAGGCCTAAATTAAAACATGGAAGCCCACACAGAGTGAAAAGGAGCCAAGCTGGGCCTGAATTCCTCTAGGGGAATTCGGCCACCCTAGGTATAAAAACCTAGGGTGGAAATTTCGGCCACCCTAACACAAACCACTACACTAGAGCCGAAATTTTCCTAGCCCCCTTTCACCATAGTTTTTGCTTTTCCAACGCTAGCACGGGTTGTGTTCGTTAGGCGTTCGTGTATAAAAATGAGGAGGGAATCTAATTTGATTTCTGCAGTCTTCATCCATCTCTTGAAAGAGATATTTCGGGTAAGAATTTAATCTCTTTCTATTTCAATTTTGAGTTTTATAATTTCCACTTCAATTGCTCGTGGGACTGGATTTGAGGAAATCATGCGTTCTTCCGCTTTTATCGGGTGATTTCCGGTGGAAAATCCCAACATGTATTGGCCTTCTCATAATTAATTCAATGAATTAATTTATGAGATTATTTCCTAGGTGGAAATATTTTACATGTATAGGTTTACATGTATTTAGTTTTATGAAAGTCAAATTTAATTCCTCGGTTAAATTAATTGGTCAAATTAATTTTAATTTAAATATATGTAATATATTATATGGTATAATATGCTAGCATACATGTTGAATTGAAATTAAATTGGACCGAAAGAATTAAATCTGACTTGGGCTTAAATAGGAGAAAAGCCCATATGAAACTAAAAGGAAATTGGGCTGAAAATTCCCAAAGGCAATTTCGGCCATCTAGGTTTTTAAACCTAGAGAAAATTTTTGGCCAACATGTGTGAGATAGCAGAAAATTATAGAAGCCGTTCCTTCTCTTTCGGCTGATCCCAACGCTAGCACGGGTTGTGTTCTAAAGCCGTTTGTGTACGGGGAACGTGGAGGAAGTCTCCATTGATTTCTGCAGCCATCTCTAGAAGAGATATTCCAGGTGAGAATTGATTCTCTTCTATTTCAGTTTAATGTTTTTAATTTCCACTTCAATTGCTCCTAGGCACGGATTTGAGGAAATCAACCCGTTCTTTCTCTTTTAAGGGTGATTTCCGGTGAAAAATCCCAACATGATGCTGGCATGCATGGTCTTTGAGCTGCAAAAGCAGTTCATGGACTAGCAAGCCTTTGCTATGATAACAACTCTAAATGAGATGTTTCAGGAGCAAGCTCGTCAAGAGAGATACTTGACCAACAAGGCATTCCAGTCCTACAAGATGGGGGTTGGGACATCTGTGAGTGCACACGTGCTCAAGATGAAGGGCTATTTGGATACTTTAGCCCGTCTCGGTTTGCCTGTCTCGCAGGAGTTCACGATTGACACGATCCTAGCATCCTTGCCAGATTCTTATGATCAGTTCATCTTGAACTGCAATATGCAAAGGATGAACCGCGGTGTTACTGAGCCGTATGGGACCCTCAAGATTACTTAATAGTTAATCAAAAAGACTTTGCTGGTACTGCTAGTCAACAAGGGAAACACTACTCTTACTAAGGGCAAGGCTAAGGTGAAAGCCAAGGCAAAAGCTAAGAAAGCTAAGGCCAAAAGGCATAAGGCCAAGCCCAAGGCTGGTCTTGAGGATGTCTGCTTCCAGTGCAAGCAGGTTGGACACTTGAAGACATCTTGTCCCTAGCTGTTAAGAGAGCAAAAGAAGAGCCAGGGTGCACGTTCATCAGGTATATATGTCATAGACATTTACCTTATTGTTTCAACATCCTGGGTATTGGATACTAGATGTGGTTCTCACATTTGTTGTAATGTGCAGGGACTTAAGAATAGGAGATTATTAGGATCTGTAGAGGTGGACTTATGGGATGGAAATGGAGCAAGTGTAGATGCCATAGAGATCGGTGAGTTCCATCTGATGATGCCTAGTGGATTAGTTTTAATTCTAGAACATTGTTATTTTGTACCTGTAATGTGCAGGAATATTATTTCTATTTCAGTTTTGGATATTTCTGAATTTAATTTTACTATTGGTAATGGTAGAATTAGTTTATCTAGAGAGGTATTATTTTATAGATATGCTCTATTAAATAATGGCCTTTATATCCTGGATTTAAATAAAGCTAATCAAGTCTCCAACATAAATACTTAGTGTGTGGGCCGAAATTCAAGTGGCTAGGGTTAGGGAGAAATTAGGTTTAAGGCTTTCATATATACTCCTTAGTATTCTCCTTAGCCTACTAAGATTTTAATTAAAAGTATAGGTTATTTAATTTAATTAAATTAATTTAACATGTACAATTAGAATTAAATAAAACCTTATTGTAAAATTTTAATTCACACAATTAAATATAATTTTAGCAAATTAATATAACCTAAAGTTGAATTAAAAGTAACCTTAATAAATACAAACTTTGTATTTAAATTTCCACCAAGGAAATTTAATTTAATTAATTATTTATTACATGTCATTAATTAATCAAATAAAATTAATTTCTCCCTTATAATTGAATTAATTATGACAAAACCTAATGTCAATAGCTCAATTAATTTGGTTTCCATTCCATTTCTGATTAGTCAATGTTCAGTCGTTCTATGTGTACGATCCTATGGGTCCGTCTTTATGTTGGCAGTGGGCTCAAGGCCCACATAATGTAAATGGGTTGTAGCAAACTGTTACAGCCCCCAATTAAGACGGAGACTTGCTAATGTAAAACATAACCCGGTAGTGATCTTGTATATCCCTTGCTAACTGACATCGATATATAAGCAAGAGGCATGGCCCCTTCATCCTCTTATATGCTTATTTATTTCTTGATATCTAATGGATTGAACCTAACGAATAAGTATCCTAACTTATTTGGGTATGGCCATACACTTGTCAGTAGCACTCATCAAGTGGCCAATGATATCATCTCAGGGGATGTTGAGTAGCAGTTCCGTTAACTTCACTATCAACATCAACATGTTCACTAGCCCACCCAACATGCGTATACTTGGCACCCTGTTATAGGCCCATTAGGCTTATATCAAGTGTTTGAGACCCCATGTTATGTTACAGTGAATATTGGGTCTAAGAATAATAGCAAGACCTATCTGAGAAACACCTATGACGATCGAACCATGTGGTGTTCTCACAGTGGATCGATCCAGTACCATGCAATCCAACATGTACCCATATCATTGACTAATATTCCATGTCCAATGGATGGTGGGATGTTGCCATCCAATCAAGGATATGCTGGTCTTTAGTTCTATACACTCCTATGATTAGAACAGACCAAAGATATCTTTATGATTATAACTTTAACTCTACTAAAAGGTCTCATAATCCAATGACCTACACTCGTTTACTTTAGTATGGTTATAATCATTGGATAATTTATTTATAAATAGCACAAGATATGAATAAATAGATTTAGGCCTTCATTTCAACACGAAATGTATAATATAAAATATCCAAATATAAAGTATAATACAATACAAAAACCAATGCCATTTGGACTAGGGCACATAAGCAATCTCCCACTTATACTAGTTCTAACTAGACATTGCCCTAATCCCTATAGATCTAGTATGACCCCTGTGATGTGTCTGTGGTAGTGCCTTGGTCAACGGATCAGCGACATTGTTCCCGGTGCCAACTCTCTGCAATGAAATGTCTCCTTTGTCCATGATCTCTTAGATGAGGTGAAACTTCCTGAGTACGTGTTTGGACTTCTTATATGATTGAGGTTCTTTAGCTTATGCGATGGCCCTGTTATTATCGTAGAAGAAATTCACTGGGTCTAGGACAAGTGGAACTACTCCTAACTTAGTGATAAACTTTTTCATCCAAACAGCTTCCATTGCAGCTTCACATGAAGCAATGTACTCAACTTTTATGGTAGAATCGGTGATAGTTGGTTGTTTCAAGGTCCTCCAACTGATGGCACCGCTATTCAGGAGGAAGACATAACCAGACTGCGACTGGTTTTCATTTTGATCAGTCTCAAAGCTTGTGTTAGTGTACCCCGATAATGATAGCTCTTCTTGACCTCCATACACTAAGAAGCTATCCTTAGTCCTATTAAGTTACTTAAGGATTGCCTTGACTGCCATATAGTGATCCTCCCTAGGATCTGAGTGGTATCGTTTAGTGTAAAAGCGACATTAAGTCTCGTACATAAGATGGAGTACATGGTAGATCCTATAACCAAAGCATATGGGATCTTCTGCATCTTCTCCTAGTCCTCCTTTGTCTTAGGACCGTTGTTCCTACTTAGTTTGAGTCCATGGTGCATAAGCAAGAAACCTTTCTTTGCAAGAAACCTTTCTTTTCCTTATCCATGCCAAACCTTTTTAGAACTTTGTCTATGTAAGAGGCCTGACTTAGGCCTAGAAGCCAGTTGGATCTATCCTTGTAAATCCTGATCCCTAAGATCATCTCAGCTTCTCCTAAGTCTTTCATTATGAAGCACCTACTAAACCACTGCTTAACCCCTTGCAGTGTTGGTATGTCACTTCCTATGAGAAGGATGTCATCTACGTATAGGACTAGGAATGTAAATACACTCCCACTAACCATCTTTTACATAGTACACTCATCTAGATTCTGTATGAAGCCATATTCATTAATAGCTTCATTGAATCTCGGGTTTGAACTCCAAGAAGCTTGCTTTAATCCATAAATGGACCTTTGAAGCTTACATACCCGGTTAGGATACTTTGGATCAATAAAACCCTTAGGTTGTGTCATGTACACATCCTTGAGTAGCTTCCCATTCAGAAAAGCGGTCTTAACATCCATCTGCCACATCTCACAATCGTACCATGCAGCTATGGCATGTAGTATCCTAATGGATTTGAGCATTGCAACTGGTGAGAAGGTTTCATCATAGTCAATTCCCTGGGCTTGTTTGAAACCCTTTGCCACCAATCACCCTTTGAAGGTGTTGTCAGCCTTTAACTTGAAACACCAGTTGCAACTGGTTACCGTAGCACCCGGAGGTGGATCAACCAAATTCCAAACTTTGTTTTTGTACATCAATTGCATTTCAGCTTCTATGGCTTTGCACTAACTAGCTGACCGTGGGATTTCAATAGCCTCCTGGTAGGTCATGGGTTCTTCTTGGTCAAGGACTAAAAGATTCCCATCATCGGTCACGAGAAACCCATATCTCTCTGGTTGATGACAGACTCTACCAAACCTTCTAAGGTCCTGTGTGATTTGTTCAGATCCCTCAATTGCTTGAGATTTTAGTTCGATCTCTGAGCTATCCTGTATAGGTGATTATGGATCTTAAACTTCCCTAAGTTCAACATTGCTCCCACTATCTTTCTTAAAGATAAACTCTTTTTCAAGAAAGACACCCTTTCGTTTTACGAACACCTAGTTCTAAGCAGGGTTGTAGAAGTAATATCCCTTTGTTTTTTTGGGGTAACCCACAAACAAGCACTTTTTGGTTATGGAGTCTAGCTTACCACTTGTCAATTTCTTGACGTGGGCCTCACAACTTTAAATGTGCATGAAAGAGACATTGGAATCCTTGCTCATCCGTAGTTCATATGGTAACTTTTCAACTACCTTACTTGGTGTACAATTAAGTGCGAATGTAGTTGTCTCTAATGCATATCCCAAAAGCATGTTGGGAGAGTAGTTTGACTCATCATTGTGCAGACCATGTCCAACAAAGTCCTATTCCTCCTTTCTGACACTCCATTCCATTGGGGTGTTCCAGGAGGAGTGAGCTATGAGATAATCCCATAATCTCTCAAGAATGAATCAAACTCTGGGCTCATATACCCACTGCCTCGGTTAGACCAAAGCGCTTTTAAAGTCTTGCCAAGTTGGTTTTCTACTTCGTTCTTATATTCCTTAAACCTATCAAGGGTTTCAGATATGTGCTTCATCAGATAGACATAGCCGTATCTGCTGAAGTCATTTGCGAAATTAACGAAGTAGTGGAAACCGTTTCTAGCACTAGTGCTCATGGGCCCACACACATCTAAGTGTATTAGCCCCAATAAGCCCTTAGCCCTTTCAGCTTTCTTATTGAAAGGTGCCTCTTTCATTTTGCCTCTTAAACAAGATTCACATGTGTCATAAGACTACAAGTCAAATGACCCTAGCACTCCACTTTTGTGAAGTCTAGCTATGCGCTTCTTGTTTATGTCGCCTAAATGACAGTGCCAGAAGTAAGCAGGATTAAGTTCATTGGGCTTAACCCTCTTAGTGTTTATGTTATAGACCAGATTGTTTTGTTTTAAGTCAAGGATAAATGCACTTCCATAAATAATATTATCTTTTAAAATATCAATTTTTCCAAAACCAATATTAGAAACAAATCCAGAAATATCCAAGACAAAAACTGAAATAATATTTCGGCACATGGCAAGTACAAAATAACAATCTTTCAAAATCAAAAGCAATCTGGTGGGCATCTACAAGTAGAAGTCTCCAATCTCGATGGCAGCAACATTTACGCCATTCCCGACTCGAAGATCTACTTCTCCGGATCCTAATAACCTCCTATTTCTCAGTCCCTACACCTTACAAAAAATGTGAGAACCACATCCAGTGTCCAACACCCAAGATGTCGAAACAGTGAGGTTAATGTCAATAACATATAAACCTAAGGAACTACCCTGGTTCTTCACTTGCTCTCCCATGAGCCTCGGACATGTCTTCTTTTAGTGTCCCTTTTGCTTGCATTCAAAGCAGACGTCCTCAGGAGCAGCCTTGGGCTTAGGCCCTTCCTTAGCCTTCTTAGCCTTGGCTTTGGCTTTAGCCTTGCCTTTGCCCTTCACAACAGGAGTGTTCCCCTTATTCACTAACAGCACTGGTGGAGTCTTTTTGACAGGCTATTCAACAAGCTTGAGCATTCCATGCAGCTGTTGGTTTGCCCTAGTTCTGAGGGCATTGGATTCTTAGATTTTATATTGTACATTAAGACTCATTGTATAAATATATTATTTGTGTCACATTAATAAAGGCATTTAATCTATTTCATTTATATCTTATGCTATAATATGAATAGAGTATCCATTGATGACAATCATAAAACACATCCCAAGTCTATTTTAATAGTGGGAATGAATAGAATCATAGACTTGTATATTTGATGATTGTATGGTAGTTCTTAACTACCCATAGTACTTGTATAGTCATTCATGAATATAGGTACATGTCATTGACATGGGACTGGATCAATCTGCATAAGAAAGCCACACGGTTGTCATGTCATAGGTCTTTGTTGAGTAGGTATCTTTTGTACTCAAACCAGATTTCATAACAGTATTAATATGGAATCCGGTTCACTTTGACTTATGCCTAACAGGTCTGTAAAAGGATGCTAAATATAGGTATGATTGGGTGGATCGGTGAACATATTCATATTGATAATAAAGTGATGGAATTACCACTCGGGTAATACCGAGATGATATCACTAGCCACTTGATGAGTGAGACTGATAAGTGTATGGCCATACCCAAATAACTTGGTTGCTTATTTAATTAATCAGTCAACTCAAGATCAAGAAATATAATAAACAACAGAGGAGGATGACGGGCACCATACCTCTATATCAATATCGTTTGGCAAAGGATACTTTAAGATTACTACTGGGTCAGTGTCTTCAATAGACTACTGTATCTCTGTCTTAATTAGGGGCTGTAACAGTTTACTAGAACCTACTTACAAACTATTGGCCTTAGGCCTCCTACAAATATAAAGATAGACCCATAGGATCATGCACATAGATCAACTGAGCTGGAACTTATAGAAATTGTACATGTAATGTACATTGGAAGGAATGCGTTAATTAATTAGTTGACATTCGGTGTCAAGGTAATTAATTAACATTAGGTTGATTTAATTTTTAATTGAATTACATAAAGTAAACAATTAATTAAATAATTTTCATATAGTAGGAAAATTAAATACATGATTTAATTTTTATTTAGGGGCAATCAAAATAGCCAAATGGAATTAAATTACATTGTATAGTCCTTTTGGTATAAGATTTATTTATGTAATCCAAATCCTAATTGGCTTGGGTTTTAATTAACCTAAATGGAAACCTAATTATGGAAGGACTATATAAGGCACACTTAAGTGGAAAAATCAGCTCTAACCCTAAGGAATAAGCTATAAATTTCAGCCCCTAATACAACAGCCCCTTAGCCAAAATTTCCAGCAGTAATTCCTTCGTTCCTTCGCTCTTCGGCCAGCACCAGTTCCCGCTCGATACTTTGTCATGCATGGGATTGTGGAGATCGCTTCCGTCACAAGAATTGATTCTGCAGCAGTCTCTAGAAGAGACGGATTTGGTGAGTGAATCTCTCTTGATTTAAAATTATTTTTTTTTTCAATCAATGGTAATTGGACACAACAGGTGGATTCTAGGAAAATTTTAAACGGTGTAATTCTGTTGCACCACGTTATTTTTCTGATGACGAATCCCAACAGCAACTCAGCCATAGTCTTGTCCATGCTCTGCATGTGATAGTTCATGATAAACTTATCATAAGACTTAGGTAGGGATCTTAAGATGATGTCTAGGGACTGGCATTTCGAGACCAGCCAATGTGTTGATATAGCCGTTTATCTTGAGCACGTGGGTGCTCACAGATGTCCCAACTGCCATTTTATAGGTGTTCAACGCCTTAGTTGTCAAGAACCTTTCATAACAAGCCTAATCTTGGTATATCCTTTTGAGATCATTTATGATCACAAAGGCTTTACGGTCTATGAACTGCTTTTGTAGCTTACAAACCATCATACCCAACATAAGGCATGACATGTCTCTATCTTCCCTCCTATGCAGATCGTACTCCTCAATTTGAGCTTGAGTAACCCCTTGACCTAAAGGTAGTGCAACAGGTAAGGCCCTATCTAGCATATATTCCTTGGACTCTTGTCTCAGCACTATTCTTAGCTGCCAAGTCCAGTCTAGGAAGTTATGCCCAGATAGTTTCTCCTTTTCTAAGAGTGATTGCAGTGAAAATGAATTACCAGCCATTTAAGTGATTATCAACACATAAAAAATGCAAAGTGATTAACAATGTCAATTAACAATCCATTTTAATTAATTTGCTGGTAATGTATGGTTAAATGACCAAGATCCATATTTCATTAAGAATTGCCCAAGCGGAGGCTTGTCAACCAACCCTTAACTATTTCGGTAGGAACTCCCTCTAATCCCACCCTAGGGACTCTTCGTTTGATGGGCTTATTGGCACTCACCCATCTGTGCTTAGGGCCAAGAGCATATCCTACTACTCACATTGAGTCCAACCACCATTCGAGTGTTAAGCGTGCTGGTATACCCTAGTCTAAATGGCATTGGTTCTTGTATTATATTAAACTTTATATTTGTATATTTTGTATTATACATTTCACGTTGAAATGAAGGAATGAATCTATTTATTCATATCTTGTGCTATTTATAAATAGAGTATCCAATGATTATAAACATACCAAAGTAAAGCAATGTAGCTCATTGGATTATGAGACCTTTTAGTAGACTTAAAGTTATAGTCATAAAGATATCCCCAGTTTGTTCTAATCATGGGAATGAATAGAATAAAAGACTAGCATATCCTTGAGTGGATGGTGGCATCTCACCGGCCATTGGACATGGAATGTCAGTCAATGATATAGGTACATATTGGGTTGCATGGTATTAGATTGATCCGCCACGGGAACACCACATGGTTCGATCATCATAGGTGTTTCTCTGGTAGGTCTTGCTATTATCCTTTGACCCAATGTTTGCTGTAACATAACATGGGATCTCAAATACTTTGATATGTGCCTAACGGGCCCGTAACAGGGTGCTAAGTATGGGTATGTTGGGTGGGCCAATGAACATGTTAATGTTGATAGTGAAGTTGACGGAATCGCCACTCAGCGTCCTCTGAGATGATATCACTGGCCACTTGATAAGTATGGCTGACAAGTGTATCGCCATACCTGAATAAGTTGGGATACTTATTCATTACGTTTAGTCCACTCGGTATCAAGAAATAAATAAACATATAAGAGGATGACATGGCCATGTCGCTTACTTATATATCGTTGTCAGTTGGCAAGGAATATACAAGATCACTACCAGGTTATGTTTCACATTAGACTGCAAGTCTCCGTCTTAATTGGGGTTGTAATGGTTTGCTAAAACCCACTTACAGTCTATAGGCTTTGGGCCCACTACCAACATAAAGACGGACCCATAGGATCGTACACATAGAATGACTGAACATTGACAAATCGGAATTGGAATGGAAACCAAATTAATTGAGTTATTGACATTAGGTTATGTCATAATTAATTCAGTTATAAGGGAGAAATTAATTTTATTTGACTAATTAATTACATGTAGTAAATAATTAATTAAATAAAATATATTTCCTTGGTAGAAATAAAAATACAAATGTTGAATTTATTAAGGCTGATTTTAATTTAACTTTGAGTTATTTTAATTTGATAAAATTGTATTTAATTGTATCAATTAGAATTTTATAATATGGTTTTATTTAATCCTAATGATACAAGGTAAATCAATTAAATCAAATTAAATAATCTATAATTTAATTTAATCCTAGTACACTAAGGAGTATAAAAGGAATTAGAAACCTAGTATACTAAGGAGTATAAAAGGATGCCTTAAAGTGAATTTCTCCCTAACCCTATACACTTGATATTTTTGGCCTACTCCAAAGAAAGGAGCAAAAATTCCTTAGGCTGAAATTTCTTGGTTTCCATTCTTCCATTCCCTAGCACGAGTACCGTTCAAGAGTAGTTCGTGTACCGAATTGTGGAGGAAATGCATTTGAGTTTCTGCAGCAGTCTCTAGAGGAGACAGTTAAGGTGAGATAATTTAATATTCTTTCCATTATTGGTTTCATTCTATTAATCTACATGAATCTTGGGCTATAGAATCGAGGAAAATTTTAATCGGTATTCTGTCTTGCGTTTAATTTTTCCCGTAACAATTCCTTATAGTGGTATCAGAGCATAGGTTCATGTTCCAATTAATAGAATGATTGGTATCAGAGTTCTTGGTGTTTGATTTGATTTGATTGAAATTGGGTTTCATTTTGATTTTATTTAGAACCATATTTTGGTGATTTAGGGTTTTAATTATTTTTTCCTATTTTTTTTTAATTTTCTGGTTTGATTTAAAAAATAAATAAATTATATGTTTGGTTGCGATTTCAATTTGGCCATTGCTGTTGCTTACTGCAGCAGGTTTATTACCTACTGCCATGAGGTAGCTGCCTGGCTGCTGTCTCCAAACAGCAGCACTGACGCGCAAGGTGTGGGTTCGATTTCGATTTTACGGGTATTTTGATTTTTCGGGCCCTATGTGAAATTTTAAATTGGTTTTAAAATTCACATGATTTTACTTTTGCGATTGGATTCGTGTGGTCTCTTGTGTGATTTAATTCATGCATATAATTTAATTTTTGGTTAAAATTAAATTGGTTGATGAAATTGGTCCAATTGGCCCTTGGCACGGGTTGAGAATTGGATGGCTAATTCGGGTCCGTGACTGGACATTAGTTATGGATGCCAGAATCGATGATTTCACAAACGGCTAGACATAATTAATTAAAAAATTTGAATTGCCATGTTCGTGCATTTTAATTCATGTATATATATTGATATTTGCTATGTGTATATATGTTTCTATGCTTGGTTGTGTGGATTTAACCGCTATTAGGCCTTAGATGAAGTTGGGTTGTAAAATTTAATTTTGGGAAATACGGCCTGCGTGTCGTTTTGTTTTATTTTTGATGTAATTTTATTTAATTTATATTTTGTAAATTTAATTGTAATTGCATCAAGCCATTGGAGAGGAAGCCTATTAGTGCCACGCCCAACAAAAGTTTGCAAGCCTGCTCGGTGGATCTCTAATATAGGCTTACTAGTTATGTTGGGATTTTTCACCGAAAATCACCCGATAAAAGCGGAAGAACGCGATGATTTCCTCAAATCCAGTCCCAGGAGCAATTGAAGTGAAAATTGTAAAACTTAAAATTAAAGTAGAAAGAGATTAAATTCTTACTAGGAATATCTCTTTCTAGAGATGGATGAAGACCGCAGGACTCAAAGCAGAATCCATCCTCGTTCACGTACACGAGCGCCTAACGAACACCACCCGTGCTAGTGTCAAAATCACAAAATTCGGAGAGGGAGGAGGTGGAGAGAATTCGGCCAAAATGGTGGCTACCCACACATGTGTGTTGGCCGAATTCCTCCTTAGGGTTTTAACCCTAGGGCTTCCAAATTCCCTTGTTGGAATTTAGGCCCAGTCTGGCTTCTGTGTCTGTGTGGGCTTCCTCCTTTTAATTCAGGCCCAAACTTATTTTAATTAGTCTGGTTTAAATCAATATCAAGCCCAATTTTAATTAACCCATGTATTTAATATATTACTCCAAGTAACATATTATTTACATTTAAATTAAAATTAGTTTGACTAATTAATTTAATCCATCAAATTAAAATTAAGTCTTCACAAAACAAATTCATATGTAAACCTATACATATAAATATTTCCACCTAGGAAATAATTTCATAATTAATCCAATTAATTATGTGAAGCCAAATATTAATTTTATTATAATGATCAATCCAACTGATCCTTATAATATAATTAATACATATATATACTCCTCTCTCTCTTGTGTGTATACTCCAAGTATACCTGTGATTCCTTAAGTCGGTGTTCAGTCGCTCAATGTGTACGATCCCGTGGGCCCACCTTTATGTTGGCAGCAGGCCTTTGGCCCACAGACTGCAGTTGGGCTCTAGCAAGCCACTACAGCCCCTAATTAAGATGGAGATGGCAGTCTAACTGTTATCATAACCCTGTAGTTTAAACTTGTACATCCCATGTCATTGATTTCAGTGTCTAACACAGAGGCATGGATTGATCACCCTCTTTTGTGTTGGACATTAACTTGATTCCGAATGCATTGAAGCTCACAAACAAGTTCCCACCTGTTTGGGTGTGGCCACACTCTTATCAGTTACATTCATCAAGAGGCCGGTGATATCTTCCCAGTGAACTACTGAGTGACAAATCCCTTCTGCATATCCATAGTATTACCATGCTAAGTGACATACCCGAAAGCACCCATACTTGGCACCCTGTTACCGGCCCTTTAGGCGTACCCCTAAGCATGCGACCTCACATGTAACACCATCATATGGTCAGGTCAAAGGATCCATACAAGTACTACACGAGAATCACTTGTGATACTATACCATGTGGATTACTCATTTAGTGGATCTATCTAGTACCATGCCCTCATGCATGTACCCATTAACTTGGTTGACATTCCATGTCCAATGACCGGTAAGACACCGCCATACAACCAGGTTAATGATAGTCTCTTGTTCCATTCATTCCCATGACTAGAACAGACTACGGATCTATTTATGGTCATATCGTTCACCCTATCCATGGTCTTACTGCCAAGTGCATGACACTCCTCATCATGGATATAGATATGTCCATTGGATACTTTATTTAATATACTGCACAAGATAAATATAATAATTGAATTGATGCCTTTATTAATAACACAAATGAGTATAATACATAAATCCAATAAATGTATAATACAAATACAAGGACCAATGCCTCGGGACTAGGGCATTTCCAACAATCTCCCACTTGCACTAGTTCCAACTAGGCATGGGCCTAATCCCTATAGACCTAGTATGACCCTCGTGCTTGGGCTGAGCCAGTGCCTTGGTCAATGGATCTACGAAATTATCCTCGGTGTCCACTCTGTGCAATGCAATGTCACCTCTCTCCGTGATTTCTCGTATGAGGTGAAACTTTCTGAGCATGTGCTTTGTGTTCTTGTGTGACCGGGGCTCCTTAGCTTGTGCAATTCTTAATGAAATATGGATCTTGGACTTGTAACCATACATTACCAACAAATTAATTAAAATGGATTTTTAATTAACATGGTTAAAATAATAAAGCCCTTGATTAATCACTCTGTAAATTTTTCTGTGTAGATAATCACATAAAATGGCTGGTAATTCATTTTCACTGCGATCACTACTCGAAAAGGAGAAACTAACTGGGCCTAACTTCCTAGACTGGGATCGGCAGCTAAGAATAGTGTTGAGATAAGAGTCCAAGGAATATGAGCTAGATAGGGCCTTACGGCCGCACTACTTGCAGGTCGAGGGGTTACTAAAGTTTAAATTGAGGAGCACGACCTGCATAGGAGGGATGATGGAGATGTGTCTTGCCTTATGTTGGGCACGATGGTTCCTCAGCTGCTATGAGCACGGGTTTTCCTGACCACTGTGATGAGAGTCCTTTATTACATGTTAAGTAAACGAACATGAATTGGACTTGAGAATGAGCGGGATGCTGCCTAGAATATCTCGAACTCTCCAAAACGAAACCGTCCTCGATCTGAAACCCTGAGAAAAGTCCTTTGAGGGATTAGAGGGCTTAGAGGTGAGTGTAGGATTTAGGGGAATCAGTTATGGCTTTGGTTTGGGCCATACAACTGTAGTTTCAAAATGACAGCCGCGCGGCTCTGATGGGCAATCAAGTTGCTTGGCAGAAACCAGAGCAACTTGATGGTAGGGGGTTGGGCTCATGATTTTCGACCGAAATCCTAGAGAGACAGGAGAAGAGAAGTGACAAGGGGCAGAAAGAGGTAGACAAAAGGGGATTGAATTAGAAAATAGAGAGAGAGATTAGAGGAAAGAAAAAAAAATAGAGGAGAGGGAAAAACAGAGGATGAGAGGGAAAAGAGAGAAATATAAAAGAAAAGAGGAAAACCAGAAGCAAAACACAAGGAAACACACTAGAAACCGAGAGGGAAAGGGCTTTGGTTGTTTCTCATTCGCCTAGGTCTATTCTCGGGTTCGTTCGTATCAATCTAGGACAGACATTTGAAATTTCAGGATGTTCGAGAATTCCAGGAGTATTCCGATGTTTCAATCCACTTCTGGATGTTCAATACACTAGAACATCAATTAGGTAAACTCTGAGAGGCCTTAAACTTGTGTTCACTGCTTTTGTTGTGCTTTTTTTTTCTCTGTTTCATCAAATTTCTGGAAATCTGACTACCCAGCTAGAGCCGTATGGCTGTATTTACTTTGAATATAGCTACGCGGCTATAGTTCTTTAGAATAGAGCCGAGTGGCTGTAATAATACAGCCGCACGGCTGTGTTCTTTTCGGCAGAAACCCGAAAAGCCCTGAAACGACCGAAAGCAGTCTGTTTTCCATTTTGTTCATTTTATGATGATCTATTTCAATACAAACACATCTGTACACTAAAAAACTTTAGTTTTCGGATTTCTAAATAATGCAGACGTGAGATTTTTGGTTTCCTTGGTTTTAGTTTTCTGAATTTGGGGTCGTTTGATCGAAATCAGATCCATTGTCCAGCATTAACGGATCCCCAGACTCCACGAAAATCTTTAGGAATCATTGAAAACAAGCAAAACGGTGACTTTCAAAGCGAGAAAACCAATTTCAAGTTTTGGGTATTATAGCCGCATAGCTGTAGTGGTTAGAGCCGCACGGCTGTAGTCTCCAGAAGGAGGTAGAATCACGGGATGACCCGCACGGACCTCGTTACGTGATGCTGTCTTTATAATCAAACTGTTTTTGACGTGTTTATTGTTTTTAGACCCTAGATGTATGTCGAAATTAGGAAACCCACACGAATGGAACCCCGAGTTTTGGGATAACCGACCTGCTAAAAGGGAGAAATTTGCATGAAACCGAGCCAAATCGTTTCTCAAAACTGTTTTCCATCACAAAAGCTACAGGGCGTTTCAAAACCGTTTTCAAGGTCTAGTCGGGCCAACTGGCCGAGTTAATCCGGCTATCCCCTAAATGCATGCCCCCGCTCCTAAAATCCCAATTCTGTCCTATTGTGAGTCCTATTCATGTTTGTAATATAATTGTACTAACCATTTATTTTGCAGCTTTTAGTTTTTCTTTTTATCATTTTGAATGTATTTAATAGATTAACTCGTGTATTTTAGATGTTTCTAATTTTTAGATCTTTGTGTATCTAGTCTTTTGTAATGTGAGGACGAGAGTTTTCCTTTTCATTCGATTTGGTTGTATAAGCTGGCCTTTATTTCTTTGGATTGTTTGGATGCATGTTTACTTTTCCTCACTTTATTATTCTCCAATTTATTTCTGTCATCTGTATGAGCATCGGCTGATAATTAAACATAAAATGGGTAGAGAAAGGTAATAAGTGAATAAAATATGATAAGATAAACTATAAAATGAATGCAAGCTTAAAGTTGAATAGGTAAGTTGCCCGAACCCTAAATCTCTGGATTAGGTACCGTAGTCTACGCTCGGTAGGTAGCTGTACCGGAATTTCCCGGATGAGCTGATCCTGGTGGCGACTCTGTCACTGATCTTAAAATTTAGGTTTTGAGGCCTTTATGTAATAAAACAGGATTTTCTGAAAATGTAAAACAAGTCTTCCAAAAATTCACATTCCAAAAGAAAGGTTTTCTACAAAAGGACTTCCAAACAAATCAATGGTTTTCTTAAGAAATATACAAACCAGTTTTCAAAACAAGATTTCAATTCCCTTTTACTTTTTCCTCGGTTCGCTTCGCCGTGTTCTGCTTTAAAGGTCATCCGTTCATAGTGGCGACTCTGCTGGGGATAAAAGTTTCTTAAAAAAAGTTTTCATAAAAACTTAAAGAACTTAGGTAACTACTGAAATATAACCTCGCTTGCAGTCATTTTACTAGTTTATACTATCGTATTTTACTCACACTTGCATATCATAACAGTTTCTTCTTCTCAACCCCTCAAACTCATTGACCAGCCTAGTTTACTTTAAAAGGTGACCTATCTCTTCTGCTAGGATTGGAGGCACCCAAAGGGGTAAACCACTCAGAGTACCATATGAGCCTTATATCATGTTATATGATGAGGAGTGTATATTCGCTATGAGAACCTGCACAATCCTTGGTTTGACTTTGGCCCACATGTAATGACTTGGTAACTTCCCCTTAGGAAAAATAATACATGAAATTGGAAATTAAGAGTATGCCTTTGGTATCCCCGGTTGATGCCAAGGAGACACAACACCTAGGAAGAATGCATACCAATCAAAAGGAGGAAAAAGGTTGGAAGGGTGAGCATATTATTGCATGTGCTAATGTTTGTACTGTGGAGGTTTTTTCTTGGATATTTTCACGAAGCATCAAAAAATGCACAATCATTTGAGTGCCATTCTAATCACATCTTGGTGCAGCCATTTTCAAAACATGAACATATGTGTGACATTGATGCTAACCACGTCTTCGTGAAGCCACGACATTTTATTTGTGTGCCATATACATCCCGTGTGTTAACATTTCCATAAAGCATACATGACATCATTCTATGTGTCATGCATCCTAACCACATCTTCGTGTAGCCACTCGTATTTTGTGTGACATGGACATTCATAATATCTCATTACATTTAGTGTAAGGATGTTCTAAGAATGCCTATCACGGTCATTTCATTTCATATCATATCGGGTGTCCCAAAACTACGCATGTTTTGCCCGTGCACCGGTTTGCACTTAGCCATTCCACTATACCATGTCATTCACTAGAGGACCACAGTGGTCTTAGGTCTATTTTTGTGTGGCGGGTCACACGATATCATTACATGACATCATAACATCATCATTGGTGTCACGGTGATGCCGAGGTCTTGTTTGTGTGTCGCGATCCACACCGGGTTGTTTCATAACATCATTCAATCATTTAAGGTGCTCCACTAGTACCAAATTATTACACATATAAGGGCATTTCATGACATTACCAAATCATGAAAGGTGTTCCAAGAATGCTGAACCTCTGTTTGTGTCTTGATTCACATGTGACTTGACTGTAACATCATTTCATATTGGACACCCTAAAAGCGTCAAAACTCTATCCATGGGACGGCTTCCGTGTGACTACTTTATGTCATTTCATTGACCTATAAAGCATCAAAACTCTATCTGTGTGTTGGCACACACGACCATTTCATGACTTCCATTAGGTGCCCCAAGAGCACTGAACTTCTATCTGTGTGACGGCTCACACGTGACCCTTTTTTGCATTATCTTTTGCATGGCATTGGGCATTCTTAGAATGTCCAAAATAAAAAGGATGAAAACAAAGAAAGTCACATTCATTACCATTCCCATTCATGAGACATCATTCAACCATGATCATCCAATGATCATCCCATACATGCCACTTAGTGCGTCATATCTGGGGTCATGACATCCATCCACGATGCTAAATCTATGCTAAATTTGCAGTTTGGAGTTGAACTTCGAAGCGACTAGTATGTGTTGAACCAAGGTTCAATTAGTCAGCTCAGTTAGTGTAATCAGAACTAGTAACCATGGAGGAAGTCATCAGATTTGGAATTAGAGCAGGAATCTAGGGGACAGTTGCCTTCCTTACCAGTTGACATTCAGTTTGTGTTAGAAGAAGCAAATAAAACGGAAATGGCTCAAGACGGATCTAGTGGAGGGATTCCTTTTGACATGAATGAATTCATGAATGCCCTTTTGAATTCATATCAGTTTAAAGCTATTCTCAGAGAGCAGATGCAAGCTGTAATTACTACCACCAATATGGGTCAGACTAGTCAACCAGTACAAGCTTGAGTCAAGAATGAAGGGAATGTTGTTTAGGAAGCCACCAATTTAAGAAGAAACATTACTAGCAGTAGTAGGGTGGCCATTCGACACCAGGAAATTGATCATCAATCTGAAGAAGATGAGGCTTTTGTGAGGGCGAGGGAGGCCTCAATTGAGACTGCTGCTGAAAAACGTATCAATGAGAAGTTCTCTGATCTTGAAGCTATACTGCCGAGGCTGAAAAACGTATCAAGTGTGCAGACCTAGCTACTCTATTAGCAGAAGGGGGAGAGCCTCTCCCAGCGGGTTTCTAGATGCCATACTTGCCTCTGTACACTGGAGAGGGTCCACCAGAAGCTCACTTAGACAGCTATGTGAGGATTATGTCTAGTCTGGGGATTGAGAAAGTCCACCTATTGAACCTGTTCCCAACAACTCTGAGGGGTGCTACTGCTAAGTGGTACTTGAAAATGCCAATTCATACCCGCTCCACATGGGAAGATTTGGCCGAGGCATTTGTGAAGCAGTATGCCTATAACACTCAGGTGAGACCACTCTGGAAGATCTAGAAAGGATTCGCCAGAAACCTAATGAATGTTTTTCAGCATACTACAAGAGATGGATGGATGTCGAGGTACTGGTAGATGGGGCTTCGAAGCTGGAATCCCTTGTTGTGAAGCTGGTTGATGGTCACTTGCCACTTTATAAGGAAAAGATGAAGCTGAAGAGATTCCATTCTTTCAATGATGTTGTGGAGTTTGCTAAGCGTATAGAGAAATTACTAAACACCGAATTCTAATAGAACCCAAAGACGAGACTAGCCAAGCAGAAGCTCCATCGATATAGACCAAAAAAAGAGGGGCAAGGGCAGCATGGGGAATTGATACATCAGAGAAATAAGGCCACTTGCAGTGAGCAGATGTTAGTTCATAGTCATAATCGTCAACTACTCCTCAAATTGGCCAGAGGAGGAGTCATACGAATGTCACAGCCAAAAAACAAAAAAAAAAAAAAAAAAAAGAGAAGAAGAAGTATGTGTCCAAATTTAGAAAGAAGAATGTATCTGTATGATCTAGAATTCCACATCATGACATGACCGACAACGGAGCACAATTTCAAGGGGAAACATTATAGTTGTTCTAAAATAAAGGAATGGAACATCACACGTCATCTCCATATTCCCCATGAGACAATAGGGCAATAGAAGTGGTCTGTAAGTCTATCAGAGAAGATTCCATGAAAGTGGCAGTTGCCTACAAAGATTGGTTCGACATGTTGCCATTCGACATGTGAGGACATAAAATTAGCATCAGAGTACTCACCAGAACCGTTATATGAAAAAGAAAAAAGGGGACCGATGGATCAAAAACCAAAAAGGTGGTCCATGCAAAAATTAGGATAGTTCAATGGATTGAAAACTGAAAAGGCGATCTATTCAAAAATTAGGACAGAGAGGTCAGCACCATCAGTGGGAAAATATACAAAGGCCGGTCGATGGCAACTGTGGGTTCGATCGAGGCGGATACCATTACTAATTGTGTCCTTAGCTCCATTTTATCTTTGGTGTGCATTGTGCTAAAACATTATTAATGAATGAATGAATGCTTTGTTCTACCCGTTTAAATGTCCCAAGTCTGTTTGAAATTGAATTCATTTCATGCATATGTGGCTGTGCACATTCTCCATGTGCACGTGTCTCAATCCGACAACAAAAAAAAGATCCGATAGACTGAAAACCGAAAGGTGGCCTATGCAAAAGTTAGGATACAAATAAAAGTCTACTGAGTCAAAATCCCAAAAGGACGGTTCAAGCAAAAGCAAAGACGGTCCGATAGGTTGAAGACCCGTAAAGGTAGTTTATGCAAAAATAAGGACATAAAAAAAAGAGAAGAAAAAAGGGAGACTGATCAACAGTAGTCCATCAAGCCCCGACAAATGTTAAATTGTTTCAAATCACAATAAAGGTAAGTATAGCTGAACAAAATTCATTCAGAAATGTAAATTCAGTAGAAGAAAGCAATGAATCCTAGAAGAAATATCAGAGTAGCTAGTGCACCAAGTCAAATAAACAAGTACGATAGAGTAAAGCCCACAGACGAGCAAAATGTACTACAATGCAAAAAGCTGAGCCCACAGGCAGGCTGTCACGTCAAGCGAAAGAAGACTAAGACTGTCCCCCATTGTCCTGATAGTCTGCCTTACCCTCACCCTTAGAATCCTTAGAGATGGCATCTTGAGCCTCCTATGTGTCCACCCGCGTGCAGAGGGTCTAGTTCATAAGCTCCAAATCGGAGCAACGCCTCTACAGCCGATCCACCTCCGACCTCAGACAACTCTCCTTGCATCGATGAGCACTAATTATGGACTACACTAGAACCAATAGCATGAAAATCATGTTACATAAATTCATACACTTGCAACATACACACACACATGCATACACGCATCAACACTAACTCAAATGTAGGTACTTACTGTCATCATCGTGTTGTCCCGGATCGTAAGCGTCCTGAGTGCGGAGATGGCTTGACATAGAGCCATCCCCTGAGATACCGAAATCTGCATGGGAAACTGTTGCACAAATAAGACAAATGGCAACAGTGAAAATTAAAAAAAGCAGATAAAGATAAGAGTACTCACATGAGTGATATCAGGAGGGTTAGCAGCAGGGTAGAGGTGGTCTTAGAGGAACAGGTCAGCCCGATACAAATGCCCAAACCCATCAAGCAGCTGAATGGATTGCTCTATTAGGAACTCGAGTCAACCAAGGAGGAACAGGTGGAGCACCTTTCATTCCAGCATCAGCATCGTGCTCAGCCGTATATGCAGAGGAGCTCCCATCGCCTCGACCACCAGTAGTCTGGGATCCTTGACCACTAGAGCGTATGCCAGATGAAGTACGAGGGCACTTACTCCTCTCGGATGGCCACAAAAAAGAAATGTCAGTGAACAACAAAATAGTATAAATAAACAAAGTGGAAGAGGAAACATACCCCTGCCTGCACTGCTTCGGTAGTGAACTAGAGGTAGTCTCCCTCCACTCCATCTACCACGTACTTGGACTAGAAGAGGTCAGGATGGTCCACTATAGATAAGTGGTGCAGCCAAAATAGTCCTACAGGCAGAGCGGCTGGGATCCTATGCCCTGTGGGACCTACACACCAATCGGAGACCCGCTCTCTAAGATACCACTCCAGACCAAAGGGGCACTTCATAACAAACCTCTTAGGTTTTAGCCTCTGGGCATCCACAACCTCCTGGGGCAATGGAGCTTCCCTCCATGGCTCTTTGGTCAATTGAAATCAGAAGACCGGAAGTTAGAAGACCGAAGAATAGTTGTGAAATGCTAGAATCCAAAATGCATAGAAAGGGTGAGATGCATACCTCTTCAAAAGTCATATGGGCCAGGAACAGTCGGCAGTCCTCCACGGTCTTGTCTACCTTACCCCAACTAAAACCCAACCACCATCTCAGTCAGGGGAAATCAGGGAGCTCTATGGTATCAGGAATGTGTACCACTGGCTAGGGGATGAACCCGTACTCATACACCTAAATCTTCAAAGGGTGCATAATAAATAAGTTTAAAAAAAAGAAGTTGGAGAAACTCACGTGAACGATGATCCAAGGGCCCTTCACCTCCCTATGCTCCCCACGGGTGCTTATATCGAGGGAATAATACAACTGAGCCAAGCCGGCTCATCCCCAACTCAGGTCCCTCACGTCACCCAACTAGATCAGCAAGGGGAGGACAGCTAAGTTCAGGTCGCTCTGACCAATAGAGAAAACCAGGGTGCTAAGGGCGTAAAGGAGGAAAGCCCTAGCATAGCAGCTCACATCCTCAGGTGAGAAAGTAGAGCCCTCGGGAAGCTCAGCTTGCCTCCCTATCCAGTAGTCCCGGAGGGTGTTACACTAGATCCTCCAATCCCAAGGAACCAAGCCAATCAGCATGCCGATGATCGTGGGACTAAAAGCTCCTCTTTCTAGAGTCTGGTTGAAGTTGATGATGCACCCACTAAAAGAAAGCCTGGTAATAGCTGTAAAATCCTTGGGTGTGATGGTGTATTCCCTAGTCGGGAAGTGGAAGGAGTGCGTGGAATCCATCCACCGGAGTTAGTAGACCCCGGCTCATCCGGGGAGGATGCTCACATATTAAGCAGACCATCCTCTCCAGCCCTGTAGCATCACCTATCCCCCTCACCACGTCGGTACCATCTCATAGCATCTGATAGCGCCCCAGCCCCATGATTATGGGACCGATCCTACAAAATAATGAACAGGTTGTTTTTATAAGTCATCAGGGTTACACTTGAATCATATAAACCAAATAAAAAAGCATTGAAATTGAAGGGGAAAATATAGAATTTCCTGTTTTGTCTCTTATAGCCGCACGACTCTAGTTATAGCCGTATGTCTATAATTATAGCCGCACGGCTGTAATCATCAGATATTTAGCTGTGTGGCTCTATTTAAGCATTTTCAGCTAGGCTCTAGAACAAAGCCGCATGGATATAACTTGGAGCCATGCGTCTTTGTCTGGAAACGCAATAGTTCCAAAGAAAAATCCTAGGTTTTGTAATTTCAACCCTAAATTAACTCTAATCATCACCAAATCATCAATTAAGTTCTTAGGGGAAAAATCTACCCTAAACATGCATCAATTTCACCAAATTTTGCCTAATTTTGCCTACATTTTCAGGAATTCAAAAAATTGAAAAAAGGAGAAAATTAGGAAAAATAACCAATTTGCGAGACGCATACGTGGACGGCTGAAGTGTGATGGGCACAGGATCATTCCTCTTGATCCCGTAATATGCGACTGAGTCTTAGAGCCCATATACATCCACTGTGGTCTCAGTGGGCAAGAAAAAATCCCCCTCTGGCAGAACATATCTTATATGAGGGGCAGGCTGTGAGGGAGCAGCTGGGCGAAGTGCCTTCTTAAGCTTCTTCATCATTTTGAAGGTTGGTGATTGGGTTCAAAGGAATTTGAGAGACAAAAGGAGGTAGAAGAGAAGGAGAAAATGTATTTATGAGAAATGAGTCGTCTGTCCCTTATTTAAACATTTTGCCCATTTTGCTCTAGAGCCGCGTGGCTCTAGCAATGTGGCAAGTCACAACCGTGCAGCTGTATATTGCAAATTAGAGCCGCACGACTCTAACTCTCAATTAAGCAAATTTTCTCAATTTTTCATAATTTCCATTCATACCACCATAATCCCGAGAAGTGTATTTCTTGCCTTTTGCAGGTGTCTAGGGGCAAAACAGCCAAGCCGCATTTATTCTTGATCAAAGGGACAAAAATTTTTATTTCCAAAATTATCGATTAAGGAATAAACACCCATTCTCGACACGACTTCAGAATCAACGCCCCCCAAGCCATCTTCAAAACCAACGCCCCCTGGGTCGACTTCAAACCAATGCCTCCTAGGCCGACTTCAAACCAACATCCCTGGGTAGACTTCAAACCAACACCTCCCGCTGGCTAAATTCAAACCAACGCCCCCTGGGTTGACTTCAAACAAATGTCCCCTGGGCTGACTTCAAAATAAATGCTCAGAGAGCTAGTTTCGATGGCATAGCTCCACCATAGAGAGCCAATTTCGACGATATAGCTCCACCACCAAGAGCTGACTTCAGAGTCAAAGCCCACGTCCCCAGCTAGATGTTGCACCTATTCATCGACAAACCAAGACGTCAGGTATGTTTTCTTTTTCTTTCTCACTGTGCTCTCTATCGCGGGACCAAAATCGAACCAGGCACAACAGCTTGACCATGAGCCGATTTTGATCATGCGAGGGGCAGCCTATGAGCACGAGTTTTCCCGACTTCTCTGATGAGAGTCCTTTATTACCTGTTAAGCAGACAAATGTGAATTAGACTTGTGAATAAGCAGGATGCTACCTAGAATATCTCAAACTCTCCAAAAACCAAACTATCCTCGATCCGAAACCCTGAGAATGATCTTCGAGGGATTAGAGGGCTTAGAGGTGAGTGCAGGATTTGGGGGAATCAATCACAGCTTTGGTTTGGACCATACAGCTGTAGTTTCAAAACTATAGCCGCACAGCTGTAGAACCAGAAGCACGTGGCTGTAACCCCTATAGTTGTGCAGCTCTGACGGGCGATCAAGTTGCTTGGTAGAAACTAGAGCAACATGATGGCAGGGGGTTGGGCTTATGATTTTTGGTCAAAATCCTAGAGAGACAAGAGGAGAGAAGTGACAAGGGGTAAAGAGAGGTAGACAAAAGGGGATTGAATTAGAAAATAGAGAGAGAGATTGGAGGAAAGAAAAAAAAAACAGAGGAGAGGGAAAAACAGAGGAAGAGAGGGAAAAAAGAGAAACAGAAAAGAAAAGAGGAAGACTAGAAGTAAAACATAAGGAAACATGCTAGAAACCGAGAGGGAAAGGGCTGTGGTTGTTTCTCATTCGTCCAGGTCTATTCTCGAGTTCGTTCGGATCAATCTAGGACATACATTTGAAATTTTGGGATGTTAAGGAATTCTAGGAGTATTCCACCATTTCAATCCACTTCTGGACGTTCAATAAGCTGGAACATCAACAAGGTAAACTCTAAGAGGCCTTAAACTTGTGTTCACTGCTTTTGTTGTGCATTTTTTTTCTCTGTTTCATCAAATTTTTGGAAAACTGATTGCCCAGCTATAGCCGCACGAATGTATTTACTTTGAATATAGCCGCGCGGCTATAGTTCTTTATAATAGAGCCGAGCGACTGTAATACTACAGCTGCACGGCTGTGTTCTTCCGGGGCAGAAACCCAAAAAGCCCCGAAACGACTAAAAGCAGTACATTTTCCATTTTGTTCATTCTATAATGATATATTTCGGTCCAAACACATTTGTGCACTACAAAACTTTGGTTTTTAGATTTCTAAATAGTGCGGACGTGAGATTTTCGGTTTCGTTGGTTTTAGTTTTCTAAATTCGGGGTCGTTTGATCCAAATCGGATCCGTTGTCCAGCTTTAGCGAACCCCCGACTCCACAAAAATCCTTAGGAATCATTGAAAATGAGCAAAACGGTGATTTTCTAAGCGAGAAAGCCAATTTCGGGTTTTGGTTATTACAGCCGCATGGCTGTAGTGGTTAGAGCCGCACAGCTGTAGTCTCTAAAAGGAGGTAGAATCACAAGACGACCCACACGGACGTTGTTGCATGATGTTGTCTTCAGAATCAAACTATTTTTGGCGTGTTTATTGTTTTTAGACCCTAGATGTATGTCAAAATTAGGAAACCCACACGAACGGAACCCCAAGTTTCGGGATAACCGACCCGTTAAAAGGGAGAAATTTGCATGAAACTGAGCCAAATCGTTTCTCAAAACTGTTTTCCAGCACAAAACCTATAGGGCGTTTCAAAACCGTTTTCCAGGTCTAGTCGGGCCAACTGGCTGAGTTGACCCGGCTATCCCCTAAATGTATGCTCCCGCTCCTAAAATCCGAATTCTATCTGTTGTGAGTCCTATTCATGTTTGTAATATAACTATACTAACCATCTGTTTTGTAGCTTTTAGTTTTCTTTTTATCATTTTGAATGTATTAAATAGATTAACTCGTGTATTTTAGGTGTTTGTAATTTTTAGATCTTCGTGTATCTAGTTGCTTGTAATGTGAGGATGAGAGTTTTCCTTTTTATTTGATTTGGTGGTATAAGCTGGCCTCTATTTCTTTGGATTATTTGGATGCATGTTTACTTTTCCACACTTTATTATTCTGCAATTTATTTCTGTCATCTGTATGAGCATCGGCTGATAATTAAACATAAAATGGGTAAAGAAGGGTAATAAGTGAATAAAATATGGTAAGATAAACTATAAAATGAATGCAAGCTTGAGTTTGAATAGGTAAGTTGCCCGAACCCTAAATCTCTGGATTAGGTACAGTAGTCTATGCTTAGTAGGTAGCTGTACCGGAATTTCCCAGACGAGCTGATCCGGGTGGCGACTCTGTCACTGATCTTGAAATTTAGGTTTTGAGGTCTTTAAGTAATAAAACGGGATTTTCCAAAAATGCAAAACCAGTCTTCCAAAAATTCACATTCTAAAAGAAAGGTTTTCTACAAAAGGACTTCCAAACAAATCAATGGTTTTCCTAAGAAATATACAAACTCGTTTTCAAAACAAGATTTCAATTCCCTTTTACTTTTTCCTCGGTTCGCTTCGCCGCGTTCCTCTTTAAAGGTCGTTCGCTCACAGCTACAAAAACAGTTCATGGAATGTCAAGCCTATGCGATCCTGAATGATCTCAAAAGTATGTACCAAGATGGCAGCTGGGACATCTGTGAGCACCCACGTGCTCAAGATGAAGGGCTATATTGACTCATTGGCCCATCTTGGCATGCTAGTCCCGTAGAAGTTAGCGATAGATTTCATCTTGGGATCCGTCCTTGAGTTTTATGATCAGTTCATCATGGGCTATCACATGCAAGGTATGGACAGGACTATGGCTGAGCTACAAGGAATGCTTAAGCTTGCTGAACAGTATATCAAAAAGACTCCACCGGTGCTGCTAGTGAACAAGGGGAACACCCCTGCTATGAAGGGCAAAGGCAAGGCTAAAGCCAAGGCCATGGACCAAAAGGCTAAGGGTAAAAAGGCTAAGTAAGGACCCAAGGCCCAAGGCTGCTCCTGAGGACGTATACTTCGAATGCAAGCATAAAGGACATTGGAAAAAGACATGTCCAAGGCTCGTGGGAGAGCAAGTGAAGAACTAGGATAGTTCTTCAGGTGTATATGTTATTGACACTAACCTCACTATTTTGACATCTTGGGTATTGGACAGTAGATGTGGTTTTCACAGTTGTTGTAATGTGCAAGGACTGAGAAATAGGAGGTTATTAGGATCCGAAGAAGTAGATCTTCGAGTTGGGAATGGCGCTAAGGTTGCTGCCATCGAGATAAGAGACTTCTACTTGGAGATGCCCACTGGATTAGTTTTGATTTTGAAAGATTGTTATTTTGTACCTGCCATGTGCAGGAATATTATTTTAGTTTCTATCTTGGATATTTCTAGATTTGTTTTTAATATTGATTTTGGAAAAATTGATATTTTGAAAGACAATATTATTTATGGAAGTAAATTTCTAAATAATGGTTTGTATATCCTAGACTTAAATCAAAACAATCTAATCTATAACATAATCACTAAGAGGGTTAAGCCCAATGAACTTAATCTTGCTTATTTCTAGCACTGTTGTTTAGGCCACATAAATGAGAAGCGCGTAGCTAGACTTCACAAAAGTGGAGTGCTAGGGTCATTTGACTTGGAGTCTTATGACACATTCAATCTTGTTTAAGAGGAAAAATAACAAAGGCACCTTTTAACAAGAATGCTGAGAGGGCCACCGGCTTATTGGAGCTAATACACTCAGATGTGTGTGGCCCATGAGCATTAGTGCTAGAAATGTTATTCACTACTCCATTACTTTCACAAAAGACTTCAGCAGATATGGCTATGTCTATATGATGAAGCATAAGTCTACAACCCTTGATAGGTTCAAGGAGTATAAGAATTAAGTGGAGAACCACTAGGCAAGACTATTAAGGCACTTTAGTTTGATCGAGGTGGCAAATATATGAGCCTAGATTTTGATTCTTTTCTCAAGAGAGTGTGGGATAGTCTCACAGTTCATTCCTCCTGGAACACCCTAATGGAATGGAGTGTCAGAAAGGAGGAATAGGACCTTGTTGGACATGGTCTACTTGATGATGAGTCAGACCACTCTCCCAACATCCTTTTGGGGATATTCATTAGAGACAATTGCATTCACACTTAACCATACACCGAGTAAGGCAATTGAAAAGATGCCATATGAACTATGGACAGATAAAGAGCCCAACGTCTCTTTCATGCAGATTTGGGGTTGCGAGGCCCATATCAAGAAAATGACAAATGGCAAGCTAGACTCCAAAACTAGAAATTGCCTGTTTGTGGGTTACCCCAAGGAAACAAGGGGATATTACGTCTACAATGCCGCTGAGAATAGGGTGTTCATAGCACGAAAGGGTGTCTTTCTTGAAAAAGAGTTTATCTCTAAGAATAGTGGGAGCAATAGTGAGCTCAAGGAATTTGAAGAACCATAAGCACCTATACAGGATAACTTGGAGATCGAACTAGAACCTCAAGCAATTAAGGAATCTAAACTGATCACACAGGACCTTAGAAGGTCTGGTAGGGTCTGTCATCAACCCGAGAGATATGGGTTTTTCATGATTGATGATGAGAATCTTCTAGTCTTTGACCAAGAAGAACCCAGGACCTACCAGGAGGCTATAGAAAGCCCACAGTCACCTAAGTAGCGTAAAGCCATGGAAGCTGAGATGCAATCAATGTACGATAACCACTTTGGAATTTGGTTGATCCACCTCCGAGTGCTAAGGTAATCGGTTGCAAGTGGTGTTTCAAGTTAAAGGCCGACAACACCTTCAAAAGGTGATTGGTGGTGAAGGGTTTCAGACAAGTCTAAGGAATTGACTATCATGAAACCTTCTCACCAGTTGCAATGCTCAAATCCATTAGGACACTACATGCCATAGCTGCATGGTACGATTATGAGATATGGTAGATGGATGTTAAGATTTCTTTTCTGAATGGAAAGCTACTCGAGGATGTGTCCATGACATAACCTGAGGCTTTTGTTGATCCAAAGCATCCTAACCGGGTATACAAGCTTGAAAGGTCCATTTATGGATTAAAGCAAGCTTCTCAGAGTTGGAACCTGAGATTCAATGGGGCTATTAAGGAATATGGCTTCATACATAATCCAGATGAGCCCTGTATGTACAAGATGGTTAGTGGGAGTGTATCTACATTCCTTGTCCTACATGTAAATGACATCCTTCTCATTGGAAGCAACATACCAACACTGTAAGGGGTCAAGCAGTGGTTGAGTAAGTGCTTTGCAATAAAGGACTTAGGAGAACCTATGATGATCTTAGGGATAAGGATCTACAAGGATAGATCCAATCGGCTTCTGAGCCTAAGTCAGGCCTCTTACATAGACAAAGTTCTGAAAAGCTTTGGCATGGATAAGGCGAAGAAAGGTTTCTTACGTATGCACCATGGACTTAAACTAAGTAGGAACAATGGTCCTAAGACAAAGGAGGACCGGGAGAAGATGCAGAAGATCCCATACGCTTCGGCTATAGGATCTATCATGTACTCCATGTTATGTACGAGACCTGATGTTGCTTTTGCACTGAGTATGACTAGCCAATACTAGTCAGATCCTAGGGAGGATCACTAAATGGCAGTCAAGGCAATCCTTAAGTACCTTAACAGGACTAAGGATAGCTTCTTGGTGTATGGAGGTCAACTAGAGCTGTCATTGTCAGGGTACATTGATGCAAGCTTCAAGGTCGATCAAGATGAGAACTAGTCATAATCTGGTAATGTCTTCCTATTAAATGGTGGTGCCATCAACTCGAGGAGCTCAAAATAGCCAACCATCATCGATTCTACCACAGAAGCTGAGTACATTGCTGCATGTGAAGCTGCAAAGGAAGCTGTTTGGATGAAGAAGTTCATCACTAAGTTAGGAGTAGTTTCATCTATCATAGACCCAGTGAAGCAATTTTTACCTTGTGAAGCCAATATAGCAGTTGGAAACTTGTAGGTCATGAGAAAAAGATTGTTAGCTCACTTGTAATAATTTAATTCTCCGAGTTTATTTACTTTCTGTACATATTTATCACTTTCTGAGTGAGCATATAAAAATGAATTAGGGTTGCAAATAAAACAAGTAAATAAATATAAAAGATGTGAAAATAAGAATTGTTAGTGTGCGCTAGTTCTTAGGGCATTGGATTCTTGTATTTTGTATTATGCATTACGATTTCTTGTATGTATACATCATTTGTGTCACATTAACAAAGGCAATAATCTATTTCATTTATATCTTATGCTATAACATGAATAGAGTATCCATTGATTGATAATCATAAAACATATCCTAAGTTTATTCTAATTGAGGGAACGAATAGAATCACGGACTTGTATATTCGATGATTGTATAGTAGTTCTTAACTAGCCATAGTACTTGTAAAGTAAGTCATGAATATAAGTACATGTCATTGACATGGGACTGGATCGATCCGCACAAGAAAGCCACATGGTTGTCATGGCATAGGTCTTTCTTGAGTAGGTCTGTTTCATCCTCAGACCAGATTTCATTATAATATAAACATGGAATCTGGGTCACTTTGACATATGCCTAACAGGTTTGTAAAAGGATGCTAAATACGGGTATGATTGGGTGGACTAATGAACATATTGATATTGATGATGAAGTGATGGAATTGCCACTCGGGTAACACCGAGATGATATCACTAGCCACTTGATGAGTGGGACTGATAAGTGTATGGCTATACCGAAATAAGTTGGTAGCTTATTTGATTAATCAATCAACTCAAGATCAAGAAATATAATAAGCAGCAGAAGAGGATCACGGACACCGTGCCTCTTGTTTATTCATATCGGGTCCTATTTTGGATTTTGTGGGTATTTTTTTTACCCGGGCCCATAATGCAAATTAAATTAAAATGTTTTATTTTAATTAATTTGTATTTAAATAGTTTATTATGTTGCCATGCATATTTAATTTAATTGCTTTATATATTAAATTGAATATGGACTTTGTGAAATTGGGTCTTTATGGGCCTTAGTCATATTTGTTGAAATTGACGAATTCACCTTAAGTAACTCAGCTTAACATTTATATTTATAATTTGGAATGCCATTATCATGCATCATATTGGTATGTATGTACACGATATGTAGTTTGTTTGAAATGTTATGTTGAGTTCTATAGGCCCTAAATTATTATCGGTTGAAATTAATTTTGGGAAATATGGCCTGCGCGCCTTTTCTTTTATTTTTATGTAATTTTAGAATAGATTTTATTTTATAAAATTATTGTAATTGCATCAAGTATGGATGAAGGTCCAGATGGAGCAAGCCCATGGTGGGAGCCCAAGAAGGATTATAGTCCGGCCCATGGAAAATTAGATAGGCTGTCTAGTTTTTCATTAGGTTGTAATTAAAGGCCTATACGATCTCATTATTTTAAATTAAGTATGCTATTGCTTTTGTCATATAATATGGACGTTTGGATCACTAGATTATAACCCATGATTATACATGTTAAACCATTTCACTTAATTTTAATCCGAAAATTAAATTATTGAGTTGTTTAAAAGTGCTTCCCACATTCACACCTCTTCCTCCCATTGATGCTTCGTTGTGCGCCATGCCCTAGCTGGGTACATTATAGTATCCGGTGGGCCGCTGAGGGTTAGGATACTTAGTATGGTTAACATATGAATGGTGGTTTGACTTAACATGGGTAGCATTAGCTTAGAGCGGGCCCTAAGCATAGATGGGTAAAGTGTCAATAAGCCCATCAAACCAAGAGTCCTTCGTGGAAGGATTGGATAGGCTGTACTACCAAATGAATCAATGGTTGGTTAGTGAGCCCTCGTTCTACCAGTCATTGATAACTTATAGATCTTGGTCAAATCAGCCAATTAACATTACCAACGAACAAATTAAAATCGGAAAATTATTTTGAATTGGGAAAAATCATTTATTTCTAACTGAAACAATGATTTCTTCCATGTAGATAATACCATTGCATAAATAGCAATATAAAATGGCTGCAACAAACAACAACGCATTCTCACTTAGGTCACTCCTGGAGAAGGAGAAGCTATCAGGGACAAAATTCCTGGACTACACTAGGAACTTATAAATAGTTCTTAGACAATAGTCCAAGGAGTATGTACTGAATGCTCCTTTACTAGCTGGCCCTCTCGCAGGTTGAGGCGTGACCACGACAATGGTGGAGCAGTATGACTGGCACGTGACGGATGACCAAGATGTCTTATACCTCATGCTAGGTACTTTGGCTTCTGATCATCAAAAGCAGTTCATGGATGAGCATGCTTATGAGATGATGGATCAGCTTAAAAATATGTTCCAAGATCAGGCTCTTCAAGAACGTTACCTAACTACCAAGTCACTTTGCATGACTGCAATGGCAGCCAGGACTTCTGTTAACAATCATGTGCTAAAGTTGAAAGGGGATATTAATACACTTGCCCCCCTTAGCTCGCCAGGTCTGCAAGACTTGGCAACAAGCATTATTCTCAGGTCACTTCCTGAGTCTTACAACCAATTTATCATGAACTGCCCATGCAGGGTCTTGATAAATTGATTGTTGAGCTGTATGGCATGCGCATGCATGCTGAGAAGTCTCTTAAGAAGACTCCTGTAGTTCTACTGGTGAACAAGGCCAGTACGCCCATTGCTAAGGGAAAGGCTTATTCTAAGGCCAAGGCTAAGGGCAAAAAGGTGGTGGCCCACCCTAAAGCAAGGGTTGTTTCTCCTAACGATGTCTGCCATGAATGTCATGAGACGGGGCATTGGAAAAGCTCGTGTCTAAAGCTAAGGGTGCAACTAAAGGGCAAAACTGCTGCTTCAGGTATTTATGTTGTTGAGATTAATCTGGATATTTCTACATCTTGGGTCTTAGACACTGGATGTGGATCTCACATTTGTTCAAATGTGCAGGTTCTAAGAAATAGGATATTACTAAAATCTGGAGAAGTAGATCTTTGAGTCGAAAATGGCGCTCTGGTTCAGGCCATGGAGATCGGAGATTATTTCTTAGAGATGCCTACTAGACTTGTTTTAGAATTAAGAAACTGTTATTTTGTACCTGCAATGCGCAGGAATATTATTTCTATTTCTTTGTTGGATATTTCTGGTTTTATATTTAATATTGGACATGGTAGAATTTCTATGCAGTGTGGCAATATTATTTATGGGTCAACATTGCTTGAAAATGGCTTATATATCCTTGATCTAAAACGTGAAAGTTCAATCTATAACATAAATGCTAAAAGGATTAAACAAAGTGAAATTAATCCTAGTTACATCTGGCATTATCGACTTGGCCACATAAATGAGAAGCGCATAGCTAGGCTTCACTCTAGTGGAGTGTTAGGGTCATTTGACATCTAGTCTTATGACACATGCAAATCTTGTTTAAGAGGTATAATGACAAAGGCGCCTTTTAGCAAGACTGCTGAAAGGGCCTCAGAGCTATTGAAGCTGATACATTCTGATGTATGCGACCTAATGAGCAATAGTTCTAGATCAAGTTTTTTGTACTTCGTTACCTTCATAGATGACTTCAGCAGATACGGTTACGTGTATCTGATGAAGCATAAGTCTGAGTCTCTTTAGAGATTCAAGGACTTTAAGAATGACGTAGAAAACCAACTTGGCAAGAAAATAAGAGCCAAAAGTTTGTTGGTGTGCCCTAGTTCTTAGGGCAATGGATGATTGTATTTTGTATTATACATTAAGACTCATTGTATGAATACATTATTTGTGTCACATTAATAAAGGCAATTAATATATTTCATTTATATCTTGTGCTATAATATGAGTAGAGTATCAATTGATTGATAATCATGAAACCTATCTCAGGTTTGTTCTAATCATGGGAATGAATAGAACCATAGACTTGTATATTCGATGACTGTATGGTAGTTATGAACTAGCCATAGTACTTGTATAGTCAGTCATGAATATAGGTACATGTCGTTGACATGGGACTGGATCGATCCACACAAGAAAGCCACATGGTTGTCGCGTCATAGGTTTTTCTTGAGTAGGTCTCATTTGTCCTCAAACCAGATTTAATTATAGTATCAATATGGAATCCGGTTCACTTTGACGTATGCCTAATAGGTCTGTAAAGGATGCTAAATACGAGTATGATTGGGTGGACTGGTGAACATATTGATATAGATGATGAAGTGATGGAATTGCCACTCGGGTAACACTGAGATGATATCACTGACCACTTGTTGAGTGGGACTGATAAGTGTATGTGTTAGAAATTGTGCCCTAAGCCAATGTTGGATTATGTAAACAATCTTCTTAAGTCATTAATAAAGACTTATTTTATCATATATATTTGTATGTTAGTATTTATGATAATGTATCCATGAATTAATTGTGTAATTCTAAATTTCCCTAGTCGATTGTTACTATGGGAATAATAACAAACTAAGACTAGTGTGAGTGATAATGGATATTCATAAGATGAATATAGTGTATACAGATACAGATTATACTCACGGGCAATGTGTTAGAGAACATGTTGCTGGAGACCCACTATAAGATCAAGTTCATGGTCACGTGTCACAACTGATCTTGATTATAGTAGTGTCATCAGCTGATTCCTTTGACCTGAGGTCACCATGGATTCCGGGATGAATTCATGTTGTGCTTTGACGCAGTCAAACGCTGCTTGTAACAGAGTAGTTATAAAGGCTGTGGTTGGGTACAATATGACTCATGCTTAGGGATGTGAGTGACAGATATGGGATTTTGTCCCTCTCTAACAAGAGAGCGATATCACTGGGCCCCTCGATAAGTAAGACTGTTAAATGCATGGCCGTGCTCAAATAATTGATAAGAGTATCAATTGATTTGTCTGAACAGTTTACTTTGAGATCGAGAAAGCATATGATTAATTATATAAGATTGACAAGTGTACCATGTCTTATAATTAATCTTGATATCAAAGAGACAAAAGGGAATATGACATTCTATAAATAGGTATCGGATCATTCCAATCATATTAATTGGGTAGTCGTAATGGCTTGCTAGAGTCCGCTTGTGACCTATAAGGACATTATGGTAATTTCCTTATTGCCAATTAATATGATCCTATGGGGTCACACACAAGAGCAAAATGAAGTTCATCTTATCGGGTATAAATTATTATTGGATAATAATTTATGAATGAGAAAGAGAATAAATATATATAGTGATATATATTTATGTATGTATATATAAATATTAATGTGATTAATATTGCATAAAGTATGCTACATATTATAATTAAATTATATGGAGATATAATTAATTATAATATTATATATACATATATGTATTATGGAGAATTGATTTGATTTAATGTTAATTGAGAATTAATATTAAATTGTGTGGGTTAATATATAATTATAACTAATAGGTGTATTAGGTTATAATTATAATTAACTATTTAGGTTAATTATTTAAGGAAACAATTAACCTAAACCTAATACACGCAAAAATTTTTGTTTCCTTAAATAATTATAATTAATTATATCTCCATATAATTTAATTATAATATGTAGCATACTTTATGCAATATTAATCACATTAATATTTATATATACATACATAAATATATATCACTATATATATTTATTCTCTTTCTCATTCATAAATTATTATCCAATAATAATTTATACCCGATAAGATGAACTTCATTTTGCTCTTGTGTGTGACCCCATAGGATCATATTAATTGGCAATAAGGAAATTACCATAATGTCCTTATAGGTCACAAGCGGACTCTAGCAAGCCATTACGACTACCCAATTAATATGATTGGAATGATCCAATACCTATTTATAGAATGTCATATTCCCTTTTGTCTCTTTGATATCAAGATTAATTATAAGACATGGTACACTTGTCAATCTTATATAATTAATCATATGCTTTCTCGATCTCAAAGTAAACTGTTCAGACAAATCAATTGATACTCTTATCAATTATTTGAGCACGGCCATGCATTTAACAGTCTTACTTATCGAGGGGCCCAGTGATATCGCTCTCTTGTTAGAGAGGGACAAAATCCCATATCTGTCACTCACATCCCTAAGCATGAGTCATATTGTACCCAACCACAGCCTTTATAACTACTCTGTTACAAGCAGCGTTTGACTGCGTCAAAGCACAACATGAATTCATCCCGGAATCCATGGTGACCTCAGGTCAAAGGAATCAGCTGATGACACTACTATAATCAAGATCAGTTGTGACACGTGACCATGAACTTGATCTTATAGTGGGTCTCCAGCAACATGTTCTCTAACACATTGCCCGTGAGTATAATCTGTATCTGTATACACTATATTCATCTTATGAATATCCATTATCACTCACACTAGTCTTAGTTTGTTATTATTCCCATAATAACAATCGACTAGGGAAAATTTAGAATTACACAATTAATTCATGGATACATTATCATAAATACTAACATACAAATATATATGATAAAATAAGTCTTTATTAATGACTTAAGAAGATTGTTTACATAATCCAACATTGGCTTAGGGCACAATCTCTAACAATAAGATGCCATGCTAATTAATATTAACAAAAGTATGATTAATATTAATGCCATGAAATTGTATATGATACAATTAACTCACAGGATTTAATAAACCCTAAATAAACTTATGAAGTTTATATTTTTGCCACCCAATTACGTATAACACTAGTCAAGTACTATGTTCGCATCATGGTAGCCACGCCAAAGCGGGTACGCATGTTGTGACCTTAGCGAAGCGATAATATGAGAAATGGTGATTCTCATTGTGTTGTAATTGGTTTAACAAAGGGTTAATCAAAATGGTGTTTTGAACCCGAGGCAAAGATGAGATGAGTAACATGCAAATTAAATATGATATATGATATCATGCATCTCATAAATTAAAAGAGTTACATAATGATATAATTGACATGGTGATGTCTACCGAAATTATATTTAATCATAGGGACATGCCAAAGCAGTGCTATGGTTAAGTATGGATTTTGGGTCTTTTACCCACTTAAATATTTAAAGGGTTTTATAATTTTAGTGGGAGTTTAATTCTCTTATGTAATTAACTTTGCATATATTTTCTGTTGTAGATAAATGGCCAACACAAGCAATCCCGGTTCTATTCGATCTATCCTTGAGAAGGATAAACTGAACGGAACCAATTACCTAGATTGGTATCGCAACTTGAGAATTATTCTCAAGCAAGAGCGAAAGCTGTATGTTCTGGATGGGCCTTTGCCCGCTAACCCTCCACCCACCACAGCTTTAAGAGCTGAAAGGGATGCTTTTCACAAGCATCAAAATGATCAGATTGATGTACAATGCCTGATGCTCGCATCAATGATTCCGGAACTTCAGAAGGATCTGGAAACATTTGAGGCATATGAGATGTCTCAAGAGCTTAAGGAAATGTTCCAAAAGCAAGCGAGAAGGGAAAGGTATGAAACCTTGAGATCTTTGGTTGGGTGCAAGATGACCGAAGGGAGTTCGGTTAGTGCCCATGTTCTGAAGATGAAAGGGTACATTGATCAGTTGGAGAGGCTTGGTTCGCCACTCAGACCTGAGTTGGCAACGGATTTGATCCTTAATTCTCTTCCCGAGAGTTACTCCCATTTTGTCATGAATTATCACATGAATGATATGGACAAAACGGTCAGCGAACTGCATGGGATGCTGAAAAACGCTGAAGTAACGATAAAAGAGAAGCCAAGCTCCAAAGGGATCCATATGGTGCAAAAGGGTAGGATCCAGAAGAAGAAGGGTAAAGCAAACAAACCCAAAGAGTTTGGGAAGGATGCAAAGAAGCCCAAAGCTGTTACCAAGGCAAAGCCTCCAAAGGAAGGCACATGCCATTTCTGCAATCAGCCTGGTCATTGGCGCAGAAATTGCAAGCTTTATTTGGAGGACTTGAGGAAGAAGAGAGGCGGTGAGACCGCTAATCAAGGTATTTATGTTATTGAAATATTTCATTCTACTTCTGTTTCTACTTCGTGGGTATTAGATACCGGTTGTGGTTCTCACATTTGTATGAATGTGCAAGGGCTTAAAGGAAGTAGAAAGCTCAAGAAGGGCGAGGTAGAATTCCATGTGGCGAATGGAGCTAGAGTTGCTGCTTATGAAGTCGGTCGCTACGAGCTCAAGTTGCCAAGTGGACTTGTTCTTTCTTTGAATAATTGTTATTTTGTTCCTAATTTGTCTAGGAACATCATTTCTATTTCATGTTTGGACAAGGAAGGATTTAAATGTGTTATTGAGAATAATCACTTATTGCTTTTCAATAAAGACTTGTTTTATGCAAATGCGGATTTACATGATGGTCTTTATTTGTTGAACCTTAGTGAAGGTTATAATGAGCATGTATATAACATAAATACCAAAAGGATAAGAACAAATGTTGTGAATCCTACTTATCTCTGGCACTGTCGTCTAGGACACATTAATGAGAAACGCATTTCAAAACTTCATAAAGATGGAATTTTGGGTCTAGATGTTTTTGAAACATATGACACTTGCGAGTCTTGTTTAATGGGTAAGATGACCAAGAGTCCCTTTACTGGTCACAGTGAAAGGGCTAGTGACTTATTAGAACTCATACATACAGATGTATGTGGGCCTATGAGCACAACTGCTAGAGGTGGTTTTCAATACTTCATTACGTTCACTGATGATTTCAGTAGATATGGTTATCTATATCTAATGAAGCATAAGTCGGAATCCTTTGAAATGTTCAAAGCCTTCCAAAATGAAGTACAAAACCAACTTGGCAAGACAATTAAAGCACTTAGATCTGATCGAGGTGGTGAATATTTGAGCCAAGACTTTGACGATCATCTTAGAAAGTGTGGGATTGTCTCACAACTAACTCCTCCTGGTACACCACAGTGGAATGGTGTGTCTGAGAGGAGGAACCGTACTTTATTGGATATGGTTCGGTCGATGATGAGTCAAACAAATCTTCCTCTATCCTTTTGGGGATATGCACTTGAAACAGCGGCATTCACACTGAACCGAGTTCCATCAAAAGCAGTTGAAAAGACACCATATGAGATATGGGTTGGTAAGAGACCAAATTTGTCTTTTCTCAAGATTTGGGGTTGCGAAGCTTATGTGAAATGCTTGATTTCAGATAAGTTAGCACCAAAATCTGTGAAGTGCAATTTTGTTGGTTATCCAAAAGAAACTAAAGGTTATTTCTTTTACAATCCTAGTGAAAACAAAGTGTTTGTTGCTAGGAATGGTACATTCCTGGAAAAAGAGTTTATTTCCAAAGGAATCAGTGGGAGTAAAGTACACCTACAAGAAAATATGGATAACCAAGTTGAAAGTGAGTTTCAAATGGAACAATCTGATTCACAAGAAGTTGTTGAGTCAGAACCGATAACACAAGTCCAACGTAGATCAAGTAGAGTTCGTCATGAGCCCGAGAGATATGGATTTCTCGTCACGAACGAAAATGATCTGATTCTGTTAGAAGAGAATGAACCTTCCACGTACATGGAAGCTGTCTCTAATTCAGAATCTGAAAAATGGCTTGATGCTATGAAGTCAGAAATTCAATCCATGGACGACAACAAAGTATGGACTTTGGTTGATCTCCAAAGGGTGCTAAAGCAATAGGGCACAAATGGGTTTTCAAGTTGAAAACGGACATGGATGGGAACATTCAGACTTATAAAGCAAGGTTAGTGGCAAAGGGTTACCGACAAGTTCATGGTATAGACTATGACGAAACCTTTTCGCCAGTAGCTATGATCAAGTCCATCAGAATTCTTGTTGCCATAGCAGCATATTATGACTATGAAATATGGCAAATGGATGTCAAAACAGCTTTCCTAAATGGAAACCTTGTTGAGGATGTGTACATGACACAGCCTGAAGGTTTTGTCGATCCAAAGAATCCTGATAAAGTATGCAAGCTTCAAAAGGCCATTTATGGTTTGAAGCAAGCATCAAGAAGTTGGAATCATTGTTTTGATGAATCAGTCAAAAAGTTTGGCTTCATCAAAAACGAAGATGAGCCTTGTGTGTACAAGAAGTTCAGTGGGAGTAATATAGTTTTCCTAGTTCTATATGTCGATGACATATTGTTAATAGGAGATCACATTCCTACCTTGCAAGAAGTAAAATCTTGGCTAGGAAAGTGTTTTTCTATGAAAGACTTGGGTGAGGCAGCCTACATTCTTGGAATAAAGATCTATAGAGATAGATCTAAGAATTTGATAGGTTTGAGCCAGAGTACATACATTGACAAAATACTGAAAAGGTTCAGTATGGATCAATCAAAGAAAGGAAATGTTCCTATTGGGCAAGGGATAAAGCTTAGTCGTAAGCAATGTCCTGTGACAGTTGAAGAACGTCAACGCATGGATAAGATTCCTTATGCGTCAGCTATAGGATCTATCATGTATGCCATGGTATGTACTCGGCCAGATGTCTCTTTTGCTTTGAGCATGACAAGTAGATATCAGTCTGATCCAGGTGCTAGTCACTGGACTGCTGTCAAGAGTATTCTTAAGTACTTGAGAAGAACTAAAGATACATTCTTGATATATGGAGGCTCGGACGAAGATCTTGTTGTAAATGGTTACACGGATGCAAGTTTCCAAACTGATCAAGATCAGATGCAGTCACAGTCTGGGTATGTGTTCATTCTGAATGGAGGTGCGATAAGTTGGAAGAGTTCTAAGCAAAGCACGATAGCTGCATCTACAACAGAAGCCGAGTATATTGCTGCATCAGATGCAGCCCAAGAGGCTGTTTGGATCAAAAAGTTCATCGAAGAACTTGGTGTCGTTCCTAGCATAGTGAATCCTGTGAGCCTCTTATGTGACAACAATGGGGCAATATCACTTGCTAAGGAACCTAGTGTGTCACAGAAATCCAAACATATACTTCGGCGTTTTCACTACATAAGAGAAGTCATCTCAAGAGGAGATGTGAAGATATGCAAAGTTGCATCTGAAGACAATGTTGCCGATCCACTAACAAAAGCTCTTTCACAAGCTGTACATGATGGTCATGCTAGGTCCATGGGTATTAGATACATTTGAAGATTGGACTTAGGGCAAGTGGGAGATTGTTAGAAATTGTGCCCTAAGCCAATGTTGGATTATGTAAACAATCTTCTTAAGTCATTAATAAAGACTTATTTTATCATATATATTTGTATGTTAGTATTTATGATAATGTATCCATGAATTAATTGTGTAATTCTAAATTTCCCTAGTCGATTGTTACTATGGGAATAATAACAAACTAAGACTAGTGTGAGTGATAATGGATATTCATAAGATGAATATAGTGTATACAGATACAGATTATACTCACGGGCAATGTGTTAGAGAACATGTTGCTGGAGACCCACTATAAGATCAAGTTCATGGTCACGTGTCACAACTGATCTTGATTATAGTAGTGTCATCAGCTGATTCCTTTGACCTGAGGTCACCATGGATTCCGGGATGAATTCATGTTGTGCTTTGACGCAGTCAAACGCTGCTTGTAACAGAGTAGTTATAAAGGCTGTGGTTGGGTACAATATGACTCATGCTTAGGGATGTGAGTGACAGATATGGGATTTTGTCCCTCTCTAACAAGAGAGCGATATCACTGGGCCCCTCGATAAGTAAGACTGTTAAATGCATGGCCGTGCTCAAATAATTGATAAGAGTATCAATTGATTTGTCTGAACAGTTTACTTTGAGATCGAGAAAGCATATGATTAATTATATAAGATTGACAAGTGTACCATGTCTTATAATTAATCTTGATATCAAAGAGACAAAAGGGAATATGACATTCTATAAATAGGTATCGGATCATTCCAATCATATTAATTGGGTAGTCGTAATGGCTTGCTAGAGTCCGCTTGTGACCTATAAGGACATTATGGTAATTTCCTTATTGCCAATTAATATGATCCTATGGGGTCACACACAAGAGCAAAATGAAGTTCATCTTATCGGGTATAAATTATTATTGGATAATAATTTATGAATGAGAAAGAGAATAAATATATATAGTGATATATATTTATGTATGTATATATAAATATTAATGTGATTAATATTGCATAAAGTATGCTACATATTATAATTAAATTATATGGAGATATAATTAATTATAATATTATATATACATATATGTATTATGGAGAATTGATTTGATTTAATGTTAATTGAGAATTAATATTAAATTGTGTGGGTTAATATATAATTATAACTAATAGGTGTATTAGGTTATAATTATAATTAACTATTTAGGTTAATTATTTAAGGAAACAATTAACCTAAACCTAATCACTCTCTACACTTATAATACACCATTTTTTCAGCCAGCCACCACAAGCTAAAGGCAGCCGACTTTTGCCTCTCTCTCCATCCAAGTTTTCGAAATTTTGGTCTCTCTCTCTCGTTTCGAAGAATTGTTCTTCAAATCCGGCGCTAGCACGCGGTGGACGTATTGCTCCGTGTGGATCAACCGTAGAGGGAAGCTATTTTGGTTCCTACTTGATTCAATCTTCAAAGAATTAAGGTAATTCTTTAACCCTCCTTCCGATTCAATGCAATGTACATGGGTCCTACAGATTAATCCCCATCAGTATGGCCATACCAAAGTAAGTCGGTTGCTTATTTGATTAATCAGTTAACTCAAGATCAAGAAATATAATAAACAATAGAAGAGGATGATAGACACCATGCCTCTTGTTTATTCATATCGATATCGTTTGGCAAAAGACACTGTGAGATTACTACTGGCTCAGTGTCTTCAATAGACTGCTGCATCTCTATCTTGATTGGGGGCTGCAACGGTTTGCTAGAACCCACTTACAGTTTGTGGGCCTTTGGCCTACTGCCAACATAAAGACAGACCCATAGGATCATGCACATAGATCAACTGAGCCGGAACTTATAGAAATTGTACATGTAATGTACATTGGAAGGAATACGTTAATTAATTAGTTGACATTCAGTGTCAAGGCAATTAATTAACATTTGGTTGATTTAATTTAATTAATAAGTTTACATAATGTAATTGATTAATTTATTAATTAATTGAATTACATAAAGTAAACAATTAATTAAATAATTTTCCTAAGTAGGAAAATTAAATACATGTATTGTATTTACTTAAGTGTGATTTAATTTTATTTAGGGGTAATTAATTTAGCCAAATGGAATTAAATTACATAGCATATACTTTTTAATTAAAGTTTATTTATGTAATTATAATCCTAGTGGGCTTGGGTTTAATTAACCTAATTAAAACCCAATTAGACAATGTGTCTATATAAGGGCACACTGAAGGAAGGAAACTCTAACCCAAAACCTAAATTAATTGCTAGAAATTTCAGCCCCATTGTAGCCCCAAAAACAGTTGAAAATTACAGCAATTAATTCTCCATTCCTTTCACTTCTTCGGCTACCACCAGTTCCAGCTCGATAGTTGGTTATACACCAGACTTTGGAGATTGCAGTTTCAAGAAACGATTCTACAGCAGTCTCTAGGAGAGATGAATTTGGTGAGTTAATCTCAATTGATTCAAATTGGTTTTTATTCCAATCAATGGTAATTGGACACGATGGTAGATTCTAGAAAAAATTTAACGGTGTAATTTCCGCTGCACCATGTTATTTTTCCGATGATGAATCCCAACAGTGGTATCAGAGCCTAGGTTTTGTCCATTAGATTGATTGGAATTTGTTCTTGAAAGTGTTCTTGAAGAAAGAATAGGTTTCAAGAATGTGATTTTAGGGTTCTTATTCAATTAGTTTTGGTTTTGATGAACCCTAGAATTATTGGATTGGGGTTTTTTGATTTTTTTCCCCAATTAGTTTCAATCGAGAATTGTTTTTCTTTATTGATTATATATTTGATTGGCTGGATTTTTTTTATTTTTTAATTTAATTAAAAAAAAAGAAAATAATTTTGGGCTGCAATTTGGAATTGCAATTGCGATTCCAAAAAATGCAATTCCAAATTGCAACTGTTGCTGCTTGCCGCAGCAGGCATTGCTACCTGCTGCTGCTGGCAGCAACCCATTGTGGGCTGCTGTTGGCAGTGCGGCAGCGCCGCGGTCCCCATACAGTAGCGCCGTGTGTGGGGTTCGGGTTTGGTTTTGGATTTTGCGGGTATTTTTTATCCCGGGCTCTAATGCCAATTAAATTAAATTTTTTTTTATTAATTTGAATTTAAATTGTTTATTATGTTGGCATGCATATTTAATTTAATTGTTTTGCAAATTAAATTGTATATGGACTTTGTGAAATTGGCCCAATAAACCGTGACACGGGTTAAAATTGGGAGAGCTAACTTTTAAATTTGTGACAACCTAAATTCCAATGGGAGCAAAATTGTTAATTTTGCATTTATGGATGTTATCCATAAATTTACCGATGACGATGTAATTTACTAACAAAGTTTGACTTATTCTTGAGAGAGTGTGGGATTGTATCCCAACTCACTCCTCCTGGTACACCCTAGTGGATTGGAGTGTCAGAAAGGAGGAATAGGACTTTGTTAGACATGGTCTACTCGATGATGAGTCATGTTACACTCCTTATCTCCTTTAGGCATATGCTTTAGAGACTGCTGCTTACATACTTAATAATACACCAAGCAAGGCAGTTAAGGGAACACCATATGAACTATAAAAAGGTTGAAAGCCTAATATTTCCTTCTTAAAGATTTGGGGCTGTGATGCACATGTTAAGAAATTGACAAGTGGTAAGCTTGAGTCCAAATCTATCAAGTACCAGTTTGTGTGTTACCTTAAGGAAACTACGGGTTATTGTAGGGAGATTTTTCATTGCAAAACGACCGGTTAAAGCAGAAGCATAGATTGTTTTCTGAAATCCAATACCCAGAAGCATTTGAAATGGAAATCAAAACAACAAAAATAAGATGATAAAATTCGGATTCTCACCAAAAATATCTCCTCTAGAGGTAATTGTAGAAATCAAAACTGATCCCCTCCACAATCCTGTACACGAACGGATATGGAGCTTGAACTCGTGCTAGCGTTTGGATCGTCGGAAGAGAGGAAAAGGTGGCTGAAATTTTCTGCCTTTGAATCCACATCGTTGGTAAAAATTTTCAAGAGGGTTTTAATGCCCTAGGCCAAAATTCCCATGTGGAATTTTAGGCCCAATCAGTTCTTATTTTATGTGGGCTTTTTGCTCATTTAAGTCCAGGTCTGAAATTAATTCTTTAGGTTTATTTTAATTGCAAATTTGATTTTAATTTTAATGTATGTGAATATATTATACCATATAATATATTACATGCCATTTAAATTAAAATTAATTTGACCGGCTAATTTAACTTATGAATTAAAATTAGACTCTCCATAAAATTAATCACATGTAAACCTATACATGTGAAATATTTCCACCTAGTAAATAATGTCTTGAATTAATTTATTGAATTAATTATAAGTAAACCAATACATATATTAATTATATTATTTTGATCTATCCAATTGATCTATATAATATAATCAATAGAATATTTTCTCTCCAGTTGGTGTACTCTAAGTATACGATTGATCCTTTAAGTTCAAGCTCAGACATTTAATGTGTACAATCCTGTGGGCCTATGGTCCAAAGACTGTAGACGGGCTCTAGCAAGCCACTACAGCCCCCAATTAAGATGGAGATAGCAGTCCAATTGAAATTGAAACCCTGTAGTTTAAACTCGTATATCCCATGTCATTGATATCGGTGTCCAACACAGAGACATGGAATAATCACCCTATTTTGTGTTCGGACATTTTCTTGATCCTGAATGAACTAATGCTTACAAACAAGTTCCAACTTATTTGGGTGTGGTCACACTCTTATCAGTTGCATTCATCAAGTGGCCGGTGATATCTTCTCAGTGGACTACTGAGTGACATTCCCTTCTGCATATCTATAGTCCTACCATGTTTATTAACATACCCAAATGTACCCATACTTGGCACCTTGTTACAAGCCCTTTAGGCATACACCAAACTATGTCACTTCACATGCAGCACCATGATATGGTCAGGTCAAAGAATCCATACAAGTACTACACGAGAATCACTTGTGATACTCTACCATGTGGATTTCTTGTTTAGTGGATCTATCCAATACCATGCCCCTTTACATGTATCCATTAACTTGGTTGACATTCCATGTCTAATGACCGGTAAGACACTGCCATACAACCAAGCTTATAATAGTCTTTGGTTCCATTCATTCCCATGGCTGGAATAGACTACGGATGACTTTATGGTCATATTGTTTTCCCTATCCATGTTCTCACTGCCAGATGCATGACACTTATCAACATGGATATGGATATGTGTTGGATGTGCCCTAGTCCCGAGGCATTGGTCCCTGTATTTGTATTATACATTTATTGGATTTATGTGTTATACATTTTGTGTCATTAATAAAGGCATTAATCTATTTATTATATATCTTGTTCTATGTTTTAAATAGAGTATCCAATGGACATATCCATATCCATGTTGACAAGTGTCATGCACTTGGCAGTAAGACCATGGATAGGGAAAATGATATGACCATAAAGAGATCTGTAGTTTGTTCCAGTCATGGTAATGAATGGAACTAGAGACTATCATTAGCTTGGTTGTATGGTAGTGTCTTACCGGCCATTGGACATAGGATGTCAACCAAGTTAATAGGTACATGCAAAAGGGGCATGGTACTGGATAGATCCACTAAACGAGATATCCACATGGTATAATATCACAAGTGATTCTCGTGTAGTGCTTGTATGGATCCTTTGACCTGACCATATGATGGCGCTGCATGTGAAGTGGCATACTTTGGAGTTAACCTAAAGGGCTTGTAATGGGGTGCCAAGTATGGGTACATTCGGGTATGTTAGTGAACATAGCAATGCTATCGATATGCAGAAGGGAATGTCACTCAGTAGTCCACTGAGAAGATATCACTAGCCTCTTGATGAATCTAATTGATAAGAGTGTGGCCACACCCAAACAAGTTGGAACTTGTTTGTGAGCATCAGTTCATTAGGGATCAAGTAAATGTCCGGACACAAAAGAGGGTGATCAATCCATGCCTCTATGTTGGACACCAATATTAATGACATGGGATATACAAGTTTAAACTACAAGGTTATGATTACAGTTGGACTGCTATCTCCATCTTAATTGAGGGCTGCAGTGGCTTACTAGAGCCCGCCTGTAGTCTGTGGGCCAAAGGCCCACTGCCAAAATGAAGATGGGCCCACAGGATCACACACATTGAACCTCTGAACTCGAACTAAAGGGATCAACAATATACTTGGGGTATACACACCGGAGGGAGAAGATTGTATTAATTATATTATATAGATCAATTGGATCGATCAAAATAATATAATTAATATTTGTATTGGCCTTCTCATAATTAATTCAATGAATTAATATATGAGATTAGTTTCTAGGTTGACATATTTTACATATATAGGTTTACATGTATTTAATTTTATGAAAGTTTAATTTAATTCCTTGGTTAAATTAATTTGTCAAATTAATTTTAATTTAAATGTATGTGATATATTATATGGTATAATACATTTACATAAATGTTGAATTGAAATAAAATTTGAAATTAAATTTGACCGGAAGAATAAAATCAGACTTGGGCTTAAAGTAGAAAAGGCCCGCATAAAATTAAAGTAGAATGGGCTGAAATTTTTTCTAGGGTTAAAAACACCCTAGAGAATTCGGCCAAGATAGAGGGGGAATTAGACAGCACGGGGTTGTGTTCTATATCCGTTCATATACGGGAACGTGGAGGAAGTCGGTTTTGATTTCTACAGCCATCTCTTAAAGAGATTTTCTGGTGAGAATCTATTCTTTCTCCATTTTATTTTGTTGTTTTCAATTTCCATAACAATTTCTCCTGGGCACGGATTTGAGGAAATCAACACGTATTTCCGCTTTATCAGTTGATTTCCGGTGAAAAATCCCTATAGTGCTATCAGAGCGGGCTTTTGATCCGTGGAAATTGTTAAACTCTGTTGAATCCCTTAGTTTTAAATTGGATGATTTTATTTGGGATTCTTTGATTTAAGGTTTTGCGATTTTCCCCATTGATTTTTCAACTGGAAATTAATTGGAATATTTGGTTATTTTCCTGGTTTAATTTTTGAATTGATTGGTTGTGATATTTCTTTGCTGCGATTTAGAAATGATACGGGTACGGGACTGCTGGAGGCAGAATCGCTGCCGGTAGCCGCCGTAGCGGCAGAAACAGCGGCAGCAGCAGTTGAGACCAGCAGCGGCTGGGCCGCCGCTGGGAGGCAGCCACTGGTGGCTGCAGTACGGCAACTCTGGGCTGCCCCTAGCAGTGGCGGCTACTGCCGCTAGGGCAACTCTGTTGCCCTAGCTGCAGCGGGCCAGACCCAATTTTGGATTTGGCGGGTTTTGGGCCCGGGGCCCCGTTTTGAAATTTTAATGGGTTTTAAAATTTTGTGTGTTTAAATTTCTGTAATTTAAATGTGCATGGTTTCTTGAATGAAATTTAATTTTATTCATGAGATATTAATTTTGGAAATTAATATGGTATAATTGAAATTGGTTCGGGTTTTCTTGGCACGATTACCTGGGCAGCTGATATGGACTCATGGTTTCCCAATTCCAGTGGGAGCAGTATTCTGCCTGGGCTGGAGGCCCAAAGCCTATTAAGGGCTAGAACCATGAAAGGCAAAGATTGGCGATTTTAAAAAAATGGCTAAGGACATAATTGTAATGGGCTCAAATCCATGCATTCTAACATGTTTATAAATTGATGTATTGGATTGCATGTTGTATGATTAAATGTGTGAATGGATGCTATTGGTCCTTATTCGAGTGGGGTTGTATTTTTCCTTTTAGGTAAATACGACCTGCATGCCGTTTTTCTTTTTCATGGAATTTTATTTTATTTATTATAAAATTTGTACAGAAGAAGCCCAATAGAGTGGCGAGCCCAGAAGGAAGAAGAAGAGGAGGCCCACCTGATGTATTTTCTAGCATAGGTTTACTAGAATTATATTAGGTTGTAATATAGGCCCATAGCAGTCCATTTTATTTAATTATACTTTATTTGTTTACATGTATGTATGTATGATCCAAACCCAATTTCACCCGCCTATGCATCTAAGCCGTTATTAAAATGAATCTAATAACCAAAAGGAAATTAATAAGTCATTTAAAAGTGCTTTCCTCATTCAAAACTGACTCGAAGTGGGGATAGGCCAGTTATAGATCATGCCCTCATTGGATGCACTGGAGTATCGTCATTTTGTATTGGGTTTGAGTATTGGTTACTCTAACTCTTGGATAGAGGTTTTGACTTAGCATGGGTAGTAGGATTCTCCTGGCCCTAAGCACAGATGGGTAAGTGCCAATAAGCCCATCAAACAGAAAGTCCCTAGGTTGGGATTGCACGGTGTTCCTACCTAAATAATTAGGGCATAGTTTTTCCAGGCCCTCGTCTGGCTATGTCTTAATGAAATATGGATCTTAGCCCATGAGCCCAACAACTTAAGTTAATTAATAGCATGATTCATTGTTAATTAGATATAGGAAAAACAAGTTAAGTCCTTTATTAACGCTCTTATAATTTTTCTGTGTAGTAACTTAATGGCAACAAACAACTCACTTCCACTTGATTTATCCTAGAAAGGGACAAGCTTTTTGACCCTAACTTTTTGGATTGGTCTAGGAACTTAAGAACAGTTCTAAGATAGGAGTCAAAAGAGTATGTGCTAGAAAGGCCTGTACCGGCTGCACCAACGAGGCGTAATCCACCAGCTGCCCAGTTAGAGGAATACAAGGTGCACGTCAAAGATAACCAAGATGTGACGTGCCTTATGTTGGCATGTATGGTCCCTGAGTTGCAAAAATAGTTCATGGATCATCAGGCCTATGCTATGATAACAATTCTCAATAAGATGTTGCAAGAGCAAGCTCGTCAGGAAAGGTACCTGACCAATAAGGCATTCCACTCCTGTAAGATGGGGGCTGGGACATCTGTGAGTGCACACGTACTCAAGATGAAGGGCTATTTGGATACGTTAGCTCATCTCGGATCACCCATCTCACAGGAGCTGGAGGTAGACATGATCCTGGCTTCCTTATCGGATTATTATGATCAATTCATACTGAACTATAACATACAAGGGATGAACTGTACTATTAGTGAGCTGCATGGGATGCTTAAGCTCACTGAGTAGTTGATCAAGAAGACTCTTCCGGTGCTGCTAGTCAACAAGGGAACTCTCCTCTTGCAAAGGGCAAGGCCAAGAAAAAGGCCAAGGCCAAGGCTAAGAAAGCCAAGGCCAAGAAGGCTAAAGCCCAGCCCAAGGCCAGTCCCTGAGGATATCTGTTTTAGGTGCAAGCAGGAGGGCATTGGAAGTGATCGTGTCCCAAACTATTGGGAGAGCAAAGGAAGACCCAGGGCACGTCTTCGTCAGGCATATATGTCACAGACATTAACCTCACTATTTCAACATCTTGGGTATTGGATACTGGATGTTGTTCTCACATTTGTTGTAATGTGCAGGGACTTAAGAACAGGAGGTCACTAGGATCTGGGGAGGTGGACTTACGGGTCGGAAATGGAGCAAGGGTTGCTACCATAGAGATCGGCGAATACCACCTTATGATGCCTAATGGATTGGTTTTGATATTGGAACAATGTTATTTTGTACTTGCAATGTGCAGAAATATTATTTCTATTTCAATATTGGATATTTTTGGATTTAATTTTACTATTGCAAATGGTAGAACTGGTTTATCAAGAGAGAGATTATTTTATGAAGAAGCTATATCAAATAATGGCCTATATATCTTAGATTTGAATGAAACCAATCATGTCTATAATATAAATACTAAAAGGGTTAACCTAATAAACTTAATCAAGTCTACATTTGGCATTATCATTTAGGCCACATAGGCTTCACAAAGCTGGAATCCTAGGATCATTTGACTTGGAGTCACTTAATATATGCGAGTCTTGTTTATGAGGTAAAATTACTAAAGCGCCTTTTAGCAAGAAAGGTAAAAAGGCTACTGGCTTATTGGACCTAATACATTCAAACGTATGTGGGCCCATGAGCACAGCTACTAGAGGTGGACATCTATACTTTGTCATGTTGATGGATGATTTCAACAGATATGGGTACGTCTATCTGATGAAACATAAGTCTGAGACCCTTGATAGGTTCAAGGAATTTAGGAATGAAGTACAGAACCAACTAGGTAGAAATATCAAAACCCTTCAGTCAGACTGAGGAGGTGAATATATGAGCCTAGAGTTTGACTCATATTTGAGAGAGCATGGAATCATTCCACAGCTCACTCCTCCAAGAACACCATAATGGAATGGGGTGTCTGAACAGAGGAACAAGACCCTATCGGACATGGTCCACTCAATGATGAGTCACACCTATCTCCCAATAAGCTTCTGGGGATACGCTCTTAAGACAGCAGCTCTCATTTTGAATAATACTCTGGCTAAGGCTGTGGAAAAGATGCCATATTAGATATGGACGGGCATGGCACCCAATGTATCTTTCCTGCAGATTTGGGGATGTGATGCACATGTCAATAAATTGACTGGGGGCAAACTAGAACCCAAAACTGACAAATGCCTATTTGTGGGCTAATCTAGGGAAACCAAAGTGTATTACTTCTAAAACCCCATTGAGAACAAGGTGTTCTTTGCACAAAAGGGGGTATTTCTAGAAAAGGATTTAATTTCCAAGAAAGACAGTGGAGCAATGTTGAACTCAGGGAAGTTTAAAGCTCATAAACTCCTGAAGAGGATAACTCGGAGACCAGGGTGGAGCTTCCAAAGGAGGAAGCACCGGCCCAGGTCACACAAGGAACTAGATGGTCTGGCCGGGAACCAGAGAGATATGGGTTTCTAGTCACTGATGATCATACTCTTCTCATCTTCGATGAGGAAGAGCCCAAAACCTACCCGGAGGCTATAGCTAGCCCATAGTCTACCAACTGGAGCAAGGCCATAGAGGTAGAGATGCAATCTATGTACGATAATTAGGTTTGGAACCTGGTTGATCCACCTCCAGGTGCTAAGGTAATAGGTTACAAGTGGTGCTATAAGCTAAAGGCTGACAACACCTTCAAAGGGAGTCTAGTTGTGAAAGGTTTCAGACAAGTCCATTTAATAGACTATAATGACAAATCCATAAGGATCCTGCTAGCCATAGTCACTTGGTATGACTATAAGGTCTGGCAGATGGATGTCAAAATCACTTTCCTTAATGGAAAGCTACTCGAGGATGTGTACATGACACAACCTGAGGGTTTTGTCGATCCAAAGTATCCTGGGAGGGTATGCAAGTTTCAAAGGTCCATTTATGGATTGAAGCAAGCATCCTAAAGTCGGAATCTTAGATTCAATGAAGCCATAAGGAATATGGCTTCATACAGAATCAAGATGAGCCTTGTGTGTATAAAAGGATTAGTGGGAGCATTGTCACCTTCCTGGTATTATATGTGGATGATATCCTTCTTATTGGAAGCGACATACCACACTGCAAGGAGTGAAGCAGTGGTTATGTAAGTGCTTCACAATGAAGGACTTAGGTGAGGCTAAGATGATCCTAGGGATCATGATCTACAGGGATAGATCCAATCAGCTTCTGGGCCTAAGTCAGGCCACGCACATAGATAAAGTTTTGAAAAGGTTCAACATGGATCATACCAAAAAAGATTTCTTACCAATGAGCCATGGGCTGAAACTTAGTAAGAAGAACTGTCCTATGACAAGGCAGGATAGGGAGAACATGAAGTTGGACCCATATGCGTTAGCTATAGGCTTAATCATGTAATCAATGCTATGTACGAGACCTGATGCCACCTTTCCACTAAGTATGACGAGCCGATACTAGCAAGATCCTGGCAAGGATCACTCGAAGGCTGTCAAAGCAATCCTGAGGTACCTTAACTAGACTAAGGATAGCTTTTTAGTGTATGGAGGTTAGGAAGAGTTATCAGTTACTGGGTACATTGATGCAAGCTTCTAGACCGACTACGATGAGTACCAGTCGCAGTCTGGGTATGTGTTTTTGCTTAATGGTGGTGCTGTAAGCTGGAAAAGCTCCAAGCAATTGACCATCATGGATTCTACTATAGAAGCTAAGTGCATTGCCGCGAGTGATGCAGCTAAGGAAGCTGTACGGATAAAGAAGTTTATCACTGAATTGGGATTCATACCAACTATCCAGGATCTAGTTGATATCTTCTGTGACAACAATGGGGCTATTGCATAAGCTAAGGAGCCCCGGTCACATAAGAACATGACGCACGTGCTCAGGAAGTTTCACCTCATACTAGAAATCGCCAAGTGGGGTGACATTTCATTGCATAGAGTGGACACATAGGATAATGTCACAGATCCTTTGACAAAGGCGCTAGCTCAGCCCAAGCACGAGGGTCATACTAGATCTACAGGGATTAGGCCTATGCCTAGTTGGAACTAGTGCAAGTGGGAGATTGTTGGATGTGCCCTAGTCCCGAGGCATTGGTCCTTGTATTTGTATTGTACATTTATTGGATTAATGTATTATACATTTTGTTTCATTAAATAAAGGCATCAATCTATTTATCATATATCTTGTGCTATGTTTTAAATAGAGTATCCAATGGACATATTCATATCCATGTTGATAAGGGTCATGCACTTGGCAGTAAGACCATGGATAGGGAAAACGATATGACCATAAAGAGATCCGTAGTCTGTTCTTGTCATGGGAACGAATGGAACTAGATACTATCATTAGCTTGGTTGTATTGCGGTGTCTTACCCGCCATTGGACATGGGATGTCATCCAAGTTAATGGGTACATGCAAAAGGGGCATGGTACTGGATAGATTCACTAAAGAAGATATTCACATGGTATAGTATCACAAGTGATTCTTGTGTAGTACTTGTATGGATCCTTTGACCTAACCATATGATGGTGTTGCATGTGAAGTGGTATACTTTGTTGTACTCCTAAAGGGCTTATAATAAGGTGCTAAGATAGGTACGTTTAGGTATGTCAGTGAACATGGCAATGCTATGGATATGCAGAAGGGAATGTCACTCATTAGTCCACTGAGAAGATATCACCGGCCTCTTGATGAATGCAACTGATAAGAGTGTGGCCACATCCAAACAAGTTGGAACTTGTTTGGGAGCATCAGTTCAGTTGGAAACAAGTTTTGTCCGGACACAAAAGAGGGTGATCAATCCATGCCTCTATGTTAGACACCGATATTAATGACATGAGATATACAAGTTTAAACTACAGGGTTGTGATTACAAATGGACTACAATCTCCATCTTAATTGGGGGCTGCAGTGGCTTGCTAGAGCCCGCCTGCAGTTTGTGGGCCATAGGTCCACTGCTAACATAAAGATGGGCCCACAGGATCTTACACATTAAACGTCTGAACTCGAACTAAAGGGATTAGTAGTATACTTGGAGTATACGCACCGAAGAGAGAAGATTGTATTAATTATATTCTATAGATCAATTGGATTGATCAAAATAATATAATTAATATTTGTATTGGCCTTCTCATAATTAATTCAATGAATTTATTTATGAGATTATTTCCTTGGTGGAAATTTTTTACATGTACAGGTTTACATGTATTTAATTTTATGAATGTCTAATTTAATTCCTTGGTTAAATTAATTTGTCAACTTAATTTTAATTTAAATGTATGTGATATATTATATGGTATAATACATTTACATACATGTTGAATTGAAATAAAATTTGAAATTAAATTGGACCGGAAGAATTAAATCAGACTTGGGCTTAAAAGGGAAAAGGCCTACATAAAATTAAAGCAGAATGGGCCGAAATTTTTGAAGAAAAATTTCAGCCTTCTAGGTTAAAAACACCCGAGAGAATTCGGCCAAGATAGAGGGGGAATTAGACAGAAAATTCCAGTAGCACTATCTTCTCATTCCGGCTGATCCTCTCGCTATCACGGGTTATGTTCTATAGCCATTCATGTACACGAACGTGGAGGAAGTTGGTTTTGATTTCTACAGCCATCTCTTAAGGAGATTTTTTGGTGAGAATCTATTCTTTCTCCATATTTTTTTTTTGTTTTCAATTTCCATATCAATTGCTCCTAGGCACGGATTTGAGGAAATCAATGCGTATTTCCGCGTTATCGGTTGATTTCCGGTGAAAAATCCCTACAATATGTCTATTGGATTCTCTATTTATAACATTCCACAAGATATATAATAAATAGATTAATGCCTTTATTCATTGACCTGAATTTTATAATACATAAATATCATAACAAAGCACAAATGTATGCTACAAAACGAGGACCATTGCCTTGGGACTATGGCATATCCAACAATCTCCCACTTGCACTTGTTCCAACTAGGCATATGCCGAATCCCAATAGATCTAGTATGACCCTTGTGCTTGGGCTTAGCCAATGCCTTGGTCAAAGGATCTGCAACATTATCCTCTGTGTCCACTCTATGTAATGAAATGTCACCCCTCTCAGCGATTTCTCATATAAGGTGAAATTTCCTGAGCACGTGCTTCATGTTCTTGTGTGACCGAGCCTCCTTAGCTTGTGTAAAAGCCCTATTGTTGTCACAGAATATATCAATTGGATCCTGGATAGTTGGTACTACTGCCAATTTAGTGATAAACTTCTTTATACATACAGGTTCTTTAATTGCATCACACGTTGTAATGTACTCAGCTTCTATAATAGAGTCCACGATGGTCAGTTGCTTAGACCTTTTCCAGCTGATAGCACCACTATTAAGCAAGAATACATACCCAAACTATGACTCGTATTCATCCTAGTTGGTCTAGAAGCTTGCATCAGTGTACCCAGTAACTAACAGCTCTTCTTAACCCCTATACACTAAGAAGCTATCCTTAGTCCGGTTAAGGTACTTTAGGATTGCTTTGATAGCCTTAGAGTGGTCCTCGCCGCGATCCTACTAGTATCGGCTTGTCATACTCAGTGCAAAGGCAACATCAGGTTTTGTACATAGTATAGACTACACAATTGATCCTACAGCAGCTGCATATGGGTCCAACTTCATGTTCTCCCTATCCTTCCTTATCTTAGGATAGTTCTTCTTGCTAAGTTTCAACCCATGGCTCATTGGAAAGAAACCTTTCTTGGCCTAATCCATGCTGAATCTTTTCAAAACCTTGTCTATGTACGTGGCCTGACTTAGGCCCAGAAGCAGATTGGGTCTATCCCTACAGATCTTGATCCCTAGGATCGTCTCACTTCGCCTAAGTCCTTCATTATGAAGCACTTACATAACCACTGCTTTAATCCTTCTAGTGTTGGTATGTCTCTTCCATTTCAAAGGATGTCATCCATATATAACACCGGGAGAGTGACAATGCTCCCACTAATCCTCTTATACACACAAGGCACATCTTGATTTATAAAGCCGTATTCCTTTATGGCTTCATTGAATCTGAGATTCCAACTTTGGGATGCTTGTTTCAATCCATAAATGGATATTTGAAGCTTGCATATCCTTCCAGGATGCTTTGGATTGACAAAACCCTTAGTAGCTTTCTGTTAAGGAAAGTGGTTTTGACATCCATCTGCCAGACCTCATAGTCGTACCAAGTGGCTATGGCTAGCAGGAACCTTATGGATTTGAGTATAGCAACTGCTGAGAAAGTTTCATCATAGTCTATTCCATGGACTTGTCTGAAAACTCTTGCAACCAGCCACCCCTTGAAGGTATTGTCTACCTTCAGCTTGTAGCACCACTTGCAACCTATAACCTTGACACCCAGAGGTGGATCAACCAGGTTCCAAACCTGATTATCGTACATAGATTGCATTTCTTCCTTTATGGCTTTGTGCTAGTTGGTAGACTGTGAGCTAGCAATAGCCTCCTCGTAGGTTTTGGGCTCTTCCTCATCAAAGACGAGAAGAGTGTGATCATCGATAATGAGAAACCCATATCTCTCAGGTTCTCGATGATCCGTACCAGACTTTCTAGGTCCTTGTGTGACGTAGGTTGGTGCTTCCTCCTGTGGAAGCTCCATCCTAGTCTCCGAGTTGTCCTCTTTAGGAGTTTGTGAGCTTTGAACTTCCCTGATTTCAACATTGCTCCCACCGTCTTTCTTGGAAATGAAATCCTTTCAAGAAAGACCCCCTTTCATGCCACGAACACCTTGTTCTCAGTGGGGTTGTCGAAGTAATAGCCTTTGGTTTCCCTAAGGTAGCCCACAAACAGGCATTTATCGGTTTTAGGTTCTAGTTTGCCTCTAGTCAATTTTCTTGACATGTGCATCATAGCCCCAAATCTACAGGAAAGACACATTGGGTGCCCTACCCATCCATATTTTATTTGGGGTCTTTTCTACAGCCTTAATTCGAGTATTGTTCAAAATGAGAGCTGCTATCTCAAGAGCATATCCCCAGAAGCTTATTGGGAGAGTGGTGTAACTCATCATTGAGCGGACTATGTCCAACAAGGTCCTGTTTGTAAACACCGGGTTTTCTCGACCTCTATGATGAGAATTCTAGTGTTACCTATGGAGCGAACGGACTCGAATCAAACTTGAAAACACCCAGAATGTCGCCCGGAGTATCTCAAACGTCCTAAAAACCAAGCTATCCGTAATCCGAAATCCTCGAAAGGTCTCCCGAGTAGTTTCTAGGGTTTAGGGTGCGCGTCCGATTTTGAAATTTTGCTCCAGCTCTTGCCAAAGCCGCACGGCTCTAGCTTTTAAGCTAGAGCCGTGCAGCTACTAGAGCCGTATGGCTCTAGTGGGTGAACCAAGTTGCTTTGCAAAGCAGAGCAACTTGGCTCGGTGGGAGAGAAATGGGGCAAAATCAGAAAGTCAGGCGGCCATTTAATGTTCGAAATGATGAGGAGAGCAGGGTATAAAAAGAAAAGCAAAAATCAAATTAGGGAGAGGTTGAGTCTTGAGCAGAAAAAAAACCAAGTTTCGAAGGGACACAGAGAAGAAAAAAGAGAGGCAGAGAAAGAAAGATAGAAACCGAGAAAGAGAGGCCCCAAAAACACAAAGACAAAAGCCTAAAATCAATCTTAAACATTAAATACAAGTTCCTTAACCTTTGCTCTTTGATTCGGGATCATTTTAGATTCGTTTCGGATTATTTCGGTTTTCGGCCGGTTGAGCTTCCAGATCAAATTCCAAGCTTTTAATTAGTTTCTTGACGTTCAAAGCATGAATACAAAATCAAGGTAAACTCTGAGAGGCCTTAAACCTGTTTGCATTGTCTATTCTATGCGTTTTCTTCATTTTTGCAACTTTTGGAAACTGGATTACCCGAATAGAGTCGGGCGGCTTTGGTGCCTAGATCCGCCCAGCTATGTTCTGTAGAGACAGATTTTCGAATTGTCCCGATCAATCGAAAATAGTCTGTTTTCCATTTTCTGCACTCTGTTGTGATCAATTTCAGCCCAAATTCAGCCGTATGTTTTAAAATTTTGGTTTTTGGAATTCTGCACGTATGGATATTCGGGTTTTCGGTTTTCCTGGGGTTTTATTTTCTGAGTTTTGGGGTTACTTTATCCGAATTGGATCTATAGTTTAGCCTTAGCGGACCCCCGAATCCTATAAAATTATCGAAAAATATTGAAAACGAGCAAAACGATATTTCCACAAATGTTTTTGGTGTTTTTATTGCATTTTGGACCCTATATGGATGTTGAATTTTGGAACCCGCACGAACAGAATCCTAGATTCCGGGATAACAGACCCATGAAAAATGGAAATTTACATGTAACTGAGCAAATTGTTTTCCAAAAATGGTTTTCCAGCACAAAAATTACAGGGCGTTTCAAAACCATTTTCTAGGTCTAACCGGTCTAACCAGTCGGGTCAACCCGGTTACCCCCTAAATGCATGCCCCCGTTTCCTAAATTCCCAATTCTGTCCTATTTGAGTCCTATCTATGTGTGCAATATAAATTGTGCTAACCATTTGTTTTGCAGCATTTATCTTTCTTTTATTTTCATTTCTTATGTAATTAATAGATTATCCCGTGTATTCTAGGCGGTTGTAATTTTTAAATCCTCGTGTACTTAGGCGGTTGTAAAGTGAGGATGAGAGTTTTCCATTTTTGTTTGATTGGGTTGTATAATTGGCCTCTACTATTTTCTTGTATATTTTGGATGTATGTTTTATTTTTCTGCAATTTATTTTCTGCATTTTGCTTTAGCATTGGCTGAAATAAATAAATAAATTGGGGTTAGAGAAAGATAATAAAGCAAATTAAATATGGCAATATAAGCTGTAAAGTGAAAGCAAGCTAGAGGTTAAAGTAAGTCACTTGCCCGAACCCTAAATCTCTGGATTAGGTACAGTAGTCTGTCCTCGGTAGAGAGCTGTACCGGAATTTCCTGGATGAGCTGATCCGGGTGGCGACTCTATCACTGATCTTGAAATTTAAGTTTTGAGGTTTTTAAGTTAAAAATGGGAAAATGTTTTCTACAAAGGAATTTCCAAATCAATTCCATGGTTTTTTCCTAACTCAAGATGAACAAAACCCGCTTTTCCACCAAAACCGCATCCACTTTTCTTTTCTTTGTAAAAAGGTCATCCGCTCACAGTGGCGACTCTACTGGGGATATAATGGTTTCCTAAAAAGTTTTCGCAAGAACTTAAGGAACTTAGGCAACTATCGAAATATAACCTCGCTTGCAGTCACTTCACTAGTTCATATTACGATATTTGTTTGCACCTTGCATATCATGACATTTTCTTCTTCTTAATCCCTCCAACACACTGATCAGCCCCGGTTTACCAAAGAAGGTGGATTACCTCTTTTGCTAGGATTGGAGACACTCGACGGGGTAAACTACTTATAGCACGGCATGACCTTACAACGTGTTCTACGGTGGGGAACTGTATATTCGCTATGGGAACCTGTATGACCATTGGTTTTGACTTTTACCCACATGTAATGGCTTATTAACTTCCCCTAGGATTACCAAAACTTATATTCAAAATGAACAGTGAGTGTACACCTTTGGTATCCCCCATTGATGCCAAAGAGACCCAACACCTGGGAAGAATGCAAGACCAATCGAAAGGAGAAATAAGGTCGGAAGGGAGTGCATATTTCTGCATGTGCTAAATTTTGTTCTGTGGTGTTTTCTATTTAACTTTTCACGAAGCATCAAGCATGCATAGCTTTCATGTGCCATTCTAACCACATCCTTACATAGCCATTTTCAAACAACGACATATGTGTGATGGTAATCACATTTTGGTGCAGCCATGACATTTTGTTTGTGTACCATTCACATCTCGCGTGTGACATTTCCATGAAGCATACATGACATCATTCTGTGTGTCATGCATCTTAACCACATTTTCATGTAGCCACTTGCATTTTTTGTGACATACGCATCCATATCATTTCATCTCGCCTAATAATGGATAATTCCAAGTGTGCCCTTCACGATCATTTCATTCTATAACATATCGGGTACCCTAAAACTACCCGTGTTCCGCTTGTGAACTGGATTGTACTCGGCCATTTCACAAATAACATGTCATTCAAAATAAGACCATAATGGTCCTAGGTCTATTTCCGTGTGGTAGTTCACACGATGTCATGACATGGCTTCATACGCATTCATCATAGGTGTCCTGGTGATGCCGAAATCCTGTTTGCGCATTATGGTTCACATCGGACCATTTCATAGCATTGTAAAATCATTCGAGGTGCTCCCCGAGTACTGAATTAGTACACATATAGGGGCATTTTCATAAAATTATCAAAATCATACAAGGTGTTCCACAAACACTGAACCTCTGTCCGTTTCCCCGGTTACACGCGACGTTTCTGTAACGCCATCTCGTATCACATGCATCAAAAGCATCAGAACTCTGTCTATGGAACGGTCCCCACGCGACCATTTCACTTCATGACATTGACCTACAAAGTGTCGAAACTCTGCCCGTGTGCCGGTACACATGTGGCCATCTCACGACAATTCATTAGGTGCCCTAAAGGCGCCGAACCTCTGTCAGTGCGGCAGCTCCCACGAGACATTTTTGCATTATTTTGCATTGCATTGGGCACTCTTGGGATGTCCCAAATAAAAGAAATCAAACAACCAAAATTCATTCTCATGTCCATCTCCATTCACGAAGCATTATCCAAGCATCATTCTCCATGGCACCACGTCATTCATTTTCCATCCCTAACTTTCCACTTATGCTGTAGGACCATACAAACGTGAGACTAAAAAAGGCTAAAGCTTTGTAAAGGTAGTTCACAGAGTAAGCTAGATCGACCAAGGACAAGGTCTCAGGCTTTGAGGGCTGTTGGGGAACAGAGAACAGTAGGAACAGTGGAAAAGGCTAATCAAACACCAAGTCTTGCTGATGCCTTGAAGGATTTCCTGAGATCCCAAGATTTTCATGACATGATGAAAGAAGAGATGCGGGCTGTTGTAAGGGAAACTGGGGAAACTAAGAACAGTAGACCTAGAAAGGAAAAGGTGGATGAATCCTCTCAAATTAGGGCTGATGTCTCAGCTAGTGTGGAGAAGCTGCAAGAGATGGAGGCCGCCATGGAAAGGAAAATGAAGGCGAAATACTCTGAGTTGGACAAAGTAGTCGCAGAGCTGAAGAAAGGGGTCAACATTAGTCTGGGCTCTAAGAGAGGTGTAAATGTCGATGCTAGGATCAATAATGGCATTGAAACCTTCCCTATTAGGTTCCAAGTGCCAAAGGTTCCTTCATACAAGGGGATTGGCTCCCCAAAAGCTCATGTGAATCTGTAAGCCCGGATAATGCTGACAGCGGGTGCCACGAAACAGCAGCTGGTTAACTTCTTCCCGACCACACTGGAAGGGGGAGCCTGAATTGGTACAACTCTCTGGCGGAAGATGTGCACTCTGACTGGGAAGCCTTATCAGTGGCTTTCATCAAATACTACAGCTTCAATACTAAGATCCAGGTGAAGTTGTATGATCTGGAGAGGGTTAAGCAGAAGCCCAATGAATCCTTTGATGCATACTATCAGAGATGGATGAACAGGATGATTCTGCTAAAGAACAGCCCCAACGAGGATGAACTGATTCAAAATTTGATTGATGGTAGTCGGGATATTTTTAGGAACAACATGAAATTTCACTCTTTTAGTGAGCTCAGCGAAGTATATAGCATGGCTATGAAAATTGAGAGAGATGAAGAAGAAAGGGCAGTAAACCAAAGGGGCAGCAAAGGCCCCGGGTACAGTTTAGGGTATAGGTCAATTGCTACAATTGGGTCAAGCAGTGGGTCTGGGTCTGGTTCTGCAAGTAAAAATGGATAGTTTTCAGAGACCAAGCCAGCAGGGGTAGCTGTTGTGTCTCAGCAGTGTGGAAACCAAGGCAAAAATTCAGAAGGCCAAGGTATATATCCGTGGGCTTTCTCCTTGGCTAAGATCTTTGCCAAGTGCAGGAATGGCGGTCTGTTAAGCTCTCTCAGGCCTTTTGAGAAACTAGTGGAGGAAGACAAAGATGACTTCTGTACCTACCATGTCATGGTGGGACATAGAACCAACAACTATCACGGGCTGAAGGACACCATACAGAAGTTGATCGATGAAGGGAAGTTGTAGGAGCCTGCCAAGCCCAGTACTAAGACTAACCCTTTGCCAGCATTTGAAAGGCATGTTAATATGGTGCAGTCAGGCCTGCTAGACAACTTCATTTTTGCACAAGTCCTACAGGCAAATCCCACCGTACAGATTGTAGTGGCTAGTGGAGCTGGGGCAAAGTCTGATTGTGAGAAGTTGATAGAGCAGAAGGAAGTGAAGCCTGTGAGTCTGGATGATCTGGATTCAAAAGATAAATATGAAGAATATGGCAGTAGTGAGATGGTCAAGTTGCTAGTTGTTAGGGAATCAAAAGTTCCAGAAGTCCATAATGTAACCAGGAGTGGCCAAGTCTATCAGCCAGTGGTTCAACAGAGTGACAAGGCTCCAGTGACCAGGTCAGGTAGTATGTCAGCACCTAAGGAGATGGAAAAAGGGGACCTGGTTATTTCACAATTGAAAAAGACTCCAGCATAGGCCAGTGTGTGGTACTTATTGTTGACTTCCAAAGAACATAGGGCAGCGCTGGTCAAAAAGCTGTCTGAAATCAAAGTTTCTCCACTAGCATCTCCAGAGGCCATGTGTTGCTTACTGGACAAGATTCATATAGGATCCTGTGAGATTGCATTTTCCGAAAAAGATTTGCCACACAAAGGGAGAGCTCATAACAAAGCCCCTTACATCAAGGTTAACCTCCTGGACCGAGTTATGCCATGTGTGATGGTGGATGATGGATTTGCCCTGAATATATGTCCAATGAAGATGCTGCCATTCCTGGGTCTGAGGGAAGACATCAGAAAAAGTCCTCCACTGTGATCAGGGCCTATGATGATTCCAAAAGGACTGTAATTAGGACTTTTGAAGCTGAAGTGGAAGTGGGACCGGTCAAGTCAACGGTCACCTTTATTGTGATTGACATTCCAGTCACCTTGTCCTTGCTGTTGGGGAGGCCATGGTTCCACCCGTTGGGGGGTGTCCCTTCGACCTTGCATTAGAAGATCAAGTTTTCAATAGGGGGTGAAGTTGTGACAGTCGAGGCAGATTCTCAGTCCATGATTGCTGCTGTTAGTGAAGAGACCATACCATTTGATGTATTCCAAGTTGCCATGGTTAGTGAGGAGGAAACTACAGAGGCTTCCATGGTTATCTATGAGAACTATATGCCAAAATGGTTTTCTACATACCTTTGCAGGCATGATTTTGTTCCAGGTATGGGACTCGGAGTCAATCTACAGGGAGTGCATCGAATTTAATATTGATTCTGGAAAGCCGAGACAGTTTGGCCTGGGCTACACAGCTGAAGCATCTAAGAAGAAAGACCTGAAGAGGGGAAAGAATGGCAAGCCCATGATGAAGCCGTTCATTAAGGCTGGTGAACAACTATACAAAGGACAAGCTGAACCAGTGAAGGTCGGGATTTCCAGACTTATTTTGATCCATTTCGGATCCGTTTGGTTGAAATTAGTGTGTTTCCAGAAATCCAAGATTACCCGAAATCGCTAAATTTGCAAAACGATTTTCAAAAATGAGAAAAGAAGGCCGGAACACAATTCTGGAGGTTTACAGCGGTGCGGCTGTAACCTACAATGGCGCAGCTGTAGTTGAGGTAGAATTACAGTTTTGCCCTTTTGGGCCCCAAACTTGTAATTTTGCATCTTTTTCATATTCAAAACTGAATTTTGGTGTGTTTGCATTCTTTTTGAACCCTAGATGGATATTTAATTTAGGCCCACCCACGAACGGGACCCCGGGGTCCCGGGATATCCGGCCTACTGATGTTGGAAAATGCATGAAAACGAGCCAAAGTGGTTTTCAAAATTGTTTTTTTTTTATCCACAAAACCTATAAGGCGTTAAAAAAAATTGTTTTCCAGGTCTAGCCGGGCTGACCGGTAGGGTCGACCCGGTTACCCTTATGCATGATCCCATTTCCTAAAATACCCCTATTCTGTCCCATATGAGTCCTTGGTGTGATTTATTTATATGTGCTAACCGTATTTGGGTGCAGCTTTTATTTTTGCTTTATTTTTATTTTTTAAATGTATTTTATAGATTAAATCGTGTATCTTGGCGATTGTAATTTTTTAGATTATTGTGTATTATAGGCAGTTGTAATGGTGAGGATGAGAGCTTTTTCTTTTTATGGGTTGTATAATTTGGCCTCTACTTTATTGTTCCCGTACTTTTACTTTTCTACACTTTATTTTGGTATTTATATTTATGTCATTTGCATGAGCATTGACTAATAATAAAAAAGAAGATAAAATGAGTAGAAAATGAGTAGAATTAAGTGAATGTAACATTAAATTATGAAATAATAATTGAAAATAAGTGAGGATTAGTAGATTTGTTGCCCAAACCCTGAATCTCTGAATTAGGTACCGCGTCTACACGTGGTAGGGAGCTGTACCGGAATTTACTGGATGAGCTGATCCGGGTGGCGACTCTGTATCTAATTTCGAAATTTAGGTTTCGCGATGTTTAAGTTCAAATTGGAATTTTCTAAAAACCTATTTTTCCAAAATTCACACTTACAATTAAGTTTTCTACAAAAGGGTTTTTCCCAATAAAATGAAAGATTTTCTTAAGAAAGATTAAAGACCCCGTTTTCAAACCACATCACACACCTCAAAAAGAAAATCCCCGGTTCCTGCTTCACCGCGTGTTCCTTAAAAAGGTCGTCCATGCACAGTGGTGATCCGCTAGGGATTAACGGTTTCTTTTAAAAGTTTTTCAGAAAAACTTAAGGAACGTAGGCAACAATCGAAGTACATCCTCACTTTTAGTCAATTATTAAATCATAATTTGATGTTCCATTCGCTTTTGCATAAGCATGACATTTTCTTTTCTTGAATCCCTCCAACACTTGATTAAGCCCGGTTTATCTTCAAAGGTGACCTACCTCTTCCGCTAAGATTGGAGGCACCTAAGGGGGTAAACCACTCATAGCCTTGTACGAACCCCTTCGTTTGGACCCTCGAGTGGGGAGAAGTGAGGAGTATATTTTTGCTATGGGAACCTGTACAACCCTTGGCTTGACTCATACCTTCATGTAATGGCCTAGCAACTTCCCTTTAGGGTTACCAAAACATATATCTGAAAATGGACATTGAGAGTGTGCCTTTCGTATCCCTAGCTGATGCCAAAGAGACCCAACACCTAGGAAGAATACGAGACCAATCGAATGGAGGGTGAGCATATTGTTGTGTGTGCTAATGTTTGTTCTATGATGGTTTCATTTTGACCTTCACATGCAACATCAAACATGCATCTTCTGTATGCCATTTTCTAACCACATCTTTATGTAGCCATACGCAAGCATCATCATACGTATGGTATTATACTAACCAAGTTTTCTTGCAGCCATAACATGTTACTCGTGTGTCATATACATCTTGTGTGCTTGCATTTCATAAAGCATACATAACATCATCTTGCATGTCGTGCACCTTACCCATGTTTTTATGCAGCCATTTGCATTTTGTATGGCATAGGCATTCATATCATCTCATCTATATCGGGAGTCCCCAAGATTACCCGTATTCGCCTGTGCACCGAATTGCACTTGGCCATTTCATTACATCATTGCACCATTAGAGGACCACAACGGTCTTAGGCTTGTGTTCGTGTGGTGGGCCACATAATACCATTACATTGAAATCATGTCCATTCATCATGGTGTCATGGTGACACTAAAGTCTTATTTGTGTGTCACGATCCATATCGGATCGTTTCATAACATTGAAAATTCATTCAAGGTACTCCACGAGTGCCGAATTAGAACTTATACTAGGACATCTCATAACATGTCTAAATCATGCAAGGTGTTCCATGAATGCTAGAATGCTATCCGTGTCTTGATTTGCACAAGACTTGTATGTGACATCACTTCATCTTAGATGCAATAAAAGCATCAAACATTTGTCTATGGGAAGTTACCATATGACCATTTCATATCATCTCATTGACCTACAAAGTGTCAAACTTCTGTCCGTGCATCGGTAGTCATGCGACCATTTCACGACATCCCCTAGGTGCCCCGAAGGCACCAAACCTTTGTCCGTGTGACGGCCCGCATGTGGCATTGTTGCATTGTCTTTTGTGTAGCATAGGGTATGCTTGGAACATCCAAAAGCAAAAGAAAGAAAAATACAAAAGTCATTTTCATCATCATCCACATCCATAAAGCATCATCGGATCATGAACATGAACACACCATACATGCCATTTAGTGTGTCGAGTCTAGGTCCATGACATCCATCCTAGCTTCTTACCTTATGTTGAATGTGCAGCTTGGAGACGAACCTCGAAATGGTTAGTTCATGTTGAATCAGAGCCGAACCCACCAATTCAGTCAGTTCAATCAGAGCTTATCACCGTGGAGGCAATTAGTTTGGGGTCAGATTCAGATCGAGAGATCGAAGTTCAGTTACCTACTCTACTGGTTTACAATCAAGTTTTCTTAGAGGAGATTGACAGAGTGGAGATGGACGACGAAAACAATGGAAACAATGGAAACTTGCCCTTCGACATGGATGCCATTATGAGGAGCTTCTTCAGCTCGGATGAGTTTAGGGCTACTCTTAGGGAGTAGGTGCAAGCGGTGATAACCACCCTCCCTAATCAGATTGTTCAACCGGCTCAGGCCTCGGTTGGAAATGGGGGACAACAATTTGTCCAAGTCACCAACAGTGCTGGAGGGAGTCTTCCCGGAGGGAGTGGTGCAGTAATGAACCAGAGGGAACCTGACCGGCAGTCCAAAGAGGATGAGGCTTTTGAGAAGGCGAGGGAAGCCTCGATTGAGTCGATGCTACAGAAATGGCTCAATCAAAAATTTTCTGACATAGATGCTATGATGCCAAGTTGAAGGAGATGGTCCACTTTAATCCTATCAAGTGTGCCAATCCTGCCACATTGGTGGCTGATGTAGAAGGGCCACTTCCGGCTGGTTTTCATATGCCCTACCTTCCCCCTTACAATAGGGAAGGACCACCAGAAGCCCATTTGGATAGCTACATAAGGTTGATGACCAGCATGGGGAATGGAAAGGGTCATCTTTTAAACTTATTTCCCACTACTCTAAGGGGCGCTGACGCAAAGTGGTACATGAAGATGCCCCTATATACCTGTTCCACCTGGGAGGACTTAGCTGATGCCTTTGTGAAGCAATACACCTACAACACCCAGGTTGAGACAACTCTCGAAGATCTGGAGAGAATCCGTCAGAAGCCGAACGAGTCTTTCCCGGCTTATTACAAACGGTGGATGGATGTTCAAGTTTTGGTGGATGGGGCACCAAAATTGGAGTCTTTGATTGTTAAGCTGGTGGACGGGAGCTTGCCCCAGTATAAGGAGAAGATGAAGCTCAAAAGGTTCCATTCCTTTAACGAGGTGGTGGAGTTTGGCAAGCGTATCGAATGATATAAAGAGGAAGAGCAGAGGGGCAGACAGAGTTTGGGCTCCTACAGAAATAATCAAGGGTACTCTCAAGGGTACAAGAGTGGCAGTTCTAAGGCTACTGCAGTGGGATCTAGTTCAAAGGTGACACCGAAAGCAGCCTCTATTGAAGCGCAGGAGGCAGAAGTGGCTGCTATGAATCAGGGGAGGCCAAGTGTTCAAAGAATTACCAGTCCGTGGGCTGAATCAGTTAGTTGAATCTTCGCCAAGTGTAGGAAGGCCAAGTTATTACAAAATTTGAGGCCGTTCTCACCTTCAGCTGAGGCAGATAAAGATAATTTTTGTTCTTACCATGTGATGGTGGGTCATCATACAAACGAGTGCACCCAGTTGATTAAAGCCATCAAGCAGCTGGTCATAGATGGCAAGATAGTAGAGTCGGCTCTGAAGCCGAATGCGCAGAAAAACCCACTCCCGACTTTTTAGAGTCAAGTTAACATGGTACACTCTGGATTGCCTGCCAATTATGTATTCGCTCAGATCATCCAAGCAAATTCGAGCGTGCAATCTGGGATAGTGGAAAGGGAGGAAGAGCCAGAAGTGGTTGAAGAGCATAATTTGGCAGTGAGGGATAAGATGGGTCCCATTGATTTGGATGAAATTAAAGTAGAAGATGAATATGATGAGTTTGATGTGCAAGAGTTGAAGCCTGTTTACTCGGTGGAGACGAAGAGGGGGACCATGATAGAGAAAGATGGGCTAGTGACGCACATCACAAGAAGCCGTAGGGTTTATCAACCAACCAATACACCACCTTCAGCACCCCCAAGAAGGAACACTACACTGGTGCATAATGATACAGTCAGATCACCTCCAGTGTCCAAGGAGGAAGACATGGTGGTGGACCAGCTGAAGAGGACACCTGCTCGTGCCAGTGTGTGGCACTTACTCATGGAATTGAAGAGGCACCGAGAGGCGGTGGTAAACAACTGATGGAGATGGATGCCAACCCCACCATGTCCCCCGACGAGATGTGTGCAATGATTAGAGGAGTGGATTTAAAGGCCAACAAGGCACCGAAGACCAGTTTTGGGGTAGAAGACCTCCCACCTGAAGGAGTTAATCACATCAGGGCTCTATACTTAAGGGTTGAGGTCATGGATAAAGTGATGCTGAGTGTGATGGTGGATGACGGCTCGGCCTTGAACATCTATCCTTCTCAGATCCTACCTTTCCTGGAGTGAGTACTGAAGCTCTTTGCCGGTCCAACACCGTAATTAGAGCTTATGATGATAGAAAGAGGGCTGTACTAGGAACCTTTGAGGCTGAAGTCAAAGTGGGGAAGGTTAAGTCAAAAGTATTGTTCACCGTGATCGACATTCCTATCACCTTGTCCCTGCTCTTAGGGAGACCGTGGTTCCATGCTCTAGGGGGAGTTCCATCAACCTTGCATCAAAAGGTGAAATTTTTGATCGAGGGGAAAGTGGTAATTGTTGAAGCAAATGAACCTTCAGTTGTAGTTGCATTGAGTGCTACCGAGCAGCCGATGATGGGGTTTCAGGTTGCTGTGATCTCTAACAAGCCTGAGTTTTCCAGACTGGCTTCACAGGTACTTTGCCAAACTAAACTATGAACTGGGTAAAGGATTAGGGGCCAAACAACAAGGTGTCCCTGAATTCAGTATTGAAGCTGGCAACTACCGTCAATTTGGGTTGGGGTATAATGAGGGAAGGCCTAAGCAAGAGCAGAAGCGTGTGAACTTGGTGGACACTTTCGTCCGGGCCACAAAATCAGTGTATGAAGGGACTCCTGAGCCCATAACAGTTCAGGGAGGTTAGCTCCCGGGATTTGAACTTTTTGCTGATGTGGTTAATTTCAGCAAATATGGAATTGAGCTTGTTGTGAGCATGCTGCGAGCCAGAGCTAAGGATGAAAGCAAGGAGGTTCAAAATCAGAAAGCCATTGATCAAGTTAGGGTTGAATTCGGAGAAAAGGGAGAAGCCTTTAAGAAGATTGACCTGGTAAGAGGCAAGATGGAAGTAGCCATGGGGGTCATCACAATAGCATTATCCACTTTGATGAAGCCAAGCAAGGGTTCAGATAAGAAGGTGCCACCTACGGAGAAGACACATGAAGAGCTAGTGGAGGAAGCTGTGAAGGAACTCACCAAGCTGGTCATGAGGGGTAAGGCTGAGACACCAAAGGAAGAGATGACTGAGAAGCAGAAGGAAGACTTAGAAGGAGGCCTCAGGTACCTGTTTGAATAATTTGACTGTGCTGCTATTGACAAAGACCCTTCGCATATGGAGGATGGAAATTTTTTAAATGTATCTGCTTTTTCTATTTTTGATGTGAAAAATTTTAGCTACATGGAACATAATGCAATAAAATCTGATTTTCCTTACTTGTGTGATGTTTTTCTGGATGGAACTGTGAATACATGCAAACATTCATTTAATGTCTTCAGCATACATGATGCATCATTGCATGAAATGAATTTAGGGACAGATGATGAACCAAAGATGGTATCCATCTCGAAAGACCTCACACCTGATGAGAGGAAAAAACTAGCAAAAATTTTGTAAAAACACGTCAAAGCTTTCGCCTGGTCCTACGACGATATGCCTGGGGTTGATAGGGAAATAGTAAAGCACAGAATCCCGACAGATCCGAAAATGAAACCAGTTAAGCAGAAACTCAGACGACTTCGACCAGAATGGGCTGAAAAGGTTAAGGAAGAAGTAGCCAAACAGATAAAGGCCAAGTTCTTAGAAGTAGTAGAGTACCCGGAATGGTTGGCCAACATCGTGCTGGTTGCAAAGAAAGATGGCCGGGTTAGGGTCTGTGTAGATTACCGAGATCTGAATAAGGCATCTCCCAAAGATGACTTCTCGCTCCCGCATATCAATGTCTTAATTGACAGTGCTACCAGGGTGGATGGGTTCTCAGGGTATAATCAGATTCTGATGAATGTAATTGACAAAGTGACAATGGCCTTCATCACAGAGTGGGGGGTTAACTGCTATAGGGCCATGCCTTTTAGGTTGAAGAATGTTGGGGCAACTTATCAACGAGCTATCACAACACTTCTACATGACATGATCCATAAGGAGGTCAAAGTTTATGTGGACGATATGTTGGTCAAATCTATGACCCGGGAGGAACATCCAGCCATCCTGGATAGATTTCTAACCAGAATCAAGAAGTACAATCTTCACCTCAACCCTAAGAAGTGTGTATTTGGGGTAACTTCTGGGAAACTACTTGGTCATATAGTCAACCAAAAGGGAACCGAAATGGATCCTGACAAAATTAAGGCCATCAGGGAAATGCTAGCATCGTAGTCAGAAACAGAAGTAAGGTCGCCTTTGGGTTCACTATAGTATGTCAGTCAGTTTATTGCAAGATTGATGATAGTATGCGAGCCAATTTTTAGACTTCTAAAGAAGAACCAGCCAGTAAAATGGAATGAGCAGTGTCAGATAGCCTTCGACAAAATTAAAACTTATTTAATGAACCCTCCAGTTCTAAAACCGCCGATACTAGACAAGCCTTTGATTCTATACTTGGCCATTGAAGAGACTTCTATGGGAGCCATATTGGTACAAGAGCAAGAGGATGGACGCGAACATGGGATCTATTACTTGAGCAAGAAGCTATTGGAATATGAGACTAGGTATACAATAGTAGAGAAGGCCTGTGCGGCTATGGTATGGTTGACGAAGAAGTTAAGGCACTACTTTCAATCGTATAAGGTTCAGGCGGTAGCCAAGGTGGATCCCATGGAATATTTATGTCAGGTGTTGGGATTCATCATTGGAAAAATAACGTGGCGCAGCGGAAAATACAGCTTTTCAAAATTCCTAGAATCCACCTATCGCGTCTAATTACCATTGATTAGAATAAAATCAAATAAGAATCAAGAGAGATTAACTCACCGGATTCGTCTCCTTTAGAGACTGCTACAGAATTGTTTCTTGAAACTGCGATCTCCAAAGTCTGGTGCACGACCAACTATTGAGCGGGAACCGGTGCTAGCCGAAGACGCGAAGGAATGGAGGATTAATGCTGGGCTTTTTAGCTGTTTTGGGGCTGCACTTGGTGGCTGAAATTTCCAGCAATTAATTAGAGTTGAATTAGGTTTTTCTTCCTTAAGTGTGCCCTTATATAGACACCATGTCTAATTGGGTTTTAATTAGGTTAATTAAACCCAAGCCCACTATGATTATAATTACATAAATAAACTTTAACTTAAAAGTATATACTATGTAATTTAATTCCATTTGGCTAAATTTAATTACCCCTAAATAAAATTAAATCACACTTAAGTTAATACAATACATGTATTTAATTTTCCTACTTAGGAAAATTATTTAATTAATTGTTTACTTTATGTAATTCAATTAATTGATAAATTAATTAATTGCATTATATAAACTTATTAATTAAATTAAATTCAACCCAATGTCAATTAATTATCTTGACACCGAATGTCAACTAATTAATTAACGTATTCCTTCCAATGTACATTACATGTACAATTTCTATAAGTTCCAGCTCAGTTGACCTATGTGCACGATCCTATGGGTCTTTCTTTATGTTGGTAGTAGGCCCAAGGCCCACAGACTGTAAGTGGGTTCTAGCAAACCATTACAGCCCCCAATTAAGATAGAGATGCAGCAGTCTTTAGAAGACACTCACCCGATAGTAATCTCATAGTGTCCTTTGCCTAACGATAACGATATGAATAAACAAGAGGCAAGGTATCCGTCATCCTCTTCTGTTGTTTATTATATTTCTTGATCTTGAGTTGACTGATTAATCAAATAAGCAACCAACTTATTTGGGCATGGCCATACACTTATCAGTCAAACTCATCAAGTGGCCAATGATATCATCTCGGTGTTACCCGAGTGGCAATTCCATCACTTCATCATCAATATCAACATGTTCACCGATCCACACAATCATACCCGTATTTAGCATCCTTTTACAGACCTGTTAGGCGTATGTCAAAGTGAACCGGATTCCATATTGATATTATAATGAAATCTGGTCTAAGGACAAAAGAGACCTACTCAAGAAAGACCTATGACATGACAACCATGTGGCTTTCTTGTGTTGATCGATCCAGTCCCATGTCAATGACATGTATCTATATTTATGACTGACTATACAAGTACTATGGCTAGTTAAGAACTACCATACAGTCATCGAATATACAAGTTTGTGGTTCTATTCGTTCCCACGATTAGAACAGACCTGGGATAGGTTTTATGATTATCAATCAATGGATACTCTACTCATATTATAGCACAAGATATAAATGAAATAGATTAATTGCCTTTATTAATGTGACACAAATATTGTATTCATACATGACTCTTAATGTATAATACAAAATACAAGAATCCAATGCCCTAAGAACTAGGGCACACCAATAATCTCCCACTTGCACTAGTTCCAAGTGGGCATTGCCCTAATTCCTATAGATCTGGTATGACCGTCGTGCTGTCTCTGCAACAGCGCTTTGATTAATGGATCAGCGACATTATTCTTGGTGTCAACCCTCTGCAATGATATGTGACCTATGTTCACGATCTCCCGAATGAGGTGAAACTTTTTGAGTACATTTTTGGATCTTTGTGAGACCGGGGCACCTTAGCTTGTGCGATGGCCCCGTTGTTGTCACAAAAACATCAACTGGTAGGATAGTGGGCACTACTCCCAACTCAGTTATGACTTTCTTGACCAAACGGCTTCCTTTGAGCTTCGCACGCAGCTATGTACTTAGCTTCCATTGTTGAGTCAACAATGGTGGCCTGCTTTGAGGACCTCCAACTAATGGCATCGCCATTCAAGAGAAAAACATAACCAGACTGTGACTGGTTCTCATCCTCATCGGTCTCAAAGCTTGCATCAGTGTAACCTGACACTACCGGCTCATCTTGACCTCCATTCACTTAGAAAGCATCCTTAGTCCGATTAAGGTACTTTAGGATTGCCTTGACTGCCTTCCAGTGTACCTCACAGGGGTCCGACTGGTGCCGGCTAGTCATACTTAGTGCAAACATGACATCAGGCCTCGTACATAACATGGAGTACATGATAGATCCAATAGCAGATGCATAAGGGATCTTTTCATGTTCTCCCGGTCCTTCTTTGTTTTAGGACCATCTTTCTTACTCAACTTCAACCCATGGCGCTTAGGAAAGAATCCTTTCTTTGCCTTGTCCATGCTGAATCTTTTCTAAACATTGTCAATGTACATGACCTGACTTAGGCCTTGAAGCCGATTGGATCTATCTCTATAGATCCTGATCCCTAAGATCGTCTCAGCTTCACCTAAGTCCTTCATTGCGAAGCACCTACTCAACCACTGCTTAACCCCTTGCAGTGTTGGTATGTCACTTCCAATGATAAGGATGTCGTCAACATACAGCACTAGGATGGTGGAAACGCTCCCACTAACCATCTTATACACACAGGGCCTTTAACTTGAAACACCACTTGCAACCTATCACCTTAGCACCCGGAGGTGGATCCACCAAGTTCCATATTTGGTTATCATGCATAGATTGCATCTCAGCCTCCATGGCTTTACGCCATTGATCTGAGTATGGGCTTCCAACAGCCTCCTGATAGGTCTTGGGCTCTTCTTGGTCAATGACCATAAGGTCCCCATCATCAGTCACGAGAAAGCCGTACCTCTCTGGCTGATGACATGTCCTACCAGACTTTCTAAGGTCCTGTGCAACCGTTTCTGGCTCCTCAATTTCTTGAGTAGTCAAATCAGTTCCCCAAGCATCCTCAGCAGTAGCTACAGGAGTTTATGAGTCTTGAACTTCCGAAAGTTCAACATTACTCCCACTGTCTCTCTTGGAAAGGAATTCCTTCTCCAAGAAGACAACATTTCTGGCTATGAAAACTTTGTTTTTAGTGGGATCGTAGAAGTAATAACCCTTAGTTTCCTTAGGGTAACCCACAAACTGGCACTTGACAGATTTGGACTCGAGTTTGCCACTTGTCAATTGCTTAACATGTGCATCACAGTCCCAAATCTTCAAGAAGGAAACATTGGGCTTTCGGCCTTTCCATAGTTCATATGGTGTTCCCTCAACTGCCTTGCTTGGTGTATTATTAAGAATGTAAGCAGCTGTCTCTAAAGCATAACCCCAAAAGGAGACAGGGAGTGTAGCATGACTCATCATCGAGCGGACCATGTCAAGTAAGGTACTATTCCTCCTTTCTGACACTCCATTCCACTGGGGTCTACTAGGAGGAGTGAGTTGGGATATAATCCCACACTCTCTCAAAACGAGTCAAACTCTTGGCTCAAATATTCACCCCCTCGGTCAGACCGAAGTGCTTTTATTTTCTTGCCAAGTTGGTTTTCTACTTCATTCTTAAAGTCCTTGAACCTTTGGAGAGTCTCAGACTTATGCTTCATCAGATACATGTAACCGTATCTGCTGAAGTCGTCCATGAAGGTGACGGAGTACAGAAAACCAGATCTTGCACTAGTGCTCATTAGGCCACATACATCGGAATGTATTAGCTCCAATAGCACTGAGGCCCTTTCAGCAGTCTTGCTAAAAGGCGCCTTTGTCATCTTGCCTCTCAAACAAGATTCGCGTGTGTCATAAGGCTGGATTTCAAATGACCCTAGCACTCCACTAGAGTGAAGCCTAGCTATGCGCTTCTCATTTATATGGCCAAGTTGACAATGCTAGATGTAAGTAGGATTAATTTTATTTTGTTTAATCCTTTTAGTATTTATGTTATAGATTGAACTTTCACATTTTAGATCAAATATATAGAAGCCATTTTCAAGAAATGCTGTTCCATAAATAATATTGCCATATTGCATAGAAATTCTACCATGTCCAATATTAAAAACAAAACCAGAAATATCCAACAAAGAAACGGAAATAATATTCCTGCGCATCGCATGTACAAAATAACAATTTCTTAGTTTTAAAACAAGTCCACTACGCATCTCCAAGAAATAATCTCCGATCTCTATGGCCTGAACCCGAGCACCATTTCTTACTCGAAGATCTACTTCTCCAGATCCTAATAATCTCCTATTTCTTAGACCCTGCACATTTGAACAAATGTGAGATCCACATCCAGTGTCCAAGACCCAAGATTTAGGAATAGCCAGATTAATCTCAACAACATAAATACCTGAAGCAGCAGTATTGCCCTTTAGTTGCTCCCTTAGCTTAGGACATGAGCTCTTCCAGTGCCCCTTCTCATGACACTCATGGCAAACATCGTCAGGAGAAGCAACCCTTGCTTTAGGTTGGGCCACCACCTTTTCGCCCTTAGCCTTGGCCTTAGATTTGGCCTTTCCCTTAGCAATGGGCTTATTGCCCTTGTTCACCAGCAATATTTCAGGAGTCTTCTTAAGAGACTGCTCAGCAAGCTTGAGCATGCCATGCAGCTCAACAACCGATTTATCCAACCCTTGCATACGGTAATTCATGATAAACTGGTTGTAAGACTCACGAAGTGACCCGAGAATAATGTCTGATGCCAAGTCCTGTGGAACTGGCAAGCTGAGGTGGGTAAGTGTATCAATATACCCCTTCAACTTTAGCACATGAGTGCTAACAGAAGTCCCAGCTGCCATCACAGTTGTGCAAAGTGCCTTCGTTGTCAGGTAAAGTTCCTGATGAGCCTGATCTTGGAACATCTTTTTAAGCTGATCCATCATCTCATAAGCATGCTTGTCCATGAACTACTTCTAAAGATCAGAAGCCATGGTACCCAGCATGAGGCACAAGACATCTCGGTCATCCCTCAAGTGCCGGTCATACTGCTCCACCATCACTGTGGTGATGCCTCGACCTGCGGGAGGGCCAGCTGGTAAAGGAGCATTTAGTACATACTCCTTAGACTCTTGTCTAAGAACTATTTGTAAGTTCCTAGCCCAGTCCAGGAAGTTAGTCCCCGAAAGTTTCTCCTTCTCTAAGAGTGACCTAAGTGAGAGTGAGTTGTTGTTTGTTGCAGCCATTTAAATTGCTTAACTGAAATGGGATTATCTAAATGGAAGAAATCATTGCTTGAGTTAGAAATAAAGGACTTTTAAGCCAATTCAAATTAATAATCTGATTTTAATTTGTTTGTTGGTGATGTTAATTGGCTGACTTAACCAAGATCCACAACTCATCAATGACTAGCTGAACTAGGGCTCGCTAACCAACCATTGATTCATTTGGTAGGACAACATATCCAATCCTTCCATGAAGGACTCTTGGTTTGATGGGCTTATTGACACTTTACCCATCTGTGCTTAGGGCCCGCTCTGAGCTAATGCTACCCATGTTGAGTCAAACCACCATTCACATGTTAACCATACCAAGTATCTTAACCCTCGACGGCCCACCGAATACTACAATATACCCAGCTAGGGCATGGTGCACATTGCAGCATCAATGGGAGGAAGAGGTGTGAATGTGGGAAGCACTTTTAAGCAACTCAGTATTTTAATTTTCGGATTATAATTAAGTGATACGGCTTAGCATGCATAAACGCGGGTAATAATTTAGTGATCCATACATCCATATTATATGACAAATGCAATAGCATACTTAATTTAAAATAAATGAGATCCTATGGGCCTTTAATTACAACCTAATGAAAAACTAGATGTCCTATCGAATTCTTCATGGGCCGGACTGCAATCCTTCTTGGGCTCCCACCATGGGCTTGCTCCTTTTGGGCCTTCCTCTATACTTGATGCAATTACAATAATTTTGTAAAATAAAATCTATTCTAAAATTACATCAAAATAAAAAAATGGCACACAGGCCATATTTCCCAAAATTAAATTACAATCAATAATAATTTAGGGCCCATAGAACTCAACATAACATTTCAAACAAAGTACCTGTCGATCACATACATACCAATATGATGCATGATCATGGCATTCCAAATTATAAATATAAATGTTAAGCCGAGTTACTTAGGGTGAAATCACCAATTTTAACAAATGTGACTAAGGCCCAATGGATAGCATCCATAAATGCAAAATTAACAATTTTGCTCCCACTTGAATTTGGGTTGTCACAAATTTAAAATTTAGCTCTCCCAATTTTAACCGGTGTCACTGTTTATTGGGCCAATTTCACAAAGTCCATATTCAATTTAATATGCAAACAATTAAATTAAATATGCATGCTAACAAAATAAATAATTTGAATACAAATTAATTAAAAAAAAAATTTAATTTAATTTGCATAAGGGTACGGGATAAAAAAAAACCCGCAAAATCCAAAACCGGACCCAAAACCTGCTCGCGACGCCGCTGCGCAGCAGCAGCTGCTGCCGCTAGATGGAATCGCAATTTGCGATTCCATCCAGCCCAACATTTTTTTTAACGTTTTATTTAATTTCTAAATCATAAACATTCCAGCCAACAAATAAGAATGAATAATCAATAAAAAATGGATTGAAAACCAATTGGTGAAAAAAAAAATCAAAACCCCAATACAAAATTCTAGGGTTCAACAAAACCAAAACCAATTGAATAAAAACCCTAAAATAACAAACTTGAAACCCATTCTTTCTTAAAGAACGCTTTCAAGAACCAATTCCAATCAATCTAATGGACAAAACCTAGGCTTTGATACCACTGTTGGGATTCGTCATTGGAAAAATAACATGGCGCAGCAGAAAATGCACCGTTTAAAATTTCCTAGAATCCACCTATCGTGTCTAATTACCATTGATTAGAATAAAATCAAATAAGAATCAAGAGAGATTAACTCACCGGATTCGTCTCCTCTAGAGACTACTGCAGAATCGTTTCTTGAAACTGCGATCTCCAAAGTCCGGTGTACGACCAACTATTAAGCGGGAACCGGTGCTAGCCGAAGACGCGAAGGAATGGAGGATTAATGCTGGGATTTTCAGCTGTTTTGGGGCTGCACTTGGTGGCTGAAATTTCCAGCAATTAATTAGAGTTGAATTAGGTTTTTCCTCCTTAAGTGTGCCCTTATATAGACACCTTGTCTAATTGAGTTTTAATTAGGTTAATTAAACCCAAGCCCACTAGGATTATAATTACATAAATAAACTTTAACTAAAAAGTATATACTATGTAATTTAATTCCATTTGGCTAAATTTAATTACCCCTAAATAAAATTAAATCACACTTAAATTAATACTATACATGTATTTAATTTTCCTACTTAGGAAAATTATTTAATGAATTGTTTACTTTATGTAGTTCAATTAATTGATAAATTAATTAATTACATTATGTAAACTTATTAATTAAATTAAATTCAACCCAATGTCAATTAATTACCTTGAGAACGAATGTCAACTAATTAATTAACGCATTCCTTCCAATGTACATTACATGTACAATTTCTATAAGTTCCAGCTCAGTTGATCTATGTGCACGATCCTATGGGTATGTCTTTATGTTGGCAGTAGGCCCAAGGCCCACAGACTGTAAGTGGGTTCTAGCAAGCCATTACAGCCCCCAATTAAGACAGAGATGCAGCAGTCTTTAGAAGACACTCACCCGGTAGTAATCTCATAGTGTCCTTTGCCTAACGATATCGATATGGATAAACAAGAGGCATGGTGTCCGTCATCCTCTTCTGTTGTTTATTATATTTCTTGATCATGAGTTGACTGATTGATCAAATAAGCAACCAACTTATTTGGGTATGGCCATACACTTATCAGTCCCACTCATCAAGTGTCCAATGATATCATCTCGGTGTTACCCGAGTGGCAATTCCTTCACTTCATCATCAATATCAACATGTTCACCGATCCACACAATCATACCCCGTATTTAGCATCCTTTTACAGACCTGTTAGGCGTATGTCAAAGTGAACCGGATTCCATATTGATATTATAATGAAATCTGGCCTGAGGACAAAAGAGACCTACTCAAGAAAGACCTATGACATGACAACCATGTGGCTTTCTTGTGCGGATCGATCCAGTCCCATATCAATGACATGTACCTATATTCATGACTGACTATACAAGTACTATGGCTATTTAAGAACTATCATACAGTCATCGAATATACAAGTCTGTGGTTCTATTCGTTTCCATGATTAGAACAGACCTGGGATAGGTTTTATGATAATCAATCAATGGATACTCTACTCATATTATAGCACAAGATATAAATGAAATAGATTAATTGCATTTATTAATGTGACACAAATAATGTATTCATACATGACTCTTAATGTATAATACAAAATACAAGAATCCAATGCCCTAAGAACTAGGGCACACCAACATCAGGCTCCTATCTTAGTAGGGAAGTTATCAAGGTGGTTGCTTTTGTTGTCGGAGTTCGGTATAGAATATTTGACTAGGAAGACAATGAAGGGAAGAACTGTAGCGGATTTTTTAACCAATCAGCCAATAGATTCAGACTATGTGGAGAACTTAGAATTCCTTGATGAACAACTGGCGTTGGTAGAAGAGGAGTCAAACAGATGGGTAATGTACTTCGATGGAGTAGTGAATAAACACGACGCAAACTTGGGGTAATCATTGCTACACCAGAAGGAGAAATCATTCCTCTAGCAAGATGGCTTGACTTTCAAGTGACCAACAATGGGGCAAAATACGAAGCATGTCTCTTTGGTATTGATGCTCTGATCACATTAGGGGCAAATGAGGTGTTGGTTATTAGGGATTCAGCTTTAGTGATTCGACAAGTTACCGGAGACTGGGAAATAAAAGAAGAGTCACTTTGACCTTATCTTGAGATGGTTTGGGAAAGGGCAAAGGTATTTAGCCGCTGTGAATTCCGACATATGCCGAGAGAGGAGAATCAAATGGCAGATTCTTTGGCTACACTATCATCAATGTGGGAAGGTCCTCCAAAATAGCCAATACAGCCAGTCATCTTGGAAGTCACTCAGAATCCATTCTATTGGTTAGTTAGCACAATCGTAATAATTGGGGCATGACCCTGGTTTTATGATATTCTACAGTTCATTGAGAATGGTCAGTACCCCAAAGGTGCTAATGAGTCTGACAAGGTTTCCCTTTGGAGATTGGCAGCACAATTCCAGATATTTGAAGATCAACTTTTCAAAAGAACAGCTAACGGAGTTCTTCAGAAGTGTCTAACGAAGGAAGAGGCAGTTGCATTTATAAAACAGATACACTCTGGTGCGTGTGGTCCTCAGATGAATGGACTGGCCCTGGCAAAGAAAATACTGAGACAAGGCTACTTTTGGCTCACTTTGCAAGCTGACTATATTGAGGAAGTTAAAAAATGGAATGAATGTCAGGTGTACGGGGATCTCAATCATCTCCCCCCCCCCCCTTGAACTTCAAGTATCTTCGACTCCGTGGCCATTTGCAGCTTGGGGCATAGATATAATTGGAGAAATAAGGCCACCTGCCTCAAACGGACACCAATTTATCATCGTGGCAGTGGATTACTTCTCTAAATGGGTTGAAGTGGAATCATTTGCAAATATCAGTGCTAAGAAGATGGCTAAGTTCATAGAAAAGAACATCTTTGCAAGATATGGGATCCCTCATCATGTTGTGACTGATAATGGGGTACAGTTCCAAGCGGTGATGACACAGTTGTTCCAAGAGAAAGGAGTTGACCACCATAGGTCATCCCTTTATCGCCCACAAGCCAATGGGGCGGTGGAAGTGGCCAATAAATCCATAAATAAGATTCTGTCAAAAATGGTGGTAACCTATAGAGATTGGGCCGACATGTTACCATTGGCCTTGTGGGGATATCGGATAAGCATTAGAACCCCTATCAGAGAAACTCCGTATTCACTAGTTTACGGGATGGAAGCAATTTTACCGGTAGAGATGGAAGTCAAATCACTGAGAATGGTCATGGAGGCACGATTGCTAGAATCTGATTGGCTCCAGTCAAGACAATAAACAGCTGGCACTGATTGATGAAAAGCATCTTCAGGCCTCAGACTGATTGCAAATGTATCAACAACAAATGGCTAGGACGTACAACAACAAAGTTCGTCATCAGAAGTGTCCATTTAAGGCAGGGGATCTGGTACTCAAGCAGAAGAAACAGACCAATACGGATGTACGGGGGAAGTTCAAACCAAACTGGGAAGTTCCATATATAATCAAGAGGGTACTTTCAAAGCCTGCTGCAAAGATTATGGATACGGCTTAGCATGCATAAACGCGGGTAATAATTTAGTGATCCATACATCCATATTATATGACAAATGCAATAGCATACTTAATTTAAAATAAATGAGATCCTATGGGCCTTTAATTACAACCTAATGAAAAACTAGATATCCTATCTAATTCTTCATGGGCCGGACTGCAATCCTTCTTGGGCTCCCATCATGGGCTTGCTCCATTTGGGCCTTCCTCCATACTTGATGCAATTACAATAATTTTGTAAAATAAAATCTATCCTAAAATTACATCAAAATAAAAAAAATGGCACGCAGGCCATATTTCCCAAAATTAAATTACAACCGATAATAATTTAGGGCCCATAGAACTCAACATAACATTTCAAACAAAGTACCTGTCGTGCACATACATACCAATATGATGCATGATCATGGAATTCCAAATTATAAATATAAATGTTAAGCCGAGTTATTTAGGGTGAAATCGCCAATTTTAACAAATATGACTAAGGCCCATAAAGGCCCAATGGATAACATCCATAAATGCAAAATTAACAATTTTTTGCTCCCACTTGAATTTGGGTTGTCACAAATTTAAAATTTAGCTCTCCCAATTTTAACTGGTGTCACGGTTTATTGGGCCAATTTCACAAAGTCCATATTCAATTTAATATGCAAACAATTAAATTAAATATGCATGCCAACAAAATAAATAATTTAAACACAAATTAATTTTTAAAAAAAATTAATTTAATTTGTATTAGGGTCCGGGATTAAAAAAATACCCGCAAAATCAAAAACCGGACCCAAAACCCGCGCACGGCGCTGCTATCCCGGCGGGGTAGCAGTGAGGCTGCGCGGCAGCCTGCCTCGGCAGCAGCAGCAGCTGCTGCCGCTGGATGGAATCGCAATTTGCGATTCCATCCAGCCCAAAACCTTTTTTTTTTTTTTAAATCATAAAAAAAATCCATCAAAAATTAAATAATCAATAAAACAATAATTTTTAAGATGGAAACCAATTGGGGAAAATAATCAAAAACCCCAATCCAAAAATTCTAGGGTTTATCAAAACCAAAACCAATTGAATAACAACCCTAAAATAACAAACTTGAAACCCATTCTTTCTTCAAGAACAATTTCAAGAACAAATTCCAATCAATCTATTGGATAAAACCTAGGCTCTGATACCACTGTTGGGATTCGTCATTGGAAAAATAACGTGGCGCAGCGGAAAATACACCGTTTAAAATTTCCTAGAATCCACCTATCGTGTCCAATTACCATTGATTAGAATAAAATCAAATAAGAATCAAGAGAGATTAACTCACCGGATTCGTCTCCTCTAGAGACTGCTGCAGAATCGTTTCTTGAAACTGCGATCTCCAAAGTCCGGTGCACGACCAATTATTGAGCGGGAACCGGTGCTAGCCGAAGACGCGAAGGAATGGAGGTTTAATACTGGGATTTTCGGCCGTTTTGGGGCTGCTATTGGTGGCTGAAATTTCCAGCATTAAACCTCCATTCCTTCGCGTCTTCGGCTAGCATCGGTTCCCGCTTAATAATTGGTCGTGCACCGGACTTTGGAGATCGCAGTTTCAAGAAACGATTCTGCAGCAGTCTCTAGAGGAGACGAATCCGGTGAGTTAATCTCTCTTGATTCTTATTTGATTTTATTCTAATCAATGGTAATTGGACACGATAGGTGGATTCTAGGAAATTTTAAACGGTGTATTTTACGCTGCGCCACGTTATTTTTCCAATGACGAATCCCAACAACCTCTAGCCGTGTAAGATCCGCTCTACACGTACCGCTTTAATCATTACATCTCTTTCTCGTGTAAGATTCGCTCTACACGTACCGTTTCAAATGTCAACTCTCCTCCCGTGTATGATACGCTCTACACATGAACCCTTCGCAAGTATCACCTTGCTTCGATCCGTGGACACCCTGTTTGTCATTTTATCCATGTGGTATATATTTATATGCCACACTATACTTCATCATATAGCTTCATCAACATTCATTGCATTTTACACGTCTTCATTCTTATCTTTGTGCGCATTTGACTAGTATAGGATTGCATAACATGACATGGCATCACATGACATCATCATTCACGTTTGCATGCATCACATCTCGCATTCATAACTGCATCATCCCTTGACTTGGTATCCTCTATGTGCATGCCCCAGTCGATGCTGACAAGTGTTTGTACCAGGACAAAAAGGGAAGGAGTCTCGAGAATGGCTGGCCCAGTGAACTTCAATGCCGTAACAGATGTCCTAGATGATTATGTTGCCTCATCGCGATTCCGAAAGGCGGTCAGGGAAGAGGCAGCGGCAATGTTGAAGGAAATGCTAGGAGGTGACCTGGACAAGGTGGAAAAGCTGACAACAAGGTGCTCTGAATTGGAGGCACGTGTGATTGAGCTTGAGGGAGTAATAAAAGGGCTGACTGGTGAAGCAGAATCGAAGGCCCCCCTCAAAGCCAATACTGACCTTGTTCCGCGACCAACCAGGTGTCCACTCTCCAAGGGTGATGGAAAGGGCATATCCCCGTGGCCTTTCTCGCTGAGCCAATTATTTGCCAAATGCAGAAAAGAGGGGCTACTACAGAGCCTCAAGCCGTATGTGGAGCCGACATCAGATCAAAAGAACAACTTCTGTACCTATCATGTAGCGATGGGTCACTGAACCAACGCTTGCTATATTTTAAGGAAGGAGATCCGGAACTTAGTTGATGAGAGAAGATTAAAGGTGCCATCCACTACTAATGAGCAACTAGGGGCAAGCAGGGAGACTAGCAAGGAAATTCCTCAAACCTCCCGGGGAAAGGAATATGATGAAGAACTCCTAAGCCTGATTTGATGAAAGTGAGGCAGTGACATTGAAGCAGGGGCAGTGACCGGATAAGGAATAGTCGGGCGCTGTGAGATCAATACCTTTAGAGGCTCCTTCTCGTAGGGAACTCATTTTGTTGTAAAGTGTATTGAACTCATTTTGAATGCAATGCATCTTGTTATTTTCTTACTTGTGTGATGATTACATGTATATGGCATTAAGCATGCATTTGATCATCTGAAACGACATGTCCATCACGCATAATATTAAGATGCATGACATCAATCTGAGTCTTACTGGGAATTTACAAGTGAACCTGACTTCGGTAAAAACCCTTTTTTTAAAAAAAAAAAAAAAAAAAAACAAACGAACGAAAAGAGAAAGAGAAGAAGCCTGCCAAGCAAATAATGGGATGGTACCATTTCCTTCGAATCAATTGCCAGCCTAGATCAGTGATCTTTATAAACCACGATCCAAAAATGCTATTGGTCTTGCCCTAAAAGTTTCAACTTGGGCAACCCACGATACATCCAAATCATTCCAAACCAGGGACCATTACCAAGTGTCAGAGCCGAGCCCCAAAATAAAGCTTTGAGCTTGATTCACGCTCGAAAAGCATCTCACATCAAAAAAACCAAATCCATCCAAAAAGAACCAAGCCCTAAAAATCCAAATTGCCTTCGCCATCCACCATGCTGTAAAGCTCTGAAGCAGACATTAGTTTTAGTGCATATATAGTCTTGTTTGTGTGGCATTCATGTGCATATGACATTACACATGCATTGTTCATCCAAAAAGACATATCAAACACGCATGGCATACATGGATCTGAATGCAGCAGGAAAATCAATAAGTGGCTGTGGTTTGGATTTAACTTCTTCAAAAAAAAAAAAAAAAAAAAAAGAAAAGAAAAGAAGCAAGCACCGGTGGAAGACCTCAGCTCTCCCTTACAGTCAAATTTCTGCTCCTGGTCTAAAGTTGCACTCTCTTCAATCATAGAGTCAAACTCTGTTGAGTACTTGATGAATCTGGGGGCGGCCCACTTATTGCATGAAGTGCCGGGGACAATGAGTTGAGACAATGGAGATAAGTACGTTGTTGCCTGTTCTGAAAAGTTAACTTTGTGCGGTGACAGAGAAGATCAGTGTCTTTGCCAAAGCAGTTCCCTTTTCACTCTCCTCTCTGTCTTCTCCATTTACCTTCAACACTTTTGTCTTCCCTTTATTGTCTTTCCTTCACTTTCATCTTCTATCTTTCAGCTTCTCTCTGGAACTTGAACCGATTCTGTGATTCCATGTTTCCTACCTTCAATGGCTCCTAACAAGAAGTTGAACCCCAATGCTACTCCATATTGTATTTTTTCGTATCATCTCATCAGCGGAAGGGCATCGAAACAGGTGGTTATGGCGTCGTTTCAATCCGTCTTCGTTTATCATCAACCTGTACCAAATTGGGGATACCATTTTAATCCCATGCCATTCCTCTTCAATCTAAACTCCCAGACTAATCATTTAGTACCCTCAAATAGTGGAAAGGGTTTTGATTTGATGATAGATAGAGGATTTGGATATGAATCTGCTTCAAATGAGTTCAACAATGCTGGAAAAGGGGGAAAATGAAATATTTAGTTCCGAGATTCCAGAGTAAAAAGAAAATAGTTTCTGTAAGTGAAAAGGAACAACAGTGGTCGCCCAAGAAATTGACTATTGAAGAGACCAAGCTGGATAAAAGAGAGATTGAAGCTAATCTTGGTGGAAAAAAAAAAAACAAACCTGATGATCAGAAACCTACCAAATCAGTTTCAAAGACATAACCTGCTACAAATTCTGGGCAAGCATTGTCTGGAAGAAAACAAGAATAAGTCCAAAGGGAAGCCTGCTTATGATTTCCTCTATTTGCCTATGGATTTCAAGACTGGAGGAAATTTTGGTTATGCATTTGTGAACTTCACCAACTGTGTTAGGGCAACTTGACTTTGCAAAGCTTTCAACAATCATGAAAGGGACGACACCATCAACAGGAAAGCTTACAAAGTCTGTTGTACTCATATTCAAAGGGAAAGTTGCATTTGCCAACCATTTCAAGAATACAATCTTTGGGAGCCGTGTCTGAACTGAAATGTAGGGTGAATTGGAAACATGAATACAGCATCAGACCGCAGGACGATCCAATGATTACTTGAATTCATCTCAGGTTGTCCATCCATAATAGCAACTCTATCCGGTGATCGAGCTTAAAATTATAAAAAAAAAAATCTCCAATGTGTAAAATCGAAAGGGCATATTGGTAATTTGAAGGGGCATCAATTAAAACCAGAGCCACATTATAGATTTTTCCTAATGCATCCATATTCATTATGCCATGAATGTTTTGTATTCAATTTTGGTGTTCAATATGCATTTGTTGTGTTGTTGCATGTCAATGTTCACTTACAGACTACATTGCGCGGCAAACCTTGTCTGTGGAAGTGCTTCACTCCCCAAACACAAACCTATAACACCCCCCAAACACAAACCTATAATACCAGGGGCGAGTAAAAAGCCGAACCACTGGGTATCATCGACAGCAGTATCTTCGTGAGTCGCAATGAACACATCAAGATCTATCTTTCCCTTCCTAAGACAAACTGTCGCAAAAGGGATCAACGCAGACAAAATACCCATCACAGAATCTTTCTAAAAAAAAAGGAATTTGTTGACACGGAAAACTGAAAGGATGTGTCGGCAACAGGAGAGGGATGATATACAAAGTCAGAGCCACTGTCATACTCCCTGTTATACTCATTCTCATGTCACCATTGCAATATTGTGCATGTTTAGATTTCTTATCAGATGTTCATCTTGCATGCATCCAAGCCTGTGATAACATCCCAGAAGCTCTTGTCATGCGGTACAGAAATGCTAAGTCTCACTCTCATCTTCTTGCTCAATCAAACGGACTGTTCGTTGGCACGTCCTACTATCTTGATCCGCTCAGCACTGACAATGCTTCAGAATATGCAGAGGGTGAAGTGGAAGGTCACTCAAGATGGCCAACTCCCCTAATACCTAGGTCAGCGTAGTATTCAGTCGGTCAGAAGACACGCCGGAACAATCAGACTAGGTCACCTGGGTTACCATCGGGGCCAGTCTCAAGCCGTGAATTCCGTCTCTGGGCTCACATGGATACCAAGAACAAAGCATAAGCCACATGTTGCATGCATACATACATTTAGAACCATACATGCATCCGTGCATACGTGCATACGTTTAAAGTAAATATGCACAATTCATATGCATATGCGTCGTAACTCATCCATGTGCAGGTATCCACTGCCATCACCAGGTCTCCCCAACCAGGATCGCTATCAAAGCAGAGATGGCACAATGTCGGGGCAGGACAATCAAGTCTCCAAGGGGCAGAGCAATCAAGCCGTATTTATCCTTGATCGAAGGGGCAAAAATTTTTGTTTACAAAATCGTCGATCGAGGGATAAATACTCATTCCCCAGCCAACACCAAAATTATCCTCCCTAAACCTATTCCCTTCATTCAAGCAAGATTTCTAACCCTTGAACTCTATTACGTTCAAGCAAGGTTACAAATCCTTGAACCACTCTTTCATTCAAGCAAGATTTCAAACCTTTGAACTCCATTATGTTCAAGCATGGTTTCAGATCCTTGAACCTCTTATTATTTCAAGCTCATCCAATTCCAGCAGGATTTCAAATCGCCAAAATTCCATCTTTCTTCGCCTCGGGTAACAAAAACCCGATATCGGCCAATCCACAATTCACCTTCCTTTGCCTCGGGTAACATAAACCCGATATCGGCTAATCCACAATCCACCTTCCTTTGCCTCGGGTAACATAAACCGGATATCGGCTTAACCACAATTCCATTTTCCCTTGCCTCGGGTAACATAAACTCAATATCAGCTAATCCATAATCCATCTTCCTTTGCCTCGGGTAACATAAACCCGATATCGGCTTAACCACGATAATCCATCTTCCTTTGCCTCGGGTAACATAGACCCGATATCGGCTTAACCGCATTTCCTCTTTTCTTGCCTCGGGTAACATAGACCCGGTATCGACTTAGTTCTACATCAAACCCTTTATTTCATCAAGCATGATTCCCAATCCTTGAAACACCGCCCAAGCCACATTTCGGATTCTTGGAGATCGATTCAAGCAAGATCGTAGATCTTTGAAACCAATTCGAATCCCACACTTCAAACTCATCTTTGCCTCGGGTGACATAGACCCGATATCGGCTTATTTCTTCCTCAACTTAGCCTCGGGTGACCTAAACCTGATATCGGCTTATTTCCTCATCAGCTTTGCCTCGGGTAACCTAGACCCGATATCGGCTTACTTCTTCCTCAGCTTTGCCTCGGGTAGCCTAAACCTGATATCGGCTTATTTCCTCCCCAGTATCGCCTCAGGTGACCTAGACCTGATATCGGCTTATTTCAACGGAGGTTCCTGTATCTGCGGCGCTTTGAGTCGCGTTCCTCAAATTCACATCATCTATCCTAGACTAAGTTTGGGTGGTGAATTTGATCACGCGAGGGGCAGCTGTAAGCGTAGGAATTTCACTTTCAAAAAAAAAAAAAAAAAGAGGTATAGTCGTACGACTATTGCTACAGTCGTACGACTGTAGTCAAATTACAGTCGTACGACTGTAGATCTACCCATAAAAGCAGAAAAAGAAAGACAGAAATGGAGGGAGGGAGGACGAAAAAAAAGAGAGAAAAACGGACAGACAGAGAGAAAGAGGAAAAAAAAAGAAGAGAAAGAAGAGAAAACCAAAGAAAAAGGAAGAACTCCTCACCAAAATCCTCAGCATTTGGAAATCTTTGGACTCAAATCTCAAACCCTAACTCAAGGAGAAAAGTCCGGATTTTAGTGGATTGGAGCGACGCCAGGGGTCAATCCTACGGTGGACGCACGCCACAGAGGTAAATACCCCTTTTCCCTTCTCTTTTATAAGCTTTCTGGGTGATTGGTGTGATTTTTCTGTGTTTTCATCCGTTTTTCTGCGTTTCTATTCTGGAAATCAAGAATAGTCGTACGACTGTTCTTGAGTCGATGAACAGTCGTACGACTGTAACTACAGTCGTACGACTGTAGTTGATTTCTAGGCAATTCTCTTTCCAGCTTGTTTTAAATAAGATTTTAGTGAAATCTTGAATTTTTAGCATTTACAGTCGTACGACTATAGTTGAGTTGGCACGACTGTAATTTACAGCCGTACCACAGTAGTTTTCAGAATCAGAATTTTACCTTTAAAACCCAAAAATTTCTCAAAAAAAATCCATAAAAAATCATAAAAAATTCCCAAAAATTCCCAAAAAATCCCAAAAAATTAGAAAACCCCAAAAATCATCAAAATGAATTTTGTTGTGTGCATCACGACCATAGATTCAATTTTCTGGTAAATTTGCATTTAGATCAATTCAACGACGGAGACCCAGTTCTCCTGAAAACCGGCCCACTTAACATATGAAAAATGCATGTAAACCGAAAAAAAAATTGTTTTCAAAAATGATTTTCCCACAAAACCAAAAATACAGGGATGTTTCAAAATGTTTTCCAGGTCTAATCGGGCCAGTTAGCCGAGCCAACCTGGTTACCCCCTAAATGCATCCCCCCAATTCTTGATTTCCCATTTCTGTCTATTTGAGTCCTAATTGTGGCGTGCCGTATAAATTGTGCTAACCTTCTGTTTTGCAGGTTTTAATTTATTTTATTTTTATTTTTGATGTATTTTAATAGATTAAATCGTGTATCCTAGGCGATCGTATTTTTCTAGATTCTCGTGTATATAGGCACTTGTAAAGTGATGCGAGTGTTTTTATTTTTCCATTCGATTTGGTTGTAAGCCAATTAATATTTATTTCTTTTCCTTATTTTTGTATTAAATATTTTGTGTGCACGCTGTATGCCTATTATATTCAATAAAATGGACTTTAGATTTTGAAATACCATTTGAGAACATTGGCAATATTTATTTTAATTAGACACGAAATAAGGGACTTGTCCGAGCCCAAATCTCTGGATAGTGTAGCGGCCGTTCGTCCGGTTCAGCTACATAAGAATTTCCCGGTTGAGCTGAGCCGGGTGGCGACTCCTACAACATCCATCGAGACTTAGGTCTCGGTTCTTTTATGTATTAATTCCATTTATTTTCCAAAACACGGATTTCCATTATAAAAACCCCACGCAAGGGAGGGGCCCACCCGAGATCGAGGTGCCCATTCCGAAAGGGAGTCCCGCGTCCCGTCGAAAACGCGTCGTCCGCACACAATAACCAATTCTGATCCTAATCAGCTAAAGACCGAGGAACCGCAATGTTAGCGCCTCACGTCCATGCCTAGTGGGGCAACCAATCAGATCTGTCAGCCAAGCCCTATAGCAAGCATCTATCTCCACGGGTGCAAGACTGTCATACCTTAGAACCTCAGTACGGGTAGGGTACATCCACTGGTGCTGCACATACTGAGGCTACTACAGTGTAAATACCCCACACTCAGTAGTACATAAGGATTGAGGGACGCTTTGCAGCTGTCCGTACTGTCTGCACAACCGAGTGGGAGAATAGAAGGTCACATGGGTCAACCCAAGTAGCTGAACAACCCGGCCCAAGTCTCAGTGGTCACATCGATTATATCCCACCAAAGACAGACCCATCGGATAGAGTCATCAGTCCGTCTCCTCAGCTAATCAAACCAGTGCTCCATAGTCATGAAACCAAAATCTGGGAGTCCAATGCATCGAGACCAATAACACTTCGGAGCATATCTCGGATGAGGTGGAGGAGGGCTCAAGAGACTCAGCTTCTCCAACAGCCAGATCTGCATGTGGATTGGTCAAAATAAAGGGGTAACAAATGCTTGAATTCTAAAAATGCAGTGCTGAAGCATACCTGAAGCAGAAAGGGGGATCCACAACTCTTGACGGGAGAATCAAAATGGATAGAATCTAAGTGGATTAGGGTTTTAGCCAAGACAACCCCCATTGACGATGCCCCTTGAGCCATCTGACTCACTACCGAAGCTAGTCTAAGACCACAAGTACAGTCTCGGGACTCGCACAAGTAGCAAGACATCAGTAACAAACTCATCAACGGATCCCAGCCAGCGGCAGTGGGAGACAAAGCAAAATGTAAGTCAGCTACAATAGAAAGACTGAGTCTGGGAGAAATAGGCCTACCAGTAAGTACGTTTCCCAGGTCTGCTACAGTTGGAGCAAATCAGCTCAGAAACAGGTGAACATCAATCGAGTCAAAGCCGGGAACGGCTAACCCTACCCCTCGAGGGTAGGGAATACAGAGGATGGCACTAAACTCCTCTATCAAGGGGCATAACTCCTGACCAGAGAAATGAAAGACATGATCCATTGGATCCCAAAAGCTGACAGCTGCATCCAAGAAGACCCAGTTCAGAGTTAAAGCAATGTAAGACCTAAGGTACTACAAGCCAAAGGGCATGAGTGAAGCCCAATTAGAAGAGCGGATTGTACCCCAGTAGTCCTGGAGTTGTCCTCTGAGCTGATCCATGTCGAAAGAGAAGCGAAAGAAGGAGAAAGGCTAAAAAATAGATGGGGTGGCTATAATGTCCTACAGTGGCATGACTGTAGACTACAGTGGCACGGCTGTAACAAGTGGGGCGGCTTTAATATTTATAGGGGCTCGGCTATAGTTCCGACATCACTTTATCTATATCCTTATATGATTTCTGATGATTATGGTCACGTGGCTATAGGTTTTGAAGGTTGTTTTTCAAGGAGAATAAAGTCTAAAATACTAGAATACATCCCGGACCCAGCCAAATTGAACCAAAGAGCAATGAAAACATGGAAAAGCAAAGAAGCATGTGCTTAAAAAACACAAATTCATGGCGAAAATGGTGCAAATGTTATGTAAATATCATATACATCAAATGTGTCAGATACATCACCGAATCTGGCCTATGCAAGGGCCAAAATGTGCAAAGAAACAACCCATAAATGGGTCAATACATCACAAGTAGGGAACGAAGAAGTGAGCCTAAGAGGAGTCAAAGCCGGCATCATCGTCATCATCTCCGTCATCTCCTGCCTCATCACCCTGACCCTTGCTTATATCCTCGCCCGCATCTCCCAACTGGGAATCCCAATCACTCGCCTAGTCTCTGAAAGTCTAATTCATGACTTCCAATTCGATGACCCGATGCCACAACTGATCATTCTAGGCCCTCAAATGAGCTGACTCGCGGTGCTCCATCCTGATCATCGTCTGCATCGAACGAAGCATGAGTAACATCATAATTACATGCATATGCATCCATACATATATGCATAAGTCCAGACATAAGAATAGAATCAAGTACAGATACTTATTGTCAAAGCAGCGTTGTCCCGAAAGGAGAATGCCCTTAACGCATAAATGGCCTGGCCCATGTACATACCATGCATCACTGGAATCTGTAAAAATTGCAATTCAAGGGGATCAGCTAATGACAGATAATCAAGAAAAGGGATAAGGATAGATAAGGGCGGAAACGCTCACATGCGTGGTACCGGGAGGAATGGCTGGGGGAAAATTATGATCCTGGAGATAGAGATCAGCCCGATAAGAGTACCGAGTATCGTCAAATAGCTGGATGGAATCTTCAATCAGGAAATCAAGCCAACAATGTACATACCTGACCTCAGGAGCTTGAGGAACCTGAGGTTGGGGAATAGGGATACCTTCCGCTTCGGTGGCAGAACCTGCTTCAACAGTCCGAGAAACAGTAGTACCAGACCTCCTGCCTCTCCCTCTAGCAGATGAGGACGGACGAGCACTCACGAAGATCGCTGGAGTCAATTAAGTAGAACGATGTAAAAAGAGAGAGAGAGAGAGAGAAGTTAGTAAATTTACCCTAGCCTCAGCATCAATAGATGGTGGAAGCAGATGGACAACAATAAAATGACTGTAATCACCATCCACACTCCCAGCCTCATATCCAGCACCATAAAGGTCTGGGTGCAACACCAAGGATAGAAGATGAGGCCAGAATAATCCCACCGGCAAGGCGACTGGAATCCTATATGCCCCAGGACCGGAGCGCTAGTCGTGAGTCCTTTCACCCAGGAACCACTCCTGACCATACAGGCATTCCATGACAAAGCGCTTGGGCCAGATCATCAACCTCCCATCTCCAAGGAGCCTTGACGATCTGAAACTAAAAAGTTAGAACATTGTTAAAAAAAAAGGGGCATACCCCTTCGAATGTCATTTCCCTCAAAGCCTGGTGACACTCAGCCTCATTCTGGTCGACCTTACTCCAGACGAACCCTATATACCATCTGAGGCGGGGGAATTCAGCCAGTTCATACCCATCAGGAATCTGCACTATTGGGGGCGGAACAAAATGGTACTCGTAAACCCAAATCTGCAAAAAGGGAAAGTAAGAACCAGAGTTAAAAAAAGGGTCCAAAATGCTCACATGCAGCAGAATCTAGAAAGCCTTCAACTCCTTATAAGAACCTCGGACAGAGATCCAAGGCGTAGTAAAGCTGAGCCACGGCTGCCCGAGCCCAATTAAGAATCCTCACAGACTCCAGGTCGATCAAGGAGGGCAACATAACTAGATTTAGACTGCTCTGGCCTGTGGGAAAAAGAGTGGTAGAAAGAGCATGCAACAGAAAGGCTCTAGGATACTTTCTCTCGTCGGTCGCATGAAGCTAGCCGCCTATGGGAGCACACGCTATCGCCCGAGCCAGTAGTCCTAGATACTCCTGCACTGAATCCGGCTACCTGGGGACTCAATCCTGATAAGCAATGATACTAACTCCTGATGATAGCCTCCATGTGTGAAGACTTGGTTAAAGTGTATCGTCTGTGTTGGAAATGCCCTAGTCCCGAGGATTGGTCCTTGTGTTTGTATAATACATTTGTACATTAATGTGAACTTTATATATTATACAATTTGTGTCAAGAGATAATGGCATCAATCTGTTTATTATATGTCTTGTGCTATATTTTAAATAGAGTATCCAATGGACATATCCATATCCATGTTGTCAAGTGTGAGGCACTTGGCAGTAAGACTGTGGATAGGGAAAACGGTATGGCCATGAAGTCATCCGTAGTCTGATCCAGTCATGGGAATGAATTCAACTAAAGGCTATCATTAGCTTGGTTGTATGGCAGTGTCTTGCCGGTTATCGAACATGGGATGTCAACCAGGTTAATGGGTACATGCAAAAAGAGCATGTTACTGGATCGATCCACTTAACGGGAATCTACATGGTATAGTATCACAAATGATTCTCGTGTAGTACTTGTATTAGTCCTTTGACCGGACCATATGATGGTGCTGCATGTGAAGTGGCATAGTATGGTGTACGCCTAACGGGCCTGTAAAAGGATGCTAGTGCTAGGATATGCAGAAGGGAATGTCACTCAGTGATTCACTGAGATGACATCACTGGCCACTTGAAGAATGTTACTGATAAGTATGCGGCCGCACCCAAACAAGATTGGATCTTGTTTGTGAGCATCAGTTCATTCGGTATCAAGTAAAGGTCCAAACACAAAGAGGGTGATACTTCCATGCCTCTATGTTAGACACTGATATGAGCGACATGGGATTTACAAGTGCAAACTACAGGGTAACGGTGACAGTTTTACTGCTATCTCTGTCTTAATTGGGGGCTGCAGTGGCTTGCTAGAGCCCGCCTGCAGTCTGTGGGCCTTGGCCTACAGCCAACATAAAGACGGGCCCATTGGATCATACACATTGAACGTCTGGACTTTAACTTGTCTGATTAAGTGTGTACTTGGAGTATACACGTTTGAAGAGAGAGAGATTTATTAATTATATTATATAGATAAATTGGATTGATCAAAATAATATACTTAATGTTGATTTTGGCCTTCTCTTAATTAATTCAATGAATTAATTTATGAGATTATTTCCTAGGTGGAAATATTATTACATGTATAGGTTTACATGTATTTCATTTTACGTGTATCTAATTTAATCCCTTGATTAAATTAATAGAGCAAATTAATTTTAATTTAAATGTATGTAATATATATTATATGGTAGAATATATATATATATATATATATATATATATACACACACACACACACACACATACATGTTATATTAAAGTTGCATTTGATATTAATGAAATTAAGGGAATTAAAATTAGGGTTAAGCCTTAAAATGAAAATTCCCACATGAAGTGGGATTGTGTTGGCCAAAATTTAGCATGGAATGGGTAAGAAGGATGAGTCATTTTGTTGGACAAAATGTGATGATGAAGATGGTAAGTCATGCATGACTTTTTGGTAAGCAAAGTTGGACTTTGCTTCTTAGATGTTTTGTTTATTCTTATGGTAAGAATGGAAAAGCAAATATCCCATCTTCATTTTCTCCTTCTTTTGGCCGATGTCATTTTTGGCAAGAGAGGATGAGTCATTCTTTTCATCATTAGTATGGTGAGTCATATGGGTGAGTCATAGGTTTGAGTTTGATGAAGCAAAGTTGGACTTTGCTTTCCTTGTGTTGACTCACTTTGCTTGGCCGAGACATATATCTATTTCTTGAAAAGAAATTTGGCCTACTTTATGCATCATTTTCTTTTGGAAAGAAATGTGTTAGCCCAACTTGAGATATATGGTATTTGCCTTTGGAAAGTAAATAGGACAGCCATATTATTCACCTTGGGCTGTCCCTCTCTCCCTCTCTTCTTGCATAATCCTAGTCGCTAGCACTGGTTTCGGTCCTAGAGCCGTTCATGTACGCATTGGTGGAGGAAATCTACACTTGATTTCTCCAGTCCGCATCCGTCTCTTAGAGAGACTTCGTGGTAAGTTTTCGAACTTTCCCTTTGTGCTTTAACTTTTTTATTTCCACATCTTAAGCTCCTGGGACCGGATTCCAGGAAATCAACGTGTATTTCCACTTTTATTGGTCGGTTTCCCGTGACGAATCCCAATAGTGGTATCAGAGCGGGCTTTTGATCCGTGGAAATCTTTAACTTGGCGAATCCCGTTTTTTAAAATTGGACATTTTTATGGACAAGATTCTTTTGGTTTCGGGTTTGTGATTTTGCCCGTTGAATTTTGCAAATGGAAAATTATTATGCATTAGGTTTATGTATGGTTTCATTTTCTATTTATGATTTTGTTTCTTGGAAATTTTATTTTGCATATAGGTTTTATGCTAGATTTAATTTCCTATGCTTGATTTTATTTCTTCGTTATTTAATTTCATGTTGTTTTTTTTTTCGGAAAAATCACGGACCATTTCGGCTCGCAATGGGGGGAGCAGCCGCTGCCTGCTGCGCTGGGTGCCACAGGCAGCAGCCACTGCGCGGTGGGCCTTGCCCGAATTTGGATTTGGCAGGATTTTTATGCTAGGCCGGGTTTAAAATTGTGCATGTTTAAATTTTGGTAATTTATATGCGCGTGTTTTATGAATGGAATTTAATTTTCGTTCATGCGATATTAATTTTGGAAAAATTAATACGGTTAATTGAAATTGGTTCGGGTTTTCTTGGCACGATTACCTGGACGGCTGATTTAGAATTCATTGTTTCCCAATTGGATTGGGAGCAGTGTTCTGCCTAGGTTGGAGGCCCAAGGCCCATACGGGCTTAGAACCATGAATGGACCAAAAATATGGCGATTTCAAAATAATGGCTACGGACATAATTGAAATGGGATTAATTCATGCACTTAAATTGTTTATAAATTGTATGTATTGGTTTACATGTGTGTATGATTAAATGCATGAATGGATGTTATAGGGCCATACTTATACTGGGTTGTAATATTCTTTTGGTAAATACGGCCTGCGTGCCGTTTTCTTTTTATATAATTTTATTATATTTGTTTATTATGGAATTATGTAAAGAAGATGCCGATTGGATTGGCCTGTTAGAAGGATGAGGAGGCGACCCACCTGATGTCATTCTAGTATAGGTTTACTAGAATTATATTAGGATGTAAATTTTGACCTATAGCATTTAATTTTTATTTAATTATGCTTTATTTATTTACATGTAAAATTTCACCCGCCTATGCATCTAAGCCGTTATTAATTGAATCTAATAACCAAATGATAATTACTAAGTCTCTTAAAAGTGCTTTCCTGATTCATAACCTTCCCGATGTAAGGATAGGCTAGCTGTAGACCAACCCTCGTTGGATGCACTAGAGTGTCGTCATTTTGTATTGGGTTGGTGTATTGGTTATTCTAACATTTGGAAGGAGGTTTTGACTTAGCGTGGGTAGTAGGATGTTCCCGGCCTTAAGCACAGATGGGTAAGTGCCAACAGACCCATCAAGCCGAGAGTCCCTAGGTTGGGATTGGAGGGCGTTCCTACCTAAAAATTTAGGTCTAGTTGTTCCAAGCCCTCGTCTGGCTATATCTTGGTATAATATGGATCTCAGCCCATGAGCCCAACAACTCAGTTTATTTAATAACATGATTCATTATTAATTATAATATGGGAAGAACAAGTTAAGTCCTTTATTAACACTCGTAAATTTTTCTGTATAGTAACCAATGGCTACGAATAATACTTTATCACTGCGATCTATCCTAGAATGGGACAAGCTTTGTGGCCCTAACTTTTGGGACTGGTTTATGAAATTGAGGAAAGTTATAAGACAAGAGTCTAAAGAGTATGTGCTAGAAAAGCCTGTGCTGGCTGTGCCAACGGGAAGTAATCCACCGGCTGCCCAGTTGGAGGAATACATGGCACATGTAACAGATAACCGGGAGGTGACATGCCTGACGTTGGCGTGTATGGCTCCTGAATTGCAAAAGTAGTTCATGGATCATCAGGCCTTTGCTATGATGACAACTCTTAATGAGATGTTTTATGAGCAAGCTTATCAGGAAAGGTACCTGATCAACAAGGCATTCCGCAGCTGTAAGATGGGGGCTGGGACATCTGTGAGTGCACATGTGCTCAAGATGAAGGGCTATCTGGATAATTTAGCCCGTCTTGGAACTCCTATCTCACAGGGGCTGGTGGTTAGCACGATCCTGGCTTTCTTACCGGATTCTTATGATCAGTTTATCCTAAACTGTTACAAGCTAGGGATAGACCGCACTGTTAGTGAGCTACATTGGATGCTTCAGCTCGCTAAACTGTCGATCAAGAAGACTCCACCGGTACTTAAGGTTAACAAGGGGAAACCTCCTCTTGCTAAGGGCAAGGCAAAGGCCAAGGCCAAGGCTAAGGAAGCCAAGGCTAAAAAGGCTAAAGCCCAGCCCAAGGCCCATCCCAAGGATGTCTACTTCGGTTGTAAGCAGACTGGACATTAGAAAAGATTGCGTCCCGAGCTTTTGGGAGAGAAAAGGGAGACACAGGGCGTGTCTTCATCAGGTATATATGTCATAGACATTAACCTGTGTTTCAACATCTTATGTATTGGATACTAGATGTGGTTCTCATATTTGTTGTAATGTGCAGGGACTTAAGAACAGGAGATCACTGGGATCGGGACAAGTGGACTTGTGGGTCAGAAATGGAGCAAGGGTTGCTGCCATAGAGATCAGCAGGACCAGCTTATGATGCCTAGTAGATTAGTTTTGTTACTGAAACTATGTTATTTTGTACCTATTTTCTACAGGAATATTATTTCTGTTTTAGTTTTGGATATTTCTGGATGTACATTTACTATTGGTAATAGTAAAAAGGGTTTATCTAGAAAATAATTATTTTATGGAGTAGCTCTGTTAAACAGTGTCTTTTATATCCTGGATCTAAATGAAACTAATCATGTCTATAATATAAATACTTAATGGGTTAAGCTTAACAAACTTAATCTAGTTTACCTTGGCATTGTCATTTAGGCCACATAAACAAGAAGTGCATAGCTAGGCTTCGTAAAGTTTGAATCCTAGGATCACTTGACATGGAGTCACTTGATATATGCTCGTCTCGTTTACGAGGTAAAATGACTAATGCTCCTTTTAGTAAGTAGGCTAAAAGGGCCGCTAGCACACTGGACCTAATACACTCAGATGTATGCGGACCTATGAGCAAAGCAATGAGGGGTGAACATCTATACTTTGTTTCCTTCATAGACAATTTCATCATATATGGCTATGCCTATTTAATGATATAAGTCTGAGACTCCTGATAGGTTTGAGGGATTTAGGAATGAAGTACAGAACCTACTAGGTTGAAATATCAAAGCCATTCGGTCGGACCGAGGTGGTGAGCATATAAACCTAGTGTGAGCAGACGAAATTTTTAAAAACCGGATGCGGCAAAGCAAACCGGGGAAAATGATGATTCTTATAGATTATTTTGGAAAACGGGTTTTGTTTATCTTAAGTTAGAAAATTGTGGATTTAATTTGGAAATTCTTTTATAGAAAACATTTTCCCATTTTTAACTTAAAGACCTCGAAACTTAAATCCCGAGATCAGTGACAGAGTCGCCACTCGGATCAGCTTATCCGGGAATTCCGGTATAGCTCCCTACCGAGGACAGACTACTGTACCTAATCCAGAGATTTAGGGTTCGGGCAAGTGACTTATTTAACCTCTAGCTTGCTTTCACTTTACAGTTTATATTACCATATTTAATTCGCTTTATTATCTTTCTCTAACTCCAATTTGTTTATTTTAATTATCTGATGCTAAAGCAAAATGCAGGAAATATATTGCAGGAAATTAAATCATACATTCAAAATATACAAAAAATAATAAAGGCCGATTATATAACCCAATTGAACAAAAAAAAAAAAAACTCTCCTCCTGACTTTACACCCGCCTAAAATACACGATTTATCTAAAAAAAATACAATCGCCTAGGATACACGAATAAATCTATTGAATACATCAAAAAAAAAAAAATAAGAATAAAAAACTGCAAAACAGAGAGTTAGCAAAATATACGGCACGCCACAAATTGGACTCAAGTAAGATAGAATGGGATTTTAAGAATTCGGGAACATGTAATTAGGGGGATAACCGGGGTCGGCTCGGCTAGCCGGCCCGATTAGACCTGGAAAACATTTTGAAACATCCCTGTATTTTTGGTTTTGTGGGAAAATCATTTTGAAAACATTTTATTTTCCGGTTTAATTAATTTTGGCATGTGAGGTGAGTCAGTTTTTTGGGAGAATCGGGTCCCCATCGTGGTATTGTTCTAAAGGCAAATGCAATGAAAGGTAAATCTAAGGTCGTGAATGCACACAACAAAATTCATTTTGATGATTTTCTGATTTTTCTGAATTTTTATGGATTTTTGAAATTTTTAGGGATTATTCTAGAAATTCTGCTCTTGGATGAGCACTATAGTCGTGCAACTGTAACTACAGTCGTACGACTGTAATTACATTCGTGCGACTGTAAATCATTCGAACTTTAGAATTTCACCAAAAATTATTCAAAATAAAATTAGAAGAAAACAGCTAGAAACCAAGAACACTCGTACCACTGTATTCACAGTCGTACGATTGTTCATCAACTCAAGAACTGTCGCACGACTATTCTTGATTTCCAGAAACAGAAAACGCAGGAATTAAGTAAAATTGCACAAAAACACACCAATTCACCCAGAAAGTATGAGAAATGGAGGGAATGAAGATTGTTCACCTTTTTGGCACTTATCCACCGTAGGATTGACCCCTAGCGTCGCTCTAATCACTTAAATTTGCTCTTTTTCCTTGAATTGAAGTTGAGAAGTTTGGGTCCAAAATCTCTAAAATGCTTGGGAATCTTAAGGTTTCTAGTCCGAAATTTGATTTGTTTAGAGAGTCTGATTATTAACCTATTGATTTCTAATAAATTTTTAATCTAAATACTTAAGAATTATAAAAACATGAAGAGAAAAAGAAGCCTGGAGTTTTTGTGAGGTTTTCTTTTCCTTCCCTTTTTCTTCCAATTTTCTCTCTCTCTAAGACTAGAAAATCTAAGTGTCAAAAGTCCTCCCCCTTTCTTCTTTTCCTCCTCTTATTTTCTACCTTTGCTTCACCAAAAAATGGGCATTAATTCCCATCTTTTCCCCTATCTTTTCTTATGTCATGTGCATGGTCTTCTGCACTTGCTCTGACATTACAGTAATACGACTGTAATTTAATTACAGTCGCATAACTATAACAACAGTCGTACGACTGTATGTTACAGTCGTGTGACACGCACGATTTTTTTTTTGGGACGGAAAATTCCGGCGCTTACAGCTGCCCCTCGCATGATCAAATTCGATACCCGGATCAAGGTTTAAAATATCTGAGATGCTGAATTTGAGAGTGCGAATCAACGCACCGTAGACACAGGAAAGGACCCACTGTTGAAATAAGCCGATATCGGGTCTAGGTTACCCAAGGCGAAGCTGGGGATAAAATAAGCCGATGCCGGGTCTAGATCACATGAGGCAAGAAAGGTGGAATGTGGATAGGAGGATACTGGGTCTAGGTTACCCGAGGGAAAGGATAATGAAATATGGATTATTGATTGGCCGATATCGGGTCTAGGTTAACCGAGGCAAAGGAAGATGAAATGTGGATTATAGATTGGCGATGCCGGGTCTAGGTTACCCGAGGCAAAGGAAAATGAAATGTGGATTATGGATTGGCCGATACCGAGTCTAGGTTACCCGAGGCAAAGGAGGGAGATGAAATAAGCCGGTACCGGGTTTAGCGGGTCGGATATCCCGGGACCCGGGGGTCTCGTTCGTGTGTGGGCCTAAATCGAACATCCATCCAGGGTCCAAAAATATGCAAACACACCAAAATTCATTTTTGGATGAGAAAAGGATGCAAAATTACAAGTTTAGGGCCCAAAAGGGCAAAACTATAATTCTGCCCATATCACAGCCGTGCCCCTGTAGGCTACAGCCACGCGGCTGTAGGTTACACCCGTGCCCCTGTAGCTTACAGCCGGGCGGCTGTAATGCTCCAGAATCGATTCAAGCATACTTTTCACGTTTTCAAATATCATTTTGCAAAGTTTGATGATTTTGTGCGATCTGGGATTTCGGGAAAAACATTAAAACCAATAGAAAAGACCCGAAATGGACCAAATCGAATCCGAAAATCCCTAATCGTCTAAAATCACCAAATTTCATCACATCCACTAATAAAAAATGAAGAACATGGAATCGGAGCACGCAGGGATGTGATTGGACCGATAACAGATATGAAAAACATATTTAATTGAAGAGTGGGAGCGTTATCGATCGATTTGGGCTGATGGAGCTTCGGCCCCTGTAGGTTGCAGCCACGCCCCTATAAGTCACAGCCGCGCGGCTATAGGGTACAGCCGGGCGGTTGTTATAACAGAAAACTCCCAAAAAAAATAAAAGATTTAAAACATAGCACTACAGCCGCGCCCCTATAGGTCACAGCCACGCGGCTGTGATCATGGGTGGGGCAGCTGTAGCCCGAAAAAATCCAAAAAAACGCAAAAAACTCAAATCATGCAATCAAATCACAACCAGAATGAACAAATCGGATTTCTAAGGCCTCTCAGAAAATTACCTTGTCTGTGTTCCAGTGCTTGGACCATAAAAAAAAAAGATTTGGATGCCAAAAACGTCCCGCAGTCACGGACAACCCGAGTAAAGTGTGCTTTCCGAATCCCAAACGGAATCACAAAGAAGATTCGAGGATTGATTGTTGAATGTTCTTTCTTTGTCCACCTTTTGTGTTCTCTTTTTTTCTTTCTTTTTTTTTTTTGTCTAACTTTTTTTTGTTGTGTTAAAAACCCTAACAAAAACTAGGTGATGATTTTTTTTTCTCTAAAATTCCCTTCTTTTTTCTTTCTCTTTTAGTTTTTTCTGCCTCCCCCCTTGCCCTAATTCCCGATTAGGATCCTTAAATATCTCCCTTTTTGGTATTAAATCAGAATTAATTGCTGATTTTGTCAAAAAAAGAAAACTGACGCTTACAGTCGCACCTCTGTAGACTACAGCCGCGCGGCTGTAGATGCCAAAATTCCTATTTTGCTTAAAAACCGAATTAAATGCTGATTTTGCCCAAAAAAGGAAATAAGGAGATTACAGCCGCATGGCTGTAGGCTACAGCCGCGCGGCTGTAGCTTACAGCCGAGCGGCTGTAATGCTCAGAAAATTACATTTTCACTTATTTTCTGGTTTGTTCTTCGGTTTTCTTAAATATTCACTCGAATTCTTCAGGGTTCCGTACTACGACTTGTCACACACCTCCGGGCTATCCGGGACATTTCCGACGTCATCCTGGTCGGTCCGAATCCTTTTCATGTTTATCCGTGAAAAAAAAGGTAACAGTATCTTTCATCACCGAGGTCGGGAAAAAACCCGTGCTCATAGGCTGCCCCTCACGCGACCAAAGTCGACTTCAACGGGTGCTTGTGCCCGATTCGAGTTTGGTCTCGCGATAGGGAGCACGGTGAGAAGGAAAAGAGAACGCACCTGAGGGGTTCTCCTCATGTTGACTTGTTTTGATGTCTATAGGGACTTGTCTCAGTTGCTTTTGAGAGAGTGGTCTTGCCTAAATTGGTTTGAATTTTCAGGGTCTTGCTTCGATTCTAATACGAAGTATAGGACTTTGCCCGAATTGTTCTGATGTTATCTAGAGTCATGCTCAGACTCCATTGCAAAGCAGAGGACTTTGCCCAGATGTTGTTTGATTCGCCAGGGACATGCTTCGACTCCATCGTGAAGCAGAGGACTCGCCCGAATCGTGTTTGACTTGCCAGGGACATGCTTAGACTCCATTGTGAAGCAGAGGACTTGCCCTAATCGGATTCTCCTTACCATTCGGTGCCTACGAAAGGGAAGGGTATTTTGGTAATTTTACAACTTGGGAAGTTGGCATTCCTTGAAGTAAGGAGACTTTGGTCATTTGGTCTTTTGTGGTGCCTATGTCACAAAAGAAATGGGTTTTTAGTGATCTGGTGTTCCCTTTTTTATGGAAAAGGGTATTTCGGTCATTTGGCAGCTTGGTGGCCGACAAAAGGAATTTCGGTCATTTCACCCCTAATGGAGCTTGTGTTATTAAGGGGAGAAATATTTCGGTGACTTGGTCTCCCATATAGCTCATGTCGTTAAAGGAAAGATGTTTTAGCCATCCGGTGGTGTGGTTATTAACCGAAGGGCATTTTGGTCATTTCACTTCTGGTGAAGCATGTGTCACTGAAGGAAAGGATAATTATGTCGTCATGGAGCTCATGTAGCCGAGAAGATGGTGCTTTGGCGGTTTGAGAATTTTGGTAAACACTTGAAGTTTTGAAGTCGTTTTGGGCGCGTATTCGGTCCTTGATCGATAATTTTGCAAACAAAAATTTTTGTCCCTTCAATCAAGAACGAATATGAGCCTAAATTTTTGTTCTTTGACGCCTGCAAAACAAGAAAATTACCTTTCTCGGGGTCAAATGGACATAAAACAAATTTCAGAAAAGAAAAACGACACAAATTTTTAAGGGAGGAAAGCTACAGCCGGGCGGCTGTGCTACAGCAACTTGGCTGTAGTGGTAGGTGGGGAGAGTGCATAAAAGCTACACAATATAGCAGCCCCCATTCACCACATTTTTGGATGAAAAACTCTCCCCTCTGGTGGTTTTCTTGCCCCCAAACCGAAACCATGAAGCGAAAGATGAGTAGAGTCCTCCGTTCCATCCCTGCTGCTCAACCTATGTTTCATACTCGGTTTTCCATCCCGGAAGGAAACTTTACTCTACCCTTTGAACCCACTGAGTACATTTATGGGTTAAAAGAGGAGGATGCATACTGTGGAGTGAAGATCGACGACCAAGTGCCCATCTTACTCCATGTTTCGAACCATGCTTACACGAATCTAGTTAGTTTTCTCAAATTCTCCCACTTTTCCCAAGTTTCCAATTTCTGAAAAATTGAGGAAAATATGTGAAATTGATGCATGATTTAAGTAGATTATGCCCCTAGGATGATTAATTGTTGGTTAGGCTTGAGTTAGGACGATATTTAACCGAAAAAAAGAAAAAAACTCAAATGGGCCGAAAATTTACAGCTGCAGCTACCCCATGTATGATCACAGCCACGCGGCTGTGATCATGGGGGGCTATAGCCGCGCGACTATGACCCTATAGCCGGGCGGCTGTAGCCTTCAGATTTAAGGCAACTCGATTTTTTACGATTTGAATAATGTTTCTTCGATTTTTATGATGTGTATGCATTCTAAAAAGCTTATAAACTCCCTGATTATTAATTTTGCAGTCGAGATTCAGCCATTGTGGTAACGGATCCATCACGGAGGCTTTAAAGTGGTATAGGCGTCTCCCTCAAGGGTGAAGGATATAGTGAACTCCACCGACCTGCACCGACTGGTTCGCAGCATGTCGATTACCACTCCTTGCACGAGTCGGGGGCTTTTGGCCGCACTTTTGGAGAGGTGGATGGACTCCACCCACACATTTCATTTCCCTTTCGAGGAGTACACTGTGACCCCGGAGGACATCGTCGCTATTATGGGCCTTCCCTTCTTCGGCCAGACGATCCACTTCAATCAGGTCTTTATGCATGGTGGCTATCGTCAAGAGCTGATATCCGTGCTGATTGGGATTAGTTCTCTTGAGAGCCGGATCCAATGTAGTAGTATCCGAGAGTACTGGCTCGGGCGGCAGCATGCGCTCCCAGAGGGAGCTACCTTTGATGCTGGTGATGGGAGGAAGTACACTAGAGCCTACCTGTTGCATGCTCTCTCCAGCACTCTTTTCCCCACGGGCCGGAGCAATCTGAATTTGGCTTTTCTGCCCTCCCTAATCGACTTGGAGTCCATAAGGACTCTTAATTGGGCTCGGGCTGCCTTGGCCCAACTTTATTATGCTATAGATCTCTGCGCTCAGGGCTCCCATAAGGAGTTGAAGGCTTTTTGGATTCTGCTACATGTGAGTGTCTTGGACATTTTCGTTTTCTTTTTTTTTTTTTTTTTACTAACTTGCTTTAAATTTTCCCATACAGATTTGGGTCTGTGAGTACCATTTTGTCCCTCCCCCGATCATGTAGATTCCTGAAGGAGTCATTCTGGTTGAGTTTCCCTGCCTCCACCGCTACATGGGATACGTCTGGAGCGAGGTTGATAAAAACCAAGGGGAGTGCCGGTAAGCTCTGAGAGATATTACATTCGAGGGGGTATTATTATTATTATTACTACTTTTTTTTTTAACTGACTAGTTCCTCAATCTCAGATTGTCAAGGCCCCTTAGAGTCGGGAGGGGGAAAATTTGCCCCAGTAGCTTGTTGATGCACAGGCGCTCGCGAGCAGGCGCTTTGTGATGGAGTGCCCCTTCGGCCAGGAGTGGTTCTTAGGTGAGAGGACTCACGACTAGCGCTCTGGTCCTGGGGCACGTAGGATCCCGGCTGCCCTACCAGTAGGGTTATTCTGGCCTCACCTGTTATCCCTTAAGTTGCATCCAGACCTCTATGGTGTTGGATATGAGGCTGGCAGTGTAGATGGTGATTATAGATGCTTCATCACCGTTCACTTGCTCCCATCATCCGCTGATGCTAGTGCTGGTGCTGGGGTAATTAAATTTCTCTATTTTTTTTAACGTTGTGGTTTTTAATTGACTCCAGCCATCTTCCCGGGGTGGACGGGCACGTGCGTCTTCATCAGCTAGGGGAAGAGGAGGCAGGTCATGTACCGCTGATTCCAGGGCTACTGGTGTGGATTCTGCTGCCATCATGGAGGACATTCCCATTCCTCATTTCCAGGTTCCTTTGGCCCTCGAGGTCGGATATGTGCATGGTCAGCTTGAATTCCCTATCGAAGACTCCACTCAGCTGTATGATGACTTCCAGCAATCTTATCTGACTGATCTGCATCTGCAAGACCAGAATTTTCCCCCGGCTATTCCTCCTGACACCACACATGTGATTATATCCTTGTTCATCTATTTCCCCCCTTTTTCTATCATTAGCTGATACTCTGAATCCCGATCTTTGCAGATTCCGGTAATGCAAGGTATGTACATGGGTCAGGCCATTAATGCGCTGAAGGCGCTCTCTTTTTGAGACAATGCCGCTAGGACAGTAAGTACCTGTACATAATAATATGCTTATGTCTGGATGTATGCATAGATGCATATGTATGTAATGTGATGTTCCTCATGCTTTGTTTAATGCAGACGGTGATCGGGATAGAGCACGGTGAGTCCACTCGCTTGAGGGCCGAGAACGATCAATTACGGCATCGGGTCACCAAATTGGAGGTCATGAATCAGACCTTCAGAGACTAGGTAGGTAACTAGAATGTCCAGATGGGAGATGCAGACGATGACGATGACGATGATGATGAGGCAGAAGATGATGAGGATAATGATGATTCTTCTTAGGCTTATCCTTCCATTCTTTATTTGTGATGTATTAGCCCGTCTGTGGGCCATTTCTTTGCACATTTCGGGTCCTTGCGTAGATCTGATTTAGTTTTGTATTGGATGTGTCTAATGTACATGACTTTTGTATGACACTTGTACTTTTTATCCATATATTTTCTCTCATTCTCTTACATTTTATCGCTCCTTTGTTCAATTCGGTCTGTTCCAGGACGCATCTTGGTGCCTTTATACTTTGTTTTCTTTGAAAGGCGATCTTTAGAACCCTTATTTACACAACTATAATCATCAAAAATCATATAAGGCCATAGGTAAAGGGTTGTCTGCACTACAGTCATGCCCCTGTAGTCATTACAGCCGCCCCACATACTACAGCTACGCGGCTATTGGCTACAGCCGCGCCCCTATAGCAGGTTACCGCCGCCCTACGCCAAAAATCCATCCCACATTGATTTTTCATGCCTTTCTTCAGCACAACCGCGCCCCTGGAGACATTACAGCTGCCCCATACACTACAGCCATGCCCCTGTAGCAAACACAGCCGCGCCCCTGTAGAAACTGCAGCCGCCCTATGCCAAAAAGTCCATCCCACATCGATTCGCAAGATTTCTTCAGCACAGCCGAGCCCCTATAAATATTACAGCTGCCCTATGTATTACAGCCAAGCCCCTGTAGTGCATTACAGCCGCCTCATACGCGATAGCCACCCCACTCATTCTTCAGCCCTTCTTCTTCTTTCGCTCCTCTTTTAGCATGGATCAGCTTAGAGGACGACTCCTGGTCTACTGGGTATGACCCACTCTTCTAATTAGGCCCTACTTGCACCTTTTAGCTTGTAGTATCTCAGATGTTACATCGCCTTGACCCCAAACCAGGTCTTCTTGGATGCAACTGTTAGCTTTTGGGATCCAATGGATCATGTGTGTTATTTCTCCGGTCAAGAGTTATGCCCCTTGATAGAGGAGTTTAGTGCCATTCTCTGTGTTCCCTGCCCCCGGGGGGTCTGGTTGGCTGTTCCCGACCCCGATTATGATGATGCCTACACATTCCTAAGTTAGTTCGCTCCTTCTGTAGCAGGCATGGGTCGTGCACTTACTGGTAGGTCTACCTCACCCAGACTTAGTCTTTCTATCATTGTTGACATATGTTTCGCTTTATGTCCCACTGCCCCTGGATGGGCTCCGCTGATGAGTCTGTTACTGACGGCTTGCTATCTGTACGAGTCCCGAGATGATACTTGTAGTCTTAGGCTGGCTTGAGTAGTGACTCAGGTGTTTCAGGGTGCATCTTTCATGGGGGTTGTTTTGGCTGAGACCTTGATACACTTAGACTCCAGCTATTCTGATTCTCCCATCGAGAGCTGTGGGTCTCCCTTCCTGCTTCAGGTATGCTTTAGTTCTGCTCTTTTCTGAATTCAAACATTCATTGCCCCTTCATCCAGACTAAACCACCTGTAGATTTGGCTGCTAGAGAAGCTATGCCTCTTGAGTCCTCCTCCACCTCGTCCGAGATATGCTCCAAAGCTCTATTGGTCTCGGCACATCGAGCTTCCAGATTTCGGTTTCATGTCCATGGAGCATTGGTTCGACTGGCTAAGGAGGCGATCCGATGCCTTTATCCGATGGGTCTGCCCTTGGTGGGATATCACTGATGTGACTACTGAGACTTGGGCCGGAGGTGTCCAGTTGCTTGGGTTGACCCGTGTGACTTTCTACTCTCCTGCTCGGCTGTGCAGATAGTATGGGCAACTGCAAGGGGTTCGTCGATCTTTGTGTACTACTGAGTGTGGGATGTTTACACCACCGCAGCCTCGGCATGTGCAACACCAGTGGATGCATCCTATTCGTACTGAGGTCCTGAAGTATGATAATCTTGCCTCCATAGAGACAGATGCTTGCTACAGGGCCTGGTTGGCAGATCTGGTTGGCTGTCCCACCCGGCGAGGACGTGAGGCACTGACGCTGCGGTATCTTGGCCTCTAGATGATTAGGATTGATTACTGCTGTATGACTTTTTTTTTTAATTGCCCTAATTTTTGCATAGGCTGCCCTTTTAGGTCTTCAGCCTATCGGACTGTCTTTATTTTTACCTGAATCGCCTTTTTTGGGTTTTCAATTCAGCAGACCTTACTTTATGTCCTATCTTTTGCATAGACTGCCCATTTCAGGTTTTCAATCTATCGGACTCTTTTTTTTTTTTTTGAATGTATATGTTCAATCTGTGGATGTGGGATATGCAGAAGATATATAAAGATAAATATGCACAGAATAATCTAAATTGCAGATGAACTTGGGACATTTAAGCGAACAAAACCGACATTCATTCATTCATTAATAAATAATGTTTTAGCACAATGTACATTGAATGATGAAATGAACTATGGATAGAATTATCGATGGTATAAGTCTCGACTGAAGCCACACTTGACACCAACCAATCTTTGCAGATTTTCCAGCTGATAATCCTCACCTCTCTGTCCTAATTTCTGCATGGATCGCCTTTTCGGTTTTTGACCCATCGGAATGTCCTAATTTTTGCGGGGACCGCCTTTTCGGTTTTCATTCCACCGGACTTTTTTTTTTACACGTAGTAGTGTTTCAGCTTGTCCTGATTGATGGGATTGAAAAATTCGTTCCCGTCCATAATCCATAATTTTTGCAGCACCTTTCGAAAGCACCCTCCTGATTACATACGGACCTTCCCAGTTCGGCTTGAATTTCCCCCGCACATCTGTGTTGGTCTATTTCATCTGCTTCAGTACCAGATCCCCTACCTTAAATGGATGCTTCTAATGGCGAACCTTGTTGTTATATGTCCTAGCCATCCGCAGTTGGTACATTTGCAACCAATCTAAAGCCTAAAGAGGCTTTTTGTCAATCAGTGCTACCTGTTCATATCTCGACTAGAGCCAATCAGACTCTGGCAACTGTGCCTCCATGACCACTCTTAACGATATGATTTCCATCTCTACCGATAACACTGCTTCCATCCCATAAACTAGTGAATATGGAGTTTCTCCGGTAGGGGTTTTGATGCTTGTCCGGTATCCCCACAAAGCCAATGGTAACATGTCGGCCCAATCTCTGTAGGTTACCACCATCTTTGATAGAATCTTCTTGATGGACTTATTGGCTGCTTCCACCACCCTATTGGCTTGTGGGTGATACGGGGATGACTTGTGGTTCTCAATCCCCTTCTCTTGGAGTAACTATGCCGTTACCCCATGGAATTGTACCCCGTTATCGATCACGACATGATGAGGGATCCCATATCTTGCGAAGATGTTCTTTTCTATAAATTTGGCCATCTTCTTGGCAGTGATATTCGCAAATGATTCTGCTTTGACCCACTTAGAAAAATAATCTACAGCCACAACAATGAATCGGTGCCCATTTGAAGTAGGCAGCCTTATCTCTCCAATTATGTCTATACCCCAAGCTGCGAACGGCCATGGAGTCAAAGATACTTGAATTTCAAGCGGGGGGAGATGATTGATGTCTCCATACACTTGACATTCATGGCATTTCTTAACTTCCTCGATACAATCGGCTTGTAGAGTGAGCTAAAAGTATCCTTTTCTCAGTATCTTCTTCGCTAGAGCCAAACCATTCATGTGCGGGCCACAAGCGCTGGAATGTATCTGTTTCATAACCACGACTGCTTCTTCCTCTGTGATACACTTCAGAAGAACTCCGTTAGTTGTCCTCTTGAAAAGTTGATTCTGAAATATCCGAAACTGTGTTGCTAAACTCCTGAGGGAAACCTTATTAGATTCATTGGCGTCTTCAGGATATTGACCGTTCTGGATGAACAGTAGAATATCATAATACCAAGGGAGTGCCTCAATAGTTACAACTGTATTGACTAACAAATAGCATGGGTTTTGAGCAATTTCCAGGATGACCGGCTGTATTGGTTGTTTTCGGGGGCCTTCCCACATTGATGACAATGTAGCCAAAGAGTCTGCCATCTGATTCTCCTTCCTCGGTACATGTCGGAATTCACACTGACTGAATACCCTTGCCCTTTCCCAAACCAACTCGAGATAGGGTCAGAGTGATTCTTCCTTTATTTCCCAGTCTCTGGTTACCTGCCGAATCACTAAGGCTGAATCCCAGATAACTAACACCTCATTTGCCCCCAGCGTGATCAAGGCATTGATACCAAAGAGACATGCTTCATATTCGGCCCCATTATTGGTCACTGGAAAGTCAAGTCGCCTTGCCAGAGGAATGATTTCTCCTTCGAGTGTAGCAGTGATTACCCCCAAGCCAATGCCTTGTTTATTCACCGCCCCATCGAAGTACATCACCCACCTATTCGACTCCTCTTCCACCACCGCCAGATGTTCATCGGGAAATTCTAAGTGTTGGAAATGCCCTAGTCCCGAGGCATTAGTCCTTGTATTTGTATTATACATTTATTGGATTTATGTATTATACTATTTGTGTTATTAATAAAGGCATCAATTCATTTATTATATTTATCTTGTGCAATATATTAAATGAAGTATCCAATGGACATATCTATATCCATGATGACAAGTGTCATGCACTTGGCAGTAAGACCATGGATAGGGTAAACGATATGACCATAAATAGATCCGTAGTCTGTTCCAGTCATGGGAATGAATGGAACAAGATACTATCATTAACCTGGTTGTATGGCGGTGTCTTAGCGGTCATTGGACATGGAATGTCAACCAAGTTAATGGGTACATGCATGGGGGCATGGTACTGGATAGATCCACTAAACGAGTAATCCATATGGTATAGTATCACAAGTGATTCTCGTGTAGTACTTGTATGGATCCTTTGACCTGACCATATGATGGTGTTACATATGAGGTCGCATGCTTAGGGGTACGCCTAAAGGGCCTGTAATAGGGTGCCAAGTATGGGTACTTTAGGGTATGTCACTTAGCATGGTAATGCTATGGATATGCAGAAGGGATTTGTGACTCAGTAGTCCACTGGGAAGATATCACCGGCCTCTTGATGAATGCAACTGATAAGAGTGTGGCCACACCCAAACAGGTGGGAACTTGTTTGTGAGCTACAGTGCATTCGGGATCAAGTTAATGTCCGACAAAAAAGAGGGTGATCAATCCATGCGTCTGTGTTAGACACCGATATCAATGACATGGGATGTACAAGTTTAAACTACAGGTTTATGATAACAGTTAGACTGCCATCTCCATCTTAATTGGGGGCTGCAGTGGCTTGCTAGAGCCCAACTACAGTCTGCGGGACAAAGGCCCGCTGCCAACATAAAGATGGGCCCATGGGATCGTACACATAGAACGACTGAACACAGACTTAAAGGATCACATGTATGCTTAGAGTATACACTATGGAGAGAGAGGTGTATATATGTTAATTATATTATAAAGATCAATTGGATTGATCTTAATAATAAAATTAATATATTTAATTGGCTCTTTGATAAGGTCGGTTTTTGACCTTATCTTTTAGGCAATTTCGTGGTTTGAACGGCAATTTTTAGAGTCTTTTGCGTGAATGTTTGTGTGGTTTTTGAATATTTTGTGATTTTTATGTTTTGGATAGATTTTTATAACTTTTAGTATTTTTCGTGTTTTCTAGGGTTGTTTTTGTAATTTTTGTTTATTTGTTGTTTTTATGGTCCGTGGCGTTGGTGCCGTTATGTTTCTTTGTGCTTGTTTTGGACAGGTATTATGACCCGGACCGGAAGTTGGTGCATCAGCGGTGAGGAAGAGTTCATAGTGCTGAAAATCAGGGTGGCACGGCGTGCCACAATTAGGGCACGGCGTGCCAGCCCGGCGTGCCTGGTTAAGCAGTCCAGTGGAGTGGCACGAAAACGTGCCACTCAGATCAGCGTGGCGTGCCAACCCCAAAATCACACGGCACGACGTGCCAACTCCAGCAGCACGGCGTGCCGCCTTCAGTTCTGCACAGCACGGTGTGCCAACTTTACTAGCACGGCGTGCCGAGCCCCGAAACCTGCTGTTGCCCTACTTTCATCTCTTCTTTTTGCTGGTTTTAACCTAGCCGTATAAATAGGTTATTTTCTATGTTTCAAAGGATCTTTTTCTAGTCTTTTTGAGTGAGAACAAAAACTTGTAGTGAGGTTTGGAGCTTGAACTATTTGTTTTCTTTGAGTTTTGAACTATTGATTGGTTGTAGTTTTACTTAGAATCTTCCCCTTTTGCGACGTTCCTAGTTCCGACTCGAGTTCGTCGATAGAGGTACACCCCAAGCATCTTCACACCGTCGGAATCCGGTTAATCGGACCAAAAGGGCATAAGTTTTTCTTCTTCTCTTTTGTAATTTGATTAAGTTAGTTTTGATTCCGCAAATTGATTATGTTTGGTTGTAAACACTGAATTCAGTCATCTTTCTTAATTAATACAATTGTTGCAAGTTAGTTTCAATTTTTATTCCTTTTCTTTATGTAATTTCTTTAATGAATATCTAGTCTCATAAGATCTTAATTTATTAAGTTCATATTTGCGGCATTACCTAGATTGACGCCTAGGAAACCATTAGTATTGACGACACTGTGGAACTTACGTGCCCCTATTTTCTGAGCTTTAGAATTAGACCGCCTCTAAACAAGGAAAACCGGCTAAGGACCTAAAAGATCTAGATACGCTAGGTTGTATTATCGGAAGAGCATAATTAAGGATTAATTGTTGAGTTAAATTCATCTTTTGTAGTTAATTGATAAAGCCATCCCCATTAGCACTCATAGGTCGGTAAACCGCCAATTGATAACACAAAACTCAAGTGCAAAGTAAGCTGGAAAAGATCAACTAGGAGTAGGATAGTTTAGTTGTTAACATAATCAACCCAAACTACGTTCCGCCTAGGACACGCAAGGAACCCGAGTAGTTTAGTGTTTGCAAAATATTCTTTTCTCTGTGGGATCGATACCTGGACCAACCAGAATTATTACTTGTCAATGATAGGTACACTGCCTTAGTTATGCTTTTCTAGGTTTAGTTTTACTACTACGCCTAGGACCCATCAAGTTTTTGGTGCCGTTGCCGGGGAAATTTATATTTCTGCATCATTTAGCAAAAGGTCTATTTGCTGATCTAGGCAACATTTCTGTGCATATAGTTAAATAATTTTTCTTTTCTGTGAATATTTATTACAATTTAGTTTTCTTTAATTTCTGTATGTGTGTGTGTTCTAGCTTATGTGAACTCGCTCTCAGCATCCTGAGCTTTTACCTTATAACCCTGAAATTGAACGTTTGTGTAGCAGGAACCGTAGAGTACGCCAAGAGCAGATTGTTCAAATGGAGCATCAGCAGCATGATGACGAGGAGAGACAACTCCGGGAAAGAGTTGAGCAAGAGCAACTCCGGCGAGAGCGGGAGGAGTTTGACAGAAGAAGGGGTGGTGATAGAGACAACATGGTCATGACAGACCTAATGGCTCCACATCGGCCCCGGAACAGATCCGGAGTGGTTATCCCAGCCATCACTGCCAATCAATTCGAGCTGAAGTCCAGTATGATCCATTTGATCCAAGGGAACGATCTATTCAGTGGCGGAATAAGTGACAACCCCAATGATCACTTAGACCGGTTCCTCATGGTGGTCGATATAGTCCGAATCGGTGGGGTGCCCCAAGATGCTGTGCGGTTGAAGCTGCTCCCCTTTTCACTATGCGGGGGAGCAATGGAATGGTACAAATCCTTGAGGCCCGGATCAGTGACATCATGGGACCAATTGGAAGAGCAATTCTTAGCATATTACTTCCCACCATCAAAGACGGTTCAGCTAAGGAACGAGATCATGGGATTCCGGAAATTTGGGACGGAGACTCTTAATGAAGCATGGCAGAGATTTCAACGGTTGTTGCAGAACTGCCCCCACCATGACATGCCGTGTTTCACTCAGGTAAGCACATTTTATCATGGTTTAACACCAGCTAACCGTGCCATTATTGATTCTTCTGCAGGTGGGGACATTTTTAAGAAGACTGCTACACAAGCCGAGGAGTTGATTGCGGAGCTGGCTAGAAAGAGTACCTTGTGGCAGTCGGACACGCCAACAAGGAATGAGGTTCGAGCTGCAGATATGGGACGCCAAGATGCAGCTATGGACCATGTAAACAAGAAGTTGGACCTGTTGATGTCCCGCCTGAACTTGAATGGGCCACAATACCAACCGGTGTTGTGTGTATCATGCAGAGCGGAGCATCCCGGGCAAGATTGTGAATTGGGCGACCCATTCGCCCAATCGTCCGAAAATGTAAGTTTTGTGGGAGGAAACCAAAGGTACAATAACTCTAACTCTTATTCACAAAACTTCAATAATAATAATAATTACGGAAGAAGGTATCAACACCCGAATATGTCCTATAGTAACAACCAAAATGTGTTGAGACCTCCTTCCGGATTCCATTATGAGCACCATGAGCAGGGGTTAGGTAAGGCCCCATTTATTCCTAATGATCAATCTCCACAGTAGCCTCAACAGTTTAAGGAGGATGAGATGGTTTTGTCGTTACTAAAAGACATTTCATCTCGGCTTGCTGATAATGAAGCGTACTGTAGGGATTTGGGTAAGCAGGTGGCTCAATTGAGTAGGGAGAGGCAGGAAAGACCTCAAGGAGCACTTCCGAGTAGAACTGAACAAAACCCTAAGGGTAATCAAAGGGAGACAGCTCAGGTTATAACCCTACGAAGTGGTAGGCAAGTGGAGGACCGGGTGCACAACGCTGATATCCCATCTCAACCTACCGAGGTAAGTGAAGAGTCGGGAGAGGTAAGCAACCCTGATTCGATTTCTGAACCCGAACCTAGCATAAACGAAAAAGGAAAAATTCCTGTACCAGTGAGAGCCTATGTGCCTAAACTTCCTTATCCTCAAAGGGAGAAGAAAGATAAACTGGAGCAGAAATATTCCAAATTCCTTGAGATTTTTAAGAAGTTAGAGTTTAACATGTCGTTAATTGAGGCTCTCCAAGAGATGCCCTCTTATGCTAAATTTTTTAAAGAACTTCTTGCAGGGAAAAGAAAGCTAGGCGAGGATGAAGTGGTGGCTTTGACAGAGGAATGTTCAGCAATTATAACTAACAAACTCCCACCTAAGCTCAAAGATAGGGGCAGTTTCACTATTCCATGCCGGATAGGAAACTTGGAGATTGCCAATGCCCCGTGTGACTTAGGTGCGAGTATAAATTTGATGCCTTTATCGTTTTTCAGGAGACTTGGATTGGGAAACCCAAAGCCAACCAATATGACCCTCCAATTGGCGAATAGATCCCTCACGAGACCAAAGGGGGTGGTCAAAGATGTGTTAGTAAAGGTGGACAAGTTTATCTTCCCTGCGGATTTTGTGGTAATGGATATGGAGGAAGATAGCTCGGTGCCCCTTCTACTTGGGAGACCTTTTCTCGCGACCGGTAGGACTTTGATAGATGTCCAGGAAGGTAAGATCATTCTTAGGTTGCATAACGAGGAGGTAAGTTTCAATGTCTATAATTCAATGAAATATCCGTTAGACATTGGAAATTGTAACTTTGTGGACTCCTTTTGTCCTATTGATGCTTGTGTGGTTGAGAGTTTGTGCAGTGAACTAGATTGCATCATAGGAGAAGATCTAGGTGAAAGTGAGGCAAATGCAGTGATTAGTGAGGAATGCTCATGGGTGAAGGGATGGTTTGATAAGCTGGAGCGTGAAGTCAAACCAGCACCTAAATCCTCATTGGAGGAACCTCCATCATTGGAGCTTAAAACCCTTCCCCCTAACCTTAAATATGTTTTTCTGCATCCTCCAAAGGACTTACCCGTTGTAATCTCTTCTTTGTTAACAGGAGAGGAGGAAGACAAGCTGCTAGAGGTGCTAAGGAAGCATAAGGGAGCATTCAGGTGGACAATCCACGACATCAAGGGAATAAGTCCGACGTTTTGCACACATAGAATTTTTCTGGAAGATGAGGTAAAACCGTGTGCACAGCCTCAGCGTCGGTTGAACCCCAACATGAAGGAAATGGTAAGAACCGAGGTGATAAAACTCCTCGACGCAGGTATCATCTTCCCTATTTCTGATAGTCAATGGGTGAGTCCGGTCTAATGTGTGCCTAAGAAAGGAGGCACGACGGTAGTGAAAAATGATAAAGGGGAACTAATCCCTACTAGAGCTGTCACGGGTTGGCGTATGTGTATTGATTATAGGAAGTTGAATGACGCCACCCGGAAAGATCATTTTCCATTACCGTTCATTGATCAAATGTTAGAAAGGATGGCCGGGCATGAATATTTTAGTACTTTAGATGGGCTATCCGGTTATATGTAAATTCCAGTGGACCCTCTCGATCAAGAGAAAACCACGTTTACGTGTCCATACGGGACATTTGCATATAGGCGGATGCCTTTTGGATTGTGTAATGCCCCGGCTACCTTTCAAAGATGCATGCTAGCCATTTTTGCTGATATGATTGAGGATTTTATGGAAGTCTTTATGGATGATTTTTCTGTTGTTGGTCATACGTTTGAGTCATGTTTGGGGAATTTGGACCGGGTGCTTCAGAGATGTGAAGACACCAATTTGGCACTTAGTTGGGAGAAATGTCAATTTATGGTCCGGGATTGCATTGTCTTAGGGCATAAGGTGTCGGGAAAGGGAATCGAGGTCGACCCAGCCAAGATTGAGGTGATTGAGAAACTGCCTCCCCCAAATTCGGTTAAGTTAGTTAGGAGTTTCTTGGGACATGCGGGCTTTTATAGGCGCTTTGTGAAAAATTTTTCTAAAATTGCTAAGCCGTTGACTGAGTTACTCTTAAAGGATGCCCCATTTAATTTCAATGATGAATGTATGTATGCTTTTAATTTGCTTAAACGGAAATTGATTGAGGCACCGGTTATGGTGAGTCTGAATTGGGAAATCCCTTTTGAACTTATGTGCGATGCAAGTGACAATGCTGTTGGGGCATGTTTAGGTCAGAGGGTGAACAAAATTTTTCATCCAATTTATTATGCTAGTAAAACATCAAATGGTGCTCAAATGAATTATACTGTGACTGAGAAAGAATTACTGGCTGTTGTGTTTGCTTTTGATAAGTTCAGGTCTTACTTGGTCTTATCAAAAGTCATTGTGTATACTGACCATGCTGCCCTTAAGTATTTGTTGGCTAAACAGGATGCAAAGCCCAGATTGATTCGATGGATTCTACTCCTCTAGGAGTTTGATGTGGAGATTAAGGATAAGAAAGGAGTAAAGAACGTAGTGGCCAACCATTTGTCAAGACTACCAAGTGAAGGATCCGTATCCTCTCCGGAAGTGAACATTCGTGACACATTCCCCCATGAACAGTTGTGTGGGGTAACTTCTATACCATGGTTTGTGGACATCGCAAACTTTAAAGTCGGTAACATTCTTCCACCTAACCTTTCATATGCACAGAGGCGTAAATTCTTTCATGACGCTAAGGATTATTTTTGGGATGACCCTTATCTTTTTAGATTATGTGCTGATAGTGTGATTAGGCAGTGTGTTGCTTATGAGGAGTTTCCCTCCATTATTGAAATGTGTCATGATAGAGAAGTGGGTGGCCATTTTGGACCCGATAGAACTGTAGGAAAAATCTTATCTAGTGGGTTTTATTGGCCAACCATGAAACAGGATGTCATTAGTTATATTCGAGCCTGTGATGCGTGTCAAAGGATGGGAAATATCTCCCAAAAGAATGAAATGCTCCAACAGGGTATCTTGGTGTGTGAACTTTTTAATGTTTAGGGCATAGATTTCATGGGACCCTTCCCAATATCTCACAACAACCAATACATTCTTGTGGCGGTTGAGTATGTGTCTAAATGGGTAGAAGCTGTCGCTTTACCAACCAACGATGCAAGGGTAGTTGTCAGGTTTCTAAAGAAAAACATTCTTACTAGGTTCGAAACCCCAAGAGCTATCATCAGTGACGGGGGTTCCCATTTTTGTAATAGGCAATTTGACAATCTTTTGCACAAATATGGGGTTAAGCATAAGGTAGTGACTCCTTACCATCCTCAGACGAGTGGGCAAGTTGAGGTTTCGAATAGGGAACTAAAGCGCATCTTAGAAAAAACGGTAAGTGCATCTAGGAAAGACTGGAGTTTAAGGTTAGACGATGCATTATAGGCATATAGGACTGCTTTTAAGACACCTATAGGGATGTCCCCTTACTGTTTGGTCTTCGGTAAATCCTGTCATCTACCTGTAGAACTGGAGCACAAGGCATATTCGGCTTTAAAATTTCTTAACTTTGATATGCAAGCTACAGGTGAGCTTCGATTAAGGCAACTCATGGAGCTAGATGAGCTTCGGTTGAGCTCGTATGAGAACGCCAAGATTTACAAGGAGAGGACCAAGAAATGGCATGACCAGCATGTAATAAAGAAAGGTTTCAACCAAGGAGAGTTGGTGCTCTTGTATAACTCCCGGTTGAAACTCTTTCCGGGCAAACTGCGAAGTCGATGGACGGGACCCTTCACCGTGCATAAGGTTTACCCCTCCGGGATGGTGGAAATTGAAACCCCAGAGGGAATTCAACAAGTGAATGGGCACCGGTTGAAGCCCTATGTCAGCGGAGGAATAAAGGAGGAGAAGCAAGTCTTGCTCCTTCGTGATGTGTAATGCTAAACCACGGGCGTAGAAGTCGAGCTATTCCGACTATAAACATAGCACTGAGGTACGTATACCTCCCGTGTACATTAGTTTTCACGTTAATATGTTTTTGTGTGTTTTTGTGTGTAGGATTAGGTACTTAAGCAAGTTAATCGGAAATCGTGTTCAAAATGTGAAAAAAAGCAACAGTTGGCAGAATTCATAGTGGCACGCCGTGTCACTACTCAGCACGCCGTGCCAAGGTAAAGTTGGGTGTAGCACGTGGCATGCCAAGGTGGCACGAAATCGTGCCAGGCTGCTGTTCCGGAAGAAAATTGTGCATAAGTAAGCAGCACGCCGTGCCAAGGTCATGGTATGCAGGGCGGCACGGCGTGTCATTTCAGCACGCCCGCGTGCCGCTGTTCTGTTCCGCGAGAGAGTTGTGAGAAAAAAAAGGATCAGCACGCCGTGTCAAGAATCCGCACGCCGTGCCAATCACAGTCCTGAAGAACAGCACGCCGTGCCAAGTTGGCACGCCAACGTGCCGTCTTTCTGTTCCAAAAAGTGAGTTGCCAGAAAAATGATCAGCACGCCGTGTCAAGACTTCAACACGCCGTGCCATATGTTCAAAATTCAAGGCAGCACGCCGGCGTGCCATCATTCTGATTCTAGGTAAGTATTTTTAACCCGCTCAGCACGGCGTGCTGAGTGTTTGGCACGGCGTGCCGAGCGTTTAAATTTTGAATCCCAAGGGTTTCCACCGCCTATTTGATGTTTTTTTTCCCCTTTCCCCCCTCCTCATAACCGCCCACTTCTTCTTCTTCTTCTTCCTCTCTCTCACTTTCTCTCACCTTCTCACTTTCTCTCTCCCCTTTTCACTCTCTCTCTCTAGAACCCATTCTCCCCTTCTCCCTATCTTCTCTTACTCTTTTTTTCTTCTTCTTCTTTTTCTTCTTATTCTTTTTCTTCTTCTTCTCCATCTCATCCCTTTTTCCTCCATTCTTTTGCCCTAGGGTTTTATTTTGTTTCAATTTCCTTGAATTAGGTATGAATTCTTGCTTTATTCTTTCTTTTATTCATTATTCTTATTATTGTTGTTCTTTTTCTCATTTTGGTTTGATGGATTGACTGCTTAATAGGGTTTTATTTTACTTTCTTTTTCTTCTTTGGGGTTTGTATCTTTGACAGTAGATGTTCTTTGGCTTTGTGTTCTTGTGTTTTTGATTCTTGTTTTATTTTTATGTTTGTGCAATTGTAGGATGAAGAGGAAAACCGTCGCCGATCGGAGACACGGTTCGTCTCGCCAACCCCTGGAACCGTCACCGGAGCCGGTGCTACGTGACGCGCCGCCCACCGACCCACTGATGGCCCCGCTGACAAATCTATCAAGGAAATACAAATGTCACTTTCCCTTACTTTCGGACGATGAAGGTAAGAAGTACAAAACTTTATTTCCTTTAGAAAGCACTCCATTTCGCACTTTCGATTGGCAATTTCTTTTTGTGCAAGATAGGTCGGAAGGAGTGAAAGCTAAGTTGACTAGTCTAGGGTGGTACGAATTTGTGAAATCTAACCCTCCGGTCTTTAGGGAGCTAAACCTAGAATTTTACTCTACCTTGAGTTTTAAAACCAACCCGGATACGGGCCTTAGAAGCATGACCTTCCGCCTCTTTGGCACTGAGCGAACTTTGGACATTGATGGCCTTAGGGCTTGTATAGGGATTGACGGGAATGGTTACAAATGGCCCGAAAATCTGGATGCCAAGAAATTTTGGCGATTGATAGGGCAAGGGGTTTACCAACCCCGGTTTGCCAAAACCTCCCAAATCCAAGACCCTGTTTTGCAATTAGTTCATAAATTTGTATGCTTTAATTTTTCGGGAAAGACTGAGAGCAACCGGGTTAATGCATTTGAATTGTTGATCCTGTGGCATGTGCATAGTGAAATTAAGGTGCATTTGGGCTTCTTTGTCATGGAAGCTTTATACAATCATCACAACCGAGCTAAGTCCGAACTAGGACTAGGGCATATTGTGACTTGTATTGCATGTTTTTTTCACAGTAATACTTGTTATAGGAACCTCGAGAGCATTCTTCCCAAGAAGCTTTCGAAGGGAATCTTGTCTTGTTCCTATGTTGGTGCAGCTGCAGGTCCTTCAAGTGCAGGAGGTTCAAGTCGGGGAAAGGCCCCCATGGAAGTAGACGAGGAGGAAGAGAGTGCGGAAGGAGAGGACGGCGAGGAGGACGCGGAGAATGTATCGGTGGGGGTAAGTTTTATGGGGCGGATTGAAGGACGGTTGGATGGCATTATTGAGCAATTGGAAGGCTTAACCGTCCATCAGGTTCTGCTGGAGCAGCGGCTGAACGCGCGCCTTGATCGACAAGCAGCTCAGCTCGCCAACGTCGAGGCATTCGCCTCCTGCTACTGTGCCGCCTAAGGGTGGCCGTACCCGCCGCCACCACCACCAGCTCCCGATATGTGAGGTAACCCTTTGTCCTTTCCCATTTAGTTTGCTTCTTCTTCCATTGCACTTTTGGAAGTAAGTGCAATCTAAGTGTGGGGTGGGTAAAGGGACTTCTCCCTTTCTTTTTCTTTTTCTTATATTGCACTTTTTGATTGTTTGCTTAGCATGTTTGTTGGTGTTTGTTGGTGTTTTTGCATGATTGGGTGTTTTGTGTTGGTTTTTGGTTAAATTTAGGATTTACTTTTCAATGCATGTGAAGTTGGTTTTGGTTGTTTTGGTTTGTTAGTATTTTTAGGTTGCTTATGTATCAATTGCCCTTTGAATAACATTGCTTAATCCACCCTCGAACCTAAGTCTCTGTGCTTGGATTGATAGCAATTGGCTAGGGATATTAGGAGTTGTTTGCAAGTCATTAGCTTGTTTGTGCGTGGTTTGTGATTCTTGATGGTAACCATTGGTTAGATTTGTCATTTAGGTTGCATTAGGGAATTAGTCCTCTACCCCGACTTGCATGATTGAGCTAGGATTACGCCTTGGAACATCGGTTGAGTCACACGACCTAGCATACAAACCCTAATACACTTGTGCGAATTTGAGCCTTTAGAACCATTTCACATCGGTTCTATTTCTTTGTGAGGGTAAAAACAATCGTGGTACACTAGATCGTAGAACCCGGTGTTGTTTTGCACTTGGCATCGAGAGCTTAATATGTGGAGACCCCTAGGATTAACCCCTTGACTTAAATAACCCTAACCCTAACTACTAATTCATCCCTTAGATCACCCATAGCCACTAAATTAACCTTTTTGACTTAAAAAAACCTTCACCAAGCCAACTCTATAATCCTAACTTTTTACCATTTCACTTTGATTTTCCTTTCTCACCCTTCTCTCCTAAATCAAGTAATTGGCTAAGTTGCTCATTCATTTTGGGGTCAATCACCTTTTGCATTTCAACTCTTTTATATCTAGTCCTATGGAAAAATTGTGTTTAAAAAAAATAAATAAATAAAATAAAAAAAAATAAAAAAAAAATCCAAATAGAGTCAATGTGTTTGTTCGGTTTCTTTTTGTAAAACTCGGAATTTGTAAACGCCTGTCTTGGTTGTCCGGTTTGCATCTTTAAGCCGGTATTTGTGTTCCATGTTTTGTAATTTTTCATTGGTTGAATAAAGGATTAGGGCGATCATCTAATTGCCTTGATCCATGTCTTGTAATTTTTGTTTTCGTTTTCTCATTAAGTTGTGTCTCGGCCATTGGGTGTGGATAAGGCCTTCTTTTTGTCAAGTTAATTTAAAAAAAAAGAAAAGCAAAGCAAACACTCTTAGGACTAGTTCTGAGTTGAAAATTGCATGACCCGTCTTTAGTACTTAGTCAATTTGTATATTTTACTTGATTTGTAGGAGTTGTACACCTAAAATTTCCCTTATCAAACCTACCCTAAGCCATAACATTACAAGCCCCAGGTTCTCTGATTTTGCTCCTTGACCAATGACTTCACCGGGATTGCCATTAGTTCCCTATGTGATGTGTGCCATTGTTTGTTTTTGTGTGCTCATCCGCCTTTCCTTGAACTTGAGCGTTGGAGTGACATCTTGTGAGGTGCTTTGTGGTCGTATAAACTCTGTTTGTTCCTCGCCCTTTGACTAGCTAAATTGTGTTGGGTTTGGGTATTGAGTGGTTTTGAACCTGGTGCACCTAATTTCATTTCGAAGGTGATGCTTTACTTTCTTGAGTTTATGAATCTCGTACGGTTAAACCCTTAGTTGGATTTGCAAGTGAAAGCGAGCAAGTTTACTCCTTTGTCTTTAGTTGATTCGCTTGAGGACAAGCAAGACTTTAAGTGTGGGGTGGTTGATAAGGTCGGTTTTTGACCTTATCTTTTAGGCAATTTCGTGGTTTGAACGGCAATTTTTAGAGTCTTTTGCGTGAATGTTTGTGTGGTTTTTGAATATTTTGTGATTTTTATGTTTTGGATAGATTTTTATAACTTTTAGTATTTTTCGTGTTTTCTAGGGTTGTTTTTGTAATTTTTGTTTATTTGTTGTTTTTATGGTCCGTGGCGTTGGTGCCGTTATGTTTCTTTGTGCTTGTTTTGGACAGGTATTATGACCCGGACCGGAAGTTGGTGCATCAGCGGCGAGGAAGAGTTCAAAGTGCTGAAAATCAGGGTGGCACGGCGTGCCACAATTAGGGCACGGCTTGCCAACCCGGCGTGCCTAGTTAAGCAGTCCAGTGGAGTGGCATGAAAACGTGCCACTCAGATCAGCGTGGCGTGCCAACCCTAAAATCACACGGCACAGCGTGCCAACTCCAGCAGCACGACGTGCCGCCTTCAGTTCTGCACAGCACGGCGTGCCAACTTTACCAGCACGGCGTGCCGAGCCCCGAAACCTGCTGTTGCCCTATTTTCATCTCTTCTTTTTGCTGGTTTTAACCTAGCCGTATAAATAGGTTATTTTCTATGTTTCAAAGGATCTTTTTCCAGTCTTTTTGAGTGAGAGCAAAAATTTGTAGTGAGGTTTGGAGCTTGAACTATTTGTTTTCTTTGAGTTTTGAACTATTGATTGGTTGTAGTTTTACTTAGAATCTTCCCCTTTTGCGACGTTCCTAGTTCCGACTCGAGTTCGTCTATAGAGGTACACCCCAAGCATCTTCACACCGTCGGAATCCGGTTAATCGGACCAAAAGGGCATAAGTTTTTCTTCTTCTCTTTTGTAATTTGATTAAGTTAGTTTTGATTCCGCAAATCGATTATGTTTGGTTGTAAACACTGAATTCAGTCATCTTTCTTAATTAATACAATTGTTGCAAGTTAGTTTCAATTTTTATTCCTTTTCTTTATGTAATTTCTTTAATGAATATCTAGTCTCATAAGATCTTAATTTATTAAGTTCATATTTGCGGCATTACCTAGATTGACGCCTAGGAAACCATTAGTATTGACGACACTGTGGAACTTACGTGCCCCTATTTTCTGAGCTTTAGAATTAGACCGCCTCTAAACAAGGAAAACCGGCTAAGGACCTAAAAGATCTAGATACGCTAGGTTGTATTATCGGAAGAGCATAATTAAGGATTAATTGTTGAGTTAAATTCATCTTTTGTAGTTAATTGATAAAGCCATCCCCATTAGCACTCATAGGTCGGTAAACCACCAATTGATAACACAAAACTCAAGTGCAAAGTAAGCTGGAATAGATCAACTAGGAGTAGGATAGTTTAGTTGTTAACATAATCAACCCAAACTACGTTCCGCCTAGGACACGCAAGGAACCCGAGTAGTTTAGTGTTTGCAGAATATTCTTTTCTCTGTGGGATCGATACCTGGACCAACCAGAATTATTACTTGTCAATGATAGGTACACTGCCTTAGTTGTGCGTTTCTAGGTTTAGTTTTACTACTACGCCTAGGACCCATCACTCTTCATAATTAATTGGATTAGTTATGAGATTATTTCCTAGGTGGAAATTTTCATATGTATAGGTTTACATATGATTTTGTTTTGTGAAGATTTAATTTTAATTTGATGGATTAAATTAATTAGTCAAACTAATTTTAATTTAAATGTAAATAATATATTACTTGGTATAATATATTAAATACATGGGTATATTAAAATTGGGGTTGAAATTAATTTAAACCAGAATAATTAAAACTAGATTGGGCCTAAATTAAAAGATGGAAGCCCGCACAGAACAAGGAGCCAAGCTGGGCCTGGATTCCCCTACAGGAATTTGGCCTGCCTAGGTTTTAACCTAGGTGAATTCGGCCAAGGAGGAGCAACACACACCATAGCCGAATTCCTTAGCCTCCCTCTCTCCCATTGCTTGTTTTTCCAGCGCTAGCACGGGTCGTGTTGGTGAGGCATTCGTGTACAAAAACGAGGAGGGAATCTAATTTGATTTCTGTAGTCTTCATCCATCTCTTGAAAGAGATATTCCTGGTAAGAATTTAATCTCTTTCTATTATAATTTTAAGTTTTACAATTTCCACTTCAATTGCTCCTAGGACTGGATTTGAGGAAATCATCGCGTTCTTCCGCTTCTATCGGGTGATTTCCGGTGAAAAAACCCAACAGTGGTATCAGAGCGGGCTTTTGATCCGTGGAAATTGTTAAATTGGTTGAATCCCATGTTTTAAAATTGGAGATTTTTTATTGGGGTTCTTGGTTTGGGTTTAACATTTTTCCCATTTGTTTTGTACAATTCAAATTAAATTTGCATATAGTTTTATGTTAGTTTAATTTAATTGTATGTTTTGGAATTCTTGGTGGATTTCTTTTTGTTGATGGATGGTATATTTGGTTGATTTTTTTTTATTATTATTTCTGTTTTAATAAAAAAAAAAAAATCTGGCTCCCGGGGTGCAGGGTTGCCGGCGGCGGCAGCCGCTGCCTACTGCTGTGCCAGCCGCTGCAGCCGCTGGGCGGCAGCTGCTGCCGGAGCAGCGGGCTGCTGCTGGGCAGTGCCGCTACTGGCGGCAGCAGCGGGCCGGGCCCAGTATTTTGGATTTGGCGGGTCTTGGGCCTGGGGCTCAGTTTTGAAATTTTAATTGATTTTAAATTCGTGTGTTTAAATTCATGCAATTTAAATGCGTGTGGTTTCTTGAATGAAATTTTATTTTATTCATGTGATATTAATTTTGAAAATTAATATTGTTAATTGAAATTGGTTCGGGTAATTTTGGCACAATTACTTGGACAGCTGAATTGGACCCATGGTTTCCCAATTCCAGTGGGAGCAGTTGGAGTGCCTGGGCTGGAGGCCCAAAGCCCGTTAAGGGTTAGAACCATGGTGGGCCAAAATTGGCGATTTCTTAATAATGGCTTGGACATAATTGAAACGGGCTTAAATCATTCATTATAACATGCTTATGAATTATATGTATTGGATGCATATGTATGATTAAATGTTTGTATGGTTGGATGCTATTGGGCCTTATACAAGATGGGTTGTATTTTTCTTTTTTGGGTAAATACGGCCTGCATGTCGTTTTTCTTTTTCATTAATGTAATTTTATTTTATTCAAATATTATAAAATTTGTAAAAGAAGAAGCCTATGAAGTGTTGAGCCCAAGTGGAGGTGCAAGCCCAGAAGGAAAAGATGGAGGCCCACCTGATATTCATTTCTAGTATAGGTTTACTAGAATAATATTAGGATGTAATATAGGCTCATGGCAATCCATTTTACTTTTATTTAATTATGCTTTATGTTTATTTGCATGTATGAATGTGTGATCCAATAGCAATTTCACCCGCCTTATGTATGTAAGCCGTTATAAATTGAATCTAATAACCAAATGGAATTACTAAGTCGTTTAAAAGTGCTTTCCTCATTCAAAACCGACTCGAAGTGGGAATAGGCTAGTTGTAGACCATGCCCTCGCAGGATACAATGGAGTATTGTCACTTTGTATTGGGTTAGAGTATGGGATACTCTAACACTTGAATGGAGGTTTTGACTTAGCGTGGGTAGTAGGATTCTCCTGGCCCTAAGCACAAATAGGTAAGTGCCAACAAGCCCATCAAACCGAGAGTCCCTAGGTTGGGATTGGACGGCGTTCCTACCTAAATAATTAAGGTATAGTTGTACCAAACCCTCGTTTGGCTGTATCTTGATGAAATATGGATCTCGGCCCATGAGCCCAACAACTCGATTTAAATTAATAACATGATTCATTATTAATTTCATATGGGAATAATAAATTAAAGTCCTTTATTAACACTCTTAATGTTTTTCTGTGTAGAAACTGTTAAATGGCAAACAACAATACCTTATCACTGCGATCTATTCTTGAAAAGGACAAGCTTTCCGGTCCTAACTTTTTAGACTGGTCTAGGAACTTAAGGATTGTTCTAAGAAAAGAGTCAAAAGAGTATGTACTGGAAAGGCCTGTGCCGGCTGCGCCTCAAGGACGTAATCCACCGGCTGCCCAGCTGGAGGGATACGAGGCGCATGTCAAGGACAATAGGGATGTGACATGCCTTATGTTGGCCTGCATGGTCCCTGAACTGCAAAAACAGTTTATGGACCATCAAGCCTATGCTATGATAACAACTCTAGACGAGATGTTTCAGGAGCATGCTCTTCAGGAAAGGCACCTGACCAATAAGGCATCCCACTCTTGTACGATAGCCCGTCTCAGATCGCCTATCTCTCAAGAGTTGGTGGTGGACACAATCCTCGCATCCTTGTCAGATTCTTATGATCAGTTCATCCTGAACTACAATATGCAAGGGATGAACTGTACTGTCAGTGAGCTGCATGGGATGCTTAAGCTCACCAAGCAGTTGATCAAGAAGACTCCGCCAATGCTGCTGGTCAACAAGGGGAGCCCCCCTATTGCCAAGGGTAAGGCCAAGGAAAAGGCCAAGGCCAAGGCCAAGAAAGCCAAGGCTAAGAAGGCCAAGGCCCAACCCAAGGCCCAGCAGAAGGCAGGTCCTGAAGATGTCTGTTTCGGGTGTAGACAGGTGGGTCATTGGAAGAGATCGTGTCCCAGGCTGATCGGAGAGCAAAGAAGGGGCCAAGGTGTGTCCTCTTCAGGTATTTATGTTATAGATATTAACCTTACTGTTTCGACATCCTGGGTATTGGATACTGGATGTGGTTCTCACATTTGTTGCAATGTGCAAGGACTTAAGAACAAAAGGTCGTTGGGGTCGGGAGAGGTGGACTTGCGGGTCGGAAATGGAGCAAGAGTTGCTGCCATAGAGATCGGCGAATATCACCTTGTGATGCCCAGCGGATTGGTTTTAATTTTGGAACATTGTTACTTTGTACCTGCTATGTGCAGGAATATTATTTCTGTATCAATGTTGGATATTTCTGGATTTAATTTCACTATTTCTAATGGTAGAATTTCAATATCTAGAGAGGGATTATTTTATGGAGATGCTCTATTAAATAATGGCCTATATCGTGGACTTAAATGAAACCAATCATATCTATAACATAAACGCTAAAAGGATTAAGCCTAACGAACTTAATCCTGTCTACCTATGGCATTGTTGTCTCGGCCACGTAAACGAGAAGCGCATTGCTAGACTTCACAAAGCTGGAGTCCTAGGGTCATTTGACTTGGAGTCAATTGATACATGCGAATCATGTTTACGAGGCAAGATGACAAAGGTGCCTTTTAGCAAGTAGGCTGAAAGGGCCACTGGCTTATTGGACCTAATACATTCAGATGTATGTGGACCTATGAGTGTAGCGACTGGAGGTGGGCATCTGTACTTCGTCACGTTCACGGATGATTTCAGTAGATATGGCTATGTCTATCTGATGAAACACAAGTCCAAGACCCTTGATAGGTTCAAGGAATTTAGGAACGAGGTACAGAACCAGCTAGGTAGGAATATCAAAACCCTTCGGTCGGACCGAGGCGGTGAGTATATGAGCCTAGAGTTTGACTCATACTTGAGAGAGCATGGAATAGTTCCACAGCTCACTCCTCCTGGAACACCACAATGGAATGGGGTGTCTGAACGGAGGAATAAGACCGTGTTGGACATGGTCCGCTCAATGATGAGTCAAGCATCTCTCCCAATTAGTTTCTGGGGACACACCCTCGAGACAGCAGCTCTCATCTTAAACAATACTCCGACTAAGGCAGTGGAAAAGACCCCATATCAGATATGGACGGGCAAGGAGCCCAATGTGTCTTTCCTAAGGATTTGGGGATGCGAAGCACATGTCAAGAAATTGACTAGTGGCAAGCTAGAGCCCAAAACCAACAAATGCCTATTTGTGGGCTACCCTAGGGAAACCAAAAGGTATTACTTCTACAACCCCACCGAGAACAAGGTTTTTGTGGCAAGGAAGGGGGTCTTTCTAGAAAAGGAGTTCCTTTCCAAGAAAGACAGTGGGAGCAATGTTGAACTCAGGGAAGTTCAAGGTCCACAAGCTCCTGAAGAGGATAACTCAGAGGCCCAGGTGGAGCTTCCACAAGTGGAAGCACCGACCCAGGCCACACAAGAACCTAGAAGGTCTGGTAGGGATCGTCGGGGAACCGGAGAGGTATGGTTTCCTCATCACCGATGATCAAACTCTTCTCATCTGGGATGAGGAAGAACCCAAAACCTACCAGGAAGCTATGGCTAGTCCACAATCTGTGAATTGGCGTAAAGCCATGGAGGCAGAGATGCAATCTATGTACGATAACCAAGTTTGGAACTTGGTTGATCCACCTCCGGGTGCTAAGGTAATAGGTTGTAAGTGGTGCTACAAGCTAAAAGCTGATAATACCTTCAAGGGGCATCTGGTATATTGCTTAGTATAATATATTAAATACATGGGTATATTAAAAGTAAATAATATATTCTGTGATGAAGGCTGTCTTTACTTTGTCGATTACATTCATCAAAATCTGATTGTATCCCGAAAACGCATTCATGAAGGAATACATGGCTGCCCTAGCGGCACTGTCAATCAAAATGTTGATATGTGGGAGTGGAAAGTCATCTTTGGGAGACGCCTTATTCAGATCACGGTAATCCATACAAACCCTTACTCGACTGTCTTTCTTTGCAACTGGTACGACATTGGCCAACCACTTTGGATATTCTACCACTTCTAAGAACTTGGCCTTTATCTGTTTGGCTAGTTCTTCCTTAACCTTTTTAGCCCATTCTGGTCAAAGTCGTCTAAGTTTCTGCTTAACTGGTTTCATCTTCGGATCTGTCGAGATTCTATGCTTTGCAATTTCTCTGTCAACCCCAGGCATGTCATCGTAGGACCAAGCAAATGCTTTGACGTGTTTTTGCATGATTTTTACAAGTTCTTTTCTCTCATCAGACGTGAGGTCTTTCGAGACGAATACCATCTTTGGTTCATCATCTGTCCCTAGGTTCATTTCATGCAATGATGCATCATGTATGCTAAAGACATTAAATGAATGTTTGTATGTATGCATAGTTCCATCAGGAAAAACATAACACAAGTAAGCAAAATCAGATTTTATTGCATTGTATGCCTTGTAGGCAGAATTGTTCACATCAAAAATAGAAAAAGCAGATACATTCAAAAAGTTTCCATCCTCCACGTGCGGAGGGTCTTCATCAACTGCAGCACAGTCGATCACTTCGAACAAGTATCCTAGGTCTCCTTCCAGGTCTTCCTTCTGTTTGTCAGTCAGCTCTTCCTCTGTCATTTGGGCCTTGCCCCTCATAACCAGTGTAGTGAGTTCCTTTACCACTTCTTCTACCAGTTCTTCATGTGTTTTTTCCATAGGTGATGTCTTCTCTTCTGCACCCTTGCTTGGTTTCATCAAGGTGGACAGTGCTCTCATAATGGCCCCCACAGCCACTTCCATCTCACTTGTCACCCAATCCGTCTTCTTGAAAGCTTCTCCCTTATTCTCGAATTCAATCCTGATTTGGTCAACAGCTTTCTAATTCTGAACCCCCTTGTTTCCAGTTTCAGCTTCGACACGCAGCATGTTCACAACCGGCTCTACTCCATACTTGCTGAAATCAACCACATCAGCAAAAATTTCAAACCCAAGGAGCTCAGGAGTTCCATCATATGCTGATTTTGTGGCCCGGACAAAAGCATCCACCAGATTCACATGCTTCCTTTCTTGCTTGGCCCTTCCTTCTTGATACCCCAGCCCGAATTGTCGGTACTTCCCAGCCTCAATGTTAAACTCAGGGATTCCTTACTGCTTGGCCCCTAATCCCTTTCCCGGCTCATAATTCTGTTTAGCAAAATACCTATGAATCCAGTCTGGAAACTCAGGCTTGTTAGCAGTCACAGCAATCTGAAACCCCGTCATCGGCTGCTCGGTAGCACTCATTGCAGCTACCACAGAATGCTCATCAGCTTCCACCATTACTATTTTCCCTTCGATTAAGAACTTCACTTTCTGGTGCTGAGTCGATGGAACTCCTCCTAAAGCATGGAACCATGGTCTCCCCAAGAGTAGAGACAAGGTGACAGGAATATCGATCACGGTAAAGAACACCTTCGATTTAACCTCCCCCACTTTGACTTCCATCTCGAAGGTCCCCAAGACAGCTCTTTTACTATCATCATAAGCTCTAATTACGGTGTTGGACTGGCAGAGAGCTTCAGGACTCACCCCCAGGAAAGGTAGGACCTGAGAAGGACAAATGTTCAAGGCCGAGACATCATCCACCATCACGCTCGGCATCATTTTATCCATAACTTCCACCCTTAAGTACAAAGCCCTATTGTGATTCACACCTTTAGGTGGGAGGTCCCCTACCCCAAAACTGATCTCCAGGGCCTTGCTAACCTTCAAATCCACTCCCTTAATCATTGCACACACCTCATCGGGGGACATGGTGGGGTTGGCATCCATCTCGATCAGTTGTTTTACCAAAGCCTCTCGGTGCCTCTTGGATTCCATAAGTAAGTGCCACACACTGGCACGGGCTGGTGTCCTCTTCAGTTGGTCCACAACCATGTCCTCTTCCTTAACCACTAGGGTATTGTTTTGCACCGGTGTTGTGTTCTTTCTTGGGGGTGCTGGAGGTGGTGCACTAATGGGTTGATAAACCCTGAACTGCTTCTGAAGATCAGAAGCCATGGTACCCAGCATGAGGCACGAGACATCTCGGTCATCCCTCACATGCCGATCGTACTGCTCCACCATCGCTGTGGTGATGCCTCGACCTGCAGGAGGGCCAGCTGGTAAAGGAGCATTCAGTACATACTCCTTAGACTCTTGTCTAAGAACTATTTGTAAGTTCCTAGCCCAGTCCAGGAAGTTAGTCCCCGAAAGCTTCTCCTTCTCCAAGAGTGACCTAAGTGAGAGTGAGTTGTTGTTTGTTGCAGCCATTTAAATTGCTTAACTGAAATGGGATTATCTACATGGAAGAAATCATTGCTTGAGTTAGAAATAAAGGACTTTTAAGCCAATTCAAATTAATAATCGGATTTTAATTTGTTTGTTGGTGTTGTTAATTGGCTGACTTGACCAAGATCCACAACTTATCAATGACTGGCCGAACTAGGGCTCGCTAACCAACCATTGATTCGTTTGGTAGGACAACCTATCCAATCCTTCCACGAAGGACTCTTGGTTTGATGGGCTTATTGACACTTTACCCATCTGTGCTTAGGGCCCGCTCTGAGCTAATGCTACCCATGTTGAGTCAAACCACCATTCACATGTTAACCATACCAAGTATCTTAACCCTCGACGGCCCACCAAATACTACAATATACCCAGCTAGGGCATGGCGCACATTGCAGCATCAACGGGAGGAAGAGGTGTGAATGTGGGAAGCACTTTTAAGCGACTCAATATTTTAATTTCCGGATTATAATTAAGTGATACGACTTAGCATGCATAAACGCGGGTAATAATTTGGTGATCCATACATCCATATTATATGAAAAATGCAATAGCTTACTTAATTTAAAATAAATGAGATCCTATGGGCCTTTAATTACAACCTAATGAAAAACTAGATATCCTATCTAATTCTTCATGGGTCGGACAGCAATCCTTCTTGGGCTCCCACCATGGGCTTGCTCCATTTGGGCCTTCCTCCATACTTGATGCAATTATAATAATTTTGTAAAATAAAATCTATTCTAAAATTACATCAAAATAAAAAAATGGCACGCAGGCCATATTTTCCAAAATTAAATTACAACCGATAATAATTTAGGGCCCATAGAACTCAACATAACATTTCAAATAAAGTACCTGTCGTGCACATACATACCAATATGATGCATGATCATGGCATTCCAAATTATAAATATAAATTTTAAGCCGAGTTACTTAGGGTGAAATCACCAATTTTAACAAATGTGACTAAGGCCCATAAAGGCCCAATGGATAACATCCATAAATGCAAAATTAACAATTTTTGCTCCCACTTGAATTTGGGTTGTCACAAATTTAAAATTTAGCTCTCGCAGTTTTAATCGGTGTCACGGTTTATTGGGCCAATTTCACAAAGTCCATATTCAATTTAATATGCAAACAATTAAATTAAAATTAAAAATGCATGCCAACAAAATAAATAATTTAAACACAAATTAATTTAAAAAATTTAATTTAATTTGCATTAGGGTCCGGGATAAAAAAAATACCCGCAAAATCCAAAACTGGACCCGAAACCCGCGCACGGCGCTGCAGATGGAATCGCAATTCTGCGATTCCATCTTTTGCCCAAATATTTTTTTTTTATTAAATCATTAACAAAAAATGGTTTCCAACAAAAAAATATATAAATATATAATTAATATACAAAACAATTTTAGATGGAAAACAATTGGGAAAAAATAATCAAAAACCCCAATCCAACAATTCTTGGGTTTATCCAAAACAAAACCAATTAAGCAAAAACTCTAAAATCACAAACATGAAACCCATTCTTTCTCAAAGAACGCTTTCAAGAACCAATTCCAATCAATCTAATGGACAAAACCTAGGCTCTGATACCACTGTTGGGATTCGTCATTGGAAAAATAACGTGGCGCAGCGGAAAATACACCGTTTAAAATTTTCTAGAATCCACCTATCGTGTCCAATTACCATTGATTACAATAAAAACAAATAAGAATCAGGAGAGATTAACTCACCGGATTCGTCTCCTCTAGAGATTGCTGCAGAATCGTTTCTTGAAACTGCGATCTCCAAAGTCCGGTGCACGACCAACTATTGAGCGGGAACCGGTGCTAGCCGAAGACGCGAAGGAATGGAGGTTTAATGCTGGGATTTTTGGCTGTTTTGGGGCTGCTCTTGGTGGCTGAAATTTCCAGCAATTAATTAGAGTTGAATTAGGTTTTTATTCCTTAAGTGTGCCCTTTTATTGACACCTTGTCTAATTGGGTTCTAATTAGGTTAATTAAACCCAAGCCCACTAGGATTATAATTACATAAATAAACTTTAATTAAAAAGTATATACTATGTAATTTAATTCCATTTGGCTAAATTTAATTACCCCTAAATAAAATTAAATCACACTTAAGTTGATACAATACATGTATTTAATTTTGCTACTTAGGAAAATTATTTAATTAATTGTTTACTTTATGTAATTCAATTAATTGATAAATTAATTAATTACATTATGTAAACTTATTAATTAAATTAAATTCAACACAATGTCAATTAATTACCTTGACACCGAATATCAACTAATTAATTAACATATTCCTTCCAATGTACATTACATGTACAATTTCTATAAGTTCCAGCTCAGTTGATCTATGTGCACGATCCTATGGGTCTGTCTTTATGTTGGCAGTAGGCCCAAGGCCCACAGACTGTAAGTGGGTTCTAGCAAACCATTACAGCCCCCAATTAAGATAGAGATGCAGCAGTCTTTAGAAGACACTCACCCGGTAGTAATCTCATAGTGTCCTTTGCCTAACGATATCGATATGAATAAACAAGAGGCATGGTGTCTGTCATCCTCTTCTGTTGTTTATTATATTTCTTGATCTTGAGTTGACTGATTAATCAAATAAGCAACCAACTTATTTGGGTATGGCCATACACTTATCAGTCCCACTCATCAAGTGGCCAATGATATCATCTCAGTGTTACCCGAGTGGCAATTCCATCACTTCATCATCAATATCAACATGTTCACCAGTCCACCCAATCATACCCGTATTTAGCATCCTTTTACAGACCTGTTAGGCGTATGTCAAAGTGAACCGGATTCCATATCGATATTATAATGAAATCTGGTCTGAGGACAAAAGAGACCTACTCAAGAAAGACCTATGACATGACAACCATGTGGCTTTCTTGTGCGGATCGATCCAGTCCCATGTCAATGACATGTACCTATATTCATGACTGACTATACAAGTACTATGGCTAGTTAAGAACTACCATACAATCATCGAATATACAAGTCTGTGGTTCTATTCGTTCCCACGATTAGAACAGACCTGGGATAGGTTTTATGATTATCAATCAATGGATACTCTACTCATATTATAGCACAAGATATAAATGAAATAGATTAATTGGCTTTATTAATGTGACATAAATAATGTATTCATACATGACTCTTAATGTATAATACAAAATACAAGAATCCAATGCCCTAAGAACTAGGGCACACCAACAAAAGGAGTAAACTTGCTCGCTTTTACTTGCAAATCCAACTAAGGGTTTAACCGTACGAAATTCATAAACTCAAGAAGGTAAAGCATCACTTTCGAAATGACACTAGGCGCACCAGGTTCAAAACCACTCAATACCCGAACCCAACAAAATTTAGCTAGTCAAAGGGCGAGGAACAAACAGAGGCGGATGAGCACACAAAAACAAACTATGGCACACATCACATAGCAAACTAATGGCAATCCCGGTGAAGTCATTGGTCAAGGAGCAAAATCAGAGAACCTGGGGCTTGTAATGTTACGGCTTAGGGTAGGTTTGATAAAAGGGAAATTTTAGGTATACAACTCCTACAAATCAAGTGATATATGCAAATCGACTGAGTAATGAAGACGGGTCATGCAATTTTTAACTCAAAACTAGTCCTGAGAGTGCTTGATTTTCTCTTTTTTTTTTTTTTTTTTTTTTTGAAACAAGAAATTTTACTAACAATGAGAGGGCCTTATCCACAACCAACGGCCAAAGCACAACTCAACGGGGGAAAAAGATGACAAGACATGGGTCAAGGCAATTAGATGATCGCCCTAATCCCTTATTCAAACAAATGAACTGAAAATGGAACACATACACCAGCTTAAAGACGAGAGCCGGACATATAAGACATGCTTCTACAAACTCCGATTTTTAAGAAAAGGAGCCGAACACATACGTGTACTCTATTTGGATTTTTTTTTTAATTTATTTTTTTTAACACAATTTTTCCATAGGACTAGATGTGAAAGAGTTGATATGCAAATGGTGATTGACCCCAAAATGAATGGACAACTTAGCCAATTACTTGATTTAGGAGAGGAGGGTAAGAAAGGAAAATCAAAGTTAATGGTAAAAAGTTAGGATGATAGATTTGGTTTGGTGAAGGTTTTTTAAGTCAAAAAGGTTAATTTAGTGGCTTTGGGTGATCTAAGGGATAAATTAGTAGTTAGGGTTAGGCTTATTTAAGTCAAGGGGTTAATCCTAAGGGTCTCCACATATTAAGCTCTCGATGCCAAGTGCAAAACGACACCGGGTTTTACGATCTAGTGTGCCATGATTGTTTTCACCCTCACAAAGAAATAGAACCGATGTGAAATGGTTCCAAAGGCTCAAATTCTCACAAGTGTACTAGGGGTTGTATGCTAGGTCGTGTGACTCAACCAATGTTCCAAGGCGTAATCCTAGCTCGATCATGCAAGTAGAGGTAGAGGGTTAATTCCCTAATGCAACCTTAATAACAAATCTAACCAATGGTTACCATCAAGAATTATAAATCACGCATAAACAAGCTAATGACTTGCAATTAACTCCCAGTGTCCCTAGCCAATTGCTACCAATCCAAGCACAGAGACTTAGTTTCGAGGGTGGATTAAGCAATGTTATTCAAACAGCAATTGACACATAAACAACCTAAAAACACTATCATACCAAAAACAAACCAAACCAACTCCACATGCATTAAAAGCTAAAGCCTAAATCTAACCAAAAACCAACTTAAAACATCAAAATGCATAAAAACACAAACAAACATACGAAATAAAACAACCAAAAAAATGCAATGTAGAAAGAAGCAAAAGAAAGGGAGAAATCCCTTTACCCACCCCACACTTAGATTGCATTTACTTCCAAAAGTGCAATGGAAGAAGGAGCAAAATAAAGCAGGAAAGGAAAAGGGTTACCTCACATATCAGGGGCTGGTGGCGGCGGCGGCGGGTACGGCCACCCTTGGGCTGCACAAAACGAGAGGCGAACGCCTCGACATTGGTGAGCTGAGCTGCTTGCCTATCAAGGCGCGTGTTCATCCGCTCCTCGAGCACAAGCTGATGGATAGTTAAACCTTCTAGTTGTTCAATTATGCCATCCAACCGCCCTTCGATCCGTCCCATAAAATCCAGGCCCACCGAAACATTCTCCTCATCCTCCTCGTTATCCTCAACTTCCTCACTCTCGTCCTCATCATCTACGTCCATAGGAGCCTTAGCCCTACTCAAACCTCCCGTACTTGAAGTACCTGCAGCTGCCACAACATGGGAGTAAGACAAAATTCCCCTCAAAAGCTTCTTGGGAAGGATGCTATCGAGGTTCTTATAACAAGTATTACTACGAAAGAAGCACGCAATACAAGTTACAATATGTCCTAACCCTAGTTCTGACTTAGATCTGTTGTGGTGGGTGTATAGGGCTTCCATGACGAAGAAGCCCATGTACACCTTAACATCATTATGCACATGCCACAGTATTAAAAGTTCAAATGCATTGACTAGGTTGCTTTTAGTTTTGCCCGAAAAATTAAAACACACAAATTTATGGATTAATTGCAAGATGGGTCATATATTTGGGAAGTTTTAGCAAACCTAGGTTGGTACACCCCTTGACCTACCATACACCAAAATTTCTTGGCATTCATATTCTCCGGCCATTCATAACCATTCCCCTCAATTCCTATGCAAGCCTTAAGGCCTTCAATATCTAAAGAGTGTTCAGCACCAAATAGGCGGAAGGTCATGGTCCTAAGGCCAGTATCAGGGTTTGTTTTGAAGCTTAAAGTGGAGTAGAATTATAGGTTCAACTCCCTAAAGACAGGTGGATTAGACTTCACAAACTTATACCATCCTAGGTTAGTTAATTTAGCACGTACAGCCTTTGACCTATCTTGCACAAATAAAAATTCCCAATCGAAGGTTCAAAAGGGGGTACTTTCTAATGGAAAAGAGTTTTGTATCGTTTACCTTCATCATCCGAAAGGAGAGGGATGGGGCATTTATACTTCCTGGAGAGGCTAGTTAAAGGGGCCATCTGCTATTCGGGAGGTAATTCTTCGCTTGGCACCGGTTCCGGTGACGGGTCTATGGGCCGTCGTAAAGAACCGTGTCTTCGATCAACTACAGTCTTCTTCTTCATCTTACTATTGCACAACCATAAAAACACAACAAAAATCAAAAACAAAAGAAATCAAAGCCAAAGAAACCCTACTTTCAAAAATACAAACCACTAAATATGAACAAAAAAAGAAAAAGAATGCAGTACAATCACCCTATTAAGCAGTAAATCAACCAAAATCAAAGTGAGAAAAAGAAAAAGCAATAAAAAGAATAAAGGAAAATCTCAGCACGAATTCATACCTGGTTGCAAGGAGAATGATGCAAAATAAAATCCTAGGTCAAAATAAGAGTTGCAGAGAAATTAAGAGGAAGAAAATGAGAAGGGAAGGAAGAATAAGGGTAGAGAGGGAGAAGGTGAGGGTTGGTTCTAGAGAGAGAAAGTGGAGAGAGAGAAAGTGAGTGAGAAAGGAGTAGAAGAAGAAGAAGAAGAAGTGGAAGTGGTGGGGCGGTTACAAAGAGAGAAATAGGAGAGTGCTTTATATAGGCGGGCGAATTTGACCTAAAATTTTGAAATTTAAATGCTCTGCACGCCGTGCCAAACAAACAGCACGGCGTGCTGAGCAGAGCATAGTGAGGGCACGCCGGCGTGCTAGCTCGACACGCCGTGCTGTCTTGAAAACTCTATCCACAGCACGGTGTGCTACATTTTGGCACGACTTACGGCTCGCTCTTGCAACACTTCACTTTTGAAACAGCACGACGGCACGATGGCATGCTGGGTTGGCATGTCGTGCTGTCTTGAAGACCCTGTAATTGGCACGATGTGCTAAATTTTGGCACGGCGTGCTACTTGCTCATGCACAATCCTCTTCCGGAACAGCACGACGGCATGTTGGCGTGCTGGGTTAGCACGTCATGCCACCTTGATAACCCTTACTTTGGTACGGCGTGCGGAATTGTAGCGCGGTGTGCTGCTTGGCTCTTGCACGCAATTTGTTCCAGTGGCCTGGCACGACTGCGTGCCACACTAGCACATCATGTGCTACCCCATTCTCACCTTGGCACGATGTGCTCATGGTGGCACGGCGTGCCATGCTGAATCCTACCAACCTTTACTTTCTTTTTCACACTTTGATCAAGACTTGTGATTAACTTGCTCAGTGACCTATTCCTACACACAAAAACACACAAAAACATATTAAACCAAAAAATTAATGTACAAGAGAAGTACACGTACCTCATTGCTATGTTTATAGTCGGAATAGCTCGACTTCTACGTCCACGATTTCGCATTACACATCACGAAGGAGTAAGACTTGCTCCTCCTCCTTCACTCCTCCGCTGACGTAGGGCTTCAACCGATGCCGGTTTACTTATTGAATCGCCTCCGGGGTTTCAATTTCCACCATCCCGGAGGGATAGACCTTATGCATGGTAAACGGCCCCGTCCACCGACTTCTCAGTTTGCCCAAAAATAGTTTCAATGGGAAGTTATACAAGAGCTCCAACTCCCCTTGATTGAAACTCTTTTCTATCACATAAGCATCAATAGGGCAAAAGGAGTCTACAAAATTACAGCTTTCAACATCTAATGGATATTTCATTGATTTATAGACGTTGAAACTTACCTCCTCATTGTGCAACCTAAGAATCTTACCTTCCTGGACATCTATCAAAGTCCTACCAGTTGCAAGAAATGGCCTTCCAAGCAAAAGGGGCACCGAGCTATCTTCCTCCATATCCATTACCACGAAGTCCGCGGGGAAGATAAACTTGTCCACCTTTACTAGCACGTCCTCGACCACCCCCTTTGGCCTCGTGAGAGATCTATCTGCCAATTGGAGGGTCATATTGGTCGGCTTTGGGTTTCCCATTCCGAGTCTCCTAAAAAACGACAGAGGCATTAAATTGATACTTGCACCCAAGTCACATAGGGCATTGGCAATCTCCAAGTTTCCTATCTGGCATGGGATAGTAAAACTGCCCTTATCTTTGAGCTTGGGTGGAAGTTTGTTAGTGATAATTGCCGAACATTCCTCTGTTAAAACCACCACTTCATCCTCACCTAGCTTTCTTTTCCCTGCAAGAAGTTCTTTAAAGAATTTAGCATAAGAAGGCATCTCTTGGAGAGCCTCAATCAATGGCATATTAAATTCTAACTTCTTAAAAATTTCCAAAAATTTGGAATATTTCTGCCCCAGTTTATCTTTCTTCTCCCTTTGAGGATAAGGGAGTTTAGGCACATAGGCTCTCACTAGGTCAGGAATTTTCCCGTTTTCATTTGTACTAGGTTCGGGTTTAGAAATCGAGTCAGGGTTGCTTACCTCTCCCGACTCTTCACTTACCTCAGTAGGTTGGGACGGAATATCAGCATTTTACACTCGGTCCTCCACTTGCCTACCACTTCGCAGGGTTATAGCTTGAGCTGTCTCCCGTTGATGTCCCTTAGGGTTTTGCTCAGTCTTACTCGGGAGTGCTCCTTGAGGTCTTTCCTGCCATTCCCTACTCAGTTGAGCCACTTGCTTGCCCAAATCCCTACAGTATGCCTCATTATCAGCAAGCCGAGACGAGATGTCTTTTAATAAAGACAAAACCATCTCATCTTGCTTAGACTGTTGAGGTTGCTGAGAGGATTAATCATTAGGAATAAATGGGGCCTTACCTAACCCCTTCTCACGGTGCTCATAATGGAATCCGAAAGGAGGTCTCAACACATTTTGGTTATTACCATAAGACATGTTCGGGTGTTGATACCTTCTTCCATAATTGTTATTATTGTTGAAATTCTGTGGGTAAGAGTTAGAGTTATTGTACCTTTGGTTTCCTCCCACAAAACTTACATTTTCGGACGGTTGGGCAAATGGATCACCCAATGCACATTCTTGACCAGGATGCTCCGCTCTACATGATACACACAACACCGGCTGGTATTGTGGCCCATTTGAATTCAGGCGGGACATCAACAGGTCCACCTTCTTGTTCACATGGTCCATGGCTGCATCTTGGCGTCCCAAATCCACAGCTCGAACCTCACTCCTTGTTGGCATGTCCGACTGCAACAAGGTACTCTTCCTAGCCAGCTCCACGATCAACTCCTCGGCTTGCGTAGCAGTCTTCTTAAAAATGTCTCCACCTGTAGAAGAATCAATAATGGCACGGTTATCTGGTGTCAAACCATGATAAAACGTGCTTACCTGAGTGAATCACGGCATGTCATGGTGGGGACAGTTCCGCAACAACCGTTGAAACCTTTGCCACGCTTCGTTGAGAGTCTCAGTCCCAAATTGCCGGAATCCCATAATCTCGTTCCTTAACTGAACCGTCTTTGATGGTGGGAAGTTATATGATAAGAATTGTTCTTCCAATTAATCCCATGAAGTCACTGACCTGGGTCTCAAGGACTTGTACGATTCCATTGCTCCCCCGCATAATGAGAAGGGAAACAACTTCAATCGCACAGCAACTTGGGGCACCCCACCGATTCGGACTGTATCGGCCACCATGAGAAACTTGTCTAAGTGACCATTAGGGTTATCACTTACTCCGCCACTGAACAGCCCATTCCCTTGGATCAAATTGATCATACTGGACTTCAACTCAAAGTGATTAGCAGTGATGGCTGGGAGAACCACTCTGGATCTGTTTCGGGGTCGATGTGGAGCCATTAGGTCAGTCATGACCATGTTGTCTCTATCACCACCCCTTCTTCTATCAAACTCCTCCCGCTCTCGCCGGAGTCGCTTTTGCTCAGCTCTTTCCAGAACCTGTCTCTCCTCTTCCTCCTGTTGCTGATGATCCATTTGGACAATTCGCTCTTGTTGTGCCCGACGTTTCCAGCTACAAAAATGTCCAATTTCAGGGTTATAGGGTAAAAGCTCAGGGTACTGAGAATGAGTGCGCACAAGCTAGGAAGCACACACACACACAAAAAAGAAAAAATAAAACAAATAATCTGCAACAAATATCCACAGAAAAGAAAAATTATTTAACTATATGCACATAAACAATGCCTAGATCAGCAAATAGACCTTTGGTTCAATGATGCAGGAAAAATAAATTTCCCCGTCAACGGTGCCAAAAACTGGGTGGCTCCTAGGTGAAGTAGTGAAACTAAACCTAGAATCGCACAACTAAGGCAGTGTACCTATCGTTGACAAGTAATAATTCTGGTTGGTCCAGGTATCGATCCCACAGAGAAAAATATTCTGCAAACACTAAACTACTCGGGTTCCTTGCGTGTCCTAGGCGGAACTAAATTTTAGGTTTGATTATGCTAACAACTAAATTATCCTACTCCTAGTTGATCTATCCCAGCTTACTTTACACTTGAATTTGGGTTATCAATTGGCGGTTTACCTACCTATGAATGCTAATGGAGATGGCTTTATCAATTAACTACAATAGATGAATTTGACTCAAGAATTAAACCTTAATTATGTTCTTTCGATAATTCAACCTAGCGTGTCTATATCTTTTAGGTCCTTAGCAGGTTTCCCTTGTTTAGAGGCGGTCTAATTCTAAAGCATAGAAAATAGGGGCACATAAGTTCCATAGTGTCATCAATACTAATGGTTTCCTAGGCTTCAATCTAGGTAATGCCATAAATATGAACTTGATAAATTAAGATCTTATGAGACTAGATTATCATTAAAGGAATTGCATAAAGAAAAGGCGTAAAAATTGAAATTTAAATTGCAATCAATTGTATTAATCAAGAAAGATGATACGAATTCAATGTTTACAACATAATCAATTGCGGAATCAAAAACTAACTTAATCGAATTACAAAAGAGAAGAAGAAAAACTTATGCCCTTTTGGTCCGATTAACCGGATTCCGACGGTGTGAAGATGCTTGGGGTGTACCTCTATAGACGAACTCAAGCCGGAACTAAGAACGTCACAAAAGGGGAAGGCTCTATGTAAAACTTCTACCAATTGATGGTTCAAAACTTAAAGAAACAAATAGTTCAAGCAAAAACCTAGCTACAAGTTTATGCTTTACACTTTAAAAGTCTGGGAAAAGATCCTTAAAACTTAGAAAATAACCTATTTATACGGCTAGGTTAAAACCACGAAACAGAAAAGATGAAAGTATGGCAACAGCAGAATTCCAGAGCTCGGCACGCCGTGCTGGTGGAGGTGGCACGCCGTGTTGTGCAGATTAGTGGGTGGCACACCGTGCTGTGTAGATTTGGGGTTGGCACATCGCGCTGGTAGGGGTAGCACGATTTTGTGCCGATCCACTGGATCCATCCCTCGGCATGCTGGAATGGCACGCCGTGCCCTCATTGCGGCACGCCGTGCCACCTTGCTTTTCAGCACTTCAAACTCTTCTTTGCCTCCGTCGCTCCAACTTTCGGTCCGGGTCATAATGCCTGTCCAAAACAAACATAAAGAAACATAACCGCACCAAAGCCACGGACCACAAAAATGACAGATTATCCAAAATTACAAAAACACCCCTAAAAAACACGAAAAATACTAAACGTTATGAAAATCTATCCAAAACATAAAAATCACAAAATACGCAAAAACCAAACAAGCATTCACACAAAGGACTCTAAAAATTGCTGTTCAAACCACGAAATTGCCTAAAAGATAAGGTCAAAAACCGACCTTATGAATTACCATTGATTAAAAAAAACAATTTGAATCAAGAGATTGAACTCACCAGATTATGTCTCTTCTAGATACTGTTGCAGAATTGTTTCTTAAAATTGATCTCCACAGTCCAGTGCATGATCAACTATCGAACGGGAACCGATGCTAGTCAAAGAATGGAAGAAATTGCACCAAAGATTTCGGCTATTGGGGCTGATATTGTTGCTGGCCGAATTTCCTTTGTTCCTCGGGTCAAGAGTGATTTTTCCCATGAATATGCCTTTTATAGTCCTTATGCAATATGGACTCCAATTCGGTTAAGTAAACCCAAGCCCATTAGGATTTTAATTACATATTTAAATCCTTATTCCATAAGATTTATAATATATAATTTAATTCCGTATGGCTTGATTTAATTACCCCTAATTAAAAATAAAATCACACTTAAGAAAATAATTTAATTAATTGTTTACTTTATGTAATTCAATTAATTGATAAATTAATTAATTACATTATGTAAACTTATTAATTAAATTAAAGCAACCCAATGTTAATTAATTAACTCGACACCAAATGTCAACTAATTAATAAACTCATTCCTTCCAATGTACATCACATGCACAATATCTATACGTTTCGGCTCAGTTGATCTATGTGCACGATCCTATGGGTCTGTCTTTATGTTGGTAGCAGGCCCAAGGCCCACAGACTGTAAGTGGGTTCTAGCAAACCATTACAGCCCCCAATTAAGATAGAGATGCAGTAGTCTTTAGAAGACACTCACCCGGTAGTAATCTTATAATGTCCTTTGCCTAACGATATCGATATGAATAAACAAGAGGCATGGTGTACGTCATCCTCTTTTGTTGTTTATTATATTTCTTGATCTTGAGTTGACTGATTAATCAAATAAGCAACCAACTTATTTGGGTATGGCCATACACTTATCAGTCCCACTCATCAAGTGGCCAGTGATATCATATCAGTGGTACCCGAGTGACAATTCCATCACTTCATCATCAGTATCAATATGTTCACCTGTCCACCCAATCATACCCATATTTAGCATCCTTTTATAGACTTGCTAGGTGTATGTCAAAGTGAACTGGATTCCATATTGATACTATAATGAAATCTGGTCTGAGGACAAAAGAGACCTACTCAAGAAAGGCCTATGACGTGACAACCATATGGCTTTCTTGTGCGGATCGATCCAGTCCCATGTCAATGACATGTACCTATATTTATGACTGACTATATAAGTACTATGGCTAGTTAAGAACTACCATACAATCATCGAATATACAAGTCTGTGGTTCTATTCGTTCCCACGATTAGAACAGACCTGGGATGGGTTTTATGATTATCAATCAATGGATACTCTACTCATATTATAGCACAAGATATAAATGAAATAGATTAATTACCTCTATTAATGTGACACAAATACTGTACTCATACATGATTCTTAATGTATATTACAAAATACTAGAATCCAATGCGCTAAGAACTAGGGCACACCAACAATCTTCCACTTGCACTAGTTCCAAGTGGGTATTGTCACAATTCCTATAGATCTGGTATGACCGTCGTGCTGTGTCTATGACAGTGCTTTGGTCATTGGATCAGCAACATTATTCTTGGTGTCAACCCTCTGCAATGATATGTCACCTCTTTTCACAATCTCCCAAATGAGGTGAAACTTTTTGAGCACATGTTTGGATCTCTTGTGTGACCAGGGCTCCTTAGCTTGTGCGATGGCCCCATTGTTGTCACAAAAAACATCAACTGGGTCTAGGATAGTAGGTACTACTCCCAACTTGGTTATGAATTTCTTGAACCAAACAGCTTCCTTTGCAGCTTCGCACGCAGCTATGTACTCAGCTTCCATTGTAGAGTCAGCAATGGTGGCCTGCTTTGAGGACCTCCAACTAATGGCACCGCCATTCAGGAGAAAAATATAACCAGACTGTGACTGGTTTTCATCCTCATCATTCTCAAAGCTTGCATCAATGTAACCTGACACTACCAGCTCATCTTGACCTCCATACACTAAAAAAGCATCCTTAGTCCAATTAAGGTACTTAAAGATTGCGTTGACAGTCTTCTAATGTTCCTCCCCGGGGTCTGACTGGTACTGGCTAGTCATACTTAGTGCAAACATGACATCACACCTGGTACATAACATGGAGTACATGATAGATACAATAGTAGATGCATAAGGGATCTTTTCCATATTCTCCCAGTCCTTCTTTGTTTTAGAACCATCTTTCTTACTCAGCTTCAACCAATGGCGCATAGGCAAGAATCCTTTCTTTGCCTTGTCCATGTTGAATCTTTTCAGAACCTTGTCAATGTACATGGCTTGACTTAAGCCTAGAAGCCAATTGGATCTATCTCTGTAGATCCTGATCCCTAAGATTGTCTCAGCTTCGCCTAAGTCCTTCATTGCAAAGCACCTACTCAACCACCAATGATAAGGATGTTGTCAACATACAGCACTAAGAAGGTGGAAATGCTCCCACCAACCATCTTATACACACAGGGCTCATCAGAATTCTGTGTGAAGCCATATTCTATAATGGCCTCATTGAATCTGTGATTCCATGACCTTGATGCTTGCTTCAATCTATAAATAGATCTTTGAAGCTTGCATACCCTATTTGGATACTTTGGATGAATAAAACCCTTAGGTTCTACCGTGTACACATCCTTGAGTAGCTTTCCATTAAGGAAAGTGGTCTTAACATCCATCTGCCATATCTCATAATCATACCATGCAGCTATGGCTAGTAGTATCCTAATGGATTTGAGCATAGCAACTGGTGAAAAGGTTTGATCATAGTCAATTCCTTGAACTTGCCTGAATCCTTTTCCCACCAATCACCCCTTAAAGGGGTTGTCGGCCTTTAACTTGAAACACCACTTACAACCTATCACCTAGTGCATCCACCAAGTTCCATACTTGGTTATCTTGCATAGATTGCATCTCAGCTTCCATGGCTTTGCGCCATTGATCTGAGTGTGGGCTTTCAACAACCTCCTGATAGGTCTTTGGCTCTTCTTGGTCAACAACCATAAGGTCCCCATCATCAATCATGAGAAAGCTGTACCTCTCTAGCTGATGACATGTCCTACCAGACCTTCTGAGGTCCTGTGCAACTGATTCTAGTTCTTCAATTTCTTGAGTAGTCAGATCGGTTCCCGAAGCATCCTCAGCAGTAGCTGCAGGAGTTTGTGAGTCTTCAACTTCCGAAAGTTCAACATTACTCCCACTGTCTCTCTTGGAAAGTAATTCCTTCTCCAAGAAGGCTGAATTTCTGGCTATGAAAACTTTGTTTTCAGCCGGATCGTAGAAGTGATAACCCTTAGTTTCCTTAGGGTAACCCACAAACTAGCACTTGACAAATTGGGACTCGAGTTTGCCACTTGTCAATTTCTTAACATGTGCATCACAGCCCCAAATCTTCAAGAAGGAAACATTAGGCTTTCAACCTTTCCATAGTTCATATGGTGTTCCCTCAACTACCTTGCTTGGTGTATTATTAAGAATGTAAGCAGCTGTCTCTAAAGCATATCCCCAAAAGGAGATAGGGAGTGTAGCATGACTCATCATCGAGCGGACCATGTCAACAAGGTCCTATTCCTCCTTTCTAACACTCCATTCCACTGGGGTGTACCAGGAGGAGTGAGTTGGGATACAATCCCACACTCTCTAAAAAACGAGTCAAACTCTTGGCTCCAATATTCACCCCCTCGGTCAAACCGAAGTGCTTTTATTTTCTTGCCAAGTTGGTTTTCTACTTCATTCTTAAAGTCCTTGAACCTTTAGAGAGTCTCAGACTTATGCTTCATCAGATACACGTAACAGTATCTGCTGAAATCATCTGTGATGGTGACGAAGTATAGAAAACTAGATCTCGCACTAGTGCTCATTGGGTCACGTACATCGGAATGTATTAGCTCCAATAGCTCTGAGGCCCTTTCAGTAGTCTTCCTAAAAGGTACCTTTGTCATCTTGCCTCTTAAACAAGATTCGCATGTGTCATAAGACTAGATGTCAAATGACCCCAGCACTCCACTAGAGTAAAGCCTAGCTATGCACTTCTCATTTATATAGCCAAGTCGACAATGCCAGATGTAAGTAGGATTAATTTCATTTTGTTTAATCCTTGTAGTATTTATGTTATAGATTAAACTTTCACGTTTTAGATCAAGGATATATAAGCCATTTTCAAGAAATGTTGTTCCATAAATGATATTGCCACATTGCATAGAAATTCTACCATGTCCAATATTAAATATGAAACCAGAAATATCCAACAAAGAAATGGAAATAATATTCCTGCACATCGCAAGTACAAAATAACAGTTTCTTAGTTCCAAAACAAGTCCATTAGGCATCTCCAAGAAATAATCTCTGATCTCCATGGCTTGATCCCCAGCACCATTTCCGACTCGAAGATCTACTTCTCCAAATCCTAACAATCTCCTATTTCTTAGACCCTGCTCATTTGAACAAATGTGAGATCCACATCCAGTGTCCAAGACCCAAGTTGTAGAAATAGCTAGATTAATCTCAACAACATAAATACCTGAAGCAGCAGTTTTTCCCTTTAGTTGCTCCCTTAGCTTTGGACATGAGCACTTCTAGTGCCCCTTCTCATGACATTCATGGCACACATCGTTAGGAGAAGCAACCCTTACTTTAGGTTGGGCCACCACCTTTTTGCCCTTAGCCTTGGCCTTTTGGACCTTAGCCTTGGCCTTAGATTTGGCCTTTCCCTTAGCAATGGGCATATTGCCCTTATTCACCAGCAATACTTCAGGAGTCTTCTTAAGAGACTGCTCAGCAAGCTTGAGCATGCCATGCAGCTCAACAACTGATTTATCCAACCCTTGCATATGATAGTTCATGATAAACTGGTTGTAAGACTCAGGAAGTGACCAGAGGAGGCGGGTAAGTGTATCAATAGACCCCTTCAACTTTAGCACATGAGTGCTAACAGAAGTCCCAGCTACCGTCACAGTTGTGCAAAGTGCCTTAGTTGTCAGGTAACGTTCCTGACGAGCCTGATCTTGGAACATCTTTTTAAGTTGATCCATCATCTCATAAGCATGCTCATCCATAAACTACTTCTGAAGATTAGAAGCCATGGTACCCAGCATGAGGCATGAGACATCACGGTCATCCCTCACGTGCCGATCATACTGCTCCACCATCGCCGTGGTGACGCCTCGACTTTCGGGAGGGCCAGCTGGTAAAGGAGCATTCAGTACATACTCCTTAGACTCTTGTCTAAGAACTATTTGTAAGTTCCTAGCCCAGTCCAGGAAGTTAGTCCCCGAAAGCTTCTCCTTCTCCAAGAGTGACCTAAGTGAGAGTGAGTTGTTGTTTGTTGCAGCCATTTAAATTGCTTAAGTGAAATGGGATTATCTACATGGAAGAAATCATTGCTTGAGTTAGAAATAAAGGACTTTTAAGCCAATTCAAATTAATAATCCGATTTTAATTTGCTTATTGGTGATGTTAATTGGCTGGCTTGACCAAGATCCACAACTTATCAATGATTGGCCGAACTAGGGCTCACTAACCAACCATTGATTCGTTTGGTAGGACAACCTATCCAATCCTTCCATGAAGGACTCTTGGTTTGATGGGCTTATTGACACTTTACCTATCTGTGCTTAAGGCCCACTCTGAGCTAATGCTACCCATGTTGAGTCAAACCACCATTCACATGTTAACCATACCAAGTATCCTAACCCTCGATGGCCCACCGAATACTGCAATGTACCCAGCTAAGGCATGGTGCACATTGAAACATCAATGGGAGGAAGAGGTGTGAATATGGGAAGCACTTTTAAACGACTCAATATTTTAATTTCCTTATTATAATAAGTGATAGGGCTTAGCATGAAAAAACACGGGTAATAATTTGGTGATCCATACATCCATATAATATGACAAATGCAATATCATACTTAATTTAAAATAAATGAGATCCTATGGGCCTTTAATTACAACCTAATGAAAATCTAGATATCCTGTCTAATTCTTCATGGGCCGGACTGCAATCCTTCTTGGGCTCCCACCATGGGCTTGCTCCATCTGGGCCTTCCTCCATACTTGATGCAATTACAACAATTTTGTAAAATAAAATCTATTCTAAAATTACATCAAAATAAAAAAATGGCACGCAGGCCATAGTTCCCAAAATTAAATTACAGCCAATAATAATTTAGGGCCTATAGAACTCAACACCACATTTCAAACAAAGTACCTGTCATGCACATACATACCAATATGATGCATGATCATGGCATTCCAAATTATAAATATAAGTGTTAAGCCGAGTTACTTAGGGTGAAATCGCAATTTTAACAAATGTGACTAAGGCCCATAAAGGCCCAATGGATAACATCCATAAATGCAAAATTAACAATTTTGCTCCCACTTAAATTTGGGTTGTCACAAATTTAAAATTTAGCTCTCCCAATTTTAACGGGTGTCACGATTTATTAGGCCAATTTCACAAAGTCCATATTCAATTTAATATGCAAACAATTAAATTAAATATGCATGCCAACAAAATAAACAATTTAAATACAAATTAATTTTAAAAAAATTTAATTTAATTTGCATTAGGGTCCGGGATAAAAAAATACCCGCAAGATCCAAAATCAGACCCAAAACCCGCGCGCGGCGCTGCAGAATTGCGATTCCATCTTTTGCCGAAAACTCTATTTTTTTTTCAACCAAAACATTAAAAAAAAATTTCCAACCATCAAATATATTAATTAATCAATAAAACAACAATGTTACATGGAAACCAATTGGGGAAAATAATCTAAAACCACAATCCAACAATTCTAGGGTTAATCCAAAAAGAAAACCAATTGAATAAAAACCCTAAAATCAAAAAACTTGAAACCCATTCTTTCTTCAAGAACGCTTTCAAGAACCAATTCCAATCAATCTAATGGACAAAACCTAGGCTCTGATACCACTGTTGGGATTTGTCATCGGAAAAATAACATGGCGCAGTGGAAAATACACCTTTTAAAATTTCCTAGAATCCACCTATCGTGTCCAATTACCATTGATTAGAAAAAAAAAACAATTTGAATTAAGAGATTGAACTCACCAGATTATGACTCTTCTAGAGACTGCTGCAAAATCGTTTCTTAAAATTGATCTCCATAGTCCGGTGCACGATCAACTATCAAGCGGGAACCAATGCTAGTCGAAGAACGGAAGAAATTGCACCAAAGAATTCAGCTATTGGGGCTGATATTGTTGCTGGCCGAATTTCCTTTATGCCTCAGGTTAAGAGAGTGATTTTTCCCATAAATGTGCCTTTTATAGTCCTTATGCAATATGGACTCCAATTAGGTTAAGTAAACCCAAGCCCATTAGGATTTTAATTACATATTTAAATCCTTATTCCATAAGATTTATAATATATAATTTAATTCCATATGGCTTGATTTAATTACCCCTAATTAAAATAAAATCACACTTAAGAAAATAATTTAATTAATTGTTTACTTTATGTAATTCAATTAATTGATAAATTAATTAATTACATTATGTAAACTTATTAATTAAATTAAACCAACCCAATGTTAATTAATTACCTCGACACCGAATGTCAACTAATTAATTAACTCATTCCTTCCAATGTACATCACATGCACAATATCTATACGTTCCGGCTTAGTTAATCTATGTGCACGATCCTATGGGTCTGTCTTTATGTTGGCAGTAGGCCCAAGGCCCACAAACTGTAAGTGGGTTCTAGCAAACCATTATAGCCCCCAATTAAGATAGAAATGTAGCAGTCTTTGGAAGACACTCACCCGGTAGTAATCTTATAGTGTCCTTTGCCTAACGATATCGATATGAATATACAAGAGGCATGGTGTCCGTCATCCTCTTCTGTTGTTTATTATATTTCTTGATTAATCAAATAAGTAACCGACTTATTTGGGTATGGCCATACACTTATCAGTCCCACTCTTCAAGTGGCCAGTGATATCATCTCGGTGTTACCCGAGTGGCAATTCCATCACTTCATCATCAATATCAATATGTTCACCTGTCCACCAAATCATACCCATATTTAGCATCCTTTTATAGACTTGTTTTGTGTATGTCAAAGTGAACTGGATTCCATATTGATACTATAATGAAATCTGGTCTGAGGACACAAGAGACCTACTCAAGAAAGACCTATGATGCGACAACCATGTGGCTTTCTTGTGCGGATCGATCCAGTCCCATGTCAATGACATGTACCTATATTTATGACTGACTATATAAGTACTATGGCTAGTTAAGAACTACCATACAATCATCGAATATACAAGTCTGTGGTTCTATTCATTCCCATGATTAGAACAGACCTGGGATGGGTTTTATGATTATCAATCAGTGGATACTCTACTCATATTATAGCACAAGATATAAATGAAATAGATTAATTGCCTTTATTAATGTGACATAAATAATGTATTCATACACGACACTTAATGTATAATACAAAATACAAGAATCCAATGCCCTAAGAACTGGGGCACACCAACTGGTATAGTATCACAAATGATTCTCGTGTAGTACTTGTATAAGTCCTTTGACCGGACCATATGATGGTGCTGCATGTGAAGTGGTACACTTTGGTGTATGCCTAACAAGCCTATAAAGGGTGCCAAGTATGGGTACATTCGGGTGTGTTAGTGAACATGGCAGTGCTATGGATATGCAAAAGGGAATGTCACTCAGTGATTCACTGAGACGATATCACTGGCCTCTTGAAGAATGTTACTGATAAGTGTGCAGCTGCAACCAAACAAGATTGGATCTTGTTTGTGAGCATCAGTTAATTCGGTATCAAGTAAAGGTCCAAACACAAAGAGGGTGATACTTCCATGCCTTTGTGTTGGACACCGATCTCAACGACATAGGATTTACAAGTGCAAACTACAGGGTAATAGTGATAGTTTGACTGCTATCTCTGTCTTAATTAGGGGCTGCAGTGGCTTGCTAGAGCCCACCTGCAGTTTGTGGGCCTTGGCCTACTGCTAACATAAAGACGGGCCCATTGGATCGTACACATTGAACGTCTGGACTTTAACTTGTCGGATTAAGTGTGTACTTAGAGTATACATGTTTGAAGAGAGAGAAATTTATTAATTATATTATATAGATCAATTGGATTGATCAAAATAATATACTTAATATTGATTTTGGCCTTCTCTTAATTAATTCAATGAATTAATTGATGAGATTATTTCCTAAGTGGAAATATTATTACATGTATAGGTTTACATGTATTTCATTTTATGTGCATCTAATTTAATCCCTTGATTAAATTAATAGAGCAAATTAATTTTAATTTAAATGTATGTAATATATATTATATGGTAGAATATATATATATATATATATATATATATATATATATATACATATATATATATACACACACACACACACACACATGTTATATTAAAGTTGCATTTGATATTAATTAAATTAAGGGAATTAAAATTGGGCTTAAGACTTAAAATGAAAATTCCCACATGAAGTGGGATTGTGTTGGCCGAAATTTAGCATGGATTGGGTAAGAAGGATGAGTCATTTTGTTGGACAAAATGTGATCATGAAGATGGTGGGTCATGCTGTTGGGATTCGTCATTGGAAAAATAACGTGGCGCAGCGGAAAACACACCGTTTAAAATTTCCTAGAATCCACCTATCGTGTCCAATTACCATTGATTAGAATAAAATCAAATAAGAATCAAGAGAGATTAACTCACCGGATTCGTCTCTTCTAGAGACTGCTGCAGAATTGTTACTTGAAACTGCGATCTCCAAAGTCTGGTGCACGACCAACTATTGAGCGGGAACCGGTGCTAGCCGAAGACGCGAAGGAATGGAGGTTTAATGCTGGGGTTTTCGGCTGTTTTGGGGCTGCTATTGGTGGCTGAAATTTCCAGCAATTGATTAGAGTTGAATTAGGTTTTTCTTCCTTAAGTGTGCCCTTTTATAGACACCTTGTCTAGTTGGGTTTTAATTAGGTTAATTAAACCCAAGCCCACTAGGATTATAATTACATAAATAAACTTTAATTAAAAAGTATATACTATGTAATTTAATTCCATTTGGCTAAATTTAATTACCCCTAAATAAAATTAAATCACACTTAAGTTAATACAATACATGTATTTAATTTTCCTACTTAGGAAAATTATTTAATTAATTGTTTACTTTATGTAATTCAATTAATTGATAAATTAATTAATTACATTATGTAAACTTATTAATTAAATTAAATTCAACCCAATGTCAATTAATTACCTTGACACCGAATGTCAACTAATTAATTAACGCATTCCTTCCAATGTACATTACATGTACAATTTCTATAAGTTCCAGCTCAGTTGATCTACGTGCACGATCCTATGGGTCTGTCTTTATGTTGGCAGTAGGCCCAAGGCCCACAGACTGTAAGTGGGTTCTAGCAAACCATTACAGCCCCCAATTAAGACAGAGATGCAGCAGTCTTTAGAAGACACTCACCCGGTAGTAATCTCATAGTGTCCTTTGCCTAACGATATCGATATGAATAAACAAGAGGCATGGTGTCTGTCATTCTCTTCTATTGTTTATTATATTTCTTGATCGTGAGTTGACTGATTAATCAAATAAGCAACCAACTTATTTGGGTATGGCCATAACTTATCAGTCCCACTCATCAAGTGGCCAATGATATCATCTCGGTGTTACCCGAGTGGCAATTCCATCACTTCATCATCAATATCAACATGTTCACCGGTCCACCCAATCATACCCATATTTAGCATCCTTTTACAGACCTGTTAGGCATATGTCAAAGTGAATCAGATTCCATATCAATATTATAATGAAATCTGGTCTGAGGATAAAAGAGACCTACTCAAGAAAGACCTATGACGTGACAACCATGTGGCTTTCTTGTACGGATCGATCCAGTCCCATGTCAACGACAAGTACCTATATTCATGACTGACTATACAAGTACTATGGCTAGTTAAGAACTACCATGCAGTCATCGAATATACAAGTCTGTGGTTCTATTCATTCCCACGATTAGAACAGACCTGGGATAGGTTTTATGATTATCAATCAATGGATACTCTACTCATATTATAGCACAAGATATAAATGAAATAGATTAATTGCCTTTATTAATGTGACACAAATAATGTATTTGTACAATGAGTCTTAATGTATAATACAAAATACAAGAATCCAATGCCCTAAGAACTAGGGCACACCAACAATCTCCCACTTGCACTAGTTCCAAGTGGGCATTGCCCTAATTCCTATAGATCTGGTATGATGGTCGTGCTGTGTTTGTGGCAGCGCTTTAGTCAATGGATCAACGACATTATTCTTGGTGTCAACCCTCTGCAATGATATGTCACCTCTGTTCACGATCTCCCGAATGAGGTGAAACTTTCTGAGCACATGTTTGGATCTCTTGTGTGACCGGGGCTCCTTAGCCTGTGCGATGGCCCCGTTGTTGTCACAAAAAACAACAACTGGGTCTAGGATAGTAGGTAGTACTCCCAACTCGGTTATGAATTTCTTGATCCAAATGGCTTCCTTTGCAGCTTCGCACGCAGCTATGTACTCAGCTTCCGTTGTAGAGTCAGCAATGGTGGCCTGCTTTGAGGACCTCCAACTAATGGCACCGCCATTCAAGAGAAAAACATAACCAGACTGTGACTGGTTCGCATCCTCATCGGTCTCAAAGCTTGCATCAGTGTAACCTGACACTACGAGCTCATCTTGACCTCCATACACTAAGAAAGCATCCTTAGTCCGATTAAGGTACTTTAGGATTGCCTTGACAGCCTTCCAGTGTTCCTCCCCGGGGTCTGACTGGTACCGACTGGTCATACTTAGTGTAAACGCAACATCAGGTCTCGTACATAACATGGAGTACATGATAGATCTAATAGCAGATGCATAAGGGATCTTTTCCATGTTCTCCCAGTCCTTCTTTGTTTTAGGACCATCTTTCTTACTCAGCTTCAACCCAGGGCGCATAGGCAAGATTCCTTTCTTTGCCTTGTCCATGCTGAATCTTTTCAGAACCTTGTCAATGTACATGGCCTGACTTAGGCCTAGAAGCCGATTGGATCTATCTCTGTAGATCCTGATCCCTAAGATCGTCTCAACTTCGCCTAAGTCCTTCATTGCAAAGCACCTACTCAACCACTGCTTAACTCCTTGCAGTGTTGGTATGTCGCCTCCAATGATAAGGATGTCATCTACATACAGCACTAGGAAGGTGGAAACGCTCCCACTAACCATCTTATACACACAGGGCTCATCAGAATTCTGTGTGAAGCCATATTCTGTAATGGCCTCATTTAATCTCTGATTCCATGACCTCGATGCTTGCTTCAATCCATAAATAGATCTTTGAAGCTTGCATACCCGGTTTGGATACTTTGGATTGATAAAACCCTCAGGTTGTGCCATGTACACATCCTCGAGTAGCTTTCCATTAAGGAAAGCGGTCTTAACATCCATCTGCCATATCTCATAATCGTACCATGCAGCTATGGCTAGTAGTATCCTAATGGATTTGAGCATAGCAACTGGTGAAAAGGTTTCATCATAGTCAATTCCTTGAACTTGCTTGAATCCTTTTGCCAACAATCGCCCCTTGAAGCATGGTTCGAAATTTGGAGTTGGGTGGGCACTGGGGCATCGATCTTCACCCCGCAATACTCATCATCCTTCGTTTAGTCCATAAATACACTCCGTGGGTTCAAATGCTAGAGTAAAGTTTCCCTCTAGAATGGAAAACCAAATTTGAAACACGGGTTAAGCAGCAGGAATGGGCTAGAGGACTCTTCGCATCTTTCGCCTCATGATTTTGGGTTTGGGGCAATAAAATCACTGAGAGAAGCAAGGATTTTCGGTTGAGAAAATGGGTAAGTCTTCATTTCTTATGGCTTTTAAAGAAAGCCTTCTGAAACCCATCACTATAGCTGAGCAGCTGTAGTTTCCAAACCACTACAGCCGCTCGGCTGTAGTTTATTTTTTCCAAATTGACTTTCTTTTCGTCTTTCAAAGCTTATTTTATGCCAATTTGATCCCGAGAAAGGTAGTTTTCATGTCTTGTAGGTGTCAAGGGGCAGGGTATTCAACGCGTATTCATTCTTGATCGAAGGGGCAAAAATTTTTGTTTCCAAAATTGTCGATCAAGGAACGAATACGCGCCCAAAACAACTCCAAAGCTTCAAGAGAGACGATCAAATTTCTCAAATCATCAAAGCATATTTTCCTAGGATACACTAATTTCGCGGGAAACATAACTACTCTTCCCTTCAATGACACACGCATCATTAGAGGTGATGTGACCAAAATGCCCTTCTGTTAGGAACAGAACCACCGGATGGCCAAAACTCTTTCTGTTAGCGACGCCAGCTATGTGGACGACCAAATCACTAAAATATTTCTTCTCCTAGTGACACAAGCTCCAGTAGGGGCGAAAAGACCAAAGTACCCCTTTTGTTAGCCACCAAGCTACCAAATGACCAAAATACCCCTTTTCCCCCAAAAAAGGGAACTAAATCATCAAAACTCATTCCTTTTCGTGACATAGGCCCCACAAGAAGTCAAATGACTAAAATACCCTTCCTTCAAAGGGTGCCAACACCCCCAAACTATGAAATTACCAAAATACCCTTTCCTTTCATAAACATCAAATGGCAAGGAAAATTCAATCCGGGCAAAGGCCTCTGCTTCGCAATGGAGTCGAAGCACGTCCTCGAAAAACCAATACAATCTAGACAAAGTCGTCTGCTTCGTAACGGAGTCGAAGCACGACCCTAGAAAACCATTACAATCTGGGCAAAGTCCTCTGCTTCACGATGGAGTCGAAGCACGTCCCTAGAGAACATCAAATCAATTTGGGCAAAGTCCTATGCTTCGTAACAGAGTCGAAGTAAGTCCCTGAAGAATCAAATCAACCTGGGCAAGACCGCTGTTTCGCAAAACAACCGGGACAAGTCCCTCTAAACATCAAAGCTGGTAGACGTGGGAGGAGCCACTAGGTATGTTCTCTTCTCTTCTCCTTCTCATCGTGCTCCCTATCACGGGACCAAACTCGAATCGGGGCACAAGCACCCGTTCAAGACGACTTTGGTCACGCGAGGGGCAGCCTGTGAGCATGGGTTTTTTCCTGACCTCGGTGATGAAAGCCATTGTTACCTTTTTCACGGACAAACATGAAGTGGATTCGGAATGACCGGGACGACGTCAGAAATGTCTCGGATGACCTGAATGTGAGTGATACGTCTTGGTAAGGAACCTCGAAGGAATTCGAGTCAGTATTTAAGAAAACCAAAGAAAAGAGTGAAAAATAAGTAAAACAGGCTAATCTGGTCACTACAGCCGCCCGGTTGTAGTGCCTACAGCAACGTGGCTATACTACAATGGCGCGGTTGTACTATATCCGAGTGGCTGTAGTACATTATAGCCGCGCGGCTATAATCATCATATTTCCTTTTTTGTGACAAATCAGCATTTAACCCGAATTTTTAACCAAAATAGGAGATATAAAAGACTAATGATCGGGATTAGTGTTAAAGACAGCAGACCAAAAAAAAGGAGAGTTAAGAAATTGAGAGAAAAACACATCCACACTTAGGGTTTTTGAGAAAAAAACACTAAAATTGAATGTTTTAATCCAAAATATAAAAAGAAAAACCTTAACAAAATCTGTTTAAATCATATAACTTTGGAGGGATTAGTTTTCTAGGAATGTTCTTAGACCATAATCGCTCATTCAATCTCATTTGGGTTTCCGTTCGGGCTTTGGAAATCGCACAAGTTTTTGGGTTGTTCATGAATGCAAGGCGTTCCCGGCATCCGGATTCATCCGAGGTGGTCCAAAACACTGGAACACAGACAAGGTAGTAGTGATTGATGTTTGTTGGTGTTTTGGAATTTTTTGCGATTTTGGAAGTTATTTTTGATTACAGCCACCCCACGATTTTGGAAGTTATTTTTTATTACAGCCGCCCCACTTATGATTACAGCCGCGCGACTGTAACCTAAAGGGGCGCGGCTGTAATTCCTAAAATTACAGCTGTGCAGCTATAACCTACAGCCTTGCGGCTGTAACCTACAGGGGCGAAGCTACAATCGCTGCGAACTGACTGATAACGATTTTGTTTTTAGATTTATGTGTTTTTCATGTTTATTATCGATCCTATTACATCCATGTATGATTAGATTCCCGGTTTTCTTATTTTTAATTGATGGATGTGATTTCAAGTTTGGAGATTTGTAGTTTTTAGGGATTTCCAGATTATTTCGATCCATTTCTGATCCGTTTGGTCGAAATCAGTGTGTTTCCAAAAAATCCCAGATTGCCCGAAATCGCTAAATTTACAAAACGATTCTCAAAAACGAGAAAAGAAGGCTGGAACACAATTCTAGAGCTTTACAGCTGCACGGCTGTAAGCTACAGTGGCGCGGCTGTAGTTGAGGCAGAGTTATAGTTTTGCCCTTTTGGGCCCCAAACTTGTAATTTTGCATCTTTTTCCTATTCAAAATTGAATTTTGGTGTGTTTGCATTCTTTTTGAACCCTAGATGGATGTTTAATTTAGGCCCACCCACGAACGGGACCCCCGGGTCCCGAGATATCCGGCCCACTAATGTTGGGAAATGCATGTAAATGAGCCAAAGTGGTTTTCAAAATTGGTTTTTTTATCCACAAAACCTACAGGGCGTTTAAAAAAAACCGTTTTCTAGGTCTAACCGGGCAGACCGGTCGGGTCGACCCGGTTACCCCCTATGCATGATCCCTTTTCCTAAAATACCAATATTCTATCCTATATGAGTCCTTGGTGTGATTTATTTATATGTGCTAATCGTATTTGGATGCAGCTTTTATTTTTGCTTTATTTTTATTTTTGAATGTATTTTATAGATTAAATCGTGTATCTAGGCGATTGTAATTTTTCAGATTATCATGTATTATAGGCGGTTGTAATGGTGAGGATGAGAGCTTTTTCTTTTTACGGGTTGTATAATTTGGCCTCTACTTAACTTTTCCCACACTTTTACTTGTCTACACTTTATTTTGGTATTTATATTTATGTCATTTGCATGAGCATTGATTAATAATAAAAAAGAAGATAAAATGAGTAGAATTAAGTGAATGTAACATTACATTATGAAATAATAATTGAAAATAAGTGAGGATTAGTTGATTTGTTGCCTGAACCCTGAATCTCTAAATTAGGTACCGCGTCTACACTTGGTAGGGAGCTGTACTGGAATTTCCCGGATGAGCTGATCCAGGTGGCGACTCTATATCTAATTTCGAAATTTAGGTTTCGAGATTTTTAAGTTCAAATTGGCATTTTCTAAAAACCTATTTTTCCAAAATTCACACTTACAATTAAGTTTTCTACAAAAGGGTTTTTTCCAATAAAATGATAGATTTTCTTAAGAAAGATTAAAGACCTGTTTTCAAACCACATCACACACCTCAAAAAGAAAATCCCCGGTTCCCGCTTCACCGCGTGTTCCGTAAAAAGGTCATCCGCTCACAGACATGCTTGTTAAATCAATAACCCGGGAGGAGCAACCTGCTATCCTGGATAGATTTCTTACACGCATCGGGGAATACAACCTGCATCTCAACCCTAAGAAGTGCATATTTAGGGTTACAGCTGGAAAACTGCTGGGACACGTGGTCAGTTAAAGGGGAATAGAGATAGATCCAGACAAAATCAAAGCTATTCAAGATATGCCAGCCCCTAAGAAAGAAATGGAGGTCCGGTCATTCTTGGGTTCCTTGCAGTATGTCAGTCGCTTCATAACGCAGTTAACTTCAGTGTGTGAACTGATTTTCAAACTATTAAGGAAAGATCAGCAAATTGTATGGGACAACAGGTGTCAATTGGCTTTCAACAAGGTTAAAGCTCATCTGGTAAATACACCAGTTCTCAGCCCGCCAACTCCAGGAAAGCCTTTGATTCTATATTTAGCCATCGAAGACTCCTCCATAGGGGCAATGCTAGCACAGGAGCAGGATGGTAGGAAGGAGTACACCATTTATTATCTCAGCAAAAAGCTACTGGAATATGAAACCAAGTACACATTGGCAGAGAAGACATGTGTAGCAATGATTTAGCTGACTAAGAAGCTACGCCACTACTTTCAGTCATATAAGGTACAAGCCGTGGCTAAAGTGGATCCAATGAAATACCTGTACGAAGCACCGGTGTTGGTTGGAAAATTATCCAGGTGGCTACTACTTCTATTAGAATTCGACATTGAGTACATCACTAGAAAAACCATCAAAGGGCGAGCTATGGCAGAATTCCTAGCAAATCAGCCGCTAGAATCAGACCGTGTGGAAAATCTGGAGTTTCCTGACGACTAGTTGGCGGTAGTAGATGTAAGAAGATGGGTTATGTCCTTCGACGGTGCCGTAAACAAAAAAGGTGCTGGAATTAGGGTAGTCATAACAATGCTGGATGGCAAGATTATTCCACTGTCAAAGAGATTGGATTTCACCATAACCAACAATGGGGCAGAGTATGAAGCTTGCTTATTCGGAATGGAAGCCCTCCTGATATTAGGGGCAGACAATGTCTTAATTGTTGGGGATTCACTCTTGGTGATTAGGTAGGCACAAGGTGACTGGGACTTGAGAGAAGAAGCTTTACGGCCCTACTTAGAACTGTTGCAGTACAAGAGAGGGTTATTTGACCAATGCGTGTTCAGACATGTTCCCAGAGAGGAAAATAAAATGGTGGATGCACTAGCGACACTGTCCTCCATGTGGGAAGATCCAGAGAAGACACAGATACAGCCTATGGTCATAGCAGTTTCCAAGCAACCCTGCTTTGATATGCATGAAGTGATGGAGTTAACAGCTGAGGAAAAGCCCTGGTTCTTTGACATTTATTAGTATGTGAAATAGGGAAAGTATCCAGAAAGAGCTAGCATTGCTGATAAGATGTCATTAAGAAGATTAGCTAGCCAGTTCAGAATCTTCGAAGATAAGCTGTACAAAAGAACTGCAAATGGGGTTCTTCTAAGATGTTTGACATAACAACAAACAGAAACTATAATGCAGCAAGTACATGTCGGATCCTGCGGACCGCATATGAATGGGATCGCCATGGCTAGAAAGATAATGAGACAGGGATACTTCTGGATGACAATGCAGTCTGATTGTGTGAAGGAGGTAAAGAGATGTCACAATTGCCAAATCTATGCAGATATCAGTCATGTACTACCACTTGAACTACAAAACTTGGCATCTCCTTGGCCATTCTCGGCATGGGGGATTGACATGATCGGAGAAATTCGTCCCACAGCTTCTAATGGGCATAGATTCATAGTGGTTGCCATAGACTATTTCTCAAAATAGGTAGAAGCAAAATCCTTCTCCAGTGTGACAGCTAAGCAGATGGTTAAGTTCATTTAGAAGAACATCCTTTCTCGATACGGAATCCCTCACCATGTAGTGACTGACCATGGAGTGCAATTTCAAGGGGCAACGGCTGAACTACTTGCAAGGCATGGCATTGAACATCACAAGTCTCCTCTATACAGACCATAAGGTAATGGCACAGTAGAGGTGGCTAACAAGTTGATTAAGAAGATCTTGTCAAAAATGGTAACCACCTACAGGGATTGGGTTGACAAATTACCATATGCTCTTTGGGGTTACAGAACCAACGTCAGAGCACCAACCGGTGAGACTCCTTACGCCTTGGTATATGGGATGGAAGCAGTGTTGCCAGTGGAAATGGAACTCAAGTCACTCAGAATAGCCTTAGAAGCTCAGCTACCAGAAACAGAATAGGTTCAACCAAGATATGAGCAGCTGGCAGCATTAGATAAAAAACGGTTGAAAGCACTAGATAATCTGCAGATGTATCAATGCAGATGGCCAGAGCTTATAATCGAAATGTGAAGTATCCCAGACAACAGCTGAAGGTCGGTGATCTGGTTCTGAAACAGTTAAGGCCTACAAATATGGACAACCATGGGAAATTCAGACCGAATTAGGAGGGCCCTTATGTTGTGAAGAAAATGCTATCAAAGGGTGGTGTAAGCATCGCAGACATGGATAGGAATGAATTTGCAAACCCTGTCAACCAAGACCACCTGAAGTCTTACTATGTTTGAAAAAAAAAAGAAAAAAAAGTCTACTAGGTTAAAAACTCGAAAAGGGCGACCTAGGCAAAAATTAGGACACGAGCAAAAAAAAGCAGTCGGAAAATCCACAAGGGACGGTTGCTGACGGATTTCAATTCTATGTGGGGTGTATACCATTTTGGGAACCAACCTTTTCAAATGTATTCATGTTAATTTCCTCAATAAAGTGTGATGTTTTGTTTAAATATGTTCGCATGGTTATATCATAATGCATAAAACAAGTTATCTGGCCTAAACATCCATTTAAAGAAAGCACTTTGCATTAAATTGGTTAAAATACTCGCATTATTCAATGATGAAATGTGCTAAAATACATGCAGCTCACAATCTTTTCTTTTCCTTCAAATTCAATTCATCATTCCTTAGAGCAGTCGGAAATTTCAAAACAGATCCTAGTTTAAGAGCCACAGGACCAAAAAATAAAAAAAAGGGCTCGCTAAGGTGAAAACTAGAAAGGCACCTTAGGAAAAAGTTAGAGCAACTCACTAAGCTGAAAACCCATGCTGGGTAATTTAGGAAAAATTTAGAGCACTTCCAAACTCACTACTCCTAGGGATAGAAAGATGAGACACTTTCGTCTTTCCCCAAGGGAGACACTTTCATCTCCCAGCAGAAATCTCTTCCACCATTCCTTAGCAGAAACTCTTCCACTATTCTCTAGCAGGGTCCTCTGCACTATCCCCAATAGAACCATCACAAAGAACATTACCACTTTCCCCCCAGTGGTCATCGGACTTCCCTAATAGCCATTACATGTCCCCACATATCCCCAGCAAAGGTGCAAGAGTCACATCACATAAAGAATATGCTCCCTAGCTAGATCAGTCCTAATTGTGATATGCTTTCCTTAGCCAAAGGCACGACTCGATATCCCCAGTAAGAGCGTAGCATTTCAAGGCCAGATGAATAGCGGGGGATGCATCTCCCAGAGTCCATTTGCATATGCATACATTGCAACATGCACACACAAGCATTCAAAACACTTACATAAACACACATACATGCATCACGACCAATCCAAGTACAGGTACTCACCACCATCGTCGGACCATCCCAAACTAAGATTGTTCCCGAAGTAGAAATAGTCCAATATAGGGGCATCCATGAGGTCTCAAGAGATAAGTCAAAGTCAGGCAGACCCAAGCCTTAGCATCTCAAGCATCCAGGGGCAAGTCAATCAAACAGTATTTATTCTTGATCAAAGGGGCAAAAATTTTTGTTCTAAAATTATCTATCAAGGAATAAATATGCATCACCATTGTAACTTCTGAAATCCTCAGGAATCCAACAGATCTACCTCGGGTAACCTAGACCTAGTATCGTGTTGGGATTTTTCACCGGAAATCACCCGATAAAAGAGGAAGAACACGATGATTTACTCAAATCCAGTCTCAGGAGCAATTGAAGTGGAAATTGTAAAACATAAAATTATAATAAAAAGAGATTAAATTCTTACCAGGAATATATCTTTCAAGAGATGGATGAAGACTGCAGAAATCAAATTAGATTCCCTCCTCGTTTTCATACACGAACACCTAATGAACACGACCCGTGCTAGCGTTGGAAGAACAAAAACTATGGTGAGAGGGGGCTAGGAATTTCGGCTATCTCTTAGTGCTTCACTCAGGTTGGCCGAAATTTTCACCCTAGGTTTTTATACCTAGGGTGGCCGAATTCCCCTAGGGGAATTCAGGCCCAGCTTGGCTCCTTTCACTCTGTGCGGGCTTCCATCTTCTAATTTAGGCCCAGTCTAATTTTAACTATTTTGGTTTAAATTAATTTCAAGCCCAATTTTCATATACCCATGTATTTAATATATTACACCAAGTAATATATTATTTACATTTGAATTAAAATTAGTTTGACCAATTAATTTAATCCTTCAAATTAAAATTAAATCTCCACAAAATAAAATCATATGTAAACCTATACATATGAATATTTCCACCTAGGAAATAATCTCATAATTAATCCAATTAATTATAAAGAGCCAATTGAATATGTTAATTCTATTATTAGGATCAATCCAATTTATCTTTACAATATAATTAACATATATACACCTCTCTCTCCAGAGTGTATACTCGAAGTATACATATGATTCCTTAAGTATGTGTTCAGTCGTTCTATGTGTACGATCCCGTGGGCCCATCTTTATGTTGGCAGCGGGCCTTTGGCCTGCAGACTGCAGTTGGGCTCTAGCAAGCCACTGTAGTCCCCAATTAAGATGGAGATGGCAGTCTAACTGTTATCATAACCCTGTGGTTTAAACTTGTACATCCCATGTCATTGATATCGGTTTCTAACACAGAGGCATGGATTGATCACCCTCTTTTGTGTCGAACATTAACTTGATCCCGAATGCACTGAAGCTCACAAACAAGTTCCCACCTGTTTGGGTGTGGCCACACTCTTATCAGTTACATTCATCAAGAGGCCGGTGATATCTTCCTAGTGGACTACTGAGTGACAAATCCCTTCTGCATATCCATAGTATTACCATGCTAAGTGACATACCCGAAAGTACCCATACTTGGCACCCTATTACAGGCCCTTTAGGCGCACCCCTAAGCATGCGACCTCTTATGTAACACCATCATATGGTCAGGTCAAAGGATCCAAACAAGTACTACACGAGAATCACTTGTGATACTATACCATGTGGATTACTCGTTTAGTGGATCTATCCAGTACCATGCCCCCATGCATGTACCCATTAACTTGGTTGACTTTCCATGTCCAATGACCGGTAAGACACAGCCATACAACCAGGTTAATGATAGTCTCTTGTTCCATTCATTCCCATGACTAGAACAGACTACGGATCTATTTATGGTCATATCGTTCACCCTATCCATGGTCTTACTGCCAAGTGCATGACACTCGTCATCATGGATATAGATATGTCCATTGGATACTTTATTTAATATACTGCACAAGATAAATATAATAATTGAATTGATGCCTTTATTAATAACACAAATGAGTATAATACATAAATCCAATAAATGTATAATACAAATACAAGGACCAATGTCTCGGGACTAGGGCATTTCCAACAATCTCCCACTTGCACTAGTTCCAACTAGGCATGGGCCTAATCCCTATAAACCTAGTATGACCCTCGTGCTTGGGCTGAGCCAGCGCCTTAGTCAACGGATCTGCGACATTATCCTCGGTGTCCACTCTGTGCAATGTAATATCACCTCTCTCCGCGATTTCTTGCATGAGGTGAAACTTTCTGAGCACGTGCTTTGTGTTCTTGTGTGACCGTGGCTCCTTAGCTTGTGCAACGGCCCCATTGTTGTCATAGAAGATATTGACTGGGTCTTGGATAGTTGGCACTACTCCCAACTCAGTGATAAACTTCTTCATCCACACGGCTTCCTTAGCCGCATCACACGCAGCGATGTACTCAGCTTCTGTTGTAGAGTCCGCTATGGTTGGCTACTTTGAGCTCCTCCAGCTTATAGCACCACCATTCAGCAAAAATACATACCCAGACTATGACTGGTTCTCATCCTGGTCGGTCTGCAAGCTCGCATCAGTATACCCAGTAACTGATAGCACTTCCTGACCACCATACACTAAGAAGCTATCCTTAGTCCGGTTAAGGTACTTGAGGATCACCTTGACAGCTTTCCAGTGATCCTCCCCGGGACCCTGCTGGTATCAGCTCGTCATACTCAGTGCAAAGGCGACATCAGGTCTCGTACATAACATGGAGTACATAATTGATCCTATACCGAAGCATATGGAACCAATTTCATGTTCTCCCTATCCTCCCTTGTTTGAGGACAGTGTTTCTCACTAAGTTTTAGCCCATGGCCCATTGGCAAGAAACCTTTCTTGGCCCAGTCCATGCTGAACCTTTTCAGAACTTTGTCAATGTACGAAGTCTGACTTAGGCCCAGAAGCCGATTTGATCTATCCCTGTGGATCCTGATCCCTAGGATCATCTCAGCCTCGCCTAAGTCCTTCATTACGAAGCACTTACTCAGCCACTGCTTTACCCCTTGCAGTGTAGGTATGTCGATTCCAATGAGCAGGATGCCGTCTACATAAAGTTCCAAAAATGTGACAATGCTCCCACTAGTCCTCTTATACACACAAGGCTCATCTTGATTCTGTATGAAGCCATATTCCTTTATGGCCTCATTGAATCTTAGATTCCAACTTCGGGATGCTTGCTTCAGTCTATAAATGAACCTTTGAAGTTTACATACCCTTCCCGGATACTTTTGATCGACAAAATCCTCAGGTTGTGTCATGTACACATCCTTGAGTAGCTTTCCATTAAGGAAAGCGGTTTTGACATCAATCTGCCATACCTCATAGTCATACCATGTGGCTATGGCCAGTAGTATCCTGATGGATTTGAGCATGGCTACCGGTGAGAAAGTTTCATCATAGTCTATTCCATGGACTTGTCTGAAACCTTTTGCAACCAGATGCCCCTTGAAGGTATTATCAGCTTTTAGCTTGTAGCACCACTTGCAACCTATTACCTTAGCACCCGGAGGTGGATCAACCAAGTTCCAAACTTGGTTATCGTACATAGATTGCATTTCTGCCTCCATGGCTTTACGCCAATTCGCAGATTGTGGACTAGCCATGGCTTCCTGGTAGGTTTTGGGTTCTTCCTCATCCCAGATGAGAAGAGTTTGATCATCGGTGATGAGGAAACCATACCTCTCTGGTTCCCGACGATCCCTACCAGACCTTTTAGGTTCTTGTGTGGCCTGGGTCGGTTCTTCCACTTGTGGAAGCTCCACCTGGGCCTCCGAGTTATCCTCTTCAGGAGCTTGTGGACCTTGAACTTCCCTGAGTTCAACATTACTCCCACTGTCTTTCTTGGAAAGGAACTCCTTTTCCAGAAAGACCCCCTTCCTTGTTATGAACACCTTGTTCTCGGTGGGGTTGTAGAAGTAATACCCTTTGGTTTCCCTAGGGTAGCCCACAAACAGGCATTTATCAGTTTTGGGCTCCAGCTTGCCACTAATCAATTTCTTGACATGTGCTTCGCATCCCCAAATCCTTAGGAAAGACACATTGGGCTCCTTGCCCGTCCATATCTGATATGGGGTCTTTTCCACTGCCTTTGTCGGAGTATTATTTAAGATGAGAGCTGCTATCTCGAGGGCGTGTCCCCAGAAACTAATTGGGAGAGATGCTTGACTCATCATTGAGCGGACCATGTCCAACAGGGTCCTATTCCTCCGTTCGGACAGCCCATTCCATTGTGGTGTTCCGGGAGGAGTGAGCTGTGGAACTATTCTGTGCTCTCTCAAGTATGAGTCAAACTCTAGGCTCATATACTCACCGCCTCGGTCCGACCGAAGGGTTTTGATATTCTTGCCTAGCTGGTTCTGTACCTCATTCCTAAATTCCTTGAACCTATCAAGGGTCTCGGACTTGTGTTTCATCAGATAGACATAGCCATATCTGCTGAAATCATCTGTGAACATGACGAAGTACAGATGCCCACCTCTGGTCGCTGCGCTCATAGGTCCACATACATCTGAATGTATTAGGTCTAATAAGCCAGTGGCCCTTTCAGCCTGCTTGCTAAAAGGCGCCTTTATCATCTTGCCTAGTAAACATGATTCGCATGTATCAATTGACTCCAAGTCAAATGACCCTAGGACTCCAACTTTGTGAAGTCTAGCAATGCACTTCTCGTGTACGTGGCCGAGACGACAATGCCATAGGTAGACAGGATTAAGTTCGTTAGGCTTAACCCATTTAGCGTTTATGTTATAGAATGATTGGTTTCATTTAAGTCCAGGATATATAGGCCATTATTTAATAGAGCATCTCCATAAAATAATCCCTCTCTAGATATTGAAATTCTACCATTAGAAATAGTGAAATTAAATCCAGAAATATCCAACATTGATACAGAAATAATATTCCTGCACATAGCAGGTACAAAGTAACAATGTTCCAAAATCAAAACCAATCCACTGGGCATCATAAGGTGGTATTCGCTGATCTCTATGGCAGCAACCCTTGCTCCATTCCTGACCCGCAAGTCCACCACTCCCGACCCCAGTGACCTTCTGTTCTTAAGTCCCTGCACATTGCAACAAATGTGAGAACCACATCCAGTATCCAATACCCAGGATGTTGAAACATTAAGGTTAACATCTATAACATAAATACCTGAAGAGGATGCACCTTGGCCCCTTTTTTGCTCTCCCATCAGCCTGGGACATGATCTCTTCCAATGGCCCGCCTATCTACACCCGAAACAGACATCTTCAGGACCTACCTTCTGCTGGGCCTTGGGTTGGGCCTTGGCCTTCTTGGCCTTGGCCTTGGCCTTTTCCTTGGCCTTACCCTTGGAAAGAAGAGGGTTCCCCTTGTTGACCAACAGCATCGGTGGAGTCTTCTTGATCGACTGCTCGGTGAGCTTAAGCATGCCATGTAGCTCACTGACAGTACCGTTCATCCCTTGCATGTTGTAGTTCAGGATGAACTGATCATAAGAATCTGGTAAGGACGCGAGGATTGTGTCCACCGCCAACTCTTGAGAGATAGACGATCTGAGACGGGCCAAAGTCTCCAAATAGCCCTTCATCGTAGGCACGTGTGCGCTCATAGATGTCCCGGCCCCCATCTTACAAGAGTGGAATGCCTTATTGGTCAGGTACCTTTCCTGACGAGCTTGCTCCTGAAACATCTCGTTTAGAGTTATTATCATAGCATTGGCTTGATGGTCCATAAACTGTTTTTGCAGTTCGGGGACCATGCAGGCCAACATAAGGCATGTCACATCCCTATTGTCCTTGACATGCGCCTCGTATTCCTCCAGCTGGGTAGCCGATGGATTACGTCCTTGAGGCACAGCCGGCATAGGCCTTTCCAGTACATACTCTTTTGACTCTTGTCTTAGAACAATCCTTAAGTTCCTAGACCAGTCTAAAAAGTTAGGACCAGAAAGCTTGTCCTTTCCAAGAATAGATCGCAGTGATAAGGTATTGTTTTTTGCCATTTAAGAGTTTTTACACAGAAAAACATTGAGAGTGTTAATAAAGGACTTTAATTTATTATTCCCATATGAAATTAATAATGAATCATGTTATTAATTTAAATCGAGTTGTTGGGCTCATGGGCCGAGATCTATATTTCATCAAGATATAGCCAAACGAGGGTTTGGTACAACTATACCTTAACTATTTAGGTAGGAACGTCGTCCAATCCCAACCTAGGGACTCTCGGTTTGATGGACTTGTTGGCACTTACCCATCTGTGCTTAGGGCCAGGAGAATCCTACTACCCACGCTAAGTTAAAACCTCCATTCAAGTGTTAGAGTATCCCATACTCTAACCCAATACAAAGTGACAATACTCCAGTGTATCCTGCGAGGACATGGTCTACAACTGGCCCATTCCCACTTCGAGTCGGTTTTGAATGAGGGAAGCACTTTTAAGCGACTTAGTAATTCCATTTGGTTATTATATTCAATTTATAACGGCTTACATACATAAGGCGGGTGAAATGCTATTGGATCATACATTCATACATGCAAATAAACATAAAGCATAATTAAATAAAAGTAAAATGGATTGCTATGGGCCTATATTACATCCTAATATTATTCTAGTAAACTTATACTAGAAATGAATATCAGGTGGGCCTCCATCTTTTCCTTCTGGGCTTGCACCTCCACTTGGGTTTGCGCCTCCACTTGGGCTCACCACTCCATGGGCTTCTTCTTTTACAAATTTTATAATATTTGAATAAAGAAAATTACATTAAAAAAAAAAGAAAACGACACGCATGCCGTATTTACCCAAAAAGAAAAATACAACCCATCTTGTACAAGGCCCAATAGCATCCAACCATACAAACATTTAATCATACATATGCATCCAATACATATAATTCATAAGCATGTTATCATGCATGATTTAAGCCCATTTCAATTATGTCCAAGCCATTATTAAGAAATCGCCAATTTTGGCCCACCATGGTTCTAACCCTTAACGGGCTTTGGGCCTCCAGCCCAGACAGTCCAACTGCTCCCACTGGAATTGGGAAACCATGGGTCCAATTCAGCCGTCCAAGTAATTGTGCCAAAATTACCTGAACCAATTTCAATTAACCATATTAATTTCCAAAATTAATATCACATGAATAAAATAAAATTTCATTCAAGAAACCACACGCATTTAAATTGCATAAATTTTAAACACGAATTTAAAACCAATTAAAATTTCAAAACTGGGCCCCGGGCCCAAGACCCGCCAAGTCCAAAACACTGGGCCCGGCCCACTGCTGCCGCCAGCAGCGGCACTGCCGCTGTGCAGTGGCCGCCCAGCAGTAGCTCGCTGCTCCAGCAGCAGCGACTGCTGCTGGCACAGCAGCAGGTAGCGGCTGCCAGCGGCAGCCCCGCACCCCGGGAGCCAGATTTTTTTTTTATTAAAACAAAAATAATAATAAAAAAATATCAACCAAATATTCCATCCATCAACAAAAGGAAATTCACCAAGAATTCCAAAACATACAATTAAATTAAACTAACATAAACCTATAAGCAAATTTAATTTCAATTGTACAAAACAAATGGGGAAAAATCATAAACCCAAACCAAGAACCCCAATAAAAATATCTCCAATTTTAGAACATGGGATTCAACCAATTTAACAATTTCCACGGATCAAAAGCCTGCTCTGATACCACTGTTGGGATTTTTCACTGGAAATCACCCGATAAAAGCGGAAGAACGCGATGATTTCCTCAAATCCAGTCCCAGGAGCAATTGAAGTGGAAATTGTAAAACTTAAAATTATAATAGAAAGAGATTAAATTCTTACCAGGAATATCTCTTTCAAGAGATGGATGAAGACTGCAAAAATCAAATTCGATTCCCTCCTCGTTTTCATACACGAACGCCTAACGAACACGACCCGTGCTAGCGTTGGAAGAACAAAAACTATGGTGAGAGGGGGACAGGAATTTCGGCTATCTCTTAGTGCTTCACTCAGGTTGGCCGAAATTTTCACCCTAGGTTTTTATACCTAGGGTGGCCGAATTGCCCTAGGGGAATTCAGGCCCAGCTTGGCTCCTTTCACTCTGTGCGGGCTTGCATCTTTTAATTTAGGCCCAGTCTAATTTTAACTATTCTGGTTTAAATTAATTTCAAGCCCAATTTTAATATACCCATGTATTTAATATATTACACCAAGTAATATATTATTTGCATTTGAATTAAAATTAGTTTGACCAATTAATTTAATCCTTCAAATTAAAATTAAATCTCCACAAAATAAAATCATATGTAAACCTATACATATGAATATTTCCACCTAGGAAATAATCTCATAATTAATCCAATTAATTATGAAGAGCCAATTGAATATGTTAATTCTATTATTAGGATCAATCCAATTGATCTTTATAATATAATTAACATATATACACCTCTCTCTCCATAGTGTATACTCCAAGTATACATATGATTCCTTAAGTCTGTGTTCAGTCGTTCTATGTGTACGATCCAGTGGGCCCATCTTTATGCTGGCAGTGGGCCTTTGGCCCGCAGACTGCAGTTGGGCTCTAGCAAGCCACTGCAGCCACCAATTAAGATGGAGATGGCAGTCTAACTGTTATCATAACCCTGTAGTTTAAACTTGTACATCCCATGTCATTGATATCGGTGTCTAACACAGAGGCATGGATTGATCACCCTCTTTTGTGTCGGACATTAACTTGATCCCGAATCACTGAAGCTCACAAACAAGTTCCCATCTGTTTGGGTGTGGCCACACTCTTATCAGTTACATTCATCAAGAGGCCGGTGATATCTTCCTAGTGGACTACTGAGTGACAAATCCCTTCTGCATATCCATAGTATTACCATGCTAAGTGACATACCCGAAAGTACCCATACTTGGCACCCTATTACAGGCCCTTTAGGCGCACCCCTAAGCATGCGACCTCACATGTAACACCATCATATGGTCAGATTAAAGGATCCATACAAGTACTACACGAGAATCACTTGTGATACTATACCATGTGGATTACTCGTTTAGTGGATCTATCCAGTACCATGCCCCATGCATGTACCCATTAACTTGGTTGACATTCCATGTCCAATGACCGGTAAGACACCGCCATAAAACCAAGTTAATGATAGTCTCTCGTTCCATTCATTCCCATGACTGGAACAGACTACGGATCTATTTATGGTCATATAGTTTACCCCATCCATGGTCTTACTGCCAAGTGCATGATACTCGTCATCATGGATATAGATATGTCCATTGGATACTTCATTTAATATACTGCACAAGATAAATATAATAAATGAATTGATGCTTTTATTAATAACACAAATGAGTATAATACATAAATCCAATAAATGTATAATACAAATACAAGGACCAATGCCTCGGGACTAGGGCATTTCCAACATATCGGTCCAGATCGGCTTCATTAACTTTGCCTCGGGTAACCTAGACCCGGTATTAGATTATTTTCCCAGCAGATCCGTCGTGGGTAACCTAAACCGGTTTCAGGCTCAGATTTGCTTTCATCTCAACTTTAGTAGATCTATCATGGGTAACCTAAACCCGGTGTTAGGCTCAGATTTGCTTCCATCTCAACTTCAGCAATAGGCTCAGATTTGCTTCCATCTCAACTTCAGTAAACTCGTCGCGGGTAACCTAAACCCGGTGTCAAGCTCAGATTAGCTTTCTTCTCAACTCCAGCAGATCTGCCGTGGATAACCTAAACTCGGTGTCAGGCTCAGATCAGCTTTCTTCTCAACTTTAGCAGATCCGTCGCAGGTAACCTAAACCCAGTGTCAGGCTCAGATTTGCTTCCATCCCAAACTTCAGCAGATCCGTCGGGGGTAACCTAAACCCGGTGTCAGTCTCAGATTAGCTTTCTTCTCAACTTCAACAGATCCATCGCGGGTAACCTAAACCCGGTGTCAGGCTTATATCACCTTTCTTCTCAACTTCATCAAATCCGTCGCGGGTAACCTAAACCCAGTGTCAGGCTCATATTTGCTTCCACCCCAAACTTCAGCAGATCCGTCGCAAGTAACACAAACCCGATGTCAGGCCTACATCAGCTGCAACTCACGTATATCTTTCTTACCTTTTGTTTGTAGCGCTTCATTCGCGTTCTCAAATTCCCCTCAGGTAACCTAAACCTAGTATCGGATATTGAATTTGATCATGTGAGGGGCAGCTGTAAACGCCGGGTTTTCCCGACCTCTATGATGAGAATTCTAGTGTTACCTATGGAGTGAACGGACTCTAATCAAACTTGAAAACACCCAGAATGTCACCCAGAGTATCTCAAACATCCTGAAAACCAATCTATCCATGATCCAAAATCCTCGAAAGGTCTCCCGAGTAGTTTCTAGGGTTTAGGGTGCGCATCCAATTTTTGAAATTTTGCCCCAGCTCTTGCTAGAGCTGCACGGCTCTAGTTTTAAGCTAGAGCTGGGCGGCTCTAGTGGGTGAATTGCAAAGCAACTTGGCTCGGCAGGAGAGAAATGGGGCAAAATCAGAAAGTCAGGCGGCCATCAAATGTTTGAAATGATGAGGAGAGGAGGGTATAAAAAGAAAAGCAAAAATAAAATCAGGGAGAGGTTGAGTCTTAAGTAGAAAAAAACTAAGTTTTGAAGGGACACAGAGAAGAAAAAAGAGAGGTAGAGAAAGAAAGATAGAAACCAAGAAAGAGAGGCCCCAAAAACACAAAGACAAAAGCCTAAAATCAATCTTAAAACATTAAATACAAGTTCCTTAACCTCTGCCCTTTGATTCAGGATCATTACGGATTCGTTTTGGATTGTTTTGGTTTTTAGTCGATTGAGCTTCCAGGACAAATTCCAAGCTTTCAATCCATTTCTTGACATTTAAGGCATCAAAACAAAATCAAGGTAAACTCTTAGAGGCCTTAAACCTGTTTGCATTGTCTTTTTTGTGCGTTTTCTTCATTTTTGAAATTTTGGAAACCGGATTGCCCGAATAGAGCTGGGCAGCTGTGCTCATGATGAACAGAGCCGGGCTACTCTAGTGCCCAGAGCCACCCAACTTTGTTCCATAGAGACAGATTTTCGAATCATCCCGATCGGCCGAAAATAATCTGTTTTCCATTTTGTGCACTCTGTTGTGATCAATCTCGGCCCAAATTCATCCATATGTTTTAAAATTTTGTTTTTTGGATTTCTACACGTACGAATATTTGGGTTTTTGGTTTTTTCGGGGTTTTATTTTTTGAGTTTCGGGGTTACTTTATCCGAATCGGTTCTATAGTTCAGCATTAGCGGACCCCCGAATCCTATAAAATTCCCGGAAAATATTTAAAACGAGCAAAACGATATTTTCACAAATGTTTTTGGTGTGTTTAATACATTTTGGACCCTAGATAGATGTTGAATTTAGGAACCCACACGAATAGAATCCTAGATTTCGGGATAACAGACCCATGAAAAATAGAAATTTGCATGTAACCGAGCCAATTGTTTTCAAAAAATGGTTTTCCAGCACAAAAATTACAGGGCGTTTCAAAACTGTTTTCCAGGTCTAACTGGTCTGACCAGTCGGGTCGACCCGGTTACCCCCTAAATGCATGCCCCCTTTTCCTAAATTCCCAATTCTATCCTATTTGAGTCCTATCTGTGTGTGCAATATAAATTGTGTTAACCATCTGTTTTGCAGCATTTATCTTTCTTTTATTTTCATTTCTTATGTAATTAATAGATTATCCCCGTGTATTCTAGGTGGTTGTAATTTTTAGATCCTCATGTACTTAGGCGGTTGTAAAGTGAGGACGAGAGTTTTCCATTTTTATTCGATTGGGTTGTATGATCAGCCTCTACTATTTTCTTGTATATTTTGGATGTATGTTTTATTTTTTTGCAATTTATTTTCTGCATTTTGCTTTAGCATCGGCTGAAATAAATAAATAAATTGGGGTTAGAGAAAGATAATAAAGCAAATTAAATATGGCAATATAAATTGTAAAGTGAAAGCAAGCTATAGGTTAAAGCAAGTCACTTGCCCGAACCCTAAATCTCTGGATTAGTTACAGTAGTCTGTCCTCGGTAGGGAGCTGTACCGAATTTTCTCGGATGAGCTGATCCGGGTGGCGACTCTATCACTGATCTTGAAATTTAAGTTTCGAGGTCTTTAAGTTAAAAATAGGAAAATGTTTTCTACAAAGGAATTTCCAAATCAAATCCATGGTTTTTTCCTAACTCAAGATGAACAAAACTCGCTTTTCCACCAAAACCAAAACGAATGAAAACGTTTTCCCCTGTTCGCTTCGCCGCGTCCACTTTTCTTTTCTTTGTAAAAAGGTCATCCGCTCACACTGTTCCTCTGTTTGAACACCCCATTCCATTGTGGTGTTCCTAAAGGATTGAGTTGTGGAATGATTTTGATGCTCACTCAAGTATGAGTCAAACTCTAGGCTCATATACTCGCCTCCTCGGTCTGAGTGAAGGGCTTTGATATTTTTGCCTAGTTGGTTTTGTACTTCATTCTTAAATTCCTTAAACCTATCGGATTTATGTTTCATTAAATAGACATAGCCATATCGGTTGAAATCATCCATGAAAGTGACAAAGTACAGGTGTCTACCACTGGTGGCTGCACTCATAGGCCCACATACGTCCGAATGTATTAGGTCCAATGAGCTAGTAGCCCTCTCAGCTTTCTCACTAAAAGGTGCTTTAGTCATTTTACCTCGTAAACATGATATATCAAGTGACTCCATGTCAAATGATCCTAGGATTCCAGCTTTGTGAAGCCTAGCTATGCGCTTCTCTTTTATGTGGCCTAAATGACAATGCCAAAGGTAGACATGATTAAGTTTGTTAGGCTTAATGCTTTTAGTATTTTTGTTATAGACTTGATTAGTTTCATTTAAGTCCAGGATATAAAGGCCATTATTTAATAGACCTTCTCCATAAAATAATCCCTCTCTAGATAAACTAATTCTTTCATTTCCAATTGTAAAATTAAATCCAGAAATATCCAAAACTGAAATAGAAATAACATTCCTGCTAACAAGTATAAAATAACAATGTTCTAGAATCAAAACTAATCCACTAGACATCAACAGGTGATACTCACCAATCTCTATGGCTGCTACCCCCACTCCATTTCCAACCCGCAAGTCCACCTCTCTAGATCCCAGTGATATCCTATTCTTAAATCCCTACACATTGCAACAAATGTGAGAGCCACATCCAGTATCCAATATCCAAGATGTTGAAACAGTGAGGTTAATGTCTATGACATATACCTGATGAAGACGCACATTGGCTCTTCTTTTTCTCACCCAATAGCTAGGGACAAGATCTCTTCCAGTGTCTAGCCTGCTTCCACTGGAAGTAGACATCCTCGAGACCAGCTTTGAGCTTGGCCTTCGCCTTCTTGGCCTTGGCTTTCATAGCCTTAGCCTTGGCTTTTACCTTGGCCTTGCCCTTAACAAAAGGAGGGTTCCCCTTATTCACGAGCAGTACTGGCGGAGTCTTCTTGATCAACTGTTCAATGAGCTTGAGCATCCCATGCAGCTCACTAACAGTATGGTTCATCCCTTGCATGTTGTAGTTCAGGATGAACTAATCATCAGAATCCGATAAGGACGTTAGGATATTGTCAATCGCCAACTCCTGCGACATAGGCGATCCGAGAAGGGCTAAAGTATCCAAATAGCCCTTCATGTTGAGCATGTGTGCGCTCATAGATGTCCCAGCCCCCATCTTATAAGAGTGGAATGCCTTGTTGGTCAAGTATCTCTCATAACGAGCATGCTCCTGAAACATCTCATTTAGAGTTGTTATCATAGCAAAGGCCTGATGGTCCATGAACTGCTTTTACAGCTCAAGGACCATGCATGCTAGCATCAGGCATGTCACGTCCTAGTTATCCTTGACATGCACCTCGTATTCCTCCAACGATGTAGCTAGTGGATTATGCCCAGTATGTGCAGGTGGTATAGGCCTTTCCAGCACGTACTCCTTGGATTCCTGTCTCAGAACTATCCTTAAGTTCCTAAACCAATACAGGAAGTTAGGCCCGAAAAGCTTGTCCCTCTCGAGGATAGATCGAAGTGAAAGAGTATTATTGTTTCCCATTTGATTACTACATAGAAAAATTAAAGAGTGTTAATAAAGGTCTTACTTGTTTTTCCCATATTTAATTAGTAATGAATCATGTGATTAATTAAGTCAAGTTATTGGGCTAATGGGCCGAGATCCATATTTCATCAAGATATAGCCAGTCGAGGGCCTAGAAAAATTATACCCTAGTTATTTAGGTAGGAACGCCGTCCAATCGCAACCTAGGGACTCTCGGTTTGATGGACTTATTGGCACTTACCCATCTGTGCTTAGGGCAAGGAGAATCCTACTACCCATGACTTGTTGGATCATACATTGAATCATGTAAATAAATAAAGCATATTTAAATAAATAATGGAATGCTATGGGCCTATATTACAACCTAATATAATTCTAGTAAACCTATACTAAAAAAACACCAGGTGAGCCTCCTTCCTTCCTTCTGGGCTTGCCTCTCCAATGGGCTTCTTCTTTACAACATTTTATAATTAGTAAATAAAATAAAATTACATAAAAAAACAAAAACTGCACGCAGGCTATATTTACCCAAAAAAAAAATACAACCCAACTTGAAATAAGGCCCAATAGCATCCATTCAAACATTTAATCACACAAGCATGTAATCCAATACATCAGTTTATAAACATGTTAAAATGCATGAAGTTAATCCCATTTTAATTATGTCTTCAGCCATTATTTAGAAATAGCCAATCTGGCCCATCATGGTTCTAACCCTTAACGGGTTTTGGGCCTCTAGTCCAGGCAAAATACTACTCCCATTGGATTTGGGAAACCATGAATCTAAACTAGCCGTCTAGGTAATCATGCCAAGAAAACCCGAACCAATTTCATTGCACCATATTAATTTCCAAAATTAATATATCATGAATAAAATAAAATTTCATTCAATAAACCATGAGCATTTAAATTGCAAAAAATTTAAACATACAAAATTTTCAAACCCATTAAAATTTAAACTGGGCCCAGACCAGAAAAACATACCAAATCCAAAATAAGGCCCGGGCCACTGTAGCTAGGACAACACAATTGCGCTAGCACCAGCAGCCGTCCCTAGTAAGGGCAGTAGCTGCTTCTGGTCTTAGCTGTTGTTTTTGCCGCTACGGTGATGGCCGGCGGTGGATTCCGCCGTTGGCAGCCCAGTACTTGCGAAAACAACCCATGATTTTCTAATAAAATAGCAGAAAATTAAATCCATCAAACAAAATCCAGCCATGAATCTAAACATCAAATAGAAATTAAATCATATAACCAATGTGAACAATTAAATTTCCATTCGAAAATTAAGTGGGGAAAATCATAAACCCTAATTTCAAGAATCCCAAAATCAAAAACATCAATTTCAAAACCAAGGGATTCAATCTTGTTTAAGATTTCCATGGATCAAATGCCCGCTCTGATACCACTGTAGGGATTTTTCATCACAAAACAACCAATTAATGCAAAAGCACGGATCATTTTCTCAAATCCAATACCCAGGAGCATTTGAAATGGAAATCAAACCAACAAAAAAAAGATGAGAAAATACAAATTCTCACCAGAAATATCTCCTCTAGAGATGGTGCAGAAATCAAAATTGATCCCCTCCACAATCATGTAGACGAACGGCTATGGAGCGTGAACCCGTGCTAGCGTTTGGATTGTCGAAAGAGAGAAAAAGGTGGCTGAAATTTTTTGCCTTGGAATTCACGTTGATGGCCAAAATTTTCAAGATGGTTTTAATGCCCTAGGCCGAAATTCCCATGTGGAATTTTAGGCCCAATCAGATTTTATTTTATGTGGGCTTTTTGCTCACTTAAGCCCTGGTCTGAAATTAATTCTTTAGGTTTATTTTAATTGTAAATTTGATTTTAATTTTTATGTATGTGAATATATTATAAATATAATATATTACATGCCATTTAAATTAAAATTAATTCGACCGATTAATTTAACCTATGAATTAAAATTAGACTCTCCATAAAATTAATCACATGTAAACCTATACATGTGAAATATTTTCACCTAGGAAATAATGTCTTAAATTAATTCATTGAATTAATTTTGAGTAAACCAATACAAATATTAATTATATTATTTTGATCAATCCAATTGATCTATATAATATAATCAATAGAATCCTCTCTCTCTCCAGTAGGTATACTCCAAGTATATGGTTGATCCTTTAAGTTCATGCTCGGACGTTCAATGTGTATGATCCCATGGGCCCGTCTTTATGTTGGTAGCATACCTATGGTCCACAGATTGTAGGCTGGTTCTAGTAAGCCATTGCAGCCCCCAATTAAGACAGAGATAGCAATCCAACTGAAATCAAAACCCTGTAGTTTAAACTTGTATATCACATGCCATTGATATCAGTGTCCAACACGGAGGCATGGAATAATCACCCTCTTTTGTGTCCAGATTTTGGCTTGATCCTAAATGAACTGATGCTCACAAACAAGTTCCAACTTGTTTGGGTGTGGCCACACTCTTATCAATTGCATTCATCAAATAGCCGGTGATATCTTTTCAATGGACTACTGAGTGACATTCCCTTCTACATATCTATAGTCCTACCATGTTTATTAACATACCCAAACATACCCATACTTGGCACCCTGTTACAGGCTCTTTAGGCATACACCAAAGTATGTCACTTCACATACAGCACCATGATATGGTTAGGTCAAAGGATCCATACAAGTAGTACACGAGAATCACTTGTGATACCATACCATGTGGATGTCTCATTTAGTGGATCTATCTTGTACCATGCCCCTTGGCATGTACCCGTTAACTTGGTTGACATTCCATGTCTAATAATCGGTAAGACACTGCCATACAACCAAGCTTATGATAGTCTTTGGTTCCATTCATTCCTATGACTGGAATAGACTACGGATGACTTTATGGTCATATAGTTATCCTTATCCATGGTCTCACTGCCAAGTGCATGACACATGTCAACATGGATATGGATATGTCCATTGGATTCTTTATTTATAACATTGCACAAGATATATAATAAATAGATTAATGCCTTTATTAATTTACAGGAATTGTATAATACATAAATCTCATAACAAAGCACAAATGTATGATACAAAATGAGGACCAATGCCGCGGCACTCGGGCATATCCAACAGTTATTACTTCTATGACTCGGCAGGAAACAAAGTTTTCATAGCCAGGAATGCTGTCTTTTTGGAGAAGGAATTCCTTTCCAAGAGAGACAGTGAGAGTAATGTTGAACTTTTGAAGTTCAAGACTCACAGAATCCTGCAGCTACCGCTAAGGATGCTTCAGGAACCGATCTAGCTACTTAAGAAATTGAGGAAGCAGAACCAGTCACACAAGACTTTAGAATGTCTAGTAGGTTACGTCATCAGCCAGAGAGTTATGGCTTTCTCGTGACTGATGATGCGGACCATATGGTCATTGACCAAGAGGAGCCCAAAACCTATCAAGAAGCTGTTGAAAGCCCACACTCAGATCAATGGTGCAAAGCCATGGAGTTTGAGATGCAGTCTATGCATAATAACCAAGTATGAAACTTGGTGCATCCACCTTCGAGTGCTAAGGTTATAGGTTGCAAGTGGTGTTTCAAGTTGAAAGCTAACAACACCTTCAAGGGGCGATTGGTGGCAAAAGGATTCAGGCAAGTTCAAGGAATTGATTATAATGAAACATTTTCACCAGTTTCCATACTCAAATCCATCAGGATACTACTAGCCATAGCTACATGGTATGATTATGAGATATGGAAGATAGATGTTACTACGATATCCAAAGTCTGGTGCACGACCAACTATCAAGCAGAAACTGGTGCTGGCCGAAGAAGAGAAGGAATGGAAAATGACAGTTGTAAAATTCTCTAAGGGGCCTGAAATTTATAGCTCTAAAATTAGGGTTAGGGATGATTTTTATTCTTAACTATGCCCTTATATAGACTCCTTATCTAATTGGGTTTTGACTAGGTTAATTAAATCTAAGCCCACTAGGATTATAATTACATACATAACTTTATATTAAAATTTTATACTATATAATGTAATTCCATTAGGCTGAATTTAATTAACCCTAAATTAAAATTAAACCACACTTAAGAAAATACAATACATGTATTTTAATTTTCCCACTTAGGAAAATAATTTAATTAATTGTTTACTTTATGTAATTCAATTAATTGATAAATTAATTATTTATATTATGTAAACTTATTAATTAAATAAAATCAATCCAATATTAATTAATTACCTTGACACCAAATGTCAACTAATTAATTAACGCATTCCTTCCAATGTACATTACATGTACAATTTCTATAAGTTCCAGCTCCTATGGGTCTGTCTTTATGTTGGTAGTAGGCCTAAGGCCCATAGACTGTAAGTGGGTTCTAGCAAACCGTTACAGCCCCTAATTAAGAAAGAGATGCAGCAGTCTTTAGAAGACACTCACCCGGTAGTAATCTCATAGTGTCCTTTGCCAAAAGATATCAATATGAATAAACAAGAGGTATGGTGTAAGTCATCCTCTTCTATTGTTTATTATATTTATTGATCTTAAGCTAACTGATTAATCAAATAAGCAACCAACTTATTTGGGTATGGCCATGCACTTATCAGTCCCACTCATCAAATGGCCAGTGATATCATCTCGGTGTTACCCGAGTGGCAATTCCATCACTCCATCATCACTATCAATATGTTCACCTATCCACACAATCATACCCATATTTAGTATCCTCTTACAGACCTGTTAGGCATATGCCAAAGTGAACCAGCTTTCGTATTGATACTATAATGAAATCTGGTCTAAGGACAAAAGAGACCTACTCAAGAAAGACCCATATGGCTTCCTTGTGCTTATCGTTCTAGTCTCATGTCAACGACATGTACCTATATTCATGACTGACTTAATAAGTACAATGGCTAGTTAAGAACTATTATATAGTTATCGAAAATATAAGTTTGTGATTCTATTCATTCCCACGATTAGAATAGCCTTGGGATATATTTTATGATTATCAATCAATGGATAGTCTATTCATGTTATAACATAAGATATAAATGGAATATATTAGATGCCTTTATTAATGTGACACAAATAATGTATACATACTAAGAGTCTTAATGTATAATACAAAATACAAGAATCCAATCCCCTAAGAACTAGGGCACACAAACAGTTATGCAGTGGTTGAGTAAGTGCTTCACAATGAAGGACTTAGGCAGAGTTGAGACGATCTTAGAGATTAGGATCTACAGAGATATATCTAATCGGCTTCTAGGTCTAAGTCAAGCCACGTACATTGACAAGGTTCTAAAAAGATTCAGCATGAATAAGGCAGAGAAAGGATTCTTGCCTATGCGCCATAGGTTGAAGCTAAGTAAGAATAATGGTCCCAAAACTAAGAAGGACCACCAGAACATGGAAAAATCCCTTATGCATCAGCTATAGGATCCATAATGTATTTCATGTTGTGTACAAGGCCTGATGTCGCGTTTGCACTAAGTATGAAGAGTCGATACCAGTCAAATCCCAGTGAGGAACACTGGAAGGCAGTCAAGGCAATCCTAAAGTACCTTAATTGGACCAAGGATGCTTTCTTAGTGAATGGAGGTCAAGATGAGCTGGTAGTGTCAGGTTACACTGATACAAGCTTTGAGACCGATGAGGATGAGTACCAATCATAGTCTGGTTATGTTTTCTCCTGAATCGCAATGCCATTAGTTCGAGGTCCTCAAAGAATGCCACCATTGCTGACTCTACAATGGAAGCTGTGTACATCACTTCATGCGAAGCTCAAAAGGAAGCCATTTTGATTAAGAAGTTCATAACTGAGTTAGGAGTAGTACCCACTATCTTTGACCCAGTTGAAGTTTTCTGTGATAACAACGGGACCATCGCACAAGCTAAGGAGCCCTGGTCACACAAGAGATCTAAACACATGCTCAAAAAGTTTCACCTTATTCGGGGATCGTGAACAGAGGTGACATATCATTGTAGAGGGTTAAGACCAAGAATAATGTCACTGATCCGTTGATCAAGGTGCTACCACAGACATAGCATGATGGTCACACCAAATCTATAGGAATTAGGGCAATGCCTGCTTGGAACTAGTGAAAGTGGGAGATTGTTGGTGTGCCCTAGTTCTTAGGGCATTGGATTCTTGTATTTTGTATTATACATTAAGATTTCTTATATGTATACATCATTTGTGTCACATTAATAAAGGAAATAATCTATTTCATTTATATCTTGTGCTGTAACATGAATAGAGTATCCATTAATTGATAATCATAAAACATATCCCAAGTCTATTCTAATAGTGGGAATGAATTGAATCACAAACTTGTATATTAGATGACTATATGGTAGTTCTTAACTAGCCATAGTACTTGTAAAGTCAGTCATGAATATTGGTAGATATTGTTGAAATAGGACTGGATCAATTTGCACAAGAAAGCCACATGGTTGTCACGTCATAGGTCTTTCTTGAATAGGTGTCCTCAGACTAGATTTCATTATTTTATAAATATGGAATCTGGGTCATTTTGGCATACGCCTAACAATTTTGTAAAAGGATGCTAAATACGGGTATGATTGGGTGGATCGATGAACATAATGAATAAGTTCGTTGCTTATGTGAATAATCAGTCAACTCAAGATCAAGAACTATAATAAACAGCAGAAGAGGATGACAGACACCGTGCGTCTTATTTATTCATATCGATGTCATTTGGTGAAGGACACTATGAGATTACTACCAGGTGAGTGTCTTCTAAAGACTATTGTATCTCTATGTTAATTGGGGGCTGTAATGGTTTGCTGGAATCCACTTCTAGTCTGTTGGCCTTGGGCCTACTGCCAACATATAGACAGACCCATAGGATCGTGCACATAGATCAACTGAGCCGGAACTTATAGAAATTGTACATGTTATGTACATTGGAAGGAATGCGTTAATTAATTTGTTGACATTCAGTGTCAAGGTAATTAATTAACATTGGATTGATTTTATTTAATTAATAAGTTTACATAATGTAAATAATTAATTTATCAATTAATTGAATTATATAAAGTAAACAATTAATTAAATTATTTTCCTAAGTAGGAAAATTAAATACATGTAATGTATTTACCTAAGTGTTATTTAATTTTATTTAGGGTAATTAAATTTAGCCAAATGGAATTAAATTACATAGTTTAAACTTTTTAATTAAACTTTATTTATAATCCTAGTGGGCATGGGTTTAATTAACCTAATTAAAACCCAAGTAGAAAAAAATCAGCCCTAACCCTAGAAAATTCCACCAATTATTCTTCCATTCCTTCGCTCTTCCGCTAGCACAGGTTCCCGCTTGATAGTTGGTCGTGCACCAGACTTTAGAGATTGCAGTTTCAAGAAATGATTCTGCAATAGTCTCTAGAAGAGATAGAACTAGTGAGTTTAATCTCTCTTGGTTCAAATTGGTTTTATTTCAATCAATGGTAATTGGACACGATAGGTTTATTCTAGGAAAATTTTAAAATGTGTAATTCCGCTACACCACGTTATTTTTCTGATGATGAATCCCAACAAAGATAGCTCATAATTATTTGAAACAAGACAGAAAAAGTGATTTGTCCAGACCCGAATTTCTGGTTGAAAGGTATGGTGATTCCTGCATGGCTCAACTATACCACAATTTCCCGGTAGAGCTAAACTGGGTGGTGACTTCTAAACCATTTCAGCGAGAAAATTTGGTTTTCTATGTTTTCCTTCAGCTTTTTGAAATTGAAGTCATAAAGCGGCTCGAATTTCTAAAACTAATTAATACCTTCTCCCGGCCAAGCCTCGCGGCCCATCATAGAAAGGATCTTTCGATCACATTAGCAACTCTACTAGGGATTGATTTTCAAAATCAAATTGACAAAACTAAAAATGTCTTGCTCCAAGTAATTTTAGCAATTCCAATTTCACGTCTTTTATCAAATCATATCACTGACACTATTCACATATGTTCCTAAAATTCCTTTCTTAAACCTTGATATGCTATTGAAGTGTGGCTGAAAGACCGAAAGCTCTTAGGGACACAGATATAGTATATCACTTATGGCCTCGTACGAACCCCTTACTTGGACCCTTGAGTGGGGAGAATTTAAGAGTATATTATGCTATGGGAAACTTGATTTTAACCCTTGGATTGACTTGACCTCATATAGACAGCCCTAGTTATCTCCCCTAGGATTAACAAAATGAATTTTCATGGTTACTATGAGAGACACCTTTATTATCTCTAGTTGATAATAAAGAGACCCAACTCTTAAGAAAGATTATTATTGGCCACATCGAGGAGAAAAAGGTCGAAAGGGTGTGCATCTTTTTTTTTCGTGCTGCTTTAATTGTTTATTCCTTATGAAAGAATGCATACACATTTATGATCGCCTGTGGACATTTATGTTAACTCTTTCTATGTAAACATGTACATTCCATGACATGCATATATACTAACCTTTTGTGCAGCCATATGTTTCGTGTGACATGGACATTTTTCATTATCATACCATTCCCATTTTTAGTCATGTAAATGCACTGAAATGTTGTTCACACATGGTCATTGGCACTTATTTTCAAAAGTTGTCATATGTTTTAGGCATTTAGATACACCATGAAAGAGAAAGCTAAAAAAAATTCTTGAGAAGTTCCTAAAAACAAAAAAGTGCAATTTTAAAGGCCTAAACAATGGAAATTGGTCAAAAAATGACATAGATCAACACCATAGCTATTGAGTTTGGAACATGTATTTGTTTTCAATGAAATTAGGGTCTGAAAACACCAAAAATTGCTACCTCAAACATGCTAAACATTATCATTGTGCCATTTGTCCAAAAAGTTTAAAGCCTTCCCTTTAAGTAAATCAAAAATTCTATCCACACACAATCGTATGCACCTATTTTCAAATTCGGTCTTGTATTTAGGTATTTAAGTACATCGAAATGTCGTTCACACATAGTTATATGCGCCTGTCTTCAAATTGTGTGTTGTGTTTTAAGTGTTAAGGTACTCCTAAATTTTGATTAGCTATAATCACATACGCCTATTTTCAAATTATGTTTTGTGTGTTAGGAATTTAAATAAGTCAAAATGATGTCTGCACCGAGTCGTGTTCATTTGTTTCCAAACAAAGTATCGTGTTTCGCACCTTAGATGTAAAATCACACTGCCATTCATATTCGTTTATATTAGCGCAAAAGAATCATGTGTCCCATGTTTTAAATTCATCTTGACATTATCAGTTTGGTCAATTTGTTTCATTCCCATTTCATACATCGCACTGCATACATTGCATATCATGCATGCTTCAGTCTTTTGAAACAAACATGCACTCAACAAATCATCTGCGTGTATTCATACTAACCTATTATTTTCGTGCAGCCATACGCTTTATTCTTTACGAATATCCATACCATTCACATACGTCATTTCAAGTGCCATATGAACATTCTCACATCATTTTCTGTGCCATACGCATATCCCGTATCATTACACATGCACACGCTTTCACAATATTTCATGCAATATACACACGTTTACATATCATTCACATGACACACAAGCATCATGTGACATACGCATGTCTTCATAACATTGTATGACATACTCACCTTTTCATATACATTCACATGACATACACACTTCGATGAATCATGTGTCACACACACATTTTCATGTCATTTTATGCGTCATACACACACTCGTATATTACTTAGTGTGATATATGTTGGGATTTTTCACCAGAAATCACCCGATAAATGCGGAAGAGCGCGATGATTTCCTCAAATCCATGCCCAGGAGCAATTGAAATGGAAATTGTAAAACAAAAAAAAATATAATAGAAAGAGATAATTCTCTTACCCAGAATATCTCTTTTAGAGATGGATGAAGACTGCAGGAATCAACGCAGAGTCCCTCCTCATTCTCGTAGACGAAAGCCTAACGAACACGACCCGTGCTAGCATTGGATAACATGAACAATGGAGAGGAGGCTAGGTTGAAATTTCGGCTATGTGTCTTGTGTAATCCTTGGCTGAAATTTTCCTAGGTTAAAAACCTAGGTTGGCCGAATTACCCTAGGGGAATTGAGGCCCAGCTTGGCTCCTTCATTTTGTGTGGGCTTCCTTCTTTTAATTCAGGCCCAATCTTATTTTAATTATTCTGGTTTAAATTAATTTCAAGCCTAAATTTAATATACCCATGTATTTAATATATTACACCAAGTAATATATTATTTACATTTAAATTAAAATTAGTTTGACCAATTAATTTAATCCATCAAATTAAAATTAGATCTTCAAAAAATAAAATCATACGTAAACCTATACATATGAATATTTCCACCTAGGAAATAATCTCATAATTAATCCAATTAATTATGAAGAGCCAATTGAATATATTAATTTTATTATTAGGATCAATCCAATTGATCTTTATATTATGATTAATATATATATACCTCTCTCTCCAGAGTGTATACTCCAAGCATACATGTGATTCCTTAAGTCGGTGTTCAGTCGCTCAATGTGTATGATCCCATGGGCCCATGTTTATGTTGGCAGCAAGCCTTTGGCCCACAGACTACAGTTGGGCTCTAGCAAGCCAATGAGCCCCTAATTAAGATGGAGATGGCAGTCTAACTGTAATCGTAACCTTGTAGTTTAAACTTGTACATCCCATGTCATTGATATCGGTGTCCAACACAGAGGCATGGATTGATCACCCTCTTTTGTGTTCGGACATTTACTTGATCCCGAATGCACTGAAGCTCACAAACAAGTTCCCACTTGTTTGGGTGTGGTCACACTCTTATCAGTCACATTCATCAAGAGGCTGGTGATATCTTCCCAGTGGACTACTGGGTGACAAATTCCTTCTGCATATCCATAGCATTACCATGCTAAGTGACATACCCAAAAGTACCCATACTTGGCACCCTATTACAGGCCCTTTAGGCGTACCCCTAAGCATGTGACCTCATATGTCAAATGCATAAACAAAGTTATCTTGCTTAAACATCCATTTAAGGAAAGCGCTTTGCATTTAACTAGTTGAACATATCATGTTATTTAACAATGGAGATGTCCTAAATACATATAATCTGAAATCTTTTATCATCCTCCAAATCTAATTCATCGTCCCAAAAGAGCAATAGCGGTTATCCAAGAACTTGACTATTGGAGAAATCAAGCTGAATAAAAGCTACACTGGCCTGCATTCTTCTGCGTCATATCATCACCAGAAGGATGACAGGAGAAGTAGTCACAATGCCATTTCAGTCGGTCTTTGTTCATCTAAAAAAAAAGCTCACTGGGGTGAAAACCGAAAAGGCGCATCAGGCAAAAGTTAGAGCAGCTCGCTGGGCTGAAAACCCACGTTGGGCAACCCAGGCAAAATTTAGAGCACTTATAGATTCATAAACCACAGGGGTAGAAGTATAGAACTTCTCCACCGTTTCCCCACAGAAATCCTTACGGCATTTCCCCAGTGAGAACCTCCACATTACTCCCCAGTGGAACAAGGGACACTACAATCCTTTCCCCTGTAGTTGTCTCACATCCCCAGCAGCCATCTCATTTCTTTGGCAGTCCTCATATATCTTCAACAAGGAGAAGCTTTATGCAAAGAGTGTCTTCCACCAGCCAAAGGTAAAACATACCTTCCACAACATAAAGGAGAAACATCAATATTAAACAAACAACAAGAAATGCATCCTTTAGGATCCACGTGCGTACGCATCATCATGCATACATACACAACATACATAGAGCATTAATCGCCAGCTAGTCTTCATTCTTGATCGAAGGGGTAAAAATTTTGGTTCAAAATCTCTCGATCGACGAATGAAGACGCACTATTTCAAATGAAGGAATTCATCATCACCATCTCAGACACAGATGAATCCCCAGTAGATCCACCTCGGGAAACATAGACCCAGTATCGGCCCAGATCGGCTTCATTCAGAATCCCCAGCAGATCCGCCTTGGGTAGCACAGAGTCAGTATTGGCCCAGATTGGCTTCATTCCAGATCCCCAGCAGATCTGCCTCGGGTAACATAGACCCGATATCGGCCCAGATTGGCTTCATTCCAGATCCCTAGTAGATCTGCCTCGAGTAACATAGACCCAGTATCGGCCCAGATCGGCTTCATTCAACATCCCCAGCAGATCCATCTCGGGTAACATAGACCCGGTATCAGCCCAGATCGGCTTCACCCTAAGTCATCATCAATTTCACCTCGGGTAACATAGACCCGGTATCGACCCAGATCGGCTTCACCCTAAGTCATCATTAAATTTTCATCAGGTAACCTAGACCCGGTATCGACTTATTTCATCAACAATCTCGCCTCGGGTAACCTAGACCCGGTATCAGCTTATCTCATCATCAACCTTGCCTCGGGTAACCTAGGCCCGGTATCGGCTTATGTTAGATACGTGTTTCAAAAACTCAACAGATCCGCCTCGGATATATGTAAATCCGGTATCGGCCTAGATCAGCTTCGCCTCGGGTAACCTAGACCCGGTATCAGCTTATTCCATCTAATCAACTCAGTGCATCATCACAATAGTGAGACTTCAACAAGTCAGTTGCACTTTTCTTTCTTGCGTCTACAGCGCTTCAATCCATGCTCTCAAATTCATCACCTCAAGTATTTTAGACCTGGAGTCGGGTGTCGAATTTGATCACACGAGAGGCAACTGTAAGCGCTGGAATTTTCCAGACTTAAAAAAAAATATTCGTGCCACACGACTGTAATTATAGTCATGCAGCTGTATTTACAGTCGTGTGACTGTAATTAAAAAATTATAGTCATATGACTGTAAATGCGGAGCAGGTACAGCAGCCCATACCTGAGAAATATAAAAACATGGGTTGATTTGAGAGCAATTAATGCTCATTTTCTCCAACAATGAAGACCAGAAATAAAAGGAGAAAGAGAAGAAGAGAGAAGGACCTTTTGACTCTTGGATTTTGGCATATTTGGGAGAAGAAAATTGGTAGAGAAAAGAGAGAAAAAAAACACAGCAAAACATCATCTTTTTCTCCTCTTTTTCTTTTAGTTCTAGTGTGATAAGTCTAAAACTTGATAAAAATCATAGGATAATAACTTGACACACTAAATCAAATCAATTCCAGACCTCAAATCCACCAAAATCCGTGATATTTTTGAGAATTTTGGACAACTTTTGAAACCTTTGCATACAAGGAAGAAGAAGCAATTTGGAATCGATTAAGGTGTTTCCAGCGGTCAAACCTATGGTGGATCAGCACCACGAACGTAATTATACCTCAAACCTTCCTTTTGTTGCTTTTTATGGGTGTTTTGATGTGTTTTTATGCATAAAAACTCATTTTTCGGGCTTGCTATTTCTGCAAATCAAGAACAGCCGTACGACTGTTCTTGTGATGAAGAATAGTCACACGACTGTATATATGGTCGTACGAGTGTTTTTAATTTCCCGCAGCTATTAGTTTTATATGAACAAATTTTAGAGATTTTCTGCAATCGGATGGATTACAGTCGCACAACTGTAATTACAGAATAATGCAAAACGAGTTTTTAGTGTTGGATATGCCCTAGTCCCGAGGCATTGGTCCTTGTATTTGTATCATACATTAATTGGATTCATGTGTTATACTTATTTGTGTTATTAATAAAGGCATTAATTCATTTATTATATTTATCTTGTGCAATATATTAAATGAAGTATCCAATGGACATATCCATATCCATGATGACCAGTGTCATGCACTTGGCAGTAAGACCATGGATAGGGTAAACGATATGACCATGAATAGATCCGTAGTCTATTCCAGTCATGGGAATGAATGGAACAAGAGACTATCATTAACCTGGTTGTATGGCGGTGTCTTACCGGTCATTGGACATGGAGTGTCAACCAAGTTAATGGGTACATGCATAAGGGGGCATGGTACTGGATAGATTCACTAAATGAGAAATCCACATGGTATAGTATCACAAGTGATTCTCATGTAGTACTTGTATGGATCCTTTGACCTGACCATATGATGGTGTTACATGTGAGGTCGCATACTTAGGGGTACGCCTAAAGGGCTTTTAATAGGGTGCCAAGTATGGGTACTTTCGGGTATGTCTCTTAGCATGGTAATGCTATGGATATGCAGAAGGGATTTGTCACTCAGTAGTCCACTGGGAAGATATCACCGGCCTCTTGATGAATGTGACTGATAAGAGTGTGGCCACACCCAAACAAGTGGGAACTTGTTTGTGAGCTTCAGTGCATTCGGGATCAAGTTAATGTCCGACACAAAAGAGGGTGATCAATCCATGCCTCTGTGTTGGACACCGATATCAATGACATGGGATGTACAAGTTTAAACTACAGGGTTATGATAACAGTTAGACTGCCATCTCCATCTTAATTAGGGGCTGCAGTGGTTTGCTAGAGCCCAACTGTAGTTTGTGGGCCAAAGGCCCGCTGCCAACATAAAGATGGGCCCACGGGATCGTACACATTGAGCGACTGAACACTGATTTTAGGAATCACAAGTATGCTTGGAGTATACACTCTGGAAAGAGAGGTATATATATATTAATTACATTATAAAGATCAATTGGATTGATCCTAATAATAAAATTAATATATATTCAATTGGCTCTTCATAGTTAATTAGATTAATTATGAAATTATTTCCTAGGTGGAAATATTCATATTTATAGGTTTACATATGATTTTATTTTGTGAAGATCTAATTTTAATTTGATGGATTAAATTAATTGGCCAAACTAACTTTAATTTAAATGTAAATAATATATTACTTGGAGTAATATATTAAATACATGGGTATATTAAAGTTGGGCTTGAAATTAATTTAAATCAAATTAATTAAAATAAGATTGAGCCTAAATTAAAAGGAGGAAGCCCACACAAAATGAATGAGCCAAGCTGGGCCTTAATTCCCTGAGGGAATTCAGCCAACCTAGGTTTTTAACCTAGGGAAAATTTCGGCCAACCAATGCACAACACACCATAGCCGAATTTTCACCTAGCCTCCTCTTTATTGCTCGTTTTTCCAATGCTAGCACGGGTCGTGTTCGTTAGGTGTTCGTGTACGAGAACGAGGAGGGACTCAGCTTTGATTCCTGCAGTCTTCATCCATCTCTAAAAGAGATATTCTGGGTAGGAGAATTATCTCTTTCTATTATTTTTTTTGGTTTTACAATTTCCATTTCAATTGCTCCTGGGCATGGATTTGAGGAAATCATCGCGTTCTTCTGCATTTATCGGGGTGATTTCCGGTGAAAAATCCCAACAGTGGTATCAGAGCGGGCTTTTGATCCGTGGAAATTGTTTAAAATTGGTTGAATCCCATGTTTTAAAATTGGAGATTTTTCATTAGGGTTCTTATTTTGGGTTTAAGATTTTTCCCATTTGATTTTCATACAATTGAAATTGAATATGCATATTGGTTTGCGTTTGTTTAATTTAGTTGTATGTTTTGGAATTCTTGGTGGATTTCGTGTTGATGGATAGTTTTTTTTCTGATTTAAAAAAAAATCTGGCTCCCGGGGGTGCGGGGCTGCCGGCGGCGCCCAAAACTAGGTTGCCCTAGCCGCAGCGGCCCGAGCCCAGTGTTTTTAGATTTGGCAGGGCCCAGTTTTGAAATTTTAATTGGTTTTAAAATTCGTGTGTTTAAATTTTTGCAATTTAAATGCATGTGGTTTCTTGAATGAAATTTTATTTTATTCATGTGATATTAATTTTGGAAATTAATATGGTTAATTGAAATTGGTTCGGGTAATTTTGACACAATTACTTGGACGGCTGAAATGGACCCATGGTTTCCTAATTCCAGTGGGAGCAGTTGGACTGCCTGGGCTAGAGGCCTAAAGCCCGTTAAGGGTTAGAACCATGGTGGGCCAAAATTGGCGATTTCTATATAATGGCTTGGACATATTGAAATGGGCTTAAATCATGCATTGTAACATGCTTATGAATTATATGTATTGGATGCATATGTGTGATTAAATGTTTGTATGGTTGATGCTATTGGGCCTTGTACAAGATGGGTTGTATTTTTCTTTTTGGGTAAATACGGCCTGCATGTCGATTTTCTTTTTAATGTAATTTTATTTTATTCAATTATTATAAAATTTGTAAAAAGAAGAAGCCTATGGAGTGGTGAGCCCAAGTGGAGGTACAAGCCCAGAAGGAAGAAGATGGAGGCCCACCTGATATTGTTTTCTAGTATAGGTTTACTAGAATAATATTAGGATGTAATATAGGCCCATAGCAGTCCATTTTAATTATTTATTTAATTATGCTTTATATTTATATGCATGTATGAATGTATGATCAAACCGCATTTCACCCGCCTTATGCATGCAAGCTATTTTTTATTGAATCTAAAAACCAAATGAAATTACTAAGTCGCTTAAAAGTGCTTCCCTCATTCAAAACCGGCTCGAAGTGGGAATTGGCCAGTTGTAGACCATGCCCTCGCAGGATACACTGGAGTATTGTCACTATGTATTAGGTTAGGGTATGGGATACTCTAACACTTGAATAGAGGTTTTGACTTAGCATGGGTAGTAGGATTCTCCTGTCCCTAAGCACAGATGGGTAAGTGCCAACAAGCCCATCAAACCGAGAGTCCCTAGGTTGGGATTGGACGGCGTTCCTACCTAAATAATTAGGGTACAGTTGTACTAGGCCCTCGTCTGGCTATATCTTAATGAAATATGGATCTCGGCCCATGAGCCCAACAACTCGGTTTAATTAATAACTTGATTCATTATTAATTTTATATGGGAATAACAAAGTAAAGTCCTTTATTAACACTCTAAATGTTTTTCTGTGTAGAAATTCTAAATGGCAAACAACAATACCTTATCACTGCGATCAATTCTGGAAAGGGACAAGCTTTTCGGTCCTAACTTTTTGGACTAGTCTAGGAACTTGAGAATAGTTCTAAGGTGGGAGTCCAAAGAGTATGTGCTGGAGAGGCCTGTACTGGCTGCGCCTCAAGGACGTAATCCACCGGCTGCCTAGCTGGAGGAATACGAGGCGCATGTCAAGGATAATAGGGATGTGACATGCCTTATGTTGGCCTGTATGGTCCCCGAACTGCAAAAACAGTTTATGTACCATCAAGCCTTTGCTATGATAACAACTCTAAACGAGATGTTTCAAGAGCAAGCTCATCAGGAAAGGTACCTGACCAACAAGGCATTCCACTCTTGTAAAATGGGGGCCAGGACATCTGTGAGTGCACACGTGCTTAAGATGAAGGGCTATTTGGACACTTTAGCCCGTCTCGGATCGCCTATCTCTCAGGAGTTGGCAGTGGACACAATCCTTGCATCCTTGCCGTATTCTTATGATCAATTCATCCTGAACTACAATATGCAAGGGATGAACCGTACTTTCAGTGAGCTGCATGGGATGCTTAAGCTTACTGAGCAGTCGATCAAGAAGACTCCGCCGGTGCTGCTGGTCAACAAGGGGAACCCTTCTGTTGCCAAGGGTAAGGCCAAGGAAAAGGCCAAAGCCAAGGCCAAGAAGGCCAAGGCTAAGAAGGCCAAGGCCCAACCCAAGGCCCAGCAGAAGGCAAGTCCTGAAGATGTCTGTTTCGGGTGTAGACAGGTGGGCCATTGGAAGAGATCGTGTCCCAAGCTGATGGGAGAGCAAAGAAGGGGCTAAGGTGCATCCTCCTCAGGTATTTATGTTATAGACATTAACCTTACTGTTTCAACATCCTGGGTATTGGATATTGGATGTGGTTCTCACATTTGTTGCAATGTGCAGGGACTTAAGAACAGAAGGTCACTGGGGTCGGGAGAGGTGGACTTGCGGGTCGGGGAATGGAGCAATGGTTGCTGCCATAGAGATCGGCGAATACCACCTTGTGATGCCTAGTGGATTGGTTTTAATTTTGGAACAATGTTATTTTGTACCTGCTATGTGCAGGAATATTATTTCAGTTTCTATGTTGTATATTTCTGGATTTTATTTTACTATTTCTAATGGTAGAATTTCAATATCTAGAGAGGGATTATTTTATAGAGATGCTCTATTAAATAATGGCCTATATATCCTGGACTTAAATGAAACCAATCACGTCTATAACATAAACACAAAAAGGGTTAAGCCAAACGAACTTAATCCTGTCTACCTATGGCATTGTCGTCTCGACCACATAAATGAGAAGCGCATAGCTAGGCTTCACAAAGCTGGAGTCTTAGGGTCATTTGACTTTGAGTCAATTGATACATATGAATCATATTTACGAGGCATGATGACAAAGGAGCCTTTTAGCAAGAAGGCTAAAAGGGCCACTGGCTTATTGGACCTAATACATTCAGATGTATCTGGACCTATGAGCGCAGTGACCAGTAGTGGACACCTGTACTTTGTCATGTTCACGGACGATTTCAGCAGATATGGCTATGTCTATCTGATGAAACACAAGTCCGAGACCCCTGATAGGTTCAAGGAATTTAGGAATGAGGTACAGAACCAGCTAGGCAGAAATATCAAAACCCTTCGGTCGGACCGAGGTGGTGAGTACATATGCCTAGAGTTTGACTCATATTTGAGAGAGCATGGAATAGTTCCACAGCTCACTCCTCCCCCGAAACACCACAGTGGAATGGGGTGTCCGAACAGAGAAATAGGACCCTGTTGCACATGGTCCGCTCAATGATGAGTCAAGCCTCTCTCCCAATTTGTTTCTGGGGACACGCCCTCGAGACAGCAACTCTTATCTTAAATAATACTCCGACTAAGGCAGTGGAAAAGACCCCATATCAGATATGGACGGGCAAGGAGCCCAATGTGTCTTTCCTAAGGATTTGGGGATGCAAAGCACATGTCAAGAGATTGACTAGTGGCAAGCTGGAGCCCAAAACCGATAAATGCCTGTTTGTGGGCTACCCTAGGGAAACCAAAGGGTATTACTTCTACAACCCCACCGAGAACAAGGTGTTCGTGGCAAGGAAGGGGGTCTTTCTGGAAAAGGAGTTCCTTTCCAAGAAAGACAGTGGGAGCAATGTTGAACTTAGGGAAGTTCAAGGTCCACAAGCTCCTAAAGAGGATAACTCGGAGGCCCAGGTGGAGCTTCCACAAGGGGATGCTCCGACCTAGGCCGCAGAAAGACCTAGAAGGTCTAGTAGGGATCGTCGAGAACCGGAGAGGTATGGTTTCCTCATCACCGATGATAAAACTCTTCTCATCTGGGATGAAGAAGAACCCAAAACCTACCAAGAGGCTATGGCTAGCCTATAATTTACGAATTGGCGTAAAGCCATGGAGGCAGAAATGCAATCTATGTACGATAACCAAGTTTGGAACTTGGTTGATCCACCTCCGGGTGCTAAGGTAATAGGTTGCAAGTGGTGCTACAAGCTAAAGGCTGACAACACCTTTAAGGGGCGTCTGGTTGCGAAAGGTTTCAGACAAATCCATGGAATAGACTATGATGAAACTTTCTCACCAGTAGCCAAGCTCAAATCCATCAGGATCTTGCTAGCCATAGCCGCTTCGTATGATTATGAAGTCTGGCAAATGGATGTCAAAACCGCTTTCCTTAATGGAAAGCCACTCGAGGATGTGTACATGACACAACCTGAGGGCTTTGTCGATCCAAAGTATCCAAGAAGGGTATGCAAACTTCAAAGGTCCATTTATGGACTGAAGCAAGCATCCCGAAGTTGGAATCTAAGATTCAATAAGGCTATAAAGGAATATGGCTTCATACAGAATCAAGATGAGCCTTGTGTGTATAAGAGTGTTGGTGTGCCCTAGTTCTTAGGGCATTGGATTCTTGTATTTTGTATTATACATTAAGAGTCATGTATGAATACATTATTTTTGTCACATTAACAAAGGCAATTAATCTATTTCATTTATATCTTGTGCTATAATATGAGTAGAGTATCCATTGATTGATAATCAAAAAACCTATCCCAAGTCTGTTCTAATCGTGGGAACGAATAAAACCACAGACTTGTATATTCGATGACTGTATTGTAGTTCTTAACTAGCCATAGTACTTGTATAGTCAATCATGAATATAGGTACATGTCATTGACATGGGACTGGATCGATCCGCACAAGAAAGCCACATGGTTGTCATGTCATAGGTCTTTCTTGAGTAGGTCTCTTTTGTCCTCAGACCAGATTTCATTATAATATCGATATGGAATCCGGTTCACTTTGATATACGCCTAACAGGTCTGTAAAAGGATGCTAAATACGGGTATGATTAGGTGGACCGGTGAACATGTTGATATTGATGATGAAGTGATGGAATTGCCACTCGGGTAACACTGAGATGATATAATTGGCCACTTGATGAGTGGGACTGATAAGTGTATGGCCACACCCAAATAAGTTGGTTGCTTATTTGATTAATCAGTCAACTCAAGATCAAGAAATATAATAAACAACAGAAGAGGATGACAGACACCATGCCTCTTGTTTATTCATATCGATATCGTTAGGCAAAGGACACTATGAGATTACTACCGGGTGAGTGTCTTCTAAAGACTGCTGCATCTCTGTCTTAATTGGGGGCTGTAATGGTTTGCTAGAACCCACTTACAGTCTGTGGGCCTTGGGCCTACTGCCAACATAAAGACAGACCCATAGGATCGTGCACATAGATCAACTGAGCTGGAACTTATAGAAATTGTACATGTAATGTACATTGGAAGGAATGCGTTAATTAATTAGTTGACATTCGGTGTCAAGGTAATTAATTGACATTGGGTTGAATTTAATTTAATTAATAAGTTTACAAAATGTAATTAATTAATTTATCAATTAATTGAATTACATAAAGTAAACAATTAATTAAATAATTTTCCTAAGTAGGAAAATTAAATACATGTGTTGTATTAACTTAAGTGTGATTTAATTTTATTTAGGGGTAATTAAATTTAGCCAAATGGAATTAAATTACATAGTATATACTTTTTAATTAAATTTTATTTATGTAATTATAATCCTAGTGGGCTTGGGTTTAATTAACCTAATTAAAACCCAACTAGGCAAGGTGTCTATATAAGGGCACACTTAAGGAAGAAAAACCTAATTCAACTCTAATTAATTGCTGGAAATTTCAGCCACCAATAGCAGCCCCAAAACAGCCGAAAATCCCAGCATTAAACCTCCATTCCTTCGCGTCTTCGGCTAGCACCGGTTCCCACTCAATAGTTGGCCGTGCACCGGACATTGGAGATCGCAGTTTCAAGTAACGATTCTGCAGCAGTCTCTAGAGGAGACAAATCCGGTGAGTTAATCTCTCTTGATTCTTATTTGATTTTATTCTAATCAATGGTAATTGGACACGATAGGTGGATTCTAGGAAATTTTAAACGGTGTATTTTCCGCTACGCCATGTTATTTTTCCAATGACGAATCCCAACAGTGGTATCAGAGCCTAGGTTTTGTCCATTATATTGATTGGAATTGGTTCTTGAAAGCGTTCTTGAAGAAAGAATAGGTTTCAAGGTTGTTATTTTAGGGTTTTATTCAATTGGTTTTGATTTTGATAAACCCTAGAATTTTTTATTGGGGTTTTTGATTATTTTCCCTAATTGGTTTCCATCTTAAAAATTATTGTTTTATTGATTATTTATTTTTGGATGGATTTTTTTTATGATTAAAAAAAAAAGGTTATATATTTGTTTTGCTGCAATTTGGAATCGCAAGATTCCAAATTGCTGCTGCTGCTGCTTGCTGCTTGCTGCTGCAGCATGCAGCAGCTCATTGTGGGCTGCTGCCGCGCGGCAGCGCTGTTGTCTCCAGACAGCAGCGCCGTGCGCGGGTTTTGGGTCCGGTTTTGGATTTTGCGGGTATTTTTTATCCCGGACCCTAATGCAAATGAAATTAAATTTTTAAATTAATTTGTGTTTAAATTATTTATTTTGTTGGCATGCATATTTAAATTAATTGTTTGCATATTAAATTGAATATGGACTTTGTGAAATTGGCCCAATAAACCATGACACCGGTTAAAATTGGGAGAGCTAAATTTTAAATTTGTGACAACCCAAATTCAAATGGGAGCAAAATTGTTAATTTTGCATTTATGGATGTTATCCATTGGGCCTTTATGGGCCTTAGTCACATTTGTTAAAATTGGCGATTTCACCCTAAGTAACTCGGCTTAACATTTATATTTATAATTTGGAATGCCATGATCATGCATCATATTGGTATGTATGTGCACGACAGGTACTTTGTTTGAAATGTTATGTTGAGTTCTATGGGCCCTAAATTATTATCGGTTGTAATTTAATTTTGGGAAATATGGCCAGCGTGCCATTTTTTATTTTGATGTAATTTTAGAATAGATTTTATTTTACAAAATTATTGTAATTGCATCAAGTATGGAGGAAGGCCCAAATGGAGCAAGCCCATGGTGGGAGCCCAAGAAGGATTGCAGTCCGGCCCATGAAGAATTAGATAGGATATCTAGTTTTTCATTAGGTTGTAATTAAAGACCCATAGGATCTCATTTATTTTAAATTAAGTATTCTATTGCATTTGTCATATAATATAGATGTATGGATCACCAAATTATTACCCGCGTTTATGCATGCTAAGCCGTATCACTTAATTATAATCCGGAAATTAAAATATTGAGTCGCTTAAAAGTGCTTCCCACATTCACACCTCTTCCTCCCATTGATGCTGCAATATGCGCCATGCCCTAGCTGGGTACATTGTAGTATTCGGTGGGCCGTCGAGGGTTAAGATACTTGGTATGGTTAACATGTGAATAGTGGTTTGACTCAACACGGGTAGCATTAGCTCAGAGCGGGCCCTAAGCACAGATGGGTAAAGTGTCAATAAGCCCATCAAACCAAGAGTCCTTCGTGGAAGGATTGGATAGGTTGTCCTACCAAACGACTCAATGGTTGGTTAGCGAGCCCTAGTTCGGCCAGTCATTGATAAGTTGTGGATCATGGTCAAGTCAGCCAATTAACAACACCAATAAACAAATTAAAATCGGATTATTAATTTGAATTGGCTTAAAAGTCCTTTATTTCTAACTCAAGCAATGATTTCTTCCATGTAGATAATTCCATTTCAGTTAAGCAATTTAAATGCCTGCAACAAACAACAACTCACTCTCACTTAGGTCACTCTTGGAGAAGGAGAAGCTTTCGGGGACTAACTTCCTGGACTAGGCTAGGAACTTACAAATAGTTCTTAGACAAGAGTCTAAGGAGTATGTACTAAATGCTCCTTTACCAGCCGATCCTCCCGTAGGTCGAGGCATCACCACGGCGATGGTGGAGCAGTACGATCGGCATGTGAAGGATGACCGAGAGGTCTCGTGCCTCATGCTGGGTACCATGGCTTCTGATCGTCAGAAGCAGTTCATGGATGAGCATGCTTGTGAGATGATGGATCAGCTTAAAAAGATGTTCCAAGATCAGGCTCGTCAGGAACGTTACCTGACAACTAAGGCACTTTGCACGACTGTGATGGCAGCGCGGACTTCTGTTAGCACTCATGTGCTAAAGTTGAAGGGGTATATTAATACACTTGCCCACCTCGGCTCGCCAGTTCCGCAGGACTTGGCAACAGACATTATTCTCGGGTCACTTCCTGAGTCTTACAACCAGTTTATCATGAATTACCATATGCAAGGGTTGGATAAATCGGTTGTTGAGCTGCATGGCATGCTCAAGCTTGCTGAGCAGTCTCTTAAGAAGACCCCTGAAGTATTGCTGGTAAATAAGGGCAATACGCCCATTGCTAAGGGAAAGGCCAAATCTAAGGCCAAGGCTAAGGCCCAAAAGGCCAAGGCTAAGGGCAAAAAGGTGGTGGCCCAACCTAAAGCAAGGGTTGCTTCTCCTGACGATGCTTGCCATGAGTGTCATGAGAAGGGGCACTGGAAGAGCTCATGTCCAAAGCTAAGGGAGCAACTGAAGGGCAAAACTGCTGCTTCAGGTATTTATGTTGTTGAGATTAATCTGGCTATATCTACATCTTAGGTCTTGGACACTGGATGTGGATCTTACATTTGTTTAAATGTGCAGGGTCTAAGAAATAGGAGATTATTAGGATCTGGAGAAGTAGATCTTCTAGTCGGAAATGGTGCTTGGGTTCAGGCCATGGAGATCGGAGATTATTTCTTGGAGATGCCTAGTGGACTTGTTTTGGAACTAAGAAATTGTTATTTTGTACCTGCGATGCGCAGGAATATTATTTCCGTTTCTTTGTTGGATATTTCTGGTTTTGTATTTAATATTGGACATGGTAGAATTTCTATGCAATGTGTCAATATTATTTATGGAACAGCATTTCTTGAAAATGGCTTATATATCCTTGATCTAAAACGTGAAAGTTCAATCTATAACATAAATACTAAAAGGATTAAACAAAATGAAATTAATCCTACTTACATGTGACAACCCTAACTTTTGCAAGCATGCAATGGCGGAAACATTACATAAAGTTTAGGTCATCATTTTCAAAACTTCCTTTTTATCTTTAAAATAACATAATCATAAATGAGTACTCGAAAATTTCCATTTCAAAAACAGTAATTTAACATAAATAGGTATTTCAAAAGGTAATATAACGGAGTAAAAAAATAAAAAAAATAAAAAAAAAATAAATAAATAAATAAATAAATAAATCTTTGAACATCCATAACTACGAATAGATGATAAAATAACATGACGGAAACTCTCCACACAATCCCCGAGAACAGACATCAGGCATCTCCTATTCTGCACCGGCAAAATCTGAAAATATCAACAGCGCCACTTAGTGACGAGTAACTAATAAATCCCAAACATCAATTCAAAGTTCACATAGGAAGATGACAGATCATAAATTTCATATTACATTACTTAAGTATACTTCATCATGATTAATAGAAAGCAAATTTATCAATTTATACAAGCATGCATAATTCTCATAGTAACAATCATGTATCAGGGATCTTACCCTTATTTGTTAGCTGCATCACATACAACATATAAAGTTCAAGTTCAGCATATCACATAATTATCTATTTCAAATAATAGTACAAAACATTCCAAGTGGATAATCAATATCATCAAAATTCAGATTTCCAAGATAAGTCATGTACATACAAATACATACCAACATCCCAAATCAAAGTACTTCGTCACAAACTTGACATCAACTCAATTATACCTTAACCTTTATTAATTTTGTGGTATACGCGTATAAATCATTTGTATTGACCTATACACCTATGTCCTTAGAGAGTTCGGCTCAGACGCTTCGGGGAACCACAACGGGACTTACCCCCTTATCAATAAGAAAAGAGTACCACGAAGGGATTTACCTCAGAGTGCCAACGAAGGGACTTACCTCACAGAGTGCCAACGAAGGGACTTACCTCAAAAATAAAATAAATTAGAGTACCACGAAGGGATTTACCTCTCTGAGTGCCAACGAAGGGACTTACCTCGAAACAAAGGGCGCTGTCCTAGTGTCAACCAATCAAACATGGAAAACACTTAGCCAAACTAACCAAGACACCAGAGTATATGCCACTACAAACACCAATTTAATTATCATAATTATATCAATATTCAAAAGGTGCCTTTAACATAGGACTTATCCCAACCAATTCAATAACCATAAGGTGCCATTAAAATAGGACTTACCCCAAAACATAATCTGATACATCAATAAACACATGGTGCCATAAAAAAAATAGGACTTACCCCAAACTCGATTTCATAATTCCAACATGTATTAAATTTACCAAACCATATATGTAATTATTAGATTTCATGTCAAGAGTCCTAGCATAAATTCCTAGAATCAAATTATGCTTTGCACACATTAAAAAAATCAGTTCAAGGCCTAAGGTGAAAATTTCAGAATTCATAGTTCATGCCTCAACTTGCATATAATATTCCAGTAGGTTAGACTCAGAATTCAGCATGGCAATACAAAGGTGAATTTAGCCTTACATCTTAGGAACACACGCCAACTTAAATCATGCAATTCGGATTCCTATAGCAAAAGATATTAAGGAAACACTAAAAACATGCAATCTGTAAATTCACTTCAGATCACTGCACATAGTCTGACTTCAACAGACAAAACAGATGTGTTACTCACTGATTTAGCAAAAATAATATAAAGCAACATTGAACATCAGAATTTCAGGAATACATAGAATTTTGTTTCATGGCAAACGGAGCTACAGAGAGAAAACAAAGCCATAATCAACACAAACTGTACAAACTGAAATTCAGCAGTTCCAAGAAATCGGCACAGTGCACATAAGGCAGTTTCAACAGGGAATACGAGCACTTTACTCACAGAATTTGCCAAAATAGTATAAAACAACCTTGTACATTTATGTCTCAGGAAAACACAGAAAGTTGAATCATGCCAATCGGAGTTATATAACGAAAATAAAGCTAAAATTATCACAACCTGTACAATCTGAAATTCAGCAGTTCAAGAAAAATCGGCACAATGCACATAAGGCAGTTTCAATAGGGAATATGAGCACTTTACTCACGGAATTTTCCAAAATAATGTAAAACAACCTTGTACACCTATATCTCAGGAAAACACAGAAAGTTGAATTATGCCAATCGGAGTTATATAACGGAAGTTATACCATAATTACCATAAACAGTCAATTCTGAAAATACAGCAGCTTACCAATTTCGACTCAATCACATGTATTTTCATATTTCTACCAATCTTTTAACCTAAAAGCAATTTCTTACACCAATATCATATACATTCATGTCTCAACAATAATTTCAGTAATAATACAACCTAGGATCAAATTCATCTACCATACATCCTATATAAATTTCGAACCGACATTTAGGGTTTAGTTGTTACCCTGTTTGCAGTGAAACCAACTGAGGCAATTAACTCGGAATGGAGAAGAATGAAGCAGAGTCTGAATGAATGAAAGTGAGGGAGAGAAAGTTAAGAATTTCGGCTGCACTGGAGCTCCACACAATGGAATGGCCGAAATTTTAACCCTAATAGAGATGAAGAGATTGCCTTGGAGTGAAACTTGGAAAGTGGAAGAGATTAAGGAGAGATTTTCTCCTTAGGTTAAGGATTCCTAATTTTTTTGAATTGGTCAACTGAAAAATGGGATATTTATCATGGATTTTCGGAATTCCAACCTTCCCAACACAAAAATAAAAAGGCACAAAAAAAAAAATAAATTTAAGCCAGGTAAGGTTCGAACTCTAGACCACTAGCTATTAGTCAGGACTATCTACCGCTAGGCCAAAGCCTACGAATTGTTATAAGCATACAAAACATCGGTTAAATGCAAAAATGCTCACTCATATGCACACATCACAACATAACTAAGTCAACTTATATCTGGGGCGTTACAATCCTCCCCACTAACAAAAAGTTTCGCCCTCGAAACTCAAGGACAAAAGAGTAAGCTAGGTTCTAACCTTGATTAGTTGCAAACAATTCCGGATATTTGGATCTCATGGTCTCTTCTAGCTCCCAAGTAGCCTCTTCAAACTTCTGGCTACGCCAAAGCACCTTTACCAAAGGCATCTCTTTTCTCCTGAGTTTGCGAACCTGACGGTCGAGGATCTGAACAGGCTTCTCCTCATATGTCAAATTGGGTTCCACCTCCACCGAATCCACAGCAATAACGTGAGAAGGGTCGCTCACATATCTTCGTAGCTGTGAAACATGGAATACATTATGAACTTTTGCCAATTCCGGTGGTAGAGCCAACCGATATGCAACTTCCCCAATCCTTTCAAGCACTTCATATGGACCAATATACTTGGGACTGAGCTTGCCTCTCTTGCCGAACCTCATCACTCCCTTCATAGGAGATACTTTCAGCAATACCTTGCTACCGACTTTGAAGGTAAGAGGTCTTCTCTTGAGATCTGCATAAGACTTCTGACAATCCTGGGCAGCCTTCATATTCGCCTGAATCACCTTCACCTTCTCAACTGTATCCCGAATCAATTCCGAACCCAACACCAATGTGTCACTAATGTCGTCCCAGCATGTCGGACTACGACATTTCCTCCCATAGAGGGCTTCATACGGGGCCATACGGATACTAGCGTGATAGCTATTGTTATAGGAGAACTCTACCAAACTCAGACATTTCACCCAAGATTTCTGGAAGTCAAGAGCACATGACCGCAACATATCCTCTAAGGTTTGGATTGTCCTCTCCGTCTGTCCATCTGTAGCAGCATGAAAAGCTGTACTCAACTTCAACCTAGTGCCCAAAGCTTCTTGCAATGATGTCCAAAAATGTGACAAGAACCGTGGGTCACGATCTGACACAATCTCCCTAGGCACACCATGTAGCCTTATAATTTCACTCGCATATGCCTCAGCTAACTGCTCCATAGACCAGGTCTTCTTCATAGGAATAAACCGAGCCACCTTGGTCAAACGGTCTATAACAACCCACACTGTGTCTAAACCATTAGCAACCTTTGGTAAACCCGACACAAAGTCCATAGAAACCGAGTCAAACTTCCATGCTGGAATAGCCAAGGGCTGCAATAATCCCCCAGGCCTCTGATGCTCAATTTTCACCTTTTGACAAGTCAAGCACCGGGCCACAAACTCAGCTACCTCTTTCTTCATTCTAGGCCACCAAAACTGCATCTTCAAATCTTTGTACAATTTCGCACCTCCCGGATGCACAGAGTAGGGAGTGCAATGAGCTTCACTTAAGATCTGCTCTTTCAACATTGAATCATTAGGCACACACCATCGGCCTTTAAATTTCATACTCCCATCTGCAAGAATCTCGAAATCTACAGCATTACCCTGCTCCTTCGCTGCACGAATCTTCTGAAGTACAGGATCACTCAACTGCTTCTCTTTCAATTCTACAAACAATACTGGTTCCACACTGATTGCATTTAAACTCGCCCGAACCACTCCTCTCGGGACCACTTCAATTTCCAACTTGCTAAACTCCTTGCAAAGATCAATAGGAAGTCTTTTCATGAAGTTCACCGAATGGATGCTCTTTCTGCTCAATGCATCTGCGACTCTGTTTGCCTTTCCTTCTTTATACTCCAAGGTTAAGTCATAATCCTTGATAAGCTCTAACCAACGTCTCTGTCGCATGTTTAGTTCTTTCTGGGTGAAAATATATTTGAGGCTCTTATGATCGGTGTATATCTTGCACGGCACACCATACAAGTAATGGCGCCAAATTTTAAGAGCAAACACCACCGCAGCTAACTCCAAATCGTGAGTCGGGTAGTTCCTTTCATGAACCCTCAATTGCCTTGAAGCATAGGCAATCACTTTTCCCAACTGCATAAGTACACACCCAAGTTCGTACTTGGAAGCATCACTGAACACTTCATACTCTACTCCGTCAGTCGGCAATGCAAGAACTGGGGCTGAAGTAAGTCTCTCTTTTAATATCTGGAACGCTTCTTCACATTCTGCAGTCCATTGAAACCTACAGTCCTTCTTCATCAACTGAGTCAAAGGTCGTGCAATAATTGAAAAGTTGTGCACAAACCTTCTGTAGTATCCAGCAAGACCAAGAAAACTTCTTACTTCGGTCACATTAGTAGGACTGGACCATTCAAGAACGGCTTTAATCTTCGCCGGGTCCACCTTCACACCTTCTTTGGTAATCACATGGCCTAGAAAAGCCACCTCTCCAAGCCAAAACTCACACTTAGAGAACTTGGCGTACCACTTCTGCTCTCTTAATACTTTCAACACCATTTTGAGATGCTTAGCATGCTCCTCTTCATTCTTCGAATATACTAAGATATCATCAATGAATACCACAACACACACATCAAGGAGCTCGTGGAAGGTTCGGTTCATCTGATCCATAAACACTGCTGGTGCGTTAGTGAGACCGAAGGGCATTACTTCGAATTCATAGTGCCCATACCTTGTCCGGAAGGCAGTCTTCTGAATGTCGTCTTCTTTTACCGGAATCTGATGATAGCCGGATCTCAGATCGATCTTAGAGAACACACCTGCACCCTTCAATTGATCAAACAAATCTTCAATTCTTGGCAGGGGATATTTATTCTTGATGGTCACCTTATTCAACTCACGGTAGTCAATACATAATCGCATGCTTCCATCCTTCTTCTTGACAAAGAGTACCGGAGCACCCCAAGGTGACACGCTGGGTCTAATAAAACCCTTATCAACAAGTTCTTGCAACTGGGTCTTCAATTCTCGCATCTCCGAGGGAGCCATCTGATAAGGAGCTTTAGAGATTGGAGCTGACCCCGGAATTAGGTCGATGGCAAATTCTACATCCCTTCCTGGTGGAATCCCTGGCAGTTCATCAGGAAACACATCCGCATATTCTCGAACAATAGGAATATCCTCGATCTTCAGTTCTTCCGAGGTATCCTTTATTCTACACAGAAATACTTCTTCGCCTTTCATCGCCATCTTTTTCAATTTCATAGCCGAAACTACCTTCACTCCTGGTTTCATCTTAACATTTGAATAAGAAACCCTCTTCCCTTTACCGTCCTTCAGCACAATTTTCTCATCCCTACAATAGAACACCGCTTGATGCTGCTTCAGCCAGTCCATACCGAAGATAACATCAAATTCGGTCAATGGAAATTCCCTCAAATTCGCCTTCAATTCAACTCCCTCGATAACTACGGGAACTTCGGGGAAAACACGACAGCAAGCAACACTCTCCCCATCCAAACTCAGCCAATTCCAGGCACTCGGCCTTAACCATGCCCCACCAGTTATCAGCCTCGCCTTTCAAGTAGTAGGCTCCAATCACGACTTTCTCGGCGTTCGGACAGCCGGTCACATCAAAGAGTTTCTCTATCTCCCGGATCCATCCCTCAAGCACCACCGGGTCGGAAGATCCTTCATAAGTTGGGGGTCGGTGACGAGCAATGCGATCGAAGACAGTTTGGTTATTTGGATTTCTTTGAGCCATAGCGAGCACGGCATCTTCCAACAGCCGCATACGTCGCTGAGGAGAGTCATCGCGAACGGAATCTCTACGTGGAGGCATTCTAAAATTTTTGTTCTAGTTAGGTCTAAGCATATAATACATACAGCTAATAATAGAAAACAAGTAATCCAAAGCAATTAAACCCGTTCTACCTACCCATGCACCTCACACTATGTTCAAATCTCTATCCTAGGATTCTGAGTTTTGGTTCCAAGTGACTTATGCTACCAAAGCCTTGGAACCAACGCGGGCTCTGATACCAACTGTGACAACCCTAACTTTTGCAAGCATGCAATGGCGGAAACATTACATAAAGTTTAGGTCATCATTTTCAAAACTTCCTTTTTATCTTTAAAATAACATAATCATAAATGAGTACTCGAAAATTTCCATTTCAAAAACAGTAATTTAACATAAATAGGTATTTCAAAAGGTAATATAACGGAGTAAAAAAAATAAAAAATAAAAATAAATAAATAAATAAATAAATAAATAAATCTTTGAACATCCATAACTACGAATAGATGATAAAATAACATGACGGAAACTCTCCACACAATCCCCGAGAACAGACATCAGGCATCTCCTATTCTGCACCGGCAAAATCTGAAAATATCAACAGCGCCACTTAGTGACGAGTAACTAATAAATCCCAAACATCAATTCAAAGTTCACATAGGAAGATGACAGATCATAAATTTCATATTACATTACTTAAGTATACTTCATCATGATTAATAGAAAGCAAATTTATCAATTTATACAAGCATGCATAATTCTCATAGTAACAATCATGTATCAGGGATCTTACCCTTATTTGTTAGCTGCATCACATACAACATATAAAGTTCAAGTTCAGCATATCACGTAATTATCTATTTCAAATAATAGTACAAAACATTCCAAGTGGATAATCAATATCATCAAAATTCAGATTTCCAAGATAAGTCATGTACATACAAATACATACCAACATCCCAAATCAAAGTACTTCATCACAAACTTGACATCAACTCAATTATACCTTAACCTTTATTAATTTTGTGGTATACGCGTATAAATCATTTGTATTGACCTATACACCTATGTCCTTAGAGAGTTCGGCTCAGACGCTTCGGGGAACCACAACGGGACTTACCCCCTTATCAATAAGAAAAGAGTACCACGAAGGGATTTACCTCAGAGTGCCAACGAAGGGACTTACCTCACAGAGTGCCAACGAAGGGACTTACCTCAAAAATAAAATAAATTAGAGTACCACGAAGGGATTTACCTCTCTGAGTGCCAACGAAGGGACTTACCTCGAAACAAAGGGCGCTGTCCTAGTGTCAACCAATCAAACATGGAAAACACTTAGCCAAACTAACCAAGACACCAGAGTATATGCCACTACAAACACCAATTTAATTATCATAATTATATCAATATTCAAAAGGTGCCTTTAACATAGGACTTATCCCAACCAATTCAATAACCATAAGGTGCCATTAAAATAGGACTTACCCCAAAACATAATCTGATACATCAATAAACACATGGTGCCATAAAAAAAATAGGACTTACCCCAAACTCGATTTCATAATTCCAACATGTATTAAATTTACCAAACCATATATGTAATTATTAGATTTCATGTCAAGAGTCCTAGCATAAATTCCTAGAATCAAATTATGCTTTGCACACATTAAAAAAATCAGTTCAAGGCCTAAGGTGAAAATTTCAGAATTCATAGTTCATGCCTCAACTTGCATATAATATTCCAGTAGGTTAGACTCAGAATTCAGCATGGCAATACAAAGGTGAATTTAGCCTTACATCTTAGGAACACACGCCAACTTAAATCATGCAATTCGGATTCCTATAGCAAAAGATATTAAGGAAACACTAAAAACATGCAATCTGTAAATTCACTTCAGATCACTGCACATAGTCTGACTTCAACAGACAAAACAGATGTGTTACTCACTGATTTAGCAAAAATAATATAAAGCAAAATTGAACATCAGAATTTCAGGAATACATAGAATTTTGTTTCATGGCAAACGGAGCTACAGAGAGAAAATAAAGCCATAATCAACACAAACTGTACAAACTGAAATTCAGCAGTTCCAAGAAATCGGCACAGTGCACATAAGGCAGTTTCAACAGGGAATACGAGCACTTTACTCACAGAATTTGCCAAAATAGTATAAAACAACCTTGTACATTTATGTCTCAGGAAAACACAGAAAGTTGAATCATGCCAATCGGAGTTATATAACGAAAATAAAGCTAAAATTATCACAACCTGTACAATCTGAAATTCAGCAGTTCAAGAAAAATCGGCACAATGCACATAAGGCAGTTTCAATAGGGAATATGAGCACTTTACTCACGGAATTTTCCAAAATAATGTAAAACAACCTTGTACACCTATATCTCAGGAAAACACAGAAAGTTGAATTATGCCAATCGGAGTTATATAACGGAAGTTATGCCATAATTACCATAAACAGTCAATTCTGAAAATACAGCAGCTTACCAATTTCGACTCAATCACATGTATTTTCATATTTCTACCAATCTTTTAACCTAAAAGCAATTTCTTACACCAATATCATATACATTCATGTCTCAACAATAATTTCAGTAATAATACAACCTAGGATCAAATTCATCTACCATACATCCTATATAAATTTCGAACCGACATTTAGGGTTTAGTTGTTACCCTGTTTGCAGTGAAACCAACTGAGGCAATTAACTCGGAATGGAGAAGAATGAAGCAGAGTCTGAATGAATGAAAGTGAGGGAGAGAAAGTTAAGAATTTCGGCTGCACTGGAGCTCCACACAATGGAATGGCCGAAATTTTAACCCTAATAGAGATGAAGAGATTGCCTTGGAGTGAAACTTGGAAAGTGGAAGAGATTAAGGAGAGATTTTCTCCTTAGGTTAAGGATTCCTAATTTTTTTGAATTGGTCAACTGAAAAATGGGATATTTATCATGGATTTTCGGAATTCCAACTTTCCCAACACAAAAATAAAAAGGCACAAAAAAAAAAAATAAATTTAAGCCAGGTAAGGTTCGAACTCTAGACCACTAGCTATTAGTCAGGACTATCTACCGCTAGGCCAAAGCCTACGAATTGTTATAAGCATACAAAACATCGGTTAAATGCAAAAATGCTCACTCATATGCACACATCACAACATAACTAAGTCAACTTATATCTGGGGCGTTACATTACATCTGGCATTGTCGACTTGGCCATATAAATGAGAAGCGTATAGCTAGGCTTCACTCTAGTGGAGTGCTAGGGTCATTTGACATCCAGCCGTATGACACATGCGAATCTTGTTTGAGAGGCAAGATGACAAAGGCGCCTTTTAGCAAAACTGCTGAAAGGGCCTCAGAGTTATTGGAGCTAATACATTCCGATGTATGTGGCCCAATGAGCACTAGTGCTAGATCTGGTTTTCTGTACTTCGTCACCTTCACGGATGACTTCAGCAGATATGGTTACGTGTATCTGATGAAGCATAAGTCTGAGACTCTCCAAAGATTCAAGGACTTTAAGAATGAAGTAGAAAACTAACTTGGCAAGAAAATAAAACCACTTCGGTCTGACCGAGGGGGTGAATATTTGAGCCAAGAGTTTGACTCATTTTTGAGAGAGTGTGGGATTGTATCCCAACTCACTCCTCCTGGTACACCCTAGTGGAATGGAGTGTCAGAAAGGAGGAATAGGACCTTACTTGACATGATCCGCTCGATGATGAGTCATGCTACACTCCCTGTCTCCTTTTGGGGATATGCTTTAGAGACAGCTGCTTACATTCTTAATAATACACCAAGCAAGGCAGTTGAGGGAACACCATATGAACTATGGAAAGGACGAAAGCCCAATGTTTCCTTCTTGAAGATTTGGGGCTGTGATGCACATGTTAAGAAATTGACAAGTGGCAAACTTGAGTCCAAATCTGTTAAGTGCCAGTTTGTGGGTTACCCTAAGGAAACTAAGGGTTATTACTTCTACGATCCAGCCGAAAACAAAGTTTTCATAGCCAGAAATGCAGTCTTCTTGGAGAAGGAATTCCTTTCCAAGAGAGACAGTGGGAGTAATGTTGAACTTTTAGAAGTTCAAGACTCATAAACTCCTGCAGCTACTGCTGAGGATGCTTCGGGAACCAATCTGACTACTCAAGAAATTGAGGAACTAGAAATGGTTGCACAGGACCTTAGAAGGTCTGGTAGGACATGTCATCAGCCAGAGAGGTATGGCTTTCACGTGATTGATGATGGGGACCTTACGGTCATTGACCAAGAGGAGCCCAAGACCTATCAGGAGGCTGTTGAAAGCCCACACTCAGATCAATGGCGCAAAGCCATGGAGGCTGAGATGCAATCTATGCACGATAACCAAGTATGGAACTTGGTGGATCCACCTCTGGGTGCTAAGGTGATAGGTTGCAAGCAGTGTTTCAAGTTAAAGGCTCTGTATGTATAAGATGGTTAGTGGGAGCGTTTCCACGGTCCTAGTGCTGTATGTTGATGACATCCTTATCATTGGAAGTGGCATACCATCACTGTAAGGGGTTAAGCAGTGGTTGAGTAGGTGCTTCGCAATGAAGGACTTAGGCTAAGCTGAGACGATCTTAGGGATCAGGATCTACAGAGATAGATCCAATCGGCTTCTAGGCCTAAGTCAGGCCACGTACATTGACAAGGTTCTAAAAGGATTCAGCATGGACAAGGCAAAGAAAGTATTCTTACCTATGCGCCATGGGTTGAAGCTGAGTAAGAAAGATGGTCCTAAAACAAAGAAGGACCGGGAGAACATGGAAAAGATCCCTTATGCATCTGCTATTGGATCTATCATGTACTCCATGTTATGTACGAGGCCTGATGTCATGTTTGCACTATGTATGACTAGCCGGTACCAATTGGACCCCGATGAGGAACACTAGAAGGCAGTCAAGGCAATCTTGAAGTACCTTAACTGGACTAAGGATGCTTTCTTAGTGTATAGAGATCAAGATGAGCTGGTAGTGTTAGGTTACACTGATGCAAGCTTTGAGACCGATGAGGATGAGAACTAGTCACAGTCTGGTTGTGTTTCTCTCCTAAATGGCGGTGCCATTAGTTGGAGGTCCTCAAAGCAGGCCACCATTGCTGACTCTACAATGGAAGCTGAGTACATAGCTGCGTGCGAAGCTTAAAGAAAGCCGTTTGGATCAAGAAAGTCATAACTGAGTTGGGAGTAGTGCCCACTATCCTAGACCCAGTTGATGTTTTGTGACAACAACGGGACCATCGCACAAGCTAAGGTGCCCCAGTCACACAAGAGATCCAAACATGTACTCAGAAAGTTTCACCTCATTCGGGAGATCGTGAACATAGGTGACATATCATTGCAGAGGGTTGACACCAAGAATAATGTCACTGATCCATTGACCAAAGCACTGTTGCAGCCACAACACGACGGTCATACCAGATCTATAGGAATTAGGGCAATGCCCACTTGGAACTAGTGCAAGTGGGAGATTGTTGGTGTGCCCTACTTCTTAGGGCATTGGATTCTTGTATTTTGTATTATACATTAAGAGTCATGTATGAATACATTGTTTGTGTCACATTGATAAAGGCAATTAATCTATTTCATTTATATCATGTGCTATAATATGAGTAGAGTATCCATTGATTGATAATCATAAAACCTATCCCAAGTCTGTTCTAATCGTGGGAACGAATAGAACCATAGACTTGTATATTCGATGACTGTATGGTAGTTCTTAAGTAGCCGTAGTACTTGTATAGTCAGTCATGAATATAGGTACATGTCATTGACATGGGACTGGATCGATCCGCACAAGAAAGCCACATGGTTGTCATGTCATAGGTCTTTCTTGAGTAGGTCTCTTTTGTCCTCAGACCAGATTTCATTATAATATCAATATGGAATCCGGTTCACTTTGATATACGCCTAACAGGTCTGTAAAAGGATGCTAAATACGGGTATGATTGGGTGGACCGGTGAACATGTTGATATTGACGATGAAGTGATGGAATTGCCGCTCGGGTAACACTGAGATGATATCATTGGCCACTTGATGAGTGGGACTGATAAGTGTATGGCCATACCCAAATAAGTTGGTTGCTTATTTGATTAATCAGTCAACTCAAGATCAAGAAATATAATAAACAACAGAAGAGGATGACAGACACCATGCCTCTTGTTTATTCATATCGATATCGTTAGGCAAAGGACACTATGAGATTACTACCGGGTGAGTGTCTTCTAAAGACTGCTGCATCTCTGTCTTAATTGGGGGCTGTAATGGTTTGCTAGAACCCACTTACAGTCTGTGGGCCTTGGGCCTACTGCCAACATAAAGACAGACCCATAGGATCGTGCACATAGATCAACTGAGCTGGAACTTATAGAAATTGTACATGTAATGTACATTGGAAGGAATGCGTTAATTAATTAGTTGACATTCGGTGTCAAGGTAATTAATTGACATTGGGTTGAATTTAATTTAATTAATAAGTTTACAAAATGTAATTAATTAATTTATCAATTAATTGAATTACATAAAGTAAACAATTAATTAAATAATTTTCCTAAGTAGGAAAATTAAATACATGTGTTGTATTAACTTAAGTGTGATTTAATTTTATTTAGGGGTAATTAAATTTAGCCAAATGGAATTAAATTACATAGTATATACTTTTTAATTAAAGTTTATTTATGTAATTATAATCCTAGTGGGCTTGGATTTAATTAACCTAATTAAAACCCAGCTAGACAAGGTGTCTATATAAGGGCACACTTAAGGAAGAAAAACCTAATTCAACTCTAAATAATTGCTGGAAATTTCAGCCACCAATAGCAGCCCCAAAATAGCCGAAAATCCCATCATTAAACCTCCATTCCTTCGCGTCTTCGGCTAGCACCGGTTCCCGCTCAATAGTTGGTCGTGCACTGGACATTGGAGATCGCAGTTTCAAGTAACGATTCTGCAGCAGTCTCTAGAGGAGACGAATCCGGTTAGTTAATCTCTCTTGATTCTTATTTGATTTTATTCTAATCAATGGTAATTGGACACGATAGGTGGATTCTAGGAAATTTTAAACGGTGTATTTTCCACTGCGCCACGTTATTTTTCCAATGACGAATCCCAACAAAGAGGACTAGTGGGAGCATTGTCACATTCTTGGTACTTTATGTGGATGACATCCTACTCATTGGAAGCGACATACCTACACTGCAAGTGTTAAAGCAGTGGCTGAGTAAGTGCTTCGCAATGAAGGACTTAGGCGAAGCTGAGATGATCCTAGGGATCAGGATCTATAGGGATAGATCAAATCAGCTTCTGGGCCTAAGCCAGGCCTCGTACATAGACAAACTTCTGAAAAGGTTCAGCATGAACTGGGCCAAGAAAGGTTTCTTGCCAATGGGCCATGGGCTGAAACTTAGTAAGAAACATTGTCTTAAGACAAGGGAGGACAGGGAGAACATGAAATTGGTTCCATATGCTTCCACTATAGGATCAATTATGTACTCCATGTTAAGTACGAGACCTGATGTCGCCTTTGCACTGAGTATGACGAGCCGGTACCAGTAGGATCCCGGGTAGGATCAATGGAAAGATGTCAAGGCGATCCTTAAGTACCTTAACCGAACTAAGGATAGCTTCTTAGTGTATGGTGGTCAGGAAGTGCTGTCAGTCACTGGGTACACTGATGCAAGCTTCTAGACTGACTAGGATGAGTACCAGTCATAGTCTGGGTATGTATTTTTGCTAAATGGTGGTACTGTAAGCTGGAGGAGCTTAAAGCAGCCAACCATCGCGGACTCTACAACAGAAACTGAGTACATCGCTGCGTGTGATGCGGCTAAGGAAGCTGTATGGATGAAGAAGTTTATCACTGAGTTGGGAGTACTGCCAACTATCCAGGACCCAGTTGATATCTTCTGTGACAACAATGGGGTCGTTGCACAAGCTAAGGAGCCTCGGTCACATAAAAACACAAAGTACGTGCTCAAAAAGTTTCACCTCATACGAGGTGACGTTGCATTGCACAGAGTGGACACCGAGGATAATATTGCAGTTCCTTTGACCAAGGCGCTGGCCCAGTCCAAGCACAAGGGTCATACTAGATCTATAGGGATTAGGCCCATACCTAGTTGGAACTAGTGCAAGTGGGAGATTGTTGGATATGCCTTAGTCCCGAGGCATTGGTCCTTGTATTTGTATCATACATTAATTGGATTCATGTATTATACTTATTTGTGTTATTAATAAAGGCATTAATTCATTTATTATATTTATCTTGTGCAATATATTAAATGAAGTATCCAATGGACATAGCCATATCCATGATGACCAGTGTCATGCACTTGGCAGTAAGACCATGGATAGGGTACACGATATGACCATAAATAGATCCGTAGTCTATTCCAGTCATGGGAATGAATGGAACAAGAGACTATCATTAACCTAGTTGTATGGCGGTGTCGTACCGGTCATTGGACATGGAGTGTCAACCAAGTTAATGGGTACATGCATAAGGGGCATGGTACTGGATAGATCCACTAAACGAGAAATCCACATGGTATAGTATCACAAGTGATTCTCGTGTAGTACTTGTATGGATCCTTTGACCTGACCATATGATGGTGTTACATGTGAGGTCGCATACTTAGGGGTACGCCTAAAGGGCCTGTAATAGGGTGCCAAGTATGGGTACTTTCAGGTATGTCTCTCAGCATGGTAATGCTATGGATATGCAGAAGGGATTTGTCACTCAGTAGTCCACTAGGAAGATATCACCGGCCTCTTGATGAATGTTACTGATAAGAGTGTGGCCACACCTAAACAAGTGGGAACTTGTTTGTGAGCTTCAATGCATTCGGGATCAAGTTAATGTCTTACTGCCAAGTGCATGACACTGGTCATCATGGATATGGATATGTCCATCAGATACTTCATTTAACATATTGCACAAGATAAATATAATAAATGAATTAATGCCTTTATTAATAACACAAATAAGTATAATACATGAATCCAATCAATGTATGATACAAATGCAAGGACCAATGCCTCGGGACTAGGGCATTTCCAACAATCTCCCACTTGCACTAGTACCTACTAGGCATGGGTCTAATCCCTATAGATCTAGTATAACTTTTATGCATAGGCATAGCCAAGCGTGTTGGTCAAAAGATCTACGACATTGTCTTTGGTGTCCACTCTTTGTAATGAGATGTCACCCCTTCAGCGATTTCTCGCAATAGGTGAAACTCCCTAAGTACGTGCCTCATGTATATGTGTGACCGGGGCACATAGCTTGTGCAACAGCCCCTCGTTGTCACAGAAGATATCAACTGGTTCTCAGATAGTAGATTCTATCCCTTGTTCCATGATAAACTTTTTTATCCACACAGCTTCCCTAGCTGCTTCACACGTTGCATTGTACTCAGCTTCTGCTATAGAGTCCGTGATGGTTGGCTGCTTTGAGCTCCTCCAGCTTACAGCACCACCATTAGGCAAAAATACATACCCAGACTGCAACTGGTACTCATCTTGGTCAGTCTAGAAGCTTGCATCAGTAAACCCAGTAACTAAGAGCAGTTCCTGACCACCACACACTAAGAAGCTATCCTTAGTCCGGTTAAGGTACTTAAGGATTGCCTTGACAGCTTTCCAGTGGTCCACCCCGGGATCCTGCTGTTGGTGTGCCCTAGTTCTTAGGGCAGTGGATTCTTGTATTTTGTATTAAACATTAAGAGTCATGTATGAATACATTATTTGTGTCACATTAATAAAGGCAATTAATCTATTTCATTTATATCTTGTGCTATAATATGAGTAGAGTGTCCATTGATTGATAATCATAAAACCAATCCCAGGTCTGTTCTAATCGTGGGAACGAATAGAACCACAGACTTGTATATTCGATGACTATATGGTAGGTCTTAACTAGCCATAGTACTTGTATAGTCGGTCATGAATATAGGTACATGTCGTTGACATGGGACTGGATCGATCAGCACAAGAAAGCCACATGGTTGTCATGTCATAGGTCTTTCTTGAGTAGGTCTCTTTTGTCCTCAGACCAGATTTCATTATAATATCAATATGGAATCCGGTTCACTTTGACATACGCCTAACAGGTCTGTAAAAGGATGCTAAATACGGGTATGATTGGGTGGACCGGTGAACATGTTGATATTGATGATGAAGTGATGGAATTGCCACTCGGGTGACACCGAGATGATATCATTGGCCACTTGATGAGTGAGACTGATAAGTGTATGGCCATACCCAAATAAGTTGGTTGCTTATTTGATTAATCAGTCAACTCAAGATCAAGAAATATAATAAACAACAGAAAAGGATGACAGACACCATGCATCTTGTTTATTCATATCGATATCGTTAGGCAAAGGACAATATGAGATTACTACAGGGTGAGTGTCTTCTAAAGACTGCTGCATCTCTGTCTTAATTGGGGGCTGTAATGGTTTGCTAGAACCCACTTACAGTCTGTGGGCCTTGGGCCTACTGCCAACATAAAGACAGACCCATAGGATCGTGCACATAGATCAACTGAGCTGGAACTTATAGAAATTGTACATGTAATGTACATTGGAAGGAATGCGTTAATTAATTAGTTGACATTCGGTGTCAAGGTAATTAATTGACATTGGGTTGAATTTAATTTAATTAATAAGTTTACATAATGTAATTAATTAATTTATCAATTAATTGAATTACATAAAGTAAACAATTAATTAAATAATTTTCCTAAGTAGGAAAATTAAATACATGTATTGTATTAACTTAAGTGTGATTTAATTTTATTTAGGGGTAATTAAATTTAGCCAAATGGAATTAAATTACATAGTATATACTTTTTAATTAAAGTTTATTTATGTAATTATAATCCTAGTGGGCTTGGGTTTAATTAACCTAATTAGAACCCAATTAGACAAGGTGTCTATAAAAGGGCACACTTAAGGAATAAAAACCTAATTCAACTCTAATTAATGGCTGGAAATTTCAGCCACCAATAGCAGCCCCAAAACAGCCGAAAGTCCCAGCATTAAACCTCCATTCCTTCGCATCTTCGGCTAGCACCGGTTCCCGCTCAATAGTTGGTCGTGCACCGGACTTTGGAGATCGCAGTTTCAAGAAAAGATTCTGCAGCAGTCTCTAGAGGAGACGAATCCGGTGAGTTAATCTCTCTTGATTCTTATTTGATTTTATTCTAATCAATGGTAATTGGACAGGATAGGTGGATTCTAGGAAATTTTAAACGGTGTATTTTCCACTGCACCATGTTATTTTTCCAATGATGAATCCCAACAGTGGTATCAGAGCCTAGGTTTTGTCCATTAGATTGATTGGAATTGGTTCTTGAAAGCGTTCTTGAATAAAAATGGGTTTCAAGTTTGTGATTTTAGGGTTTTTGCTTAATTGGTATTGTTTTGGATAAACCCTAGAATTGTTGAATTGGGGTTTTCGATTATTTTTCCCCAATTGTTTTCCATCTAAAATTGTTTTGTATATTAATTATATATATATATATTTTGTTGGAAACATTTTTTTTTTGTTTATGATTTAAAGAAAAAAGAAAAAAGGAATATTATTTTGGCCACAATTGGAATCGCAATTGCGATTCCAATTGTGGGTGCTGCTGCTTGCCGCAGCAGCTGCTGCCTCTTGCGGCAGCAGGCTGCCGCGCGGCAGCGCTGCTGTCCCCGGACAGTAGCGCCGCGCGCGGGTTTCGGCTCCGGTTTTGGATTTTGCGGGTATATTTTTTATCCCGGACCCTAATACAAATTAAATTAAATTTTTTAAATTAATTTGTGTTTAAATTATTTATTTTGTTGGCATGCATATTTAATTTAATTGTTTGCATATTAAATTGAATATGGACTTTGTGAAATTGGCCCAATAAACCGTGACACCGGTTAAAATTGGGAGAGCTAAATTTTAAATTTGTGACAACCCAAATTCAAGTGGGAGCAAAATTGTTAATTTTGCATTTATGGATGTTATCCATTGGGCCTTTATGGGCCTTAGTCACATTTGTTAAAATTGGCGATTTCACCCTAAGTAACTCGACTTAACATTTATATTTATAATTTGGAATGCCATGATCATGCATCATATTGGTATGTATGTGCACGACAGCTACTTTATTTGAAATGTTATGTTGAGTTCTATGGGCCCTAAATTATTATCGGTTGTAATTTAATTTTGGGAAATATGGCCTGCGTGCCATTTTTTATTTTTTATTTTTTTATTTTGATGTAATTTTAGAATAGATTTTATTTTATAAAATTATTGTAATTGCATCAAGTATGGAGGAAGGCCCAAATGGAGCAAGCCCATGGTGGGAGCCCAAGAAGGATTGCAGTCCGGCCCATGAAGAATTAGATAGGATATCTAGTTTTTCATTAGGTTGTAATTAAAGGCCCATAGGATCTCATTTATTTTAAATTAAGTATGCTATTGCATTTGTCATATAATATGGATGTATGGATCACCAAATTATTACCCGCGTTTATGCATGCTAAGCCGTATCACTTAATTATAATCCGGAAATTAAAATATTGAGTCGCTTAAAAGTGCTTCCCACATTCACACCTCTTCCTCCCATTGATGCTGCAATGTGCGCCATGCCCTAGCTGGGTATATTGTAGTATTCGGTGGGCCGTCGAGGGTTAAGATACTTGGTATGGTTAACATGTGAATGGTGGTTTGACTCAACATGGGTAGCATTAGCTCAGAGCGGGCCCTAAGCACAGATGGGTAAAGTGTCAATAAGCCCATCAAACCAAGAGTCCTTCGTGGAAGGATTAGATAGGTTGTCCTACCAAACGAATCAATGATTGGTTAGCGAGCCCTAGTTCGGCCAGTCATTGATAAGTTGTGGATCTTGGTCAAGTCAGCCAATTAACAACACCAACAAACAAATTAAAATCGGATTATTAATTTGAATTGGCTTAAAAGTCCTTTATTTCTAACTCAAGCAATGATTTCTTCCATGTAGATAATCCCATTTCAGTTAAGCAATTTAAATGGCTGCAACAAACAACAACTCACTCTCACTTAGGTCACTCTTGGAGAAGGAGAAGCTTTCGGGGACTAACTTCCTGGACTGGGCTAGGAACTTACAAATAGTTCTTAGACAAGAGTCTAAGGAGTATGTACTGAATGCTCCTTTACCAGCCGGCCCTCCTACAGGTCGAGGCATCACCACGGCGATGGTGGAGCAGTACGATCGGCATGTGAGGGCTGACCGAGATGTCTCGTGCCTCATGCTAGGTACCTTGGCTTCTGATCTTCAGAAGCAATTCATGGACGAGCATGCTTATGAGATGATGGATCAGCTTAAAAAGATGTTCCAAGATCAGGCTCGTCAGGAACGTTACCTGACAACTAAGGCACTTTGCACGACTGTGATGGCAGCTGGGACTTCTGTTAGCACTCATGTGCTAAAGTTGAAGGGGTATATTGATACACTTGCCCACCTCGGCTCGCCAGTTCCGCAGGACTTGGCAACAGACATTATTCTCGGGTCACTTCCTGAGTCTTACAACCAGTTTATCATGAATTACCATATGCAAGGGTTGGATAAATCGGTTGTTGAGCTGCATGGCATGCTCAAGCTTGCTGAGCAGTCTCTTAAGAAAACTCCTGAAGTATTGCTGGTGAACAAGGGCAATACGCCCATTGCTAAGGGAGAGGCCAAATCTAAGGCCAAGGCTAAGGCCCAAAAGGCCAAGGCTAAGGGAAAAAAGGTGGTGGCCCAACCTAAAGCAAGGGTTGCCTCTCCTGACGATGTTTGCCATGAGTGTCATAAGAAGGGGCACTTGAAGAGCTCATGTTTAAAGCTAAGGGAGCAACTGAAGGGCAAAACTGCTGCTTCAGGTATTTATGTTGTTGAGATTAATCTGGCTATTTCTACATCTTGGGTCTTGGACACTGGATGTGGATCTCACATTTGTTCAAATGTGCAGGGTCTAAGAAATAGGAGATTATTAGGATCTGGAGAAGTAGATCTTCGAGTCGGAAATGGTGCTCAGGTTCAGGCCATGGAGATCGGAGATTATTTCTTGGAGATGCCTAGTGGACTTGTTTTGGAACTAAGAAACTGTTATTTTGTACCTGCGATGCGCAGGGATATTATTTCCGTTTCTTTGTTGGATATTTCTGGTTTTGTATTTAATATTGGACATGGTAGAATTTCTATGCAATGTGGCAATATTATTTATGGAACAGCATTTCTTGAAAATGGCTTATACATCCTTGATCTAAAACGTGAAAGTTCAATCTATAACATAAATACTAAAAGGATTAAACAAAATGAAATTAATCCTACTTACATCTGGCATTGTCGACTTGGCCATATAAATGAGAAGCGCATAGCTAGGCTTCACTCTAGTGGAGTGCTAGGGTCATTTGACATCCAGCCTTATGACATATGCGAATCTTGTTTGAGAGGCAAGATGACAAAGGCGCCTTTTAGCAAGACTGCTGAAAGGGCCTCAGAGCTATTGGAGCTAATACATTCCGATGTATGTGGCCCAATGAGCACTAGTGCTAGATTTGGTTTTCTGTACTTCGTCACCTTCACGGATGACTTGAGCAGATACGGTTACGTGTATCTGATGAAGCATAAGTCTGAGACTCTCCAAAGGTTCAAGGACTTTAAGAATGAAGTAGAAAACCAACTTGGCAAGAAAATAAAAGCACTTCGGTCTGACCGAGGGGGTGAATATTTGAGCCAAGATTTTGACTCGTTTTTGAGAGAGTGTGGGATCATATCCCAACTCACTCCTCCTGGTACACCCCAGTGGAATGGAGTGTCAGAAAGGAGGAATAGGACCTTACTTGACATGGTCCGCTCGATGATGAGTCATGCTACACTCCCTATCTCCTTTTGGGGATATGCTTTAGAGACAGGTGCTTACATTCTTAATAATACACCAAGCAAGGCAGTTGAGGGAACACCATATGAACTATGGAAAGGCCGAAAGCCCAATGTTTCCTTCTTGAAGATTTGGGGCTGTGATGCACATATTAAGAAATTGACAAGTGGCAAACTCGAGTCCAAATCTGTCAAGTGCCAGTTTGTGGGTTACCCTAAGGAAACTAAGGGTTATTACTTCTACGATCCGGCCGAAAACAAAGTTTTCATAGCCAGAAATGCAGTCTTCTTGGAGAAGGAATTCCTTTCCAAGAGAGACAGTGGGAGTAATGTTGAACTTTCAGAAGTTCAAGACTCACAAACTCCTGCAGCTACTGCTGAGGATGCTTTGGGAACCAATCTGACTACTCAAGAAATTGAGAAACCAGAAATGGTTGCACAGGACCTTAGAAGGTCTGGTAGGACATGTCATCAGCTAGAGAGGTACGACTTTCTCGTGATTGATGATGGGGACCTTATGGTCATTGACCAAGAGGAGCCCAAGACCTATCAGGAGGCTGTTGAAAGCCCACACTCAGATCAATGGCGCAAAGCCATGGAGGCTGAGATGCAATCTATGCATGATAACCAAGTATGGAACTTGGTGGATCTACCTCCGGGTGCTAAGGTGATAGGTTGCAAGTGGTGTTTCAAGTTAAAGGCCGACAACACCTTCAAGGGGCGATTGGTGGCAAAAGGATTCAAGCAAGTTCAAGGAATTGACTATGATGAAACCTTTTCACCAGTTGCTATGCTCAAATCCATTAGGATACTACTAGCCATAGCTGCATGGTACGATTATGAGATATGGCAGATGGATGTTAAGACCGCTTTCCTTAATGGAAAGCTACTCGAGGATTTGTACATGGCACAACCTGAGGGTTTTATCGATCCAAAGTATCCAAACCGGGTATGCAAGCTTCAAAGATCTATTTATGGATTGAAGCAAGCATCGAGGTCATGGAATCAGAGATTTAATGAGGCCATTACAGAATATGGCTTCACACAGAATTCTGGTGAGCCCTGTGTGTATAAGATGGTTAGTGGGAGCGTTTCCACCTTCCTAGTGCTGTATGTTGACGACATCCTTATCATTAGAGGTGACATACCAACACTGCAAGGAGTTAAGCAGTGGTTGAGTAGGTGCTTTGCAATGAAGGACTTAGGCGAAGCTGAGACAATCTTAGGGATCAGGATTTACAGAGATAGATCTAATCGGCTTCTAGGCCTAAGTCAGGCCACGTACATTGACAAGGTTCTGAAAAGATTCAGCATGGACAAGGCAAAGAAAGGATTCTTGCCTATGCGCCATAGGTTGGAGCTGAGTAAGAAAGATGGTCCTAAAACAAAGAAGGACCGGGAGAACATGGAAAAGATCCCTTATGCATCTGCTATTGGATCTATCATGTACTCCATGTTATGTACGAGGCCTGATGTCGCGTTTGCACTAAGTATGACCAGCCGGTACCAGTCAGACCCCGGGGAGGAACACTGGAAGGCTGTCAAGGCAATCCTAAAGTACCTTAATCGGACTAAGGATGCTTTCTTAGTGTATGGAGGTCAAGATGAGCTCGTAGTGTCAGGTTACACTGATGCAAGCTTTGAGACCGATGAGGATGAGAACCAGTCATAGTCTGGTTATGTTTTTCTCTTGAATGGCGGTGCCATTAGTTGGAGGTCCTCAAAGTAGGCCACCATTGCTGACTCTACAACGGAAGCTGAGTACATAGCTGCATGCGAAGCTGCAAAGGAAGCCGTTTGGATCAAGAAATTCATAATGGAGTTGGGAGTAGTACCTACTATCCTAGACCCAGTTGATGTTTTTTGTGACAACAACGGGGCCATCGCACAAGCTAAGGAGCCCCGGTCACACAAGAGATCCAAACATGCGCTCAGAAACTTTCACCTCATTCGGCAGATCGTGAACATAGGTGACATATCATTGCAGAGGGTTGACACCAAGAATAATGTCGCTGATCCATTGACCAAAGCGCTGTTGCAGACACAGCACGATGGTCATACTAGATCTATAGGAATTAGGGCAATGCCCACTTGGAACTAGTGCAAGTGGGAGATTGTTGGTGTGCCCTAGTTCTTAGGGCATTGGATTCTTGTATTTTGTATTAAACATTAAGAGTCATGTATGAATACATTATTTGTGTCACATTAATAAAGGCAATTAATCTATTTCATTTATATCTTGTGCTATAATATGAGTAGAGTATCCATTGATTGATAATCATAAAACCAATCCCAGGTCTGTTCTAATCGTGGGAACGAATAGAACCACAGACTTGTATATTCGATGACTGTATGGCAGGTCTTAACTAGCCATAGTACTTGTATAGTCAGTCATGAATATAGGTACATGTCGTTGACATGGGACTGGATCGATCCGCACAAGAAAGCCACATGGTTGTCATGTCATAGGTCTTTCTTGAGTAGGTCTCTTTTGTCCTCTGACCAGATTTCATTATAATATCAATATGGAATCCGGTTCACTTTGACATACGCCTAACAGGTCTGTAAAAGGATGCTAAATACGGGTATGATTGGGTGGACCGGTGAACATGTTGATATTGATGATGAAGTGATGGAATTGCCACTCGGGTGACACCGAGATGATATCATTGGCCACTTGATGAGTGGGACTGATAAGTGTATGGCCATACCCAAATAAGTTGGTTGCTTATTTGATTAATCAGTCAACTCAAGATCAAGAAATATAATAAACAACAGAAGAGGATGACAGACACCATGCCTCTTGTTTATTCATATCGATATCGTTAGGCAAAGGACAATATGAGATTACTACAGGGTGAGTGTCTTCTAAAGACTGCTGCATCTCTGTCTTAATTGGGGGCTGTAATGGTTTGCTAGAACCCACTTACAGTCTGTGGGCCTTGGGCCTACTGCCAACATAAAGACAGACACATAGGATCGTGCACATAGATCAACTGAGCTGGAACTTATAGAAATTGTACATGTAATGTACATTGGAAGGAATGCGTTAATTAATTAGTTGACATTCGGTGTCAAGGTAATTAATTGACATTGGGTTGAATTTAATTTAATTAATAAGTTTACATAATGTAATTAATTAATTTATCAATTAATTGAATTACATAAAGTAAACAATTAATTAAATAATTTTCCTAAGTAGGAAAATTAAATACATGTATTATATTAACTTAAGTGTGATTTAATTTTATTTAGGGGTAATTAAATTTATCCAAATTGAATTAAATTACATAGTATATACTTTTTAATTAAAGTTTATTTATGTAATTATAATCCTAGTGGGCTTGGGTTTAATTAACCTAATTAGAACCCAATTAGACAAGGTGTCTATAAAAGGGCACACTTAAGGAATAAAAACCTAATTCAACTCTAATTAATTGCTGGAAATTTCAGCCACCAATAGCAACCCCAAAACAGCCGAAAATCCCAGCATTAAACCTCCATTCCTTCGCACCTTCGGCTAGCACCGGTTCCCGCTCAATAGTTGGTCGTGCACCGGACTTTGGAGATCGCAGTTTCAAGAAACGATTCTGCAGCAGTCTCTAGAGGAGACGAATCCGGTGAGTTAATCTCTCTTGATTCTTATTTGATTTTATTCTAATCAATGGTAATTGGACACGATAGGTGGATTCTAGGAAATTTTAAACGGTGTATTTTCCGCTGCGCCACGTTATTTTTCCAATGATGAATCCCAACACCTGCTACTACCGGCTCGTCATACTTAGTGCAAAGGCAACATCAGGTCTCGTACATAACATGGAGTACATGATTGATCCTATAGCCGAAGCGTATGGAACCAGCTTCATGTTCTCCCTGTCCTCCCTTTTTTTAGGACAGTGTTTCTTAGTAAGTTTCAGCCCATGGCCTATTGGCAAGAAACCTTTCTTGGCCCGGTCCATGCTAAACCTTTTCAAAACTTTGTCTATGTACGAGGCCTGACTTAGGCCCAGAAGCCGATTTGATCTATCCCTATAGATCCTGATCCCTAGGATCATCTCAGCTTCGCCTAAGTCCTTCATTGCGAAGTACTTACTCAGCCACTGCTTTACCCCTTACAGTGTAGGTATGTCGCTTCCAATGAGTAGGATGTCGTCTTCATAAAGTACCAAAAATGTGACAATGCTCCCACTAGTCCTCTTATACACACAAGGCTCATCTTGATTCTGTATGAAGCCATATTCCTTTATGGCCTCATTGAATCATAGATTCTAACTTCGGGATGCTTGCTTCAGTCCATAAATGGACCTTTGAAGTTTGCATACCCTTTTCGGATACTTTGGATCGACAAAACCCTCAGGTTGTGTCATGTACACATCCTCGAGTAGCTTTCCATTAAGGAAAGCGGTTTTGACATCCATCTGCCATACCTCATAGTCATACCATGCGGCTATGGCCAGTAGTATCCTGATGGATTTGAACATGGCTACTGGTGAGAAAGTTTCATCATAGTCTATTCCATGGACTTGTCTGAAACCTTTTGCAACCAGACGCCCCTTGAAGGTATTATCAGCTTTTAGCTTGTAGCACCACTTGCAACCTATTACCTTAGCACCCAGAGGTGGATCAACCAAGTTCCAAACTTGGTTATCGTACATAGATAGCATTTCTGCCTCCATGGTTTACGCCAATTCGCAGACTGTGGACTAGCCATAGCCTCCTGGTAGGTTTTGGTTTCTTCCTTATCCCAGATGAGAAGAGTTTGATCATCGGTGATGAGGAAACCATACCTCTCCGGTTCTCGACGGTCCCTACCAGACCTTCTAGGTTCTTGTACGGCCTGGGTCGGTGCTTCCCCTTGTGGAAGCTCCACCTAGGCCTCTGAGTTATCCTCTTTAGGAGCTTGTGGACTTTGAACTTCCCTGAGTTCAACATTGCTCCCACTATCTTTCTTGGAAAGGAACTCCTTTTCTAGAAAGACCCCTTTCCTTGCCACGAACACCTTGTTCTCGGTGGGGTTGTAGAAGTAATACCCTTTGGTTTCCCTAGGGTAGCCCACAAACAAGCATTTATCGGTTTTGGGCTCCAGCTTGCCACTAGTCAATCTCGTGACATGTGCTTCGCATCCCCAAATCCTTAGGAAAGACACATTGGGCTCCTTGCCCGTCCATATCTGATATGGGGTCTTTTCTACTGCCTTAGTCAGAGTATTATTTAAGATAAGAGTTGCTAAGGACGTGTCCCCAGAAATTAATTAGGAGAGAGGCTTGACTCATCATTGAGCAGACCATGTCTAACAGGGTCCTATTCCTCCGTTCCGACACCCCATTCCATTGTGGTGTTCCGGGAGGAGTGAGCTGTGGAACTATTCCATGCTCTCTCAAGTATGAGTCAAACTCCAGGCTCATATACTCACCGCCTCTGTCTGACCGAAGGGTTTTGATATTCCTGCCTAGCTAGTTCTATACCTCATTCCTAAATTCCTTAAACCTATCAAGGGTCTCGGGCTTGTGTTTCATCAGATAGACATAGCCATATCTGCTGAAATCGTCCGTGAACGTGACGAAGTACAGATGCCCACCTCTGGTCGCTGCGCTCATCGGTCCACATACATCTAAATGTATTAGGTCCAATAAGCCAGTGGCCCTTTCAGCCTTCTTGCTAAAAGGCGCCTTTGTCATCTTGCCTCGTAAACATGATTCGCATGTATCAATTGACTCCAAGACAAATGACCCTAGGACTCCAACTTTGTGAAGTCTAGCAATACGCTTCTCATTTATGTGGCCGAGACGACAATGCCATAGGTAGACAGGATTAAGTTCGTTAGGCTTAACCCTTTTAGTGTTTATGTTATAGACATGATTGGTTTCATTTAAGTCCAGGATATATAGGCCATTATTTAATAGAGCTTCTCCATAAAGTAATCCCTCTCTAGATAAAGAAATTCTACCATTAGAAATAGTAAAATTAAATCCAGAAATACCCAACATTGATACATAAATAATATTCCTGCACAAAGCAGGTACAAAGTAACAATGTTCCAAAATTAAAACCAATCCACTAGGCATCATAAGGTGGTATTCGCCGATCTCTATGGCAGCAACCCTTGCTCCATTCCCGACCCGTAAGCCCACCTCTCCCGACCCCAGTGACCTTCTGTTCTTAAGTCCCTGCACATTGCAACAAATGTGAGAACCACATCCAGTATCCAATACCCAGGATGTTGAAACAGTAAGGTTAATATCTATGACATAAATACCTGAAGAGGATGCACCTTGGCCCCTTCTTTTCTCTCCCATCAGCCTGGGACACGATCTCTTCCAATGGCCCTCCTGTCTACACCCAAAATCAACATCTTTAGGACCTGCCTTCTGCTGGGACTTGGGTTGGGCCTTGGCCTTCTTATCCTTGGCTTTTTTTGCCTTGGCCTTAGCCTTTTCCTTGGCCTTACCCTTGGCAAGAGGAGGGTTCGCCTTGTTGACCAGTAGCACCGGTGGAGTCTTCTTGATCGACTGTTCGGTAAGCTTAAGCATCCCATGCAGCTCACTGACAATAGGGTTCATCCCTTGCATGTTGTAGTTTAGGATGAACTGATCATAAGAATCCGACAAGGATGCAAGGATTGTGTCCACCGCCAACTCTTGAGAGATAGGCGATCCGAGATGGGCCAAAGTGTCTAAATAGCGCTTCATCTTAAGCACGTGTGTGCTCACAGATGTCCCGGCCCCCATCTTACAAGAGTGGAATGCCTTATTGGTCAGGTACCTTTTCTGACGAGCTTGCTCCTGAAACATCTCATTGAGAGTTGTTATCATAGCATAGGCTTGATGGTCCATAAACTGTTTTTGCAGTTTGGGGACCATACAGGCCAACATGAGGCATGTCACATCCCTATTATCCTTGACATGTGCCTCGTATTCCTCCAGCTGGGCAGCCGGTGGATTATGTCCTTGAGGCGCAGCCGGCACAGGCCTTTCCAGTACATACTCTTTTGACTCTTGTCTTAGAACAATCCTTAAGTTCCTAAACCAGTCTAAAAAGTTAGGACCGAAAAGCTTGTCCTTTTCAAGAATAGATCACAGTGATAAGGCATTGTTGTTTGCCATTTAAAAGTTTCTACAAAGAAAAACATTGAGAGTGTTAATAAAGGACTTTAATTTATTATTCACATATGAAATTAATAATGAATCATGTTATTAATTTAAACCGAGTTGTTGGGCTCATGGGCCGAGATCCATATTTCATCAAGATATAGCCAAACGAGGGTTTGGTACAACTATACCTTAATTATTTAGGTAGGAACACCGTCCAATCCCAACCTAGGGATGGGCTTGTTGGCACTTACCCATCTGTGTTTAGGGCTAGGAGAATCCTACTACCCACGCTAAGTCAAAACCTCCATTCAAGTGTTAGAGTATCCCATACTCTAACCCAATACAAAGTGACAATACTCCAGTGTATCCGGCGAGGGCATGGTCTACAACTAGCCTATTCCCACCTCGAGTCGGTTTTGAATGAGGGAAGCACTTTTAAGCGACTTAGTAATTCCATTTGGTTATTAGATTCAATTTATAACGGCTTACATACATAAGGCGGGTGAAATTGCTATTGGATCATACATTCATACATGCAAATAAACATAAAGCATAATTAAATAAAAGTAAAAATGGATTGCTATGGGCCTATATTACATCCTAATATTATTCTAGTAAACCTATACTACAAATAAATATCAGGTGGGCCTCCATCTCTTCCTTCTGGGCTTGCACCTCCACTTGGGCTCACCACTCCATGGGCTTCTTCTTTTACAAATTTTATAATATTTGAATAAAATAAAATTACATTAAAAAAAGAAAAACGACACGCAGGCCGTATTTACCCAAAAAGAAAAATACAACCCATCTTGTACAAGGCCCAATAGCATCCAACCATACAAACATTTAATCATACATATGCATCCAATACATATAATTCATAAGCATGTTATAATGTATGATTTAAGCCCATTTCAATTATGTCCAAGCCATTATATAGAAATCGCCGATTTTGGCCCACCATGGCTCTAACCCTTAACGGGCTTTGGGCCTCCAGCCCAGGCAGTCCAACTGCTCCCACTGGAATTGGGAAACCATGGGTCCAATTCAGCCGTCCGAGTAAATGTGCCAAAATTACCGGAACCAATTTCAATTAACCATATTAATTTCCAAAATTAATATCACATAAATAAAATAAAATTTCATTCAAGAAACCATACGCATTTAAATTGCATAAATTTAAACACACGAATTTTAAAACCAATTAAAATTACAAAACTGGGCCCCGGGCCCAAGACCCGCCAAATCCAAACCACTGGGCCCGGCCCGCTGTAGCCGCCAGCAGCAGGCAGCGGCTTTCGTCGCCGCTCCTGCCGCGTGCGGCGGCCGCTGGCGGCGATTCTGCCGCAGGCAGCCCCGCACCCCGGGAGCCAGATTTTTTTTTATTAAAACAGAAAATAAAAAAAATAACAAACAAATATTGGATCCATCAATAATAAGAAATTCACCAAGAATTCCAAAATCATACAATTAAATTAAACTAACATATACCTATATGCAAATTTAATTTCAATTGTACAAAACAAATGGGAAAAATCTTAGACCCAAACCAAGAACCCCAATAAAAATCTCAAATTTTAAAACATGAGATTCAACCAATTTTAACAATTTCCATGGATCAAAAGCACGCTTTGATACCACTGTTGGGATTTTTCACTGGAAATCACCCGATAAAAGCGGAAGAACGCGATGATTTCCTCAAATCCAGTCCCAGGAGCAATTGAAATGGAAATTGTAAAACTTAAAATTATAATAGAAAGAGATTAAATTCTTACCCGGAATATCTCTTTTAAGAGATGGATGAAGACTGCAGAAATCAAATTAGATTCCCTCCTCGTTTTCGTCCACAAACGCCTAACGAACACAACCCGTGCTAGCGTTGGAAAAACAAAAACTATGGTGAGAGGGGGCTTGGAAAATTTCGGCTATTGTCTGGCTTAGTGTAGTCGTGGCCGAAATTTTTAACCCTAGGTTTATATACCTAGGGTGGCCGAATTCCCCTAGGGGAATTCAGGCCCAGCTTGGCTTCTTTTATTCTGTGCGTGCCCCTAAGTATGCGACCTCACATGTAACACCATCATATGGTCAGGTCAAAGGATCCATACAAGTACAACACGAGAATCACTTGTGATACTATACCATGTGGATTTCTCGTTTAGTGGATCTATCCAGTAGCATGCCCCTTATGCATGTACCCATTAACTTGGTTGACATTCCATGTCCAATGACCGGTAAGACACCGCCATACAACCAGGTTAATGATAGTCTCTTATTCCATTCATTCCCATGACTGGAACAGACTACGGATCTATTTATGGTCATATCGTTTACCCTATCCATGGTCTTACTGCCAAGTGCATGACACTGGTCATCATGGATATGGATATGACCATTGGATACTTCATTTAATATATTGCACAAGATAAATATAATAAATGAATTAATGCCTTTATTAATAACACAAATAAGTATAATACATGAATCCAATCAATGTATGATACAAATGCAAGGACCAATGCCCCGGGACTAGGGCATTTCCAACATTCAATCCATGCCTCTGTGTTGGACACCGATATCAATGACATGGGATGTACAAGTTTAAACTATAGGGTTATGATAACAGTTAGACTGCCATCTCCATCTTAATTGGGGCTGCAATGGCTTGCCAGAGCCCAACTACAGTCTGTGGGCCAAAGGCCCGCTGCCAACATAAAGATGGACCCACGGGATCGTACACATTGAGCGACTGAACACCGACTTAAGGAATCACAAGTATGCTTGGAGTATACACTCTGGAAAGAGAGGTATATATATATTAATTACATTATAAAGATCAATTGGATTGATCCTAATAATAAAATTAATATATATTCAATTGGCTCTTCATAATTAATTAGATTAATTATGAAATTATTTCCTGGGTGGAAATATTCATATGTATAGGTTTACATATAATTTTATTTTGTGAAGATCTAATTTTAATTTGAGGGATTAAATTAATTGGTCAAACTAACTTTAATTTAAATGTAAATAATATATTACTTGGAGTAATATATTAAATACATGGGTATATTAAAGTTGGGCTTGGAATTAATTTAAACCATGGCCTAAATTAAAAGGAGCAAGCCCACACAAAATGAATGAGCCAAGCTGGGCCTTAATTCCCTGAGGGAATTCAGCCAACCTAGGTTTTTAACCTAGGGAAAATTTCAGCCAACCAATGCACACCACACCATAGCCGAATTTTCACCTAGCCTCCTCTCCATTGCTCGTTTTTCCAACGCTAGCACGGGTCATGTTCGTTAGGAGTTCGTGCACGAGAACGAGGAAGGACTCTGCTTTGATTCCTGCAGTCTTCATCCATCTCTAAAAGAGATATTCCAGGTAATAGAATTATCTCTTACTATTATTTTTTTTTTTTTTTTTTGGTTTTACAATTTCCATTTCAATTGCTCCTGGGCATGGATTTGAGGAAATCATCGCGTTCTTCTGCATTTATCGGGTGATTTCCGATGAAAAATCCCAACATTTGGGGCCTCTTAGGATGTACATTGTTTATGTTCCAGTGTTTTGGATCACCAGAAACGGATTTGGACGTTGGAAAATGCCTTAGAATAATGAACAACTCGAAATCACCCATGATTCTCCAAAGCTTGAACGGGACTGCAAATCAATCTGAATGAACACCAAGTTGAACAGAGTCACCCCAGAATATTAATTATCCATGTCCTTAATCTTTTTTATGGATTAGATTAAAGTTTTTTAATGATTTAGATTGAATTTTATTGATTTTTCTCTCTTTCTCTCTCTAAGTTCTCAAGAACCCTAAGTTTTTGTGTGTTTGATTGTAGAATGTAGGCTGTCTGTTCTGTCCTTAAATTTCATTTTCTAGCTTTTATATCTCCCAAATTAGGTTAAAAATCCGAATTAAAACTGATTTTGCCCTATGTAGGAAGTCTGATAGTTACAGCCAAGCGGCTGTACTACAGCCGTGCGACTATAGTAGCCAGTTTTGTATTTCTCACACTTTTTCTCACTTTTCTCTCCAGTTCTCTTAATTACTCACTCGACCTTCTTCGGGGTTCCACACCAAGACTTGTTACGCTTCTTCAGGTCATCCGAGACATGTCCGACATCATTCCCATCGTTCCGAATCAGCCTCATGTTTATCTATGAAGAAGGTAATAAAGGCTTTCATCATTGAGGTCGGGAAAAAACCCGTGCTCACAGGCTGCCCCTCGCAAGACCAAAGTTGACTTAGATGGGTGCTTATGCCCGATTCGAGTTTGGTCTCGAGATAAGGAGCACGGTGAGAAGGAGAAAAGGGAATTTACTTGGTGTCTAGCTATGGAACACATCTTGGGTTGGTGGTGCTTAAGTCGAGCTGATTCAAGGACTTCTCCCGCTGTGTATGCAAAACAAAATCTAGCTTGAGTTGATTTAAATTTAGGGATTTGGTCCTATGTCTGTGTGGAAGAAAATCTTACTTGAGTTGAGTTGAATTCAAGGATATGCTCTGATGTCTATGCGGAGGAAAATCTCACTTGAGTTGAATTGAATTCAAGGATTTGTTCCGATGTCTGTGCGGAAGAAAATCTTGCTTGAGTTGACTTGAATTCAAGGATTTGATGTCTGTGTAGAGGAAAATCTTGCTAGAGTTGAGTTGAATTCAAGGATTTGCTCCAATGTCTACGCGGAACAACATCTAGCTTGAGTTAACTCTCTGTGTTGCTTGTGTCACGGATGGAACTATGTTGACTTCAAGGACTTGTTTTGATGTCTGTGCGAAACAGTGGTCTAGCCCAATTTGAGTTGATTCAGGGACCTGCTTCAACTCCATTGTGAAGTAGAGGACTTTGTCCAAATTAGATTGATGCTCCAGGGATGTGCTTCGACTGCATCTTGAAGTAGAGGACTTTGCCCGAATTGAATTTTAGTTGTGAATTAATGTTGATGAAAGGGAAGGGTATTTCGGTAATTTGTAGCTTGGAAAGTTGGTGTACTTTGGAGGCAGGGTACTGTGAGCGGACGACATTTTTTGGAACGCGTGGCGAAGCAGGAACCGGGGATTCTCTTTTTGTGATGATATGTGGTTTTGAAAACTGGTTTTAATCTTTCTTAATAAACCTTTCATTTTATTGGGAAAACCCTTTTTATAGAAAACTAAATTTTAAGTGTGAATTTTGGGAAATAGGTTTTTTAGAAAATCCCAATTTAAACTTAAAGATCTCGAAACCTAAATTTTGAGATTAGATACAGAGTCGCCACTCGGATCAGCTCATCCGGGAAATTCCGGTACAGCTCCCTACCAAGTGTGGACTCAGTACCTAATCCAGAGATTTAGGGTTCGGGCAACACATCTACTAATCCTACTTGTTTTCAATTATTATTTCATAATATGATATGACATCCACTTAGTTCTACCCATTTTATCTTCTTTTATTTTTAATTAATGCTCATACAAATGACATAAATATAAACCGCAAATAAAGTGCAGAAAAGTAAAAGTGCGGGAAAAGTAAAGTAATGGCCAAATTATACAACTCGAAAAAGAAAAACTCTCATCCTCACCATTTACAACCACCTATAATACATGATAATCTAAAAAGTACAATCACCTAGATACATTAAATAATCTATTAAATACATCAAAAATGAAAAATAAAAATAAAGAAAGCTGCATCCAAATACGGTTAGTACAAATAAATAAAGCACACCAAGGACTCACACAAGACAGAATGGGGGTATTTTGGGAAACGAGATCATGCATGAAGGGGATAATCGAGGAGTTCAGATGATTACTTGATTAGACCTGGAAAACATTTCATGAAACGCCCTGTGGATTTTTGTGAATGAAAATCAGTTTTGAAAATAATTTGGCTCATTTTACATGCACTTTCCAACTTTTAGTGGGCCGGATATCCCGGAACCCAGGGGTTTCGTTCGTGAGTGAGCCTAAATTACATCCATCTAAGGTCCAAAAATGTAAACATGCCAAAAATCTGTTTTGAATAGAAAGGCGACACAAAATTACAAGTTAGAGGCCTAAAAGGGTAAAATTATAATTCTGCTTCTTCCAACTACAGCTGAGCGACTATAGGGTATCACAGCCGCACCACTATAGTGGCTAGGGCGGCTGTAACACCTACAGCCAAGAGGTTGTAATGCTCCAGAATCAACTTTTTAGTTTTCTTTTCTCGTTTTGGAATTTTGATGGTTTCGGGCAATCTGGGATTCCTGGAAACTCAAAATATTCCACAAAATGGATCCAGATCAGATCAAACGAGTCCGAAAATCCCTAAAAACCTGAAATCACAAAATTTCAATCTCACATCCATCAATAAAAATCTGAAAACCATGAATATTATCATATATGGATGTAATTAGACCGATATTGTTCATGAAAAACACGTTTGATTTGAAAACAAAAGTGTTATCGGTCGATTTAGGGCATTTGGAGCTTCTGCCCTAGGGATTACAGCCGAGCAGCTGTAATCAGAAGATTATTGCCGTGTGGCTGTAGTACAGCCGAGCGGCTATAATCATCAGGTCGGGCAGTTATAACTAGGTTCACTTCCAGATTCGAAAAAAACAAAAAATCACAAAGAAATAGCACCCAAAACAAATCAAAAGGAGTTTTTAAGGCCTCTTAGAATATACCTTGCTTGTGTTCCAGTGTTTTAGACCATCAGGGATGGATTTGGACACAGAAAAATCTCCTGAAATCACAAACAACCCGAAATCTCCAAAGCACGAACGAAACCCCAAATCGAATCCGAATGAATACTAACTTGACTAGAAACACTCTGGATTGCTATCCCACGCAAAACCCTAAATGTTTCTATGAATTAAGTCACGGTTTTTATGATTAGATTCTCCTTATCATTTGATGTTCATGAAAAGGAAGGGTATTTTGGAAATTTTGTAACTTGGAAAGTTGGTATCCCTTGAAGGAGGGGTACTTTGGTCATTTGACTTCTCGTGTGGCCTATGTCATGAAAAGAAATGGGTTTTAGTGGTTAGGTATCCCTTTTAGTGAGAAAAAGGGTATTTGGTCATTTGGTAGCTTGGTGGCTAACAAAAGGGTATTTTGGTCATTTCACCCTAGTGGAGCTTATGTCACTAGGGGAAGAAATATTTTGAGGATTGGGTCTTCCGTGTAGCTTTTGTTGATAAAGGAAAGGTATTTTGGCCATCTGGTAACCTGGTTACTAACAGAAGGGTATTTTAGTCATTTCACTCCTAGTGGGGCCTGTGTCACTGAAGGAAATGATAATAGTGTTTCTCGTGAAGCTCGTGTGGCTACGGAAAGATGCTTAGGTGATTTGAGAAGCTTGATCATCCCCTTTAATGTTTTGAAGTTGTTTCGGGCGCGTATTCGTTCCTTGATCGATAATTTTGAAAACAAAAATTTTTGCCCCTTCGATCAAGAATGAATACAGGCCGAATATCTTGCCCCTTGATACTTATAAGACATGTACCTTTCTCGGGATCAAATCGGCATAGAATAAGTTTCAAAAAATGAAAGAATGGAAATCTTGAAAAGCAGCAAGCTACAGCCGCGCGGCTGTAGTGGTTTTAAGCTACAGCCACTCGGCTATAGTAATGGGTAGGAAGTGGATTTTAACAGCCACAAAGGATGCAGCAGCCATACTTACCCATTCAAAACTAAAAGCTCCTCCTTTTCTTGGTGATTTTCTTACCCCAATCCCTAAACCATGAGGCGAAAGATGCGTAGAGTCGTCCGACCTATTCCTCCTGCTCAAACCATCTTTCCAACGAGGTTTTCTATCCGGAGGGGAATTTCACTTTAGCCTTTGAACACACAGAGAGTGTTTATGGGCTAAAGGAAAATGACGAGTACTATGGAGTGATGATCGACACTCCTGTACTTATTCAACTTCAAATCTCGACTCACTCCTTTTTGAATCCGGGGTAGTTTTCTTGGGTTTTCTCTCCAAGTTTTGAATTTCTACAAAATTCGAGAAATTGGTGCATAATAGGTGAAATTGATGCATGATTTGAGTAGATATGCCCCTAGGATGCTTATTTGTTGTTTTGAGTTGAGTTAGAATGAGATTTAACCGAAAAATGAACGAATCCGTGGATGGGCAAAAAATCTCCAGTTACAACCACCCCAAAGGATGGTTACAGCCGTACGGCTGTAACCATAAGGGCTACAGCCACGCGGCTATGACCTCCTATATCCTGGCAGCTGTAGTTGGAAGACCTAAGGCCGCCCGATTTTTTGCGATTTTAAGGGTGTTTCTTCAATTTTTATGATATGTATGCATTCTAAAAAGCTCCTCCTTGATTATTGATTTTATAAATGAGATCCAGCCATTGCAGCAGCAGATCGATTACAGAATATTTGAAGTGGTACAGGCGGCTCCCTGTAGGAGTGAAGGAGATAGTGAATTCTACTGGTGCAACGGTTGATTCGGAGCATGACCATTACAACTCCTCGGACGAGTCGAGGACTTTTGGCTATGCTTTTGGAGAGGTGGATGGACACCACCCATACATTTCATTTCCCATCCAGAGAGTATACGGTGACTCCGGAGGATATTGTTGCTATCACTAGATTTCCCTTCTCCGAGCAGGTGATCCATTTCAACCAGATTTTTGTACATAGTGGGTACCACCAAGAGTTAGTGGCTATGCTCATTGGGATTGACTCCCATGACAGCTGGATCCAATGTAGGAGCCTCCAGGATTACTGGATGAGGAGACAAACTGAGCTCCCGGAGGGGACTACTTTTGAGGCTCCTGATGAGAGGAGGTATGCGAGGGCCTTTCTGCTGCATGCTCTTTTCACTCTCCTATTCCCTACAGGCTGGAGTAGTTTGAATCTGGCCGTATTGCCATGCTTGATTAACCTAGAGTCTATGGGGACTCTGAATTGGGGTTCAGCAGCCCTGGCCCAGCTTTACTATGCTATTGACCTCTGTGCTCGAGGCTCTCATAAGGAGCTGAAGGCCTTCTGGATTGTGCTGCACGTGAGTATCTTGGACCCTTTATCTTAAGATTTTCCTTTCCTGTGTACGTTTCCTGGATTGTTATCGATTTTGTTTTCATGCATCTTCTGTAGGTTTGGGCCTACGAATACTGTTTCGTCCCCCCCCCCCTCGGTAGTGCAAGTTCCTGATGGCCACGAGCTAGCCAAATTTCCCCATCTTAGACGGCGGCTGGGGTTTGTCTAGATTGACGTCGATGAAAACTAGGCGGAGTGCTACCAGGCTTTGAGGGAGATGACATTTGTTGGGGTATGTTCTTTTTTTTTTTTTGACTTAGAATTTTCTGACTTTCTTATTCTAGATTACCAAGACCCCTTAGAGGCGAGAGGGGAATAACTTGCCCCAACTGCTTCGAGACGCGCCAGCGCTATTGAACAGGTGCTTTGTGATGGAGTGCCCCTTTAGGCAAGAGTGGTATCTCGGCGAGAGGGTCCATGACTGGCACTCAGGTCCCGAGGCACGCAGGATTCTAGTTGCTTTGCCGGTGGGGTTATTCTGGCCTCACCTTTTGTCTCTTGAGTTGCATCCAGACCTATATGGCACTGGATACAAGGCTGGCCGCGTAGATGGCGATTATTGCTACTCATCGTCACTCATCTGCTTCCACTGACTGCTGACGCTGCTGATGCTGGGGTATTTCCCAAACCTTTTTTTTTTTGCTAATACCCTCTTCTTAATTGACTTCAGCCATCTTCGAGAGGTGGACGTGCACTCCCATCCCTGTCTATCAGGGGAGGAGGCAGGAGATCTAGTACTGCCTCTGTTCGGACTGTTGGAGCGGGTTCTACCGTTGGAGCAGAGGATATTCCCATTCCTTAATTCAGGCTCCTCAGGTCCCTACTATCGATTATCTGCACGATCGACTTGAGTTCCCGATTGAGAGCACCATTCAGTTGTTCGACGAGTCCCGGCAGTCTTATCGAGCCGACCTCCATCTCTAGGACCATTCTTTACCGTCGACCATTGCTGAAGGCACCACACATGTGAGTATCTTTGCTTTTCTCCATTTTGCCTCTTTTTCTAATCATTTGTCATGAAGTGATCCTTTTAAATGTGATCTCTGTAGATCCTAGTGATGCAGTGTATGTACATGGGCCAAGCCATCAATGCACTGAGGGCGCTCTGTTGGAAATGCCCTAGTCCCGAGGCATTAGTCCTTGTATTTGTATTATACATTTATTGGATTTATGTATTATACTCATTTGTGTTATTCATAAAGGCATCAATTCATTTATCATATTTATCTTGTGCAATATATTAAATGAAGTATCCGATGAACATATCTATATCCATGATGGCAAGTGTCATACACTTGGCAGTAAGACCATGGATAGGGTAAACGATATGACCATAAATAGATCCGTAGTCTGTTCTAGTCATGGGAATGAATGGAACGAGAGACTATCATTAACCTGGTTGTATGGCGGTGTCTTACCGGTCATTGGACATGGAATGTCAACCAAGTTAATGGGTACATGCATGGGGGCATGGTACTGGATAGATCCACTAAACGAGTAATCCACATGGTATAGTATCACAAGTGATTCTCGCGTAGTACTTGTATGGATCCTTTGACCTGAACATATGATGGTGTTACATGTGAGGTCACATGCTTAGGTACGCCTAAAGGGCCTGTAATAGGGTGCCAAGTATGGGTACTTTCGGGTATGTCACTAAGCATGGTAATGCTATGGATATGCAGAAGGGATTTGTCGCTCAGCAATCTGCTGGGAAGATATCACCGGCCTCTTGATGAATGTAACTGATGAGAGTGTGGCCACACCCAAACAGGTGGGAACTTATTTGTGAGCTTCAGTGCATTCGGGATCAAGTTAATGTCCGACACAAAAGAGGGTGATCAATCCATGCCTCTGTGTTAGACACCTATATCAATGACATGGGATGTACAAGTTTAAACTACAGGGTTATGATAACAGTTAGACTGCCATCTCCATCTTAATTGGGGGCTGCAGTGGCTTGCTAGAGCCCAACTGCAGTCTGCGGGCCAAAGGCCCGCTACCAACATAAAGATGGGCCCACGGGATCGTACACATAGAACGACTGAACATAGACTTAAGGAATCACATGTATACTTGGAGTATACACTATGGAGAGAGAGGTGCATATATATTAATCGTATTATAAAGATCAATTGGATTGATCCTAATAATAAAATTAATATATCCAATTGGCTCTTCATAATTAATTAGATTAATTATGAAATTATTTCCTAGGTGGAAATATTCATATGTATAGGTTTACATATGATTTTGTTTTGTGAAGATTTAATTTTAATTTTATGGATTAAATTAATTGGTCAAACTAATTTTAATTTAAATGTAAATAATATATTACTTGGTGTAATATATTAAATACATGGGTATATTAAAATTGGGCTTGAAATTAATTTAAACCAGAATAATTAAAATTAGACTGGGCCTAAATTAAAACATGGAAGCCCGCACAAAATGAAAAGGAGCTAAGCTGGGCCTGAATTCCCCTAGGGGAATTCGGCCACCCTAGGTATAAAAACCTAGGGTGAAAATTTTGGCTAACCTAACTAAAAAGAAGAGATAGCCGAAATTCATAGCCCCCTTCTCATCATAGTTTTTGTTTTTCCAACGCCAGCACAGGTCGTGTTCGTTAGGCGTTCGTGTACGAAAACGAGGAGGGAATCTAATTTGATTTCTGCAGTCTTCATCCATCTCTTGAAAGAGATATTCCTGGTAAGAATTTAATCTCTTTCTATTATAATTTTAAGTTTTACAATTTCCACTTCAATTGCTCCTGGGACTGGATTTGAGGAAATCATTGCGTTCTTCCGCTTTTATCGGGTGATTTCCGGTGAACAGTGGTATCAGAGCGGGCTTTTGATCCGTGGAAATTGGTAAAATTGGTTGAATCCCATGTTTTGAAATTGGAGATTTTTATTGGGGTTCTTGGTATGGGTTTAAGATTTTTCCTATTTGTTTTGTACAATTGAAATTAAATTTACATATGTGTTTATGTTAGTTTGATTTAATTGTATGTTTTGGAATTCTTAGTGGATTTCCTTTTGTTGATGGATGGAATATTTGGTTGATATTTTTTATTTCTATTTTAATGAAAAAAAAAAATCTGGCTCCCGGGGTGCGGGGCTGCCGGCTGCGGAATCGCCGCCGGCGACCGCTGCCTGCTGCTGCTGGTTCCACCAGCAGCCGCTGCGCCCAGTGTTTTGGATTTGGCGGGTCTTAGGCCCGGGGCTCAGTTTTGAAATTTTAATTGGTTTTAAAATTCGTGTGTTTAAATTTATGCAATTTAAATGCGTGTGGTTTCTTAAATGAAATTTTATTTTATTCATGTGATATTAATTTTGGAAATTAATATGGTTTATTGAAATTGGTTCGGGTAATTTTGGCACAATTACTTGGACGGCTGAATTGGACCCATGGTTTCCCAATTCCAGTGGGAGCAGTTGGACTGCCTGGGCTGGAGGCCCAAAGCCCGTTAAGGGTTAGAACCATGGTGGGCCAAAATTGACGATTTCTATATAATGGCTTGGACATAATTGAAATGGGCTTCAATCATGCATTATAACATGCTTATGAATTATATGTATTGGATGCATATGTGTGATTAAATGTTTGTATGGTTGGATGCTATTGGGCCTTGTACAAGATGGGTTGTATTTTTCTTTTTGGGTAAATACGGCCTGCGTGACGTTTTTCTCTTTTAATGTAATTTTATTTTATTCAAATATTATAAAATTTGTAAAAGAAGAAGCCCATAGAGTGGTGAGCCCAAGTGGAGGTGCAAGCCTAGAAGGAAAAGATGGAGGCCCACCTGATATTCATTTCTAGAATAGGTTTACTAGAATAATATTAGTATGTAATATAGGCCTATAGCAATCCATTTTACTTTTATTTAATTATGCCTTATGTTCATTTGCATGTATGAATGTATGATCCAATAGCAATTTCACCCGCCTTATGTATGTAAGCCGTTATAAATTGAATCTAATAACCAAATGGAATTACTAAGTCGCTTAAAAGTGCTTCCCTCATTCAAAACCGACTCGAAGTGGGAATAGGCCAGTTGTAGACCATGCCCTCGCAGGATACACTGAAGTATTGTCACTTTGTATTGGGTTAGAGTATGGGATACTCTAACACTTGAATGGAGGTTTTGACTTAGCGTGGGTAGTAGGATTCTCCTGGCCCTAAGCGCAAATGGGTAAGTGCCAACAAGCCCATCAAACCGAGAGACCCTAGGTTGGGATTGGACGGTGTTCCTACCTAAATAGTGAAGGTGTAGTTGTACCAAACCCTGGTTTGGCTATATCTTGATGAAATATGGATCTCGGCCCATGAGCCCAACAACTAGGGATTTTTCACCGGAAATCACCTGATAAAAGCGGAAGAACGTGATGATTTCCTCAAATCCAGTCCCAGGAGCAATTGAAATGGAAATAGCAAAACATAAAAATTCAATAGAAAGAGATCATTCTCTTACCCGGAATATCTCTTCTAGAGATGGATGAAGACTGCAGGAATCAAAGTAGAGTCCCTCATCGTTCTCGTACATGAACGCCTAACGAACACGACCTGTGCTAGCGTAGGAAAAACGAGCAATGGAGAGGAGGGTAGGGTGGAAAATTTCGGCTATGGTGGCTTGTTCACTTAGGGCCGAAATTTCTCTTAGGTTTTTATACCTGGGGTGGCCGAATTCCCATAGGGGAATTTTGGCCCAACTTGGCTCCTTTCATTTTGTGTAGGCTTCCATCTTTTAATTCAGGCCCAATCTAATTTTAATTGTTCTGGTTTAAATTAATTTCAAGCCCAATTTTAATATACCAATGTATTTAATATATTACACCAAGTAATATATTATTTACATTCAAATTAAAATTAGTTTGACCAATTAATTTAATCCATCAAATTACAATCAAATCCTTACAAAATAATATCATATGTAAACCTATACATATGAATATTTCCACCTAGGAAATAATCTCATAATTAATCCAATTAATTACGAAGAGCCAACTGAATATATTAATTTCATTTTAGGATCAATCCAATTGATCTTTATAATATGGTTAATATATATATACCTCTCTCTCCACAGTGTATACTCCTAGTATACATGTGATTCCTTAAGTCTGTGTTCAGTCGTTCTATGTGTATGATCCAATGGGCCCATCTTTATGTTGGCAGCGGGCCTTTGGCCCACAGACTGCAGTTGGGCTCTAGCAAGCCATTGCAGGCCCCAAGTAAGATGGAGATGGCAGTCTAACTGTCATCATAACCCTGTAGTTTAAACTTGTACATCCCATGTCATTGATTTCAGTGTCAACACAGAGGCATGGATTGATCACCCTCTTTTGTGTCAGACATTAACTTGATCCCGAATGCACTGAAGCTCACAAACAAGTTCCCACTTGTTTGGGTGTGGCCACACTCTTATCAGTCACATTCATCAAGAGGCCGGTGATATCTTCCTAGTGGACTACTGAGTGACAAATCCCTTCTGCATATCCATAGCATTACCATGCTAAGTGACATACCCGAAAGTACCCATACTTGGCACCCTGTTACAGGCCCTTTAGGTGTACCCCTAAGTATGTGACCTCACATGTAACACCATTATATGGTCAGGTCAAAGGATCCAACAAGTACTACACGAGAATCACTTGTGATACTATACCATGTGGATTTCTCGTTCAGTGGATCTATCCAGTACCATGCCCCTTATGCATGTACCCATTACCTTGGTTGACATTCCATGTCCAATGACCGGTAAGACACCACCATACAACCAGGTTAATGATAGTCTCTTGTTCCATTCATTCCCACGACTGGAACAGACTACAGATCTATTTATGGTCATATCGTTTACCCTATCCATGGTCTTATTGCCAAGTGCATGACACTGGTCATCATGGATATGGATATGTCGATCAGATACTTCATTTAATATATTGCACAAGATAAATATAATAAATGAATTAATGCCTTTATTAATAACACAAATAAGTATAATACATGAATCCAATTAATGTATGATACAAATGCAAGGACCAATGCCTGGGAACTAGGGCATATCCAACAATCTCCCACTTGCACTAGTTCCAACTAGGCATGGGCCTAATCCCTATAGATCTAGTATGACCCTCGTGCTTGGGCTGGGCCAACGCCTTGGCCAATGGATCTGCGACATTATCCTCGGTGTCCACTCTGTGCAATGCAATGTCACCTCTCTCCGCGATCTCTGGTATGAGGTGAAACTTTCTGAGCACGTGCTTTGTGTTCTTGTGTGACCGGGGTTCCTTAGCTTGTGCAACTGCCCCATTGTTGTCACAGAAGATATCAACTGGGTCCTGGATAGTTGGTACTACTCCCAACTCAGTGATAAACTTCTTCATCCGTACAACTTCCTTAGCCGCATCATATGTAGCGATGTACTCAGCTTCTGTTGTATAGTCCACTATGGTTGGCTGTTTTGAGCTCCTCCAGATTACAGCACCACCATTCAGCAAAAATACATACCCAGACTGTGACTGGTACTCATCCTGGTCGGTCTGGAAGCTTACATCAGTGTACCCAGTAACTGACAGTACTTCCTGACCACCATACACTAAGAAGCTATCCTTAGTCTGGTTAAGGTACTTGAGGATCGCCTTGACAGCCTTCCAGTGATCCTCCCCGGGATCCTACTGGTACCGGCTTGTCATACTCAGTGCAAAGGCGACATCAGGTCTCGTACATAACATGGAGTACATAATTGATCCTATAGCCGAAGCATATGGAACCAATTTCATGTTCTCCCTGTCCTCCCTTATCTTAGGACAGTGTTTGTTACTAAGTTTCAGCCCATGGCCCATTGGCACGAAACCCTTCTTGGCCCGATCCATGTTGAACCTTTTTAGAACTTTGTCTATGTACAAGGCCTGACTTAGGCCCAGAAGCCAATTTGATCTATCCCTATAGATCCTGATCCCTAGGATCATCTCAGCTTCGCCTAAGTCCTTCATTGCGAAGCACTTACTCAGCCACTGCTTTACCCCTTGCAGTATCGGTATGTCGCTTCCAATGAGTAGGATGTCGTCTACATAAAGTACCAAGAATGTGACAATGCTCCCATTAGTCCTCTTATACACACAAGGCTCATCTTGATTCTATATGAAGCCATATTCCTTTATGGCCTCATTGAATCTTAGATTCCAACTTCGGGATGCTTGCTTCAGTCCATAAATGGACCTTTGAAGCTGCATACCCTTCCCAGATACTTTGGATCGATAAAACCCTCAGGTTGTGTCATGTAAACATCCTCGAGTAGCTTTCCATTAAGGAAAGCAGTTTTGACATCCATTTGCCAGACTTCATAGTCGTACCATGCGGCTATGGCTAGCAAGATCCTGATGGATTTGAGCATAGCTACTGGTGAGAAAGTTTCATCATAGTCTATTCCATGGACTTGTCTGAAACCTTTCACAACCACACGCCCCTTGAAGGTGTTGTCGGCCTTTAGCTTATAGCACCACTTGCAACCTATTACCTTGGCACCTGGAGGTGGATAAACCAAGTTCCAAACTTGGTTATCGTACATAGATTGCATTTCTGCCTCCATGGCTTTGCACCAATTCGCAGATTGTGGGCTAGCCATAGCCTCCTGGTAGGTTTTGGGTTCTTCCTCATCCCAGATGAGAAGAGTTTGATCATCAGTGACGAGGAAACCATACCTCTCCGGTTCCCGACGATCCCTACCAGACCTTCTAGGTCCTTGTGCGGCCTGGGTCGGTGCTTCCTCTTATGGAATCTCCACCTGGGACTCCGAGTTATCCTCTTCAAGAGCTTGTGGACCTTGACCTTCCCTGAGTTCAACATTGCTCCCACTGTCTTTCTTGGAAAGGAACTCCTTTTCTAGAAAGACCCCCTTCCTTGCCATGAACACCTTGTTCTCGGCGAGGTTGTAGAAGTAATACCCTTTGGTTTCCCTAGGGTAGCCCACAAACAGGCATTTGTCAGTTTTGGGCTCCAGCTTGCCACTAGTCAATCTCTTGACATGTGCTTCGCATCCCCAAATCCTTAGGAAAGACACATTGGGCTCATTGCCCATCCATATCTAATATGGGGTCTTTTCCACTGCCTTAGTCGGAGTATTATTTAAGATAAGAGCTGCTGTCTCGAGGGTGTGTCCCCAGAAACTAATTGGGAGAGAGGCTTGACTCATCATTGAGCGGACCATGTCCAACAGGGTCTTATTCCTCTGTTCGAACACCCCATTCCATTGTGCTGTTCCGGGAGGAGTGGGCTGTGGAACTATTCCATGCTCTCTCAAATATGAGTCAAACTCCAGGCTCATATACTCACCTCCTCGGTCCGACCGAAGGGTTTTGATATTTCTGCCTAGCTGGTTCTGTACCTCGTTCCTAAATTCCTTGAAACTATCTCGGACTTGTGTTTCATCAGATAGACATAGCCATATCTACTGAAATCATCTGTGAACGTGACGAAGTACAGGTGCCCACCTCTGGTCGCTGTGCTCATAGGTCCACATACGTCTGAATGTATTAGGTCCAATAAGCCAGTGGCCCTTTCAGCCTTCTTGCTCAAAGGCACCTTTGTCATCTTGCCTCGTAAACATGATTCGCATGTATCAATTGACTCCAAGTCAAATGACCCTAGGACTCCAGCTTTGTGAAGCCTAGTAATGCTCTTCTCGTTTATGTGGCCGAGATGATAATACCATAGGTAGACAGGATTAAGTTCGTTAGGCTTAACCCTTTTAGTGTTTATGTTATAGACATGATTGGTTTCATTTATGTCCAGGATATATAGGCCATTATTTAATAGAGCATCTCCATAAGATAATCCCTCTCTAGATATTGAAATTCTACCATTAGAAATAGTAAAATTAAATCCAGAAATATCCAACATTGGTACATAAATAATATTCCTACACATAGCAGGTACAAAATAACAATGTTCTGAAATTAAAACCAATCCGCTAGGCATCACAAGGTGATATTTGCCGATCTCTATGGCAGCAACCCTTGCTCCATTTCTGACCCGCAAGTCCACCTCTCCCGACCCCAATGACCTTTTGTTCTTAAGTCCCTGCACATTGCAACAAATGTGAGAACCACATCTAGTATCCAATACCCGGGATGTTGAAACAGTAAGGTTAATGTCTATAACATAAATACCTGAAGAGGACGGACCTTGGCCCCTTCTTTGCTCTCCCATCAGCTAGGGACACGATCTCTTCCAATGGCCCGCCTGTCTGCACCCGAAACAGACATCTTCAGGACCTGCCTTCTGCTGGGCCTTGGGTTGGGCCTTGGCCTTCTTAACCTTGGCCTTCTTGGCCTTGGCTTTGGCCTTCTCCTTGGCCTTGCCCTTCGCAAGAGGAGGGTTCCCCTTGTTGACCAGCAGCACTGATGGAGTCTTTTTGATCGACTGCTCGGTGAGCTTAAGCATCCCATACAGCTCATTGACAGTACGGTTCATCCCTTACATGTTGTAGTTCAGGATGAAATGATCATAAGAATCCAGCAAGGATGCAAGGATTGTGTCCACCGCCAACTCCTGAGAGATAGGCCATCCGAGACGGGCCAAAGTGTCCAAAGAGCCCTTCATCTTGAGCACGTGTGCGCTCACAGATGTCCCGGTCCCCATCTTACAAGAGTGGAATGCCTTGTTGGTCAGGTACCTTTCCTGACGAGCTTGCTCTTGAAACATCTGATTTAGAGTTGTTATCATAGCAAAGGCTTGATGGTCCATAAACTGTTTTTGCAGTTAGGGGACCATGCAGGCCAACATTAGGCATGTCACATCCCTATTGTCCTTGACATGCACCTCGTATTCCTCCAGCTGGGCAGCCAGTGGATTACGTCCTTGAGGCGCAGCCGGTACAGGCCTCTCCAGTACATACTCTTTGGACTCCTGCCTTAGAACTATTCTCAAGTTCCTAGACCAGTCCAAAAAGTTAGGACCGGAAAGCTTGTCCTTTTCTAGAATTGATCGCAGTGATAAGGTATTGTTGTTTGCCATTTAAGAATTTCTACACAGAAAAACATTTAGAGTTTTAACAAAGGACTTTATTTTGTTGTTCCCATATAAAATTAATAATGAATCAAGTTATTAATTAAACTGAGTTGTTGGGCTCATGGGTCGAGATCCATATTTCATTAAGATATAGCCAGACGAGGGCCTGGTACAACTATACCCTAATTATTTAGGTAGGAACGCCGTCCAATCCCAACCTAGGGACTCTTGGTTTGATGGGCGTGTTGGCACTTACCCATCTATGCTTAGGGCCAGGAGAATCCTACTACCCACGCTAAGTCAAAACCTCCATTCAAGTGTTAGAGTATCCCATACCCTAACCCAATACAAAGTGACAATACTCCAGTGTATCCTGTGAGGGCATGGTCTACAACTGGCCTATTCCCACATCGAGTCGGTTTTGAATGAGGGAAGCACTTTTAAGCGACTTAGTAATTCCATTTGGTTATTAGATTCATTTAATAACGGCTTACATACATAAGGCGGGTGAAATGTGGTTGGATCATACATACATACATGCATATAAATATAAAACATAATTAAATAAATAAGTAAAATGGACTGCTATGGGCCTATATTACATCCTAATATTATTCTAGTAAACCTATACTAGAAAGAATATCAGGTGGGCCTCCATCTTCTTCCTTCTGGGCTTGCACCTCCACTTGGGCTCACCACTCCATGGGCTTCTTCTTTTTACAAATTTTATAATAAACGAATAAAATTAAATTAAATTAAAAAGAAAAATAACACGCAGGCCGTATTTACCCAAAAAAGAAAAATACAACACATCTTGTACAAGTCCCAATAGCATCCAACCATACAAACATTTAATCACACATATGCATCCAATACATATAATTCATAAGCATGTTATAATGCATGATTTGAGCGCATTTCAATTATGTCCAAGCCATTATATAGAAATCGCCAATTTCGGCCCACCATGGTTCTAACCCTTAGCGGGCTTTGGGCCTCCAGCCCAGGCAGTCCAACTGCTGCCACTGGAATTGGGTAACCATGGGTCCAATTCAGCCGTCCAAGTAATTGTGCTAAAATTACCCGAACCAATTTCAATTAACCATATTAATTTCCAAAATTAATGTCACATGAATAAAATAAAATTTCATTCAAGAAACCACACGCATTTAAATTGCATAAATTCAAACACACAAATTTTAAAACCAATTAAAATTTCAAAACTGGGTCCTCGGGCCCAAAACCCGCCAAATCCAAAAAAGCTGGGCCCGGCCCGCTCCGGGAGCCAATTTTTTTTTTTTTTGTTTTTAAAAACAGAAAAATAAATAGATGAACAAACAAAAAATATGGCATCCATCAACAACAAGAAATTCACTTAGAATTCCAAAATTATACAATTAAATTAAACTAACATAAACCTATATGCATATTTAATTTCAATTGTACAAAAAAACAAATGGGAAAAATCTTAAACCCAAACCAAGAACCCCAAACTAAGAACCCCAATAAAAAACTCCAATTTTAAAACATGGGATTCAACCAATTTTAGCAATTTCCATGGATCAAAAGCCCGCTCTGATACCACTGTAGGGATTTTTCACCGGAAATCACCCAATAAAAGCAGAAGAATGCGATGATTTCCTCAAATCCAGTCCCAGGAGCAATTGAAATGGAAATTGCAAAACATAAAAATTCAATAGAAAGAGATCATTCTCTTACCCGGAATATCTCTTCTAGAGATTGATGAAGACTGCAGGAATCAAAGTAGAGTCCCTCCTCGTTCTCGTACACGAACGCCTAACGAACACGACCCGTGCTTGCGTAGGAAAAACGAGCAATGGAGAGGAGGCTAGGGTGGAAAATTTCGGCTATGGTGGCTTGTTCACTTAGGGCCAAAATTTCTCCTAGGTTTTTATACCTAGGGTGGCTGAATTCCCCTAGGGGAATTTAGGCCCAACTTGGCTCCTTTCATTTTGTGTGGGCTTCCATCTTTTAATCAGGCCCAATCTAATTTTAATTGTTCTGGTTTAAATTAATTTCAAGCCCAATTTTAATATACCCATGTATTTAATATATTACACCAAGTAATATATTATTTACATTTAAATTAAAATTAGTTTGACCAATTAATTTAATCCATCAAATTAAAATCAAATCCTCACAAAATAAAATCATATGTAAACCTATACATATTAATATTTCCACCTAGGAAATAATCTCATAATTAATCCAATTAATTACGAAGAGCCAATTGAATATATTAATTTCATTATTAGGATCAATGCAATTGATCTTTATAATATGGTTAATATATATATACCTCTCTCTCCACAATGTATACTCCTAGTAGACATGTGATTCCTTAAGTTTGTGTTCAGCTGTTCTGTGTGTACGATCCCATGGGCCCATCTTTATGTTGGTAGCGGGCCTTTGGCCCACAGACTGCAGTTGGGTTCTAGCAAGCCACTGCAGCCCCTAATTAAGATGGAGATGGCAGTCTAACTGTTATCATAACCCTGTAGTTTAAACTTGTACATCCCATGTCATTGATATCGGTGTCTAACACAAAGGCATAAATTGATCACCCTCTTTTGTGTCGGACATTAACTTGATCCCGAATGCACTGAAGCTCACAAACAAGTTCCCACTTGTTTGGGTGTGGCCACACTCTTATCAGTCACATTCATCAAGAGGCCAGTGATATCTTCTTAGTGGACTACTGAGTGACAAATCCCTTCTGCATATCCATAGCATTACCATGCTAAGTGACATACCCGAAAGTACCCATACATGGCACCCTGTTATAGGCCCTTTAGGCGTACCCCTAAGTATGCGACCTTACATGTAACACCATCATATGGTCAGGTCAAAGGATCCATACAAGTACAACACGAGAATCACTTGTGATACTATACCATGTGGATTTCTCGTTTAGTGGATCTATCCAGTACCATGCCCCTTATGCATGTACCCATTAACTTTGTTGACATTCCATGTCCAATGACCGGTAAGACACCGCCATACAACCAGGTTAATGATAGTCTCTTGTTCCATTCATTCCCATGACTGGAACAGACTATGGATCTATTTATGGTCATATCGTTTACCCTATCCATGGTCTTACTGCCAAGTGCATGACACTGGTCATCATGGATATGGATATGTCCATCGGATACTTCATTTAATATATTGCACAAGATAAATATAATAAATGAATTAATGCCTTTATTAATAACATAAATAAGTATAATACATGAATCCAATTAATGTTTGATACAAATGCAAGGACCAATGCCTCGGGGACTAGGGCATATCCAACACAAATAACCCCCGCCTGTACTGCAGCAGTTCTAAGTAGGGCCGTAACGCTTCCTCCTTCAAGTCCCAGTTGCCTTGTGCCTACCTAATCACCAAGAGCGAGTCCCCAACAATCAGGACATTGTCTGCCCCTAGTGTCAGGAGAGCTTCCATTCCGAATAAGCACGCTTCATATTCTGCCCCATTGTTGGTTGCGGAGAAGTCCAACTTCTTTGATAGTGGAATAATCTCGCCATCTGGCGTCACTATGAGTACCCCAATTCCAGTACCCTTTCTCTTTACAGCACCATCGAAGCATATAACCCATCTTCTTACTTCTACTACAGCTAACTGTTCATTAGGGAACTTCAGATTTTCTGCGCAGACCGATTCCAATTGCTGGTTTGCTAGGAATTTTGCCACTGCTCGCCCTTTGATGGTTTTTCTAGTGATGTACTCAATGTCGAATTTTGACAGAAGTAGCAGCCACCTGGATAATTTTCCAACCAACACTGGTGCTTTATACAAGCACTTCATTGGATCCACTTTAGCCACTGCTCGTACCTTATATGACTGAAAGTAGTGGTGCAATTTCTTAGTCAGCTAGATCATCCCCACATGTCTTCTCCACTAGTGTGTACTTGGTTTTATATTCCAGCAGCTTCTTGCTAAGATAATAGATAGGATACTCCTTTCTTCCATCTTGCTCCTGTGCTAGCATTGCCCCTATGGAGGAATCTTCGACAGCGATAAACAAAACCAAAGGCTTTCCTGGAGTTGGCGGGCTGAGAACTAGTGGATTTACCAGATAAGCTTTAATCTTTTCAAAAGTCAACTGACACCTATCATCCCAAACAATCGGCTGATCTTTTCTTAGCAGCTTGAAGATCGGCTCACACACTTAGGTTAACCCTGTTGGGATTTTTCACCTGAAATCACCCGATAAAAGCGGAAGAACGCGGTGATTTTCTCAAATCCAGTCCCAAGAGCAATTGAAGTGGAAATTGAAAAACTGAAAATTAATAGAAAGGGATTAAATTTCTTACCAGAAAAATCTCTTTCTAGAGATGGATGATGACTGCAGAATTCAATGTAGAATCCCTCCACTCTTACGTACACGAACGCTTAACGAATGCAACCCGTGCTAGCGTCGGAAAAACGAAACAATAGAGAGAAGGATGCTAGTGAATTTCGGCTAGGAGGCTCAACATATGTCATCGCCGAAATTTCTAACCCTAGGTATTTATACCTAGGGTTGGCCGAATTCCCTTAGGGGAATTCAGGCCCATCTTGGCTCCTTTCTATTCTGTGCGGGCTTCCATGTTTTAATTTAGGCCCAGTCTAATTTTAATTATTCTGGTTTAATTAATTTCAAGCCCAATTTTAATATACCCATGTATTTAATATATTACTCCAAGTAATATATTATTTACATCTAAATTAAAATTAGTTTGACTATTAATTTAATCCATCAAATTAAAATTAAAACTACACAAAATAAAATCATATGTAAATCCATACATATGAATATTTCCATCTAGGAAATAATTTCATAATTAATCCAATTAACTATGAAGAGCCAATTGAATATATATTAATTCTATTATTATGATCAATCCAATTGATCTTTATAATATAATTAATATATACACGCTTCTCCCTCCATTGTGTATACTCCAAGTATACATGTGATTCCTTAAGTCTGCATTCTATCGTTCTATGTGTACGATCCCGTGGGCCCATCTTTATGTTGGCAGCGGGCCTTTGGCCCGCAGACTGCAGTTGGGCTCTAGCAAGCCACTGCAGCCCCAATTAAGATGGAGATGGCAGTCTAACTGTTATCATAACCCTGTAGTTTAAACTTGTACATCCCATGTCATTGATATTGGTGTCCAACACAGAGGCATGGATTGATCACCCTCTTTTGTGTCCAGACATTAACTTGATCCCGAATGTACTGATGCTCACAAACAAGTTCCAACTCGTTTGGGTGTGGCCACACTCTTATCAGTCACATTCATCAAGTGGCCGGTGATATCTTCTCAGTTGGTTACTGAGTGACAAATCCCTTCTGCATATCCATAGTATTACCATGTTCAGTGACATACCCGAGAGCACCCATACTTGGCACCCTATTACAGGCCCTTTAGGTGTACCCCTAAGTATACGACTTCACATGTAACACCATCATATGGTCAGGTCAAAGGATCCATACAAGTACTACACGAGAATCCATTGTGATACCATACCATGTGGATTACTCGTTTAGTGGATGTATCCAGTACCATGCTTCCAAGCATATACCCATTAACTTGGTTGACATTCCATGTCCAATGACCGGTAAGACACCGCCATACAACCAGGTTAATGATAGTCTATTGTTCCATTCATTCCCATGACTGGAACAGACTACGGATGTATTTATGGTCATATCGTTTACCCTATCTATGGTCTTACTACTAAGTGCATGACACTTGTCGTCATGGATATAGATATGTCCATTGGATACTTCACTTAATATATTGCATAAGATAGATATAATAAATGAATTGATGCCTTTATTAATAACACAAATGAGTACAACACATAAATCCAATAAATGTATAGTACAAATACAAGGACCAATGCCTCGGGACTAGGGCATTTCCAACAATCTCCCACTTGCACTAGTTCCAACTAGGCATGGGCCTAATCCCTATAGATCTAGTATGACCCTCGTGCTTGGGCTGGGCCAGCGCCTTGGTCAATGGATCTGCGACATTATCCTTGGTGTCCACTCTGTGCATTGCAATGTCACCTCTCTCCATGATTTCTCGTATGAGGTGAAACTTTCTGAGCACGTGCTTTGTGTTCTTGTGTGACCGGGGCTCCTTAGCTTGTGCGACGGCCCCATTGTTGTCACAGAAGATATCGACTGGGTCCTGGATAGTTGGCACTACTCCCAACTCAGTGATAAACTTCTTCATCCACACAGCTTCCTTAGCTGCATCACACGCAGCGATGTACTCAGCTTCTGTTGTAGAGTCTGCTATGGTTGGCTGCTTTGAGCTCCTCCAGCTTACTGCACCACCATTCAGCAAGAATACATACCCTAACTGCGATTGGTACTCATCTTGGTCTGTCTGGAAGCTCGCATCAGTATACCTAGTAACTGATAGCACTTCCTGACCACCATACACCAAGAAGCTATCCTTAGTCTGGTTAAGGTACTTGAGGATCGCCTTGACAGCCTTCCAGTGATCCTCCCCTGGATCCTGCTGGTATCGGCTCGTCATACTCAGTGCAAAGGCGACATCAGGTCTTATACATAACATGGAGTACATGATTGATCCAATAGCCGAAGCATATGGAACCAATTTCATGTTCTCCCTGTCCTCCCTTGTTTTAGGACAGTTCTTCTTACTAAGTTTCAGCCCATGGCCCATTGGCAAGAAGCCTTTCTTGGCCCGGTCCATGCTGAATCTTTTCAGAACTTTGTCAATGTACGAAGCCTGACTTAGGCCTAGAAGCCGATTTGATGTATCCCTATAGATCCTGATCCCTAGGATCATCTCAGCTTCGCCCAAGTCCTTCATTGCGAAGCACTTACTCAGCCACTGCTTTACCCCTTGCAGTGTAGGTATGTCGCTTCCAATGAGTAGGATGTTGTCTACATAAAGTACCAAAAATGTGACAATGCTCCCACTAGTCCTCTTATACACACAAGGCTCATCTAGATTCTGTATGAAGCCATATTCCTTTATAGCCTCATTGAATCTTAGATTCCAACTACGGGATGCTTGCTCAAGTCCATAAATGGACCTTTGAAGTTTACATACCCTTCCCGGATACTTAGGATCGACAAAACCCTCAGGTTGTGTCATGTACACATCCTCGAGTAGCTTCCCATTAAGGAAAGTGGTTTTGATATCCATCTGCCATACCTCATAGTCATACCATGCGGCTATGGCCAGCAGTATCCTGATGGACTTGAGCATGGCTACTGGTGAGAAAGTTTCATCATAGTCTATTCCATGAACTTGTCTGAAACCTTTCGCAACCAGACGCCCCTTGAAGGTATTATCGGCTTTTAGCTTATAGCACCACTTGTAACCTATTACCTTAGCACCTGGAGGTGGATCAACTAAGTTCCAAACTTGATTATCGTACATAGATTGCATTTCTGCCTCCATGGCTTTACGCCAATTTGCAGACTGTGGGCTAGCCATAGCCTCCTGGTAGGTTTTGGGTTCTTCTTCATCCCAGATGAGAAGAGTTTGATCATCGGTAACGAGGAAACCATACCTCTCCGGTTCCCGATGATCCCTACCAGACCTTCTAGGTTCTTGTGTGGCCTGGGTCGGTGCTTCCACTTGTGGAAGCTCCACCTGGGCCTCCGAGTTATCCTTTTCAGGAGTTTGTGGACCTTGAACTTCCCTGAGTTCAACGTTGCTCCCACTATCTTTCTTGGAAAGGAACTCCTTTTCCAGAAAGACCCCCTTCCTTGCCACGAACACCTTGTTCTCGGCGGGGTTGTAGAAGTAATACCCTTTGGTTTCCCTAGGGTAGCCCACAAACAGGCATTTATCGGTTTTGGGCTCCAGCTTGCCACTAGTCAATTTCTTGACATGTGCTTCGCATCCCCAAATCCTTAGGAAAGACACATTAGGCTGCTTGCCCGTCCATATCTGATATGGGGTCTTTTCCACTGCCTTAGTCGGAGTATTGTTTAAGATGAGAGCTGCTGTCTCGAGGGCGTGTCCCAAGAAACTAATTGGGAGAGATGCTTGACTCATCATTGAGCGGACCATGTCCAACAAGGTCCCATTCCTCCGTTCGGACACCCCATTCCATTGTGGTGTTCCAGGAGGAGTGGGCTGTGGAAGTATTCCATGCTCTCTCAAGTATGAGTCAAACTCTAGGCTCATATACTTACCGCCTCGGTCCGACCGAAGGGCTTTGATATTCCTGCCTAGCTGGTTCTGTACCTCGTTCCTAAATTCCTTGAACCTATCAAGGGTCTCGGACTTGTGTTTCATCAGATAGACATAGCCATATCTGCTGAAATAATCCGTGAACGTGACGAAGTACAGATGCCCACCTCTAGTCGCTGCGCTCATAGGTCCACATACATCCGAATGTATTAGGTCCAACAAGCCAGTGGCCCTTTCAGCCTTTTTGCTAAAAGGCGCCTTTATCATCTTGCCTCTTAAACATGATTCGCATGTATCAATTGACTCCGAGTCAAATGACCCTAGGACTCCAGCTTTGTGAAGCCTAGCTATGCGCTTCTCGTTTATATGGCCAAGACGACAATGCCACAGGTAGACTGGATTAAGTTCGTTAGGCTTAACCCTTTTCGTGTTTATGTTATAGATATGATTGGTTTCATTTAAGTCCAGGATATACAGGCCATTATTTAATAGAGCATCTCCATAAAATAACCCCTCTCTGGATATAGAAATTCGACCATTTATAATAGTAAAATCAAATCCAAAAATATCCAACATTGATACAGAGATAATATTCCTGCACATAGCAGGTACAAAGTAACAATGTTCTAAAATTAAAACCAATCCACTGGGCATCATCAGGTGGTATTCGCCGATCTCTATGGCAGCAACCCTTGCTCCATTCCCGACCCGCAAGTCCACCTCTCCTGACCCCAGCAACCTTCTGTTCTTAAGTCCCTGCACATTGCAACAAATGTGAGAACCACATCCAGTATCCAATACCCAGGATGTTGAAACAGTAAGGTTAATATCTATAACATAAATACCTGAAGAGGACACACCTTGGCCCCTTCTTTGCTCTCCCATCAGCCTGGGACATGATCTCTTCCAATGACCCGCCTGTCTACACCCGAAACAGACATCATCAGGACCTGCCTTCTGCTGGGCCTTGGGTTGGGCCTTGGCCTTCTTGGCCTTGGCCTTTTCCTTGGCCTTGGCCTTTTCCTTGGCCTTACCCTTAGCAAGAGGAGGGTTCCCCTTGTTAACCAGCAGCACCGGCGGAGTCTTCTTGATCGACTGCTCAGTAAGCTTAAGCATCCCATGCAGCTCATTGATAGTGCGGTTCATCCCTTGCATGTTATAGTTAAGGATGAACTGATCATAAGAATCTGGCAAGGACACGAGGATTGTGTCCACCGCCAACTCTTGAGAGATAGGCGATCCGAGAAGGGGCCAAAGTATCCAAATAGCCCTTCATCTTGAGCACGTGTGCACTCACAGATGTCCAGGCCCCCATCTTACAAGAGTGGAATGCCTTATTGGTCAGGTACCTTTCCTGACGAGCTTGCTCTTGAAACATCTCGTTGAGAGTTGTTATCATAGCATAGGCTTGATGGTCCATAAACTTTTTTTGCAGTTCGGGGACCATGCAAGCCAACATAAGGCATGTCATATCCCGGTTGTCCTTGACGTGCGCCTCGTATTCCTCCTGCTGGGCAGCCGGTGGATTACGTCCCTGAGGCACAGCCGGCACAGGCCTTTCCAGCACATACTCTTTTGACTCTTGTCTTAGAACTATCCTCAAGTTCCTAGACTAGTCTAAAAAGTTAGGACCGGAAAGCTTGTCCTTTTCAAGAATGGATCGCAGTGATAAGGTATTTGTGTTTGCCATTTGGGTGTTTCTACACAGAAAACATTGAGAGTGTTAATAAAGGGCTTTGCTTTGCTGTTCCCATATGAAATTAATAATGAATCAAGTTATTAATTTAAACCGAGTTGTTGGGCTCATGGGCCGAGATCCATATTTCATTAAGATATAGCCAAACGAGGGTTTGGTACAACTACATCTTAATTATTTAGGTAGGAACGCCGTCCAATCCCAACCTAGGGACTCTCGGTTTGATGGGCTTGTTGGCACTTACCCATCTGTGCTTAGGGCCAGGAGAATCCTACTACCCACGCTAAGTCAAAACCTCCATCCAAGTGTTAGAGTATCCCATACTCTAACCCAATACAAAGTGACAATACTCTAGTGCATCCTGCGAGGGCATGGTCTACAACTGGCCTATTCCCACTTCGATTCGGTTTTGAATGAGGGAAGCACTTTTAAGCGACTTAGTAATTCCGTTTGGTTATTAGATTCAATTATAACGGCTTACATACATAAAGCGGGTGAATGAGCTATTGGAACATACATTTATACATGCAAATGAATATAAAACATGATTAAATAAATTAAAATGGACTACTATGGGCCTATATTATATCCTAATATTATTCTAGTAAACCTATACTAGAAACAAATATTAGGCAGGCCTCCATCTTTTCCTTCTGGGCTTGCACCTCCAATTTGGGCTTGCACCTCCAATTTGGGCTTGCACCTCCATTTGGGCTCACCACTCCATGGACTTCTTCTTTTACAAATTTTATAATATTTAATTTAAATAAAATAAAATTACATTAAAAAGAAAAATGACACGCAGGCCGTATTTACCCAAAAAGAAAAATACAACCCATCTCGTAAAAGGCCCAATAGCATCCAATCATACATTCATTCAACCATTCATATGCATCCAATACATAAAATTCAAAAGCATGTCATAATGCATGATTTAAGCCCATTTAATAATGTCTAAGCCATTATTAGGAAATCGCCAATTTTGGCCCACCATGGTTCTAACCCTTAACGGGCTTTGGGCCTCCAGCCCAGGCAGTCCAACTGCTCCCACTGGAATTGGGAAACCATGGGTCCAATTCAGCCGTCCGAGTAATTGTGCCAAAATTACCCGAACCAATTTCCATTAACCATATTAATTTCCAAAATTAATATCACATGAACGAAATTAAATCATCCAAGAAACCATACGCATTTAAATTACATAAATTTAAACACACGAATTTTAAAACCAATTAAAATTTCAAAACTGGGCCCCGGACTAAAACCCGCAAAATCCAAAAACTAGGCCCAGCCCGATGCAGCTAGGGCAACGGAGTTTCCCTAGCAGCAGCAGCGGCTGCCCGCTGCTGCCGCCGCGCCTCCCACCGCGTGCGGCGGCCGCAGGCGGCGATTCCGCCGCCGGCAGCCCCGCACCCCGGGAGGCAGATTTTTTATTTTTTTATAAAATAGAATTAAATAAAAAAAATCACCATTCATCATCCAAAGCAATTCACCAAGAATTCCAATAATACACAATAAAATTAAACTAACATAAACCTATATGCAAATTTAATTTTCATTGTATAAAACATATGGGAAAAATCATAAAAACCCATACCATGAATCCCAATCAAAAACATCCAATTTCAAAAATGGGATTCAACCAAATTAATCAATTTCCACGGATCAAAAGCCCGCTCTGATACCACTGTTGGGATTTTTCACCGGAAATCACCCGATAAAAGCGGAAGAACGCGGTGATTTCCTCAAATCCAGTCCCAGGAGCAATTGAGGTGGAAATTGAAAAACTGAAAATTAAATAGAAAGGGATTAAATTTCTTACCAGAAAAATCTCTTTCTAGAGATGGATGATGACTGCAGAATTCAATGTAGAATCCCTCCACTCTCACGTACACGAACGCTTAACGAATGCAACCCGTGCTAGCGTCGGAAAAACGAAACAATAGAGAGAAGGATGCTAGTGAATTTCGGCTAGGAGGCTCAACATATGTCATCACCGAAATTTCTAACCCTAGGTATTTATACCTAGGGTTGGCCGAATTCCCTTAGGGGAATTCAGGCCCATCTTGGCTCCTTTCTATTCTGTGCGGGCTTCCATGTTTTAATTTAGGCCCAGTCTAATTTTAATTATTCTGCTTTAAATTAATTTCAAGCCCAATTTTAATATACCCATGTATTTAATATATTACTCCAAGTAATATATTATTTACATCTAAATTAAAATTAGTTTGACTATTAATTTAATCCATCAAATTAAAATTAAAACTACACAAAATAAAATCATATGTAAACCCATACATATGAATATTTCCGTCTAGGAAATAATTTCATAATTAATCAAATTAACTATGAAGAGCCAATAGAATATATATTAATTTTATTATTATGATCAATCCAATTGATCTTTATAACATAATTAATATATACACGCTTCTCCCTCCATTGTGTATACTCCAAGTATACATGTGATTCCTTAAGTCTGCATTCTATCGTTCTATGTGTACGATCCCGTGGACCCATCTTTATGTTGGCAGCGGGCCTTTGGCCCGCAGACTGCAGTTGGGCTCTAGCAAGCCACTGCAGCCCCCAATTAAGATGGAGATGGCAGTCTAACTGTTATCATAACCCTGTAGTTTAAACTTGTATATCCCATGTCATTGATATCGGTGTCCAACACAGAGGCATGGATTGATCACCCTCTTTTGTGTCCAGACATTAACTTGATCCCGAATGTACTGACGCTCACAAACAAGTTCCAACTCGTTTGGGTGTGGCCACACTCTTATCAGTCACATTCATCAAGTGGCCGGTGATATCTTCTCAGTTGGTTACTGAGTGACAAATCCCTTCTGCATATCCATAGTATTACCATGTTCAGTGACATACCCGAAAGCACCCATACTTGGCACCCTATTACAGGCCCTTTAGGCGTACCCCTAAGTATGCGACTTCACATGTAACACCATCATATGGTCAGGTCAAAGGATCCATACAAGTACTACACGAGAATCCATTGTGATACCATACCATGTGGATTACTCGTTTAGTGGATCTATCCAGTACCATGCTTCCAGGCATGTACCCATTAACTTGGTTGACATTCCATGTCCAATGACCGGTAAGACACCGCCATACAACTAGGTTAATGATAGTCTGTTGTTCCATTCATTCCCATGACTGGAACAGACTACGGATGTATTTATGGTCATATCGTTTACCCTATCCATGGTCTTACTGCTAAGTGCATGACACTTGTCGTCATGGATATAGATATGTCCATTGGATACTTCATTTAATATATTGCACAAGATAGATATAATAAATGAATTGATGCCTTTATTAATAACACAAATGAATACAACACATAAATCCAATAAATGTATAGTACAAATACAAGGACCAATGCCTCGGGACTAGGGCATTTCCAACAAACCGTGCTATGAAGCGGCTGACATATTGCAAGGAACCCAAGAATGACTGGACCTCCTTCTCTGTTTTAGAATCTAGCATGTCATGGATGGCTTTGATTTTTTCTGGGTCCATCTTTATTCCCCTTTGACTTACCACATGACCCAGCAGCTTGCCTGTTATAACCCCAAATATGCATTTCTTAGGGTTGAGCCGCAGGTTGTATTCCCCGATGCGTGTAAGAGATTGTCCAGGATAGCAGGGTGCTCTTCCTGGGTCATTGATTTAACAAGCATGTCGTCGACATACACCTCCATTTCTCTGTGAATCATCTTGTGTAGCAGTGTTGTGACAGCCCTCTGGTAAGTCGCTCTAGCATTTTTCAACCCAAAAGGCATTCCTCTATAGTAGAAAGTGCCCCACTCTGTAATGAAAGACATTTTCACTTTGTCAATCACATCAATTAAGATCTGGTTGTATCCCAAAAATCCATCCATGAAAGAGTACATGGCTGCTTTGGCTGCGCTATCGATTAAAACATAAATATGAGGCAAGGGGAAATTATCTTTTGGGCAGGCTTTGTTCAAGTCCCTATAGTAGACACATACTCTGACCCTTCCATCTTTCTTAGGCACTGGCACAATGTTGGCTAGCCATTTTATGTATTCTACCACTTCGAGGAACTTGGCTCCAATCTGCTTAGCCACCTCTTCCTTTACCAATGTAGTCCATTCTGGTCTTAGCTGTCTCAACTTCTGCTTTACTGGTCTGAATCTGGGATCTATTTGAATCTTGTGAACTGCTATTTCTATATCAACCCCCGGCATGTCCTCGTATGACCAAGCAAAAGCCTTAACATGTTTTTGTAGTACTTTTGTCAGTTCTCTCTCTTCTCTGGATTTTAGTTCATGTGAAATGAATACCATTTTGGGGTTTTCATCTGTACTTATGTTAATTTCATGTAATGCAGTGTCATGAATGCTAAATATGCTTGATGGTGATTCAAATGCATGCACAGAATTATCAAGATAAACATCACATAATTAAGCAAACTGGGATTTCATTGCATTAAACTTGTTAAAAAGTACATTGTTCACATTGAAAAGAGAAGAAATAGATAGAACAAAAGCATTTTCATCCTCCACAGGCGGAGGGCCTTAAACTTCCTCAGCACCCTTGCTCAGCTCCAGTATGTTGTCTAGGTCAGCAGCAACTTCAAACTCCTGTTTAGTAGGAAGAACAGTCTTCTCGATCTCAGCCACCTGTGCCTTGGCTTTCATCATGATTCCTGCTATCTCAGCAACCACGGAATTCAGGCTTACCTTGGTCATCAGCTCCTTAGTGGACCCTTCTCCAGACTTTTCAAATGCTTTTCCTTATGCAGCAGCCAGTGCCTAGGAAATTGCTTTCATAGATTCGTCACAGACTTTTTCTTCAACTTTCTCCTTGGCCACTTCTACTGCTTCTGCTATTACTTTAGATGGTTTCTCCTGGGGGACGACAGGCTCAAAAACTACCTCCTCCGCTATCACTGGTGCAACTGGCTCCTCCTAGCTGTTTTTAAAGTCCATGACATCAGAAAATATCTCGAAACCTGGGAGTTCGGTGCTCCCGACCTTCACTGGTTCAGTTTGCCCCTTGTATAGTTGTTCACCAGCCTTAATGAATGGCTTCATCATGGGCTTGCCATTATTTCCTCTTTTTAGGTCTTTCTTCTTAGATGCCTCAACCGTGTAACCTAAGTCAAACTGCCTCGGCTTCCCAGAATCAATGTTAAATTCGGGCACCCCCTATAGATTGGCTCCGAGTCCTATGCCCGGAACAAAGTCATGCTTGCGAAGGTATTTAGACAACCATTCTAGCATATAGTTTTCATAGATAACCATCGGGGTATCTACGGTCTCCTCCTTGTTAATCATGGCGACTTGGAAACTGCCGAATGGTATGGTCTCCTCACTAACAGCAGTAATCACAGACTAAGAATCTGCCTCGACTGTCACTACCTAACTACCTACTGAAAACTTGATCTTCTAGTGCAAAGTCAAAGTGACACCTCCCAATGGGTGGAACCATGGCCTCCCTAATAGTAAGGAAAAGGTGACTGGAATGTCAATCACAATAAAGGTGACCATCGACTTGACCGGCCCCACTTCCACTTCAGCCTCAACAGTCCCAATCACAGTCCTTTTGGAATCATCATAAGCCCTTGTCACAGTGGATGACTTTTTCAAACTATCTTTGCTTAGACCCAGGAATGGCAGCATCTTCAGTGGACATATATTCAGGGCAGAACCATCACGCATGGCATGACTCGATCCAGGAGGTTAACCTTGACATAAAGGGCTTTGTTGTAGGCCCTCCCTTTGTGTGGCAAATCTTTTTCGGAAAAGACAATCTCAGGGGACCCTATAAGAATCTTGTCCAGCAGGCAACACATGGCCTCTGTAGATGCCAGTGGAGAAACCTCTATTTCAGACAGCTTTTTAACTAGTGCTGCTCGGTGCTCTTTGGAAGTCAGCAACAAGTGCCATAGACTGGCCTGTGCTAGAGTCTTTTTCAATTGTGAAATAACCAGGTCCTCTTTTTCCATCTCCTTAGGTGCTGACATACTACCTAACCTAGTCACCGAAGCCTTGTCACTCTGTTGAACCACCGGCTGTTAAACCCTACCACTCCTTGTTACATTCTGCACTTCGGGAACTTTTGATTCCCTAACAACTGGCAACTTTACCATCTCACTACTGTCATATTCATCGTATTCATCTTCTGAATCTAGATCATTCAGACTCACAGGCTTCACTTCCTTCTGCTCTATCAACTTCTCACAATCAGACTTTGCCCCAGCTCCACTAGCCAGTACAGACTGTACGGTGGGATTTGCCTGTAGGACTGGTGCAAAAATGAAGTTGTCTGGTAGGCCTGACTGTACCATATTGACCTGCCTTTCAAAAGCTGGCAAAGGATTAGTCTTAGTACTGGGCTTGGCTGGCTCCTGTAACTTCCCTTCATCGATCAACTTCTGTATGGCATCCTTCAACCTGTGACAGTTGTTGGTTCTATGTCCCACCATGACATGGTAGGTATAGAAATTGTCTTTGTCTTCCTCCGTTGGTTTCTCAAAAGGCCTGGGAGAGCTTAACAAACCACCATTCTTGCACTTGGCAAAGATCTTAGCTAAGGAGAAACCCATGGAGATATACCCTGGCCTTCTGAATTTCTACCTTGGTTTCCTCGCTGCTGAGACACAACGACAACCCCTGCTTGCTCGGTCTCTGAAAACTATCCACTTTTACTTACAGAACCAGACCTAGACCCACTGCTTGACCCAGTCACAGTAGTCAACTAGTAGCCAGAACTGTATCCAGAGCCTCTGCCGCCCCTTTGGTTCACTGCCTTTTCTTCCTCATCTCTCTCAATTTTCATAGCCATGCTATATACTTCGCTAAGCTCACTGAAAGAGTGGAATTTCATGTTATTCCCGAAAATGTCCCGACTACCATCAATCAACCTCTGGATCAACTCATCCTTATCGGGGTGGTTCCTCAACAGGATCATTTTGTTCATCCATCTCTAATAGTATGCATCAAAGGATTCATTGGGTTTCTTCTTAACCCTCTCCAGATCATACAGATTCACTTGGATCTTAGTATTGAAGCTGTAGTATTTGATGAAAACCACTGATAAGGCTTCCCAGTCATATTGCACATCCTCTGCAAGAGAGTTGTACCAATTCACGGCTCCCCCTTCCAGTGTGGTCGGGAAGAAGTTAACCAGCTGCTATGTAGTGGCACCCGCTGTCAGCATTATCTGGGCATACAGGTTCACATGAGCTTCTGGGGAGCCAATCCCTTTGTAGGAAGGAATTTTAGGCACTTGAAACCCAATAGGGAAGGTCTCAATGCCCTTGTTGATCATTGCATCTACATTCACCCCTCTCTTGGAGCCTAGGCTGATGTTGGCCCCTTTCTTCAGTTCAGCCACTACTTCGTCGAGTTCAGAGTACTTGGCCATCATTGTCTTTTCCATGGCTGCTTCCATCTCTTGCAACTTCTCAACACTGGCTGAGATATCAGCCCCGTATTGAGAGGACCCATCTACCTTTTCCTTTCCGGGGCTACTGGTGCCAATTTCCCCAGTTTCTCTTACCACAGCGCGTATCTCCTCTTTCAGCATGTCACGGAAATCCTGGGATCTCAGGAAATCCTTTAGGGCATCAGTAAGACTTGGTGTTTGGTTGGCCATCTCCACTTGCTCCCCGGAATCAGAATCACTGTCAGTCAATACTGTTCTCTGTTCCTCAACAGCCCTTAAAACCTAAGACCTTGTCCTTGGTCGATCCAGCTTACTTTGTGAACTATCTGTATGGAGCTTTGGTATTTTCTTGTCTCACATGTGTATGATCCTACTGTTGGTGTGCCCTAATTCTTAGGGCATTGGATTCTTGTATTTTGTATTATACATTAAGACTCATTGTATAAATACATTATTTGTGTCACATTAATAAAGGCAATTAATCTATTTCATTTATATCCTGTGCTATAATATGAGTAGAGTATCCATTGATTGATAATCATAAAACCTATCCCAGGTCTGTTCTAATCGTGGGAACGAATAGAACCACAGACTTGTATATTCAATGACTGTATGGTAGTTCTTAACTAGCCATAGTACTTGTATAGTCAGTCATGAATATAGGTACATGTCGTTGACATGGGACTGGATCGATCCGCACAAGAAAGCCACATGGTTGTTACGTCATAGGTCTTTCTTAAGTAGGTCTCTTTTGTCCTCAGACCAGATTTCATTATAATATCAATGTGGAATCCGGTTCACTTTGACATACGCCTAACAGGTCTGTAAAAGGATGCTAAATACGGGTATGATTGGGTGGACCGGTGAACATGTTGATATTGATGATGAAGTGATGGAATTGCCACTCGGGTGACACCGAGATGATATCATTGGCCACTTGATGAGTGGGACTGATAAGTGTATGGCCATACCCAAATAAGTTGGTTGCTTATTTGATTAATCAGTCAACTCAAGATCAAGAAATATAATAAACAACAGAAGAGGATGACAGACACCATGCCTCTTGTTTATTCATATCGATATCGTTAGGCAAAGGACACTATGAGATTACTACCGGGTGAGTGTCTTCTAAAGACTGCTGCATCTCTATCTTAATTGGGGGCTGTAATGGTTTGCTAGAACCCACTTACAGTCTATGGGCCTTGGGCCTATTGCCAACATAAAGACAGACCCATAGGATCGTGCACATAGATCAACTGAGCTGGAACTTATAGAAATTGTACATGTAATGTATATTGGAAGGAATGCCTTAATTAATTAGTTGACATTCGGTGTCAAGGTAATTAATTGACATTGGGTTGAATTTAATTTAATTAATAAGTTTACATAATGTAATTAATTAATTTATCAATTAATTGAATTACATAAAGTAAACAATTAATTAAATAATTTTCCTAAGTAGGAAAATTAAATACATGTATTGTATTAACTTAAGTGTGATTTAATTTTATTTACGGGTAATTAAATTTAGCCAAATGGAATTAAATTACATAGTATATATTTTTTAATTAAAGTTTATTTATGTAATTATAATCCTAGTGGGCTTGGGTTTAATTAACCTAATTAGAACCCAATTAGACAAGGTGTCTATAAAAGGGCACACTTAAGGAATAAAAACCTTATTCAACTCTAATTAATTGCTGGAAATTTCAGCCACCAATAGCAGCCCCAAAACGGCCGAAAATCCCAGTATTAAACCTCCATTCCTTCGCGTCTTCGGCTAGCACCGGTTCCCGCTAAATAGTTGGTCGTGCACCGGACTTTGGAGATCGCAGTTTCAAGAAACGATTCTGCAGCAGTCTCTAGAGGAGACGAATCCGGTGAGTTAATCTCTCTTGATTCTTATTTGATTTTATTCTAATCAATGGTAATTGGACACGATAGGTGGATTCTAGGAAATTTTAAACGGTGTATTTTCCACTGCGCCACGTTATTTTTCCAATGACGAATCCCAACAGTGGTATCAGAGCCTAGGTTTTGTCCATTATATTGATTGGAATTGGTTCTTGAAAGCGTTCTTGAAGAAAGAATGGGTTTCAAGTTTGTTATTTTAGGGTTTTTATTCAATTGGTTTTGGTTTTGATAAACGCTAGAATTTTTGGATTGGGGTTTTTTGATTATTTTCCCCAATTGGTTTCCATCTTAAAAATTATTGTTTTATTGATTATTTAATTTTTGATGGATTTTTTTTATGATTTAAAAAAAAAAAGGTTTTGGGCTGGATGGAATCGCAAATTGCTATTCCATCCAGCGGCAGCAGCTAGCTGCTGCAGCCTGCCGCGCAGCGGCATTGCTGCCCCGCCGGGACAGCAGCGCCGTGCGAGGGTTTTGGGTCCGGTTTTGGATTTTGCGGGTTTTTTTTATCCCGGACCCTAATACAAATTAAATTAAATTTTTTTAAAATTAATTTGTGTTTAAATTATTTATTTTGTTGGCATGCATATTTAATTTAATTGTTTGCATATTAAATTGAATATGGACTTTGTGAAATTGGCCCAATAAACCGTGACACCGGTTAAAATTGGGAGAGCTAAATTTTAAATTTGTGAAAACCCAAATTCAAGTGGGAGTAAAAATTGTTAATTTTGCATTTATGGATGTTATCCATTGGGCCTTTATGGGCCTTAGTCACATTTGTTAAAATTGGCGATTTCACCCTAAGTAACTCGGCTTAACATTTATATTTATAATTTGGAATGCCATGATCATGCATCATATTGGTATATATGTGCACGACAGGTACTTTGTTTGAAATGTTATGTTGAGTTCTATGGGCCCTAAATTATTATCGGTTGTAATTTAATTTTGGGAAATATGGCCTGCGTGCCATTTTTTATTTTGATGTAATTTTAGAATAGATTTTATTTTACAAAATTATTGTAATTGCATCAAGTATGGAGGAAGGCCCAAATGGAGCAAGCCCATGGTGGGAGCCCAAGAAGGATTGCAGTCCGGCCCATGAAGAATTAGATAGGATATCTAGTTTTTCATTAGCTTGTAATTAAAGGCCCATAGGATCTCATTGATTTTAAATTAAGTATGTTATTGCATTTGTCATATAATATGGATGTATGGATCACCAAATTATTACCTGCGTTTATGCATGCTAAGCCGTATCACTTAATTATAATCCGGAAATTAAAATATTGAGTCGCTTAAAAGTGCTTCCCACATTTACACCTCTTCCTCCCATTGATGCTGCAATGTGCGCCATGCCCTAGCTGGGTATATTGTAGTATTCGGTGGGCCGTCGAGGGTTAAGATACTTGGTATGGTTAACATGTGAATGGTGGTTTGACTCAACATGGGTAGCATTAGCTCAGAGCGGGCCCTAAGCACAGATGGGTAAAGTGTCAATAAGCCCATCAAACCAAGAGTCCTTCGTGGAAGGATTGGATAGGTTGTCCTACCAAACGACTCAATGGTTGGTTAGCGAGCCCTAGTTCGGCCAGTCATTGATAAGTTATGGATCTTGGTCAAGTCAGCCAATTAACAACACCAACAAACAAATTAAAATCGGATTATTAATTTGAATTGGCTTAAAAGTCCTTTATTTCTAACTCAAGCAATGATTTCTTCCATGTAGATAATACCATTTCAGTTAAGCAATTTAAATGGCTGCAACAAACAACAACTCACTCTCACTTAGGTCACTCTTGGAGAAGGAGAAGCTTTCGAGGACTAACTTCCTGGACTGGGCTAGGAACTTACAAATAGTTCTTAGACAAGAGTCTAAGGAGTATGTACTGAATGCTCCTTTACCAGCTGGCCCTCCTGCAGGTCGAGGCATCACCACGGCGATGGTGGAGCAATACGATCGGCATGGGAGGGATGACCGAGATGTCTCGTGCCTCATGCTGGGTACCATGGCTTCTGATCTTCAGAAGCAATTCATGGACGAGCATGCTTATGAGATGATGGATCAGCTTAAAAAGATGTTCCAAGATCAGGCTCGTCAGGAACGTTACCTGACAACTAAGGCACTTTGCAAGACTGTGATGGCAGCTGGGACTTCTGTTAGCACTCATGTGCTAAAGTTGAAGGGGTATATTGATACACTTGCCTGCCTCGGCTAGCCAGTTCCGTAGGACTTGGCAACAGACATTATTCTCGGGTCACTTCCTGAGTCTTACAACCAGTTTATCATGAATTACCATATGCAAGGGTTGGATAAATCGGTTGTTGAGCTGCATGGCATGCTCAAGCTTGCTAAGCAGTCTCTTAAGAAGACTCCTGAAGTATTGCTGGTGAACAAGGGCAATACGCCTATTGCTAAGGGAAAGGCCAAATCTAAGGCCAAGGCTAAGGCCCAAAAGGCCAAGGCTAAGGGCAAAAAGGTGGTGGCCCAACCTAAAGCAAGGGTTGCCTCTCCTGACGATGTTTGCCATGAGTGTCATAAGAAGGGGCACTGGAAGAGCTCATGTCCAAAGCTAAGGGAGCAACTGAAGGGCAAAACTGCTGCTTCAGGTATTTATGTTGTTGAGATTAATCTGGCTATTTCTACATCTTGGGTCTTGGACACTGGATGTGGATCTCACATTTGTTCAAATGTGCAGGGTCTAAGAAATAGGAGATTATTAGGATCTGGAGAAGTAGATCTTCGAGTCGGAAATGGTGCTCGGGTTCAGGCCATGGAGATCGGAGATTATTTCTTGGAGATGCCTAGTGGACTTGTTTTGGAACTAAGAAACTGTTATTTTGTACCTGCGATGCGCAGGAATATTATTTCCGTTTCTTTGTTGGATATTTCTAGTTTTGTATTTAATATTGGACATGGTAGAATTTCTATGCAATGTGGCAACATTATTTATGGAACAGCATTTCTTGAAAATGGCTTATATATCCTTGATCTAAAACGTGAAAGTTCAATCTATAACATAAATACTAAAAGGATTAAACAAAATGAAATTAATCCTACTTACATCTGGCATTGTCGACTTGGCCATATAAATGAGAAGCGTATAGCTAGGCTTCACTCTAGTGGAGTGCTAGGGTCATTTGACATCCAGCCTTATGACACATGCGAATCTTGTTTGAGAGGCAAGATGACAAAGGCGCCTTTTAGCAAGACTGCTGAAAGGGCCTCAGAGCTATTGGAGCTAATACATTCCGATGTATGTGGCCCAATGAGCACTAGCGCTAGATCTGGTTTTCTGTACTTCGTCACCTTCACGGATGACTTCAGCAGATACGGTTACGTGTATCTGATGAAGCATAAGTCTGAGACTCTCCAAAGGTTCAAGGACTTTAAGAATGAAGTAGAAAACCAACTTGGCAAGAAAATAAAAGCACTTCGGTCTGACCGAGGGGGTGAATATTTGAGCCAAGATTTTGACTCGTTTTTGAGAGAGTGTGGGATCATATCCCAACTCACTCCTCCTGGTACACCCCAATGGAATGGAGTGTCAGAAAGGAGGAATAGGACCTTACTTGACATGGTCCGCTCGATGATGAGTCATGCTACACTCCCTGTCTCCTTTTGGGGATATGCTTTAGAGACAGCTGCTTACATTCTTAATAATACACCAAGTAAGGCAGTTGACGGAACACCATATGAACTATGGAAAGGCCGAAAGCCCAATGTTTCCTTCTTGAAGATTTGGGGCTGTGATGCACATGTTAAGAAATTGACAAGTGGGAAACTCGAGTCCAAATCTGTCAAGTGCCAATTTGTGGGTTACCCTAAGGAAACTAAGGGTTATTACTTCTACGATCCGACCGAAAACAAAGTTTTCATAGCCAGAAATGCAGTCTTCTTGGAAAAGGAATTCCTTTCCAAGAGAGACAGTGGGAGTAATGTTGAACTTTCAGAAGTTCAAGACTCACAAACTCCTGCAGCTACTGCTGAGGATGCTTTGGGAACCAATCTGACTACTCAAGAAATTGAGAAACCAGAAATGGTTGCACAGGACCTTAGAAGGTCTGGTAGGACATGTCATCAGCCAGAGAGGTATGGCTTTCTCGTGACTGATGATGGGGACCTTATGGTCGTTGACCAAGAGGAGCCCAAGACCTATCAGGAGGCTGTTGAAAGCCCACACTCAGATCAATGGCGCAAAGCCATGGAGGCTGAGATGCAATCTATGCATGATAACCAAGTATGGAACTTGGTGGATCCACCTCCGGGTGCTAAGGTGATAGGTTGCAAGTGGTGTTTCAAGTTAAAGGCCGACAACACCTTCAAGGGGCGATTAGTGGCAAAAGGATTCAAGCAAGTTCAAGGAATTGACTATGATGAAACCTTTTCACCAGTTGCTATGCTCAAATCCATTAGGATACTACTAGCCATAGCTGCATGGTACGATTATGAGATATGGCAGATGGATGTTAAGACCGCTTTCCTTAATGGAAAGCTACTCGAGGATGTGTACATGGCACAACCTGAGGGTTTTATCGATCCAAAGTATCCAAACCGGGGTATGCAAGCTTCAAAGATCTATTTATGGATTGAAGCAAGCATTGAGGTCATGGAATCAGAGATTCAATGAGGCCATTATAGAATATGGCTTCACACAGAATTCTGATGAGCCCTGTGTGTATAAGATGGTTAGTGGGAGCGTTTCCACCTTCCTAGTGCTGTATGTTGACGACATCCTTATCATTGGAGGCGACATACCAACACTGCAAGGAGTTAAGCAGTGGTTGAGTAGGTGCTTTGCAATGAAGGACTTAGGCGAAGCTGAGACGATCTTAGGGATCAGGATCTACAGAGATAGATCTAATCGGCTTCTAGGCCTAAGTCAGGCCACGTACATTGACAAGAATCTGAAAAGATTCAGCATGGACAAGGCAAAGAAAGGATTCTTGCCTATGCGCCATAGGTTGAAGCTGAGTAAGAAAGATGGTCCGAAAACAAAGAAGGGCCGGGAGAACATGGAAAAGATCCCTTATGCATCTGCTATTGGATCTATCATGTACTCCATGTTATGTACGAGGCCTGATGTCGCGTTTGCACTAAGTATGACCAGCCGGTACCAGTCAGACCCCGGGGAGGAACACTGGAAGGCTGTCAAGGCAATCCTAAAGTACCTTAATCGGACTAAGGATGCTTTCTTAGTGTATGGAGGTCAAGATGAGCTCGTAGTGTCAGGTTACACTGATGCAAGCTTTGAGACCGATGAGGATGAGAACCAGTCACAGTCTGGTTATGTTTTTCTCTTGAATGGCGGTGCCATTAGTTGGAGGTCCTCAAAGCAGGCCACCATTGCTGACTCTACAACGGAAGCTGAGTACATAGCTGCGTGCGAAGCTGCAAAGGAAGCCGTTTGGATCAAGAAATTCATAACCGAGTTGGGAGTAGTACCTACTATCCTAGACCCAGTTGATGTTTTTTGTGACAACAACGGGGCCATCACACAAGCTAAGGAGCCCCGGCCACACAAGAGATCCAAACATGTGCTCAGAAAGTTTCACCTCATTCGGGAGATCGTGAACAGAGGTGACATATCATTGCAGAGGGTTGACACCAAGAATAATGTCGCTGATCCATCGACTAAAGCGCTGCCACAGACACAGCACGACGGTCATACCAGATCTATAGGAATTAGGGCAATGCCCACTTGGAACTAGTGCAAGTGGGAGATTGTTGGTGTGCCCTAGTTCTTAGGGCATTGGATTCTTGTGTTTTGTATTATACATTAAGACTCATTGTATAAATACATTATTTGTGTCACATTAATAAAGGCAATTAATCTATTTCATTTATATCTTGTGCTATAATATGAGTAGAGTATCCATTGATTGATAATCATAAAACCTATCCCAGGTCTGTTCTAATCGTGGGAACGAATAGAACCACAGACTTGTATATTCGATGACTGTATGGTAGTTCTTAACTAGCCATAGTACTTATATAGTCAGTCATGAATATAGGTACATGTCGTTGACATGGGACTGGATCGATCCGCACAAGAAAGCCATATGGTTGTTACGTCATAGGTCTTTCTTGAGTAGGTCTCTTTTGTCCTCAGACCAGATTTCATTATAATATCAATGTGGAATCCGGTTCACTTTGACATACGCCTAACAGGTCTGTAAAAGGATGCTAAATACGGGTATGATTGGGTGGACCGGTGAACATGTTGATATTAATGATGAAGTGATGGAATTGCCACTCGGGTGACATAGAGATGATATCATTGGCCACTTGATGAGTGGGACTGATAAGTGTATGGCCATACCCAAATAAGTTGGTTGCTTATTTGATTAATCAGTCAACTCAAGATCAAGAAATATAATAAACAACAGAAGAGGATGACAGACACCATGCCTCTTGTTTATTCATATCGATATCGTTAGGCAAAGGACACTATGAGATTACTACCGGGTGAGTGTCTTCTAAAGACTGCTGCATGTCTGTCTTAATTGGGGGCTGTAATGGTTTGCTGGAACCCACTTACAGTCTGTGGGCCTTGGGCCTACTACCAACATAAAGACAGACCCATAGGATTGTGCACATAGATCAACTGAGCTGGAACTTATAGAAATTGTACATGTAATGTACATTGGAAGGAATGCCTTAATTAATTAGTTGACATTCGGTGTCAAGGTAATTAATTGACATTGGGTTGAATTTAATTTAATTAATAAGTTTACATAATGTAATTAATTAATTTATCAATTAATTGAATTACATAAAGTAAACAATTAATTAAATAATTTTCCTAAGTAGGAAAATTAAATACATGTATTGTATTAACTTAAGTGTGATTTAATTTTATTTAGGGGTAATTAAATTTAGCCAAATGGAATTAAATTACATAGTATATATTTTTAATTAAAGTTTATTTATGTAATTATAATCCTGGTGGGCTTGGGTTTAATTAACCTAATTAGAACCCAATTAGACAAGGTGTCTATAAAAGGGCACACTTAAGGATTAAAAACCTTATTCAACTCTAATTAATTGCTGGAAATTTCAGCCACCAATAGCAGCCCCAAAACGGCCGAAAATCCCAGTATTAAACCTCCATTCCTTCGCGTCTTCGGCTAGCACCGGTTCCCGCTCAATAGTTGGTCGTGCACCGGACTTTGGAGATCGCAGTTTCAAGAAACGATTCTGCAGCAGTCTCTAGAGGAGACGAATCCGGTGAGTTAATCTCTCTTGATTCTTATTTGATTTTATTCTAATCAATGGTAATTGGACACGATAGGTGGATTCTAGGAAATTTTAAACGGTGTATTTTCCGCTGCGCCACGTTATTTTTCCAATGACGAATCCCAACACCTACATCATAAGTGGAGAGTTAGGGATGGTGCGATGTCATGGAGAATGACGCTTGGATGATGCTTTATGAATGGGGATGAAAATGAGGATGATTTTTGCATTTTTTATTTCCATTGTTTGGGATGTCCCAAGAGTGCCCAACGCTATGCAAAATAATGCAAAAGTGCCTCATGGGAGCCACCGCACGGACAGAGGTTAGGCACCTTCGGGGCACCTAATGAATTGTAGTGAGATGGCCGTGTGTGTACCGAAACATGGGCAAAGTTTCGACGCTCTGTAGATCAATGGCATCAAGTGAAATGGTCGCGTGGGGACCATACCACGAACAGAGTTTTGATGCTTTTGAAGCAATGTGATATGAAATGATGTTACAGAAAAGTCGCATGTAATCGGGGACATGGATGGAGGTTCAGTGTTCGTGGAACAACTCACATGATTTTGATAATGTTATGGAATGCCTCTATATGTGTACTAATCTAGTACTCGGGGAGCACCTCGAATGATTTCACAATGTCATGAAATGATCCAATGTGAACCATAATGTGCCAATGGGATTTCGGCATCACCGGGACACCTATGATGGATACATATGATGCCATGTGATGACATCGTGTGGACTACCACACGGAAACAAATCTAGGACCATTGTGTTCTTCTATTGAATGGTATGGTATTTGTGAAATGGCCGAGTGCAATCCGATGCATGGGCAGAACATGGATAGTTTTGGGGTACCTGATATGTTATGGAATGAAATGATCATAAAGGGTACACTTGGAATCATCCTTTATTAGGTGAGATGAAATGGTATGGATGTGCATTCACACGAAAATGTAAGTGGCTGCACGAAAATGTGATTAAAATGCATGACACATGGAATGATGTCGTGTATGCTTTGTGGGAAATGTCACATGCAAGATGTAAATGGCACACGAATAAAATGTTGTGGCTGCAAGAAAATGTGATTAGCATCACGCATATGTCGATGTTTGAAAATGGCTACATAAAGATGTGATTAGAATGGCACACAAAAGCCATCCATGTTTGATGCTTTGTGAAAAAGTTAAATAGAAAACACCACAGAACAAACGTTAGCACACGCAAAAATATGCACTCCCTTCCGACCTTATTTCTCCTTTCGATTGGTCTCTCATTCTTCCTAGGTATTGGGTCTCTTTGGCATCAACGGGGGATACCAAAGGCGCACGCTCAATGTTCATTTTGGAATTAAGTTTTGGTAATCCTAGGGGAAGTTGCTAAGTCATTACATGTGGGCCAAAGTCAAAACCAAGGGTCATACAGGTTCCCATAGCGAATATACACTTCCCCACCGTAGAACACGATGTAAGGTCATGCAGTGCTATGAGTGGTCTACCCCGTCGGGTGTCTCCAATCCTAGTAGAAGAGGTAGTCCACCTTCATGGATAAACCGGGGCTAATCAGTGTGTTGGAGGGATTGAGAAGAAGAAAATGTCATGATATGCAAGGTGCAAATAAATATGGTAACATGAACTAGTGAAGTGACTGCAAGCGAGGTTTTATTTCGGTAGTTGTCTAAGTTCCTTAAGTTTTTATGAAAACTTTTTAAGATACCATTCTCCCCAGCAGAGTCACCACTGTGAGCGGATGACCTTTTTTGAAAGACGGAATGCGGTAAAGCGAACCGGGGAAAACATTTTGGTTCATTTGGGTTTTGGAAAATGGGTTTTGTTTATCTTGAATTAGGAAAGCCATTGATTTGATTTGGAAATTCCTTTGTAGAAAACATTTTCCCGTTTTAACTTAAAGATCTCGAAACTTAAATCCTGAGATCAGTGACAAAGTTACCACCGGGATCAGCTCATCCAGGAATTCCGGTACAGCTCCCTACCAAGGACAGACTGCTATACTTAATCCAGAGATTTAGGGTTCGGGTTACTTAACCTGTAGCTTGCTTTCACTTTATCGTTTATATTACCATATTTAATTCACTTTGTTATCTTTCTCTAACCCCAATTTGTTTATTTTAAATTAGCTGATGCTAAAGCAAAATGCAGAAAATAAATTGTAGAAAAATAAAGCATTCATTCAAAATATACAAAAAATAATAGAGGCCGATTATACAACCCAATCGTATAAAAGAGAAAAACTCTCGTCCTCACTTTACAATACCTCTAGCTTCTGCTTAATTGGTTTCATCTTCGGATCTGTCGGGATTCTATGCTCTGCAATCTCTCTGTTAACCCCGGGCATGTCATTGTAGGACAAAGCGAAAGCTTTGATATGTTTTTGCAAAATTTTCACAAGTTCTTTTCTCTCATCCGACATGAGGTCTTTCGATACGGATACCATCTTTGGATCATCATCTGTCCCTAGGTTCATTTCATGCAATGATGCATCATGTATGCTAAAGACATTAAATGAATGTTCGTATGTATGCATAGTTCCATCAGGAAAAACATCCCACAAGTAAGCAGATACATTAGAAAAATTTCCATCCTCCACATGCGGAGGTTCTTCATCAACAGTAGCACAGTCGAACTCTTCGAACAGGTACCCAAGGTCATCTTCCAAATCTTCCTTTTGTTTTGCAGTTTGCTCTTCTTCAATTGTCTCAGCCTTACCCCTCATCATTAGCTTGGTAGCTTTTTCACGACTTCCTTCACGAGCTCTTCATGTGTCTTCCAGCAGGTGGCTTCTTCTTCTTTGAACATTTACTTTGCTTCATCAGAAGTGGATAGTGCCCTTGTGATGGCTTCCATAACCACTTCAATCTCACTTCTTACCAGGTCAGTCTTTTCAAAGGTTTCCCCTTTATCCCCAAATTCAACTCTGACTTGGTCAACAGCTTTCTGGCTCAAAATTTCCTTTCCTTTGTCTGCGGCTCCAGCTCGCAGCATATTCACAGCAGGCTTGGTTCCATAACTGCTGAAATCAACAACATCAGCAAAAATTTCAAACCCCGGGAGCTGGCCTCCCTCAACAACTACCGGCTCAGGAGTCCTATCATAAACTGATTCGGTAGCCAGGATGAAGGTGTCCACCAAGTTCACACCCTTCTTCTCTTGCCTAGTCTTCCCTTTGCGGGTTCCCCAGCCCAAACTGATGGTACTTGCCAGGTTCAATATTAAACTCAGGGATACCATGCTGCTTGGCCCCTAACCCCTTTCTAGGTGTATAGTTCTGCTTGGCAAAGTATCTGTGAATCCAGTGTGGAAATTCCGGGTTATCAGAAATTACTGCAACTTGAAAACTAGTGATTGGCTGCTCGGTAGCACTTAGGGCAGCCACTACAAAAGGCTCATCTGCTTCGATAGTCACCACCTTCCCCTCAATCAAAAACTTCACCTTCTGATGCAAGGTCGAGGGCACTTCTCCTAGGGCATGGATGTTGGTGTGCCCTAGTTCTTAGGGCTTTGGATTCTTGTATTTTGCATTATACATTAAGAGTCATGTATGAATACATTATTTGTGTCACATTAATAAAGGCAATTAATCTATTTCATTTATATCTTGTGCTATAATATGAGTAGAGTATCCATTAATTGATAATCATAAAACCTATCCCAGGTCTGTTCTAATCGTGGGAACGAATAAAACCACAGACTTGTATATTCGATGACTGTATGGTAGTTCTTAACTAGCCATAGTACTTGTATAGTCAGTCATGAATATAGGTACATGTCGTTGACATGGGACTGGATTGATCCGCATAAGAAAGCCACATGATTGTTGCGTCAGAGGTCTTTCTTGAGTAGGTCTCTTTTGTCTTCAGACCAGATTTCATTATAATATCAATATGGAATCCGGTTCACTTTGACATACGCCTAACAGGTCTATAAAAGGATGCTAAATATGGGTATGATTGGGTGGACCGGTGAACATGTTGATATTGATGATGAAGTGATGGAATTGCCACTCGGGTAACACCAAGATGATATCATTGGCCACTTGATAAGTGGGACTGATAAGTGTATGGCCATACCCAAATAAGTTGGTTGCTTATTTGATTAATCAGTCAAATCAAGATCAAGAAATATAATAAACAACAGAAGAGGATGATGGACACCATGCCTCTTGTTTATTCATATCGATATCGTTAGGGAAAGGACACTATGAGATTACTACCGGGTGAGTCTCTTCTAAAGACTACTGCATCTCTGTCTTAATTGAGGGTTGTAATGGTTTGCTAGAACCCACTTACAGTCTGTGGGACTTGGGCCTACTGCTAACATAAAGAGAGACCCATAGGATCATGCACATAGATCAACTGAGCCGGAACTTATAGAAATTGTACATGTAATGTACATTGGAAGGAATGCGTTAATTAATAAGTTGACATTCGATGTTAAGGTAATTAATTAACATTGGGTTGAATTTAATTTAATTAATAAGTTTACATAATGTAATTAATTAATTTATCAATCAATTGAATTACATAAAGTAAACAATTAATTAAATAATTTTCCTAAGTAAGAAAATTAAATACATGTATTGTATTAACTTAAGTGTGATTTAATTTTATTTAGGACTAATTAAATTTAGTCAAATGGAATTAAATTACATAGTATATACTTTTTAATTAAAGTTTATTTATGTAATTATAATTCTAGTGGGCTTGGGTTTAATTAAGCTAATTAAAACCCAATTAGACAAGGTGTCTATATAAGGGCACACTTAAGGAAGAAAAACATAATTCAACCCTAATTAATTGCTGGACATTTCAGCCACCAAGAGCATCCTTAATTAGCTGAAAATTCCAGCATTAATCCTCCATTCCTTCACGTCTTCGACTAGCACCGGTTCCGCTCAATAGTTGGTTGTGCACCGGACTTTGGAGATCGCAGTTTCAAGAAATGATTCTGCAGCAGTCTCTAGAAGAGAAGAATCCGGTGAGTTAATCTCTCTTGATTCAATTTGGTTTTATTCTAATCAATGGTAATTGGACACGATAGGTGGATTCTAGGAAATTTTAAACGGTGTATTTTCCATTGCGCCACGTGATTTTTCCGATGATGAATCCCAACAATGGAACCATGGCCTTCCTAAGAGCAGAGAGAAGGTGACAGGAATGTCAATCACCGTGAACAGCACCTTGGACTTGACTTCCCCCACCTTGACTTCATCTTCAAAGTCCCTAACATATCCCTCTTACTATCATCATATGCCCTAATCACAGTGTTGGATCGGCAAATAGCTTATGTATTCATCCCCAAATAAGGCAGTATCTGGGTGGGGCAGATTTTCAAGGCTGAGCCGTCATCCACCATCATAATTGGCATCATTCTATCCATGACCTTAAACTTCAGGTATAGAGCCCTATTGTGGTTGACCCATTTGGGCGGGAGATCCTCAATTCCAAAACTGATCTCCAGGGCTCTATTGGCTTTCAAGTCTACCCCCTTAATCATCACACACACTTCATCCGGGGACATAGTGGGGTTGGCTTCCATTTCCATTAACTGCTTGACCACCGCCTCGCGGTGCTTCTTTGATTCCATGAGTAAGTGCCAAACACTGGCACGAGCTGGCGTCCTCTTCAGTTGGTCCACCACCATGTCCTCCTTAATCTGGAACACTGTGTTATTGCCCCTTGGAATTGTACTCCATCATCGATCATAACATGGTAACTATTTTTTTCTTTTTTTCTTTTTTTTTTTGTTTTGTTTTTTTTTTAGGCCGTGACATTCACATGTGACTCCGCTTCTACCCACTTTGAGAAGTAGTTGATGGTTGAGACCATGGAGCGATGCCCATTTGAGTCTACGAAGCTCCTGCTTGGCTGATTTCCTCTTCAAATCCTTTGGAACTTGGTGTTCAGTAATTTCTCTATCACCCTGGCACAACACCGTACAGCCAGGCAAAGATTTCCATGCACTTTTGTGGTACTTTTGCAATTTTCTTTCCTCTCATCAAGCGTGAGATCTTTCGAGACGGATATCATTTTCAAGCCATCATCTGTCCTTAGATTCATTTCATGGATTGATGCATCATGTGTTAAAGGCATTAAATGAATGTCTGTAAGCATGCAAAGTTCCATCCGAAGAAATATCACATAAGCAATTGAAACCAAATTGTATTAAATTAAACACCTTAGGGGCTGAATTGTTCACATAATAAATGATAAAAATAATAAAAGAAAACTAAAACATCGAAATTATTATCATCCTCCACATACGGAGGGTCTTCTTTTTGTAACATGGTCCTCGATAGCTTGTGCGCCCGAATCATCCAAGATTAGGCAAGGGATTACTCTAAATGCTAGGTTTCAAAGCCGGCTCGATAATCTTACCCTCAGTAACCAACTGCTTGATGGCCCTAATCAACTGGGCACAATCATTCGTATGGTGGCCTACCGTCACATGATAAGAATAGAAATTACCCATGTCTGCCTCAGCTGGGGGAGAAACGGTTTCAGATTTTGTAGCAACCTAGCCTTCCTACATTTGGTGTAGATACGAGACAAGGATTCTGCCCACGGGTGGGTGATCCTTTGAGGAGTTCCCATTTGTCTACCTTGAGCTACAACAGCCACATTCACCCCTTGCACTCTAATTGAAGTTGCCTCTGGAATCATCCTAGCACCAGACCCGGCTGAGGTAGCCTTAGAAATACTGCTCTTGTACCCTTGAGAGTACCCCTGATTACTTCTGTAGGAGCCCGAACTTTATCTACCCCTTTGTTCCTCTTCTTCATATCACTCGATACACTTGGCAAATTCAACCACCTCATTGAAAGAGTGGAACCTTTTCAGCTTCATGTTGTCTTTGTACTAAAGCAGACTACCATCAACTAGCTTTACAATAAGCGACTCCAACTTTGGGGCCCTATCCACTAGAACTTGCACATCCATCCATCTCTTGTAGTAAGATGGAAAGGATTCATTCGGCTTTTGGCTAATCCTTTCTAGGTCTTCCAGAGTGGTCTCCATCTGGGTATTGTAAGCATATTGTTTCATAAAAGCTTCAGACAGGTCCTCCGAAGTAGAATGGGAGTACAAAGGCATCTTTATATACCACTTTGCCGCAGCACCCCTCAAAGTAGTCGGGAACAGATTCAAGAGGTGACCTTTCCTGATTCCGATGCTTGTCATTAGTCTCATGTAATTGTCCAGGTGAGCTTCTGGTGGGCCCTCTCCGGTGTACGGAGGCAGGTAAGGCATCTGAAAACCAACTGGGAGTGGCTTTCCTACGTCAGCCATCAAAGCAGCCGGGTTGACACACTTAACAGGTTTATAGTGTACCATCTCCTTCAGCTTAGGCAGCATGGCTTCAATGTTAGATAATTTGTGATTGAGATGCTTCTCCACAACAGTATCAATTGAGGCTTCTCTTGCCTTCTCAACGGCCTCATCTTCTTTAGATTGGAGATCAGGCTCTTTATGGTTGACAATTCCACTGCTTCCATCGGGAATACTCCCTCCAGCTCCATTCGTCACTTAGACAAATTGTTGTCCTTCACTTCCAACCGAAGTCTGAGCCAATGGAATAGTCTGCATGGGGCTAGCATTCATCACAGCATGCATTTGCTCCTTAAGGGTAGCCTTAAATTCATCAGAACTCAGAAAGTTCCTCATGAAAGATGCCATGTCAAAAGGTGCATTTCCATTGCTTCTGTTAGCCATTTCTATTCTATCTACTTCTTTCAACAGAATCTGACTGTCAACCGGTAAAGAAGGTAGCTGAACCTTGACCTCCCGATCTGAATCCCACCCTAAACTGATCCCCTCCATGGTGACCGGTTCTGATTGAACTGACTGAACTGATTGGTTTGGTGACTCGACATGAACTAATTGCTTTGAGCTTCAACCCCAAACTGCACATTCAACATAAGGTTAGAATCTAGGATGGCTGTCGTGGACCTAGACTCGACACACTAGATGGTGTGTATGTTATGTTCGTGTTCATGTTCATGTTTGGATGATGCTTTATGGATGTGGATGATAATGAAAATGACCTTTACATTTTCCTTCTTTTTATTTTGGATGTTCCAAGCATACCCCATGCTATACAAAAGACAATGCAAAAATGTTGCGTGTGAGTCGTCACACGGACAGAGTTTTGGCGCCTTCGAGGCACCTAGTGGATGTCATGAAATGATCACATGTGTACCAACACATGGACAGAGGTTTAATGCTTCGTAGGTCAATGAGATGATATGAAGTGGTCGTATGGGAGCCGTTCCATAGCCAGAGGTTCGATGCTTTTATGGCATCTTAGATGAAGTGATGTCACAAACAAGTCATGTGTAACTCGAAACACGGACAGAATTTCAGTGTTCATGGAACACCTTGTATGATTTAGGAATGTTATGAAATGTCCTAACATAAGTACTAGGTCGGCACTCATGGAGTACCTCGAATGAATCATCAATGTTATGGAACAATCCGATATGGATCGTGACACACAGTAAGACTTTGGCATCGCCGTGACACCATTGATGAATGAACATGATGCCACGTAATGATATTGTCTGACCCACCACAAAGACCTAAGACCGTCGTGGTCCTCTAATGAGTGAAATGATGTAATGAAGTGGCCAAGTGCAATCCGATACACAGGCAGAATACGGGTAGTTTTGGGACACCTGTTATGTCATGAAATGAAATGGTCATGAAGGGCATAATTAGAATATCCTTTCATTTTATATGGGGTGAGATGAGATGAATGCCTATGTCATACAATATGCAAGTGGCTGCACAAAAATGTGGTTAGGATGCATGACACATAGGATGATGTCATGTATGCTTTATGAAATGCGAACACACAGGATGTATATAACACATGGATAAGATGTTATGGCTATATGAAAACGTGGTTAGTATAATAGCACACGCATTATGATACTTCAAAATGGCTGTGTAAAAACATGGTTAGAATGGCATACGGATGATGCATGTTTTGATGTCAAATGAAAGAGTCAAAAGTAAAACAACCATGGAGCAAACATTAGCACACGTAACAACATGCTCACCCTTCCAACCTTATTCCTCCTTTCGATTGGTCACGCATTTTTCCTAGGTATTGGGTCTCTTTAGCATCAATCGGGTACACCAAAGGCATACTCTTAATGTCCGTTTTCAAATATATGTTTTGGTAATCCTAAGGGGAAGTTGCTAGGCCATTACATGAAGGTATGAGTCAAACCAGGGTCGTACAAGTTCCCATAGCGAAAGTACACTCCTCATCATAGAACATGATGTAAGGTTCATGCAGTGCTATGAGTGGTTTACCCCCTCGAGTGCCTCCAATCCAAGCGGAAGAGGTAGGTCACCTTTAGATAGAAACCGGGCGTAATGATGTGTTGGAGGGATTAAAGAAGAGAAAATGTCATGCTACGCGGTTGTGAATGAGATATCGGATTATGGATTTAATAATTGACTAAAAGTGAGGATATACTTCAATTGTTGCATAAGTTCCTTAAGTTTTTATGAAAATTTTTTAAAAGAAACCGTTAATCCCCAGCGGAGTCGCCACTGTAAGCAGACGACGTTTATCGGAATGCGTGGTGAAGCGGGAACCGGGGATTTTCTTTTTGTGTGATGATGTGTGTGGTTTTGAAAATGGGTTTTAATCTTCCTTAAGAAAACCTTTCATTTTATTGGAAAAACCCTTTTTGTAGAAAGCTTGATTTTAAGTGTGAATTTTGGAAAAAAATTTTTAGAAAATCCCAATTGTAAGCCAGAATTTTTCATACTAAAAAAAAAATTTATGTCACACAACTATACTACAGTTGTGCGACTGTATTTACAGTCGTACAACTATAAATGCGTAGCAGGTACAGCAGCCCATACCTTAAGAATTAAAAATGGGGGTGATTTGAAGGGCAATTAATGCCCGATTTTGAGCAGCAAGCAAGCAGAAATAAAAGGGAGAAAAAGAAGACAGAGATGGGCTTTTAGTAGATTTTAGAGAGAGGAATTGAAAGAAAGAAGAGAAGGAAAAAGGAGAGGAAAACAAGAAAAAAAAAACCAACTAAGCATCATCTTTTGCTCATCTTTTTCTTTTAATTCTTGAACGTTAAAGTTTAAAATCTATTAGAAATCATAGGTTAAAATTTGACATACTAAATCAAATCAATTCCAGACCTTAAATCCACCAAAATCCGTGACTTTTTGGAGAATCTTGGATAACTTTTAGAACCTTAGCACACAAGGGAAAAGAAGCAATTTGGAGTCAATTGAGGCGTTTCCAGCGATCAAACCAATGGTGGATCAGTGCCACAAAGGTAATTATACCTAAAAGCTTCATTTTGTTGCTTTTTCTGGGTGTTTTGATGTGATTTCGTGCATAAAATTCATATTTCTGGCTTGTTGTTTCTAGGAAATAAGAACAGCCGTACGACTATTCTTGTGACGAAGAACAGTCGCATGACTGTATATACTGTTGTACGAGTCTTCTTAATTTCCCGCGGCTATTAGTTTTATTTGAACAAAGTTTGGCGATTTTTTGCATTTGGATGAACTACAGTCGTACGACTGTAATTACAGCCGGGCTACTGTAATTTTCGTCCAGGAGCAGAATTTCCAGAAAAATCCCTAAAAATTCTCAAAAATCATAAAAATTCAGAAAAATCATAAAATCATCAAAAATGAATTTGTGTGCATTCACGACCTTAGATTTAATTTTTGAAATTATTGCATTTAGAACAATGCAACGACGGAGACCTGAATCTCCCGAAAACCGACCCACCTCACATGTTAAATTAAAGTAAACCGGAAAAAGAAACATGTTTTCAAATCATTTTCTCACAAAACATATATACAGGGACGTTTCAAAACTGTTTTCCAGGTCTAATCGGGCCAGCTAGCCGAGCCGACCCGGTTACCCCCCCTAAATGCATGCCCGTGATCTCTAATTTCCCAATTCTGTCCAACTTGAGTCCTATTTGTGGTGTGCTATAAATTGTGCTAGCCATCTAATTTGCAGCTTTTAATTTCTTTTATTTTTATTTTTGATGTAACTAATAGATTAATCCGTGTATTTTAGGCAATTGTAATTTGTTAGATCATTCATGTATTTTAGGCGATTGTAAGGTGAGGTTGAGAGTTTTTTTTATTTTTATTAAATTGGGTCGTAATAACTTATTTATTTCCTGCACTTTTATTTTACTTTATTTGTGTGTATGCTATGTGCTTTAATTTAATAAAAATGAACTTTAGAATTATAAAATGCCATCTATGAACATTGGCCAAATTTTATTTTGATTAGACATGAAATAAGGGACTTGTCCGGACCTAGATCTCTAGAAAGTGTAATGGCTAATAAGGTCAGTTTCTGACCTTATCTTTTAGGCAATTTTATGGTTTAAACGGCAATTTTTTAGAGTCCTTTGGGTGAATGCTTGTTTGGTCTTGCGTATTTTGTGATTTTTTTGTTTTGGTTAGATTTTCACAACTTTTAGTATTTTTTCGTGTTTTTAGGGGTGTTTTTGTAATTTTTGACAATGCGTCATATTTGTGGTCCGTGGCTGTGGTGCGGTTATGTTTCTTTATGTTTGTTTTGGACAAGCATTATGACCCGGACCGAAAGTTGGAGCGATGGCGATGAAAAAGAGATTGAAGTGCTGAAAAGCAAGGTGGCATGGCATGCCGCAATGAGGGCACGGTATGCCATTCCAGCGTGCCAAAAGACGGAGTCCAGTGGATCGGCACGAATGCGCGCCACCACCAGCACGGCATGCCAACCCCTAAATCTACCCAGCACGGCGTGCCACCACCACCAATACGGCGTGCCAAATTATACAACCTGAAAAAGAAAAACTCTCATCCTCACCATTTACAACCACCTATAATAATGATAATCTAAAAAAGTACAACCGCCTAGATACATGGAATGATCTATCAAATACATCAAACGAAGAAAAATGAAAAAATAACAAGCTGCATCCAAATATGGTTAACACAAATAAACAGATCACACCAAGGACTCACATAAGACAGAATAAGGGTATTTTGGGAAATGAGATCATACATAGGGGGATAATTGAGAAGTCTAGATGACTACTCGAATAGACCTGGAAAGTATTTTATAGAAACGCCCTATAGATTTTGTGAATGAAAATCAGTTTTGAAAGCAATTTGGCTTATTTTACATGCATTTTCCATTATTTAGTGGATCGGATATCCTGGAACCCGGGGGTCCCATTCTTGAGTGGGCCTAAATTGAACATTCATCTAAGGTCTGAAAATATAAGCACATCAAAAATCCATTTTGAATAGAAAGGAGACATAAAATTACAAGTTAAAGGCCGAAAAGGGCAAAACTGTAATTCTGCTTCTCAAACTACAGCCGCGCCACTGTGATACTACAGCCATGCCACTACGATACTACAGCAGTGCCACTATGATACTATAGCCAAGCCACTATGATACTACAGCCGAGCCACTATGATACTACAGCCGCACCACTATGATACTACAGCCGTGCCACTATAGTGGCTGGGGCAGCTATAGCACCAACAACCGAGCAGCTGTAGTACTCCAGAATCAACAATTCAGTTTTCTTTCTCATTTTGAAAATTGTTTTGGAATTTTGATGGTTTCGGGTAATCTGGGGTTTCTGAAAACTTATGAAATTCCATAAAACAGATTCAGATCGGATCAAATGAATCCGGAAAATCCCTAAAAACCAGAAATCATCAAAACTAAATCTCACATCCATCAATCAAAAACCTAAAAATAGTGAATCTAAACATATATGGATGTAATTTGAGCAATAATATTCATGAAAAACATATTTGATTTGAAAACAGAAGCGTTATCGGTCGATTTAATGCATTTGGAGCTTCTACCCTGGAGATTACAACCGAGTGGCTGTAATCAGAAGACTATAGCCGTGCCACTATAGGTTACAGTCGTACAACTATAGGCTACAACCGTGCCACTGTAGGTTACAGCCGCGTGGCTGTAGTACAGTCGAGCGGCTATAATCAACAGACGGGGTGGCTATAGCTGGGTTTTCACTTCTAGATTTGAGAAAAATACAAAATCACATATAATCAACACCTAGAATAATTCAAAATGAGTTTTTAGGGACTCTTAGAGTATACCATATCTTTGTTCCAGTGTTTTGGATCACCAGAAACGGATTTGGATGACGGAAAATGCCTTAGAATCACAAACAACCTGAAATCGCCCATAATTCTCCAAAGCTTGAATGGAACCCTGAATCAATCCAAATGAACACCAAGTTGAACAGAATCACCCCCAGAATATTAATTCTCCATGACCTTAATCGTTTCCCCGGATTAGATTAAAGTTTTTTAATGATTTAGATTGAATTTTATTGATTTTTCTCTCTTTCTCTCTCTAAGTTCTCAAAAACCCTAAGTTTTTATGTGTTTGATTGCAGAATGTAGGCTGTCTGTTCTATCCCTAAATTTTGTTTTTTGGCTTTTATATCTCCCAAATTAAGTTAAAAATCCAAATTAAAGACTGATTTTACCCTATTTAGGAAGTTTGATAATTACAGTCGAGCGGCTATAGTGGCCTATAGCTGTGCAGCTGTAATACAGCCGCGCAGTTATAGAACTATAGCCAAGCGGCTATAGTAGCCAGTTTTGCATTTCTCACCCTTTTTCTCACTTTTTTCGCCGTTTCTCAGTACTCACTCAACCTTCTTCTAGGTTCCACACCAATACTTGTTACACTTCTTCAGGTCATCCGAGACATGTCCAATGTCATTCCACTCATTTCGAATCAGCCTCACATTTATCTGTGAAGAAGGTAATAAAGGCTTTCATCATCGAGGTCAGGAAAAAACCCATGCTCACACATTGACTAGAGAAACCTCATCAATGCATGGATTATTTCCAATTTTTCCTTTTTCGATAATGTGTCCTGCTAGATTATCTCCAAACTTTATAGTTCCTCCTTTAACTTGTTTCATGGAAGTAAAGTATATTCCATCACCAGTCATATGTCTAAAGCACCCACTATCAATATACCACTTTGAGTCTCCAAGAGTGTTCTTTAGACATACCTGCAAAACAAGTTAAGTAGCTTTAGGTACCCAAATACTGTTGGGTCCTTTAGGGTTAGAAACATTTTTATCTTTAGGAACCCAGATAATTTTCCCTTTGTATTTTCCCTTTTTAAAAATGCAATCACTAATTATACGTCCCTTATGATTACAATGGTAACATGTAACATCCTTCTTTTTCTTAAATTGATATGATTGATTATGTTTTGAAGGATGGTTTTGGTGATAAGAAACATAGTTATCATGATGTAATTGTTTAGGCTTGTAACCATGTTGTTGTTTAGGCCTATATTTGTGAATTTTTTGGGAGAGAGTAGGCCTTTGTGGGTTCTTTTGCGCAATCTTTTATTATGAACGAGATTGTCAATTTGGTTTGACAAATTGCACCCTTTTTGGCTTGGAGAAATGTGAGTGTTGGACATGTATATCTTTCTGGTTTGGTTTGTGACTTTTACTATGCTTTTGAAGTGTAGGATTAGGGATATAGATAAGTGGATGAGGGGCAAAATATGATAGGTTTTTAAGGATTTTATGGGGGTATCCTATCATTATAACCAATTCTAGATTTATCATTTGGATTCCTTTGGGAATCCAAAATCACATTTAGCATATTTTCACCATTAGTGATTTTCCTAATAGTGCAATCTAACTTTTCACATTTCTTTTCTAAATGAGATAACTTACTGATAAGTTCAAGATTGGAGTTTTCTAGAAAACTCACTTTTCTCTGTAGCTCAAGATTCTCAGTTTCTTTTTCTAACAGTCTATTTTCATATTCGTTACACTTAGCAGTTATCTTAAGTTTATCATCATGCATTCTAAAGAATTCTTGAATAAGTTCATTATGAGACAATGTTTGAAGAATTACCTCATCTTCCTCATTTTGATCTTACTGTAATGATTTTGTTGAATCATCATTTGCCATGAAGCATATTTGGACTTTCTCTTGCTTTTGATCCTCATCATCATTAGAGCTGGATTCATCACTGTCGCTCCAAGTTGCTACCATAGCTTTCTTGTCCTTTTTCTTAAATTTGTTTTCCAGCTTCGGACAATTGACTTTGAAATGAGTAGGTTTATTACATTCAAAACATGTAATTTCCTGTTTTAAATCTTTCTTTGCTTTGTCAGCCTTGTTGATGTTGAATTGCCTCCTGTAAGATGTTTTGCCTCTGTTTTTGTTTCTTAAGAATTTTCTAAATTTTCGCACCAACAGAGCTTCATCATCATCTTCATTATCTGCATTACCTAAATCGGAGGTGGATTCTTCAGGAATAGGATTGGTAGCTTTTAGTGATATAGACTTTCTTTTGTTAGTCTGCTCACGATCAGTAGTAGATTTAACTTTCATCTCATATGTAATGAACCAATAAATTCATCATATGAGTATGAACTTAAATCTTTTGATTCTTCAATGGCTGTGAGCTTTGCATCCAAGACGTTTGCATTGTTCTGATTAGTTTCCTAATCAGTTCCTCATCTGTGAAGTTCTTGCCAAGATTCCTTAATTTGTTCACAATAAGAGTGAACCTTGTGTTGATTTCTGCAATTGATTCCTTTGCATCAACTTTGAACAACTTGTATTCTGTGATGTAAAGATTAATCTTTCCATATTTGACTTGTTTGGTTCATTCATGAGTTGTTTCCAGCTTATCCCATATCTGCTTTGCTGTAGTGCAACCTGAAATATGATTAAACTCATTAATATCCAAAGCGCACTGTAATAAATTAATAGTTTTAGAGTTTAAAGCTTCTTTATTCCAATCAGCACTTTCATATTTACTTTCCTCTTTGGGAACAAGTTCTCCATCAATAATTTTTGTCGGAATACTAGGTCATTCCTTGATAATTCTCCATACCTGAATATTCGTGGATTATAAAAATATTAACATTCAGTTTTTCCAAAAACTGTAATTTTCTTCATTAAAAAGTTAAGGCTTGTTGATGGAACATCCCTCAGACATAAAAACATTTTGACTTCTTGAGGTATTAGCCATATTGAGATCACTCTAAGAATTTTACTTCTTTTGATAGAGTCAGGCTCTGATACCAATTGATGATCCCAAATGGCTAGTTACAGTACTAGAGGGGGGTGAATAGTACTGTAGGGCAAATAAAAATTTGCAGACTCTCTTAAAAAGTACTTTTTATAAAAACACAAGTTTCTTTTTCAAAAACAAGTTTTATTAAAAATGCGGAATTATAAACTATAACAAAACTAGTGAATATAAAATTGCCTTGGTAAAAATAACATTAAATGCTAAAGCAATTAATTTAAATAGCAAGAAATTAAATTGGATAAAATAATAAGAGAGTAGGGATAGAAAAATGTACATGCAAAATTCTATCCTGGTTCGACCCAACCGGTCTATATCCAGTCCTCAAGCCAACCGCTGAAGATTTCCACTAACATTTCCTCTACGGGCAGGAAACAAGCCTATGTTACTTTTTGCGAGTTCAAGTAACAAACTCAATACTTTTCCAGGCTCAGTATCAAACCTATACCGTTACTTTTTGGAGCTTAAGTAACAAACTCTACTGATGCTTTTTCGAAGCTCAAGCACCAAACTTTTACAGCCTTTGTTGATTACACCACCAATAAAGTTAAACCCCCTTCACACAACCTTGTGTGAAAATACAATTCCCAAATATGTGAATATATGAATGAGCAATATTTCTCCTTCTCTCTTTGCCTTTTTTTGGGAATATGGAAGACTATAAGTTGAATGCTTAAAGTGTGAATGTTTCTTGAATTGTCTTCCAAGCCTTCAAATCTTCTTCTTCTTCCTTTTTATAAGCCAATGGAGATTGTAGCCGTTAGATACATCCCTTTTAAAGATAGTAGCCATTGTCTTCAAGTATATGTCCATTTGTTTCACCTTATGAAGAAGAATGAGTTTAAGTGATAAACATAAGAAAGGAATATAGTAGTTGATATCACATGTTTATGGCCGTTTGTACTTTTGATACACATCTTAGTAAGGCCATAAAGCAAAGTATAGGTGAGTTCCTTTCATACAAAAGACATGTGACAAAATGTGAAAAAGAGAGAAGCATGTGTAACCTTAGTTTCAAACCGTAGCTTAGAGAAAGATAAATATAGGTTGGTCTTTTATCTTGAGATAAAGTTTGACTATAGATTCCCATGTGATCTCAAGATAAAGACTTTCTTAGCGTAGGTTGCAAACTTAGGTTATAAAGTCACATGTGGTACTTAAAGAGATCTCAAATCTTTTTCATCACATGAGTTCATATTGTGGCCGATTTTGTTCTTCAAGAGTATCACCTCATAAGTAAACATAAGGTCAATAAATGAAATGGTATCAAAAGCGACTCACCCCATAATAAAAAAAGAGATCAATATATGTGTACATAAGTTGCCGAAATTGTTCTCAAAGGCCTTTCATCCCATGGTCAAATATAAGGTCAACACATGTATATGATCTCAAAATTGTCACCTTATAATCAAATATGGGGTCAACTATGTAAATATATATATATATATATATATATATATATATATATATATATATATATATATATATATATATATATATATATGCCGAAAAGATCTTTAAATCTTTCAAGTCATAAGCTAACATTGGGTCAACCTTGAGCATATATATATATATGTCCGAAGTATATAAAAACTTTCAAGTCATAAGCCATTTATGGGTTGAGCAAATATGGATTACCAAATCTTTTATCTCATAAGCTCTTATATGTGTGTGTGTGTGTGTGTGTGTGGAATGCCCAAAAGAGTTGATTCTCAACTCATAAACCAAGCATTTAAAATGATATAAAGAGCTTTTGGAATATATAAAAACATTTTAACTTATAAAGCTCATTATTTTAAAATGTCAATTTTTGTGATCATCAAAACTGCACTCAACACATGTTGTATTTACTTAAGTGTGATTTAATTTTATTTAGGTGTAATGAAATTTAGCCAAATGGAATTTAAATTACATAGTATATACTTTTTAATTAAAGTTAATTTATGTAATTATAATCCTAGTGGGCTTGGGTTTAATTAACCTAATTAAAACCCAATTAGACAAGGAGTCTATATAAGGGCATAGTTAAGGAAGAAAACCTAACCCTAACCCTATTTTAATTGCTGGAAATTTTAGCCCCATAGCAACCCCAAAACAGCCAAAATTTACAGCAATAATTCTCCATTCCTTTCGCTTCTTCGACTAGCACCGAATCCTGCTAGATAGTTGGTCGTGCACCGGATTGTGGAGATCGTTTCCGCTAAAGATTCGATTCTGCAGCAGTCTTTAGAAGAGACGGACTTGGTGAGTGAATCTTTCTTGATTCAAATTGATTTTATTTCAATCAATGGTAATTGGATACGATAGTTGGATTCTATAAAAATTTTAAACGGTGTAATTCTGCTACGCCACGTTAATTTTCCGATGACGAATCCCAACAGCTTGAACCTTACATTTGTTAAATATTCTGTGCCTTAGAACATAGGCTTCTAGGAATAGACCCTTCATAATGGATTGAATTTGATATCATCTATTTTGGAAAAAAAAGTTAACTTGCATTTGACATTTATATGATTTTATTATCCAATTTTTCGTATTTGTTACGGTTGGATTTGGAAATGTGGGATTTCAATTTAGTACTCTATATGGATCTATATTAATTTCTGATATGATTTTTGGTAATTCGAGATGTTATATATTTTTGTGAAATATAAACTATTTGTTTTCAAAGTGGTACATGTGTTCAATTATTTGAATATGCTATCATGTCTCACCAACCTTCATATTAGGTTTGCTAACTACGTCTATGTCTATTTTTTATTCTTTTTATGTGTCCATGTCCAAGTCTATATGCATTAGAATTATGCATAAGGTCGGTGAAGGCATTATATATTGATATTTGCTATTGGTAACAAGCTTACCAATTCTGGCCTTGATGGTGTGCAGTATCACCACTCTGTTGTACTGTTCCATGTGTTTTTTCTGTTTTGGATATATTTTGATAAATCTATTTATCCGTATCTAATAGTTTAAAATTATATTTATATAATCTGTTTATTAGTGACTTTCATTGGAACTTTTTTTTTTGTCTTTATGTATATTTGATAAATCTATTGATCCGTTTCAGGTATTCTGAACTATATTTGAATAATATATTTAACGAGATTTTCCAAAAATTTTGAATGACAATTGATAAGCCTGTTTAGTATTTGATAGAATATTTTATTTGATATGTATAAGTGTTTGAGAAATATCAGGCCAATTGTTTGTTTTCTTTCCATTGTGTGCTATAATTGCTTCTTACTAAGATTTTTGTGATTATTTACTCACTGAGGTTTCTTCTCAATGAGTTGAAATCTCATATCACTATTATTATCTTCTTTTCAAATGGTTAGCTATATATTAATGGTCAAGTCTGTTGTGTTGAGTACAAATATACAATCCCAGATCGAGAAGAATAAAAAGAATTGAAGAAAATCGATGAAAATTAATGAAATTGAAACAAATTTGGAATCAGAAGAAAAGATAAAAGATGATGAAGATGATTGAAATTGAAACAGATTCAACAGAGTTGAATCAGAGAGAAAAAAATGTATTTAAGAAAAAAAGAAACCTTAAAGAAATCATTTTTTGAATCGGAAGACAAGATCGAAGATGAAACTGAAACAGATTGACCATAGTGGAACTAGAGGGTGGAAAGATGCAAAATAACGTATTTAGGAAAAGAACGATGGCGTTATGATACTAAAAAAGAACTCTTTTAAAAACAGGTATTTAAAAAATAAGAAAAAAATATACGTGAAAAACTAAACTTAAAACAACGTATTTCCAGTAAGAACCATTGGAGCAATTATACCCTCAAATGACTGACCCTTGGAATTTTCTTTCACCCATTAATTGTTGTCCATCTCAACAGCAATGATATGATTTTGGGCTTCGTTTTTCATAAAAACAGGTCTACTCCTTTGACAACAGTATGATTTTGTACTTCTTTTTTCACGAAAATAGTCCCACTCCTTTAAGCCGAACAACATGCAATAATTTTTTTTTTATGTGATAAATATGGATTTTGAAAAACAATCTCTCACCTCCACTTTGAGAGATGTACCAATTTAACTACACCCAATTGGTATATGCACGAAGCTCAAATTAATAGTATGTTTTGCAATTTAAATATAAATATTATCACCAAAGTATTATATGAATACCCTAGTATTGGCGTAATGACCTTTTAGTTCCGTTCTATCACTCAATTGTCCCTTCAATTATTATCAATTCAAAATTGTCATTTTAGCTTAGGTCCTATACAAAATAATCATATCCAATTGTATTATAATTGTCTATTTGTTCTTTGGATGAGTTAAAAATAAATGACAAAATGGTTCATTGTGGTCTAATTGGGTATGATTTCTTATAGAACAGAAGTTAAAAGAGTAACTTTGAAACGATAACGGCTAAAAAAATAATTAATAATAGCATAGGGGTCCAAAAATTCTTTTTGCCCCCTATTTTTTTTTATTGGAAAAACATACGTTTAATAGAGTAGTGAAATATCCCACCAAATCAAATACAGGGGGCTAAAAATAAAAATTTTATGAAGTTCGGGGACAAAAGTATTGTTTTGCCCATATAAACAAATTAAGCATAAATAATTAATTAAAGTCAAATTAGGCTGAGAATGTATGTCTTCTTCTTTCCCTTGGTTTCCCTCTCCGACTAATTTAAAAAAGACCCAGAAGAAGACTTTCGATTTCTATATCCTCCCAATCAAATTCCTTTTTCTTCTTCCCCATTTCGCCAAACAGTAATTACACTTCAAAATCAATTTCAATGGAGTCGCAAAATCCCCCACAAAACGATGACCATCTCAAATCGGCTCTGATATTTCTCGGCACCGGTTGCTCCAACACTGTTCCCTACGGCATGTGCCTTATTCAGCCGACGGATCCACCCTGCTCTGTTTGCTTTCACGCCCTTTCTCTCTCACCTGATCGTAATCCTAATTACAGGTCTCATTCTAATCTAAGCAAAATTTAGGAATATTATGCATTTGGTTTCTTACTTTTGTAGTGTATACAGGTGCAATACGTCTCTTCTTATAGATTATTGTCCAATTGGTGAAAAACACAGCTATATATTGATTGATATTGGAAAGACATTCAGAGAGCAAGTGCTTAGGTGGTTTACTTTCCATAGGATTCCTCGGCTGGATTCTGTAAGTCATCCTTTATACACTTTCTGCTCTGGTTATTGATCAATTCATGTGTCGAAATTTTTCTGCTAGTTTTGACGAAAGCATCTTTGAAGCTGTCATATTAGGTGTTTGATTAAAAAATTTTAATCAATTTTCAAATGGTGATCTTTTAATTGCGTTAGATTGGTTTTAACTTGGTTCTTCATTTATGCTTGTGCTGGACATAATATATATATATATATATATAGAATCTGAAGCACGAATTTCTGACATTTCTGGGACTAAGTTTGTATCAATTGCAGATCATTTTAACTCACGAGCATGCTGATGCAGTTCTTGGTCTTGATGACATACATTCTGTTCTACCATATAGTCCTGTCAATGATATTGATCCAACTCCTATATATTTAACTCAATTCACCATGGATAGGTACCTTTACATTTCCTGCTCAGCTGCAAGTTCATTTCCTGTAAACTTTTCATTTTTTAACAGTCATAGCTGCTGATAGAAATACTAGCTAGTGCAATTTTCGTTGTTAGGATGTGCATTTGTTGTGTAATTAATTTTAGTCATGTAAAGTTTTTTTTCTGTTTGTATTTCTCTGTCTCAATGTGCATTTGCTAAATTAGTGGGAAGAATAGAAATAATATGATTCTCATGTAACAAAAATCCTACCTGATGATCTCTTTCTACTGCTTCACAATTACAAAGCTTAACCTTAGAAATACTGATAGAGAAAATTCTCGACTGTGTACGGTTGTAATCACAGACCCTTCATATCTGCACTGCAAGAAGTTAACATGGACATTTATATGCAGGCCACAAATTGTTTCTTTGTTGATTTATAACAATTGATAATAATGCGTAAGTTTTTAAATTATAAGCAATCGTCTTTTTCCTTTTTTTTTGTTTTTTCTTTTTTTGAGAACAGAATTAAAACATACCGATCCATTGTTTTTTTTTTTTTTTTTTTTTCCGTAACAATTGATAATAATACTTTCACATAACGCAAAGTAAGTTTATGTTCTGTTATAATCAACTTTTTTTGGTTGATTAGAAAACACATTACAGATGTGTTGATGATTGTTTACAATTTCTTTAAACAGTGTTGGTTCGAGATTTCCATACTTGATAAATGATAAGGCAAGAGAAGGCCAACGAATAAGGCGGGTTGCAGAACAGCTAGATTGGAAAATAATTGAGGGACACTGTCAAAGACCATTTGTTGCATCAGGCGTAGAATTTATTCCATTACCAGTTAGTTCCACTAAAAATATCTTTCCACATGAAAAATCTATTTAATTATGTCTTTGTTTCTTATTTATTTTTTGATGCAGGTGATGCATGGTGAAGATTATATTTCCTTGGGTTTTCTCTTTGGTCTGAAAAGTAAAGTAGCATATATATCTGACCTTTCACGTTTGCCTGTAAGCACAGAATGTGGTGAGTATTGTTTTTTCACCACCCTACTTCCGATAGTGTAATTTACATACTTTATTGAAGGTACAAGTCTATCGTAATCTTTGAAGTAAATGGAGATGATTCATCTTTACTCTTTAGTATGGTGAGTATTATATGTTCATCCTGCATGCTTATTTTACACCCTGTATTCGAGGTATGAGAATTCTGTGAAATACATGGCAATGCCTCATCTTACGAGTGTAAATTTTTTTGTTTCCAGCTTTTGTTTGGATAAATTAAAGTGAGATTTTCTTTTATCAGTTTGCTTAAATTTTCTTTCAATTGGAAAATTCTCGACTCTTGCAGCAATTTCAAAAGCTGGGGCTGGAGAATTGGATCTTCTTATCCTGGAGGCTTCACGCAAGGTAGTCCTGAAATTTTGTTTGATACACCTTTATCACCCGTCATTCTATGCAAAAGGAATTTCTGTGCAGATAAAAGCATCTTAAACCCCATCCTTCTATATGCATTTTGACATAAGATTGAGCGTTTATGCATCAACTGCCAAAAAAATGACTGTCTGCACATATATGTGCAATTATGCATTCTCCAATGAAGGCGTTTACTGTAAGTTTATAAAATATACGTGAATAATTACCCCAACAATTCCCAGCTTGTAAAACCAGAAAGAATCAAGTACCTGAAATATTACTAATATTCCCCTTTTCTGTTCATTGGTGTCATGTCATGCAAGTTTTCTAATCGTATGTGATGCCTTAATCAATACTTAGTGGTTTGAGCTTCTTTATCATTATGTGAAACTTTAAGTGTAACGCCCCAGATATAAGTTGACTTAGTTATGTTGTGATGTGTGCATATGAGTGAGCATTTTTGCATTTAACCGATGTTTTGTATGCTTATAACAATTCGTAGGCTTTGGCCTAGCGGTAGATAGTCCTGACTAATAGCTAGTGGTCTAGAGTTCGAACCTTACCTGGCTTAAATTTATTTTTTTTTTTTTGTGCCTTTTTATTTTTGTGTTGGGAAGGTTGGAATTCCGAAAATCCATGATAAATATCCCATTTTTCAGTTGACCAATTCCAAAAAAATTAGGAATCCTTAACCTAAGGAGAAAATCTCTCCTTAATCTCTTCCACTTTCCAAGTTTCACTCCAAGGCAATCTTTTCATCTCTATTAGGGTTAAAATTTCGGCCATTCCATTGTGTGGAGCTCCAGTGCAGCCGAAATTCTTAACTTTCTCTCCCTCACTTTCATTCATTCAGACTCTCCTTCATTCTTCTCCATTCCGAGTTAATTGCCTCAGTTGGTTTCACTGCAAACAGGGTAACAACTAAACCCTAAATGTCGGTTCGAAATTTATATAGGATGTATGGTAGATGAATTTGATCCTAGGTTGTATTATTACTGAAATTATTGTTGAGACATGAATGTATATGATATTGGTGTAAGAAATTGCTTTTAGGTTAAAAGATTGGTAGAAATATGAAAATACATGTGATTGAGTCGAAATTGGTAAGCTGCTGTATTTTCAGAATTGACTGTTTATGGTAATTATGGCATAACTTCCGTTATATAACTCCGATTGGCATAATTCAACTTTCTGTGTTTTCCTGAGATATAGGTGTACAAGGTTGTTTTACATTATTTTGGAAAATTCCGTGAGTAAAGTGCTCGTATTCCCTATTGAAACTGCCTTATGTGCATTGTGCCGATTTTTCTTGAACTGCTGAATTTCAGATTGTACAGGTTGTGATAATTTTAGCTTTATTTTCGTTATATAACTCCGATTGGCATGATTCAACTTTCTGTGTTTTCCTGAGACATAAATGTACAAGGTTGTTTTATACTATTTTGGCAAATTCTGTGAGTAAAGTGCTCGTATTCCCTGTTGAAACTGCCTTATGTGCACTGTGCCGATTTCCTGGAACTGCTGAATTTCAGTTTGTACAGTTTGTGTTGATTATGGCTTTATTTTCTCTCTGTAGCTCCGTTTGCCATGAAACAAAATTCTATGTATTCATGAAATTCTGATGTTCAATGTTGCTTTATATTATTTTTGCTAAATCAGTGAGTAACACATCTGTTTTGTCTGTTGAAGTCAGACTATGTGCAGTGATCTGAAGTGAATTTACAGATTGCATGTTTTTAGTGTTTCCTTAATATCTTTTGCTATAGGAATCCGAATTGCATGATTTAAGTTGGCGTGTGTTCCTAAGATGTAAGGCTAAATTTACCTTTGTATTGCCATGCTGAATTCTGAGTCTAACCTACTGGAATATTATATGCAAGTTGAGGCATGAACTATGAATTCTGAAATTTTCACCTTAGGCCTTGAACTGATTTTTTTAATGTGTGCAAAGCATAATTTGATTCTAGGAATTTATGCTAGGACTCTTGACATGAAATCTAATAATTACATATATGGTTTGGTAAATTTAATACATGTTGGAATTATGAAATCGAGTTTGGGGTAAGTCCTATTTTTTTTTATGGCACCATGTGTTTATTGATGTATCAGATTATGTTTTGGGGTAAGTCCTATTTTAATGGCACCTTATGGTTATTGAATTGGTTGGGATAAGTCCTATGTTAAAGGCACCTTTTGAATATTGATATAATTATGATAATTAAATTGGTGTTTGTAGTGGCATATACTCTGGTGTCTTGGTTAGTTTGGCTAAGTGTTTTCCATGTTTGATTGGTTGACACTAGGACAGCGCCCTTTGTTTCGAGGTAAGTCCCTTCGTTGGCACTCAGAGAGGTAAATCCCTTCGTGGTACTCTAATTTATTTTATTTTTGAGGTAAGTCCCTTCGTTGGCACTCTGTGAGGTAAGTCCCTTCGTTGGCACTCTGAGGTAAATCCCTTCGTGGTACTCTTTTCTTATTGATAAGGGGGTAAGTTCCGTTGTGGTTCCCCGAAGCGTCTGAGCCGAACTCTCTAAGGACATAGGTGTATAGGTCAATACAAATGATTTATACGCGTATACCACAAAATTAATAAAGGTTAAGGTATAATTGAGTTGATGTCAATTTTGTGATGAAGTACTTTGATTTGGGATGTTGGTATGTATTTGTATGTACATGACTTATCTTGGAAATCTGAATTTTGATGATATTGATTATCCACTTGGAATGTTTTGTACTATTATTTGAAATAGATAATTATGTGATATGCTGAACTTGAACTTTATATGTTGTATGTGATGCAGCTAACAAATAAGGGTAAGATCCCTGATACATGATTGTTACTATGAGAATTATGCATGCTTGTATAAATTGATAAATTTGCTTTCTATTAATCATGATGAAGTATACTTAAGTAATGTAATATGAAATTTATGATCTGTCATCTTCCTATGTGAACTTTGAATTGATGTTTGGGATTTATTAGTTACTCGTCACTAAGTGGCGCTGTTGATATTTTCAGATTTTGCCGGTGCAGAATAGGAGATGCCTGATGTCTGTTCTCGGGGATTGTGTGGAGAGTTTCCGTCATGTTATTTTATCATCTATTCGTAGTTATGGATGTTCAAAGATTTATTTATTTATTTATTTATTTTTATTTTTTTTTTACTCCGTTATATTACCTTTTGAAATACCTATTTATGTTAAATTACTGTTTTTGAAATGGAAATTTTCGAGTACTCATTTATGATTATGTTATTTTAAAGATAAAAAGGAAGTTTTGAAAATGATGACCTAAACTTTATGTAATGTTTCCGCCATTGCATGCTTGCAAAAGTTAGGGTTGTCACAGTTGGTATCAGAGCCCGCGTTGGTTCCGAGGCTTTGGTAGCATAAGTCACTTGGAACCAAAACTCAGAATCCTAGGATAGAGATTTTTGAACGTAGAAGTGAGATGCATGGGTAGGTAGAATGGGTTTATCTGCTTTGAATTGTTTGTTTTCTATTACTTGCTATATGTATAACATGATTAGATCCAACCTAGAACCAAAATTTTAGAATGCCTCCGCGTAGAGATTCCGTTCGCGATGACTCTCCTCAGCGACGTATGCGGCTGTTGGAAGATGCCGTGCTCGCTATGGCTTAAAGAAATCCAAATAACCAAACTGTCTTCGATTGCATTGCTCGTCATCGACCCCCAACTTATGAAGGATCTTCCGACCCGGTGGTGCTAAGGAACCAGGAAGGGAGAATGGTTTCCTATTCAAGTATTAAATTGAAACCGGGAGTGAAGATGGTCTCGGCCATGAAGTTGAAGAAAATGGCGATGAAGGGTGAGGAAGTATTCCTGTGTCGGGTGAAGGATACCTCGGTGGAAGTGAGGCTTGAGGACATTCCAGTTGTCCGTGAGTATGCGGATGTGTTCCCTGATGAAACTACCTGGGATTCCGCCAGAAAGAGATGTGGAGTTCGCCATCGACTTGATCCCGGGGTCTGCACCAATTTCTAAAGCCCCGTACCGTATGGCCCCTTCGGAAATGCAAGAGTTGAAGATGCAGTTGCAAGAACTTGTTGATAAGGGTTTTATTAGACCCAGCGTGTCACCTTGGGGTGCTCCGGTACTCTTTGTCAAGAAGAAGGATGGAAGCATGCGATTATGTATTGACTACCGTGAGTTGAATAAGGTGACCATCAAGAATAAATATCCCCTGCCAAGAATTGAAGATTCGTTTGATCAATTGAAGGGTGCAGGTGTGTTCTCTAAGATCGATCTGAGATCCGGCTATCATCAGATTCCGGTAAAAGAAGACGACATTCAGAAGACTGCCTTCCGGACAAGGTATGGGCACTATGAATTCGAAGTAATGCCCTTCGGTCTCACTAACGCACCAGCAGTGTTTATGGATCAGATGAACCGAACCTTCCACGAGCTCCTTGATGTGTGTGTTGTGGTATTCATTGATGATATCTTAGTATATTCGAAGAATGAAGAGGAGTATGCTAAGCATCTCAAAATGGTGTTGAAAGTATTAAGAGAGCAGAAGTGGTACGCCAAGTTCTCTAAGTGTGAGTTTTGGCTTGGAGAGGTGGCTTTTCTAGGCCATGTGATTACCAAAGAAGGTGTGAAGGTGGACCCGGCGAAGATTAAAGCCGTTCTTGAATGGTCCAGTCCTACTAATGTGACCGAAGTAAGAAGTTTTCTTGGTCTTGCTGGATACTACAGAAGGTTTGTGCACAACTTTTCAATTATTGCACGACCTTTGACTCAGTTGATGAAGAAGGACTGTAGGTTTCAATGGACTGCAGAATGTGAAGAAGCGTTCCAGATATTAAATGAGAGACTTACTTCAGCCCCAGTTCTTGCATTGCCGACTGACGGAGTAGAGTATGAAGTGTTCAGTGATGCTTCCAAGTACGGACTTGGGTGTGTACTTATGCAGTTGGGAAAAGTGATTGCCTATGCTTCAAGGCAATTGAGGGTTCATGAAAGGAACTACCCGACTCACGATTTGGAGTTAGCTGCGGTGGTGTTTGCTCTTAAAATTTGGCGCCATTACTTGTATGGTGTGCCGTGCAAGATATACACCGATCATAAGAGCCTCAAATATATTTTCACCCAGAAAGAACTAAACATGCGACAGAGACGTTGGTTAGAGCTTATCAAGGATTATGACTTAACCTTGGAGTATAAAGAAGGAAAGGCCAACAGAGTCGCAGATGCATTGAGCAGAAAGAGCATCCATTCGGTGAACTTCATGAAAAGACTCCTTATTGATCTTTGCAAGGAGTTTAGCAAGTTGGAAATTGAAGTGGTCCCGAGAGGAGTGGTTCGGGCGAGTTTAAATGCAATCAGAGTGGAACCGGTATTGTTTGTAGAATTGAAAGAGAAGCAGTTGAGTGATCCCGTACTTCAGAAGATTCGTGCGGCGAAGGAGCAGGGTAATGCTGTAGATTTCGAAATTCTTGCAGATGGGAGTATGAAATTTAAAGGCCGATGGTGCGTGCCTAATGATTCAATGTTGAAAGAGCAGATCTTAAGTGAAGCTCATTGCACTCCCTACTCTGTGCATCCGGGAGGTGCGAAATTATACAAAGATTTGAAGATGCAGTTTTGGTGGCCTAGAATGAAGAAAGAGGTAGCCGAGTTTGTGGCCCGATGCTTGACTTGTCAAAAGGTGAAAATTGAGCATCAAAGGCCTGGGGGATTATTGCAGCCCTTGGCTATTCCAGCATGGAAGTTTGACTCGGTTTCTATGGACCTTGTGTCAGGTTTACCAAAGGTTGCTAATGGTTTAGACACAGTGTGGGTTATTATAGATCGTTTGACCAAGGTGGCTCGGTTTATTCCTATGAAGAAGACCTGGTCTATGGAGCAGTTAGCTGAGGCATATGCGAGTGAAATTATAAGGCTACATGGTGTGCCTAGGGAGATTGTGTCAGATCGTGACCCACGGTTCTTGTCACATTTTTGGACATCATTGCAAGAAGCTTTGGGCACTAGGTTGAAGTTGAGTACAGCTTTCCATGCTGCTACAGATGGACAGACGGAGAGGACAATTCAAACCTTAGAGGATATGTTGCGGTCATGTGCTCTTGACTTCCAGAAATCTTGGGTGAAATGTCTGAGTTTGGTAGAGTTCTCCTATAACAATAGCTATCACGCTAGTATCCGTATGGCCCCGTATGAAGCCCTCTATGGGAGGAAATGTCGTAGTCCGACATGTTGGGACGACATTAGTGACACATTGGTGTTGGGTCCGGAATTGATTCGGGATACAGTTGAGAAGGTGAAGGTGATTCAGGCGAATATGAAGGCTGCCCAGGATCGTCAGAAGTCTTACGCAGATCTCAAGAGAAGACCTCTTACCTTCGAAGTCGGTAGCAAGGTATTGCTGAAAGTATCTCCTATGAAGGGAGTGATGAGGTTCGGCAAGAGAGGCAAGCTCAGTCCCAAGTATATTGGTCCATATGAAGCGCTTGAAAGGATTGGGGAAGTTGCATATCGGTTGGCTCTACCACCGGAATTGGCAAAAGTTCATAATGTATTCCATGTTTCACAGCTACGAAGATATGTGAGCGACCCTTCTCACGTTATTGCAGTGGATTCGGTGGAGGTGGAACCCAATTTGACATATGAGGAGAAGCCTGTTCAGATCCTCGACCGTCAGGTTCGCAAACTCAGGAGAAAAGAGATGCCTTTGGTAAAGGTGCTTTGGCGTAGCCAGAAGTTTGAAGAGGCTACTTGGGAGCTAGAAGAGACCATGAGATCCAAATATCCGGAATTGTTTGCAACTAATCAAGGTTAGAACCTAGCTTACTCTTTTGTCCTTGAGTTTCGAGGGCGAAACTTTTTGTTAGTGGGGAGGATTGTAACGCCCCAGATATAAGTTGACTTAGTTATGTTGTGATGTGTGCATATGAGTGAGCATTTTTGCATTTAACCGATGTTTTGTATGCTTATAACAATTCGTAGGCTTTGGCCTAGCGGTAGATAGTCCTGACTAATAGCTAGTGGTCTAGAGTTCGAACCTTACCTGGCTTAAATTTATTTATTTTTTTTTTGTGCCTTTTTATTTTTGTGTTGGGAAGGTTGGAATTCCGAAAATCCATGATAAATATCCCATTTTTCAGTTGACCAATTCCAAAAAAATTAGGAATCCTTAACCTAAGGAGAAAATCTCTCCTTAATCTCTTCCACTTTCCAAGTTTCACTCCAAGGCAATCTCTTCATCTCTATTAGGGTTAAAATTTCGGCCATTCCATTGTGTGGAGCTCCAGTGCAGCCGAAATTCTTAACTTTCTCTCCCTCACTTTCATTCATTCAGACTCTCCTTCATTCTTCTCCATTCCGAGTTAATTGCCTCAGTTGGTTTCACTGCAAACAGGGTAACAACTAAACCCTAAATGTCGGTTCGAAATTTATATAAGATGTATGGTAGATGAATTTGATCCTAGGTTGTATTATTACTGAAATTATTGTTGAGACATGAATGTATATGATATTGGTGTAAGAAATTGCTTTTAGGTTAAAAGATTGGTAGAAATATGAAAATACATGTGATTGAGTCGAAATTGGTAAGCTGCTGTATTTTCAGAATTGACTGTTTATGGTAATTATGGCATAACTTCCGTTATATAACTCCGATTGGCATAATTCAACTTTCTGTGTTTTCCTGAGATATAGGTGTACAAGGTTGTTTTACATTATTTTGGAAAATTCCGTGAGTAAAGTGCTCATATTCCCTATTGAAACTGCCTTATGTGCATTGTGCCGATTTTTCTTGAACTGCTGAATTTCAGATTGTACAGGTTGTGATAATTTTAGCTTTATTTTCGTTATATAACTCCGATTGGCATGATTCAACTTTCTGTGTTTTCCTGAGACATAAATGTACAAGGTTGTTTTATACTATTTTGGCAAATTCTGTGAGTAAAGTGCTCGTATTCCCTGTTGAAACTGCCTTATGTGCACTGTGCCGATTTCCTGGAACTGCTGAATTTCAGTTTGTACAGTTTGTGTTGATTATGGCTTTATTTTCTCTCTGTAGCTCCGTTTGCCATGAAACAAAATTCTATGTATTCCTGAAATTCTGATGTTCAATGTTGCTTTATATTATTTTTGCTAAATCAGTGAGTAACACATCTGTTTTGTCTGTTGAAGTCAGACTATGTGCAGTGATCTGAAGTGAATTTACAGATTGCATGTTTTTAGTGTTTCCTTAATATCTTTTGCTATAGGAATCCGAATTGCATGATTTAAGTTGGCGTGTGTTCCTAAGATGTAAGGCTAAATTTACCTTTGTATTGCCATGCTGAATTCTGAGTCTAACCTACTGGAATATTATATGCAAGTTGAGGCATGAACTATGAATTCTGAAATTTTCACCTTAGGCCTTGAACTGATTTTTTTAATGTGTGCAAAGCATAATTTGATTCTAGGAATTTATGCTAGGACTCTTGACATGAAATCTAATAATTACATATATGGTTTGGTAAATTTAATACATGTTGGAATTATGAAATCGAGTTTGGGGTAAGTCCTATTTTTTTTTATGGCACCATGTGTTTATTGATGTATCAGATTATGTTTTGGGGTAAGTCCTATTTTAATGGCACCTTATGGTTATTGAATTGGTTGGGATAAGTCCTATGTTAAAGGCACCTTTTGAATATTGATATAATTATGATAATTAAATTGGTGTTTGTAGTGGCATATACTCTGGTGTCTTGGTTAGTTTGGCTAAGTGTTTTCCATGTTTGATTGGTTGACACTAGGACAGCGCCCTTTGTTTCGAGGTAAGTCCCTTCGTTGGCACTCAGAGAGGTAAATCCCTTCGTGGTACTCTAATTTATTTTATTTTTGAGGTAAGTCCCTTCGTTGGCACTCTGTGAGGTAAGTCCCTTCGTTGGCACTCTGAGGTAAATCCCTTCGTGGTACTCTTTTCTTATTGATAAGGGGGTAAGTCCCGTTGTGGTTCCCCGAAGCGTCTGAGCCGAACTCTCTAAGGACATAGGTGTATAGGTCAATACAAATGATTTATACGCGTATACCACAAAATTAATAAAGGTTAAGGTATAATTGAGTTGATGTCAATTTTGTGATGAAGTACTTTGATTTGGGATGTTGGTATGTATTTGTATGTACATGACTTATCTTGGAAATCTGAATTTTGATGATATTGATTATCCACTTGGAATGTTTTGTACTATTATTTGAAATAGATAATTATGTGATATGCTGAACTTGAACTTTATATGTTGTATGTGATGCAGCTAACAAATAAGGGTAAGATCCCTGATACATGATTGTTACTATGAGAATTATGCATGCTTGTATAAATTGATAAATTTGCTTTCTATTAATCATGATGAAGTATACTTAAGTAATGTAATATGAAATTTATGATCTGTCATCTTCCTATGTGAACTTTGAATTGATGTTTGGGATTTATTAGTTACTCGTCACTAAGTGGCGCTGTTGATATTTTCAGATTTTGCCGGTGCAGAATAGGAGATGCCTGATGTCTGTTCTCGGGGATTGTGTGGAGAGTTTCCGTCATGTTATTTTATCATCTATTCGTAGTTATGGATGTTCAAAGATTTATTTATTTATTTATTTATTTTTTTTTTTTTTTTTTTACTCCGTTATATTACCTTTTGAAATACCTATTTATGTTAAATTACTGTTTTTGAAATGGAAATTTTCGAGTACTCATTTATGATTATGTTATTTTAAAGATAAAAAGGAAGTTTTGAAAATGATGACCTAAACTTTATGTAATGTTTCCGCCATTGCATGCTTGCAAAAGTTAGGGTTGTCACATTAAGTGCCTAGCATTTGTTTCAATGCAACACAGAAATTTAAGTTTAAATTAGCAGAAGTGATGACTGCACAAATCAGTAAACATTTGCAACTTTATACCAATTCTAAAATTGGTTCAATTTCCAAGCATTGAATTAAACATATACCATTAATTTTTGGCAAAGTAAATTCTTTAAGACATTATTTATTGACTTTTGAGTGAGCATCATTCAGATATGGATATTTTTCATTTTGTTTTGTTGATAAATGAAATGCTATGTACCCTTTCTGCTAATTAATAATGTGTTCAAACAATTTTGCACTGTTGTTCTGTTTTGAGTTTAGAATTATTGATATTCTGCTTACCTTTTGGCTACAGCATGGACCTCCTGGTGGTGCTCACTTCAGCTTATCTCAGGTTTGGTGTTCTTTTGCAGCTAGTCTTGTAGAATATTTCAATTGTTGCTGTTGATATTCATGTGGAATAATCTGTAGACCCTTGAAGCTGTTAAGAGACTCTGTCCAAAGCAAGCTCTTTTTACGGGAATGGGTCACGAGTTTGATCATGACAAGGACAATGAACTCTTAGCTGAATGGTCTAGAAGGTGTGAAATTTAGGATTGAGCAATTATGTATTAGAATAAGATCATATTGACTTAGGTTGGGAAAAAGAGATTTCTTAGACTAAGAAACTGACATCAATTCATTGCCATCTTTACACAGCGAAGGGATACCGGTTCAGTTAGCACATGATGGATTGAGAGTTCCCGTAGATTTATGATAAAAGGTATGCCAATAACCTGGTAAAATAATTTGTCTAAGCATACATGCATGCAAAATTTGGTATGATAACACATTTGACAGGATGTTTCGAGCAACAAAAGTAGAAATCTTAATGAGAACTAAACATAAATATAAAAAAAGGTGCCTTGGGCCTCATATTCTTTCCGTACTTTCTTTTAAAATTACCACTTGTCCACTCCTTAACTTGTCTATATAAATTTACTTCTAAACTTATGAATTCCATACGAATCAAACCAATTCAGTAAAACAATATGTACAGCAACGCGTTACACATGGGTGAATAATGATATATGCACAGGAGCAGGAACGTGCATCAAAATATAGTTGTGTTTTGAGAATACCAGTTCTTGGGTCATTTTTCGTTCCGAGTTATAAACAGGGTGGGGCTGAGAGTAAAGCCTCCATCCCCGATAGATGAGGGATTCCCCATCCCTGTTAAGGAAATGGGAAATCCTTTTTCCTATCCCCGTTCCCGTAGGGATGCCTGTTAGTGTATGCGCTTGTCCCAAGGCATTGTATCTTATTTGTATTATACATTTTGGTTCATGAATTGTACATTAGTGTGTTATGAATAAAACATAATTTGTTTTATTAATTTATTGTGCAATTAATAATAACAAAGTATCCAGTAGTTGTGTTTGTATTCATGATTGTCAGTAATGTTTTCCGAGCAGTACAACCATGAGTAGGGAATCGAGCACAGTTATAAAATATATCCCTAGTCTGATAGAATCGTGGGAACGATAATAACTAAGGACTAACATGTGGCTTGATTGTATGGTGGTGTCTTACTGACTATTGGACATAGATTGTCAATCAAGGACTTGGGTATATGTTAGATTACATGGTACTGGATCGATCTACTTTGAGAACACCACATGTTCCCTATGTCATAGGTGGTTCTCAAGTATTACTTGTATTGGAGTCTTAGACCTGATATTTCTATAGCCTTAGATGTAAGCTCGTATGTTTTGACGTACGCCTAACGGGCCTGTAACAAAGTACCAAGTATGAGTATGGTTGGGTATATCAATAAACATTGTAGGAGTAGTAGGATGTCAAGGGATATGCCACTCAGTTAACTTTGAGAAGATATCATTAGCCACTTGATGAATAGGACTAATAAGAGTGTGGCCACACTGGAATAAGTGAGATACTACCCGAATAAGTAGGATACTTATTCGTGGACTTTAATTTACTTAGAATCAAGGATTGTCCATGCAACTATAGAGGGTGACATTGTCTTGTCTCTTGCAGGACACCAATATCATTGGCAGAGGATGTATAAGATACTACAAGATACATGCCTTGCCTGAAATTGATATCTTCCTCCTATTTGGGTAACTACTATGGTTTGCTAGAACTCACTAGCAGTTTGTGGTCGTTAAGTTTTTGGGACAAATCCACAGGATCGCACACAAAGATGTCTGAACAGAATTGTCACAAACTTCATATATATTGATTATATATATTGTGCATAGCTTCATGTTAATTATATTTTTGGACTTTTTGGTAAAGTGAAATTAATATAATTTACTCACTGGAATGTTCTTCGATCTATTAAATAATTACTTGGAGTAATTTAAATAAATTGAAAGATTGTCTTAAGATTTTAATTTTAAGACATAGATTAAATAAATTAGGATTAATTTAATTTAATTGATTGGGCTATAATTAGTTTATTATGATTTTATTATATGGTTATAATGAAATCAAATTAATTTGAATTAATTAGAATTAAAGCCGATTAAATAAATTAAAATATAAACCATAATTTAATGGGGATTTTCCAAAAATATAGACACAAATAGAGTGTGTTTATAAAAATACCTTCCAAAGAAAATTTTGCAAATATACTTTTAAAACTTTTCAAAATTACAAAGATACGTACTAAATGTTTTCAACAATTTCTTATCTACTTTGTCCACTTTTCTCTCTAATCTTTTATAATTTTAATTTAATTTCGCATTTATCTCTCATTTTTGAAAATTTTTTCCGTTTTTTCTTTCTCTTCGAAACGAGATCCATATATATATATATATATATATATATATATATATATATATATATATATCTTTTCCTATGTTTCTTTTCACATTCAGTTTTTGTATAAATAATCTATAAACAATGTACAAACAGTATATAAAAATAGTTTATAGCTGAAAAAAATGTATAAACAACGTGTTGAATCGTGTTTTGATGATAACAACAATGTGAAAAGTTGACATGTAGAATAAAAAGCAAAATCATATTTATGTTAATATTATTACAATTAGTTTGTAATTAATCATTAAAAAAATTATGTTTTTGATAAAGATGAAGCTTAAGCTTATAAAGCTTAACCAACAGCACCAGAAGATCAAAATGGACATTACTTCAAGAGCTACAATGGATACATTGTAATTACAAACTAAAGAGTAAAAGCTTCAAGACCTTGCTGCAACAACTATACATCTTTTGTGACTTGAAGACAACAACTACATTCTTGCTTACAAGCTACAAGCAACAACTATAATCTTCTTCAAGAGGTCTAACAGCTATAATGTCTTCAAGACCTGGAAGCAACGACTATATCTTGTTCAAGAGCTGATCATAACTGCCATAATTCACTTATGAGCTAGAAAGGAACGACCATAATTTCCTTCAAGAGGTCCAACAGCTAGCTCTCCTTCAAGAGCTGTAATGCAATGGTCATATTGTCTTCAGGAGCTATGTCCAACAGCCACTTCACATCTGAATCAGCTCCTCTTCACCTATAAAAGGAAATCAGATTGAAAATTATCAAGTGGGAGACTTTAAGCAATATTCACACATTCTAAGCTACTTATATTCAAATCTTCCATAATTCCTACAATTGCAAAATCAAGAGAGAAGAGCTTTATCTTGTTCATATATTCAAATATTCTTTTAAGGGAATTGTATTTTCACACAAGGAATTTGTGTGAGGGGGTTGACTTTGTTGATAGTGTGATCAACAAAGTTTGTAAAAGTTTGGTGCTTGATCTTTGAAAAAGCATCGAGAAAAGTTGGTATTTGAGCTTGTAAAAAATACCAGATTAGTTTGGTGGTTGAGCTTTGAAAAAGCATCAGAAGAGTTTGTTACTTGAGCTTGAAAAAGTAACAGTAAAGGTTTGATACTTAGCCTACAAAAGTATTGAGTTTCTTAGTTAAACTCGTAAAAAGTAATACAGGCTTATTTCCTGCCCGTAAAGGAAGTACTAGTGGAAAATCTCAAGTGGTTAGCTTGAGGACTGGACGTAGACCGGTTGGGTCAAACCAGCATAAATCTCGTGTCCTCATTTCTCTATCTCTATACTCTTTATTTTTATTGCTATGTAAATTTCTACAATTTAAATTAATAGCATTATTTTTTAAGACACTTTTAATTTTACTCAAGCATATTTATATTCACAAGTTTTACTATTTTATCAATTTCGCATTTTTCATAAAACTTGTGTTTGTTGAAAGAAAATTGTTTTTCTTCAAAAAGAATTTTTAAGAGTTTGCGAAAATTTTTATTCGGTACACAATACTATTTACTCCCCCTTTAGTACTGTAGCTAGCTTGTTTGGGAACGTCAGTTGGTATCAAAGCTTGACTCTAATCAAAAGGAGCAAAATTCTTAGAGTGATCCTAAAATGGCTAGTACATCCGATAGTTAAAATGTTTTTATGTCCTAGGGATGTTCCATTAACAGGCCTCCACTATTCAATGGAGAAAATTATAATTTTACAAAAATAGAATGAGAATATTTCTACAGTCCATGGATATTCAGGTCTACAGAATTGTCAAGGAAGGACTTAGTATTCCTACAAAAATTGTTGATGGAAAATTTGTTCCTAAAGAAGAAAGTGAATATGAAAATGCTAACTGGAATAAAGAAGCTCTAAACTTTAAAGCTACTAATTTGTTACAGTTTGCTTTAAATATTAATGAGTTTAATCGTGTTTCAAGTTGCACGACAGTAAAGCAAATATGGGACAAACTTGAGACAACTCATGAAGGAACCAAACAAGTCAAAGATGAAAAGATAGATCTTTACATCCTGGAATATGAGTTGTTCAAGGTGGATACAAAAGAGTCAGTTTTAGAAATTAATACAAGGTTCACACTCCTTGTGAACAAGTTGAAGAATCTTAGCAAGAGCTTCACATATGAAGAATTCATTAGAAAATTAATCAGAACAATAGCAACTTCATAGGATGCAAAGCTCACAGCAATAGAAGAATCGAAAGATTTAACTACATACTCATATGATGAATTCATTGGTTCATTTACTCACATATGAGATAAAAGTTAAGTCCATTATTGACCGTGAGTAAACTGATAAGAAGAGTGTTGAATATGCCCTAGGCCCGAGGCATTGGTTCTTGTCTTTGTATCATACATTTGTACTTTGATGTGAGATATATGTATTATACAATTTGTGTCATTAAATAAAGGCATCAATCTATTTATTATATATTTTGTGCTATGTTTTAAATAGAGAATCAAATGGACATATCAATATCCATGTTGACAAGTGTCATGCATTTGGCAGTAAGACCATGGATAGGGAAAACGATATGACCATAAAGTCATCCGTAGTCTGTTCCAATCATGGGAATGAATGGAACTAAAGACTATCATTAGCCTACTTGAATGGTGGTGTCTTACCGGCCATTGAACATGGGATGTCAACCAGGTTAATGGGTATATGCAAAGGGGCATGGTACTAAATAGATCCACTAAACGAGAAATCTATATAGTATAGTATTACAAGTGATTCTTGTGTAGTACTTGTATGGATCCTTTGACCTGACCATATGATGGTGCTGCATGTGAAGTGGCATACTTTGTTGTATGCCTAACGGGCCTGTAAAAGGGTGTCAAGTATGGGTACGTTCGGGTATGTCAGTGAACATGGCGCTGCTATGGATATGTAGAAGGGAATATCACTTAGTAGCCCACTGAGAAGATATCACTGCCTTTTGATGAATGCAACTGATAAGAGTGTGGCCACACCTGAACAAGTTGGAACTTGTTTGTGAGTATCAATTCATTCGGGATCAAGTAAATGTCTGGACACAATAGAGGGTAATCAATCCATGCCTGTGTGTTGGACACTGATATCAATGACATGGGATATACAAGTTTAAACTACAGGGTTATGGTTACAGTTGGACTGCTATCTCTCTGTAACGACCCGAAATTTAGAAATCTCAAATAATATTATTTGAACTCATGAATAATATAATTGGAGATAAATTTTGGGTTAAGACAATATTTGTCCAATAAAAAGTAAACAAGTTTGACCGACGGTCAAATTTTGACCCGTAACCGGTAAAATTTAATCCAAAAAGTTTCTAAATTAAATATATAAGGAAGTGTGTTGGCATAATATATTGAGGGACTTATGATTATGGTATGTATTGTTCGGTTACGGAGTTAAAATACAAGAAAAGGGTAACGAATTAAGTTATGACGAGTGTTATGATAATAAAATTTTCTTCAGGGATTGACCCAAATAAAATCTGGTTTTACTTGAGCATTCACGTATCCTTCTTCTTCTTCTTCTTCTTCTTCTTCTTCACCCATGTTTTGCCATAATATATTGTGGGACTTATGATTATGATATGTATTGTTCGGTTACGGAGTTAAAATACGAGAAAAGGGTAACGAATTAAGTTATGACGAGTGTTATGATAATAAAATTTTCTTCAGGGATTGAAGTGTAATTTTACACCCTTGGACCCAAATAAAATCTGGTTTTACTTGAGCATTCACGTATCCTTCTTCTTCTTCTTCTTCTTCTTCTTCACCCATGTTTTGCCATCTTCTTAAAGAAACCGAAATCTTCTCCTTCCTTCAATCCAATGTCAAGATCTTGTTAGAAATTGATTATTAAGCTCATTAAGCTCATCAATTTCACCTATTGAGTCAAGAAAAGAGGGATTTAAAGAAGTTAGGGTTCTTGGTGAATAGAAACCCAAATTTGAGGTAAGTAGAAATTGAGGTTAATTAAGCATGTTTTATGCATTTGATGGTTTAATTATATGTTATCTATCTTGACTCAACTGTGGTTATATCTTGAATCCCTTGGGTTATGTGTAGAGGAATCAAGTTCAAGTAGGGAACGAGGAAAAGAGGTAGAAGAAGGCTAGTGAGGGCTTTGATAAGGTTTGTGTACACTAATTTTATTTCTCTCTCCTTTTGCTGAAAATTTCAGATTTGAGTACTGTGGATTGTTTGTGACTTTTCTCATGTTTTACGCATCCCATTTGGGTGATTCCAATTTCTGTGGATTCTTAATACATAGAGAAAGATATGTTTAGAAGAACATTTTGTCAAATTCGATTGTTTTCTGGTTCGAATTCATGGTTGAAGTTGATGCTCGAATTCTGTTTCTGGGCAGAAATTTTTGGAGTGTGGTCTAATTGTGTGGCTATAACTTGGTGTGTATGACTTGAAATTTCATGATTCAAAATTCCTAGTGATCTTAAGATGCAGGGGAACATGTTTGTGATTTTTTTTTGAATTTTTGGGCTGGTTAAAGGTTTGAATTTGGGTTCCAAAATTGATGTTAGAAGCTGTCCTGTTTTTGGGAAGAAATAGGTTTGTATTGTGTTGTGAAATATATTGCCACATTGTTTTGATGCTTTTGTTTTGGTGATATGATTTTTGGGCTGTTGGTTTTATGAAATTGAGTTTAAGCTCTTGTTTGAATTATAGAAGATAAATGGTATTGCCCTTAGAATTCAAGTAAAGAATGGGTTCGGGTAGATTGGCGCCAATAAAGAGGGGGTGCGGTACTGCACAAACAATTGAAGCTTTTGCTTCGGGCTTTGGCCGATATTATGTGATTAGTAAACTTATGGAAATTTGATTTTGAAGCTTCGGCTTCGGGCTTGTCCGATAATTGTGAATATTTGATTTTGGAGCTTCGGTTTCGGGCTTGACCGATATGATTGTTATTGGAGCTTTGGCTTCGGGCTTGTCCGCCCCCGTATCCAATTCTTGTTTATATTTTACTTGAGTTGCTTGGGCAATAATATTTGATATGGTTTTGGGTGAATTTTATTTATTTGTACTTTTATAAAATTAAGTGATTGAATTGTTTGAAATAAAGTTAGTGTACACCACTAAGCAAATTTGCTTAGCGTGTAGTTTGTTTTTCTACACGCAGTTTTGGAGCTGTAGATAGTCTGGACCAGTGGTAGAAGTGGATCAAGTGTGTGCAGAGCAGATAGTGGAAGCGTGCTAAGGTGGATATTTTGTATAATGTATATATTGGTGAATGGTGAATTGTTGTAATAGTATGGCATGTACTAAATGGTTATATGTGTAACTTGGAGTTTCATTTGGATACTTTATTTTAAAGCTTTGGAGTTGTGAATATTTATTCTAAGTATTATAAATTATTTTGCGATGTATATATATATATATATATATATATATATATATATATGACGCATGGAAAATGGATGAATGGACCGAATTAATAGATATTATCAGAGTTTAGGAGGTTATTATGAATATAGGGTGATGATTTTATGACACCCTTGGTTATCGAAATGTGACATACATGCTTACTTTTGTTTAAAGGGGGTGTTACAATCTCCATCATAATTGGGGGCTGCAGTGGCTTGCTAGAGCCCACCTGTAGTCTATGGGCCATAAGCCTACTGCTAACATAAAGACGAACCCATAAGATTGTACACATAGAACGTCTGAACTTAAATTAAAAGGATTTAGTGTGTACTTGGAGTATACACGCTGAAAAGAGAGAGTTCTATTAATTATATTATATAGATCAATTGGATTGATCAAAATATAGATCAATTGGATTGATCAAAATAATATAATTAATATTTATTTAGGCCTTCTTATAATTAATTCAATGAATTAATTTATGAGATTATTTACTAGGTGGAAATATTTTACATGTATAGGTTTACATGTATTTCATTTTATAAATGTCTAACTTAATTCCTCAGTTTAATTAATAGGTCAAATTAATTTTAATTTAAATGTATGTAATATATTATATGGTATGATATATATGCATACAAATTAAATTAAAGTTACATTTAATATTAAATAAAAACAAAGGAATTAAAATGGATTTGGGCTTGAGAAAAATAAAAGCCCACATAGAATGAGATGTATGGGCCAAAATTTTTGGGTTGGAATGGTGAGTCATCCTTTTAGATAAGGATGATGAGTCATTCTTTCCAAAAATATGGTGAGTCATTCTTTTGACTAAAAGGAGAAGAAATAGCAAAATTAGTTTTTGCTTCTTATAAAGCTTATCATCTTCTTTCTTTTGGTTAGATTTTTATTACCACTTGATCTCCTCTCTTCTCTTCTTAAGTTATCCATTCTGCTAGCACCTGTTTAAGTTCTATAGCCGTTCGTGTACGTGACGGTGAAGGAATATTAGTTTGATTTCTGCATCCATCTCTTTAAGAGATTTACTGGTGAGAATCTCTCTTTCCTCTTATTGGTTTTAGTTTTTGATTTCCACATTATTAGCTTCTGGGCACGGATTTAAGGAAATCAATGTGTTCTTCTGTTTTTATCGGTTGATTTCCAGTGAAAAATTCCAACAAAGAGGTCCATCCTACTGAAAGCTGCTAGTTCAACTCCCGAAGAATTCACTTCTGAATCAAACAGTGATGATGAAGAAGATGAAGATGAAGCTCTAGTAGTTCGAAAATTCAGAAAATTTTTGAAAAGCAAAAACGTAGATAGAAAATCATTCAAGAAGCAATACAACAGCAACAAAGTTGACAAAGTCAAGAAAGATTCAAATCAAGAAATTACATGTTTTGAATACAACAAACCAGGCCATTTCAAAACTGATTGTCCAAAGCTTAAAAGCAAATACAACAATAAAGACAAGAAAGCAATGGTGGCAACATGGAGCGATAGTGATGAATCAAGTTTTGATGATGATGATGAAAAGCAAGAAAAAGTGCAAATAGGCTTCATGGCAAATGATAAAGTAGAAAGTTCATCACAACAGCATCCAGAAGGAGATGAGGTAATTTTACAAACCTTATCTCATAATGATCTTATTCATGAATTCTTTAAGATGCATGATACTAAGCTAGAAATGATTGCTAAGTGTAAAATGTATGGAAACAAGTGTGAGCGAATGACCTGAAAGGCGCAACGCGGGGAAGCGAACAAGGGATTTTCGGAGAAACTGCGTTTCGTGATGTTTTTGGAAAAAGGGTTTTGTTTATCTTGCTTTAGGAAAAATCATTTATTTGTTTTGAAATTCATTTTGTAGAAAACGTTTTTCCGTTTTATTACTTAAAGATCTCGAAACCTAAATTTCGAGATCAGTGACAGAGTCGCTACCCGGACAGCTCATCTTGGAAATTCTGGTACAGCTCCCTACCGAGTGCAGACTATTGTACCTAATCCAAAGATTCAGGGTTCGTGTAACTTACCTATTCAACCTCGAGCTTGTATTCGTTTATAATTTATATTACCATATTTATTCAATTTATTATCTTTCTTTACCCGATTTGTTCATTTTATTAGCCCGTGCTCAAGTAAATGACAGAATTAAATTGCAGAAAAATAAATCATACACACAAATTATACAAAAGAATAACAGAGGCTGCTTATACAACCAAATTGAATAAAAATAAAAACTCTCGTTCTCACATTTACAAACGCCTAGAATACACGGGGATCTAAAAATTACAAACGCCTAAATACACGAATTAATGTATTAATTACAGTAAAAATAATAAAAAGGAAAATAAATGCTGCAAAACAGACGGCTAGCACAGTTTACAGCATAACACAGATAGGACTCAAATCAGGACATAATTGGGATTTTTAGGATTGGGGGCATGCATTTAGGGGGTAACCGGGTCGACCCGACCGGTCGGACCGGTTAGACCTGGAAAATGGTTTTGAAATGCCCTATAGATTTTTGTGCTAAAAAATGATTTTAGAAAATTATTTGGCTCGATTTCATACAAACTTTGAGATTTTAGCGGGTCTGTTATTCTAGAACTCGAGGTTCCGTTCGTGCAGGCTTCCTAATTTTTATAAACATCTAGGGTCTGAAAGCAGTAAACACACCAAAAACAGTCTGGATCCAAAAACAGCATCACGCAACGACGTCCGTACGGGTCATTTCACGATTCTGTCTTTTCCATGAACTACAGCCACGCGGCTGTAACTAGAGCCGGGCGGCTCTAAACCCAGCCGGGCGGCTATAGTACCTGGACCAGAAACCGGTTTTACTGTTTTTCGAAAAATCATTATTTTGCTCGTTTTCAGTGTTTTCGGAAGATTTTATAGGGTTCGGGGGTCCGCTGATGTTGGACTACGGATCCGATTCGGATCGAACGATCCCGAAATCAGAAAATAAAATCCAGGAAAAACCGAAAATCTAATATCCGTACGCACAGAAATCCGAAAACCGGTGCTTAATAATCGTATGAATATTTGTGGGCCGAAAAATATCACAACAAAATGCATAAAAATAGAAAACGGGCTATTTTCTGCTGATCGGGCATTTTCGAGTTTTCGCTTGGGAGAAACACAGCTGCTCGGCTTTAGGGTTAGAGCCGCGCGGCTCTGTTCCAGGGAGACAGATATGTGCGGCTCTGTTCTTGGAGAACAGAGCCGTACGGTTATATCCGGGTGTTGGTGTGCCCTAGTTCTTAGGGCATTGGATTCTTGTATTTTGTATTATACATTAAGACTCTTTGTATAAATAAATTATTTGTATCACATTAATAAAGGCAATTAATCTATTTCATTTATATCTTGTGCTATAATATGAGTAGAGTATCCATTGATTGATAATCATAAAACCTATCCCAGGTCTGTTCTAATCGTGGGAACGAATAGAACCACAGACTTGTATATTCGATGACTGTATGGTAGTTCTTAACTAGCCATAGTACTTGTATAGTCAGTCATGAATATAGGTACATGTCGTTGACATGGGACTGGATCGATCCGCACAAGAAAGCCACATGGTTGTCACGTCATAGGTCTTTCTTGAGTAGGTCTCTTTTGTCCTCAGACCAGATTTCATTATAATATCGATATGGAATCCGATTCACTTTGACATATGCCTAACAGGTCAGTAAAAGGATGCTAAATATGGGTATAATTGGGTGGACCGGTGAACATGTTGATATTGATGATGAAGTGATGGAATTGCCACTAGGGTAACACCGAGATGATATCATTGGCCACTTGATGAGTGGGACTGATAAGTGTATGGCCATACCCAAATAAGTTGGTTGCTTATTTGATTAATCAGTCAACTCAAGATCAAGAAATATAATAAACAACAGAAGAGGATGACGGACACCATGCCTCTTGTTTATTCATATCGATATCGTTAGGCAAAGGACACTATGAGATTACTACCGGGTGAGTGTCTTCTAAAGACTGCTGCATGTCTGTCTTAATTGGGGGCTGTAATGGTTTGCTGGAACCCACTTACAGTCTGTGGGCCTTGGGCCTACTACCAACATAAAGACAGACCCATAGGATTGTGCACATAGATCAACTGAGCTGGAACTTATAGAAATTGTACATGTAATGTACATTGGAAGGAATGCGTTAATTAATTAGTTGACATTCGGTGTCAAGGTAATTAATTGACATTGGGTTGAATTTAATTTAATTAATAAGTTTACATAATGTAATTAATTAATTTATCAATTAATTGAATTACATAAAGTAAACAATTAATTAAATAATTTTCCTAAGTAGGAAAATTAAATACATGTATTGTATTAACTTAAGTGTGATTTAATTTTATTTAGGGGTAATTAAATTTAGCCAAATGGAATTAAATTACATAGTATATACTTTTTAATTAAAGTTTATTTATGTAATTATAATCCTAGTGGGCTTGGGTTTAATTAACCTAATTAGAACCCAATTAGACAAGGTGTCTATAAAAGGGCACACTTAAGGAATAAAAACCTAATTCAACTCTAATTAATTGCTGGAAATTTCAGCCACCAATTGCAGCCCCAAAACAGCCGAAAATCCCAGCATTAAACCTCCATTCCTTCGCATTTTCGGCTAGCACCGGTTCCCGCTCAATAGTTGGTCGTGCACCGGACTTTGGAGATCGCAGTTTCAAGAAACGATTCTGCAGCAGTCTCTAGAGGAGACGAATCCGGTGAGTTAATCTCTCTTGATTCTTATTTGGCTTTATTCTAATCAATGGCAATTGGACACGATAGGTGGATTCTAGGAAATTTTAAACGGTGTATTTTCCGCTGCGCCACGTTATTTTTCCAATGACGGATCCCAACACCGGGTAGCTGGTTTTCTGAAAATTGAGAAAACAGAAAAAAATCACACAGAAAATGCAACGAACACAAGTTTAAGGCCTCTCAGAGTTTACCTTGATGATGTTCTAGTGTATTGGATATGCAGAAACGGATTGAAAATCAAGAATGTGACTTGAATCCTCGAATATTCCGAAATCCTGAAAATGAATCCGAACGAATCCGAAATGAAAACGAAAATGTATATGAACCAATGAGTAATTATCGGGAAGAGTTATAAAACGATTAGGCTATGAGTTTCGAGTTTGAAAATCAAAGTTTTCTTTCTCTCTTCTTCTTCTTCCTCACTCTCACTTTCACTCTGTAACTTTTTCTTTGTTTTTGCTTTCGGTCGAATGAATTTCTCCTCCTTCAATTGATTTTTAATTTCCTATTTATATCTCACAACAAAGAAATCATTTCGCAAATTAATTGTGTCGTCTTCGATTTCGCCAATTTTAGCCGAATTCGCTCTGTTTTAGGCAAAGCAACTTGCCCAACCCACTAGAGCCGCCGGGCTCTAGTTTATGCTAGAGCCGGGCGGCTCTAGACGTACATCCGGGGGCAAATATCACAAAATCCTGACGTGCACCCTAAAACCCTAAAACTACCCGGGGGACCTCTCTTAGGGTTTCGGATCGAGGATTGTCCGGTTTTCGGAAAGTTCGAGGCGTTCCAGGGACATTCTACTCTTTTCCGGGTCCGACTGCTTAACAGAGGTAACAAAGAGTTCTCATCATAGAGGTCGGGAAAACCCGTGCTCACAACAGGCTTTTAAAAAAAGAGTCAGAAAAGCTGAACTATAATGCAAAGCGAGCTTTCTAGAGAACTCTAATCTAGAATTAATTAGTAAAGTATCACATCTTGAAAAGAATTGTGAAAAGCTAGATTCTATTATTAGCAGATTCATAAATGGAGAGAATATGTTGAATATGCTTTTAGACTCTCAAAAAAATCTAAATGATAGAACAGGGATTGGTTATGAAAGTATTGATGAAATACTTCTTAAATTCCTCCAAAGCCAATTATATTTTATTCTCTCTCCACTTCTATTATACAAACTTCATTCCCTAAACCTACATGTCAAAAGCATAGTAAAAGTCAGAAACAGTTCACTGAATCTATCTCAAAACAGAAAACCATTCATGTTCATTCTATTGACCAAAAAGTCAAACAAAAGACATATCCTTCCGAACTCAGAAATGGACAATCCTCCAAAGCAAATCAAAATTCTTATTCATACAGAGGATTGTTCACAAAAACACTTTTAGACTAATATACTCTCAAAAGCCTTTTTCGTATAGGTAAAAGCAAATGCATGACTATAAGCCCAAACAATCATATCAAATTAACCATGTCCCTTATCACCAACATTCCATCTTAAAATTACATCAATATCATCAGTATAAGAAAAGGAGAAATGTTACATGTTATTAATATAATCATATAGGACATGTAATTGGTGATTGTAAATTTCAGAAAGGATACTATAAAAGGAAAACTATGTAGAATCCCAAAAAGAAAAATGTGACTCTAACCCCAAAGGACCCAATATTGTTTGGGTACCTAAGTCTACCTGATTTATTTTGCAGGTATTTCTAAAAAAAACCCTCGAAAATTCAAAGACGTATATTGACAGTGGATGTTCTAGATGTATGACTGGAGATGGAAGATGCTTTACTTCCATGAAACAAATAAAAGGATGTTCTGTGAAATTTGGAGATAATCTAGAAGGACGAATCATTGGAAAAGGAAAGATTGGAAATAATCCATGTATTGATGAAATATGTCTAGTGGATGGATTAAAATACAATCTTCTATGTGTAAGTCAACTCTGTGACAAAGATCGCGAAGTAACCTTTGATTCTGAAAAATTTGAAATTGTGGAAGCTAAGAATGGTAAGATTTTACTTGAATTACCAAATATTTATGTTTTAAATTCAAGTACTCTTACCAGTGATCAATGCTTGATTTCACAAGAAGAAGAGAGTTGGTTATGACATCATAGATTAGGTCATGCAAGCATGCATCTAATTTCAAAGCTTTCAAAGAAAGATTTTTTCAAAGGTTTACCAAAAATTAGTTTTGATAAAACTCATATTTGTGATGCATGTCAAAGAAGAAAGCAAACTAGAAGCTCTTGTAATCTTAAAAGAGTTGTTTCTACCTTTAGACCATTAAAGTTATTGCATTTAGACTTGTTTGGTCCAATGCAACTGACAAGTTTAGGAGGAATGAGATATGCATTCGTCATCATAGATGACTACTGATGTTTTACATGGACATTATTTTTGAGTCAAAAAGATGAGGCTTTTTTGAACAATTTTTTACCTTGTGTAAAAAGCTTCAGAATTTCAAAGTAATTATGGAAAAGAATTTGAAAATCATCTTTTTGAAATGTTTTGCTCTGAGCATAAAATCTGACATAATATTTCAGCTCCTAGAACTTCGCAGCAGAATGATGTTGTTGAAAGGAAAAATATGACCCTAGAAGAATTGACCAGAACAATATTAAATGAATATAATTTACCAAAATATTTTTGGGTGGAAGCTATGAACACTGCTTGTTATATCTTAAATCAAGCTTTAATAAGACCCATTTTGAAAAAAACACCATATGAGTTATGGAATGGTAAAAAACCTAATATTGGTTATTTCCATTCATTTGGTTGGAAGTGTTTTTATTTCAACGACAAGGAGTATCTCAATAAATTTGACTCTAAGTTAGATGAAAGTATTTTCTCGGGGTATTCATTGCATAACAAAGCATACAGAGTCTTTAACAAAAGAATTCTTACCATTGATGAGTTCATGCATGTAGTATTTGAAGAAGCTAACTCTTTCCAAGATAAAGAATCTGAGGATACTCTTGAGATATTTGATCCACAGGTTGAAAACACAGAAAATGATGAAAACGTCCTGCAAAAAGAAGACAACTCTAGTGATCAAGATGAACACAATGTGCAATAACTATAAGTGCAAGAAAATCAACATGATGATCTACCAAAAGAGTTCAAATATCATAGATATCATTCCAAAGATGACATTATCGATAATCCTTCACAAAAAGTGATGACAATGAGCCAACTTAAAGAATACTTTGTGAATGTGACATTTGTTTCTGAAATTGAATCAAAGAACTTCAAAGAAGCCGAAACTGAAGAAAGCAGGATGATGGCTATGCAAGAATAATTGGATCAATTCAAAAGAAACAATGTATGGAAACTTGTTCCAAAACCTAATAATTAATAACTGATTGGAACCAAATAGGTTTTTAGGAACAAACTAGATGACTTTGGCAATGTTGTCAAAAACAAAACCAAATTAGTTGCACAATGGTATATCAGCAAGAAGGAATAGATTACAATGAGACATTAATAGATTACAATGAGACATTTTCTCCAGTTGCAAGGTTGGAAGCAATTAGAATGCTATATGCATTTGCTTGCTACAAAGATTTCAAACTCTATCAAATGGATGTTAAGAGCATATTTCTAAATGACTATGTCAATGAAGAAGTCTATGTAAAGCAAGCTTTAGGATTTGAAGATTGTCATTAAGGCTGAGCATCGGTCGGTTCGATAACCAAACCGACGAATTAACGGTTAACCGAACCAAATTATATGTAATTTTAAGAACCAAACCAAACCAAACAAGGTCAAAACCGAACCAAACCAAATTGAAATTTTTCGATTCGGTTCGGTTATTACCAAAATTTGTAATTTTAACTGAAAATAGATAAAGAAAATATTTGAAAATGATTTGTAGGGCAATTAATTGAACCATTAATTAATAATTGAAGAACAAACCTAGTAAAGAGTTTCCATTAACATCATTACAAAATACTAGCTGCAAAAACTTAAAGACAAAGTCATAATATGCTAGTATGATACCATATAATCCTAAAGAAAATAATTGCTGGCTTGTAGCAAAAAAATATCAAGCCAGCAGTCAGTTACCCCATCCTTGTCATTAGTGGCATAAAAAAAAATATTAGCTAAGGGGTTGAAGGCTAGTTTGTAAAGCCTACTAAATCCTATTGTTTAAGATCTACCCAGTAATTACATAATATCAACATTCTCATCCACAAATTCAAGTTTGATATTAACATTACTTTCAACAAAACCGAACACAATTCAAAATTTGTCTCCTCAATATTGAAGCATCACTACCACCTTGTTTTGCACTTGAAAATTTTGAAAAACAAGTGCAAAATTAGATTATCAATGAGAATATGATAATTAGATTACACATTACACATAAAAAAAACAAAACAATAACAAATGATCACAACACATTTCATAAGTAAAATCAATAAAATAATGAAACAACAATATAAAACTCAAAGTTTCTTGTTACTACTCAAAGTCAGTTCAAATGCACCAATCATTGTTTTGGCGAACTCTGAAAAAGATAAAAAAACCAATGTGTTATTAACCATTTTAATGATTTCATATTTGCAATTACTTAAAGTACTAGATAAATAGTATAGAATATTATTAATAACTAACATTACTAAAAAGAGAGTATAGAATAGAAAATTACCAGCTTCAAGCTTTTCCATATCATTGTAGTCTTCTTCCACAAATAACAAGTTATTAGTTGAAGCTTTAAGCCAATCTTGAGCACACATCAATGCCTCCACAATTTTAGGAGATAGAGAACTCCTACATGGATCAAGAGCCCTTCCACCAGTGCTAAAAGCGAACTCCGAAGTAGCGGTTGAAATTGGCACAGCCAAGATATCACAGGCCATTTGAGAAAGAATAGGAAATCTTGCAGAATTAACCTTCCACCATAGCAATATATGAATATAAGAAGAATCCTTCTTTAATTCTTCATTCAAATACAGTTCAAGCTTAGACTTTCTAACAGAATCAGTGCTGCCCCCTTCAGTTCTTTGCTTCTTATACATGCTTTTGAAGAAATGCCTTGGCACTTTCTCCCCACTATTAGGTCCACCACCACCCACGTCAATTGCTTGTTCAGATTCATTGACATTGGAGTTCTGAATTTTTGTTTTCAAGTGCACATTTTTGTACTCTTGATACAAGTTGAACATTGAAGCGTTAACATTTTGGAAAAGACTTTCCCCTTTTTCTTTGCCATAAATATGTGAAAAGGCTATTTCCATGACTTCAAATTTCTCCTTAAGATCCAAAACAGCAGCAAACCATATTAATTTATTCATTCTCTCTAGATCCCCCCAATACTTGTCAAATTTTCCCTTCATTCTATCCCCTATAAGACTCAAATCAATGTCCTCACTTTGAATCCATTTTAGCAAATTACCATAGAAGTCACTAATTTCAGTCCAAAGGGTATTCGATGTAACATATTGTGAACCAGAAATGCATAAGGTGCTATGGTAGAAAAATTGAAGCATATTAGACAATTTTCGAACAACATCCCAATCAACACATGATGGGACGCCATCTGCTTCAGCTTTCAAATCATGCTTAAAACAAGGATCAAGATACTTATACCTATCAAAGGCCCTCTCATATTGTTCTGCAATAGATAACATAAGATAGGTGGAGTTCCACCTTGTAGAAACATCTAAACACAATGCTTTCTTGCATTCTATGTTTTCCATTGCAAAACACTCCTTGAATCTCTTCATCCTAGCAGGAGAAGCCCTTATGTATCTAACCACATCTCTCACTTTTTTCACTGAGACATGCATTTCTTTTAACCCTTCAACAACAACAAGGTTAGTAATATGAGCAATACATCTCATATGCAACTAGTTACCATTAGCAATGCAAGTTCCCCAATTCATCAACTTCCTTTTCAAATAAGCTACAGCCACATCATTTGAGCTAGCATTATCCACTGTAATGCTAAATATCTTATTTATACCCCAACCAACTAAACATTCTTCAATTTCCCTCCCAATTGACTCACCCTTATGACACGAGATTGGACAAAAATTCAGAATCTTCTTATGCAATTTCTAGTCACTGTCAATGAAATGAGCTATAATGCACATGTAAATCAATCTTTGCAATGATGTCCATGTATCAGTGGTAATGCTGATTCTTTGACCACTCTTTTTAAAGTAAGTTTTCAGCTTCATCATTTCATCCAAATATAGTTGATAACAACCCTTACTAAGTGTCCAATGAGATGGAACTTTATACCTAGGACATGCAATAGCCATAAACTTTCTAAACCCTTCCCCTTCAACAAATCTAAAAGGTAACTCATCAATAGCAAGCATTTTACAAGCGATTCTCTAATCAATTCAGGATCAAATTTCCAACATGTCAAGTTCCCAACATTATCATTATCACCTGCCCCGAAAATGGTCGAATGCAAAGACAATTATTTTTGACGAACTTCTACACTACAAGGATTTTTCATGCAGGATCTCATATGATTATGAAGTGAGGTTGTTCCATTAATCTTACTATCACATGCAAGGACCTTGTGACAATAATTACATTTACCTCTTATAGCGCCTTTTCATCCTTGAAATCAGTGAAATGTGTCCACACATCAGACCTTTTAGTCATTTTCTTCCTCTTCATCTTCGAAGTAGCATCTGTTTGGGTAGATTGTTGTCATTCATTTCCAATAGCATCTCCACGAGCAGAATTTGATACAACCGCATCTCCATCAACATTTCCAGCAGCAGTATTTGAGACAACAGGTGAAGGTTGCAACTAATTTGAATGTCAACATCCATATTATCAGACGATCCTTTTGAGGCCATTTTTATCATAAAAATCATGTTAGAGACTTATTAATTAATATCTAATATAATATATATGTGTGTGTGTGTGTTTATATATAAATAGTATGTGTATGTATATATATAAATAAATAAAATACTTTATACTGGAGAATTAAAGTATAAATGGAGATAGTAATATAATTGAAGTATAGATTGACGATTGATTCGAAACTTAGGCACATCTTAATTTGCAAAATGCTACGCCAAATGTTATGATGCTAGCATGCCATTAGTATTTATAAAGGAATAAAACTCCTAATTTAATGCAATCTGCAGTAATAAAACTACAAGCATTTTCCATGAAGGTAACTGAAAACTAATTAAAGTTATATTAAGATTTGATTTTCACATTCAAGTAAGATGATTCATTTTCCAATTAAAGTACAAGTGAGGTAGATACATTGAATTATTGTGATCGAGGACAAAATACTTAAAAATGCAGGAATGAACTTATATCAACTTGCGACTAGTTTAAACTGTCACAGCTGTACAATAAAGGTGCAAACTCATATAATTTTTTTTACTAGTTCGTAATGAAATCTAGACTTTTAATAACATAACTTACAACCTATTTATGATGTCAAAGACTTCTGAAACAAACATAGAAAACCTTTAACAATATCTTTTCATTGTGCATATTCCTCACTTATGGGAAATCATTCCTCGAATATTACTCAAAGGAACTAAAAGAAATAGTTTTTCAAAATACTTCTAAGAATTTCCCTCTGACATAAATGACATGAAAGTGGAAAGCAAATAATCCACAAGTTATTGAAACAAAAGCCACCAACCAAGAAAAGGAATGAAATGTCATCTTAGCGACTACCAAAACAATGAAAAAAAGGGATTCGCTAAAGCAAGATGAGCACCAAACAGCTGATAGCAGCAAAATTTGAATGTACAACTTGTTGCACTTACATCAACAATTAGTCAAGCACAAAAGTTTACATGGCACGTTAAGAAAAATCATAATTACTAGGATCCAACTTACAAAATCAAAGGGATACTAGAAACTGGAACTTCTAAGTTCCTCAATTCACTTGTTAAATCAGACCAGTAACAATAGCAGTGAGAGCAGTTTTTGAAAGGGATCTTTAATTTATATAATATATTAACCTACACCAATAAACTCAGAGGAAAAAAAACCTAAATAAAGAGAATTTCCAAAGTAAAAGAGCAAATTAAATGGAAAAACGAGAAACAAGGAAAAAACAAAGATGTTATGTTACCTCCAAAGTTGTCGAAAAACAAAAAATTTAGATAGAAAGAGCAGCACACCCGTCGGCCGCTGATAATGGAGGACAGAGAATCGAAGAACGATTAACAGTGAAAACATTCAGTGATATGTCTAGTGAGTTGGGGGAAGACCATGAGAGAAGAAGAAGAGAGAATTTTAAGGTGAGATGAATGCGGCGTAAGTATATATCGTGATGTCTAAAAGAAATAAACCCTACCCAATTGATGAATTTATTTGGCAGGATTTGGGTTGGGGAGAATTGGGCCTTGGAATAATGGACTCATACAAAGTCCTGCCAACACACACATATATAATAATAGTAATAATAATAATAATAATAATAATAATAATAATAATAATAACAATTCGGTTCGGTTTCGGTTAAACCAATTTTTTTTACCGAAAAATCGAACCAAACCGAATACCAAAATATTTATAAAATTGCTACCAAACCAAACCAAAAAATATTCGGTAACCGAACCAAACTTTTTTTTCGGTTTGGTTCTGTATTGGTATTCGATTTTACCGAATAGTGCTCACCCCTAATTATCACCATCCTGATTATCTCTACAAGCTTACTAAAGCATTGTATGGACTAACACAAGCACTGAGAGCATGGTATGAAAGGTTAAGTACATTCTTACTTGCTAAAGGTTTGACTTGTGGAAAGGTTGACACAACATTGTTTATAAAGAATATAAAGAACCATATATTACTTAAAATATATTTTGACGATATTATATTTGGTTCTACTAACAATGAGTTGTGCGAGGAATTCTCACAAGAGATGAGTATAAAATTCAAAATGTCTATGATGGGTGAGTTAAATTTCTTTCTTGGACTACAAATCAAGTAAGGAAGGAACATTCATCTGTCAATCTAAGTATACTATGGAACTTATCAAGAAGTACGGAATGGAGAACTCTAAACCAACAAAAACACCGATGAGTACATCAGTCTCTCTAGATGAAGACAAGAAAGGTAAAAGTGTAGATATTAAGAAATATCGAGGTGTGATTAGTTCTCTGCTCTATTTAACATCTAGTAGACCTGATATACAATTCAGTGTATGTCTATGTGCGAGATTTGAAGCCAATCCTAAAGAGTCTCACTTCAAAGCTATTAACAGAATTCTAAAGTATCTAAATGGTACTCAAGAAATTGGGATTTGGTATCCAAAATGTCAAAATTTTGATCTTATAGGTTACAGTGATGCTGATCATGCTGGATGCAAATTGGATAGAAAAAGTACTTCAGTTACTTGTCAATTTCTAGGAGAAGCATTAGTATCATGGTCAAGCAAAAAGCAATCAATTGTAGCCATTTCAACAATAGAAGCTGAACATATATATCTGCGAGCAGCTGTGTAGCATAGATATTATGGATGAAGCAACATCTTTAAGATTATGGTATAAAGTATGATCATATACCCATAAGCTGTGATAATGCTAGTGCTATAAATCCAACGAAAAATCCTATTCAGCATTCAAGAAAAAAATGAATAGACATCAAACATCATTTTATTAGAGATCATGCATAAAAAGGTGACATCTACTTGGAATTTTTTTCAACAGAAGATCAAATAGCATATATTTTCAGAAAGCCTTTATGTGAAAATAAATTCAGTGAGTTAAGAATGAAAATTGGAATGACCAATCCAATTTATTGCAAATAAAGTATTAACTCACTTAAATTAATATTTACTTAAGCAATTACTTTACAGGATTAAATAGTATGATTAAATCTTTTTCATAAGTCTAGATTATGTAAAATCGATTAAGATTTTACTATTGGATCGGATTATGATTCAAGAAATAAATCATAAATATTTATGAAAATAATGAACAAATAGTTTATAAAATATTTGTCACTTGAATTATTATATAAAGTTACATAAAAGTATAAATTAATTAAAGTGACAAAAATGAGTTAATGTGAATTATAAACCAGACTCAACAAAGGCCCATAACCTGTGATTTGCTCAACCAGGCCATAATATGAGTAATGTTTAAAGTCGGGCCAAATTTATCTTAATAAGCCTATAATCTACAACACAATAAGTTGGGTCGAACAAACTTCAAAAGCCTAAGTCCAAATAATATAGGCAGACAAAAAAAGAGGAAAAGAAAACTCATGTGTCTTTGTAAGTTCATCCACTTGCTGGTGGAAAACGACATCGGTTGAAGTCATAACCAAAGGTGCCAACTTCAATTGCCATCTTCTCCATTTTGTCTGAAGACACAAGTATTTGAAAAGATAGTTTACGACTCCTCACCAACCACTTTGCAAATCTGTACTTGAACCCTACTTCCTTCTCTCGAATTCTCTGCAGAATCCTTATCCGAAAGATCCTCTTCAAAAGCAAAAATGAAGATATAGAGATGCATTGCTAATGCTACACAAAAACTGAGAGTATATCGACCAAGGATAGTAAAAGAAGAGATGAAAAGGAAGCGCAAAGAATCCATCCGTGAAAACCAAACCAGTTGTAAAAGAAGAAGAGTCTCAAATATGAATGAAGTATATAACAAAAGGAAAAGCACCAGAAAGTCTGTCCTTGCAACTCAAATCCAACCCCTGCAGCATCAATCTCTATGGCTACATCTACCTCATCTCTGGCAAAAAGCATATGGGCCCAGTCGAGGTAAACTGATTTATTCTAATGGGTTTACCAGGGAAAAGGTTGGATGAAGGAGTGTAGACTGGGACTACTTAGGTGATTCAAAGAAACCCTTTGTTTGGTTGTTCATGAAACAGGGGTGGGAGGACTTTATGTGTATTAATGAACCTATATTTGAACCACTAGTTGATGAATTCTATGGAACCCTAACCTGCCTTACCCACATGAACTATGAAGTTACTCTTAGAGGCAACAAATATCCTATTAATGAGGAAGTTTTCAGAAAGTATTTGACTTGCCTATAGATGGTGTAAGGATAGAAAGAACCCCCGCACCCTCCAACTTAGGGAACTACAATGCTGTGGCTTTTGTCTATCAGTTATTCAAGATCCCAGTTGATAATGCAGTACCCTGGTGTAAGCTTGACTCTGGCTATATGGATGATAAATTCAGAATTCTGCAGTTGTTGAACTCTGCCTACTTCCAACCACAGAAAGCTAGCCTGGCCACAATGAATAGGTTTGATCTATGCTTCACTTGGCATTTAATTAACCATATTAAAGTAAAACTTCCTTTTGCCTGATAAATCACTTAGCTTATATAAGGAAGAACTCTGCTCTACCCTACAGTATGATCCTCACAAAATACTTTAACTTCTTCAAAGTATCTAAATCTGGCCTTGAACCAACTTTCATCAGTCACAGATCAATCATAAATGAAGCTAATATGACCAGGATGTTGAAAGCATGTGAACATAAAACTCAGCTCCCCATAAAGCCTGTGTTTATAAAATCAGAGTTAACCTCCCTTGATAGATCCACTAGTGATAATAATGAAGATGAATGACAATGAAGCTCAATCTTCTCCAACAACCAATGAAAATCGATTGCAGACCACCATTGAAGTAAGAGCGAGTGAGATCTTCAAATTGAATCAAGAAGAGGTTGTTAGTAAAGCAAGCAGGGAAGAAGCAAACAATGAAGCTCCTAGCCTAACAACAATGAATGAGCAAGAGCAGAGCACCTCGTAAACTAACAATGTCCTTTCACGGGATGAGATGTAGTTGTATGACTCTCTCATCAGTTTGTATAATGAGGTAGATTTAAGTCCTAATGTTAATTAAACTTCAGCTCCTGTTCCTGTGCCAAGACCAAAAACCGATGTGTTGAGCTATGATCCTTCTTCAAAGACAGTATCTACTACTAGATATCACTTTCATTCCTACCAAATTCATGATATATACAAGGATCTCATTCAAAACCCTTTCATCTATCAACCTTCATACTTCACACTGACTAATAATTTCAAAGATCCTGACCACTTTTTGCTCCCACTTACAATTAGTCCACCCTATCCAGCTATAGAAATGCCTGACTCAAATGCTCTTCCAACATTGAATTTGTCACATTCCACCCTTCCATACATATCCTCTCCTCCAGCACCACCTGACTATCAGAGAATCACAAGTTTCACTGGATGTTGGAAATGCCCTAGTCCCGAGGCATTGGTCCTTGTGTTTGTATAATACATTTGTACAAAATGTGAACTTTATGTATTATACAATTTGTGTCAAGAGATAAAGGCATCAATCTATTTATTATATGTCTTGTGCTATATTTTAAATAGAGTATCCAATGGACATATCCATATCCATGTTGTCAAGTGTGAGGCACTTGTAAGACTGTGGATAGGGAAAACGATATAGCCATGAAGTTATCCGTAGTCTGTTCCAATTATGGGAATGAATGGAACTAAAGACTATCATTAGCCTTGTTGAATGGCAGTGTCTTACCCGTCATAGAACATGGGATGTCAACCAGGTTAATGGGTACATGCAAAAAGGGCATGGTACTGGATCAATCCACTAAACGGGAATCTACATGGTATGGTATCACATATGATTCTTATGTAGTACTTGTATAAGTCCTTCGACTGGACCATATGATGGTGCTGCATGTGAAGTGGCACACTTTGGTGTATGCCTAAATGGCCTGTAAAAGGGTGCCAAGTATGGGTACGTTCGGGTGTGTCAGTGAGCATGGCAGTGCTATGGATATTCAGAAGGGAATGTCACTCAGTAATTTACTAAGGTGATATCACCGGCCTTTTGAAGAATGTTACTGATAAGAGTGTGGCCACACCCAACAAGATTGGATCTTGTTTGTGAGCATCAGTTCATTCGGGATCAAGTAAATGTCTGGACATATATAGAGGGTGATCAACCATGCCTCTATGTTGGACACCGATATCAGTGACATGGGACGTACGAGTTCTAACTACAGGGTTACGGTGACAGTTTGACTGCTATCTCCGTCTTAATTAGGGGCTGCAGTGGCTTGCTAGAGCCCGCCTGCAGTCTGTGGGCCATTGGCCCACTGCCAACATAAAGACGGGCCCATCGAATCATACACATTGAACGTCTGGATTTTAACTAGTCAGATTATGTGTGTGCTTGGAGTATACATGTTTGAAGAGAGAGAGAGACTTATTAATTATATTATATCGGTCAATTGGATTGATCAATATATTATAATTAATATTTATTTTGGCCTTCTCATAATTAATTCAATGAATTAATTTATGGGATTATTTCCTAGATGGAAATAATATTACATGTATAGGTTTACATGTGTTTCATTTTACATGTGTCTAATTTAATCCATTGATTAAATTAACAGGGCAAATGAATTTTAATTTAAATGTATGTAATATATTATATGGTATAATCTATATGCACACATGTTAAATTAAAGTTGCATTTGAATGTAATTAAATTAATGGAATTAAAATTGGGCATGGGCTTAAAATGAAAAGCCCACATGAAGTGGGACTTATCTTGGCCGAAATATTGATGCATTAGGGCAATGAATGTTGAGTCATTTTGTTGGACAAAATGTGATGATGAAATGGTGAGTCATGGAAGACTTTATGGTTGCAAAGTTGGACTTTGCCTCCTTGATATTTTGTTTATTCTTATGGTAAGAATGAAAAGGAAAAAAATATCCCATTCTTTCATCACCCTTGGTCGAATATAGTAGAGTGAAGATGAGTCATCTTCTTGACTTTGCTAACTTATGGATAAAGAAGAAGAAAAGGTGATGGTGAGTGATGGTGGTGAGTCACTGGTTTTGACTCATTTTGTTGCAAAGTTGGACTTTGCTCTTTCATGCATTATCACTTTTCTTTAATGGAAAATAATGATGAGAATTCACTTCTACTTTTTGGCCATGAGATACATTTTCTTTGTAAGAAATAATTTTGCCCATTTTTGATATATTCATTCCTTTGGTAAGAATGAGTTTTTCCCATTTGAAAAATATGGTTTTATTTTTCTTTTGGAAAGAAAAATTGGACAGCCATATTTCTTCTTGTGTGCTGCCCCTCTCTCCCTTTCTTCTTGCATAATCCGGGTCGCTAGCGTGGGTTAGGTCCGATAGCCGTTTGTGTACGTGATGTTGGAGGGAGTCGGCTTTGATTCCTGCAGTCCGTATCTGTCTCTTTAAGAGATTTGCCGGGTAAGTTTCCAAACTTCTCTTTATGGTTTTAATTTTTTTATTTCCACATCTTAAGCTCCTGGGACCGGATTCTAGGAAATCGACGTGTATTTCTGCTTTTATCGGTCAGTTTGTCGTGATGAATCCCAATAATGGAAACATGCTTCAAGGTGATATCTGAAGTATTGAATGCCTCCAAAGCCATTATGGGCTCCAAGGCCTATACTGAAGTACCATTTTCTTTAAGAGGCTTACAACTACAGATTCTCAGTGTACAAGACAAAGTGCATAACCTAACTGCTGGTATGGAAATAGAGCTGGCAAGGATGACTGGAACTCTTAACCATCTTTCTGAACAAATAGAGGCAATGAAGAATCTCATCTCCAACATTCTAAAATCTGGTGCATCCTCCTCTCAGCAGTAATCAGGTTTGAATCCAAGCTGTTATTATGCAGAGATGATTCAAAAGACTTGGGATTTCATTTCTCTCCTCTGCATGTTTTGGGACAACAGCTTCTCTCCGTTCTATCTCAACTTCATTTCAAATACCTTATACCTAGTTCATAAGTATTTTTTCTCTATTTCAGTTTCATGTAACTAAAATAGGGTATGAATGCTTGTTGTAGTACTTAACTAACAATACTTTATGTTTTGGTCTATTTATCTACTCTCTTTGGTATAATGATTTCATTCTGTATGTGTGCTTATACGTGCTAGTATACTAAACTTTGTTTACATGTGTGGTGATTTGTCTTTTGCCCTCTTTGACATATATGTCTATCGACTACAAATATATGCTTTATGGTCTGTACTATGGCTTATCTAGTGGATATTGACTGTATTTATACTGTGTGCATATACTGTGTTCCTATTGATCAAATGGATACATACAATGCCACACTTTTATTTGTTTATTAGTTATGATTCATTCATTCTTGATTATGTATGTATTTCCATGTTTTTGTTGATATATCCATCTACACTTCATTATTTTAATATCATCTTTTTTTTTTTTATGATTCCAAAAGGGAAGAAAAATTCCACCCTGGATTACTTTGTATGTGACAAGCTGTATGTGTATGCAGTTAACTGAAATTTATGAGATCTTTGTCCTTAATATATATATATATATATATATATATATACTTAATATATATATATATATATAGTATACATAAAATTACTCTATCATTTGTGGCCTGATATATGATCATTGGCTGAGAATCACTATGGTGTGCAAAAATGAATGCATTATGCCTGCTGCATTTGTAAATGTGATTTACTGCTATGAGTTCTGGCTAAAGTGTGCATGTGAAATGCTGGATAAAAGTCATTTTGCCAAGCAGCCGTGTTGATGTATGAACAACACTTGGTAATTGACATTGCATGATCAGCAGAGTTAAATAATACAATCATTTCGATGCTATATACCTTTGATTTGCTAACATTTTATGTAGGAAAGAATAAAATGACTTTTAGTCATACAAGTTAGCAGGAATGCATATGATGAATGGTTTCTCTTATAAATATATATTTGCATATATGTGAACTCCTGCAGGAATAACTATGGTGTTTGAAAATGCTTTAGGCCATTTATTGGTCATACTGATCTTATGATCAATCTGCTTAAGTTTACAAGCTTATACATGAATTACTTTTAAGCTTATGGATCAAATTGTGTACGTGATTAAGTAACAAATGTTCATGGGCCGTTGTTTCAAATTCGCAACACATGTGTAACTGGGCCACTCAAACCTTATCTCTATTTGGGCTGACACAGTTTTAAGGCTAAAAAATCCCTAATCGTAAATAAATCCTTTGTAAAAGCCTTTGTTACTATAAGCCCAATATTCTTTTTAACTTAATTCATTGGTTGAAATTAACGATTATATTCTTTACTAATGTTTTATAGAATTAAATTGGTTTTCTAAGAATTTTCTTATGCAGATTACAATTTTAATATTTTTATGAGAAATTAGAAATCAAGAAAAATTTTCATGATTCCAATCCCTAAAAGAAAAAAAAAAATCAAGCATATGTTAATGGGGCGCAAAATTCAAAAGGAATCATATTCTCAGGGGGAGCCACATCAATCCGCACTCTACGAATACCTGAAGATATTCTTGATATCTCAAGTAAAGGAATCACTGAAAAATTTTATATTTTCAACTGTCGGCATTCAAGAGTATCGCATACAAAGGGTTGTTATCATAAAAAAGGTGGAGAATATTGAATCGTGTTTCGATGATAACAATAATGTGAAAAGTTGACATATAGGATAAAAAGTAAAATCATATTTATCATAATATTATTACAATTAGTTTGCAATTAATCATTAAGTAAAGTTTTTGATAAAGATGAAGTTTAAACTTACAAAACTTAACCAAAAGCACTAGAAGATCAAAATGGATATTACTTTAAGAGCTATAATGAATACATTATAATCACAAACTAAAGAGTAAAAACTTCAAGACCTTGCTTTAACAACTATACATCTCTTGTGAGTTGAAGACAACAACTATATTCCTGCTTACAAGCTGTAAGCAACGACTATAATCTTCTTTAGGAGGTTTAACAGCTATAATGTCTTCAAGACCTAGAAGCAATGGCTATATCTTGTTCAGGAGCTGATTATAACCGCCATAATTCACTTATGAGATAGGAAGCAACGACTATAATTTCCTTCAGGAGGTCCAACGGCTAGCACTCCTTCAAGAGCTGCAATGCAACAGTCATATTGTCTTCATGAGCTATGTCCAACAGCCACTTCACACCTTAATGAGCTTTTCTTCACCTATGAAAGGAAATCAGATTGAAAATTATCAAGTGAGGGACTTTAAGCAACATTCACACATTCTAAGCTACTTATATTCAAGTCTTCCATAATTCCTACAATAGCAAAATCAAGAAAGAAGAGCTTCTTGTTGTTCATATATTCAAATATTCTTTTAAGGGAATTGTATTTTCACACAAGGGATTTGTGTGAGGGGGTTTACTTTTTTGATAGTGTGATCAACAAAGTTTGTAAAAGTTTGGTGCTTGATCTTTTAAAAAGCATCGAAAAAGTTTGGTATTTGAGCTTGTAAAAAATATCGGCTAAGTTTGGTTTTTGAGCTTTGAAAAAGCATCAAAAGAGTTTGTCACTTGAGTTTGGAAAAGTAACAGTAGAGGTTTGATACTTAGCCTGCAAAAGTATTTAATTTGTTACTTGAACTCGTAAAAATGAATCCATGCTTATTTCTTACCGGTAAAGGAAGTACTAGTAGAAAATCTCAAGTGGTTGGCTTAAGGACTAGACGTAGACTAGTTGGGTCGAACCAATATAAATCTCATGTCTTCATTTTTTTTTATCTCTATACTCTTTTTTTTTATTGCTTTTTAAATTTCTGCAATTTAAATTATTAGCATTGGAGATTTTATGTTTGATTAACAATCTAATATTATATCAAATGGTGTAGTATATGATTTAAAGATTCCAATAGTGCATTTAGCCAAAGTTTTGATTAATCTTAATTTTCATTTCATTCTTAAAAATTCATTTTCATCAAAATTCTTATTTCTAATTTTTTAACTTAGTCTCAGAAAATTGAATTAACAAAGTCAATTTTCTTAATAACAAACTCAATTCTTACATATTATTTAAATCCAATTGATTAATTGAGTTAATAAAATTATCTGATATTTGATTATTTTAAAGTTCTGCTGGAAACATACTTAATTTAAATAATTATTAATAAATTGTAATAAAACCATAATAAAATAACACATTCTTTAAAAATCTAAATAATAACACCATCCTTCAATATGAAAATCATTATGTTCTGTAAATATTTTTTCTTCTACCTCTAACAATTCATTTTTAAAAAATATTAATTCTGGAATATGAGAAAAATCTATAAGTTCAATATTAAAAATAATTTTTTCTATATGACGATGCATAGTTGATTAAATACCTGATTTACCTTTATTGAATAAAGTCTTAAAAGAAATTGAATTTTGAATACAAGGACTGGACTTTTGAATAGGACTGGACTTTTGAATACAAGATGTTTGAGTAGGGGAATTTTGAATAATTAAGGGAGACTCTGGGTGTTGGGAAATACATAGACAATGATTGAATAATAATTGTAATTCTAAGGATTAATTACTAAAATAGGTTGATATTATCAAAGGTTTTGTTCTCTCTAATCTTGATTTTAATCTAGGATGAAAGCGTGGTTGATCTTCTTCTGCATACTCTTTAAATAGAAGGAATGTTTAGAGAATTCTGCTACGTGTGTGATCCAAAGTTAAAGGAAAAATTTGATTAATTCTTGTCACCTTCTTTTGAATAATTTTTGCCAAATGTCCAAAAAGTTTTGATTAATTATTTGAAAGTTATATCCGCATGCTTTAATTAGAAAGTTGTCTACCCATCAACTGTGCTTATCTACCAAGTGTGCTTGTCTGTGGGTTCCACCAAAGATGCTGTCGAATATTATTACTGCTGACGTAAAGCTGACGTTTTTGAATACATATCTGATTATTATCTTTGGACTGTTTTTGAATAAGAGATAAAACATGTCTTAAATTTTGCTTGAGTTTAAAGAACTCAACAGGCTTTTTTCCTCTTTTTTTTTTAATTTTTTTTAACCTTTATTGTTGCCTGGACTATTACAAAATTAGTCCAGCATTAGTCCAGCAAGTTAACTATGGCCCTAATTTTTGCCTAAGCTGCCACATAGGGTTTTCAGCTTAGCGGGCTTTTATTTTTTAAATTATTATTATTTTTAATTTGCATTTTACATATTTATAAAGTAAATATACATTTTGAATAATTATTACAAATCAATGTCTCCAAAAGGATCTTGACTGTCTTGAAATAATCTTGAAATAGCCTTTTTCTTTGTAATAGATAAACTTGACTCTGAATCAGATTCACTGGAAGTAGAACTGGCTTTTGCCAAAATGTCTGCAACTTATTCTTCTGTCTTTGCTTCTGAAATAAGTTTGATTTAATGTTCTTTGTCCTTTTGCAATTTGGTCTTTTGAATAGAAGATTCTTCTGAAGTGAGTTTCTTTTGACAAAAGTTTTCAATAACTTCCGTTGTCATCTTACTAGGATCATAACTATCCTAAAATTTCTCTCTGAATTCTCTATATAAGAAGGGCAATGGAGTTTCTTTTTCATAATTGTAGGTCCATGATAGAATCAATGAGACAAATAAAATGCGTACAAATCTTATTAGTTTGTCTGGCTCAGCATTATTATAAAATTCTAAAAATTTATTATAACTTTTGGTAACTATGGTAGGGAAAATTTCTGGAATAGGACCATAATATCTGGCTCATCTCACAAACCAATTTGGAAAAATACCATTAAAATCTTTGTGGAAATAAAAGAACCAAGAATGGTAAAAAATCTTAATAAAAATGCTTTGAACCAAGCTTCTTGATAATCATAATAATTGTAGGTTTTGTAAGGGCTTGTGGATAGAATTTTTGAAATAAACGTTTTTTTTTTCCCGATCATGTAAAGAAAGAACCTTAATAATTTTAACCTTACTATAGTTTATTTTAACATTGTCTTGAATATGTTCGATTTCAATAGAACCGGTTAAAACAAGAATTGATTCATAATATTGTCTAGTTCTAGATGGGTCTGACTCAATTTATTGAAAATTCTGAGGGAAAACCTTAGAAACAAGTTTAGAAAAATCAAAATTTTCAACCAAAAATATTTCTTCAGGTTCTAAGACTTTAATAAATTGTCTAAGAGGATTTGGAATATATTGATTCACTATTTTTTTTGTATTAAAAGAAGTGGAAGGAGAGGAAGGTTTGGTCAATACAGAAGAAAAGGAAGGCAAAGGACTTTGTGGATGAAAATTTGAATAAGGGACTCTAGGACGAGATGGAACAAGTTGAGAGAATCTGTTTGGAGTAAAAATAAGGTTTTGATTATTTTGATTAGTTTGACTAATTTGATCCTTTTCTAAGGTGGCTTTGGTTAATACTTTCTTCATAATCCCTGTAAGAATTCACATGATAGAAAATCAGGTAAACAATTAGCTTCGCCTTTGATATACTCAATTTCAATTTCAAAATCAAAATTGCTTAATAAAGCTTGTCATCTTGCAAATATTTGTTTTGAAACCAAATTTTTAAAATCTTTTTCTAAAACATATTTAGCTGACAAGCAATCAATTCTTAATAGAAATTTTTTCATATATAAATCATCTTCAAATTTCATAATACATAAAACAATGCTTAAAAATTCTTTTTTACTAGTTGAATAATTTTTTTGGGCTGGATTCCAATTTTCAGAATAAAATCTTACCAAATCTTTCTTGTTTTTATTAGGTTCTTTTTGCTTTAAAATTAACCAAATTAACCAAATCTTCCTTATTTTTATTAGGTTCTCTTTGCTTTAAAATTCCCCCAAATCTAATATCACTTGCATCTGTTTCTACAATAAAAAATGCATTAGGATGTGGAATATTTAAACAAGATAAACTCTTAATCTTTTCTTTGATTAATTTCACTATTTTAGTATGCTCTTCTGTCCAAGGTTTAGGATTCCTTCTTAGTCTATCATATAATGGTGTGCAAATTTTTCCTATATCTTTGAAAAAATCATGTGCATCATTTAAAAATCCCCAAAATCTCTGCAATTGTTTTTTATCTTTTATTTTGTCTGGAAATTTTGAAGTAAATTCTAGACTTATATTAATTGGCTTAATTGTACCCTAGTCTATGTCATAACCTAAAAATCTAACTTTAGTCTGGAAAAACTTCATTTTTGTTTCCGAAATAACTAAACCATTATTATGAATAACATTATAAAATTTCTTCAAATGACTAATATGTTGATCAATTGATTCTGAATATATTACTACGTAATCTATGTAAACTATTGAATAATTACTTATTGGTTTAAGTATATCATTTATTACATTCTGAAAATCAGAAGGAGCATTTTTTAAACAAATGGCATAACATTCCATTCATAATGACCAAAAGACACATTAAAACCTGTTTTATATCTATCTTGCTCAATAATGTCTATTTGCTAAAAACCAGATTTCATATCAAATTTTGAATAGATTTTTGCATTGTATAATTTTTTTAATAAATCTCTTTTAATAGGTATTGGATACCTAATCCATTTTAATACTTTATTTAAGGGTTTGTAATTAATTACTAGCCTAGCGTTGGGATTTTTCAACGGAAATCACCCAATAAAAGCGGAAGATGTTGGAAATGCCCTAGTCCCGAGGCATTGGTCCTTGTGTTTGTATAATACATTTGGTACATTAATGTAAACTTTATGTATTATACAATTTGTGTCAAGGTGATAAAGGCATTAATCTATTTATTGTATGTCTTGTGCTATATTTTAAATAGAGTATCCAATGGACATATCCATATCCACGTTGTCAAGTGTGAGGCACTTGGCAGTAAGACCGTGGATAGGGAAAACGATATGGCCATAAAGTTATCCGTAGTCTGTTCCAATCATGGGAATGAATGGAACTAAAGACTATCATTAGCCAGGTTGTATGGCGGTGTCTTACCGGTCATAGAACATGGAATGTCAACCAGGCTACTGGGTACATGCAAAAAGGGCATGGTACTGGATTGATCCACTTAACGGGAATCTACATGGTATAGTATCACAAATGATTCTCGCGTAGTACTTGTATAAGTCCTTCGACCGGACCATATGATGGTGTTGCATGTGAAGTGGCACACTTTGGTGTACGCCCAACGGGCCTGTAAAAGGGTGCCAAGTACGGGTACGTTCGGGTGTGTCAGTGAGCATGGCAGCACTATGGATATGCAGAAGGGAATGTCACTCAGTGATTCACTGAGACGATATCATCGGCCTCTTGAAGAATGTTACTGATAAGTGTGCGGCCGCACCCGAACAAGATTGGATCTTGTTTGTGAGCATCAGTTCATTCAGTATCAAGTAAAGGTCCAGACACAAAGAGGGTGATACTTCCATGCCTCTGTGTTGGACACCGATATCAGCGACATGGGATTTACAAGTTCAAACTACAGGGTTACGTTTTCAGTTTGACTACTTACTCCGTCTTAATTGGGGGCTGCAGTGGCTTGCTAGAGCCCGCCTGCAGTCTGTGGGCCTTTGGCCCACTGCCAACATAAAGACGGGCCCATTGGATCGTACACATTGAACGTCTGGACTTTAACTAGTCGGATTAAGTGTATACTTGGAGTATACATGTTTGAAGAGAGCGAGATATATTAATTATATTTTATGCATCAATTGGATTGATCAAAGTTATATAATTAATATTTATTTTGGCCTTCTCATAATTAATTCAATGAATTAATTTATGGGATTATTTCCTAGGTGAAAATATAATGACATGTATAGGTTTACATGTTTGTCATTTTATGTGTGTGTGTCTAATTTAATCCATTGATTAAATTAATAGGTCAAATGAATTTTAATTTAAATGTATGTAATATGTTACATGGTATCATATATAAACATACATGTTAAATCAAAGTTGCATTTGAATTTAAATAAATCAAAGGAATTAAATTGGGCTTAAAACACTTAAAATAAATATTCCCACTTGGCTTGGAATGGTTTGGCCGAAATTCATGGGTGGAGAATTGATGAGATTGATGACTCATTCTTGGACAAAAAATAAGATGGTGAGTCATGTTTTTCATTTAATGAAGAAATGATGAGTCTTTATGTTTGTCCAATGGTGATGGAGTGAGTCATGGATGAGATATTTTTGGTCATAAATATGGTATGATGATGAGAAAAATATCCATCCCTTTTTCTTTCCTCTCTTGGCCGAATTGTGGGAGTATTGGTGAGTCACCTTTTTGACTTTTTGGTATTATGGATGAAGATGAAGAAAAGGTGATGGTGAGTGATGGTGGTGAGTCATCATGGTGAGTCATTGGTTTGACTCATTTGTAGCAAAGTTGGACTTTGCTCTTCCATCTCATCTCCTTTCTTTCATGAGACATAATTACATTTTAAGGCTACTCCACCTTTTGGCCGTGAGGATGCAAAAAGAAAAAGGAATCCTTTGCCCACTTTTGTCTTAAGGGTTTTTCTTGGGTAGAAAAACAATTGTGAGAAAAAGAGAGAGATTGAATTATTTCTTTTGGAAAGAAATATTTTGGACAGCCATAAGGACTTAGCTTGGCAGCCCTTTTTCTTCTCTCTTTCTCCCTCTCTTCTTGTCGTCCGAGTCGCTAGCACGGGTTTCGGTCCGAGAGCCGTTCGTGTTGGGATTCGTCACGGGAAACCGACCGATAAAAGCGGAAATACGCGTCGTTTTCCTCAAATCCGGCCCAGGAGCTTAAGATGTGGAAATCAAAAACTTAAAGCATAAAAAGAGGGTTTCAAAAACTCACCACAAAGTCTCTCTAAGAGACGGATGCAGACTGCAGAAATCAAGTGCAGATTTCCTCCACCGATGCGTACACGAACGGCTCTCGGACCGAAACCCGTGCTAGCGACTCGGATGACAAGAAGAGAGGGAGAGAGGGCTGCTCACTTTGAGATTTATGGCTGTCCCTATTTTCTTTCCAAAAGAAAAATCTATCTTTCCAAAAGATAGCACCAATAATCTTAAGTGTGCACCTAATTCTTACCAAAAGAATTAATTCATAAAAGTGGGCAAAATTCATACTTTAAAAGAAAACCAATTTCTCTTAAAGCACAAGTGATGGACGGCCAAAAGTGGAGTGAAGTTTATGGTGATTATGTCTCATGAAAGAAAAGGAGATGAGATGGAAGCAAAGTCCAACTTTGCTACCAATGAGTCAAACCAATGACTCACCATGGTGACTCACCACCATCACTCACCATCACCTTTTCTTCATCTTCATCCATAATACCAAAAAGTCAAGAATATGACTCACCAATACTCCAACAATTCGGCCAAGAGAGGAAAGAGAAAGGGGTGGATATTTTCTCATTATCATACCATAATAATGACGAAAAAATATCTCATGAAGCAAAGTCCAACTTTGCCACCTAAAGTCAAAAGCAATGACTCATCTCATATGACTCACCATCATATTAATTGAAAAGAATGACTCATCCTTTCATTAAATGAAAACACATGACTCATCATCTTTTCCTTAATACAAAACCATGACTCACCATCTCTTTTGTCTCATGAATAAGTCACCATACTCATCCATATAAGACATCATTTCGGCCAACACAAAATTATCATCATTCTATTTCATTTAAGGAAGCAAAGTCCAACTTTGCTACCTCAAAATCAAAGAATGACTCACTCTTTTCCTATTGGTCCCAAGGAATGTGTCATCATCATTTTGTCCAACAAAATGACTCACCATTCTTGCCCATTCCACCCATGAATTTCGGCCAAACCATTCCAAGCCAAGTGGGAATATTCATTTCAAGTTTTAAGCCCAATTTAATTCCTTTGATTTATTTAAATTCAAATGCAACTTTAATTTACCATGTATGTTTATATATGATACCATGTAACATATTACATACATTTAAATTAAAATTCATTTGACCTATTAAAGCTTGGGACACGATCTTTTCCAATGTCCAGCCTGCTTGCAACCGAAGCAGACATCCTTGGAACGGGCCTTGGGCTGGGCTTTAGCCTTTTTAGCCTTGGCTTCCTTAGCCTTGGCCTTGGCCTTTGCCTTGCCTTTAGTGAAAAGAGGTTTCCCCTTGTTAACCTCAAGTACCGGCGGAGTCTTCTTGATCGACAGTTCAGCGAGCTCAAGCATCCAATGCAGCTCACTAACAGTACGGTCCATCCCTTGCTTGTAAAAGTTTAGGATGAATTGATCATAAGAATCCGGTAAAGAATCTAGGATCGTGCTAACCGCCAGCCCCCATGAGATAGGAGTTCCGAGACGGGCTAAATTATCCAGATAGCCCTTCATCTTGAGCACGTGTGCACTCACAGATGTCCCGGCTCCCATCTTACAGCTGCGGAATGCCTTGTGGATCAAGTACCTTTCCTGATAAGCTTGCTCATAAAACATCTCGTTAAGAGTTGTCATTATAGCAAAGGCCTGATGATCCAGGAACTGCTTTTGCAATTCAGGAACCATACTAGCCAACATCAGGCATGTCACATCCCGGTTATCTTTTACATGTGCCAAGTATTCCTCCAGCTGGGCAGCCGGTGGATTACTTCCCGTTGGCACATCCGGTACAGGCTTTTCGAGCACATACTCTTTAGACTCTTGTCTGAGAACTTTCCTTAAGTTCATAGACCAGTCCCAAAAGTTAGGGCTAGAAAGCTTGTCCCATTCCAAGAAAGATCGCAGTGATAAAGTATCATTCGTAGCCATTGCTTTCTACACAGAAAAATTACGAGTGTAAATAAAGGACTTAACATGTTCTTCCCATATTATAATTAATAATGAATCGTGTTATTAATTAACTCGAGTTGTTGGGCTCATGGGCCGAGATCCATATTATATCAAGATATAGCCAGACGAGGGCCTGGAACAACTATACCCCAATTTTTAGGTAGGAACGCCGTCCAATCCCAACCTAGGAACTCTCGGTTTGATGGGTCTGTTGGCACTTACCCATCTGTGCTTAGGGCCAGGAACATCCTACTACCCACGCTAAGTCAAAACCTCCATCCAAGTGTTAGAGTAACCAATACTCCAACCCAATACAAAATGACGATACTCCAGTGCATCCAACGAGGGTTGGTCTACAGCTGGCCTATCCCCACTTCGAGTAGGTTATGAATGAGGGAAGCACTTTTAAGAGACTTAGTAATTACCTTTTGGTCATTAGATTCAATTAATAACGGCTTAGATGCATAGGCGGGTGAAATAGGGTTTGTACATACATTCTCACATGTAAATAAATAAAGCATAATTAAATAAAAATGAAATGCTATGGGCCAAAATTTACATCCTAATATAATTCTAGTAAACCTATACTAGAACGACATCAGGTGGGCCGCATCCTCATCCTTCCAGCACGCCAATCCAATCGGCTTCTTCTTTACATAATTTCATACTAAACAATAAAATAAAATTACATAAAAAGAAAACGGCGCGTAGGCCGTATTTACCAAAAGAATATTACAACCCGAATAAATAAGGCCCAAAACATCCATTCATGCATTTAATCATACATACACGTATCCAATACATACAATTTATAAACATGGTAAATGCATGAATTAATCCCATTTCATATATGTCCATAGCCATTATTTTGAAATCGCCAAATTTTGGCCGATCATGGTTCTAAACCCGTGCGGGCTTTAGGCCTCCAACCCAGGCAAAATTGCTCCCAATCCAATTGGGAAACCATGAATTCCAAAATTAGCCGTCCGGGTAATCGTGCCAAGAAAACCCGAACCAATTTCAATTAACCGTATTTATTTCCAAAATAAATATCGCATGAACGAAAAATAAATTCATTCATAAAACATGCGCATAAAATTTCCAAAATTAAACACGCACAAGTTTAAAAACAATTAAAATTTTAAAACCCCACGCGCATAAAAATTACCAAAATTTAAACACGCATATTTTTAAAATTTTAAATCCGGCCCGGCCCTAAAAATCCGGCCAAATCCAAAAACCGGCCCGGCCAACCGCGCGGGGAGGCTGCTGCCTAGCAGCAGCCCCTGCGGCCCGCAGCAGGCTGTTGCCTGGCGTGCTGCCCAGTAGCACGCCATCAGCAGCTACTGCTGCCTGGTGTGCTGCCCAGCAGCACGCCAGCAGCAGCAGCTGCTGCCTTCCCCACATGGCCCTATTTTTTTTTTTTCATGTATGCATAAGAATAAAACCAATACATCAAGAATTAAATCAACAAGATCAAAGAACAAATCCAAGATACATATAATTAAATCGAAGATGCATAAAATTAAATTCAACATGCATAACATACAAAACAAATTGAAACATACACATAAAACCTAATATGTATAAACCTTTCAATTTGCAAAAACAAATGGGGAAAAATATAAAACCCCAAAACCGAAAGAATCCCGATCCATAAAACACCAATTTTAAAACACGGGATCCGCCAAGTTTAAAGATTTCCACGGATCAAAAGCCCGCTCTGATACCACTGTTGGGATTCTTCACGGGAAACCGACCGATAAAAGCGGAAATACGCGTCGATTTCCTCGAATCCGGCCCAGGAGCTTAAGATGTGGAAATCAAAAACTAAAGCATAAAAAGGAGGGTTTCAAAAACTCACCACAAAGTCTCTCTAAGAGACGGATGCAGACTGCAGAAATCAAGTGTAGATTTCCTCCACCGATGCGTACACGAACGGCTCTCGGACCGAAACCCGTGCTAGCGACTCGGACGACAAGAAGAGAGGGAGAAAGAGAGAAGAAAAAGGGCTGCCAAGCTAAGTCCTTATGGCTGTCCAAAATATTTCTTTCCAAAAGAAATAATTCAATCTCTCTCTTTTTCTCACAATTGTTTTTCTACCCAAGAAAAACCCTTAAGACAAAAGTGGGCAAAGGATTCCTTTTTCTTTTTGCATCCTCACGGCCAAAAGGTGGAGTAGCCTTAAAATGTAATTATGTCTCATGAAAGAAAGGAGATGAGATGGAAGAGCAAAGTCCAACTTTGCTACAAATGAGTCAAACCAATGACTCACCATGATGACTCACCACCATCACTCACCATCACCTTTTCTTCATCTTCATCCATAATACCAAAAAGTCAAAAAGGTGACTCACTAATACTCCCACAATTCGGCCAAGAGAGGAAAGAAAAAGGGATGGATATTTTTCTCATCATCATACCATATTTATGACCAAAAATATCTCATCCATGACTCACTCCATCACCATTGGACAAACATAAAGACTCATCATTTCTTCATTAAATGAAAAACATGACTCACCATCTTATTTTTTGTCCAAGAATGAGTCATCAATCTCATCAATTCTCCACCCATGAATTTCGGCCAAACCATTCCAAGCCAAGTGGGAATATTTATTTTAAGTGTTTTAAGCCCAATTTAATTCCTTTGATTTATTTAAATTCAAATGCAACTTTGATTTAACATGTATGTTTATATATGATACCATGTAACATATTACATACATTTAAATTAAAATTCATTTGACCTATTAATTTAATCAATGGATTAAATTAGACACACACACATAAAATGACAAACATGTAAACCTATACATGTCATTATATTTTCACCTAGGAAATAATCCCATAAATTAATTCATTGAATTAATTATGAGAAGGCCAAAATAAATATTAATTATATAACTTTGATCAATCCAATTGATGCATAAAATATAATTAATATATCTCGCTCTCTTCAAACATGTATACTCCAAGTATACACTTAATCCGACTAGTTAAAGTCCAGACGTTCAATGTGTACGATCCAATGGGCCCGTCTTTATGTTGGCAGTGGGCCAAAGGCCCACAGACTGCAGGCGGGCTCTAGCAAGCCACTGCAGCCCCCAATTAAGACGGAGTAAGCAGTCAAACTGAAAACGTAACCCTGTAGTTTGAACTTGTAAATCCCATGTCGCTGATATCGGTGTCCAACACAGAGGCATGGAAGTATCACCCTCTTTGTGTCTGGACCTTTACTTGATACTGAATGAACTGATGCTCACAAACAAGATCCAATCTTGTTCGGGTGCGGCCGCACACTTATCAGTAACATTCTTCAAGAGGCCGATGATATCGTCTCAGTGAATCACTGAGTGACATTCCCTTCTGCATATCCATAGTGCTGCCATGCTCACTGACACACCCGAACGTACCCGTACTTGGCACCCTTTTACAGGCCCGTTGGGCGTACACCAAAGTGTGCCACTTCACATGCAACACCATCATATGGTCCGGTCGAAGGACTTATACAAGTACTACGCGAGAATCATTTGTGATACTATACCATATAGATTCCCGTTAAGTGGATCAATCCAGTACCATGCCCTTTTTGCATGTACCCAGTAGCCTGGTTGACATTCCATGTTCTATGACCGGTAAGACACCGCCATACAACCAGGCTAATGATAGTCTTTAGTTCCATTCATTCCCATGATTGGAACAGACTACGGATAACTTTATGGCCATATCGTTTTCCCTATCCACGGTCTTACTGCCAAGTGTCTCACACTTGACAACGTGGATATGGATATGTCCATTGGATACTCTATTTAAAATATAGCACAAGACATACAATAAATAGATTAATGCCTTTATCACCTTGACACAAATTGTATAATACATAAAGTTTACATTAATGTACCAAATGTATTATACAAACACAAGGACCAATGCCTCGGGACTAGGGCATTTCCAACAATCTCCCACTTGCACTAGTACCTACTAGGCATGGGTCTAATCCCTATAGATCCAGTATAACCTTCGTGCAGAGGCATAGCCAAGCATGTTGGTTAAAAGATCTGCGACATTGTCTTTGGTGTCCACTCTTTGTAATGAGATGTCACCCCCTCAGCGATTTCTCGCAATAGGTGAAACTCCCTGAGTTCGTGCTTCGTGTATATGTGTGACCGGGGCACATAGCTTGTGCAACAGCCCCGCATTGTCACAGAAGATATCAACTGGTTACTGGATAGTTGACACTACCCCCAGTTGTATGATAAACTTCATTATCCACACAGCTTTCCTAGCTGCTTCACACGTTGCAATGTACTCAGTTCCTGTGATAGAAACCGCGATGGTCTATTACTTGGAGCCTCTCCAACAATAGCACCACCATTTAGCATGAACACATGCCTATACTGCGACTTATATTCATCCTGGTCTATCTGGAAGCTTGCATCAGTGTACCTAGTAACTGACTGCTCTTCCTGACCCACATGGGCGACATTAGGTCTTGTACATAGCATGGAGTACATGATTGATCCCATGGCTGAAGCACATATAGGACCAATTCATGTTCTCCCTATCCTGCCTTGTCTTAGGACAGTACTTCTTGCTAAGTTTCAGCTTATGACCCATTGGCAAGAAACCTTTCTTAGCCTGGTCCATGCTGAATCTTTTCAGAACGAAGTCTATGTACTTGGCCTGACTTAGGCCCAGAAGCCGATTGGATCTAACCCTGTAGATACTGATCCCTAGGATCGTCTCAGCTTCGCCTAAGTCCTTCATTGCGAAGCACTTACACAACCATTACAATTCCCTTGTAGTGTTGGTATGTCACTTCCAATCAGAAGGATGCCATCCATATTTCATACCAGGAAAGTTACTATGCTCCCACTAAACCTCTTATACACACCCTTAAAGGTATTGTCGGCCTATAGCTTATAGCACCACTTGCAACCTATTACCTTAGCACTTGGAGGTGAATCAACCAGGTTCCAAACCTGATTATCGTACATAGATTGCAAATCCACCACCATGGCAGACAGTGGGCTAGCGATAGCCTACTAGTAGGTTTTGAGCTCCTCTTTGTCCAAGACAAAAAGAGCGTAATCATTAGAAACAAAAACCGATGTTTTCCATGTTCCTGATGATCCCTACCAGACCTTTTAGGTCCTTGTGTGACCTGGGCTGGTGCTTCCCCTTTTGGAAGCTTCACCCTGGTCTCCAAGTTATCCTTTGTAGGAGTTTCTGAGCTTTGAACTTCCCTGAGTTCAATATCGCTCCCACTGTCTTTCTTGGAAAGAAACCCCTTTTCAAGAAGGACCCCCTTTTACGCCATGAACACCTTGTTCTCAGCGGGGTCGTAGAAGTAATACCCTTTGGTTTCCCTAGGGTAGCTCACAAACAGGCATTAGTCGGTTTTGGGTTCTAGTTTTGCTTACAGTCAATTTCTTGACTTGTGCATAACAACCCTAAATCCGTAAGAAAGACACATTAGGCACCCTGCCCGTCCATATTCCAAATGGGGTCTTTTCCAAAGCCTTAGTCGGAGTATAATAGAAAATGAGAGCCATTGTCTCAAGAGCGTATCCATTAAAAAACTTATTGGGAGAAAGGCATGACTCATCGTTTGAGCGGACCATGTCCAACAGGGTCCTATTCCTCCGTTCGGACACCCCATTCCATTGTGGTGTTCCTGGAGGAGTGAGCTGTGGAACTATTCCATGCTCTCTTAAAATGAGTCAAACTATAGGCTTATATGCTCACCACCTCGGTCCAACCGAAAGGCTTTGATATTTCTGCCTAGTTCTGTACTTCGTTTCTTACTCCCTTGAACCTATCAAGGGTCTCAGACTTATATTTCATTAAATAGGCATGGCCATTTCTGATGAAATCGTCTGTGAAGGATACGAAGTATAGATGTTCACCCCTGGTTGCTATGCTTGTCGGTCCATATACATCTCAATGCATTAGGTTCAATAAGCTAGCAACCTTTTTAGCCTCCTTGCTAAAAGGTTCTTTAGTCATTTTACCTTATAAACCAGACTCGCATATATCAAGTGACTCCATGTCAAATGATCCTAGGATTCAAGCAATGTGAAGCCTAGCTATGCGCTTCTTGTTTATGTGGCCTAAATGACAATGCCAAAGGTAAACTGGATTAAGTTCGTTAGGCTTAACCCTTTAAGTGTGTATAGTATAGACATGATTAGTTTCATTTAGATCCAGGATATAAAAGACATTATTTAATAGAGCTACTCCATAAAATAATTCTTTTCTAGATAAACCCTTTTTACTATTATTAATAGTAAATGTACATCCAGAAATATCCAAAACCGAAACAGAAATAATATTCCTGTACATAACAGGTACAAAATAACATTGTTTCAGCAGTAACAAAACTAATCTACTAGGCATCATAAGCTGGTCCCGCTGATCTTTATGGCAGCAACCCTTGCTCCATTTCTGACCTGCAAGTCCACTTGTCCCGATCCCAGTGATCTCCTGTTCTTAAGTCCCTGCACATTTAACAAATGTGAGAACCACATCTAGTATCCAATACATAAGATGTTGAACTTGATTTCTGCAGTCTGCATCCGTCTCTTAGAGAGACTTTGTGGTGAGTTTTTGAAACCCTCCTTTTTATGCTTTAGTTTTTGATTTCCACATCTTAAGCTCCTGGGCCGGATTCAAGGAAATCGACGCGTATTTCCACTTTTATCGGTCGGTTTCCCGTGACGAATCCCAACAGAAGAACGCAGTGATTTCCTCAAATCTGTGCCCAAAAGCAATTGAAGTGAAAATTGTACAACATAAAATTTAATTATAAGAGAATCAATGCTCACCAGGAATATCTCTTCTAGAGATGGCTGCAGAAATCAAATTGTATTCCCTCCGCGTCCACATACACGAACGACTATCGAACACAACCCATGCTAGCGATGGAATCGAATGACAGTGTGAGAGGAGGGGCTGAAATTTTTGGCTGGTTACTACTCCCCTTGGCCGAATTCTCTAGGTTAAAATTAACCTAAACCCAAAACCCATCTCAATTTTACGCGGGCTTTTCTCCTTTTTAAGCCCAGGTCAATATTAATTCTCTTGGTCCAATTAATTATCAAACTTAATTTTTATTTAACATTTATTCTAACATATTATTCCATATAATATGTTTCATACATTTAAATTAAAATTAATTTGATCAATTAATTTCACCATGGAATTAATTTTGACATTCATAAAATTGAGATACATGTAAACCTATACATGTGAAATATTTCCACCTAGGAAATAATCTCATAGATTAATTTATTTAATTAATTATGAGAAGGCCAATGCAAGTATTAATTTTATTATTTCGATCAATCCAATTGATCCTTATAATATAATTAATATAATCCTCTCTTTCCGGTATGTATACTCTAAGTATACAGGTGATCCCTTAAGTCCTTATTCAGACGTTCAATATGTAGGATCCTATGGGCCCATCTTTATATTGGCAGTGGGCCTACGACCCATAGATTGCAGGTGGGCTCTAGCAAGCCACTGTAGCCCCCAATTAAGATGGAGATGGCAGTCCAACTGTGATCATAACCCTGTAGTTTAAACTTGTATATCCCATGTCATTGATATCGGTGTCCAACACAGGGGCATGGATTAATCACCCTGTTTTGTGTCCGGACATTTACTTGATCCTGAATGTACTGAATCTCACAAACAAGTTCCAACTTGTTTGGTTGTGGCCACACTCTTATCAGTCACATTCATCAAGAGGCCGGTGATATCTTCTCAGTGGACTACTAAGTGACAAATCCCTTCTGCATATCCATAGCATTGCCATGCTTAGTGACATACCTGAACATACCCATACTTGGCACCCTTTTATAGGCCCTTTAGGCATACACCAAAGTATGCGACTTCGCATGCGCCACCATCATATGGTCAGGTCAAAGGATCCATACAAGTGCTACACGAGAATCACTAGTGATGCTTTACCGTATGGATTTCTCGTTTAGTGGATCTATCTAGTACCATGCCCCTTTTCAATGTACCCATTAACTTGGTTGACATCCCATGTCTAATGGCCGGTAAGACACTGCCATATGACCAGGCTAATGATAGTCTCTAGTTCCATTCATTCCCATGACTAGAACAGCTTACGGATCTCTTTATGGTCATATCGTTTTCCCTTTCATGGTCTTACTGCCAAGTGCATGACACTTATCAACATGGCTATGGATATGTCCTTTGGATACTCCATTTAAAATACAGCACAAGATATATAACAAACAGGTTATTGCCTTTATTTATAACATAAAATATGTATAATACATGAATCCAATAAATGCACAATACAAATACAAGGTCCAATGCCTCAGGACTAGGTCAAAAGATCTGTGACATTATCCTTGATGTCCACTCTATGCAATGAAATGTCACCCTTCTTGGTGATTTCTCATATAAGGAGAAAATTCTTGAGCACGTGCTTTGTGTTCTTGTATGACCGGGGCTCCTTGGCTTGTACAACAGCCCCATTATTATCACAGAAGATATCAATTGGGTCTGGGATAGTAGGTACTACTCCCAACTCAGTGATAAACTTTCTTATCCACATAGCTTCCTTAGCTGCATCACATGCTGCAATGTACTCAGCTTCTGTTGTAAAGTCCGCGATGGTTGGCTGCTTTGAGCTTTTCCAGCTTACAGCTCCACCATTTAGCAAAAACATGTACCCAAACTATGACTGGTACTCATCCTGGTCAGTCTGGAAGCTTGCATCAGTATACCCAGTAACTGATAGCTCTTCCTAACCTCCACACACCAAGAAGCTATCCTTAGTTCGCTTAAGGTACTTGAGGATTGCTTTAACAGCCTTCCAGTGATCCTTCCCAGGATCCTACTGGTATTGGCTTGTCATACTTAGTGCAAAGTCAACATCAGGTCTCGTACATAGCATGGAGTACATGACTGATCCTATAGCCGAGGCGTATGGGACCAACTTCATGTTCTCCCTATCCTCCCTTGCCTTAGAATAGTTCTTCTTACTAAGTTTCAGCCTATGGCTCATCGGCAAAAAACCTTTCTTGGCCTGATCCATGCTGAATCTTTTCAGAACCTTGTCTATGTATGTGGCCTGACTTAGGCCCAGAAGCCGATTAGATCTATCCCTGTAGATCCTGATCCCTAGGATTGTCTCAGCTTCGCCTAAGTCCTTCATTGCGAAGCACTTACACAACCACTGCTTTACCCTTTACAGTGTTGGTACGTCGCTTCCAATAAGAAGGATGTCATCCACATATAATACCAGGAATGTGACAATGCTCCCACTGTTGGAAATGCCCTAGTCCCGAGGCATTGGTCGTTGTATTTGTATTGTACATTCATTGGATTTATGTATTATACTCATTTGTGTTATTAATAAAGGCATCAATTCATTTATTATATTAATCTTGTGCAATATATTAAATGAAGTATCCAATGGACATATCTATATCCATGATGACAAGTGTCATGCACCTAGCAGTAAGACCATGGATAGGGTAAACGATATGACCATAAATAGATCCGTAGTCTGTTCCAGTCATGGGAATGAATGGAACAATAGACTATCATTAACCTGGTTGTATGGTGGTGTCTTACCGGTCATTGGACATGGAATGTCAACCAAGTTAATGGGCACATGCCTGGAAGCATGGTACTGAATAGATCCACTAAACGAGTAATCCACATGGTATAGTATCACAATGGATTCTCGTGTAGTACTTGTATAGATCCTTTGACCTGACCATATGATGGTGTTACATGTGAAGTCACATGCTTAGGGGTACGCCTAAAGGGCCTGTAATAGGGTGCCAAGTATGGGTACTTTCGGGTATGTCACTGAGCATGGTAATACTATGGATATGCAGAAGGGATTTGTCACTCAGTAGCCCACTGAGAATATATCACTGGCCTCTTGATGAATGTGACTGATAAGAGTGTGGCCACACCCAAACAAGTTGGAACTTGTTTGTGAGCATCAGTACATTCGGGATCAAGTTAATGTCCGGACACAAAAGAGGGTGATCGATCCATGCCTCTGTGTTAGACACCGATATCAATGACATCGGGTTACGATTACTGTCGGACTGCTATCTCTGTCTTAATTGGGGGCTGTAGTGGCTTGCTAGAGCCCGCCTGCAGTCTGTGGGCCATAGGCCCACTGCCAACATAAAGACGGGCCCACAGGATCGTACACATAGAATGTCTGAGTTCGAACTAGTCGGATCACCTGTATACTTGGAGTATACTAATTGAAGAGATAAATATTAATCAATTAAATTAAAAATCAATTGGATTGGTCAATATAATTTAATTGACATATATTTATATTTATTGGGTTGGACAAAGTTGATTTGAATAAATTAACTCGTGAATAAATTTCCTGGTGGAAGTTTAATACATATATAGGTTTGTATGTTTTTGTTTCTAGTCAAATCATAAATTAATTTATTGGGTTAATTCCAAATGGCAAATCTATTTAATTTAAATGACATGTATCTTATATAATATGGTATTATATAAATACATGCATAGAAATTAAATTAGAATTGATTAGGAATTAAACTATATTAATTAATTAGGATTTATGGAATTATGGCATTAATTCCATTTATAGAAGCAAAGTAAATCACCCAATAAATATAGGACATAATGTTGGATATGCCCTAGTCCCAAGGCATTGGTCCTTGTGTTTGTATTATACATTGTACCTTTTATGTAAGATATGTATAATACAATTTGTGTTAATCAATAAAGGCATCAATCTATTTACTATATGTCTTGTGCAATATTTTAAATAGAATATCCAATGGACATATCCATATCCATGTTGTCAAGTGTGAGGCACTTGGCAGTAAGACTGTGGATAGGGAAAACGATATGGCCATAAAGTCTGCCGTAGTCTGTTCCAATCATGGGAATGAATGGAACTAAAGACTATCATTAACCTTGGTTGTATGGCGGTGTCTTACCAGTCATAGAACATGGAATGTCAACCAGGTTAATGGGTACATGCGAAAAAGGGCATGGTACTGGATCGATCCACTTAACGAGAATCCGCATGGTATCACATCACATCGGATTCTCGTGTAGTACTTGTATGGATCCTTTGACCTGACCATATGATGGTACTGGATGTGAAGTGGCATACTTTGGTGTATGCCCAACGGGCCTGTAAAAGGGTGCCAAGTACTGGTACGTTCAGGTATGTTAATGAACATTGCAGTGCTATGGATATGCAGATGGGAATGTCACTCAGTGTCCCACTGAGAAGATATCACCAGCCTCTTGATGAATTCAGCTGATAAGAGTGTGGCCACACCCAAACAAGTTGGAACTTGTTTGAGAATATCAGTGCATTCGGGATCAAGTTAATGTTCATACACAATAGAGGGTGATCACACCATGCCTCTGTGTTGGACTCCGATATCGATGACATGGGATGTACAAGTTTAAACTACTAGGTTAAAGTTTCAGTTTGACTACTTACTCCGTCTTAATTGGGGGCTTCAGTGGCTTGCTAGAGCACAACTAGAGTCTGTGGGCCTTAGCTCACTGCCAACACAAAGACGGGCCCATCGGATCGTACACATTGAACGTCTGGACTTTAACTAGTTGGATTAAGTGTATACTTGGTGTATACACATCAAAGAGAGAGAGGTCTATTAATTATATTATATAGCTCAATTGGATTGATCAAAATATAATATGATTAATATTTATTTAGGCCATCACATAATTAATTCCATGAATTAATTTTGTGTATTTATTCCCTAGGTGGAAATATTTGTACATGTATAGGGTTACATGTATATCATCCTATGTATGTCATATTTAATCCATTGGTTAATTTGATGTGTCAAACAAAGTTTAATTCACATATATGTTACATATTATATGGTATAATATATTAACATACATGTAGAATTAAATTTTATTTGAAATCAAATTAATACCAAAGAGTGAAATATGGGCTTGAGCTTTTAAACATGAAAGCCCTTCTTTTTGGATGATTTGGCCGTAGATATTTGGTGGGATTTTTGCAAGTTTTGGTGAGTCATTTTGGATAGGAAGAATGACTCATTAAAGGGACAAAAGATGATGATTAATATGGTGAGTCATTATTTGACTTTGTGGTAGAAAAGTTGGACTTTTCTTTCTTTGATTTTTTGATATCTCTTTTGGTGATATAAGAGAAAAAGATCTGCCATATTACATCTATCTTGGACGTCCAACAACATCTCCCTCTTTCTCTCTTATTGATTTTCCGAACCGCTAGCACGGGTTTCAGTCCAAGAGCCGTTCGTGTACGGGACGAAGGAGGAAATCTAATTTGGTTTCTGCAGTTATCATCTGTCTCTAGGAGAGACTTTAAGGTGAATTTTAAAACCTTCTTCCTTGTTCTTTGTGTTTTTGATTTCCACTACTTAAGCTCCTAGGACCGGATTCGAGGAAATCGACGCGTATTTCCGCTTTTTCCGTCGATTTCCGGTGACGAATCCCAACAGTGGTATCAGAGCAGGCTTATGTTCCGTGGAAATCTCTAACTTGAGGTGAATCCCATGGTTTAAAATTTGGCGATTTTGTGGATGGGATTTGTTTTCGGTTTGGGGTTTGTGATTTTGCCCCTTTGAATTTTACAAATGGAAAATTATATGCATAGGGTTTATGCTAGATTTAATTTTCTATTTGTGTTGGTTCTTCATGATATTTGCATATGAAATTGTTTAGCATATGGAGCATGCTAGGGTTCAATTTCCTTTTGCAAATATTTATGTACATATGTATATATATAGAGAGAGAGTTTATGGATGCTTGATTTTAATTCTTGGTTGATTTAATTTCTTGCATCTAGGTTGTATGCTAGATTTTATTTCTTGGATTTAATATCTTGCATATGTTGTTTTTTTTTAAAAAAAAAAAACAAAATCACGGATTGTTTCGGGCGGAAATGGGGCTGCCTGCGGCGCTACGCGCCATAGGCAGCAGCCGCTGCTGCTGGGCAGCAGCGCCGCGGCTGCCCCGCGCGGCGGGCCGGGCCCGAATTTGGATTTGGCAGGATTTTGGGCCGGGCCGGGTTTTAAAATTTGTAAAATGTTTTATAATTTGCGTGTTTAAATTTTGGAAATTTAATGCGCATGGTTTCTTGAATGGAATTTATTTTTCGTTCATGTGATATTTATTTTGGAAATAAATACGGTAAATTGAAATTGGTTTGGGTTTTCTTGGCACGATTACCCGGACGGCTAATTTTGGAATTCATGGTTTCCCAATCGGATTGGGAGCAATTTTGCCTGGGTTGGAGGCCCATAGCCCGCATGGGTTAAGAACCATGATCGACCAAAATTTGGCGATTTCAAGATAATGGCTATGGACAAATGAAATCGGATTAATTCATGCATGTAACATGCTCATAATTTACATGATGTATTGAATTACATGTTGTATGATTGAATGTGTGGATGGATGTAAATGGGCCTAATTTATGTTGGGTTGTAATATTCCTTTTACGGCCTGCGCGTCGTTTTCCTTTTATGTAATTTTATTATATAAGTATATTCTGAAATTATGTAAGCAAGGAGCCGATTGGATTGGCGAGCCCAGAAGGAATAGGAGGTGGCCCACCTGATGCTGTTCTAGTATAGGTTTACTAGAATCATATTAGGATGTAAATTTTGGCCCGTTGCATTCCATTCTTTAATTTAATTATGCGGTATTTATTTGCATGTGCGAATGTATGTACAAACCCTTTTTCACCCGCTTTTGCATCTAAGCCGTTATTAATTGATTGAATCGAATAACCAAATGGTAATTACTAAGTCTCTTAAAAGTGCTTCCCTCATTCATAACCTACTCGAAGTGGGGATAGGCCAGTTGTAGACCAACCCTCGTTGGATGCACTGGAGTATCGTCATTTTGTATTGGGTTGGAGTATTGGTTACTCTAACACGTGGATGGAGGTTTTGACTTAGCATGGGTAGTAGGATGTTCCTGGCCCTAAGCACAGATGGGTAAGTGCCAACAGACCCATCAAACCGAGAGTCCCTAGGTTAGGATTGGACGGCGTTCCTACCTAAATATTAGGGTATAGTTGTTCCAGGCCCTCGTCTGGCCATATCTTGATATAATATGGATCTCGACCCATGAGCCCAAGAACTCAGATTAATTAATAACATGATTCATTTAAGTCCTTTATTAACACTCAATTATTTTTCTGTGTAGTAATCAATGGCATCGAATAACACTTTATCACTGCGCACTATCCTTAAGAAGGACAAGCTTTCTGGTCCTAATTTCCTGGACTGGTCTAGGAACTTACGGATAGTTCTAAGACAGGAGTCTAAGGAATATGTACTGGAAAGGCCTGTACCGGCCGCACCTACTGGGCGTAATCCACCAGCTGCTCAGCTGGAGGAATACGGGGTGCATGTGAAGGATAACCGGGATGTTACTTGCCTTATGTTGGCGTGCATGGTCCCCAAACTACAAAAACAGTTTATGGACCATGAGGCCTTTGCTATGATGACAACTCTAAACGAGATGTTTCAGGAGCAGGCACGTCAGGAAAGCTACCTGACGAATAAGGCATTCCATTCCTGCAAAATGGGGACTGGGACATCTGTGAGCGCTCACGTGCTCAAGATGAAGGGCTATTTGGATTCTTTAGCCCGTCTCGGGTCGCCCATTTCACAGGAATTGGCGGTTGATACCATCCTGGCTTCCTTGCCGGAGTCTTATGATCAGTTCATCTTGAATTACAACATGCAAGGGATGAACAAAGCTGTTAGTGAGCTGCATGGGATGCTTAAGCTTGCTGAACAGTCGATCAAAAAGACTCCACCGGTGCTTATGGTAAACAAGGGGAAGGCTCCTCTTGTAAAGGCCAAGGCTAAGACAAAGGCTAAAGCTAAGGCTAAGAAAGCCAAAGCTAAGAAGGCCAAGGTCCAGCCTAAGGCCCGTCCTCAGGATGTCTGTTTCGGGTGCAAGCAGACGGGACATTAGAAACGATCATGTCCAAAGCTTCTGGGAGAGCAAAAGAAGGCGCAGGGCACGTCTTCATCAGGTATATATGTCATAGACATTAACCTTACTGTTTCAACATCTTGGGTATTGTATACTGGATGTGGTTCTCACATTTGTTGTAATGTGCAGGGACTTAGGAACAGAAGATCACTGGGATCAGGAGAAGTGGACTTGCGGGTCGGGAATGGAGCAAGGGTTGCAGCCATTGAGATCGGCGAGTACCAGCTTAAGATGCCTAGTGGACTAGTTTTGTCACTGGAACAATGTTATTTTGTACATGCAATGTGTAGGAATATTATTTCTGTTTCAGTTTTGGATACTTCTGGATATGTATTTACTATTGGTAATGGTAAAATGGTTATATCTAGAGAAGGTATATTTTATGGAAATGCTCTATTAAATAATGGCCTTTATATCCTGAATTTGAATGAAACTAATCAAGTCTATAACATAAATATGAAAAGGATTAAACCAAATGAACTTAATCCTGTGTACCTTTGGCATTGTCGTTTAGGCCACATAAACGAGAAACGCATAGCTAGACTCCACAAAGCTGGAATTCTAGGATCTTTTGACTTGGAGTCACTTGATATTTGTGAGTCTTGTTTACGGGGTAAAATGACTAAAGCGCCTTTTAGCAAGAAAGCTGAAAGGGTTACTGGCTTATTAGACCTAATACATTCGGATGTATGTGGACCTATGAGCACTGCTGCCAGGGGTGGGTTTCTATACTTCGTCACCTTTACAGACGATTTCAGCAGATATGGCTATGTCTATCTGATGAAACACAAGTATGAAACACTTGATCGGTTCAAGGAATTTAGGAACGAAGTATAGAACCAATTAGGCCGAAATATCAAAGCCCTTCGGTCGGACCGAGGTGGTGAGTATATGAGCCTAGAGTTTGATTCATACTTGAGAGAGCATGGAATAGTTCCACAGCTCACTCCTCCAGGAACACCACAATGGAATGGGGTGTCCGAATGGAGGAATAGGACCCTGTTAGACATGGTCCGCTCAATGATGAGTCATGCTTCTCTCCCAACAAGTTTCTGGGGATATGCTCTTGAGACAGCAGCTCTCATTTTGAATAGTACTCCGACTAAGGCAGTGGAAAAGACCCCATTTGAGATATGGACGGGTAGGGCGCCCAATGTGTCTTTCCTACGGATTTGGGGTTGTTATGCCCATGTCAAGAAATTGACTGGGGGTAAACTAGAACCCAAAACCGACAAATGCCTGTTTGTGGGCTACCCTAGGGAAACCAAAGGGTATTACTTCTACAACCCCGTCGAGAACAAGGTGTTCGTGGCACGGAAAGGGGTCTTTCTTGAAAATGAGCTCATTTCCAAGAAAGATAGTGGGAGTAATATTGAACTCAGGGAAGTTCAAAGCTCAGACACTCCTGAAAAGGATAACTCGGAGACCAGGGTGGAACTTCCACATGAGGAAGCACCAGCCCAGGTCACACAAGGACCTAGAAGGTCTGGTAGGGATCGTCGGGAACCTGAGAGATATGGGTTTCTTGTTACCGATGATAACACTCTTTTTGTCTTCGACGAAGAAGAGCAGAAAACCTACCAGGAGGCTATAGCTAGCCCACTATCCGCAAATTGGCAAAAGGCCATGGAGGCGGAAATGCAATCTATGTACGATAATCAGGTTTGGAATCTGGTTGATCCACCTCCAGGTGCTAAGGTAATAGGTTGCAAGTGGTGCTACAAGCTTAAGCCAGATAACACCTTCAAGGGGCGGCTAGTAGCGAAAGGTTTCAGGCAAGTCCATGGAATCGACTATGATGAAACTTTTTCACCAGTCGCTATGCTCAAATCCATAAGGATCCTGCTGGCCATAGCCGCATGGTACGACTATGAGGTCTGGCAGATGGATGTCAAAACCGCTTTTCTTAATGGAAAGCTACTCGAGGATGTGTATATGACACAGCCTAAGGGTTTTGTCGATCCACAGAATCCTGAAATGGTATGCGAGCTTCAACGGTTAATTTATGGATTAAAGCAAGCATCCCGAAGTTGGAATCTTCGATTCAATGAGGCTATAAAGGAATATGGCTTCATACAGAATCAAGATGAGCCTTGTGTGTACAAAAGGATTAGTGGGAGCATTGTCACGTTCCTGGTATTATATGTGGATGACATCCTTCTTATTGGAAGCGACATACCAACACTGCAAGGGGTAAAGCAGTGGTTGTGTAAGTGCTTTGCAATGAAGGACTTAGGCGAAGCTGAGACGATCCTAGGGATCAGGATCTACAGGGATAGACCCAATCGGCTCTTGGGCCTAAGTCAGGCCAACTACATAGACAAAGTTCTGAAAAGATTCAGCATGGACCAGGCGAAGAAAGGGTTCTTGCCATTGGGTCATGGGCTGAAACTTAGTATGAAAAACTGTCCTAACACAAGGCAGGACAGGGAGAACATGAAATTAGTCCCATATGCTTCGGCTATAGGAACAATCGTGTACGCCATGCTATGTACAAGACCTGATGTCGCCTTTGCACTAAGTATGACTAGCAGGTGCCAGCAAGATCCTGGGGAGGATCACTGGAAAGCTGTCAAAGCAATCCTAAAGTACCTTAACCGGACTAAGGATAGCTTCTCAGTGTATGGAGGTCAGGAAGAGTTATCAGTTACTGGATACACTGATGCAAGCTTCCAGACCGACTAGGATGAATATAAGTCGCAGTCAGGATATGAATTCATGCTTAATGGTGGTGCTATAAGCTGGAGAAGCTCCAAGCAATCGACCATAGCGGATTCTATCACAGAAGCTGAGTACATTGCAGCGTGTGATGCAGCTAAGGAAGCTGTATGGATAAAGAAGTTTATCATGGAACTGGGGTAGTTTCAACTATCCAGGACCCAGTTGATATCTTCTGTGACAACAATGGGGCTGTTGCACAAGCTAAGGAGCCCCGGTCACACAGGAACTCGAAGCACGTACTCAGGAAGTTTCACCTCATCAGAGAAATTGTTGAGAGGGGTGATATTTCATTACGACGAGTGGGCACCGAGGAGAATACTGCAGATCCTTTGACCAAGGCGCTGGCTCAGCCCAAGCACGAGGGTCATATTAGATCTATAGGGATTAGGCCCATGCCTAGTTGGTACTAGTGCAAGTGGGAGATTGTTGGATATGCCCTAGTCCCAAGGCATTGGTCCTTGTGTTTGTATTATACATTGTACCTTTTATGTAAGATATGTATGATACAATTTGTGTTAATCAATAAAGGCATCAATCTATTTACTATATGTCTTGTGCAATATTTTAAATAGAATATCCAATGGACATATCCGTATCCATGTTGTCATGTGTGTGGCACTTGGCAGTAAGACTGTGGATAGGGAAAACGATATGGCCATAAAGTCTGCCGTAGTCTATTCCAATCATGGGAATGAATGGAACTAAAGACTATCATTAACCTTGGTTGTATGGCGGTGTCTTACCAGTCATAGAACATGGAATATCAACCAGGTTAATGGGTACATGCCAAAAAGGGCATGGTACTGGATCGATCCACTTAACGAGAATCCACATGGTATCACATCACATCAGATTCTCGTGTAGTACTTGTATGGATCCTTTGACCTGACCATATGATGGTACTGGATGTGAAGTGGCATACTTTGGTGTACGCCCAACGGGCCTGTAAAAGGGTGCCAAGTACGGGTACGTTCGGGTATGTTAATGAACATTGCAGTGCTATGGATATGCAGATGGGAATGTCACTCAGTGTCCCACTGAGAAGATATCACCGGCCTCTTGATGAATTCAGCTGATAAGAGTGTGGCCACACCCAAACAAGTTGGAACTTGTTTGTGAATATCAGTGCATTCGGGATCAAGTTAATGTTCATACACAATAGAGGGTGATCACACCATGCCTCTGTGTTGGACTCCGATATCGATGACATGGGATGTACAAGTTTAAACTACTGGGTTAAAGTTTCAGTTTGACTACTTACTCTGTCTTAATTGGGGGCTTCAGTGGCTTGCTAGAGCCCAACTAGAGTCTGTGGGCCTTAGCTCACTGCCAACACAAAGACGGGCCCATCGGATCGTACACATTGAACGTCTGGACTTTAACTAGTTGGATTAAGTGTATACTTGGTGTATACACATCAAAGAGAGAGAGGTCTATTAATTATATTATATAGCTCAATTGGATTGATCAAAATATAATATGATTAATATTTATTTAGGCCATCACATAATTAATTCCATGAATTAATTTTGTGTATTTATTCCCTAGGTGGAAATATTTGTACATGTATAGGGTTACATGTATATCATCCTATGTATGTCATATTTAATCCATTGGTTAATTTGATGTGTCAAACAAAGTTTAATTCACATATATGTTACATATTATATGGTATAATATATTAACAAACATGTAGAATTAAATTTTATTTGAAATCAAATTAATACCAAAGAGTGAAATATGGGCTTGAGCTTTTAAACATGAAAGCCCTTCTTTTTGGATGATTTGGCCGTAGATATTTGGTGGGATTTTTGCCAAGTTTTGGTGAGTCATTTTGGATAGGAAGAATGACTCATTAAAGGGACAAAAGATGATGATTAATATGGTGAGTCATTATTTGACTTTGTGGTAGAAAAGTTGGACTTTTCTTTCTTTGATTTTTTGATCTTTCTTTTGGTGATATAAGAGAAAAAGATCTACCATATTACATCTATCTTGGACGTCCAACAACATCTCCCTCTTTCTCTCTTATTGATTTTCCGAACCGCTAGGACGGGTTTCAGTCCGAGAGCCGTTCGTGTACGGGACGAAGGAGGAAATCTAATTTGGTTTCTGCAGTCATCATCTGTCTCTAGGAGAGACTTTAAGGTGAATTTTAAAACCTTCTTCCTTATTCTTTGTGTTTTTTATTTCCACTACTTAATCTCCTGGGACCGGATTCGAGGAAATCGACGCGTATTTCCGCTTTTTCCATCGATTTCCGGTGACGAATCCTAACACATAATTTAAAAGCTAAACGGGGGATTTCCTTAATTGGAAAATTCAGCCATTATGGTTTTACGGGGCTGAAATTTTCGGCCAAGGAAAATGGATTCTTCTCTCTTCTTTTTGATCCGCAGCTAGCACGGGTTGGACTCGATAGGCGTTCGTGTACGTGAGAGTGGAGGGATTCTGCTTTGAATTCTGCACTCATCATCCATCTCTTGAAAGAGATTTTCTGGTAAGAAATTTTATCTCTTTCTATTTGTTTTTAAGTTTTTCAATTTCCATCTCAATTGCTCCTGGGACTGGATTTGAGGAAATCACCGCGTTCTTCCGCTTTTATCGGGTGATTTCCGGTGAAAAATTCCAACAGTGGTATCAGAGTGGGCTTTTGATCCGTGGAAATTGATAAATTTTGGTTGAATCCCATATTTGAAATTGGAGGTTTTTTATTGGGATTCATGGTATGGGTTTTATGATTTTTCCCATATGTTTTATACAATGAAAATTAATTTTGCATATTGGTTTATGTCATTTTAATTTTGTTGTATGTTATTGGAATTCTTGGAGAATTGCATTATGTTGATGGATGGTGATTTTTTTTTAATTTAATTCTGGTTATTTAAAAAAAAAATTTGCCTCCCGGGGTGCGGGGCTGCCGGCGGCGGAATCGCCGGCGGCGGCCGCCGCTGCCTGTTGCTGCGCCAGCAGCGGGCAGCCGCCAGGCGGCTGCACCGCTGCTGCTGCAAGGGCAACTCCGTTGGTCTAGCTGCAGCGGGCCGGGCCCTGTTTTTTGGATTTGGCGGGTCTTGGGCCCGGGGCCCAGTTTTGAAATTTTAATTAGTTTTAAAATTCATGTGTTTAAATTTATGTAATTTAAATGCATATGGTTTCTTGGATGAATTTTAATTTCGTTCATGTGATATTAATTTTGAAAATTAATATGGTTAATGGAAATTGGCCCGGGTAATTTTGGCACAATTACTTGGGCGGCTGAATTGGTCCCATGGTTTCCCAATTCTAGTGGGAGCCGTTGGACTGCCTGGGCTGGAGGCCCAAAGCCCGTTAAGGGTTAGAACCATGGTGGGCCAAAAATTGGCGGTTTCCTAATAATGGCTTGGACATAATTGAAATGGGCTTAAATCATGAATTATAACATGCTCTTGAATTGTATGTATTGGATGCATATGTGTAATTAAATGTTTATATGGTTGGATGCTATTGGGCCTTTTACGAGATGGATTGTATTTTTCTTTTTGGGTAAATACGGCCTGCGTGTCGTTTTTCTTTTTTTAATGTAATTTTATTTTATTCATATATTATGAAATTTGTAAAAGAAGAAGCCCATGGAGTGGTGAGCCCAAGGGGAGGTGCAAGCCCAAATGGAGGTGCAAGCCCAAATGGAGGTGCAAGCCCAGAAGGAAAAGATGGAGGCCCACCTGATATTCACTTCTAGTATAGGTTTACTAGAATAATATTAGGTTGTAATATAGGCCCATAGCAGTCCATTTTACTTTTATTTAATTATGTTTTATATTCATTTGCATGTATGAATGTATGTTCCAATAGCCATTTCACCTGCCTTATGTATGTAAGCCGTATAATTGAATCTAATAACCAAATGGAATTACTAAGTCGCTTAAAAGTGCTTCCCTCATTCAAAACCGAATCGAGGTGGGAATAGGCTAGTTATAGACCATGCCCTCGCAGGATGCACTGGAGTATTGTCACCTTGTATTGGGTTAGAGTATGGGATACTCTAACACTTGGATGGAGGTTTTGACTTAGTGCGGGTAGTAGGATTCTCCTGGCCCTAAGCACAGATGGGTAAGTGCCAACAAGCCCATCAAACCGAGAGTCCCTAGGTTGGGATTGGACAGCGTTCCTACCTAAATAGTTAAGGTGTAGTTGTACCAAACCCTCGTTTGGCTATATCTTAATGAAATATGGATCTCGGCCCATGAGCCCAACAACTCGGTTTAAATTAATAACTTGATTCATTATTAATTTTATATGGGAACAACAAAGTTAAGCCCTTTATTAACACTCTAAATGTTTTTCTGTGTAGAAACACCCAAATGGCAAACACAAATACCTTATCACTGCAATCCATTCTTGAAAAGGACAAGCTTTCCGGTCCTAACTTTTTAGACTGGTCTAGTAACTTAAGGATAGTTCTAAGACAAGAGTCAAAAGAGTATGTACTGGAAAGGCCTGTGCCGGCTGCGCCTCAAGGACGTAATCCACCGGCTGCCCAGCTGGAGGAATACGAGGCACATGTCAAGGACAACCGGGATGTGACATGCCTTATGTTGGCCTGTATGGTCCCTGAACTACAAAAACAGTTTATGGACCACCAAGCCTATGCTCTGATAACAACTCTTAACAAGATGTTTCAAGAGCAAGCTCGTCAGGAAAGGTACCTGACCAATAAGGCATTCCACTCTTGTAAGATGGGGGCCGGGACATCTGTGAGTGCACACGTGCTCAAGATGAAGGGCTATTTGGATACTTTGGCCCATCTCGAATCGCTTATCTCTCAAGAGTTGGCATTGGACACTATCCTCGCGTCCTTGCCGGATTCTTATGATCAGTTCATCCTGATACAATATGCAAGGGATGAACCGTACTGTCAGTGAGCTGCATGGGATGCTTAAGCTTACTAAGCAGTCGATCAAGACGATTCCGCCGGTGCTGCTGGTCAACGAGGGGAACCCTCCTCTTGCCAAGGGTAAGGCCAAGGAAAGGGCCAAGGCCAAGGCCAAAAAGGCCAAAGCCAAGAAGGCCAAGGCCCAACCCAAGGCCTAGCAGAAGGCAGGTCCTGAGGATGTCTGTTTCAGGTGCAAACAGGCGGGCCATTGGAATGGATCATGTCCTAGGCTGATGGGAGAGCAAAGAAGCGGCCAAGGTGCATCCTCTTCAGGTATTTATGTTATAGATATTAACCTTACTGTTTCAACATCCTAGGTATTGGATACTGGATGTGGTTCCCACATTTGTTGCAATGTACGGGGACTTAAGAACAGAAGGTCATTGGGGTCGGGAGAGGTGGACTTGCGGGTTGGAAATGGAGCAAGGGTTGCTGCCATAGAGATCGGCGAATATCACCTTGTGATGCCCAGCGGATTGGTTTTAATTTTGGAACATTGTTATTTTGTACCTGCTATGTGCAGGAACATTATTTCTGTATCAATGTTGGATATTTCGGGATTTAATTTTACTATTTCTAATGGTAGAATTTCTTTATCTAGAGAGGGATTATTTTATGGAGAAGCTCTATTAAATAATGGCCTATATATCCTAGACTTAAATGAAACCAATCATGTCTATAACATAAACACTAAAAGGGTTAAGCCTAACGAACTTAATTCTGTCTACCTATGGCATTGTCGTCTTGGCCATATGAACGAGAAGCGCATTGCTAGACTTCACAAAGCTGGAGTCCTAGGGTCATTTGACTTGGAGTCAATTGATACATGCGAATCATCTTTACGAGGCAAGATGACAAAGGCGCCTTTTAGCAAGAAGGATGAAAGGGCCACTGGCTTATTGGACTTAATACATTCAGATATATGTGGACCTATGAGCGTAGCGACTAGAGGTGGGCATCTGTACTTCGTCACGTTCACGGATGATTTCAGCAGATATGGCTATGTCTATCTGATGAAACACAAGTCCGAGACCCTTGATAGGTTCAAGGAATTTAGGAACGAGGTACATAACTAGCTAGGCAGGAATATCAAAACCCTTCGGTTGGACCGAGGCGGTGAGTATATGAGCCTAGAGTTTGACTCATACTTGAGAGAGCATGGAATAGTTCCACAGCTCACTCCTCCCAGAACGCCACAATGGAATGGGGTGTCCGAACGGAGGAATAGGACCCTGTTGGACATGGTCTGCTCAATGATGAGTCAAGCAACTCTCCCAATTAGTTTCTGGGGACACGCCCTCGAGACAGCAGCTCTCATCTTAAACAATACTCCGACTAAGGCAGTGGAAAAGACCCCATATCAGATATGGACGGGTAAGGAGCCCAATGTGTCTTTCCTAAGGATTTGGGGATGTGAAGCACATGTCAAGAAATTGACTAGTGGCAAGCTGGAGCCCAAAACCGATAAATGCCTGTTTGTGGGCTACCCTAGGGAAACCAAAGGGTATTACTTCTACAACCCCGCCGAGAACAAGGTGTTCGTGGCAAGGAAGGGTGTCTTTCTAGAAAAGGAGTTCCTTTCCAAGAAAGATAGTGGGAGCGATGTTGAACTCAGGGAAGTTCAAGGTCCGCAAGCTCCTAAAGAGGATAACCCGGAGGCCCAGGTGGAGCTTCCACAAGTGGAAGCACCGACCCAGGCCACATAAGAACCTAGAAGGTCTGGTAGGGATCATCGGGAACCGGAGAGGTATGGTTTCCTCGTCACCGATGATCAAACTCTTCTCATCTGGGATGAGGAAGAACCCAAAACCTACCAGGAGGCTATGGCTAGCCCACAGTCTGCAAATTGGCGTAAAGCCATGGAGGCAGAAATGCAATCTATATACGATAACCAAGTTTGGAACTTGGTTGATCCACCTCTGGGTGCTAAGGTAATAGGTTGCAAGTGGTGCTACAAGCTAAAAGCTGATAATACCTTCAAGGGGTGTCTGGTTGCAAAAGGTTTCAGATAAGTCCACGGAATAGACTATGATGAAACTTTTTCACCAGTAGCCATGCTTAAATCCATCAGGATACTACTGGCCAGAGCAGCATGGTGTGACTATGAGGTATGGCAGATGGATGTCAAAACCGCTTTCCTTAATGGAAAGTTACTCGAGGATGTGTACATGACACAACCTGAGGGTTTTGTCGATCCTAAGTATCCGGGTAGGGTATGCAAACTTCAAAGGTCCATTTATGGACTGAAGCAAGCGTCCCGTAGTTGGAATCTAAGATTCAATGAGGCTATAAAGGAATATGGCTTCATACAGAATCTAGATGAGCCTTGTGTGTGTATAAGAGGACTAGTGGGAGCGTTGTCACATTCTTGGTACTTTATGTAGATGACATTCTGCTCATTGGAAGTGACATACCTACACTACAAGGGGTAAAGCAGTGGCTGAGTAAGTGCTTCGCAATGAAGGACTTAGGAGAAGCTGAGATGATCTTAGGGATCAGGATCTACAGGGATAGATCAAATCGGCTTCTGGGCCTAAGTCAGGCTTCGTACATTGACAAAGTTCTGAAAAGGTTCAGTATAGACCAGGCCAAGAAAGGTTTCTTGCCAATGGGCCATGGGCTGAAACTTAGTAAGAAGAACTATCCTAAAACAAGGGAGGATAGGGAGAACATGAAATTGGTTCCATATGCTTCGGCTATAGGATCAATTATGTACTCCATGTTATGTACGAGACCTGATGTCGCCTTTGCACTGAGTATGACAAGCCGATACCAGCAGGATCCCGGGGAGGATCACTGGAAAGCTGTCAAAGCAATCCTCAAGTACCTTAACCGGACTAAGGATAGCTTCTTAGTGTATGGTGGTCAGGAAGTGCTGTCAGTTACTGGGTATACTGATGCGAGCTTCCAGACCAACCAGGATGAGTACCAGTCACAGTCTGGGTATGTATTTTTGCTGAATGGTGGTGCTGTAAGCTGTAGGAGCTCAAAGCAGCCAACCATCACGGACTCTACAACAGAAGCTGAGTACATTGCAACGTGTGAAGCAGCTAGGGAAGCTGTGTGGATAAAGAAGTTTATCATAGAACTGGGGATAGTATCTATTATCCGGGAACCAGTTGGTATCTTCTGTGACAACGAGGGGCTGTTGCACAAGCTATGTGCCCCGGTCACACATATACACGAACCACGTACTTAGGGAGTTTCACCTATTGCGAGAAATGGCTGAGGGGGTTACATCTCATTACAAAGAGTGGACACCAAAGACAATGTCGCAGATCTTTGAACAACATGCTTGGCTATGCCTATGCATAAAGGTTATACTAGATCTATAGGGATTAGACCCATGCCTAGTAGGTACTAGTGCAAGTGGGAGACTGTTGGAAATGCCCTAGTCCCGAGGCATTGGTCCTTATATTTGTATTATAAATTCATTGGATTTATGTATTATACTCATTTGTGTTATTAATAAAGGCATCAATTCATTTATTATATTAATCTTGTGCAATATATTAAATGAAGTATCCAATGGACATATCTATATCCATGATGACAAGTGTCATGCACCTGGCAGTAAGACCATGGATAGGGTAAACGATATGACCATAAATAGATCCGTAGTCTGTTCCAGTCATGGGAATGAATGGAACGATAGACTATCATTAACCTGGTTGTATGGCAGTGTCTTACCGGTCATTGGACATGGAATGTTAACCAAGTTAATGGGTACATGCCTGGAAGCATGGTACTGGATAGATCCACTAAACGAGTAATCCATATGGTATAGTATCACAATGGATTCTCGTGTAGTACTTGTATGGATCCTTTAACCTGACCATATGATGGTGTTACATGTGAAATCACATGCTTAGGGGTACGCCTAAAGGGCCTGTAATAGGGTGCCAAGTATGGGTACTTTCGGGTATGTCACTGAGCATGGTAATACTATGGATATGCAGAAGGGATTTGTCACTCAGTAGCCCACTGAGAAGATATCACCGGCCTATTGATGAATGTGACTGATAAGAGTGTGGCCACACCCAAACAAGTTGGAACTTTTTTGTGAGCATCAGTACATTCGGGATCAAGTTAATGTCCGGACACAAAAGAGGGTGATTGATCCATGCCTCTGTGTTAGACACCGATATCAATGACATGGAATGTACAAGTTTAAACTACAGGGTTACGATTACAGTCGGACTGCTATCTCTCTCTTAATTGGGGGCTGCAGTGGCTTGCTAGAGCCCGCCTGCAGTCTGTGGGCCATAGGCCCACTGCCAACATAAAGACGGGCCCACAGGATCGTACACATAGAATGTCTGAGTTCGAACTAGTCGGATCACCTGTATACTTGGAGTATACTAATTGAAGAGATAAATATTAATCAATTAAATTAAAGATCAATTTGATTGGTCAATATAATTTAATTGACATATATTTATATTTATTGGGTTGGACAAAGTTGATTTGAATAAATTAACTCATGAATAAATTTCCTAGTGGAAGTTTAATACATATATAGGTTTGTATGTTTTTGTTTCTAGTCAAATCATAAATTAATTTATTGGGTTAATTCCAAATGGCAAATCTATTTAATTTAAATGACATGTATCTTATATAATATGGTATTATATATATACATGCATAGAAATTAAATTAGAATTGATTAGGAATTAAACCATATTAATTAATTAGGATTTATGGAATTATGGCATTAATTCCATTTATAGAAGCAAAGTAAATCACCCAATAAATATAGGACATAATTTAAAAGCTAAATGGGGGATTTCCTTAATTGGAAAATTTGGCCATTATGGTTTTACGGGGCTGAAATTTTCGGCCAAGGAAAATGGATTCTTCTCTCTTCTTTTTGATCCGCCGCTAGCACGGGTTGGACTCGATAGGCGTTCGTGTACGTGAGAGTGGAGGGATTCTGCTTTGAATTCTGCAGTCATCATCCATCTCTTGAAAGAGATTTTCTGGTAAGAAATTTTATCTCTTTCTATTTGTTTTTAAGTTTTTCAATTTCCATCTCAATTGCTCCTGGGACTGGATTTGAGGAAATCACCGCGTTCTTCCGCTTTTATCGGGTGATTTCCGGTGAAAAATCCCAACACCCACTAATCCTCTTATACACACAAGGCTCATCCTAATTCTGTATGAAACCATATTCCTTTATAGCTCCATTAAATCTAAGATTCCAACTTTAGGATTCTTGCTTCAGTCCATAGATGGACCTTTGAAGTTTGCATACCCTCCTAGGATTCTCTGGATCGATAAAACCCTCAGGTTGTGCCATGTACAGATCCTTGAGTAGCTTTCCATTAAGGAAAGCAGTTTTGACATCCATTTTCCAAACCTCATAGTTGTACCATGCAGCTATGGCCAGTAAGATCCTAATGGATTTGAGCATAGCGACTGGTGAGAAGGTTTCATGATAGTCTATTCCAAGTACTTTCCTGAAACCTTTTGCAACCAGACGCCCCTTAAAGGTGTTGTCAGCTTTTAGCTTATAGCAACACTTGCAACCTATTACCTTAGCACCCAGAGGTGGATCAAACAAGTTCAAACCTAGTTATCGTACATAGATTGCATCTCTGCCTCCATGGCTTTACACCAATTTACAGACTGTGGGCTCGCCATGGCCTCCTAGTAGGTTTTGGGTTTTTCCTTATCAAAGACAAGAAGAGTGTGATCATTGATGATGAGAAAACCATACCTCTCTGGTTCCCGACGATCCCTACCAGACCTTCTAGGTCCTTGTGTGACCTAGGTCGGTGCTTCCTCCTATGAAAGCTCCACTCGGGTCTCCAAGTTATCCTTTTCAGGAGCATATGAGCTCTAAACTTCCCTGAGTTCAACATGCTCCTACTATCTTTCTTAGAAGTGAAATCCTTTTCTAGAAAGACCCCCTTCCTTGCCACAAACACCTTATTCTCGGTAGGGTTGTAGAAGTAATACCCTTTGGTTTCCTTAGGGTAGCCCACAAACATGCACTTATCGGTTTTGGGTCCCAGCTTGCCCCCAGTCAATCTCTTAACATATGCATCGCATCCCTAAATCCTCAGAAAAGACACATTAGGCTCCCTGCCCATCTGTATCTCATATGGTGTCTTTTCCACTGCCTTAGTCGGAGTATTATTCAAAATGAGAGCGGCCGTCATGAGGGTGTATCTGCAGAAGCTTATTAGGAGAGAGGCATGACTCGTCATTGAGTGGACCATGTCCAATAGGGTCCTATCTCTCCGTTCGGACACCCCATTTCATTGTGGTGTTCCTGGAGGAGTGAGCTATGGAACTATTCCATGCTCTCTCAAATATGAGTCAAACTCTAGGCTCATATACTCGCCTCCTCGGCCTGACCGAAGGGCTTTCATATTTCTACCTCGCTGGTTCTGTGCTTCATTCCTAAATTCCTTGAACCTATCAAGGGTTTCAGACTTATGTTTTATCAGATAGACAGAGCCAAATCTGCTGAAATTGTCTGTGAACGTGACGAAGTACAGATGTCCACCTTTGGTAGCTGCGCTCATAGGCCCACATACGTCTGAATGTATTAGGGCCAATAAGCCAGTAGCCCTTTCAGCTTTCTTGCTAAAACGTGCTTTAGTCATTTTGCCTCGTAAACATGATTCGCATATATCAAGTGACTCCAAGTCAAATGAACCTAGGATTCCGGCTCACAGACTATAGGCAGGCTCTAGCAAGCCATTGCAACCCTTAATTAAGATGGAGATAGGAGTCCAACTATAATCATAACCCTGTAGATTAAACTTATATATCGCATGTCATTGATATCAATGTCCGACACAGAGGCATGGATTAATCACCCTCTTTTATGTCTGGACATTTACTTGATCCCGAACGTACTAAAGCTCATAAACAAGTTCCAACTTGTTTGGGTGTGGCCACACTCTTATCAGTCACATTCATCAAGAGGCCGGTGATATCTTCTCACCTAGGAATTCCTCTTTTTATTTCTGCAACATTCATAACATAAAAAGTAGACCAAGACCAGGGTGACTTGGAATCTCTAATTAATCCTTTATCTTTTAAATCTTGGATTTCTTTTCTACGAGTTTTTTCTAATTCTTCAGACATTTAAATAGATTTTGGCTTAGTTGGAATATCTTTCTCATTAAAATCTTTAATATAAGGTTAATTAACTATATGTTGTTTCCTATTCCAAAAAGCATTAGGGATGGTAGCATAAACATTTTTAGTAAACATTTCTTCAATTTCTCTAATTTTTATTTTAATACTATTATCTTGTAATTGTTCCTCAATTCTTCTATCGGTAATTTCATCTACTAAAAACATTATTTGTTTATACTTATTTTGTATTAAATTAACACTACTTTCTATACTCTCAATTCCTTTTCGAATAATGGAAAATGCAAATTCGAATAAAATAGCTTTTCTAAGTATTTGAGTTTGAATACCATTATCACAAATTGTAAATGGATATAGCATTGTAATAAAAGGTGCTCTTAATATAACTCCTGAATTCAAATTTTTAACTAATATTAAGTAAGTTTTATAATAATACCCCTGATTACAAATTTTTACTTTTGATAATTTATAATGTATTATTAAGTTTGATCCATTAGCTGAACTTAATTTTTCAGAAGTTTTTTCATAATATTTAGTGGGTATTAAACCTTACTGAATACAATTTTGATCAGCACCAGTATCAATTAAAGCTAAAGTAGTAAAATGAAATTCATCATCTATCATAATATCTAATTTTACTAACCATTTCTGATAATTGACCTTATTAATTATATTAATGTAATTTTCATCATTTTGTTCTTTGACAATAATACATTTTCCATTATTACTAATAGAAGGTCTATTTGCATTGTTTTTCTATATTGTATGAAGTCAGAATTCCATAATGATTATACAACAAATGTATAGATTACCATAAACAGGATAAATACTTACAGTTTATATGTAGTGGAAACTCGTTTATGGAATGGATCTGATCTATGCGAGAAACCGGATCATTCTGGTTGTCTTTCCTATGAGTGTATGAATACACTGAGTACGGGCTATATCCATGAATTCTTCGGACGAACGAAGAAGTATATCGTATTTTGTCTCTAGGAACATTTTTCCCGGATCTAGAAGGGAATCTCTACGATTCTCTCATCACTTAAAATAGAGAAAGTTCTTCTCTATTTATAGTGGAAATCCCAACTTCCATCTATATATATGGTCGGACCAAATTACACATTTGGTCCTGTAATTTACACATAATTACAGTTTAGTCCCTGCCATTCCAAATGTCATGGGCGGACCAAAACACCAACATCTCCCACTCGCACATGACAAGACACACTTTCATTGTGATTGAACACACATACTTCTTTCAATTCTTATTCAGTGAATTCACGTGACTAGTCAACGTAACGGTTAAACCTTTGAAGCTCTCCTTCATCGTTCCACCTTCAGCTTAACGTGACATCCCCTAGTCCATTTTCCATGATCACTAGTTTTCGACTCACTTTTGATCTCACGAAAACATTCATATACACTACATACCTTTTCCACGAAAAAGTATTAAGCTCGAGCGTTATATGATTACTAAGTCACATGTTACTAAAAATGTACTTCCTCTCTATAAATAACCTTCCACCATATATCTATTGTTTGTCTGAAAGGTCCCTATATGCCCGTTCATTGCTAACGTAGCCTGGTTTAGGGTTCCAATCAAGATAAACAATTAGACGTACCCTTCTTGTTATTTATAAGAGTCTATAAGGGTGAATTGAAACTTATAGTTTCATTTGGGTCTCACATTAGGAAAGTTGAGATCAATTTTCTTCTTCTTTCCATCCCTTGGTTTGCTTTTACACACATTACTAAAATATGCCATAGTGTTAATCCACTTAGGAAGTTTGTTTTATGAACACTATGCGAAAGCATTCAGTCTCTAAATGCAACTCATGCATTATTACCTCTAGTCCACATTTTAAGCCTTTCATAGGATAGCTTTCGGTATCAATGAAATTATGATATTTCACATATTACAAATGGAGTTTCTCACATCTCCATCTACACTTTTACATATGAACACCCTGCTCATAGTAAAAGATTCATCTATGTGAGTAGATGAATTTCGTCAACATACTAAACTATACTCAATAGCTCTATGTGTATCACTTAAAATAGTGAATGAATTTGAACACAACAAATAACTGACATTCTATTCCAATAGAATTTACCAAAGTTATTACAACAGTTCAAAAACAACAACATGTTCCTATAACCTACGAAGACCAAATTCCAAAATATGTTTACTAAAAACATTTGGAGCTATTGGCTTCGTTAGCGAATCTGCAATCATATCACTGATTGGAACATGCACTAAATTATTTCTCCCTCTGCTACTTTGTCTTTAACAAAATGATATTTTATATCGATATGCTTGCTTTTTCCATGATTACAAGTATTCTTGGAATAAGAAATCGGTGCAGTGCTGTCGGAATAGATAGTCGTATATTTCCTTTTAGGCAATAGATCCAAAAGATCTATGAAGCGTTTTAACCAAATCGGTTCTTGTACTACAGCTATTGCAGCTACATATATCGACTCCATAGTCGATAATGCCACATAAGCTTGTTTCTTGCTACACCAGGAAATTACACCATTTCCTAGAGTGAAAATATACCCAGACGTGGACTTCCTCCCGTCTTTATCAATTCCGTGATCAGCATCTGTGTATCCCTTTAACTATAGATCCTTTCCTTGGTAACAAAGGGAATAATTTGAAGTCCCCTTCAAATATCTCAATATCCTTTTTACTGCTGCCCAATGCTTCAAACCTGGATTAACCTGATAATGGCTTGCGAGACCCACCGCAAAACCTATATAAGGTCGTGCATAAATCATAGCGTACATCAAGCTACTATTTGCATACCTATAAGGAATTCTCTCCATCCTTTTAGTCTCTTTTGGAGTCGTGGGACACATACTAGCATTCAGTTCTGTACCTTTTGCAATAGGGGTTGGATCGGGATCACAGTGAGCCATACCAAACCGTTCTAAGATCTTATTGATATATGTCTCTTGTGAAAGATCCAATAATCTCTTAGATCAATGTCTTGAGATCTTAATCCCAAGAATGTAATTAGCTTCTCCTAGATACTTCATCTCAAAGTTAGAAGACAACCAAGTCTTTACTTTCTTAGGTAAGGAAGTGTCATTTCCTACTAACAAAATATCGTCAATGTATAATGTTAGAATGACAAACTTCCCTCCATTTTCATGCCTAATGTAGACACACGAGTTTGAATTAATCACCTTAAATTGCATTGATATAATTGCTTCATGGAACCAAAAATACCATTGTCTTGAAGACTACTTAAGGCCATAAATTGATCTTTTCAACTTACAAACCATATGTTCTTGACCCTGAACAATGAAACCTTCAGGTTGAACCATATAGATTTCTTTGTGCAGTTCGCCATTAAGAACACCATCTTTACATCCATTTGATGTAATTCAAGGCCCATAGATGCTGCAAAAGCAAGTACTATTATTATAGACGCAAAACGGACAATAGGTGAAAAAGTCTCCTGATAGTCAATTCCTTCCTGTTGTGTAAACCCCTTCGCAACCAGCCTACTCTTAGTCTGGATAGGTTTCCCATTCACTGATCACTTAATAGTATGTACCCATTTATTCCCAATGGCTTTGCGCCCTTTGGGTAGATCAACTAGTTCCCAAACTTTGTTGATCCTCATTAACTCCATTTCACTTTCCATCGCTTTTATCCATTCTTTCTTTTCTGGAGATTCCAATATCTCTTTCATGTTAGTTGGAATGTCTTCAATTTGAGCTACGACTGAGAAAACTTCACTATCAACTAAATGATGGCGTTGTGGAATATTTCCCTTCTTCAATCACCTTAGAGGTTCTGCTTCTTAATAAACAAATCTCATATATTCATCAAGAATTTGGGCAGAACTCCCACTGGGATCTATATCCATATTCACACTTGAATTTGGAACAAACTCCCACTCAAATCAAGACCACTCAAGTCAGGGTCAGGATTACTCAAATCCGCTTGTGAAGGTTGAAAAACATCATTCTCTTCCCTTTCCCTTACGTTTTCAACTTCATTCCTCCCACTCAGATTGAGAGATCCTGAAGTTTCAAACTCTTGAGTTTCAAAGAAAGTGAATTCCTTATCCACTTCTCCCAGCTTAGGAAATTCATTCTCTAAGAATGTGACATCTCGTGGCTCAAATTCTGTTATTTGACCATTCTCATTCTCTCCCACTAGAACATATCCTTTGGAGAGATCAGGATATCTTATAAAGATACCTCTCTTGCCTCTTAGGCCTAGCTTGCCATGCTTGCTAGATGTATCATGAACATAGGTAGCACATCCCTATGGTTACAAATGGTTAAAATTGGACTTGCGGCTCATCCACAATTCATAAGGCGGGGTTTCAACGGACTTAGAAGGTACTCCATTGAGTACATATGTGGCAGTCAATAGTGCTTCTCCCCAAAAGGAGATAGGCAAATTGGCTTCAGCCATCATAGACCTCACCATCTCTAAGAGGGTTCGGTTTCTTCTTTCCGTTACTCCATTTGGTTGTGGAGTCCTAAGTATTGTCAACTGATGTTCAATACCATTTTCATCACATAAAACTTTAAATTCCTCAGAGAGGTACTCTCTTCCCCGATCGGTCCTTAAAGCTTTGATTCTCTTCTCTAATTGATTTTCAACTAAAGCCATAAATCATGTGAAACATGCTAATGCTTCTGATTTATGTGTAATAAAATAGACATGACCATACCTTGTATAGTCGTCTATGAATGTAATGAAGTAGTACGCACCATGCCTTGCTCGAACATTCATTGGGCCACAGATGTCAGAATGGATTAGTTGCAATGGTTGGTCAGCTCGCTTAGCTTTACCAAATGGTTTTCTTGTCATCTTTCCTTTTAAGCAGCTTAAGTAAGTTGGGAGATCTACTTTTGATAAATCAGCCAACAAACCTACTTTAGCCAATCGTACTAAACAATGTTGACCAATGTGACTAAGTCTTGCATGTCACATTTTTGAAATGCTAACATTATCCACAAATGAGTTAACAGTAAAGGAAAAACTACTATGACACACATAATTTGGATCCAAATCCAAAACAATAAAACCATCCAACAAATGTCCACCACTAAAGCAGATATTGTTCATAAAGAGACTAAAATTGTTCAATTCAAAAGATAACATGAATCCCAAATTGATAAGGGCAGAAACAAATATCAAGTTCCTTCGAATTCTAGGAGCATAGAGGACATCTTCAAGAAACAATGGTCAACCACTGTTTAAGACCAGCTGATAACAGCCAATCCCTAAGACTTCCTCTTTAGAGTTGTTTCCCACATATATCCACTTAGTCCCCGGTGGAACACTACGGAACTCAACGAAGGAATCTCGATCCTTCGTTACGTGGTCTGTTGCTCCTGAGTCTACAATCCACAAAGTATGGGATTCAGTTAGGAAAACAAAACTTGAAACAAATGTATAACACTTATACACTCCGGTAACATTTACCTTAGGTGCTTTGCAATATTTTGCAAAATGGCCCTTCTGTCTGCAATTGTAATATTTCACCCTAGAAAGGTTAAAATCTTTCTTGCCCTTCTTCTGAACTGGAACACTGCCCATCGTTCCCTTTGCCTTCTTCTTGAAGAACCTCTTATTCCTTTCCTTAGACTTCAGACCAGGACTTGAACTAGCCATGTGAACCTCAGATTTCACACTAAGAGAGGCTAGACGGTCCTCTTCCAGTTCAAGATGACGAACAACATCATCAAAGGTCTTAATGTCGTTGACATGAGTGAGTTGCAACTTCATATGCTCCCACCCATTCGGCAGAGAACGTATCATAGCTTGAACTTTATGCTACTCGGTCAACTTATGACCAGCATCATGAAGCTCAGAAATCATGTTAGACATTAAAATGCCTCTTCATTGTATGGTCAGCTCTTTTCTTGTAAGTATCAAACTTGATACTTAAAGAATGGAGTTTTGTTAAGGAGACACCTCAAAAAAAAAAAAAAATCCTCCTTGAGAGCATCCCACAATTCTTTAGCAGTGGTGTAGATGCGAAACCTTTTCGCGATGTCATCATTCACTACACTAAGCATGATGATGCGAGAAGTAGAGTTTTTCCTTGTCCAGATCTAATAAGCCTCAAGGTCCCTCTTTGTTTGGGCAGTGTTACCCTCTTTAGGAGGAACCATTATTCTCTCTAGAGTGTCATCTTGTTCTTCAATTATGCATTGGACTTTCATAGCCCAAACTTCATAATTGTCACCGTCCAAACGAAGGTCCTTATTTAGTTAAGCAACTATTGCTTTTGAAGCAGCCATTGAAAAACCGCTAAAGACAAAGTAGCACTAATCAGTAAGTGATACACCATATTTTTTAAAAGATCATTTAAAACTTAAAATAATGTTTGGTTCACGTAAAATCAAACACTATGCGCAATGCATATAGTCACCATTTACATAGGCTAATATAAACACCATATTAGGTTTAAATTTCCAATAATCAATATATTTAGTTTTGTTTTAGATTATATTTTAATTTATTTAACATTTATACTTCTCTTAAGTATAAAACTAATGAGTAATATAACACTTAGTTATAATCTTAAAATAAATAAATTAAAAATTACTAAAACAAATAACCAAAATAGCAATGTTTAGCAAATAAACATTTTATAATACCATAAAAAATATCCAACATTTAGTCAAAATTACAACAACAAAAAAAAAACTTTAGCACGAAGCCATTCAATACAAAATTGAGAAACGAAATCAGCAAGAGAAAGAGTGAAAAAAATGAAGAGCTCAATCTTCATTTCCATCGAGTTGAACTATCTCAATTTCTTTTGAGGTGACTGAGATCATCTCTACGAACTTATAGTAGAGATCCAAAGGCATGTTCTCAACACCCTCAAAAACAGCATCCAGACATGGGCGACGAACCAACTTGTTACTTCTATGTAACATGGTTCTAGGATTATAAGATAACTTAGCTCCCGTTTCAACCAAGTTCAACACAAATACTTTGCATTGGAATCCATAATCCTGTACAGGAACTAATCCTTCAATGGAGTCCACCAGTTCGTCAAATGCAGAATTTTCTCTAAACCAGAATATCTTAAAGTGCTTTTCACGAAAAACCTTGTTCGAAAATTTTAACATTTTTAATTAATCAGTTCCAGAGGAAAATCCTCCTTTCCAGACAAGCTCTTGGATTTCCCAATTTAACACATTAAACCGCTCCATAACTCTAACAATATCCTCTTTTTCCAGCGGAGGATATCGTTTAGAGAAAAGCTTATCTTCAAGTTTTTTTTATAGTGCTTGCCTCCTCCTGAGACTGGATTATTTTCATCGTTCTTATGAAGGTTGTCATTTCTATAACACATATAGAAATAACAAAAAACTTGTTAATGATCAACCAAAAATTAGTATATAAATACATAATAAATATACCGAATTTTCTTGAATTTATTAAACATGAATTAAGCATTTATGCACAATAAATACTAGTAAATTTAGTTTAAAAATATCAAATGAATTCCAAAAAATAATCAAAATATACCAAAAATTCAAGAAAAATGTAAATTTTAATTCTGGAAAAAATTTGACAAGATTTGGACACCGGAAACATCAGCACACGCCAACACGCACCGCCTGAAGCTTTTCCACAAGCCTCCACGTGTAGACACATGCCTCCACGTGCTGAAGGGTTCTACTGACTCACGTGACATGTGGCAACATGTGATTCGTGCTGACATGGCATACATGCCATGTGTCATCACTTGATTGGATCAACTGATGATGTGCCACATGTAATCACCTTATTGGTCCATTATGATGATGGGGTAGATGACGTGTCATGCTGACGTGGCACATTTACAACCGTTTTGCCACGTGTTGTCATGCTATTGGTCCACGTGTCTAACACATGGCATTTGACTGTTTCAAAAAACTGTTGACTTTATACACATGTCAACACGTGATTGGTTGGACTTTTCAACCTTTATAAAATCACCCAATCCTATTGTGCCACGTGTCCATTAGTCCTAACTTCTCCCAACCATTACGCGGCCAATTCCAACCGCAGTGGTGGCGCGTGAGGTCCATGCGCCGCTTTCTGGGCCTCCGTTGGCCGTGAAATTTAAGATTCCGACTTGATTTTTCGTGCTGATTTCAGTGGTATGGTTAGATTTTTGAAATTCCGACAAAAAATTTTTACACTTTGTACTGTTGGATCAAATACGGTATCATTTTGACACGGATAACAATGCAAATCCGTATCAAAACGAACAAAAATGAATCCAAATGAGCAAAAAAACATATTCTTATTCATGGAACATCAGATATCAAGTTTTACGGAATCATTTTGACAGGATATCAATGTAGATCCGTATCAAAACGAACAAATATGTATTTAATCGAATAAACATGCATTCAAACAGATAAAACTTATTCTAATTCACGGAATTCCAGAAATCAAGATTTGAACACATCAATCATTCATGGAATACCAGAAAACTATATTTGAACACATCAATGTATAAACCTTTCGGCTCTGATAGCAATGAAGTCAGAATTCCATAATGATTATACAACGAATGTATAGATTACCATAAACAGGATAAATAAACAGACTTACAGTTTATATGCAGCAGAAACTCGTTTATGGAATGGATCTGATCTACGCGAGAAACCGGATCATTCTAGTTGCCTTTCCTATGAATGTATGAATACGCTGAGTACAGGCTATATCCGTGAATTCTTCCGACGAACGAAGAAGTATATCGGATTTTGTCTCTAGGAACGTTTTCCCCGGATCTAGAAGGGAATCTCTATGATTCTCTCTTCACTTAAAATAGAGAAACTTCTTCTCTATTGATAGTGGAAATCCCAACTTCCATCTATATATAGGGTCGGACCAAATTACACATTTGGTCCCTGTAATTTACATATAATTACAATTTAGTCCCTGCCATTCCAAATGTCATGGGCGGACCAAAAAGCCAACATTGTATTATTTAATTGTATTTTAAAAGTTTCTTCTTCTAGAATATTAACTCTATTTTCCAAAGTTTTTAATTGATTAATTTATTTATGTAAATTTTTTATTTCTTCTAGTAATTCCTTAATAGATAATTCTCTAGACAATTAAATCTATTATAAATTTCCTTAAAATTGTTTGAAGTATAATTTTTAATTTCCATATTTCCAATAATATCTTTTAATTTTTGTAAATACATTTTCTTATCTTCAGGATTATCGATTTTTTCAATTAAATCTAAAAGAAATTCTTGTTCATTAGTTAACATATTTATTTTATCACAATTATAAGTTCCTATGCATTCATAACTACCTGATTCGGTTTCACTTTCATTTTTACTAATAATATTTAGATCATTTTCTGAATAATTTGACATTTCTGATTCTGAATCTGAAGTTTCATTTATTAAAATTTTCATAATTTTTTTTTATTCCTTTGAAATATCTAAATTATTTATTTTTTCTTTAGCTATACAATTGCTTGAATAATGATCATGTTTTCCACATGTATAACAAATAACTATGTCTTTTTTATTTTTCTTAAAATTCCCTTTTCTTTTTCTAAAGATATTTTTGACAATTGGTTTTGATTCTTGAAATTTATTATTATTTTGATTATATTTTTTATAATATCTTTTCTTGTAACCAAATTTTTTCGTTCTAGATTTAATTTTATATTTTGATGATGGAGCCTTAATAGTTTCATAACCATATTGTTGACAAAAGAATCCTAATTCTTTTCTTCTTACTAAATTATCTTTCTTTAATTTAGACTTAAAGTCTACGACAAGTTAAACTTTGTAAAATTTCAGAATTTCTATCTTGATAAATCCTAGAATCTCCTACAAATCCTTTTAATATCGTAAAAAGTAAAGTTGGAATAATATCATCTTCTTCAGTTTATACTCTTTGATTATTTTCTTCTTTAACAACTATTTTCTTAGCATTTATTATTTTATTTTTATCTTCTTGGGTTACATATCAATCACAAACTAAAGAGTAAAATCTTTAAGACCTTGCTTTAACAACTATACATCTCTTGTGACTTGAAGACATCAACTACATTCTTGCTTACAAGCTATAAGCAACGGCTATAATCTTCTTCAGGAGGTCTAACAGCTATAATGTCTTTAAGAACTAGAAGCAACGACTATATCTTGTCAGGAGCTGATTATAACCGCCATAATTCTTTAGGAGGTCCAACGGCTACCACTCCTTCAAGAGCTGCAATGCAACGGTCATATTGTCTTCATGAGCTATGTCCAACGGCTACTTCACATCTTAATAAGCTTCTCTTCACCTATAAAAGGAAATTAGATTTAAAATTACCAAGTGGGAGACTTTAAGCAACATTCACAGGTTCTAAGCTACTTATATTCAAGTCTTCCATAATTCCTATCATAGCAAAATCAAGAGAGAAGAGCTTCATCTTGTTCATATATTCAGATATTCTTTTAAGGGAATTGTATTTTCACACAAGGGATTTGTGTGAGGGGGTTTACTTTTTTGATATTGTGATCAACAAAGTTTGTAAAAGTTTGGTGCTTAATCTTTGAAAAAGCGTGAGGAAAAGTTTGGTATTTGAGCTTGTAAAAACTTCCGGATAAGTTTGGTGGTTGAGCTTTGAAAAAGCATTGGAAGAGTTTGTTACTTAAGCTTGAAAAAGTAACAGTAGAGGTTTGATACTTAGCCTACAAAAGTATTGAGTTTGTTACTTGAACTCATAAAAAGTAATACAGGCTTATTTCCTGCCCGTAAAGGAAGTACTAGTGGAAAATCTCAAGTGGTTGGCTTGAGGACTAGACGTAGACCGGTTGGGTCGAACCAGTATAAATCTCATGTCTTCGTTTCTCTATCTCTATACTCTTTATTTTTACTGCTATTTAAATTTCTGCAATTAAATTAATAGCATTATTTTTGGAGGCACTTTTAATTTTAGTCAAGCATATTTATATTAACAAGTTTTACTATTGTATCAATTTCGCATTTTTTTTAAAACTTGTGTTTGTTGAAAGAAAATTGTTTTTCTTCAAAAAGAATTTTTAAAAGAGTTTGCAGAAATTTTTATTCGGTATACAGTACTATTACCCCCCTCTAGTACTGTAGCTAGCTTGTTTGGGACTGTCACAACGTATGTGACAATGAAAACATATAATAACAATAAGAAACTGTTAGAAGGTATAATAAGGTATAATCACTGTAATAGTGTATCTTAGGGTATAATTAAGGTATAACTAAGGTATAATCACTATAACAGTGTATCTTAAGGTATAATCAATGCAATAGTGTATCTTAACGTATAACTAAGGTATAATCACTGTAATAGTGTATCTTAGGGTATAATTAAGGTATAACAAAAGTATAATCATTGTAATAGTGTATCTTAAGATATAATTAAGGTATAACTGAGGTATAATCACTGTAACAGTGTATCTTCAGGTATAACTAAGATATAATTAAGGTATAATCATTGTTATACCTTAGTTATACCTTTGATACTTTTATTATATCTTATTAATACATTTGTACAATACCTTAGTTATACTTTAGTTATACCTTTAGTACTCTTATTATACCTTTTGATACGTTGATTATAGCATGGTTATACCTTTTGATACACTGATGCCTTAGTTATACATTCTGATATACTGATTATACCTTCTGATACGTTAATTATACCTTATGATACATTAATTATACCTTATTTATACATTTTTTAAGCATTATAGTGTATAGGTTATGCATAACAATCTATATTACTGGGATTCGTCATCGGAAAAATAACGTGGCATAGCGGAAAATACATCGTTTAAAATTTCCTAGAATCCATCTATCGTGTCCGATTACCATTGATTAGAATAAAAACAATTTGAATGAAGAGAGATTAACTCACCAAATTTATCTCTTCTAGAGACTGCTACAGAATCGTTTCTTGAAACTGCGATCTCCAAAGTCCGGTGCACGACCAACTATCGAGGGGAACCGGTGCTAGCTGAAGAAACGGAAGGAATGGAGAATTAATTGCTGTAAATTATGGCTATTTTTGGGGCTGCAATGGGGCTGAAATTTCCAGTAATTAATTTAGGTTTAGGATTACGGTTTTCTTCCTTAAGTGTGCCCTTATATAGACACCTTATCTAATTGGGTTTTAATTAGGTTAATTAAACCCAAGCCTACTAAGATTATAATTGCATAAATAAACTTTAATTAAAAGTATATACTATGTAATTTAATTACCCCTAAATAAAATTAATTACGCTTAAGTAAACACAATACATGTATTTAATTTTCCTAATTAGGAAAATTATTTAATTAATTGTTTACTTTATGTAATTTAATTAATTGATAAATTAATTAATTACATTAAGTAAACTTATTAATTAAATTAAATCAATCCAATGTTAATTAAATTACCCTGACATCGAATGTCAACTAATTAATTAGCGCATTCCTTCTAATGTATATTGCATGCACAATTTCTATAAGTTCCGACTCAGTTGATCTATGTGCACGTTCCTATGGGTCTGTCTTTATGTTGGCAGTAGGCCTAAGGCCCACAGACTGTAAGTGGGTTCTAGCAAACCATTACAGGCCCCAATTAAGATAGAGATGCAACAGTTTGTTGAAGACATTGACCCAGTAGTAATCTCACAGTGTCCTTTGCCAAACGATATCGATATGAATAAATAAGAGGCATGGTGTCCATCATCCTCTTCTGCTGTTTATTATATTTCTTGATCTTGAGTTGACTGATTAATCAAATAAGTAACCAACTTATTTGAGTATGGCTATACACTTATCAGTCCCACTCATCAAGTGGCCAGTGCTATCATCTCGGTGTTACCCGAGTGTCAATTACATCACTTCATCATCAATATTGATATGTTCACCTATCCACCTAATCATACCCAAATTTAGCATCCTTTTACAAACCTATTAGGCGTATGTCAAAGTGAACCGGATTCCATATTGATGCTATAATGAAATCTGGTCTGAGGACAAAAGAGACCTACTCAAGAAAGACCTATGACACGACAATCATGTGGCTTTCTTGTACGGATCGATCCAGTCCCATGTGAACGACATGTATATATATTCATGACTGACTATACAAGTACTACGCTAGTTAAGAATTGCCATACAGTCATTAAATATATAAGTCTATGGTTCTATTTGTTCCCACGATTAGAACAGACCTGGGATAGGTTTTATGGTTATCAATCAATGGATACTCCACTCATATTATAGCACAAGATATAAATGAACTAGATTAATTGCCTTTATTAATATGACACAAATAATGTATTCATACAATGAGTCTTAATGTATAATACAAAATACAAGAATCTAATGCCCTAAAAACTAGGGCACACTAACAATCTCCCACTTGCACTAGTTCCAATTGGGCATTGCCCTAATTCCTATAGATCTGGTATGACCATCATGCTGTGTCTACGGCAGCGCTTTGGTAAATGGATCAACGACATTATTCTTGGTGTAAACCCTCTGCAATGATATGTCACCTCTGTTCACGATCTCCCAAATGAGGTGAAACTTTTTGAGCAAGTGTTTGGATCTCTGTCTGACCGGGGCTCCTTAGCTTGTACGATGGCCCCATTGTTGTCACAAAAAAACATCAACTGGGTCTAAGATAGTGGATACTACTCCTAACTCAATTATGAATTTCTTGATCCAAACAGCTTCCTTTGTAGCTTTGCAGCTATGTACTCAGCTTTCGTTGTAGAGTCAGTAATGAGGACCTCTAACTAATGGCACTACAATTCAGGAGTAAAACATAACCAGACTGTGACTGGTTCTCATCCTTATCGGTCTTAAAGCTTGCATCAATGTAACCTGACACTACTAGCTCATCTTAACCTCCATACACTAAGAAAGCATCCTTAGTTTAGTTAAGGTACTTTAGGATTGCCTTGACACCCTTCTAGTGTTCCTCCCTAGGGTCCGACTAGTACCGGCTAGTCATACTTAGTGCAAGCACGACATCAGGCCTTGTACATAACATGGAGTACATTATAGATCTAATAGCAGATGCATAAGGGATATTTTTCATGTTCTCCCGGTCCTTCTTTGTTTTAGGACCATCTTTCTTACTCTGCTTCAACCCATGGCGCATAGGCAAGAATCCTTTCTTTGCCCTGTCCATGCTGAATCTTTCAGAACCTTGTCAATGTACGTGGCCTAACTTGGGCCTAGAAGCTGATTGGATCTATCTCTATAGATCCTGATCCCTAAAATTGTCTCAGCTTCACTTAAGTCCTTCATTACGAAGCAATTACTCAACCACTGCTTAACCCCTTGCAGTGTTGGTATGTCACCTCAAATGATAAGGATGTCATCAACATACAACACCAGGAAGGTGGAAATGCTCCCACTAACCATCTTATACACACAGGGCTCATTAGAATTCTGTGTGAAACCATATTACGTAATGGCCTTATTGAATCTCTGATTCCATGACCTTGATGTTTGCTTCAATCTATAAATGGATCTTTGAAGCTTGCATACTCGGTTTGGATACTTTGGATCAATAAAACCCTCAGGTTGTGCCATGTACACATCCTCGAGTAGCTTTCCATTAAGGAAAGCAGTCTTAACATTGATCTGCCATATCTCATAATCGTACCATGCAGCTATGGCTAGTAGTGTCCTGGTGGATTTGAGCATAGCAACTGGTGAAAAGGTTTCATCATAGTCAATTCCTTGAACTTGCCTGAATCCTTTTACACCAATTGGCCCTTAAAGGTGTTGTCGGCTTTTAACTTGAAACACCACTTGCAACCTATCACCTTAGCACCTGGAGGTCGATCAACCAAGTTCCATACTTGGTTATCATGCATAGATTACATCTCAGCCTCCATGGCTTTCCGCCATTGATCTGAGTCTGGGCTTTCAATAGCCTCCTGATAGGTCTTAGGCTCCTCTTGGTCAATGACCATAAGTTCTCCATCCTCAGTCATGAGAAAGCCGTACCTCTCTGGCTGATGATGTGTCGTAGCAGACCTTCTAAGGTCCTGTGTAACCGGTTTTGTTTCCTCAATTTCTTGAGTAGTCAGATCGGTTTCCAAAGCATCCTCAACAGTAGCTGCAGGAATTTGTGAGTCTTGAACTTCTGAAAGTTCAACATTACTCCTACTATCTCTCTTGGAAAGGAATTCCTTCACCAAGAAGACTACATTTTTGGCTATGAAAACTTTGTTTTCCTCCAGATCGTAGAAGTAATAACCCTTAGTTTCCTTAAGGTAACCACAAACCGGCACTTGACAGTTTTGGACTCGAGTTTTCCACTTGTCAATTTCTTAACATGTGCATCACAGCCACAAATCTTCAAGAAGGAAACATTGTGCTTTCGGCCCTTCCGTAGTTCATATGGTGTTCCCTCAACTGCTTTACTTGGTGTATTATTAAGAATGTAAGTAGCTGTCTCTAAAGCATATCCCTAAAAGGAGACAGGGAGTGCAAGATGACTCATCATCGAGCGAACCATGTCTAGCAAGGTGTTATTCCTCTTTTTTGACACTCCATTCCACTGGGGTGTACCAGGAGGACTGAGTTGGGATACAATCCCACACTCTCTCAGAAACGAGTTAAACTCTTGGCTCAAATATTCACCTCCTCGGACCGAAGTGCTTTTATTTTCTTGCCAAGTTGGTTTTCTACTTCATTCTTAAAGTCCTTGAACCTTTGAAGAGTCTCATACTTATGCTTCATTAGATACATGTAACCGTATCTTCTGAAGTCATCTGTGAAGGTGACAAAGTACAGAAAACTGGATCTAGCACTAGTTCTCATTGGGCCGCATTCATCGAAATGTATCAGCTCCAATAGCTTTGAGGCCCTTTCAGCAGTCTTGCTAAAAGGCACCTTTGTCATCTTGCCTCTCAAACAAGATTCATATGTGTCATAAGACTAGATGTCAAATGACCCTAGCACTCCACTAGAGTAAAGCCTAGCTATGCGGTTCTCGTTTATGTGGCCAAGTCGATAGTGCCAGATGTATGTAGGATTAATTTCATTCTGTTTAATCCTTTTAGTATTTATGTTATAGATTGAACTTTCATGTTTTAGATCAAGAAATGTTGTTCCATAAATAATATTACCCCATTGTATAGAAATTCTACATGTCTAATATTAAATACAAAACCAGAAATATCCAACAAAGAAACAGAAATAATATTCCTGCGCATCATAGGTACAAAATAATAGTTTCTTAGTTCCAAAACAAGTCCACTAGGCATCTTTGAGAAATAATCTCCGATCTCCATTGCCTGAACTCGAGCACCATTTCTGACTCACAGATCTACTTCTCCAGATCCTAGTAATCTCCTACTTCTTAGACCCTACATATTTGAACAAATGTGAGATCCACATCCAGTGTCCAAGAACAAAGATGTAGAAATAGCTAGCCGTTTTGCCCTTCAGTTGCTCCCCTAGCTTTGGACATGAGCTCTTAGACATCGTCAGGAGAAGCAACCGTCGCTTTAGGTTGGGCCACCACCTTTTTTCCCTAGCCTTGGCCTTAGATTTGGCCTTTCCCTTAGCAATAGGCGTATTGCCCCTATTCACCAGCAAAACTTCAGGAGTATTCTTAAGAGACTGCTCAGCAAGCTTGAGCATGCCTTGCAGCCCAACCATTGCATATTGTAGTTCATGATAAACTGGTTGTAAGACTCAGGAAGTGACCCGAGAATAATATCTGCTTCCAAGTCATGCGGAACTAGCGAGCCGAGGCGGGCAAGTGTATCAATATACCTCTTCAACTTTAGCACATGAGTGCTAACAAAAGTCCCCGCTGCCATTGCAGTCGTGAAAGTGCCTTAGTTGTCAGGTAATGTTCCTGACGAGCATGATCTTGGAACATCTTTTTAAGTTGATCCATCATCTCATAAGCATGCTCATCCATGAACTGCTTCTGAAGATCAGATCCATGTTACCCAATATGAGGCACGAGACATCTCGGTCATCCCTCATGTGCTGGTCGTATTGCTCCACCATCTCCGTGGTGACACCTCGACCTACGGGAGGGCCAGCCGGTAAAGGAGCATATAGTACATACTCCTTGGATTCTTGTCTGAGAACTATTTGTAAGTTCCTAGCCCAATCCAGGAAGTTAGTCCTCGAAAGCTTCTCTTTCTCCAAGAGTGACCTAAGTGAGAGTGAGTTGTTGTTTGTTGTAGCCATTTTAAGTTGCTTATGTGAAAATGGGAATATTATACATGGAAGAAATCATTGCTTGAGTTAGAAATAAAGGACTTTATGCCAATTCAAATTAATAATCTGACCTTAATTTGTTCACTCGTGATGTTTATTGGCTGACGTGACCAAGATCCACAACTTATCAATGACTGGCCAAACTAAGGCTCGTTAACCAACCATTGATTCGTTTGGTAGGACAACCTATCTAATCCTTCAACAAAGGACTTGGTTTGATGGGCTTATTGACACTTTACCCATCGATGCTTAGGGCCCACTCTGAGCTAATGCTACCCATGTTGAGTCAAACCACCATTCACATGTTAACCATACCAAGTATCTTAACCCTCAACGGCCCACCGAATACTACAATGTACACAGCTAGGGCATGACAAACATTGCAGCATCAATGGGAGGAATAGGTGTGAATGTGGGAAGCACTTTCAAATGACTCAATATTTTAATTTCTGGATTATAATTAAGTGATATGGCTTAGCATGCGTCAACACGGGTAATAATTTGGTGATCCATACATCCATATTTTATGACAAATGCAATAGCATACTTAATTTAAAATAAATGAGATCCTATGGGCCTTTAATTACAACCTAATGAAAAACTATACATCCTATCTAATTGTTCGTGGGCCGGACTGCAATCCTTCTTGGGTTCCCACCATGGGCTTACTCCATCTGGGCCTTCCTCCATACTTGATGCAATTACAATAATTTTATTTTAAATAAAATCTATTCTAAAATTACATCAAAATAAAAGAAATGGCACGCAAGCCATATTTCCCAAAATCAAATTACAACCGATAATAATTTAGGGCCCATAGAACTCAACATCACATTTCAAACAAAGTACCTGTCGTGCACATACATACCAATACGATGCATGATCATAGCATTCCAAATTATTAATATAAATGTTAAGCCCAGTTACTCAGGGTGAAATCGCCAATTTTAACAAATGTGACTAAGGCCATGGAATCAGAGATTATGATTCCGACCGATAAAAGCGGAAATACGCGTCGATTTCCTCGAATCCGGCCCAGGAGCTTAAGATGTGGAAATCAAAAACTGAAAGCATAAAAGGAGGGTTTCAAAACTCACCACAAAGTCTCTCTAAGAGACGGATGCAGACTGCAGAAATCAAGTGCAGATTTCCTCCACCGATGCGTACACGAACGGCTCTCGGACCGAAACCCGTGCTAGCGACTCAGATGACAAGAAGAGAGGGAGAGAGGGCTGCTCACTTTGAGATTTATGGCTGTCCCTATTTTCTTTCCAAAAGAAAATCTATCTTTCCAAAAGATAGCACCAATAATCTCAAGTGTGCACCTAATTCTTACCAAAAGAATTAATTGATGAAAAGTGGGCAATTTTCTTTCTTTAAAAGAAAACCAATTTCTCTTAACCACAACCAGTGATGGACGGCCATACTTCTCCAAAGATAATTAAATCATTCTTCAAAAATCATTAAGAAGAAGAAAAAGGTGATGGTGAAAAGGGGAAGCAAAGTCCAACTTTGCTACCCATTTTCAACCTTATGACTCACACCATGAGTCATCACCTTAATCATGAAAAGTTTGGTCAAAAAACATGACTCATCCTTGCTCTCAAATCCACGGCCAAAAGAGATGAATGTGGGGAATAACTGTCTTTCATTCCTACCATAAGAATTAAGCCACACTATGCCACCACAAAAGTCTTCCATGACTTACACTTACATCATCTCTTTTGTCCAACAAATGAGTCATCTTTAATGCCCAAAAACCCATGAATTTCGGCCAAGTGTGAGGATGAAATGTGGGATATGTTTTGTCTTTAATTCTTACCATAAGAATGACTAACCAAAAATATCCAAAGATGCAAAGTCCAACTTTGCTACCATAAAGTCTTCCATGACTCACCATTTCATCATAACATTTTGTCCAACAAAATGACTCACATTCTCCTCCCATTACACCACCATAATTTCGGCCAAACCATTCCAAGCCAAGTGGGAATATTCATTTTAAGTTTTAAGCCCAATTTAATTCCTTTGATTTATTTAAGTTCAAATGCAACTTTAATTTAACATGTATGTTTATATGTGATACCATGTAACATATTACATACATTTAAATTCAAATTCATTTGACCTATTAATTTAATCAATGGATTAAATTAGACACACATAAAATGACAAACATGTAAACCTATACATGTCATAATATTTCCACCTAGGAAATAATCCCATAAATTAATTCATTGAATTAATTATGAGAAGGCCAAAATAAATATTAATTATATAACTTTGATCAATCCAATTGATTCATTTAATATAATTAATATATCTCTCTCTCTTCAAATGTGTATACTCCAAGTACACACTTAATCCGACTAGTTAAAGTCCAGACGTTCAATGTGTACGATCCGATGGGCCCGTCTTTATGTTGGCAGTGGGCCAAGGCCCACAGACTGCAGGCAGACTCTAGCAAGCCACTGCAGCCCCCAATTAAGACGGAGTAAGCAGTCCAACTGAAAACGTAACCCTGTAGTTTGAACTTGTAAATCCCATGTCACTGATATCGGTGTCCAACACAGAGGCATGGAAGTATCACCCTCCTTGTGTCTGGACCTTGACTTGATACCGAATGAACTGATGCTCACAAACAAGATCCAATCTTGTTTGGGTGCGGCCGCACACTTATCAGTAACATTCTTCAAGAGGCCGATGATATCGTCTCAGTGAATCACTGAGTGACATTCCCTTCTGCATATCCATAGTGCTGCCATGCTCACTAACACACCCGAACGTACCCGTACTTGGCACCCTTTTACAGGCCCGTTGGGCGTACACCAAAGTGTGCCACCTCACATGCAGCACCATCATATGGTCCGGTCTAAGGACTTATACAAGTACTACACGAGAATCATTTGTGATACTATACCATGCAGATTCCCGTTAAGTGGATCAATCCAGTACCATGCCCTTTTTGCATGTACCCATTAACCTAGTTGACATTCCATGTTCTATGACCGGTAAGACACCGCCATACAACCAGGCTAATGATAGTCTTTGGTTCCATTCATTCCCATGATTGGAACAGACTACGGATGACTTTATGGTCATATCGTTTTCACTATCCACAGTCTTACTGCCAAGTGCCTCACACTTGACAACATGGATATGGATATGTCCATTGGATACTCTAGTTAAAATATAGCACTAGCCATGTAATAAATAGATTAATGCCTTTATCTCCTCGACACAAATTGTATAATACATAAAGTTTACATCAATGTACCAAATGTATCATACAAACACAAGGACCAATGCCTCGGGACTAGGGCATTTCCAACAATCTCCCACTTGCACTAGTACTTACTAGGCATGGGTCTAATCCCTATAGATCTAGTACAACCTTCGTGCATAGGCATAGCCAAGCATGTTGGTCAAAAGATCTACGACATTGTCTTTGGTGTCCACTCTTTGCAATAAGATGTCACCCCCTCAGCGATTTCTCGCAATAGGTGAACCTCCCTGAGTTCGTGCTTCGTGTATATGTGTGACCGGGGCACATAGCTTGTGCAACAGCCCCGCGTTGTCACAGAAGATATCAACTGGTTCCCGGATAGTAGATACTATCCCCAGTTTTGTGATAAACTTCTTCATCCACACAGCTTCCCTAGCTGCTTCACACGTTGCAATGTACTCAGTTCCTGTGATAGAAACCGCGATGGTCTATTACTTGGAGCCTCTCCAACAATAGCACCACCATTTAGCATGAACATATACCTATACTGCGACTTATATTCATCCTGGCTGGTCTGGAAGCTTGCATCAGTGTACCTAGTAGCTGACTGCTCTTCCTGACCCACATGGGCGACATTAGGTCTTGTACATAGCATGGAGTACATGATTGATCCCATGGCTGAAGCGCATATAGGACCAATTCATGTTCTCCCTATCCTGCCTTGTCTTAGGACAGTACTTCTTGCTAAGTTTCAGCTTATGACCCATTGGCAAGAAACCTTTCTTAGCCTGGTCCATGCTGAATCTTTTTAGAACGAAGTCTATGTACTTGGCCTGACTTAGGCCCAGAAGCCGATTGGATCTAACCCTGTAGATACTGATCCCTAGGATCGTCTCAGCTTCGCCTAAGTCCTTCATTGCGAAGCACTTACACAACCATTACAATTCCCTTGTAGTGTTGGTATGTGGCTTCCAATCAGAAGGATGCCATCCATATTTCATACCAGGAAAGTTACTATGCTCCCACTAAACCTCTTATACACACCCTTAAAGGTATTGTCGGCCTATAGCTTATAGCACCATTTGCAACCTATTACCTTAGCACCTGGAGGTGAATTAACCAGGTTCCAAACCTGATAATCGTACATAGATTGCAAATCCACCACCATGGCAGACAGTGGGCTAGCTATAGCCTACTAGTAGGTTTTGAGCTCCTCTTCGTCCAAGACAAAAAGAGCGTAATCATTAGAAACAGAAACCGATGTTTTCCATGTTCCTGATGATCCCTACCAGACCTTTTAGGTCCTTGTGTGACCTGGGCTGGTGCTTCCCCTTTTGGAAGCTTCACCCTGGTCTCCGAGTTATCCTTTTCAGGAGTTTCTGAGCTTTGAACTTCCCTGAGTTCAATATCGCTCCCACTGTCTTTCTTGGAAAGAAACCCCTTTTCAAGAAGGACCCCCTTTTGCGCCATGAACACCTTGTTCTCAGCGGGGTCGTAGAAGTAATACCCTTTGGTTTCCCTAGGGTAGCTCACAAACAGGCATTAGTCGGTTTTGGGTTCTAGTTTTGCTCACAGTCAATTTCTTGACTTGTGCATAACAACCCCAAATCCGTAAGAAAGACACATTAGGCACCCTGCCCGTCCATATTCCAAATGGGGTCTTTTCCAAAGCCTTAGTCGGAGTATAATAGAAAATGAGAGCCATTGTCTCAAGAGCGTATCCATTAAAAAAACTTATTGGGAGAAAGGCATGACTCATCGTTTGAGCGGACCATGTCCAACAGGGTCCTATTCCTCCGTTCGGACACCCCATTCCATTGTGGTGTTCCTGGAGGAATGAGCTGTGGAACTATTCCATGCTCTCTCAAAATGAGTCAAACTATAGGCTTATATGCTCACCACCTCGGTCCAACCGAAAGGCTTGGATATTTCTGCCTAGTTCTGTACTTCGTTCCTTACTCCCTTGAACCTATCAAGGGTCTCAGACTTATATTTCATTACATAGGCATAGCCATTTCTGATGAAATCGTCTGTGAAGGATTCGAAGTATAGATGTTCACCCCTGGTTGCTATGCTTGTCGGTCCATATACATCTCAATGCATTAGGTTCAATAAGCTAGCAACCCTTTTAGCCTTTTAGTCATTTTACCTTATAAACCAGACTCGCATATATCAAGTGACTCCATGTCAAATGATCCTAGGATTCAAGCAATGTGAAGCCTAGCTATGCGCTTCTTGTTTATGTGGCCTAAATGACAATGCCAAAGGTAAACCGGATTAAGTTCGTTAGGCTTAACCCTTTAAGTGTGTATAGTATAGACATGATTAGTTTCATTTAGATCCAGGATATAAAAGACATTATTTAATAGAGCTACTCCATAAAATAATTCTTTTCTAGATAAACCCTTTTTACTATTATTAATAGTAAATGTACATCCAGAAATATCCAAAACCGAAACAGAAATAATATTCCTGTACATAACAGGTACAAAATAACATTGTTTCAGCAGTAACAAAACTAATCTACTAGGCATCATAAGCTGGTCCCGCTGATCTTTATGGCAGCAACCCTTGCTCCATTTCTGACCTGCAAGTCCACTTGTCCCGATCCCAGTGATCTCCTGTTCTTAAGTCCCTGCACATTCAACAAATGTGAGAACCACATCTAGTATCCAATACATAAGATGTTGAAACAGAGGTTAATGTCTATGACATATATACCTGATGAAGACACGCCCTGCGTCTTCCTTTTCTCTCCCAAAAGCTTGGGACACGATCTTTTCCAATGTCCAGCCTGCTTGCAACCGAAGCAGACATCCTTGGAACGGGCCTTGGGCTGGGCTTTAGCCTTTTTAGCCTTGGCTTCCTTAGCCTTGGCCTTGGCCTTTGCCTTGCCCTTGCCTTTAGCAAAAGGAGGTTTCCCCTTGTTAACCTCAAGTACCGGCGGATTCTTCTTGATCGACAGTTCAGCGAGTTCAAGCATCCAATGCAGCTCACTAACAGTACGGTCCATCCCTTGCTTGTAAAAGTTTAGGATGAATTGATCATAAGAATCCGGTAAAGAATCCAGGATCGTGCTAACCGCCAGCCCCCGTGAGATAGGAGTTCCGAGACGGGCTAAATTATCCAGATAGCCCTTCATCTTGAGCACGTGTGCACTCACAGATGTCCCGGCTCCCATCTTACAGCTGCGGAATGCCTTGTGGATCAGGTACCTTTCCTGATAAGCTTGCTCATAAAATATCTCGTTAAGAGTTGTCATTATAGCAAAGGCCTGATGATCCAGGAACTGCTTTTGCAATTCAGGAACCATACTAGCCAACATCAGGCATGTCACATCCCGGTTATCTTTTACATGTGCCAAGTATTCCTCCAGCTGGGCAGCCGGTGGATTACTTCCCGTTGGCACATCCGGTACAGGCTTTTTGAGCACATACTCTTTAGACTCTTGTCTTAGAACTTTCCTTAAGTTCATAGACCAGTCCCAAAAGTTAGGGCCAGAAAGCTTGTCCCATTCCAAGAAAGATCGCAGTGATAAAGTATCATTCGTAGCCATTGGTTTCTACACAGGAAAAATTACGAGTGTAAATAAAGGACTTAACATGTTCTTCCCATATATATAATTAATAATGAATCGTGTTATTAATTAACTCGAGTTGTTGGGCTCATGGGCCGAGATCCATATTATATGAAGATATAGCCAGACGAGGGCCTGCAACAACTATATCCCAATTTTTAGGTAGGAACGCCGTCCAATCCCAACCTAGGGACTCTCGGTTTGATGGGTCTATTGGCACTTACCCATCTGTGCTTAGGGCCAGGAACATCCTACTACCCACGCTAAGTCAAAACCTCCATCCAAGTGTTAGAGTAACCAATACTCCAACCCAATACAAAATGACGATACTCCAGTGCATCCAACGAGGGTTGGTCTACAGCTGGCCTATCCCCACTTCGAGTAGGTTATGAATGAGGGAAGCACTTTTAAGAGACTTAGTAATTACCTTATGGTTATTAGATTCAATTAATAACGGCTTAGATGCATAGGCGGGTGAAAATGGGTTTGTACATACATTCTCACATGTAAATAAATAAAGCATAATTAAATAAAATGAAATGCTATGGGCCAAAATTTACATCCTAATATAATTCTAGTAAACCTATACTAGAACGACATCAGGTGGGCTGCATCCTCATCCTTCTAGCACGCCAATCCAGTCGGCTTCTTCTTCTTTACATAATTCCATAATAAACACATAAAATAAAATTACATAAAAGAAAAACGGCGCGTAGGCCGTATTTACCAAAAGAATATTACAACCCGAATAAATAAGGCCCAAAACATCCATTCATGCATTTAATCATACATACACGTATCCAATACATACAATTTATAAACATGTTAAATGCATGAATTAATCCCATTTCAAATATGTCCATAGCCATTATTTTGAAATCGCCAAATTTTGGCCGATCATGGTTCTAAACCAGTGCGGGCTTTAGGCCTCCAACCCAGGCAAAATTGCTCCCAATCCAATTGGGAAACCATGAATTCCAAAATTAGCCGTCCGGGTAATCGTGCCAAGAAAACCCGAACCAATTTCAATTAACCGTATTTATTTCCAAAATAAATATCGCATGAACGAAAAATAAATTCATTCATAAAACATGCGCATAAAATTTCCAAAATTAAACACGCACAAGTTTAAAAACAATTAAAATTTTAAAACCCCACGCGCATAAAAATTACCAAAATTTAAACACGCATATTTTTAAAATTTTAAATCCGGCCCGGCCCTAAAAATCCCGCCAAATCCAAAAACGGGCCCGGCCCGCCGCGCGGGGCAGCCGCGGCGCTGCTGCCCAGCAGCAGCCCCGCTGCCGCGCAGCGGCTGCTGCCCAGCAGCAGCCTGCTGCTGGCGTGCAGCAGCTGCTACCCAGCAGCAGCTGCTGGCGCGCAGCAGCCCTGCTGCTGGCGTGCAGCAGCTGCTGGCCAGCAGCAGCCAGCAGCAGCTGCTGCCTGTGGTGCCTAGCGCCGCAGGCAGCGGCTGCTGCCCCCGTTTCGACCCGAAACGGTCCGTGATTTTTCTGAAACAAATATAGCAACATGAAATTAAATCACCAAGACATAAAATCATGCAACGGAAAAATAAATCTAGCATAAACCTATATGCAAAAAATAATTTTCCCATAAACAATTCACAAATAGAAAATTAAATAAAGCATAAACCATATGCAAATAATTTTCCATAAGTAAAATTCAAGGGGCAAAATCACCAAACCCCAAACCAAAAATAAATCCCGTCCACAAAATCGCCAATTTTAAAACACGGGATCCGCCAAGTTTAAAGATTTCCACGGATCAAAAGCCCGCTCTGATACCACTGTTGTGATTCGTCACGGGAAACCGACCGATAAAAGCGGAAATACGCGTCGATTTCCTCGAATCCGGCCCAGGAGCTTAAGATGTGGAAATCAAAAACTGAAAGCATAAAAGGAGGGTTTCAAAACTCACCACAAAGTCTCTCTAAGAGACGGATGCAGACTGCAGAAATCAAGTGCAGATTTCCTCCACCGATGCGTACACGAACGGCTCTCGGACCGAAACCCGTGCTAGCGACTCGGATGACAAGAAGAGAGGGAGAGAGGGCTGCTCACTTTGAGATTTATGGCTGTCCCTATTTTCTTTCCAAAAGAAAATCTATCTTTCCAAAAGATAGCACCAATAATCTCAAGTGTGCACCTAATTCTTACCAAAAGAATTAATTGATGAAAAGTGGGCAATTTTCTTTCTTTAAAAGAAAACCAATTTCTCTTAACCACAACCAGTGATGGACGGCCATACTTCTCCAAAGATAATTAAATCATTCTTCAAAAATCATTAAGAAGAAGAAAAAGGTGATGGTGAAAAGGGGAAGCAAAGTCCAACTTTGCTACCCATTTTCAACCTTATGACTCACACCATGAGTCATCACCTTAATCATGAAAAGTTTGGTCAAAAAACATGACTCATCCTTGCTCTCAAATCCACGGCCAAAAGAGATGAATGTGGGGAATAACTGTCTTTCATTCCTACCATAAGAATTAAGCCACACTATGCCACCACAAAAGTCTTCCATGACTTACACTTACATCATCTCTTTTGTCCAACAAATGAGTCATCTTTAATGCCCAAAAACCCATGAATTTCGGCCAAGTGTGAGGATGAAATGTGGGATATGTTTTGTCTTTAATTCTTACCATAAGAATGACTAACCAAAAATATCCAAAGATGCAAAGTCCAACTTTGCTACCATAAAGTCTTCCATGACTCACCATTTCATCATAACATTTTGTCCAACAAAATGACTCACATTCTCCTCCCATTACACCACCATAATTTCGGCCAAACCATTCCAAGCCAAGTGGGAATATTCATTTTAAGTTTTAAGCCCAATTTAATTCCTTTGATTTATTTAAGTTCAAATGCAACTTTAATTTAACATGTATGTTTATATGTGATACCATGTAACATATTACATACATTTAAATTCAAATTCATTTGACCTATTAATTTAATCAATGGATTAAATTAGACACACATAAAATGACAAACATGTAAACCTATACATGTCATAATATTTCCACCTAGGAAATAATCCCATAAATTAATTCATTGAATTAATTATGAGAAGGCCAAAATAAATATTAATTATATAACTTTGATCAATCCAATTGATTCATTTAATATAATTAATATATCTCTCTCTCTTCAAATGTGTATACTCCAAGTACACACTTAATCCGACTAGTTAAAGTCCAGACGTTCAATGTGTACGATCCGATGGGCCCGTCTTTATGTTGGCAGTGGGCCAAGGCCCACAGACTGCAGGCGGACTCTAGCAAGCCACTGCAGCCCCCAATTAAGACGGAGTAAGCAGTCCAACTGAAAACGTAACCCTGTAGTTTGAACTTGTAAATCCCATGTCACTGATATCGGTGTCCAACACAGAGGCATGGAAGTATCACCCTCCTTGTGTCTGGACCTTGACTTGATACCGAATGAACTGATGCTCACAAACAAGATCCAATCTTGTTTGGGTGCGGCCGCACACTTATCAGTAACATTCTTCAAGAGGCCGATGATATCGTCTCAGTGAATCACTGAGTGACATTCCCTTCTGCATATCCATAGTGCTGCCATGCTCACTAACACACCCGAACGTACCCGTACTTGGCACCCTTTTACAGGCCCGTTGGGCGTACACCAAAGTGTGCCACCTCACATGCAGCACCATCATATGGTCCGGTCTAAGGACTTATACAAGTACTACACGAGAATCATTTGTGATACTATACCATGCAGATTCCCGTTAAGTGGATCAATCTAGTACCATGCCCTTTTTGCATGTACCCATTAACCTAGTTGACATTCCATGTTCTATGACCGGTAAGACACCGCCATACAACCAGGCTAATGATAGTCTTTGGTTCCATTCATTCCCATGATTGGAACAGACTACGGATGACTTTATGGTCATATCGTTTTCACTATCCGCAGTCTTACTGCCAAGTGCCTCACACTTGACAACATGGATATGGATATGTCCATTGGATACTCTAGTTAAAATATAGCACTAGCCATGTAATAAATAGATTAATGCCTTTATCTCCTCGACACAAATTGTATAATACATAAAGTTTACATCAATGTACCAAATGTATCATACAAACACAAGGACCAATGCCTCGGGACTAGGGCATTTCCAACAGTTTATACATTGTTTGTATCTTATTTTATACATTGTTTAAGCATTATAGTGTATAACAAATGTACAATAGTGTATTACAATGTATAAGAACTGTACAAACGATGTATAACAATGTATAATATTGTACAAGAAGTGTATAAACAGTGTATAACAATGTATAAGAAGTGTATAACAGTGTATAACAATGTATAAGAAGTGTATAAACAGTGTATAACAATGTATAAGAAGTGTATAACAATGGATAAGAAGTGCATAAATAGTGTATAACAATGGATAAGAAGTGTATAAATAGTGTATAACAATGTATAAGTAGTGTATAAGAAGTATATAAATAGTATATAACAATGTATAAGAAGTGTATAACAATGTATAAGCAGTATATAAAGAGTGTATAACAGTGCATAATAAGTGTATAACAATGTATAAGCTGTGTATAAAGAATGTATAAAAATGTATAATAAGTGTATCAACATATAATATTGTATAAGAAGTCTATAACAATGTAAAACAGTGTATAAGTAGTGTATAAGCAATATAACAGTGTATAAGTAGTGTATGAGCAATGTATAACAGTGTATAAGAAGTATATAAACAGTGTATAACAACGTATAAGAGGTGTATAATAGTGTATAACAATGTATAAGAAGTGCATAAATAATGTATAACAATGTATAAGAAGTGTATAAACAGTGTATAACAATATATAAGCAATGTACAAAGACTGTATAACAATGGATAATAAGTGTATAAACAGTGTTCATGTTTATAAGTGTATAAATAGTGTATAATTAAATTTAAAAAATAATAAAAAAAGGGCTCTGCAAGCTACTCATGTTTTTGAGGTGCTAATTCCTGATCAAATTCAACAAGATGCAGTTCCAAAGTGCAGTTCAAAAAGATGCAGTCCCAATACTAAAATGTAGTCCCAAAAGTGCAGTCTTAAATTGCAGTCCTAAAGTGTAGATGTAGTCCCAAAATTGTAGTCCTAAAATGCAGTCCCAAAGTGCAGTTTCAATAATAAAATGCAATTCCAAAAGTGCAGCCCTAAAAAATAGTCCTAAAGTGCCGATGTAGTCCCAAAATTGCAGTCCTAAAATGCATTCTAAAGTGTAGTCTCAATAATAAAATGCAGTCTTAATAATACAGTCTTAAAGTGCATTCTCAATAATATAATGTAGTCCCAAAAGATGCAGTCTCAATAATGAAATGCAGTCCTAAAATGTAGTCTCAAAGTGTAGTTTCAAAATGCAGTCCAAAAAGATACAGTTCCAATAAAAAAGCCCCAAAGTGTAGTCTCAATAATAAAATTCAGTCTAAAAAGTTGCAGTCCCAAAGTGCACTTTCAAAATGCAGTTCCGTTAATAAAATAAAATGCAGTCCAAAAAGATGTAGTCCCATTAATAAAATAAAATGTAGTCCCAAAGTGCAGTTTTAACCTTTGTTATACTTTATATTTTGATATTTTGTATTATACATTTTGTGTTGAAATGAAGGCACAAATCTATTTATTCATAGCTTATGCTATTTATAAATAGAGTATCCAATGATTATAACCATACTAAAGTAAACCGATTTAGGACATTGGATTATGAGACCTTTTAGTATAGTTAAAGTTATAGTTACAAAGATATCCCTAGTCTGTTCTAATCATGGGAATGAATAGAACCAAAGACTAGCAAATCCTTGACTGGATGGTGGCATCTCATCGGCCATTGCACATGGAATGTCAGTCAATGATATGGGTACATGTTGGGTTGCATGGTACTAGATCGATTCGCCACAGGAACACCACATGGTTCGATCGTCATAGGTGTTTCTCTGGTAGGTCTTGTTATTATCCTTTGACCCAATGTTCGCAGTAACATAATATGGGATCTCATACACTTTGATATACGCCTAACAGGCCTGTAACATGGTGCTAAGTATGGGTATGTTGGGTGGGCCAATGAACATGTTGATGTTGATAGTGAAGTTGACGGAACTGCCACTCAGCGTCCCTTGAGATGATATCACTGGCCACATGATGAGTGGTACTGATAAGTGTATGGCCATACCCGAATAAGTTGACATACTTATTCGTTAGGTTCATTCCACTGGGTATCAAGAAATAAATAAGTATGTAAGAGGATGACAGGGCCATGTCTCTTGCTTATATATCGATGTCAGTGGGCAAGGGATATATAAGATCACCACCGGGTTATGTTTCACATTACACTGTAAGTCTCCGTCTTAATTGGGGTCTGTAATAGTTTGCTAGAACCCATTTACAGTTTGTGGGCTTTGGGCCAACTGCCAAAATAAAGACGGACCCACAGGATCGTATACATAGAACGACTGATCATTGACAAATCGGAATTGAAATAGAAATCAAATTAATTGAGTTATTGACATTAGGTTATATCATAATCAATTTAGGGGCAAATTACAAAAAAAAAAAAAAAAAAAAAAAAAAACCCTGTGGTTTCATTTTTTTGCAAATAAAGGACTGTGGTTTTTTTTGTTTAAAAAAGAGGATTGTGTTTTAAAATATTATCAAAAAAAGGATAACTAAAATTAAATCATGACATTACGTAGGGTATTCTTGTTCATTTTGAACTCAAAATTTTCAAGTTGGTTAATAAAAATATAATACATATGAACGATAAATTTTGAAAATTTTTGAAAAGCGCAAATATTTTTATAATTTAAAAAATTATAATAGATTTTAAAAAATCATAACAAATTGAAAAATCTTTGAAAAATATTCAAATTTTGTTGTAAAATTCTTAAATAATATACATAAATTATTGGTATGTTAAATAACTAAAAATACCCCCGCTATATCATCATTTTTAACGAAAAAATGATAGTTATCCTTTTTTTGTTAACATTTTAAAACACAATCCTCTTTTTTAAACAAAAAAGAAAAAAAAAACCATAGTCCTTTATTTGCAAAAAAGTGAAACCACAGGGTTTTTTTTTTTTGTAATTTTCCCTTAATTTAGTTATATTGGAGAAATTAATTTTATTTGATTAATTAATTTCATGTAGTAAATAATTAATTAAATAAAATAATATTTCCTTGGTGGAAATAAAATACAAATGTTGAATTTATTAAAGCTGATTTTAATTTAACTTTGAATTATTTTAATTTGATAAAATTGTATTTAATTGTATCAATTAGAATTTTATAATATGGTTTTATTTAATCCTAATGATACAACGTCAATCAATTAAATCAAATTAAATAATCTATAGTTTAATTTAATCCTAGTACACTAAGGAGTATAAAAGGAATTAAAAACCTAGTATACTAAGGATAATACTAAGGAGTATAAAAGGATGCCTTAAAGTCAATTTCTTCCTGTGAGCGGACGACGCGTTTTCAACGGGACGTGGGACCCCCTTTCGGAATGGGCGCCACGATCTCGGGCGGGTCCCTCCCTCGCGTGGGGTTTTTATGAATGAAAATCCGTTTTGGAAAAAAAATAAATAGAATTAATGCATAAAAGAACCGAGACCTAAGTCGCGATGAATATTGTAGAGTCACCACCCGGCTCAGCTCAACCAGGAAATTCTTATGCAGCTGAACCGGACGAACGGTCGCTACACTATCCAGAGATTCGGGTCCAGACAAGTCCCTTATTTCGTGTCTAATTAAAATGCATATTGGTCAATGTTCAAAGATGGTATTTCAAAAATCTAAAGCCAATTTTATTGAATATAAAAGGCACACAGCGCGCATACAAGTATTTAATACAAAAGTGAGGAAAAGAAATTAATATTAATTGGCTTACAACCAGATCGAATAGAAAAATGAAAACTCTCGCCTCACTTGTACAATCGCCTAGAATACACGAGAATCTAAAAATATTTACAACTGCCTAAATACACGATTTAATCTATTAAAATACATTAAAAATAAAAATAAAAAGAAATTAAAACCTGCAAAACAGAGGGTTAGCACAATATATACCGCACGTCACAAGTTGGACTCAAATAGACAGAATGGGAAATCAAGAATTGGGGACATACATTTAGGGGGTAACCAGGTTGGCTCGGCTACCCGGCCCAATTAGACCTGGAAAACATTTTGAAACTTCCCTGTATTTTTGGTTTTGTGGGAAAATCATTTTGAAAACAATTTTTTCCGGTTTACATGCATTTATTATTATTTTTTTTACATTTAAAGTGAGTCGGTTTTCGGGAGAACTGGGTCTCCGTCGTTGAATTGTTCTAAATGCAATTTTACTAAAAATTGAATCTATGGTCGTGAAGCACACAACAAAATTCATTTTGATGATTTTTGGGGTTTTCTAATTTTTTGGGATTTTTTGGGATTTTTTGGGAATTTTTTATGATTTTTTATGGATTTTTTAAGAAATTTTTGGGTTTTAAAGGTGAAATTCTGATTCTGGAAACTACAGTGGTACGACTGTAAATTACAGTCATGCGAACTCAACTACAGTCGTACGACTGTAAATGCTGAAAATTCAAGATTTCACCAAAATTTTATTTAAAACAAGCTGGAAAGAAAACAACCTGGAAATCAACTACAGTCGTACGATTGTTCATCAACTCAAGAATAGTCGTATAACTGTTCTTGATCTCTAGAAACAAAAATGCAGAAAAACGGGTAAAAATACAGAAAAAGCACACCAATCACCTAGAAAGCTTGTAAAAGAGAAGGGAAAAGGGGTATTTACCTCTTTGGCGTGCATCCACCGTAGGATTGACCCCTAGCATCACTCCAATCCACTAAAATCCGGACTTTTCTCCTTGAGTTAGGGTTTGAGATTTGGGTCCAGAGATTTCCAAATGCTGAAGGATTTTGATGAGGAGTTCCTCCTTTTCTTTTGTTTCTCCTCTTTTCTCTTCTTCTTCTTTTTTTTTTCTCTTCTCCTTTTTTTTTCTGTCTTTTTCTGTCACCCTTTTTCTTATGCTTTCTTCAGCTTTTGAGGTATGGGTTTGCTTGTTAGAGATTGTGCCCTAAGCCAATGTTGGATTATGTAAACAATCTTCTTAAGTCATTAATAAAGACTTATTTTATCATATATATTTGTATGTTAGTATTTATGATAATGTATCCATGAATTAATTGTGTAATTCTAAATTTCCCTAGTCGATTGTTATTATGGGAATAATAACAAACTAAGACTAGTGTGAGTGATAATGGATATTCATAAGATGAATATAGTGTATACAGATACAGATTATACTCACGGGCAATGTGTTAGAGAACATGTTGCTGGAGACCCACTATAAGATCAAGTTCATGGTCACGTGTCACAACTGATCTTGATTATAGTAGTGTCATCAGCTGATTCCTTTGACCTGAGGTCACCATGGATTCCGGGATGAATACATGTTGTGCTTTGACGCAGTCAAACGCTGCTTGTAACAGAGTAGTTATAAAGGCTGTGGTTGGGTACAATATGACTCATGCTTAGGGATGTGAGTGACAGATATGGGATTTTGTCCCTCTCTAACAAGAGAGCGATATCACTGGGCCCCTCGATAAGTAAGACTGTTAAATGCATGGCCATGCTCAAATAATTGATAAGAGTATCAATTAATTTGTCTAAACAGTTTACTTTGAGATCGAGAAAGCATATGATTAATTATATAAGATTGACAAGTGTACCATGTCTTATGATTAATCATGATATCAAAGAGACAAAAGGGAATATGACATTCTATAAATAGGTATTGGATCATTCCAATCATATTAATTGGGTAGTCGTAATGGCTTGCTAGAGTCCGCTTGTGACCTATAAGGACATTATGGTAATTTCCTTATTGCCAATTAATATGATCCTATGGGGTCACACACAAGAGCAAAATGAAGTTCATCTTATCGGGTATAAATTATTATTGGATAATAATTTATGAATGAGAAAGAGAATAAATATATATATAGTGATATATATTTATGTATGTGTATATAAATATTAATGTGATTAATATTGCATAAAGTATGCTACATATTATAATTAAATTATATAGAGATATAATTAATTATAATATTATATATATACATATGTGTATTATGGAGAATTGATTTGATTTAATATTAAGTGAGAATTAATATTAAATTGTGTGGGTTAATATATAATTATAACTAATAGGTGTATTAGGTTATAATTATAATTAACTAAATAGGGTTTATATTTAAGGAAATAAAAACCTGAAAACCTATTTTTGCTCCATATGTTAAGAAGCAGATTTCGGCCAGCCACCACAAGCCAAGTGAACCAGCCGAAACTCTCCTCCAAAAGAAAAGGGAAAATCTGATTTTCTGCTCTCTATTCTCTTGTTCGAAGAATTGTTCTTCAAATCCGGCGCTAGCACGCGGTGGACGTATTGCTCCGTGTGGATCAACCGTAGAGGGAAGCTATTTTGGTTCCTGCTTGATTCAATCTTCAAAGAATTAAGGTAATTCTTTAACCCTCCTTCCGATTCAATGCAATGTACATGGGTCCTTGGTGGGGATTAATCTTTTATCCGCTGCGTTTTATGTTTGTTTTGTGCGATTAATTCCCCAACAGTGGTATCAGAGCCACTTGTGCATTGATTGAATTGGATTTGTTATTTTGATTAGATCAAAATTGCATGTTAGGGTTATATGTTTTTGATTTAGGGTTCTTTGTTATTGTGAATAACGTTTGGAATTGATTTGGGAATTGTTGTTTTGAACAAATTGACGCAGAATTGTTTTTCAGTGCAGAACACGCCGGCGTGCAGGCACTGCACGCCGTGCAAACGTGTGTTGCACGCCGTGTACTGGTTTTGCACGGCGTGTAGTCGGAAATCGTTTTCGTAAGCTGAGAATCAGTGCATAACTCGCCGGCGTGCAAGTGTTGCACGCCGTGCATATGTGTGTTGCACGCCGTGTACTGGTTTTGCACGGCGTGCAACCGGAAATTTCTCATGTGCGCTGAGTAACAGCGAGGAACACGGCCGCGTGCAAGTGTTACACGCCGTGCAAACCGGTTTTGCACGCCGTGTTCCCTTAGTGCTGCAATGTAGAAATTGTCTTCTATACCTTTTCTTCTCAAATCAATTTCTTTTAAATACAATAAGATTGTGTTTAGTTTTTGAACCCTAAATCTTGTAGATGTAAAATTATTGTGATAATTTTATGCATGGTGTTGTGGTATGGTTTTGGACCCTGTGGATGTTTTTGTTTTCCTTTGGTTTTGGTGGATGTAAAGTTTTATAAATACGGCCTGCGAGTCGTTTGTATTTATGTAATCTTATTTTCTAGATAAATTGTATAGGATGCAATTTATTGTTTGTAAATCTTATTTTACTAGAAAATTGTATAGGATACAATTTTGTTAAATATGTAAATCCATGAGATGATGCCAAGGAACAAAGACGTGAAGACGGATCCAAGGGGTGCGGCTGTGCTGTGACCATGCGATGGTTGCAACCACCTAGGAAATGACCTGTTGATTTTCATATTGGCCTATGAAAATCAATGTAGATAAAACCATACCATAACACGGTTTTTCGAGTCTATTGCATGTTTTATATTTTGATGCCATGTGATGCCATGCCTAGTATGAAATATGCATGCTAGATGAATGTATGACATTGGATGCCATGCTAGGATTAATGTTAACTTGGAAAGTTTAATATTAATGCCATGTTTTGTATATGATAAAATTTTAATCACGGGATTTATAAACCCTAAATAAACTTATGAAGTTTATATTTTTGCCACCCAATTACGTATAACACTTGTCAAGTACTATGTTCGCATCATGGTATACCGCCAGGGCGGGTACGCATGTTGTGACCTTAGCGAAGCAATAATATGAGAAAAGGTGATTCTCATTGTGTTGTAATTGGTTTAACTAAAGGGTTAATCAAAAAGGTGTTTGAGCCCGAGGCAAGGATGAGATGAGTAACATACAAATTAAATATGATATATGATATCATGCATCTCATAAATTAAAAGAGTTACATAATGATGTAATTGACATGGTGATGTCTACCGAAATTATATTTAATCATAGGGACATGCCAAAGCAGTGCTATGGTTAAGTATGGATTTTGGGTCTTTTACCCACTTAAATATTTTAAAGGGTTTTATAATTTTAGTGGGAGCTATATTCTCTTATGTAATTAACTTTGCATATATTTTCTGTTGTAGATAAATGGCCAACACAAGCAATCCCGGTTCTATTCGATCTATCCTTGAGAAGGATAAACTGAATGGAACAAATTACCTAGACTGGTATCGCAACTTGAGAATTGTTCTCAAGCAAGAGCGAAAGCTATATGTTCTGGATGGTCCTTTGCCCGCTAACCCTCCACCCACCACAGCTTCAAGAGCTGAAAGGGATGCTTTCCACAAGCATCAAAATGATCAGATTGATGTACAGTGCCTGATGCTCGCATCAATGATTCCGGAACTTCAGAAGGATCTGGAAACATTTGAGGCATATGAGATGTCTCAAGAGCTTAAGGAAATGTTCCAAAAGCAAGCGAGAAGGGAAAGGTATGAGACCTTGAGATCTTTGGTTGGGTGCAAGATGACCGAAGGGAGTTCGGTTAGTGCCCATGTTCTGAAGATGAAAGGGTACATTGATCAGTTGGAGAGGCTTGGTTCGCCACTCAGACCTGAGTTGGCAACGGATTTGATCCTTAATTCTCTTCCCGAGAGTTACTCCCATTTTGTCATGAATTATCACATGAATGATATGGACAAAACGGTCAGCGAACTGCATGGGATGCTGAAAAACGCTGAAGTAACTATAAAAGAGAAGCCAAGCTCCAAAGGGATCCATATGGTGCAAAAGGGTAGGATCCAGAAGAAGAGGGGTAAAGCAAACAAACCCAAAGAGTTTGGGAAGGATGCAAAGAAGCCCAAAGCTGTTACCAAGGCAAAGCCTCCAAAGGAAGGCGCATGCCATTTCTGCAATCAGCCTGGTCATTGGCGCAGAAATTGCAAGCTTTATTTGGAGGACTTGAGGAAGAAGAGAGGTGGTGAGACCGCTAATCAAGGTATTCATGTTATTGAAATACTTCATTCTACTTCTGTTTCTACTTCGTGGGTATTAGATACCGGTTGTGGTTCTCACATTTGTATGAATGTGCAGGGGCTTAGAGGAAGTAGAAAGCTCAAGAAGGGCGAGGTAGAATTCCATGTGGCGAATGGAGCTAGAGTTGCTGCTTATGAAGTCGGTCGCTACGAGCTCAAGTTGCCAAGTGGACTTGTTCTCCTTTTGAATAATTGTTATTTTGTTCCTAATTTGTCTAGGAACATCATTTCTATTTCATGTTTGGACAAGGAAGGATTTAAATGTGTTATTGAGAATAATCACTTATTGCTTTTCAATAAAGACTTGTTTTATGCAAATGCGGATTTACATGATGGTCTTTATTTGTTGAACCTTAGTGAAGGTTATGATGAGCATGTATATAACATAAATACCAAAAGGATAAGAACAAATATTGTGAATCCTACTTATCTCTGGCACTGTCGTCTAGGACACATTAATGAGAAACGCATTTCAAAACTCCATAAAGATGGAATTTTGGGTCTAGATGTTTTTGAAACATATGACACTTGCGAGTCTTGTTTAATGGGTAAGATGACCAAGAGTCTTTTTACTGGTCACAGTGAAAGGGCTAGTGACTTATTAGAACTCATACATACAGATGTATGTGGGCCTATGAGCACAACTGCTAGAGGTGGTTTTCAATACTTCATTACGTTCACTGATGATTTCAGTAGATATGGTTATCTATATCTAATGAAGCATAAGTCGGAATCCTTTGAAATGTTCAAAGCCTTCCAAAATGAAGTACAAAACCAACTTGGCAAGACAATTAAAGCACTTAGATCTGATCGAGGTGGTGAATATTTGAGCCAAGACTTTGACGATCATCTTAGAAAGTGTGGGATTGTCTCACAATTAACTCCTCCTGGTACACCACAGTGGAATGGTGTGTCTGAGAGGAGGAACCAAACTTTATTGGATATGGTTCGGTCTATGATGAGTCAAACAAATCTTCCTCTATCCTTTTGGGGATATGCACTTGAAACAGCGGCATTCACACTGAACCGAGTTCCATCAAAAGCAGTTGAAAAGACACCATATGAGATATGGATTGGTAAGAAACCAAATTTGTCTTTTCTCAAGATTTGGGGATGCGAAGCCTATGTGAAATATTTGATTTCAGATAAGTTATCACCAAAATCTGTGAAATGCAATTTTGTTGGTTATCCAAAAGAAACTAAAGGTTATTTCTTTTACAATCCTAGTGAAAACAAAGTGTTTGTTGCTAAGGGTGGTACATTCCTGGAAAAAGAGTTTATTTCCAAAGGAATCAGTGGGAGTAAAGTACACCTACAAGAAAATATGGATAACCAAGTTGAAAGTGAGTTTCAAATGGAACAACCTGATTCACAAGAAGTTGTTGAGTCAGAACCAGTAACACAAGTCCAACGTAGATCAAGTAGAGTTCGTCATGAGCCCGAGAGATATGGATTTCTCGTCACGAATGAAAATGATCTGATTCTGTTAGAAGAGAATGAACCTTCCACGTACATGGAAGCTGTCTCTAATTCAGAATCTGAAAAATGGCTTGATGCTATGAAGTCAGAAATTCAATCCATGGACGACAACAAAGTATGGACTTTGGTTGATCTCCCAAAGGGTGCTAAAGCAATAGGGCACAAATGGGTTTTCAAGTTGAAAACGGACATGGATGGGAATATTCAGACTTATAAAGCAAGGTTAGTGGCAAAAGGTTACCGACAAATTCATGGTATAGACTATGACGAAACCTTTTCTCCAGTAGCTATGATCAAGTCCATCAGAATTCTTGTTGCCATAGCAGCATATTATGACTATGAGATATGACAAATGGATGTCAAAACAGCTTTCCTAAATGGAAACCTTGTTGAGGATGTGTACATGACACAGCCTGAAGGTTTTGTCGATCCAAAGAATCCTGATAAAGTATGCAAGCTTCAAAAGGCCATTTATGGTTTGAAGCAAGCATCAAGAAGTTGGAATCATTGTTTTGATGAATCGGTCAAAAAGTTTGGCTTCATCAAAAATGAAGATGAGCCTTGTGTGTACAAGAAGTTCAGTGGGAGCAATATAATTTTCCTAGTTCTATATGTCGATGACATATTGTTAATAGGAAATCACATTCCTACCTTGCAAGAAATAAAATCTTGGCTAGGAAAGTGTTTTTCTATGAAAGACTTGGGTGAGGCAGCCTATATTCTTGGAATAAAGATCTATAGAGATAGATCTAAGAGATTGATAGGCCTGAGCCAGAGTACATACATTGATAAGATACTGAAAAGGTTCAGTATGGATCAATCTAAGAAAGGAAATGTTCCTATTGGGCAAGGGATAAAGCTTAGTCGTAAGCAATGTCCTATGACAGTTGAAGAACGTCAACGCATGGATAAGATTCCTTATGCATCAGCTATAGGATCTATCATGTATGCCATGGTATGTACTCGGCCAGATGTCTCTTTTGCTTTGAGCATGACAAGTAGATATCAGTCTGATCCAGGTGATAGTCACTGGACTGCTGTCAAGAGTATTCTTAAGTACTTGAGAAGAACTAAAGATACATTCTTGATATATGGAGGCTCGGACGAAGATCTTGTTGTAAATGGTTACACGGATGCAAGTTTCCAAACTGATCAAGATCAGATGCAGTCACAGTCTGGGTATGTGTTCATTCTGAATGGAGGTGCGATAAGTTGGAAGAGTTCTAAGCAAAGCACGATAGCTGCATCTACAACAGAAGCTGAGTATATTGCTGCATCAGATGCAGCCCAAGAGGCTGTTTGGATCAAGAAGTTCATCGAAGAACTTGGTGTCGTTCCTAGCATAGTGAATCCTGTGAGCCTCTTGTGTGACAATAATGGGGCAATATCACTTGCTAAGGAACCTAGTGTGTCACAGAAATCCAAACATATACTTCGGCGTTTTCACTACATAAGAGAAGTCATCTCAAGAGGAGATGTGAAGATATGCAAAGTTACGTCTGAAGACAATGTTGCTGATCCACTAACAAAAGCTCTTTCACAAGCTGTACATGATGGTCATGCTAGGTCCATGGGTATTAGATACATTTGAGATTGGACTTAGGGCAAGTGGGAGATTGTTAGAGATTGTGCCCTAAGCCAATGTTGGATTATGTAAACAATCTTCTTAAGTCATTAATAAAGACTTATTTTATCATATATATTTGTATGTTAGTATTTATGATAATGTATCCATGAATTAATTGTGTAATTCTAAATTTCCCTAGTCGATTGTTATTATGGGAATAATAACAAACTAAGACTAGTGTGAGTGATAATGGATATTCATAAGATGAATATAGTGTATACAAATACAGATTATACTCACGGGCAATGTGTTAGAGAACATGTTGCTGGAGACCCACTATAAGATCAAGTTCATGGTCACGTGTCACAACTGATCTTGATTATAGTAGTGTCATCAGCTGATTCCTTTGACCTGAGGTCACCATGGATTCCGGGATGAATACATGTTGTGCTTTGACGCAGTCAAACGCTGCTTGTAACAGAGTAGTTATAAAGGCTGTGGTTGGGTACAATATGACTCATGCTTAGGGATGTGAGTGACAGATATGGGATTTTGTCCCTCTCTAACAAGAGAGCGATATCACTGGGCCCCTCGATAAGTAAGACTGTTAAATGCATGGCCATGCTCAAATAATTGATAAGAGTATCAATTAATTTGTCTAAACAGTTTACTTTGAGATCGAGAAAGCATATGATTAATTATATAAGATTGACAAGTGTACCATGTCTTATGATTAATCATGATATCAAAGAGACAAAAGGGAATATGACATTCTATAAATAGGTATTGGATCATTCCAATCATATTAATTGGGTAGTCGTAATGGCTTGCTAGAGTCCGCTTGTGACCTATAAGGACATTATGGTAATTTCCTTATTGCCAATTAATATGATCCTATGGGGTCACACACAAGAGCAAAATGAAGTTCATCTTATCGGGTATAAATTATTATTGGATAATAATTTATGAATGAGAAAGAGAATAAATATATATATAGTGATATATATTTATGTATGTGTATATAAATATTAATGTGATTAATATTGCATAAAGTATGCTACATATTATAATTAAATTATATAGAGATATAATTAATTATAATATTATATATATACATATGTGTATTATGGAGAATTGATTTGATTTAATATTAAGTGAGAATTAATATTAAATTGTGTGGGTTAATATATAATTATAACTAATAGGTGTATTAGGTTATAATTATAATTAACTAAATAGGGTTTATATTTAAGGAAATAAAAACCTGAAAACCTATTTTTGCTCCATATGTTAAGAAGCAGATTTCGGCCAGCCACCACAAGCCAAGTGAACCAGCCGAAACTCTCCTCCAAAAGAAAAGGGAAAATCTGATTTTCTGCTCTCTCTTCTCTCGTTCGAAGAATTGTTCTTCAAATCCGGCGCTAGCACGCGGTGGACGTATTGCTCCGTGTGGATCAACCGTAGAGGGAAGCTATTTTGGTTCCTGCTTGATTCAATCTTCAAAGAATTAAGGTAATTCTTTAACCCTCCTTCCGATTCAATGCAATGTACATGGGTCCTTGGTGGGGATTAATCTTTTATCCGCTGCGTTTTATGTTTGTTTTGTGCGATTAATTCCCCAACATTGCTTACCTGCCGCGATCTACAGTCGTACGACTATAATTTTTAAATTACAGTCGTACGACTGTAATTACAGTCGTACCACTGTAAATTTTTTTTTTCAAATTTTTTTTTCTTTTTTTTCGATTTTTTTTTAAGTAAAATTCCGGCGCTTACACTTCCTAACCCTAGCCACTTGGTATTTTTGGCCTACACCAAAGAAAGGAGCAAATATTCCCTAGGCTGAAATTTGTTTGTTTCCATTCTTACATTCGCTAGCAAGATTCGCGTTCAAGAGTCATTCGTGTACCGGATTGTGGAGGAAATGCATTTGGGTTTCTGCAGCAGTCTCTAGAGGAGACAGTGAAGGTGAGAAAATTTTAATATTCTTTCAGTTCTTAGTTTCATTCTATTAATCTACATGAATCTTGGGCTATGAAATCGACGGAAATTTTAATCGGTATTCCGCCTTGTGTTTAATTTTAGCCGTGATGATTCCCAATAGTGGTATCAGAGCATAGGTTCATGTTTTGATCAATAGAATGATTGGTATTAGGGTTCTTGGTGTTTGATTTGATTTTATTAAAATTGGTTTTCAGTTTGATTTTATTTGGAACTCTAATTTGGTGATTTAGGGTTTTAATTATTTTTCCCCAATTTGATTTTTTTTTTTTATGATTTGGTTTGATTTACAAAAAATGAATTATTTGTTTTGCCAAAATGGAATCGCAATTGAGATTCCAATTTGGCCATTGCTGCAACTTATCGCGGTAGGTTTATTACCTGCTGCGTGGTAGCCAACTACTGTTGGTAGCAGGCTATCGCGCTGTAGTGCTACTATCTTCGGATAGCAGCACTGACGCGCGGGGCATTGGTTCGATTTGAATTTTATGGTATTTTGATTTTTCGGACCCTATGTGAATTTTTAAATTGGTTTAAAAATTCGCATGGTTTTATTTTACCGATTGGATTCGTTGTAGTTTCTTGTGTGATTTAATTCATGCATATAATTTAATTTTTTGGTTAAGATTAAATTGGTTAATGAAATTGGTCCAATTGGCCCTTGGCACGGGTTGAGAATTGGATGGCTAATTTGAGTTTGTGACCGGACATTGGTTATGGATGCGAGAATCGGTGATTCACAAATGGCTGGACATAATTAATTAAAAAAAAATTGGAATTGCCATGTTCATGCATTTTAATACATGCATATATATTGATATTTGCTATGTGTATATATGTTTCTATTCTTAGTTGTGTGGATTTGAGTGCTATTGGGCCTTAGATGAAGTTGGGTTGTAAAATTTAATTTTGGGAAATACGGCCTGCGTGTCGTTTTATTTTATTTTTATGTAATTTATATTTTATAAATTTAATTGTAATTGCATCAAGCCATTGAAGCAGAAGCTCATTGGTGCCAAGCCCAAGAGGAGTTTGCAAGCCTGCTTTGTGGATCTCTAGTATAGGCTTACTAGTTATTCATCAGTTTGTAAAATAGGGCCCAAAGTCTCTTTTATTTATATACATATTTTATACTTATGTCAATTGTGTGTGTTTGTATATATATATATATATATATATATATATATATATATATATATATATATATATATATATATATATATATATATACATATATATATGTATGTATGAATGTATTTTTAGCCATTCTAATCACCTGTGATTATGCATGCTAAGTCATTATTAATCAATCCAATTAAATATTGAGTTGATTAAAAGTGCTTTACACATTGGAACCTTGTCGATTTTTGAATAGTGCAATATGGGTCATGCCTCTTCCCAGTGCATTGTATTATTCATTTACTATATAAGGTTAAGGTACTGGGTGCGTTTAGCGCTCGAACGGTGGTTGAACTCAACATGGGTAGTAGGATAAGCTCCTGGCCCTAAGCACAGACGGGTAAGTGCCAATCAGCCCATCAAACCAAGAGTCGCTAGGTTGGGATTGGAGGGAGTTCCTACCTAAATAGTTAAGGGTTGGTTGACAAGCCTCCGCTTGGCCAATTCTTAATGAGATATGGATCTTGGTCTTGTAACCATACATTATCAGTAAATTAATTAAAATGGATTGTTAATTAACATGGTTAAAATAATAAAGCCCTTTATTAATCACTCTGCAAATTTTTGTGTGTAGATAATCACTTAAAATCGCTGGTAATTCATTTTCACTATGATCACTCCTCGAGAAGGAGAAACTATCTAGGCCTAACTTCCTAGACTGGGTTCAGCAGCTAAGAATAGTGTTGAGACAAGATTCCAATGAATATGTGTTAGATAGGGCCTTACCGACCTCACCATCTGCAGGTCTAGGGGTTACTTAAGCCCAAATTGAGGAGTACGACCTGCATAGGAAGGATGATAGAGATGTGTCTTGCCTTATGTTGGGCACGATGGCTCCTGAGTTGCAAAAACAATTCATGGACTATCAAGCCTGTGTGATAATGGATGATCTCAAAAGGATGTACCAAGATCAGGCACGTCAAGAAAAGTTCTTGACAACTAACGAACTCAACACCTACAAGATGGCAATTGGGACATCTTTGAGTACCTATGTGCTTAAGATGAATCGCTATATCGATGCATTGGCCTATCTCGGCATGCTAGTCTCGCAGGAGTTGGCAATAGACATCATCTTGGGATCCCTCCCTGAGTTTTATGATTAGTTCATCATGAACTATCACATGTAAGGCATAGACAAGACTATGGTTGAGCTACATGGAATGCTCAAGCTTGCTGAACAGTCTGTCAAAAAGACTCCACCAGTACTGTTAGTAAAAAAGGGGAACACCCCTGCTGTGAAGGGCAAAGGCAAGGCTAAAGCCAAGGCCAAGGCTAAGAAGGCTAAGTAAGGGCCCAAGCCCAAGGCCACTCCTGAGGATGTATGCTTTGAATGCAAGCAGAAAGGACATTGGAAAAATACATGTCCAAGGCTCGTGGGAGAGCAAGTGAAGAACCAAGGTTGTTCTTCAGGTATATATGTTATTGACATTAACCTCACTATTTCGACATCTTGGGTTTTGGACACTGGATGTGGTTCTCAAATTTGTTATAATGTGCAGGGACTGAGAAATAGGAGATTATTGGGATCCGGACCCTAGAGCTTAGGGCATTAGATTCTTGTATTTTGTATTATACATTAAGACTCATTATATTAATACATTATTTGTGTCACATTAATAAAGGCAATTAATCTATTTCATTTATACCTTGTGCTATAATATGAGTAAAGTATCCATTGATTGATAATCATAAAACCTATCCCAGGTCTATTCTAATCGTAGGAACGAATAGAACCACAAACTTGTATATTCGATGGTTGTATGGCAGTTCTTAACTAGACATAGTACTTGTATAGTAAGTCATGAATATAGGTACATGTCGTTGACATGGGACTGGATCGATCCGCATAAGAAAGCCACATGGTTGTCGCGTGATAGGTCTTTCTTGAGTAGGTCTCTTTTGTCCTCAGACTAGATTTCATTATAGTATCAATATGGAATCCGGTTCACTTTGACATATGCCTAACAAGTCTATAAAAGAATGCTAAATATGGGTATGATTGGGTGGACAAGTGAACATATTGATATTAATGATGAAGTGATGGAATTGCCACTCTGGTAGCACCGAGATGATATCACTGGCCACTTGATGAGTGGGACTAATAAGTGTATGGCCATACCTAAATAAGTTGGTTGCTTATTTTATTAATCAGTCATCTCAAGATCAAGAAATATAATAAACAATAGAAGAGGATGACGGACACCATGCCTCTTGTCTATTCATATCGATATCGTTAGGCAAAGGTCACTATGAGATTACTACCAGGTGAGTGTCTTCTAAAGACTGCTGCATCTCTATCTTAATTGGGGGCTATAATGGTTTGCTAGAACCCACTTACAGTTTGTGGGCCGTGGGCGTATTGCCAACATAAAGACAGACCCATAGGATCTTGCACATAGATCAACTGAGCCGGAACTTATAGAAATTGTGCATGTAATGTACATTAGAAGGAATGCATTAATTAATTAGTTGACATTCGGTGTCCAAGTAATTAATTAACATTGGGTTGATTCAATTTAGTTAAAAGTTTACATAATGTAATTAATTAATTTATCAATTAATTGAATTACATAAAGTAAACAATGAATTAAATAATTTTCCTAAGTAGGAAAATTAAATACATGTATTGTATTTACTTAAGTGTGATTTAATTTTATTTAGGGGTAAATTTAGCCAAATGGAATTAAATTAAATAGTATATACTTTTTAATTAAAATGTATTTATGTAATTATAATTCTAGTGGGCTTGGGTTTAATTAACCTAATTAAAACACAATTACGCAATGTGTTTATATAAGGGCACACTTAAGGAAGAAAACCCTAATTCAACCCTATTTAATTGCTGGAAATTTCAACCACCAATAATAGCCCCAAAACAGCTGAAAATCCCAGCATTAATCCTCCATTCCTTCGCATCTTCGGCTAGCACTGGTTCCCGCTCAATAGTTGGTCGTGCACTAGACTTTGGAGATTGTAGTTTCAAGAAACGATTCTGCAGTAGTCTCTAGAAGAGACGAATCCGGTGAGTTAATCTCTCTTGATTCAAATTGGTTTTATTCTAATCAATGGTAATTGGACACGATAAGTGGATTCTAGGAAATTTTAAACGGTGAATTTTTCACTGCGCCACATTATTTTTCCGATGACGAATCCCAACAGTGGTATCAATGTTGGGATTCGTCACGGGAAACCGACCGATAAAAGCGGAAATACGCGTCGATTTCCTCGAATCCGGCCCAGGAGCTTAAGATGTGGAAATCAAAAAACTGAAAGCATAAAAAAAGGGTTTCAAAAACTCACCACAAAGTCTCTCTAAGAGACGGATGCAGACTGCAGAAATCAAGTGTAGATTTCCTCCACCGATGCGTACACGAACGGCTCTCGGACCGAAACCCGTGCTAGCGACTCGGATGACAAGAAAAGAGGGAGAGAGGGGCTGCTCACTTTGAGATTTATGGCTGTACAAGTTTTCTTTCCAAAAGAAAATCTATCTTTCCAAAAGATAGAACCAATATCCTTGACACAAATTGTATAATACATAAAGTTTACATTAATGTACCAAATGTATCATACAAACACAAGGACCAATGCCTCGGGACTAGGGCATTTCCAACAATCAAAGCCTAGGTTTTGTCCATTAGATTGATTGGAATTGGTTCTTGAAAGCGTTTTTGAAGAAAGAATGAGTTTCAAGCTTGTGATTTTAGGAATTTTTTATTCAATTGGTTTTGGTTTTTGATGAACACTAGAATTTTTGGATTGGGGTTTTCGATTATTTTTTCCCAATTGGTTTCCATCTGAAATTGTTGTTTTTATTGATTATTTATTTTTTTGATGGCTGGAATTTTTTATGATTTAATAAAAAAAGAAAAAAAAATATTAGTTTGGGCTACAATTTGGAATCCGGCAGTAGGCGTTGCTGCTTGCTACGGCATGCAGCAGCCCATTGTGGACAGCAGTGCCGCGCGCGGAGTTCGTGTCCGATTTTGGATTTTGCGGGTATTTTTTTGGGACCCTAATGCAAATTAAATTAAATTTTTTTAAATTAATTTGTATTTGAATTGTTTATTTTGTTGGCAGGCATATTTAATTTAATTGTTTACATATTAAATTGAATATGGACTTTGTAAAATTGGCCCAATAAACTATGACACCCGTTAAAATTGGGAGAGCTAAATTTTAAATTTGTGACAATCCAAATTCAAGTGGGAGCAAAATTGTTAATTTTGCATTTATGGATGTTATCCATTGGCCCTTTATGGGCCTTAGTCACATTTGCTAAAATTGGCGATTTCACTCTAAGTGACTCGGCTTAACATTTATATTTATAATTTGGAATGCTATGATCATGCATCATATTGGTATGTATGTGCACGACAGGTACTTTGTTTGAAATGTGATGTAGAGTTCTATGGGCCTTAAATTGTTATCGATTGTAATTTGATTTTGGGAAATAAGGCCTGCATGCCATTTCTTTTATTTTGATGTAATTTTACAATATATTTTATTTAAAATAAAATTGTTGTAATTGCATTAAGTATGGAGGAAGGCCCAGATGGAGCAAGCCCATGGTGGGAACCCAAGAAGGATTACAGTCCGGCCCATGAAGAATTAGATAGGACATCTAGTTTTTCATTAGGTTGTAATTAAAGGCCCATAGGATCTCATTTATTTTAAACTAAGTATGCTATTACATTTGTCATATAATATGGATGTATGGATCACCAAATTATTACCTGCATTTATACATGCTAAGCCATATCACTTAATTATAATCAGGATATTAAAATATTGAGTCATTTAAAAGTGCTTCCCACATTCATACCTCTTCCTCCCATTGATGCTGCAATGTGTGCCATGCCCTAGCTGGGTACATTGTAGTATTTGGTGGGCCGTCGAGGGTTTGGATACTTGGTATGGTTAACATGTGAATGGTGGTTTGACTTAACATGTGTGGCATTAGCTCAGAGCGGGCGCTAAGCACAGATGGTTAAAGTGTTAAGAAGCCCATCAAACCAAGAGCACTTGATGAGTGTATGGCCATACTGATGGAGCCCAAACGGACTCACAAACAAAGGCAGTGTACCTCGTCGTTCAAGTAATAAAATCTGGCCTAAAGTCCAGGTATCGATCCCACAAGGAATTTAAACCCCGATAATCACTAAATTACTAAGAGTCTTTACGTGTCTAAGCGGAACTAAATTTAAGTTTGATTATATTAACAACTATATTAGTCTACTCCTAGTTGATCTATCCCAGCTTACTTTGCTCTTGAATTTGGAATATCAATTGGCGGTTTTACCGACCTATGAAGACTGATGGGGATGGCTTAATTAATCAACTACAAAAGACGAAGTTAACTCAACAATTAACCCTCAATTATATTCCTCCAATTAAATCAACCTAGCGTATCTAGATCTTTTAGGTCCTTAGCCGGTTTTCCTTGTTTAGAGGCGGTCTAATTCTTAAAGCTCAGAAAATAGGGGCACGTATGTTCCACAGTGTCGTCAATACTAATGGTTGCCTAGGTGTCAATCTAGGTAATGCCACAAATATGAACTTAATAGATTAAGATCTTATGAGACTAGATTATCACTAAAGGGATTGCATAAAGAAAAGGAATAAAGATTGAAATTAACTTGCATTCAACTGTATTAATCAAGAAAGATGTAACAGATTCAATGTTTTCAACCAAACAAAATCGATTGCGGAATCAAAAGCTAGCTAAATCGAATTACAAAAGACAAAAAGAAAAACTTATGCCCTTCTTGATCCAATTAACCGGATGCCGACGGTGTGAAGATGCTTGGAGGTGTACCTCTATTAACGAACCCGAGCCGAAACTAAGAACGTTGCAAAAGGGGAAGGTTCAATGCAAAGCAATCTACCAATCGATGGTTCCAAGATTCAAAGAAAACAAAAAGGTCAAGCTAAACCCTAGCTACAAGTTTTTGCTCTACCTCTACAAGTTGGGAAAAAAAAGATCCTCTAAAACAAAGAAAATAACCTATTTATACGGCTAGGTTAAAACCACAGAAAAGAAAAGCTGAAATTAGGGCAACAGCAGATTTTCGGGCCTCGGCACGCCGTGCTGGTGGAGTCGGCACGCCGTGCTATGCAGAGTTGGGATCGGCACGCCACGCTGTTTGGAATGGCACGCCGTCGTGCTGCTTCTCTGGAACTCTTGGCACGCTGGTTGGCTTGGCACGCCGTGCTGCCATTGTGGCACGCCGTGCCATTCTGATTTTCAGCACTTCAAGCCCTTCTTTGCCGCCGCTGCTCCAACTTCTGATCCGGGTCCTAATGCCTGTCCAAAACAAACACAAAGGGACATAACCGCACCACAACCACGGACCATAAAACACGAAAAAACACGAGGAATACTAAAAATATAAGAAATCAAACCAAAACATAAAAATCACAAAATACGAAAAAAAACCAATCAAACATTCACATAAATGATTCTAAAAACTACCACTCAAACCACGAAATTGGCTAAAAGATAAGGTCGAAATCGACCTTATCAACCACCCCACACTTAAAGTCTTGCTTGTCCTCAAGCAAACAAAACATCTCCAACTCCCGAAAACAATGAAGCAAAATTAAAGATCAAATAATCGATTTTTACAAAATCACAAACCACAACCTCAATTTTATCCACAAGTCAAGCATACTCAATCAATAAGGCTGTCACAAAGAATTTAACATTTAACCCCAATCTCATGCACACAAAGTAACTCAATTAACTATCAGAATATGATTTGCATCACTAAAATAGTACACTCCTAAGTCACTTCCCAATCAATCACATAGATAAAGATCAATAGGACTTTAGAATTCACACAATTTTCTTGGGGAGGAAAACAAAATTATCACGATGCATTGATCGATTCCATTTGATTGACTTTATAACTTTCGACCTTACTTGAGATGTCACTTAGCTTTTCCGAACAGATAACAAAGATGGAGCAAACACAATGCACCCGACTTACTCAACTAAGCACATTCAATCAAGCGGCTACTAGCACTATTCATAACTTCACCTTGTAAGTGAAGCCAGCGGAATAAATTTCCATTTTTCATTCTTGACTTTTTGTCAATGTTCATTAAGTACAGATAATTAGTTTCCCTTACCCCAAGGTTAATCAAAATAAAACACACAATATGCCTATTTCATCTCTTTACTCATGCTCAATCAAAAAGAAGCTTCTTAGAGAGTATATGTCTAAAAGCGATGCATCTCAACCCCAAAGTCTATATTATTCCAAAGGTGACAATCAAATGGGGCCTCATGTTGCATTCAATGTAAACATCCCTATTAACAAGCATACTTAACCTAGAAAGATGCAAAATAAGAGGTTATGTGGTTATGTTTTTTTTTTTTTTTTTTTTTTTTTTTTTTTTTTTTTGAAAGTAAAACATTGCTTATGAGGAGTTGGATCATTAAGTTGCAAGTGACAAACAAAAAACAAATATTATCAAGCCAAAAACAACCAGAAATAACTCCACACAAAACATGCAAAAACTAAGATAAGCATACAAAACAAACAACAAATAGTGCAATGTAAAAAGAAATAAAAGAGAGAGGGAAAATCCCTTGACCCACCCCACACTTAAATTGCACTTACTTCCAAAAGTGCAAAGGAAGAAAGAGCAAAATAAAGCGGGAAAGGAAAAGGGTTACCTCACATATCGGGGCCGGGAGGAGGCGGCGGCGGATACGGCCAACCTTGATCAGCACAAAAACGAGTGGCAAACGCCTCGATATTGGCCATCCGCTGCCCAAGCATAACCTGATGGACGGTTAAGTTTTCCAGTTGTTCAACGATGCCATCTAACCGTCCTTCAACCCGCGCCATAAAATCCACGCCGACCGAGACATTATCCGCATCCTCCTCGGCGGCCTCTGCTTCCTCATAAGCTTCCTCCTCCTCGACCTCCATGGGAGCCTTTCCTTTACGCGAACCTCCCGCGCTCGAGGTACCTGTAGCCGTCACATTCGGGGCATAAGACAAAATGCCCTTCGAAAGCTTCTTGGGAAGAATGCTATCGAGGTGCCTATAACAAGTATTAGAATGAAAGAAACAGGCAATACAAGTGACGATGTGCCCTAACCCTAGTTCAGACTTGGACCTATTGTGGTGAAGGTAAAGGGCCTCCATGACAAAAAAACCCAAGTGCACCTTAACATTATTGTGCACATGCCACAAGAGTAACAGCTCAAAGGCATTGACCCCGATTACTTTCAGTTTTCCCAGAAAAATTAAAGCATACAAACTTATGCAGCAGTTGCAAAATGGGGTCCTGGATTTGGGAAGTCTTGGCAAACCGGGGTTTGTATACCCCAGTGCCTATCAAACGCCAAAATTGCTTGGCATCCATATCTTCGGGCCATGTATAACTAGTTCCTTCTATGCCTATGCAATCCCGAAGACCATCAATGTCTAGGGAGTGTGCAACCCCAAAGAGTCGAAAGGTGATGCTCCTAAGGCCTGTATTAGGGTCAGTCTTGAAACTCAATGTGGAGTAGAACTCGAGGTTCAACTCCCTAAAAACAGGTACGCTAGTTTTTACAAACGAATACCAACCTATACTATGCAGTTTAGCACATAAAGCATCAGACCGGTCTTGCACACTCAAAAATCCCCAATCGAAGATTTGGTAGGGGGTGCTTTCAAGAGGAAATAAACTTTTATAATGCTTACCTTCCTCGTCCGAGAGCAGAGGAAAAGGACACTTATACTTAGTTGAAAGGCTCGTCAAAGGAGCCATTTGCGGCTCGGAAGGAAGGTTGGCGCGTGGCTCCGATTCCGGTGACGGATCCAAAGGCGGTCGGGAAGAACCATGTCTCTTAGCGGGAACAGATTTTCTCTTCATTCTACAAGTGCACATCCAAAAAAAAAAAAAAACAAAACTCAACAACAAAAGAAAGCAAACCCACAGACAACCTAAGTGCAGAAATTCAATTCACTAAAAGAAAACATAACAAAAGAAAGACCCTATTAAGCAAGTAACCAAGCAAAAATCAAAACCAGAAAAAGAAGAACAAAGTTTAGATTCATACCTTGGTGTAGGGAAAATGAAGCACAAGCAGAAATCTAGGTCAAAAGGGGAGTGGAGGAGAAGGGGAAAAGAGAGAAAAATTGAGAAGGGAAGAGGAATAAAAGGGAGAGAGAGAAAATGAGGGGGAGGTTTAGAGAGAGAAGTGATGAGAGAGAGAGAGAGAGAGAAAAATCAGAGAGAGAGATCGATGAAGAAGAGGAAGAGGATGAATAGGGGCGTGAAGAAGAGAAGGGGGAAAAAGGGGGTTTAAATAGAGAGGCGCAGTTTTCGACCTAGAAATTCAAATTTAAACGCTCGGCACGCCGTGCTAAGAATTCAGCACGGCGTGCTGAGCAGAGCAACGAAAACATACCTGGAAACAGAACGCCCGCACGCCGGCGTGCCGATTTGGCACGACGTGCCGTCTTGAAAATCCAAAGTTCGGCACGACGTGCTAAATTATGGCACGGCGTGCTGATGTGCTCTCCTTAATGCCTCTTTGAAACAGAATGACGGCACGCCGGTGTGCCGATTTGGCACGGCGTGCCACCTTGAAAAATCTTAATTGGCACGGAGGGCTCTGGGTCCGGCACGGCGTGCAGATTTCGCTTGCACGCGATTTTGAAACAGAAGCGTGGCACGATGGCGTGCCGCTTTAGCGCGCCACGTGCTGATCAGATTGCACATTGGCACGGCGTGCTGAACTGAATTCTGCCAATCCTTGCCTTGTTCCACACTTTGATCATGACTCTTGGCTAACTTGCTTAATACCCTATTCCTACACACAAAAACACACAAAAACATAATAATACAAACACAATTAATGTACAAGTGAGGCACACGTACCTCATTGCTATGTTTATAGTCGGAATAGCTCGACTTTCTCGCTTCTCTTGTGTTCATGGGTCTCTCAAGAGCATCACTTGCCTTTGCTCTTGTGCCCCCGTGAAATATTTCTTGAGGCGATGACCATTTACCTTTTGGATGCCCTCCGGAGTAAGTATCTCAATCATGCCCGAAGGGTAGACTTTGTGAATGGTAAACGGTCCTGTCCAACGACTCTTCAATTTTCCGGGAAAAAACCTCAACCTTGAGTTGTACAAGAGTACCGCTTCTCCCTCCTCGAAGCTCTTTTCCTGGATCCGTTGATCGTGCCACCTCTTGGTCTTTTCTTTATAAATTTTGGCGTTCTCGTAGGCCGAGAGGCGTAATTCTTCAAGTTCGAAGAGTTGACGAAGCCGGAGCTCTCCCGCTGCTTTCATATCAAAGTTCAAGAATTTTAAGGCCCAAAACGCCTTGTGCTCTAGCTCAACGGGATGATGGCATGCTTTTCCAAACACAAGACGGTATGGTGACATTCCTATTGGTGTTTTGAATGCCGTCCGGTAAGCCCAAAGTGCATCGTTAAGCTTTAAACTCCAATCTTTCCTCGACATGCTGACCGTCTTTTCAAGGATTCTTTTCAGTTCCCTATTCGACACTTCCACTTGTCCGCTCGTTTGAGGGTGGTAAGGTGTGGCTACTTTGTGGGTAACGCCATATTTCTGCAAAAGGGAATCAAACTGCTTGTTACAAAAATGGGAGCCCCCATCACTAATGATAGCTCTAGGGGTCCCGAAACGAGTCAATATATTGCTTTTTAAGAACTTGATTACCACTTTTGCATCGTTCGTAGGCAATGCTACTGCTTCTACCCATTTTGACACGTATTCGACCGCCACCAAAATGAACTGATTCCCATTAGAGTTTGGGAATGGTCCCATGAAATCGATCCCCCATACGTCGAAGAGCTCACACACTAGAATTCCTTGTTGGAGCATCTCATTTTTTTGTGAAATATTTCCGGTCCTTTGGCACGCATCACAAGCTCGAACATAAGCCTCCACATCACTTCTCATTGTTGGTCAAAAGAATCCACAAGACAGAATTTTCCCCATGGTTCTATCCGGTCCAAAATGTCCTCCCGCCTCTCTATCATGGCACATTCGGATGATTGAGGTAACTTCCTCAAAAGGTACACATCTTCGAATAATACCATCTGCACACGACTTAAACAAGAAAGGATCATCCCAAAGGTAGTTTTTAGCATCATGAAAAAATTTTACCTTTTGGTTTCGTGTGAGATCAGGCGGAATGATGTTACCAACTTTATAGTTTGCAATATCGGCAAACCATGGTATGGAAGTAACCGCAAGGAGTTGTTCATCCGGGAATGCATCTTGGATCTCCGGTTCTTGCTTACTTTCACGTTCTTGCGGCAGCCTTGACAAGTGATCAGCTACCACATTTTCTACTCCCTTCTTATCTCGGATTTCGATATCGAACTCCTGCAGCAGTAAGATCCATCTTATAAGACGAGGTTTTGCATCCTGTTTAGACATCAAATACTTGAGTGCAGCATGGTCAGTAAACACGATTACTTTTGACAAAACCAAATAGGACCGGAATTTATCAAAGGCAAACACAATAGCTAGTAATTCCTTCTCCGTTACAGAATAGTTCATTTGAGCATCATTCAACGTTCTACTAGCGTAATAAATTGGGCGGAGGATTTTATCCACCCGCTGACCTAAGCATGCACCTACTGCACCATCGGATGCATCACACATAAGTTCGAAGGGAAGAGTCCAATTAGGGCCGATCATTATAGGTGCTTCAATCAATTTCTGTTTTAACAATTCAAAAGCATGCAAACATTTATCAGAGAATTCAAAAGAAACATCTTTTTGGAGTAACTCGGTTAGTGGTTTGGAGATTTTAGAAAAATCTTTTATAAATCTCCTATAAAATCCGGCATGGCCGAGAAAACTCCTCACAAGCTTAATTGAACTAGGGGGAGGTAACTTTGCAATAACCTCAATTTTGGCCGGGTCGACCTTAATCCCTTCCCCCGAGATCTTGTGTCCAAGCACAATACATTCCCTTACCATAAATTGGCACTTTTCCCAACTAAGGGCCAAGTTCGTGTCCTCGCACCGCTGCAATACCTTATCCAAATTTCCAAGACAAGTAGAGAAATTAGGTCCATACACAGAGAAATCATCCATAAATACCTCCATGAAATCCTCAACCATGTCGGTAAATATGGCAAGCATACACCTTTGGAACGTGGCTGGTGCATTACATAAGCCAAATGGCATCCGTCTATATGCAAATGTCCCGAATGGGCATGTAAATGTGGTTTTCTCTTGGTCAAGAGGATCCACAGGGATTTGCATATACCCGGACAAGCCATCTAACGTACAAAAGAAATCGTGACCCGCCATACGTTCCAAAATTTGGTCCAAAAACGGTAAAGGAAAATGGTCTTTCCGGGTGGCGTTGTTTAGTTTCCTATAATCAATGCACATACGCCAACCGGTGACCGTTCTAGATGGAATTGAATTACCTTTTTCATTCTCAATTACCGTCATACCGCCTTTCTTAGGCACACATTGGACTGGACTTACCCATTGACTGTCCGAGATTGGGAAAATTATGCCCGCATCGAGGAGTTTGATCACTTCTGCTTTAACAACCTCTTTCATGTTTGGGTTCAAGCGTCTTTGAGGTTGTACGCAGGGTTTTACCGCCTCTTCAAGGAATATCCGGTGGGTGCAAAATGCTGGGTTAATTCCTTTAATGTCATGGATCGTCCATCCAAAAGCTCCCTTATGCTTCCGTAACACCTCGATAAGTTTTTCTTCTTGCTCAACTGTCAATGAAGAAGAAATGACAACCGGTAAGTCATTGGGAGGATGTAAGAAAGCATATTTTAAATTCATGGGTAGAGTTTTGAGTTCCAAAGTAGGAGGCTTTTCTAGTGATGACTTTGGTGCTGGTTTGATCTCTCTTTCTAGCCTCTCAAACCTTTGTACCCATGCACAATGTTCTTCTTCTTCTGAGGCAGACGCCTCATCTTGTTCCGCCTCCAAGTTCAGACCTTCATCTAAAGGGTTCTCTAATTCACTGTAGAAAGTCTCACTCACACATTCATCAACCGGAGAGATAGAGGAAATAGCATAACAATTTTCATTATTCAGCGGATATTTCATTGAATTATAAACATTAAAGGTTACCTCCTCATCTTGCAACCGTAGAATAAGTTTACCTTCTTGCACATCGATCAAGGTCCTACCGGTTGCAAGGAATGGTCTCCCGAGCAAGATTGGGACTACCGTGTCCTCCTCCATGTCTAGTACCACAAAATCCACTGGAAAAATGAACTTGTCCACCTTGACTAACACGTCCTCTATTACACCTTGTGGCCTTGTTATAGATCGATCCGCTAATTGGAGTGTCATGTTTGTAGGTTTTGGATCCCCCAAACCAAGCTTCCTAAACATTGAAAGTGGCATCAAGTTGATGCTTGCTCCCAGATCACATAAGGCATTTGCAATTTTAAGATTCCCAATTTGACATGGAATCGTGAAGCTGCCTCGATCCTTTAGTTTAGGTGGAAGTCTGTTGCTTACAATCGCGGAACACTCTTCTGTTAGGGCCACTACTTCGTCATTCCCTAATCTCCTTTTTCCTGCAATTAGCTCCTTGAAAAATTTAGCATAGGTGGGCATCTCTTGAAGAGCTTCCACCAAAGGGATATTAAGTTCAAGCTTTTTAAAGATGTCAAGGAACTTAGAGTATTTCTGGTCCACTTTGTCCTTTCTCTCCTTCCTTGGATAAGGAAGTTTAGGAATGTAAGGACTAATAGGAACAGAAATATCTTCCTTTTGAGCATTAGAAGAAGTAGAGATGTTTTCGGGTTTAGAATGACTTACTTCTTCCGATTGATTACTTACTCTCATGGGTTGATCAACCCTTGGTTCTTCCGTTTGCCTCCCACTCCTTAGAGTAATTGCTTGGGCCGTCTCCCTTGGGTTTTGTCTTGGGTTCGGTTCCGTCGTACTAGGAAGGCTTCCTTGAGGCCGTTCTTGCAAGCTTCTAGCTATTTGAGCCAACTGGTTGGTGAGGTCCCTGTTCAAAGCTTCACTATTGGCCAAACGAGCTTCGTTAGTAGCCAGACGAGTTGATATGTCCTTAAGAAGGCTTAATACCGACTCATCTTGTTTAACATTATGAGCATTACTATTTTGACCAAATTGAGATTGAGGAGCCCTACCAAGCTCTTGATTACGAAAGTCTTGCAAAAAATCATTAGAAGGTTTCAACACATTTTGATTGTTACCGTAGGATAGATTCGGATGTTGAAATCTTCTTTGAAAGTTGTTATTATTTTGGAAAGCATTTTGCAGGGGTGGTTGATTATACCTTTGGTTACCTCCAACATAGCTTACCTCTTGGGCTGATGGATTGCCCGTTCCACATTCTTGACCGGGATGGTCCCCTCCACAAGACACACACAGCACAGGTTGGTGTGTTGGGTTCAAACTCAGATGCGCCATCATAAGATCAACCTTCTTATTCAATTCTTCCACTGCTGTATCACGGCGTCCCATTTCTACAGCATGGACATCTCTTCGCGTTGGCACTTCTTGTTGCCAAAAGGGGCTTTTCCTAGCTAGTTCCTCAATAAGTTCTTCCGCTTGCGTTGCGGTTTTATTGAAAATATCTCCACCTGCAGATGAGTCAATGATAGCACGGTGAGAAGGCGAAATCCCATGATAGAAAATACTTACTTGAGTGCACTTAGGAAGGTCATGGTGTGGGCAGTTTCTGAGTAGCCTTTGAAAGCGCCTCCATGCCTCCATCATGGATTCTGAACCAAATTGCCGGAAGGCTGTGATCTCATTCTTCAATTGGACTGTTTTAGACGGAGGAAAGTAATAAGCCAAAAATTCTTCCTCAAGCTGGTCCCATGACGTTACGGATCCCGCTCGAAGGGACTTGTACCATTTAACAGCTCCTCCGATTAAAGAAAATGGAAATAACTTCAATCGGATCACGTCTTGGGGAACTCCATTGAGTCTTACAGTATCAGCCACCATTAGGAATCGATCAAGATGATCGTTCGGGTTTTCATTGCTAGCTCCACTAAATTGGCCGTTACTTTGCACCATTTGGATCATGTTAGTCTTGAGCTCGAAGTTGTTAGCAGTGATTGGTGGTAGAATAACACCAGCCCGGTTTCTAGGACGATGGGGTGCCATCATATCCGCCATGATTCTATCATCTCCCGCACCTGCCAACTGACGTTCTTGGCGGAGACGTTCCTGCTCCCGAACTTCAGCCTCAATCCTCGCCCTCATCTCGGCTTCGATTTCATTCCTCATTTGTCGCCTCTGTTCCTCGTCCATGGCTGCGGTTACTACTCTTTGGGATCTTCGAATATTCCTACACGTACGGTCAATTTCAGTATCCAAAGGTGATAATTCAGAACTTTGAGAACGAGTTTGCATAAGCTAGGAAACACTCACACAAAAAGAAAATAAATTTTATACACAAATAATAAAACCAAAAACAGAATATGAACAGTATTAACAATGCTTAGATCAGAAAATAATCCTTTTATCTAATGTTATCGAAACAAGTTAAAATTCCCCGGCAACGGCGCCAAAAACTTGATGGAGCCCGAACGGACTCACAAACAAAGGCAGTGTACCTCGTCGTTCAAGTAATAAAATCTGGCCTAAAGTCCAGGTATCGATCCCACAAGGAATTTAAACCCCGATAATCACTAAATTACTAAGAGTCTTTACGTGTCTAAGCGGAACTAAATTTAAGTTTGATTATATTAACAACTATATTAGTCTACTCCTAGTTGATCTATCCCAGCTTACTTTGCTCTTGAATTTGGAATATCAATTGGCGGTTTTACCGACCTATGAAGACTGATGGGGATGGCTTAATTAATCAACTACAAAAGACGAAGTTAACTCAACAATTAACCCTCAATTATATTCCTCCAATTAAATCAACCTAGCGTATCTAGATCTTTTAGGTCCTTAGCCGGTTTTCCTTGTTTAGAGGCGGTCTAATTCTTAAAGCTCAGAAAATAGGGGCACGTATGTTCCACAGTGTCGTCAATACTAATGGTTGCCTAGGTGTCAATCTAGGTAATGCCACAAATATGAACTTAATAGATTAAGATCTTATGAGACTAGATTATCACTAAAGGGATTGCATAAAGAAAAGGAATAAAGATTGAAATTAACTTGCATTCAACTGTATTAATCAAGAAAGATGTAACAGATTCAATGTTTTCAACCAAACAAAATCGATTGCGGAATCAAAAGCTAGCTAAATCGAATTACAAAAGACAAAAAGAAAAACTTATGCCCTTCTTGATCCAATTAACCGGATGCCGACGGTGTGAAGATGCTTGGAGGTGTACCTCTATTAACGAACCCGAGCCGAAACTAAGAACGTTGCAAAAGGGGAAGGTTCAATGCAAAGCAATCTACCAATCGATGGTTCCAAGATTCAAAGAAAACAAAAAGGTCAAGCTAAACCCTAGCTACAAGTTTTTGCTCTACCTCTACAAGTTGGGAAAAAAAAGATCCTCTAAAACAAAGAAAATAACCTATTTATACGGCTAGGTTAAAACCACAGAAAAGAAAAGCTGAAATTAGGGCAACAGCAGATTTTCGGGCCTCGGCACGCCGTGCTGGTGGAGTCGGCACGCCGTGCTATGCAGAGTTGGGATCGGCACGCCACGCTGTTTGGAATGGCACGCTGTCGTGCTGCTTCTCTGGAACTCTTGGCACGCTGGTTGGCTTGGCACGCCGTGCTGCCATTGTGGCACGCCGTGCCATTCTGATTTTCAGCACTTCAAGCCCTTCTTTGCCGCCGCTGCTCCAACTTCCGATCCGGGTCCTAATGCCTGTCCAAAACAAACACAAAGGGACATAACCGCACCACAACCACGGACCATAAAACACGAAAAAACACGAGGAATACTAAAAATATAAGAAATCAAACCAAAACATAAAAATCACAAAATACGAAAAAAAACCAATCAAACATTCACATAAATGATTCTAAAAACTACCACTCAAACCACGAAATTGGCTAAAAGATAAGGTCGAAACCGACCTTATCACATACCCAAATAAGTTGGTTGATTATTTGATTAATTAGTCAACTCAAGATCAAGAAATATAATAAACAACAAAAGAGGATGACGGACACCATACCTCTTGTTTATTCATATCGATATCGTTAGGCAAAGGACACTATGAGATTACTACCAGGTAAGTGTCTTCTAAAGACTGCTACATCGCTGTCTTAATTGGGGGTTGTAATGATTTGCTAAAACCCACTTATAGTCTGTGGGCCTTGGGCCTATTGCCAACATAAAGACAGACCCATAGGATCATGCACATAGATCAACTGACCCGGAACTTATAGAAATTGTGCATGTAATGTACATTGAAAGAAATGCGTTAATTAATTAGTTAACATTTAGTATCAAGGTAATTAATTAACATTGAGTTGATTTAATATAATTAATAAGTTTACATAAAGTAATTAATTAATTTATCAATTAATTGAATTACATAAAGTAAACAATTAATTAAATAATTTTCCTAAGTAGGAAAATTAAATACATATATTGTATTTACTTAAGTGTGATTTAATTTTATTTAGGGGTAATTAAATTTAGCCAAATGGAATTAAATTATATAGTATATACTTTTTAATTAAAGTTTATTTATGTAATTATAATTCTAGTGGGCTTGGGTTTAGTTAACCTAATTAAAACCTAATTAGACAAGGTGTCTATATAAGGGCACACTTAAGAAAGATAACCCTAATTCAACCCTAATTAATTGCTGGAAGTTTCAGCCACCAATAGCATCCCCAAAACAACTAAAAATCCCAGCATTAATCCTCCATTCCTTCGCGTCTTTAGCTAGCACCATTTCTCCCTCAATAGTTGGTCGTGCACCAGACTTTAGAGATCGTAGTTTCAAGAAGCGATTCTGTAGCAGTCTCTAGAAGAGACAAATCCGGTGAGTTAATATCTTTTGATTCAAATTGGTTTTATTCTAGGAAATTGGACACGATAGGTGGATTCTAGGAAATTTTAAACAGTGAATTTTCCACTGCGTCACATTATTTTTTCGATGACGAATCCCAACAAGAAGTAGATCTTCAAGTCAGGAATGGCGCTAAGGTTGCTCCCATCGAGATTGGAGACTTCTACTTGGAGATGCCCATTGGATTGGTTTTGATTTTGAAAGATCGTTATTTTGTACCTACCATGTGCAGGAATATTATTTCAGTTTCTGTCTTGGATATTTTTGGATTTGTTTTTAATATTTGTTTTGGAAAAATTGATATTTTGAAAGACAATATTATTTATGGAAGTGCATTTCCAAATAATGGTTTGTATATCCTAAACCTAAATTAAAACAATCCAGTCTATAACATAAACAATAAAGAGGGTTAAGCCTAATGAACTTAATTCTACTTACTTTTGGCACTATTGTTTAGGCCACATAAACGAGAAGCACATAGCTAGACTTCATAAAAGTGGAGTGCTAGGGTCATTTGACTTGGAGTCTTATCACACATGTGAATTTTTTTAAGAGGCAAAATGATAAAGGTGCCTTTTGACAAGAAAGCTGAGAGAGCCAAGGGCTTACTAGAGCTAATACACTCGGATGTGTGTGGGCCCCTGAGCACTAGTGCTAGAAATGGTTTTCACTACTTTGTTACTTTTACAGATCACTTCAACAGCTATGGCTATGTCTATTTGGTGAAGGACAAGTCTGAAACCCTTGATAGGTTTAAGGAGTACAGGAACGAGTGCAGAACCAACTGGTCAAGACTATTAAGGCACTTCGGTCTGACCGAGGTGGCGAATATATGAGCCTTGAGTTTGATTCATTCTTAACAGAGTGTGGGATTATCTCACAGCTCACTCCTCCTAGAACACCCCAATGGAATGGAGTTTCAGAAAGGAGGAATATGACCTTATTGGACATGGTCCACTCGATGATGAGTCAAACCACTCTCCCAACATCCTTTTGGGGATATTCATTAGAGACAGCTATATTAACACTTAACCAACACCGAGAAAGGCAATTGAAAAGCTGCCATATGAACTATGGACCGACAAGGAGATCAACATCTCTTTCATGCAGATTTGGGGTCGCAAGGCCCATGTCAAGAAATTGACAAGTGGCAAGCTAAACTCCAAAACTGAAAAGTGCCTATTTGTGGGTTACCCTAAGGAAACAAGGGCATATTACTTCTACAACCCTCCTGAGAATAAGGAGTTCATTGCACGAAAGGGTGTCTTTCTTGAGAAAAAGTTTATATCCAAGAAAGATAGTGGGAGCAATATTGAGCTCAAGGAAGTTTAAGATCCACAAGCACCTATATAGGATAACTCGAAGATTGAACCAGAACCTCAAGCGATTGAGGAATCTAAACCGATCACACAAGACCTTAGAAGGTCTGGTAGGGTCTGTCATCAACCTGAGAGATTTGGGTTTCTTGTGACCAATGATGGGAATCTTCTATTCTTTGACCAAGAAGACCCACGACCTACCAGGAGGCTATTGAAAGCCCATAATAAGCTAACTAGCGTAAAGCCATGGAAGCTAAGATGCAAATGATGTATGATAGTTTGGAATTTGGTTGATCCAACTCTGGGTGCTAAGGTAATCAATTGCAAGTGATGTTTCAAGTTAAAGGCCAATAACACCTTCAAAGGGCGATTGGTGGCGAAGGGTTTCAAACAAGTCCAAGGAATTGACTATGATGAAACTTTTTCACCAGTTGCAATGCTCAAATCCGTTAGGATACCACTTGCCATAGCTACATGGTACAATTATGTGATATGGTAGATGGATGTTAAGACCGCTTTTTCTCAATTGAAAGCTACTTGAGGATGTGTACATGACATAACTTGAGGGTTTTATTGATCCAAAGTATCCTGACCGGGGTATACAAGCTTTAAAGGTCCATTTATGGATTGAAGCAAGCTTCTTGGAGTTGGTACCTAAGATTCAATAAGGCTATTAAGGAATACGGCTTCATACAGAATCCAGATGAGCCCTATGTGTACAAGATCGTTAGTGGGAGTGTACCTACATTCCTAGTCCTATAGATGATCTTAGGGATCAGGATCTACTGCGATAGATGCAATCGGCTTCTGGGCCTAAGTCAGGCCTCTTAAATAGACAAAGTTCTGAAAAGGTTTGGCATGGATAAGACAAAGAAAGGTTTCTTACCTATGCGCCATGTTCTGGTGTGCCCTAGTCCAAATGGCATTGGTTCTTGTTTTGTATTATACTTTATATCTAGATATTTTATACTATACATTTTGCGTTGAAATAAAGGCATGAATCTATTTATTCATATCTTGTGCTATTTATAAATAGAGTATCTTATAATTATAACCATACTAAAGTAAACCAATGTAGGCCAATGAATTATGAGACCTTTAATAGAGTTAAAGTTATAATCATAAAGATATCCCTAGTCTGTTCTTATCATGGGAATGAATAGAACCAAAGACTAGTATATCCTTGACTAGATGGCGGTGTCTCACTGACCATTAGACATGGAATGTCAGTCAATGATATGGGTACATGTTGGGTTGCATGATACTAGATCGATCCGCCACGAGAACACCACATGGTTCTATCATCATATGTGTTTCTCAGGTAGGTCTTGCTATTATCCTTAGACCTGATGTTCGCTATAACATAACATGGGATCTCATACACTTTGATATATGCCTAACTGGCCCATAATAGGGTGCCAAGTATGGGTATGTTGGGTGGGCCAGTGAACATGTTGATGCTAATAGTGAAGTTGATGAAATTGCCACTCAGCTTCCCCTAGATGACATCACTGAACACTTGATGAGTGGGACTTATACCTGCATGGCCATACTCGATTAAGTTGGGATACTTATTCATTAGGTTCAGTCCACTTGGTATCAAGAGATAAATAAGCATATAAGAAGATGACAGGGCCATGCCTCCTGCTTTTGTATCGATATCAGTTGGTAAGGGATATACGAGATCGCTATCGGGTTATGTTTGACATTAGACTGCTAGTCTCTATCTTAATTAGGGGCTGTAATGGTGTGCTAGAACCCACTTACAATCTGTGGGCTTTTCGCCCACTGCCAACATAAAGACGGACCCACAGGATCATACACATAGAACAACTGAACGTTGACAAATCGAAATTGGAAAGGAAACCAAATTAATTGAGTTATTGACATCAGGTTATGTCATATTTAATTCAATTATAAGGGAGAAATTAATTTTATTTGATTAATTAATTACATGTAGTAAATAATTAATTAAATAAAATAATATTTCCTTGGTGGAAATAAAATACAAAGGTTGAATTTATTAAGGCTGACCTTAATTTAACTTTGGGTTATTTTAATTTGATGAAATTGTATTTAATTGTATAAATTAGGATTTTATAATATGGTTTTATTTAATCCTAAAGATACAAGGTAAATCAATTAAATCAAATTAAATAATCTATAGTTTAATTTAATCTTTGTACACGAAGAAGTATAAAAGGGATTAGAAAGCTAGTGTACTAAGGATAGTACTAAGGAGTATAAAAGGATGCCTTAATAATTAATTTCTCCCTAACACTAATAGAGAATTTCGGCCAGCATTAATAAAATTACACCACCCCTTTTGTGACTTTCTCTTTGTTTTCGTTCAATCCGTTTACTAGAGTCGATCGTGTACCGAATTGTGGAGGAAATGCGTTTGGGATTCTGCAGCAGTCTCTAGAGGAGACAGTTAAGGTGAAAAAATTCATTTTTCTCCGTTTTGGTTTCATTCTATTAATCTACATGTATCTTGGGCTATGGAATCAAGGAAAATTTTAATCGGTATTCTGCCTTGTGTTTAATTTTTCCCGTGATGATTCCCCACAGTGGTATCAGAACATAGGTTCATGTTCCAATTAATAGAATGATTGGTATTAGGGTTCTTGTGTTTGATTTTATTTTATTGAAATTTGTTTTCAATTTGATTTTCTTTGGAACCCTAATTTGGTGTTTTGGGGTTTTAATCATTTTTGCCCAATTTTTTTTCTTTTATTTTCTGGTTTGATTTTAAGAAAAAAAAATAATTATGTTGGCCAAATCGGAATCTCAATTTTATGATTCCAACTTGGGCAACTGCTGCTGCTTGCCGTAGTATGTTTTTCACCTGCTGCGGCGAGGCAGTAGGCTGCTGCGCAGCAGCGCTGCTATCTTCGGACAGTAGCGCTGACGCGCTGGGTATGGGTTTGATTTGGTTTTTTTGCGGGTATTTTGATTTTTTCGGACCCTATGTGAATTTTTTGAATTGGTTTTAAAATTTGCATGGTTTTATTTCGCGATTGAATTTGTGTGGTTTCTTGTGTGATTTAATTCATGCATATAATTTAATTTTTTGGTTAAAATTGAATTGGTTAATGAAATTAGTCCAATTGGCCCTTAGCACGGGTTGTGAATTAGACGGCTAATTCAGGTCTGTGACTAGGCATCAGTTATGGATGCCAGAATCGGCGATTTCACAAATGGCTGAACATAATTAATTTAAAAATTGGAATTGTCATGCGCATGCATTTTAATACATGTATATAAATTGAAATTTGCTATGTGTATGTATTTGCTTCTATGCTTGGTTGTATGGATTTGAGCACTATTGGTCCTTAGATGAAGTTGGGTTGTAAAATTTAATTTTAGGAAATACGGCCTGTGTGTCGTTTTATTTTATTTTGATGTAATTTTATTTAATTTATATTTTGTAAATTTAATTGTAATTGCATCAAGCCATTGGAGAGGAAGCCCATTGGTGCCAAGCCCAAGAGGAGTTTGCAAGCCCACCCATTGGATCTCTAGTATAGGCTTAGGTTGTAAAATAGGGCCTATAGTGTCTCTTTTATTGATATACATATTTTATACTTATGTCAAGTGTGTGTGTGTGTGTGTGTGTGTGTGTGTGTGTGTGTGTATGAATGTATGTTTAGCCATTCCAATCACCCGCGATTATGCATGCTAAGCCGTTATTAATCAATCCAATTAAATATTGATTCTATTAAAAGTGCTTTCCACATTTAAACCTTATCGGTTTTTGAATAGTACAATGTGGGCCATGCCCCCGTCGGGTGCATTGTAGTATTCATTTACTGTATAGGGTTAAGGTACTGGGTACGCTTAGCACTCGAATGGTGGTTAGACTCAATATGGGTAATAAGATAAGCTCCTGGCCTAAGTACAGATGGGCAAGTGCCAATAAGCCCATCAAACTAAGAGTTCCTAGGTTCGGATTGGAGGGAGTTCCTACCTAAATAGTTAAGGGTTGGTTGACAAGCCTCCGCTTGGCCAATTCTTAATGAAATATGGATCTTAGTCTTGTAACCATACATTGCTAGCAAATTAATTAAAATGAATTGTTAATTAACATGGTTAAAATAATAAAGCCCTTTATTAATCACTCTGCAAATTTTTCTGTGTAGATAATCACTTAAAATGGCTGGTAATTCATTTTCACTGTGATCACTCCTCGAAAAGGAGAAACTATCTGGGCCTAACTTCCTAAACTGGGTTCGACAGCTAAGAATAGTGTTGAGATAAGAGTCCAAGGAATATGTGCTAGATAGGGCCTTACCGACCGCACCGCCTATAGGTACAGGGGTTACTCAAGCTTAAATTGAGGAGTACAACCTGCATAGGAGGGATGATAGAGATGTGTTTGCCTTGTGTTGGGCACGATGGTTCCTGAGCCACAGAAAAAGTGCATGGACTAGCAAGCCTATGTGATCATGGATGATCTCAAAAGGATGTACTAGGATCAGGCACATCAAGAAAGTTTCTTGTTAACTAAGGCACTGAACACCTGTAGGATGGCAGTTGGGACATCTGCGAGCACCTACATGCTCAAGATGAAGGGCTATATCGACGCATTGACCCGTCTCGACATGCCAGTCCCGCAGGAGTTGGTGATAGACATCATCTTGGGATCCTTCCCTAAGTGTTATGATCATTTCATCATGAACTATCACATGCAGGGCATGGACAAGACTATGGCTGAGCTACATGGAATGCTCAAGCTTGCTGAATAGTCTATCAAAAAGACTCCACTGGTGCTGCTAGTAAACAAGGGGAACACCTCTGCTTTGAAGGGCAAAGGCAAGGCTAAAGCTAAAGCCAAGGCCAAGAAGGCTGAGGCTAAGAAGGCTAAGCAAGGGCCCAAGCCCAAGGCCACTCCCGAGGATGTGTGCTTCGAATGATAGCAGAAAGGAAACTGGAAAAAGACATGTCCAAGGCTCATGGGAGAGCAAGTGAAGAACCGAGGTAGTTCTTTAGGTATATATGTTATTGACGTTAACCTCACTGTTTTGACATCTTGGGTGTTGGACACTGGATGTGGTTCTCACATTTGTTGCAATGTGCAGGGACTGAGAAATAGGAGGTTATTGGGATCCGGTGAAGTAGATCTTCAAATCAGGAATGGTCTAAGGTTGCTGCCATCGAGATTGGAGACTTCTACTTAGAGATGCCCATCAGATTGCATTTGATTTTGAAAGATTGTTTTTTTGTGCCTGCCATGTGCAGGAATATTATTTCAGTTTCTGTCTTGGGTATTTCTGAATTTGTTTTCAATATTGGTTTTGAAAAAATTGATATTGTGAAAGACAATGTTATTTATGGAAATGCTTTTCTAAATAATGGTTTATATATCTTAAACTTAAATCAAAACAATCCAATCTATAACATAACCACTAAGAGGGTTAAGCCCAATGAACTTAATCCTGCTTACTTCTGGCACTATCATTTGGGCCACATAAATGATAAGTGCATATCTAGACTTCACAAAAGTGGAGTGCTAGGGTCATTTGACTTGGAGTCTTATGACACAAGCGAATCTTGTTTAAGAGGCAAAATGACAAAGGTACCTTTCAACAAGAAAGCTGAGAGGGCCAAGGGCTTGTTGGAGCTGATACACCCGGATGTGTGTGGGCCCATAGGCACTAGTGCTAGAAATTGTTTTCACTACTTCGTTACTTTCACAGACGACTTCAGCAAATATGGCTATGTCTATCTGATGAAGAACAAGTCTTAAACCCTTGATAGGTTCAAGGAGTACAAGAATGAAGTGGAGAACCAACTAGGCAAGACTATTAAGGTACTTCGGTCTGACTAAGGTGGCGAATATATGAGCCTAGAGTTTGGTTCATTCTTAAGAGAGTGTGGGATAATCTCATAGTTCACTCCTCCTGGAACACCCCAATAGAATGGACTATCATAAAGGAGGAATAGGACCTTGTTAGACAAGGTCCACTTGATGATGAGTCAAACCACTCTCTTAACATCCTTTTGGGGATATGCAACAGAGACAGCTACATTCACACTTAACCCTACACTAAGTAAGGCAATTGAAAAGACGCCATATGGACTATGGCGAGGCAAGGAGCCCAACGTCTCTTTCATGCCGATTTGGGGTGAGCCCCATGTCAAAAAATTGACAAGTGACAAGCTAGACTCCAAAACCGAAAAGTGCTTGTTTGTGGGTTACCCTAAGGAAACAAAGGGATATTACTTCTATAACCCTGCTAAGAAAAAGGTGTTCATAGCACGAAAAGGTGTTTTTCTTGAAAAATAGTTCATCTTGAAGAAAGATAGTGGGAGCAGTATTGACCTAAGGGAAGTTCAAGATCCACAAGCACCTATACAGGATAGCTCGAAGATGGAACTAGAACCTCAAGCAATTAAGGAATCTGAACCGATCACATAGGACCTTAGAAGGTCTAGTAAAGTCTGTCATCAAGCCGAGAGATATGGGTTTCTTGTGACCGATGATGGGAATCTTCTAGTCTTTGACCAAGAAAAACCCATGACCTACCAGGAGGCCATTGAAAGCCCATAGTCAGCTAACTGGCATAAAGCCATGGAAGTTGAGATGCATTCAATGTATGATAACCAAGTTTGGAATTTGGTTGATCCACCTCCAAGTGCTAAGGTAATCAGTTGCAAGTTGTGTTTCAAATTAAAGGCCAACAACACCTTCAAAGGATGACTAGTGTTGAAGGGTTTTAGACAAGTCTAGGGAATTGACTATGATGAAACCTTCACACTAGTTGCAATGCTCAAATCCAATAGGATACTACTTGCCATAACAGCATGGTATGATTATGAGATATGGCAGATGGATGTTAAGATCACCTTTCTGAATGGAAAGCTACCCAAGGATGTGTACATGACACAACCTGAGGGTTTTATTGATCCAAAGTATCCTAACCAGGTATACAAGCTTTAGAGGTCCATTTATGGATTGAAGCAATCTTCTCGGAGTTGGAACCTGAGATTCAATAAGGCTATTAAGTGTAGGGAATTTTCACGGGAAAAATTAAATGCGAGGCAAAATACCGATTAAAATTTTCCTCGATTCCAAAGCCCAAGATACATGTAGATTAATAGAATGAAATCAAGAACGAAGAAAATAAAATTTCTCACCTTAACTGTTTCCTCTAGAGACTACTACAAAAACCAAAATGTGTTTCCTCCACAATCTGGTACATGAATGACTCTCGAACGGGACTCGTGCTAGTGAACAGATTGAATGAAAACCAAGAGAAAAAGGAAAAGGGGGCTGCTGTAATTTTATTATTGCTGGCCCCAATTCTTTATAGGGATCCTATATATACTCCTTAGCCTATTAGGATTTTAATTAAAACTATAGATTATTTAATTTGATTGAATTGATTTACCTTATCTCATTAGGATTAAATAAAACCATATTATAAAATCCTAATTGATATAATTAAATACAATTTCATCAAATTAAAATAACCCAAAGTTAAATTAAAGTCACCCTTAATAAATACAACCTTTGTATTTTTAATTTCCACCAAAGAAATATTATTTTATTTAATTAATTATTTACCACAGGTAATTAATTAACCAAATCAAATAAATTTCTCCCTTTATAATTGAATTAATTATGACATAACCTAATGTCAATAACTCAATTAATTTGGTTTCCATTCCAATTCCGATTTGTCAACGTTCAGTCGTTCTATATGATCCTGTGGGTCCGTCCTTATGTTGGAAGTGGGCCCAAGGCCCACAGACTGTAAGTAGGTTCTAGCAAACCGTTACAGCCCCTAATTAAGATGGAGACTTGCAGTCTAATGTGAAACATAACTCGGTAGTGATCTTGTATATCCCTTGCCAACTAACATCGATATATAAGCAAGACGCATGGCCCTGTCATCCTCTTATATGCTTATTTATCTCTTGATACCGAGTGGACTGAACCTAACGAATAAGTATCCCAACTTATTCGGGTATGGCCATACACTTGCCAGTCCCACTCATCAAGTGGCCAGCGATGTGATCTTAGTGGACGCTGAGTGGCAATTCCATCAACTTCACTATTAACATCAACATGTTCACTGGCCCACCAAACATACCCATATTGGCACCCTATTATGGGCTCGTTAGGCGTATATCAAAGTGTATGAGATCCCATGTTATGTTATAGCGAACATCAGGTCTAAGGATAATAGCAAGACCTACCTGAGAAACACCTATGATGATCGAACCATGTGGTGTTCTTGTGGCGGATCGATCCAGTACCACGTAACCCAACATGTACCCATATCATTGACTGACATTCCATGTCCAATGGCTGGTGAGATGCGTCCGTCGAGTCAAGGATATGCTAGTCTTTGGTTCTATTCATTCCCATGATTAGAACAGACTAGGGATATCTTTATGATTATAACTTTAACTCTACTAAAAGGTCTCATAATCCAATGACCTACATTGGTTTACTTTAGTATGGTTATAATCATTGGATACTCTATTTATAAATAGTAGATTCATGCCTTTATTTCAACACAAAATTGTATAATACAAAATATGCAAATATAAAGTACAATATTATACAAGAACCAATGCCATTTGAACTAGGGCACACCAGCAATCTCCCACTTGTACTAGTTCCAACTAGGCATTGCCCTAAACCCTATAGATCTAGTATGACCCTCGTGTTGTGCCTGTGGCAGTGCCTTAGTTAACGGATCAGTGACATTGTTCCCAGTGTCAACTTTCTGCAGTGAAATGTCTCCTTTGTCCATGATCTCTCAGATGAGGTGAAACTTCCTGAGTACGTGTTTGGACTTCTTATTTGACCAATGCTCTTTAGCTTGTGCGATGGCCCTATTGTTGTCACAGAAGACATTCACTAGGTCTAGGATAGATGGAACTACTCCTAACTTAGTGATGAACTTCTTCATCCAAACAGCTTTCTTTGCAGCCTCACATACAACAATGTACTCAGCTTTTGTGGTAGAATCAATGATGGTTGGCTGTTTTGAGCTCCTCCAACTGATGGCCTTGCCATTCAATAGGAAGACATAACCAGACTATGACTGGTTTTCATCCTGATTTGTCTCAAAGCTTGTGTCAGTGTACCCTGAAAATGACAGCTCTTCTTGACCTCCATACACTAAGAAGCTATCCTTAGTCCTATTAAGGTACTTAAGGATTGCCTTGACTACCGTCTAGTGATACTCCCCAGGATCTAACTGGTATTGGCTAGTCATACTCAATGCGAAACCGACATCAAGTCTCGTACATAACATGGAGTACATGATAGATCCTATAGCTGAAGCATATGGGATCTTCTACATCTTCTCTTGGTCCTCCTTTGTCTTAGGACTATTGTTCCTACTTAGTTTGAGCCTATGGCGCATAGGTAAGAAACCTTTCTTTGCCTTATCCATGCTAAACCTTTTCAAAACTTTGTCTATGTAAGAGGCTTGACTTAGGCCCAGAAGCCGGTTGGATATATCCTTGTAGATCGTGATCCCTAAGATCAACTCAACTTCTCCTAAGTCCTTCATTGCGAAGCACGTACTCAACCACTGCTTGACCCCTTGCAGTGTTGTTATGTCGCTTCCAATGAGAAGGATGTCATTTACATATAGGACTAGGAATGTAGATACACTCCCACTAACCTTCTTGTACACACAGGGCTCATCTAGATTCTATATGAAGCCATATTCCTTAGTAGCCGCATTGAATCTCAGGTTCCAACTCTGAGAAGCTTGCTTCAATCCGTAAATGAACCTCTGAAGCTTGCATACCCGCTTAGGATACTTTGGATCGATAAAATCTTCAGGTTGTGTCATGTACACATCCTCGAGTAGCTTTCCATTCAGAAAAGCAGACTTAACGTCCATCTGCCATATCTCATAATCGTACCATGCATCTATGGCAAGTAGTATCCTAATGGATTTGAGCATTACAACTGGTGAGAAGGTTTCATCAAAGTCAATTCCCTGGGCTTATCTGAAACCCTTCGCCACCAATCACCCTTTGAAGGTTTTGTCGGCCTTTAACTTGAGACACCACTTGCAACCGATTACCTTAGCACCCGGAGGTGGATCAACCAAATTCCAAACTTGGTTATCGTACATCGATTGCATCTCAGCTTCCATGGCTTTATGCCAGTTAGCTAACTGTGGGCTTTCAATAGCATCCTGATAGGTCTTGGGTTCTTCTTGGTCCAAGACTAGAAGATTCCCATCATCAGTTATGAGAAACCCATATCTCTCGGGTTGATAACGGACCCTACCAGACCTTCTAAGGTCTTGTGTGATCAGTTCAGATTCCTCAATTGCTTGAGGTTCTGGTTCGATCTCCGAGCTATCCTGTATAGGTGCTTATGGATCTTGAACTTCCCTTAGCTCAATATTGCTCCCACTGTCTTTCTTGGAGATGAACTCTTTTTCAAGAAAGACACCCTTTCATGCTATGAACACCTTGTTCTTGTTGGTGTGCCCTAGTTCTTAGGGCATTGGATTCTTGTATTTTGTATTATACATTAAGAGCCATGTATGAATACATTATTTGTGTCACATTAATAAAGGCAATTAATCTATTTCATTTATATCTTGTGCTATAATATGAGTAGAGTATCCATTGATTGATAATCATAAAACAAATCCCAGGTCTGTTCTAATCATGGGAACAAATAGAACCACAGACTTGTATATTCGATGACTGTATGGCAGTTCTTAACTAGCCATAGTACTTGTATAGTCAGTCATTAATATAGGTACATGTTGTTGACATGGGACTGGATCGATCCGCACAAGAAAGTCGCATGGTTGTCGCGTCATAGGTCTTTCTTGAGTAGGTCTCTTTTGTCCTCAGACCAGATTTCATTATAATATCAATATGGAATCCGGTTCACTTTGACATACGCCTAACAGGTCTGTAAAAGGATGCTAAATATGGGTATGATTGGGTGGATCGGTGAACATGTTGATATTGATGATGAAGTGATGGAATTGCCACTAGGGTAACACCGAGATGATATCATTGGCCACTTGATGAGTGGGACTGATAAGTGTATGGCCATACCCAAATAAGTTGGTTGCTTATTGTCAACTCAAGATCAAGAAATATAATAAACAACAGAAGAGGATGACGGACACCATGCCTCTTGTTTATTCATATCGATATCGTTAGGCAAAGGACAATATGAGATTACTACCGGGTGAGTGTCTTCTAAAGACTGTTGCATCTCTGTCTTAATTGGGGGCTGTAATGGTTTGCTAGAACCCACTTACAGTCTGTGGGCCTTGGGCCTACTGCCAACATAAAGACAGACCCATAGGATCGTGCACATAGATCAACTGAGCTGAAACTTATAGAAATTGTACATGTAATGTACATTGGAAGGAATGCGTTAATTAATTAGTTGACATTTGGTGTCAAGGTAATTAATTGACATTGGGTGGAATTTAATTTAATTAATAAGTTTACATAATGTAATTAATTAATTTATCAATTAATTGAATTACATAAAGTAAACAATTAATTAAATAATTTCCCTAAGTAGGAAAATTAAATACATGTATTGTATTAATTTAAGTGTGATTTAATTTTATTTAGGGGTAATTAAATTTAGCCAAATGGAATTAAATTACATAGTATATACTTTTTAATTAAAGTTTATTTATGTAATTATAATCCTAGTGGGCTTGGGTTTAATTAACCTAATTAGAACCCAATTAGACAAGGTGTCTATAAAAGGGCACACTTAAGGAATAAAAACTTAATTTCAACTCTAATTAATTGCTGGAAATTTCAGCCACCAATAGCAGCCCCAAAACAGCCGAAAATCCCAGCATTAAACCTCCATTCCTTCGCGTCTTCGGCTAGCACCGGTTCCCGCTCAATAGTTGGTCGTGCACCGGACTTTGGAGATCGCAGTTTCAAGAAACGATTCTGCAGCAGTCTCTAGAGGAGACGAATCCGGTGAGCTAATCTCTCTTGATTCTTATTTGATTTTATTCTAATCAATGGTAATTGGACACGATAGGTGGATTCTAGGAAATTTTAAACGGTGTATTTTCCGCTGCGCCACGTTATTTTTCCAATGACGAATCCCAACAGTGGTATCAGAGCCTAGGTTTTGTCCATTAGATTGATTGGAATTGGTTCTTGAAAGCATTCTTGAAGAAAGAATGGGTTTCAAGTTTGTGATTTTAGGGTTTTTATTCAATTGGTTTTGGTTTTGATAAACCCTAGAATTTTGTTTGGGGTTTTATTTTTTTTCCCCAATTGGTTTCCATCTTAAAAATTATTGTTTTATTGATTATTTAATTTTGATGGATTTTTTTTATGATAAAAAAAAAGAGGTATAAACTTGTTTTGCTGCAATTTGGAATCGCAAGATTCCAAATTGCAGCTGCTGCTGCTTGCCGCAGCAGGCGTTGCTGCCTGCTGCGGCAGCGCTGCTGTCTCCGGACAGTAACGCCGCGCGTGTGGTTTGGGTCCGATTTTGGATTTTGGGGGTATTTTTTTTTTTATCCCGGACCCTAATGCAAATTAAATTAAATTTTTTAAATTAATTTGTGTTTAAATTATTTATTTTGTTGGCATGCATATTTAATTTAATTGTTTGCATATTAAATTGAATATGGACTTTGTGAAATTGGCCCAATAAACCGTGACACCGGTTAAAATTGGAAGAGCTAAATTTTAAATTTGTGACAACTCAAATTCAAGTGGGAGCAAAATTGTTAATTTTGCATTTATGGATGTTATCCATTGGGCCTTTATGGGCCTTAGTCACATTTGTTAAAATTGGCGATTTCACCCTAAGTAACTTGGCTTAACATTTATATTTATAATTTGGAATGCCATGATCATGCATCATATTGGTATGTATGTGCACGACAGGTACTTTGTTTGAAATGTTATGTTAAGTTCTATGGGTCCTAAATTATTATCGGTTGTAATTTAATTTTGGGAAATATGGCCTGCGTGCCATTTTTTTTATTTTGATGTAATTTTAGAATAGATTTTATTTTACAAAATTATTGTAATTGCATCAAGTATGGAGGAAGGCCCAAATGGAGCAAGCCCATGGTGGGAGCCCAAGAAGGATTGCAGTCCGGCCCATGAAGAATTAGATAGGATATCTAGTTTTTCATTAGGTTGTAATTAAAGGCCCATAGGATCTCATTTATTTTAAATTAAGTATGTTATTACATTTGTCATATAATATGGATGTATGGATCACCAAATTATTACCCACGTTTATGCATGCTAAGCCGTATCACTTAATTATAATCCGGAAATTAAAATATTGAGTCGCTTAAAAGTGCTTTCCACATTCACACCTCTTCCTCCCATTGATGCTGCAATGTGCGCCATGCCCTAGCTGGGTATATTGTAGTATTCGGTGGGCCGTCGAGGGTTAAGATACTTGGTATGGTTAACATGTGAATGGTGGTTTGACTCAACATGGGTAGCATTAGCTCAGAGCGGGCCCTAAGCACAGATGGGTAAAGTGTCAATAAGCCCATCAAACCAAGAGTCCTTCGTGGAAGGATTGGATAGGTTGTCCTACCAAACGACTCAATGGTTGGTTAGCGAGCCCTAGTTCGGCCAGTCATTGATAAGTTGTGGATCTTGGTCAAGTCAGCCAATTAACAACACCAATAAACAAATTAAAATCGGATTATTAATTTGAATTGGCTTAAAAGTCCTTTATTTCTAACTCAAGCAATGATTTCTTCCATGTAGATAATCCCATTTCACTTAAGCAATTTAAATGGTTGTAACAAACAACAACTCACTCTCACTTAGGTCACTCTTGGAGAAGGAGAAGCTTTCGGGGACTAACTTCCTGGACTGGGCTAGGAACTTACAAATAGTTCTTAGACAAGAGTCTAAGGAGTATGTACTGAATGCTCCTTTACCAGTTGGCCCTCCCGCAGGTCGAGGCATCACCACGGTGATGGTGGAGCAGTACGATCGGCATGTGAGGGATGACCGAGATGTCTCGTGCCTCATGCTAGGTACCATGGCTTCTGATCTTCAGAAGCAATTCATGGACGAGCATGCTTATGAGATGATGGATCAGCTTTAAAAGATGTTCCAAGATCAGGCTCGTCAGGAACGTTACCTGACAACTAAGGCACTTTGCACGACTGTGATGGCAGCTGGGACTTCTGTTAGCACTCATGTGCTAAAGTTGAAGGGGTATATTGATACACTTGCCCGCCTCGGCTCGCCAGTTCCGCAGGACTTGGCAATAGACATTATTCTCGGGTCACTTCCTGAGTCTTACAACCAGTTTATCATGAATTACCATATGCAAGGGCTGGATAAATCAGTTGTTGAGCTGCATGGCATGCTCAAGCTTGATGAGCAGTCTCTTAAGAAGACTCCTGAAGTATTGCTGGTGAACAAGGGCAATACGCCCATTGCTAAGGGAAAGGCCAAATCTAAGGCCAAGGCTAAGGCCCAAAAGTCCAAGGCTAAGGGCAAAAAGGTGATGGCCCAACCTCAAGCAAGGGTTGGCTCTCCTGACGATGTTTGCCATGAGTGTCATGAGAAGGGGCACTGGAAGAGCTCATGTCCAAAGCTAAGGGAGCAACTGAAGGGCAAAACTGCTGCTTCAGGTATTTATGTTGTTGAGATTAATCTAGCTATTTCTACATCTTGGGTCTTGGACACTGGATGTGGATCTCACATTTTTTCAAATGTGTAAGGTCTAAGAAATAGGAGATTATTAGGATCTGGAGAAGTAGATCTTCGAGTCGGAAATGGTGCTCGGGTTCAGGCCATGGAGATTGGAGATTATTTCTTGGAGATGCCTAGTGGACTTGTTTTGGAACTAAGAAACTGTTATTTTGTACCTGCGATGCGCATGAATATTATTTCCGTTTCTTTGTTGGATATTTCTAGTTTTGTATTTAATATTGGACATGGTAGAATTTCTATGCAATGTGGCAATATTATTTATGGAACAGCATTTCTTGAAAATGGCTTATATATCCTTGATCTAAAACGTGAAAGTTTAATCTATAACATAAATACTAAAAGGATTAAACAAAATGAAATTAATCCTACTTACATCTGGCATTGTCGACTTGGCCATATAAATGAGAAGCGCATAGCTAGGCTTCACTCTAGTGGAGTGCTAGGGTCATTTGACATCCAGCCTTATGACACATGCGAATCTTGTTTGAGAGGCAAGATGACAAAGGCACCTTTTAGCAAGACTGCTGAAAGGGCCTCAGAGCTATTGGAGCTAATACATTCCGATATATGTGGCCCAATGAGCACTAGTGCTAGATCTGGTTTTCTATACTTCGTCACCTTCACGGATGACTTTAGCAGATACGGTTACGTGTATCTGATGAAGCATAAGTCTGAGACTCTCCAAAGGTTCAAGGACTTTAAGAATGAAGTAGAAAACCAACTTGGCAAGAGAATAAAAGCACTTCGGTCTGACCGAGGGGGTGAATATTTGAGCCAAGAGTTTGACTTGGTTTTGAGAGAGTGTGGGATTGTATCCCAACTCACTCCTCCTGGTACACCCCAGTGGAATGGAGTGTCAGAGAGGAGGAATAGGACCTTACTTGACATGGTCCGCTCGATGATGAGTCATGCTACACTCCCTGTCTCCTTTTGGGGATATGCTTTAGAGACAGCTGCTTACATTCTTAATAATACACCAAGCAAGGCAGTTGAGGGAACACCATATGAACTATGGAAGGGCCGAAAGCCCAATGTTTCCTTCTTGAAGATTTGGGGCTGTGATGCACATGTTAAGAAATTGACAAGTGGCAAACTCGAGTCCAAATCTGTCAAGTGCCAGTTTGTGGGTTACCCTAAGGAAACTAAGGGTTATTACTTCTACGATCCAGCCGAAAACAAAGTTTTCATAGCCAGAAATGCAGTCTTCTTGGAGAAGGAATTCCTTTCCAAGAGAGACAGTAGGAGTAATGTTGAACTTTTAGAAGTTCAAGACTCACAAACTCCTGTAGCTACTGCTGAGGATGCTTCGGGAACCGATCTGGCTACTCAAGAAATTGAGGAACCAAAAACGGTTGCACAGGACCATAGAAGGTCTGGTAGGACATGTCATCAGCCAGAGAGGTATGGCTTTCTCGTGACTGATGATGGGGACCTCATGGTTGTTGACCAAGAGGAGCCCAAGACCTATCAGGAGGCTGTTGAAAGCCCATACTCAGATCAATGGTGCAAAGCCATAGAGGCTGAGATGCAATCTATGCACGATAACCAAGTATGGAACTTGGTGGATCCACCTCTGGGTGCTAAGGTGATAGGTTGCAAGTGGTGTTTCAAGTTAAAGGCCCTGTGTGTATAAGATGGTTAGTGGGAGCGTTTCCACCATCCTAGTGCTGTATGTTGATGACATCCTTATCATTGGAGGCGACATACCAACACTGCAAGGAGTTAAGCAGTGGTTAAGTAGGTGCTTTGCAATGAAGGACTTAGGCGAAGTTGAGACGATCTTAGGGATCAGGATCTACAGAGATAGATCCAATCGGCTTCTAGGCCTAAGTCAGGCCACGTACATTGACAAGGTTCTAAAAGGATTCAGCATGGACAAGGCAAAGAAAGGATTCTTGCCTATGCGCCATGGGTTGAAGCTGAGTAAGAAAGATGGTCCTAAAACAAAGAAGGACCGAGAGAACATGGAAAAGATCCCTTATGCATCTACTATTGGATCTATCATGTACTCCATGTTATATACGAGGCCTGATGTCGTGTTTGCACAAAGTATGACTAGCCGGTACCAGTCGGACCCCGGTGAGGAACACTGGAAGGTAGTCAAGGCAATCTAAAAGTATCTTAACCGGACTAAGGATGCTTTCTTAGTGTATGGAGGTCAAGATGAGCTGGTAGTGTCAGGTTACACTGATGCAAGCTTTGAGACCGATGAGGATCAGAACCAGTCACAGTCTGGTTATGTTTTTCTCCTAAATGGCGGTGCCATTAGTTGGAGGTCCTCAAAGCAGGCCACCAATGCTGACTCTACAATTGAAGCTGAGTACATAGCTGCGTGTGAAGCTACAAAGGAAGCCGTTTGGATCAAGAAATTCATAACTGAGTTGGGAGTAGTACCCACTATCCTAGACCCAGTTGATGTTTTTGTGACAACAACAGGGCCATCGCACAAGCTAAAGAGCCCCGGTCACACATGAGATCCAAACATGTGCTCAGAAAGTTTCACCTCATTCGGGAGATCGTGAACAGAGGTGACATATCATTGCAGAGGGTTGACACCAAGAATAATGTCACTGATCCATTGACTAAAGCGCTGCTGCAGACACAGCACGACGGTCATACCAGATCTATAGGAATTAGGGCAATGCCTACTTGGAACTAGTGCAAGTGGGAGATTGTTGGTGTGCCCTAGTTCTTAGGGCATTGGATTCTTGTATTTTGTATTATACATTAAGAGCCATGTATGAATACATTATTTGTGTCACATTAATAAAGGAAATTAATCTATTTCATTTATATCTTGTGCTATAATATGAGTAGAGTATCCATTGATTGATAATCATAAAACAAATCCCAGGTCTGTCCTAATCGTGGGAACGAATAGAACCACAGACTTGTATATTCGATGACTATATGGCAGTTCTTAACTAGCCATAGTACTTGTATAGTCAGTCATGAATATAGGTACATGTTGTTGACATGGGACTGGATCGATCCGCACAAGAAAGTCGCATGGTTGTCGCGTCATAGGTCTTTCTTGAGTAGGTCTCTTTTGTCCTCAGACCAGATTTCATTATAATATCAATATGGAATCCGGTTCACTTTGACATACGCCTAACAGGTCTGTAAAAGGATGCTAAATATGGGTATGATTGGGTGGATCGGTGAACATGTTGATATTGATGATGAAGTGATGGAATTGCCACTCGGGTAACACCGAGATGATATCATTGGCCACTTGATGAGTGGGACTGATAAGTGTATGGCCATACCCAAATAAGTTGGTTGCTTATTTGATTAATCAGTCAACTCAAGATCAAGAAATATAATAAACAACAGAAGAGGATGACGGACACCATGCCTCTTGTTTATTCATATCGATATCGTTAGGCAAAGGACAATATGAGATTACTACCGGGTGAGTGTCTTCTAAAGACTGTTGCATCTATGTCTTAATTAGGGGCTGTAATGGTTTGCTAGAACCCACTTACAGTCTGTGGGCCTTGGGCCTACTGCCAAGATAAAGACAGACCCATAGGATCGTGCACATAGATCAACTGTGCTGGAACTTATAGAAATTGTACATGTAATGTACATTGGAAGGAATGCGTTAATTAATTAGTTGACATTCGGTGTCAAGGTAATTAATTGACATTGGGTTGAATTTAATTTAATTAATAAGTTTACATAATGTAATTAATTAATTTATCAATTAATTGAATTACATAAAGTAAACAATTAATTAAATAATTTTCCTAAGTAGGAAAATTAAATACATGTATTGTATTAACTTAAGTGTGATTTAATTTTATTTAGGGGTAATTAAATTTAGCCAAATGGAATTAAATTACATAGTATATACTTTTTAATTAAAGTTTATTTATGTAATTATAATCCTAGTGGGCTTGGGTTTAATTAACCTAATTAGAACCCAATTAGACAAGGTGTCTATAAAAGGGTACACTTAAGGAATAAAAACCTAATTTCAACTCTAATTAATTGCTGGAAATTTCAGCCACCAATAGCAGGCCCAAAATAGCCGAAAATCCCAGCATTAAACCTCCATTCCTTCGCGTCTTTGGCTAGCACCGGTTCCCGCTCAATAGTTGGTCGTGCACCGGACTTTGGAGATCGCAGTTTCAAGAAACGATTCTGCAGCAGTCTCTAGAGGAGACGAATCCGGTGAGCTAATCTCTCTTGATTCTTATTTGATTTTATTCTAATCAATGGTAATTGGACACGATAGGTGGATTCTAGGAAATTTTAAACGGTGTATTTTCCGCTGCGCCACGTTATTTTTCCAATGACGAATCCCAACAGTTCTTAGCAGGGTTGTAGAAGTAATATCCCCTAGTTTCCTTAGGATAACCCACAAATAGGCACTTTTTGGTTTTGGAGTCTAGCTTACAACTTGTTAATTTCTTCACATGGGCCTCATAAACCCAAATCCGCATGGAAGAGATGTTGGGCTGCTTGCCCATCCATATTTCTTATGGTGTCTTTTCAACTGCCTTACTTGGTGTATGGTTAAGTGTGAATGCAGCTATCTCTACTGCATATCTCCAGAAGGATGTTGGGAGAGTGGTTTGACTTATGATCGAGTGGACCATGTCTAACAAGGTCCTATTCGTCCTTTCCGAAACTCCATTCCATTGGGGTGTTCCAGGAGGAGTGAGCTGTGAGATTATCCCACACTCTCTCAAGAATGAATCAAACTCTAGGCTTATATACTCGCCACCTCGGTCAGACCGAAGTGCCTTAATAGTCTTGCCTAGTTGGTTCTCCACTTCGTTTTTGAACCTATCAATGGTTTCAAACTTATTCTTCATCAGATAGACATAGCCATATCTACTGAAGTTGTTTGTGAAAGTAACGAAGTAGTGAAAACAATTTCTAGCACTAGTGCTCATGGGCCCATACACATCTGAGTGTATTAGCTCCAATAAGCCCTTAGCCCTCTTAGCTTTCTTGTTGAAAAGCGCCTTTGTCATTTTGCATCTTAAACAAGATTCGCATGTGTCATAAGACTCCAAGTCAAATGACCCTAGCACTCCACTTTTGTGAAGTCTAGCTATGCGCTTCTCATTTATGTGGCCCAAGCGATAGTGCCAATAACATGTATACCTGAAGAACTGCCCTGATTCTTCACTTGCTCTCCCACTAGCCTTGAACATGTCTTGTTCCAGTGTCCTTTCTGCTTGCATTTGAAGCACAAATCCTTAGGAGTGGCCTTGGGGTTTGGCCCTTGCTTAGCCTTCTTAGCCTTGGCTTTCTTGGCCTTGGCTTTTGCTTTAGACTTGCCTTTTCCCTTCACAGTAGGGGTGTCCCCCTTGTTTACTAGCAACACCGTTGGACTCTTTTTGATAGACTGTTCAGTAAGCTTGAGCATTCCATCGTCTTGTCCATGCCCTGCATGTGATAATTCATGATGAACTGATCATAAGACTCAGGGAGGGATCCCAAGATGATGTCTATCGCCAACTCCTGCGGACTGGCGCACCGACATGGGCCAATGTATTGATATAGCCCTTCATCTTGAGCACATGGGTGCTCACAAATGTCCCAATTGCCATCCTACAAGTGTTGAGTGCCTTAGTTGTCAAGAACCTTTCTTGACGTGCCTGATCTTGGTACATCTTTTTGAGATCATCCATGATCGCATAGGCTTGATAGTCCATGAACTGTTTTTACAGCTTAGGAACCATCGTGCCCAACATAAGCCAAGACCCATCTCTATCATCCCTCCTATGTAGGTCATACTCCTCAATATGAGCTTGAGTAACCCCTCGACCTATAGGCTGTGCGGCTATTAAGGCCCTATCTGGCATATATTCCTTGGACTCTTGTCTCAACACTATTCTTAGCTGTTGAGCCCAGTCTAGGAAGTTAGGCCCAGATAGTTTCTCCTTTTCAAGAAGTGATCGCAGTGAAAATGAATTGCCAACCATTTTAAATGATTCTTTTACCCAGAAAAATTTTCAAAGTGATTAATAAAGGGATTTATTATTTTAACCAAGTTAATTAACAATCCATTTTAATTAATTTATTGGCATTGTATGGTTACAAGACCAAGATCCATATTTCATTAAGAATTGGTCAAGCGGAGGCTTCTCAACCAACCCTTAACTATTTAGGTAGGAACTTCCTCCAATGCCAACCTAGGAACTCTTGGTTTGATGGGCTCATTGGCACTTACCCATATGTGCTTACGGCCAGGAGCTTATCCTACTACCCATGTTTAGTCCAACTACCATTAGACTGCTAAGTGTACCCAGTACCTTAACTCTATACAGTAATTGAATAATACAATGTACCCGGCAGAGGCACGACCCATATTGCACTATTCAAAAACCGACAAGGTTTGAATGTGGAAAGCACTTTTAATCGAGTCAATATTTAATTGGATTGATTAATAACTGCTTAGCATGCATAACTGTAGGTGATTGGAATGGCTAAATATACATTCATACATATGTATATATGATTGACATAAGCATAAAATATGTATATAAATAAAAGAGACACTATGGGCCTTATTTTACAACCTAATAAATAACTAGTAAGCCTATACTAAAGATCCACTGGATGGGCTTGCGAACTCCTCTTGGGCTTGGCACCAATGGGCTTCCTCTCCAATGGCTTGATGCAATTACAATAAAATTTACAAAATATAAATTAAATAAAATTACATCAAAATAAACTAAAACAACACGAGGCCGTATTTCTCAAATTTAAATTTTACAACCCATCTTCATCTAAGGCCCAATAGTGCTCAAATCCATACAATCAAGCATAGAAAATTATATACATATAACAAATATCAATATACATACATGTATTAAAATGCATGAACATGGAAATTCCAATTTTAATTAATTATTTCCAGCCGTTTGTGAAATTGCTGATTCTGCCATCCATAACTGATGCCTGGTCACGGACCCGAATTAGTCATCCAATTCTCAACCCGTGCCAAGGGCCAATTGGACCAATTTCATTAACCAATTTAATTTCAACCAAAAAAGTTAAATTATACGCATGAATTAAATCACACAAGAAACCACACGAATCCAATCGCGAAAATAAAATCATGCGAATTTTAAAACCAATTTAAAATATACATAGGGTCCGAAAAAAAATGCCCACAAAATCCAAGTCAGACCCATACCCCGCATGTCAGAGGGCTGATTTCAATGGCTATTAAAAGCCACCTCTTACTCATCATTACAGCCGTGCGGCTGTAACATTACATCAAAGTCTTTGTTCTTTCATTTTTCAAAACTTGTTTTATGCCAATTTGATCCTGAGAGAGGTATTTTTCATGTCTTGTAGGTATCAAGGGGCAAGATATTAAGTCCATATTCATTCTTGATCGAAGGGGCAAAAATTTGTATTTCCAAAATTATCAATCAAGGAACGAATACATACTCGAAACAACTTCAAAACATCAAAAGAGATAATCAAACTTCTCAAATCACCAAAGCATCTTTCCCCAGCAACATAAGCTTCACAAGAAACACTATTATCCTTTCCTTCGATGACACAGGCCCCACTAGAAGCAAAATGACCAAAATGCCCTTCTGTTAGTAACCAAACTGCCAAATGGCCAAAACACCTTCCCTTTAGCGACACAAGCTTCACGGGAAACAATCATTGAAATATTTCTTCCTCTAGTGACGTAGGCTCCAGGAGAGGTGAAATGACCAAAATCTCCTTTGGTTAGCCGCCAATCTACCAAATGACCAAAATACCCTTTTTCACACCATAGGGGATACCAAATCACTAAAACTCACTTCTTTTCCTGAAATACACACCACGAGAAGGAAAGGACCAAAATACCCTTCCTCCAAAGGACACCAACTTTCCAAGCTACAAAATTACCAAAATACCCTTCACTTTCATGAACATCAATACACAAGGAGAATTCAATCCTAGCAAAGTCCTCTGCTTCGCAATGGAGTCGAAGCACATCCCTGGAGCACCAATCCAATCAGGCAAAGTCACCTGCTTCGCAATGGAGTTGAAGTAGATCCTTGGAGCATCAAACCAATCAAGGTAGAGTCCTCTACTTCCTATTGGAGTCAAAGCACGTCCTTGGAGGACGTCGAATCAATTCGGGCAAAGTCCTATGCTTCGTAATGGAGTCGAAGTAAGTCCCTGAAAAATCAAGTCAACTTAGGCAAGATCGCTATTTCGCAAATCAACCCAGATAAGTGTTGGGATTTTTCACCGGAAATCACCCGATAAAAGCGGAAGAACGCGGTGATTTCCTCAAATCCAGTCCCAGGAGCAATTGAAATGGAAATTGAAAAACTTTAAATTAAATAGAAAGAGATAAATTTTCTTACCAGAAAATTTCTTTCAAGAGATGGATTAAGACTGCAGAAACCAAAGCAGATTTCCTCCTCGTTTTCGTACACGAACTCCTAAGGAATACAACCCGTGCTAGCGTCGGAAAAACGAAACAATAGAGAGAAAGAGGCTAGAGAATTTCGGCTACTAGTGTGAGCTCAGGGTGGGGCCGAAATTTTCACCCTAGGTTTTATACCTAGGGTGGCCGAAGGCCCATTCTAATTTTAATTATTCTGGTTTAAATTAATTTCAAGCCCAATTTTAATATACCCATGTATTTAATATATTACTCTAAGTAATATATTATTTACATTTAAATTAAAATTAGTTTGACAATTAATTTAATCTATCAAATTAAAATTAAATCTTCACAAAATGAAATCATATGTAAACCTATACATATGGATATTTCCACCTAGGAAATAATCTCATAATTAATCCAATTAATTATGAAGAGCCAATCGAACATATATATTAATTTTATTATTAAGATCAATCCAATTGATCTTTATAATATAATTAATATATATACACCTCTCTTTCCATCGTGTATACTCCAAGTATACATGTGATTCCTTAAGTCTGCATTCAGTCGTTCTATGTGTACGATCCCATGGGCCCATCTTTATGTTGGCAGCAGGCCTTTGGCTCGCAGACTGCAGTTGGGCTCTAGCAAGCCACTGCAGCCCCCAATTAAGATGGAGATGGCAGTCTAACTGTTATCATAACCCTGTAGTTTAAACTTGTACATCCCATGTCATTGATATCGGTGTCCAACACAGAGGCATGGATTGATCACCCTCTTTTGTGTCCCGACATTAACTTGATCCCGAATGCACTGAAGCTCACAAACAAGTTCCAACTTGTTTGGGTGTGGCCACACTCTTATCAGTCACATTCATCAAGAGGCCGGTGATATCTTCTCAGTGGGCTACTGAGTGACAAATCCCTTCTGCATATCCATAGTATTACCATGCTCAGTGACATACCCGAAAGTATCCATACTTGGCACCCTATTACAGGCCCTTTAGGCGTACCCCTAAGCATGTGACTTCACATGTAACACCATCATATGGTCAGGTCAAAGGATCTATACAAGTACTACACGAGAATCACTTGTGATACTATACCATGTGGATTACTCGTTTAGTGGATCTATCCAGTACCATGCACCCAGGCATGTACCCATTAACTCGGTTGACATTCCTTGTCCAATGACCGGTAAGACACCACCATACAACCAGGTTAATGATAGTCTCTAGTTCCATTCATTCCCATGACTGGAACAGACTACGGATCTATTTATGGTCATATCGTTTACCCTATCCATGGTCTTACTGTCAGGTGCACGACACTTGTCATCATGGATATAGAAATATCCATTGGATACTTCATTTAATAGATTGCACAAGATTAATATAATAAATGAATTAATGCCTTTATTAATAACACAAATGAGTATAATACATAAATCCAATGAATGTACAATACAAATACAAGGACCAATGTCTTGGGACTAGGGCAGCGATCAAGCCCAAGCACCCATCTGAGTCGACTTTGGTCATGCGAGGGGCAGCCTGTGAGCACGATTTTTTTTCCCGACCTCGATGATGAAAGCCTTTATTACCTTTTTCATGGATAAATGTGAGGCAGATTCAGAGCGACTGGGATGATGTCGGAGATGTCTTGGATGACCTGAAGAAGTGTAACAAATCTCTGTGCAGAACCCCAAAGAAGGTCGAGTGAGCCCTTAAAAGAACCAGAGAGAAAAGTGAGAAAAGGTGAGAAATGCAAAACTAGCTACTATAGCCGCGCAGCTGTAGTTTGCACAACTACAGCCACCTGGCTATAGGCCACTACAACCGCTCGGCTGTAGTTAGCAGATTTAATTTTTCTCCTAAATATTGTGTATTTTATCATTAATTAGGGATTTATCTGCATGTGATCCAGCGCTTTTAAATGCTTTTCAGCTAATGCCGCCAACTGCTCGTACCTAGCTTGAACCCATCTCGTTTCTAGTAGCTGAGCTCCCAAGGTTACCCTAAGTGACTTGAGTTCCATTTCTACTGGCAATACTGCTTCCATTCCATACACCAAGGTGTAAGGAGTTTCATGGGTTGGTGTTCTAACACTGGTTCTGTAACCCTAAAGAGCGTATGGAAATTTATCAGCCCAGTCTCTATAGGTGATTACCATTTTTTATAAGATCTTCTTAATTGACTTGTTGGCCACTTCCACTTCGTCATTGGCCTATGGTCTGTATGGAGAAGACCTATGATGTTTGATGCCCTGTTCTGAGAATAGCTTAGCTGTTGCCCCTTAGAACTGCACTCCGTTATCCGTCACTATATGGTGAGGGATTCTGTATCTAGAGAGGATGTTCTTCTGAATGAACTTAACCATCTACTTAGTTGTGCACTGGAGAAGGACTCTGCTTCTACCCATATTAAGAAATAGTCTACTACAACCACTATGAATCTGTGCCCATTAGATGCTGCAGGATGAATCTCTCTAATCATGTCAATCCCCCAAGCCAAGAATGGCTACAAAGATTCCAAGTTCTATAGTTCAAGTGGTGGTAGATGACTGATATCTACATAGATTTGGCACTCGTGACCTCTTTTTACCTCCTTCACACAATCAGATTGCATTGTCATCCAGAAGTATCCTTGTCTCATTATCTTTCTAGCCATGGTGATCCCATTCATATGCGGCCCGCAGGATCCTGCATGTACTTGCTGCATCACAGTTCCTCTTCTCATTCTATCAAAGATCTTAGAAGAACCCCATTTACAGTTCTCTTGTAAAGCCCATTTTTAAAGATTCTAAACTAGCTAGCTAATCTTCTTAATGAAATCCTATCAACAATGCTAGCTTCTTTTGGATAATTTCCCTCTTTCACATACTGATAAATGTCAAAGAAACATGGCTTTTCCTCGGCTGTTAACTCCATCACTTCAAGCATATCAAAGTTGGGTTGTTTGGAAATAGCTATGACCAGAGGCCATATCTGCGTCTCTTCTAGATCTTCCCACATAGAGGACAATGTTGCTAATGCATCTGCCATTTTATATTCTTCCCTAGGAACATGTCTAAACTCAATGTTGCTAATGCATCTGCCATCTGGTCGAATAATCCTCTTCTATACTGCAGTAGTTCTAAGTAGGGCCGTAAGGCTTCTTCTCTCAAATCCCAGTCACCTTTTGCCTACCTAATCACCAAAAGTGAATCCCTAATAATCAAGACATTGTCTGCCCTTAGTGTCAGGAGAACTTCCATTCCAAATAAGCATGCTTCATATTCTGCTCCATTGTTGGTTATGGAGAAGTCCAACCTTTTCAACAAAGGAATAATCTCGCCATATGGCGTTGCTATGATCACCCTAATTCCAGCACCCTTTCTGATCACGGTGACATCAAAACACATAACCCACCTTCTCACTTCTACTACAGCCAACTATTTGTCAGGGAACTCCAGATTATTTAGGCGATCAGATTTTAGTGGCTGGTTTGCTAGGAATTTTGCCACAGCTCACCCTTTGATGGTTTTTCTAATGATGTACTCAATGTCGAATTCTGACAAAAGTAGTAACCACCTGGATAACTTCCCAACCAACACTAGTGCTTCGTACAAGTATTTCATTGGATCCACTTTAGCCACGGCTTGCACCTTGTATGACTGAAAGTAGTGGCGCAGCTTCTTAGTCAGCCAGATCATTACTACACACATCTTCTCTACCAATGTGTACTTGGTTTCATATTCCAGTAGCTTCTTGATAAAATAGTAGATGGGATACTCCTTCCTTCCATCCTAATCTTGTGCCAGCATTGCCGCTATGGAGGAGTCTTCGACAGCTAAATACAAAATTAGGGGCTTTCCTGGAGTTAGTGGGCTGAGAACCGGCGGATTCACTTGGTAATCTTTGATCTTTTTGAAGCCCAACTGACATCTATCATCCCATACAATCGGCTGATCTTTCCTTAGCAGCTTGAAAATCGACTCGCACACTGAAGTTAACCGTGCTATGAAACGGCTGACATATTGTAAAGAGCCCAGAAATGATCGGACTTCCTTTTCTATTTTAAGAGCTGGCATATCCCGAATGGCTTTGATTTTATTTGGATCCATCTCTATTCCCCTTTGGCTGACGATGTGACCCAGCAACTTTCTTGATGTAACCCCGAATATGCACTTCTTGGGATTAAGTCGTAGGTTGTATTCCCCGATGCGTGTAAGAAATCTATCCAAGATAGCAGGGTGCTCCTCCTAGGTCATTGATTTAACAAGCATGTCATTGACGTACACCTCTACTTCTTTGTGAATCATGTCATGCAGCAATGTTGTGACAGCCCTCTATTAAGTGGCCCCAGCATTTTTCAAACTGAAAGGCATTACTCTGTAGCAGAAAGTGCCCCACTCTATAATGAAGGATGTTTTCACCTTGTCGATCACATCCATTAAGTTCTGGTTATATCCTGAAAATCCATCCATAAAAGAATACATTGCTGCCTCGGCTACACTGTCTATCAAAACATCAATGTGAGGCAAGGGGAAATTATCTTTCGGGCAGGCTTTGTTCAGGTCCCTATAGTCGACACACACTCTGACCCTTCTATCCTTCTTAGGCATAGGGCACAATGTTGGCTAGCCATTCTGTATATTCTACCACCTCGAGGAACTTAGCTTCAATATGCTTAGCTACCTCTTCCTTTACTAATGCAGCCCATTCTGGCCTTAGCCGTCTCAACTTCTGCTTCACCGGTCTGAATCTGGGGTCTGTTGGAATCTTATGAACTGTTATTTCTGTGTCAACCCCTGGCATGTCCTCGTATGACCAAGCAAAAGCCTTAACATGTTTTTGCAGTATTCTTGTCAATTCTCTCTCTTCTTCAGATTTTAGTTCATGTGAAATGAATACCATTTTGGGGTTTTCATTTGTACTTGTGTTAATTTCATGCAATGCGGTGTCATGAATGCTAAATATGTTTGATGGTGATTCATATGCATACACAGAATTATCAGGATAAACATCACACAAGTAAGAAAACTGAGCTTTCATTGCATTGAACTTGTTAAAAAGTACATCATTTACATCAAAAAGAGAAGATACAGATACAACAAAATGATTTTCATCCTCCACAGGCGGAGGGCCTTGAACTTCTTCAGCATCCTTGCTCAACACCAGGATGTTGTTTAGGTCAGCAACAACTTCAGATTCATGTTCAGCAGGAAGAGCAGTCCCCTCAATCTCAGTCACCTGTGCCTTGGCTTTCTTCATAATTCCTGCTATTTCAGCAACCACAGAATCCAATCTCAACTTGGTCACCAGCACCTTATCAGACCCTTCCTCAGACTTTTCAAATGCCTTGCCTAAGGCAACAGCCAGTGCCTCTGAAATTGCTTTCACAGATTCATCACAGACTTTCTCTTTATCCTCCCCTTTGGTCACTTCTGCTACTTTTGTTATCACTTCAAAGGGTTTCTCCTGGGGGATGGCAGGCTTAGCAATTGCCTCCTCCACTATCACTGGTGCCACTGGCTCCTCCTGGCTCTTTTCAAAGTCAACCACATCGGAAAATTTCTCGAAGCCTGGGAGTTCGATGCTCCTGCCTTTACTGGTTCAGATTGCCCCTTGTATGGCTCTTCACCTGCCTTAATGAATGGCTTCATCATAGGCTTGCCATTCTTTCCCTTATTCAGACTCTTCTTCTCAGATGCTTCAGCCATGTACCCCAAGCCAAACTGTCTCGGGTTTTCAGAGTCAGTGCTGAATTTGGGAACCCCCTGTAGATTGGCCCCGAGTCCAATTCCCAGAATAAAATCATGCCTGCGAAGGTATTTGGACAACCATTCTAGCATATAATTTTTGTAGATGACTATTGGCGCATCTGTGATCTCCTCCTTGTTAATCATGGCAATTTGGAACCCGCCAAATGGTATGGTCTCCTTATTAATAGCAGCAATTACGGGCTAGGAATCAGCCTCGACTATGACAACTTCACTACCTACTGAAAACTTGATCTTCTGGTGGAAGGTTGAAGGAACACCCCCCAACGAGTGGAACCATGGTCTTCCTAACAGTAAGGAGAAGGTGACTGCAATGTCAATCATAGTAAAGTTGACCGTCGACTTGACCGGTCCCACTTCCACTTCAGCTTCAAAGGTCCCAATTACAGTCCTATTGGAATCATCATAGGCCCTAATCATAATAGAGGACTTTTTCAAACCGTCTTCCCTCAGACCCACAAATGGTAGCATCTTCAGTGGGCATAAATTCAGGGCAGATCCATCGTCTACCATTACACATGGCATTACCTTGTCCATGACATGGGCTCTTATGTATAGGGCCTTGTTGTGAGCCTTCCCCTTGCTAGGCAGATCTTTTTTGGAAAATACAATGTCAGGGGACCCCATATGAACCTTGTCCAGTAAGCAACACATGGCCTCCAGAGATGCAAGCGGAGAAACTTCTATTTCAGACAGCTTTTTAACTAGTGCTGCCCTATGTTCTTTGGAAGTCAGAAACAAGTGCCACAGGCTAGCCTGTGTTAGAGTCTTTTTCAATTGTGAAATAACCAAGTCTTCCTTGTCCACTTCTTTTGGTGCTGACATACTACCTGACCCGGTCACTGGAGTTTTGTCACTCTGTTGAACGACTAGTTGGTAAACCCGGCCGCTCCTTGCCACATTCTGGACCTCAGAAACTTCTGACTTCTCCATGACTGGCGGCTTGAATGTCTTAATACAGCTATAATCTTCATATTCATCTTCTGAATCCAGATCATCCAGACTCATAGGCGTCACTTCTTTCTGCTCTGTCAACTTTTCACAATCAGACCTTTGTCCAATTTCCTTAGCCACCACAGACTGTACGGTGGGATTTGCCTGCAGGACTTGTGCAAAAATGAAATTGTCCGGAAGTCCAGAGTGTACCATGTTGACCTACCTTTCGAATGCTGGAAATGGATTAGCCTAAGTACTGGGCTTGGCAAGCTCCTATAGCTTCCTTTTGTCGATCAGCCTCTTAATGGCATCCTTCATCTTATAACAATTGTTGGTCCTATGCCCCACCATGACATGGTAAGTATAGAAGTTATTTTTATCTTCCTCCGTTTTCTTCTCGAAAGGCCTGAGGGAGTTTAACAGACCGCCATTCTTACACTTGGCAAAGATCTTAGCCAAGGAGAATGCCCACGGAGATAAACCCTGGCCTTCTGAATTTCTGCCTTGGTTTCCCCGCTGCTGAGCCACAACGGCAACCCCTACTTGCTTATTCCCTGAAAAACTACCCGTTTTTACTTGCAGAACTAGACCCAAACCCACTGCTTGAGCCAGCTGCAACAGTCGACCAATACCTGGTACTATACCCGAAGCCTCTATTGCCCTTGTGGCTTGCTGCCTTTTCCTCTTCATCCCTCTCAATTTTCATAGCCATGCTATAAACTTCACTGAGCTCACTGAAACAGTGGAATTTCATATTGTTTTGGAAGATGTGCCTACTACCATCAATCAATTTCTGAATCAGTTCATCTTTGTCAGGGTGGCTTTTTAGCAAAATCATTTTATTCATCCATCTCTGGTAGCAAGCATCAAAGGACTCATTCTGCTTTTGCTTAACCTTTTCTAGGTCGTACAGCTTCACTTGGATCTTAGTGTTGAAGCTATAGTACTTGATGAAGGATGCTGACAAGGCCTCCCAGTCTGACTACACATCTTCGGACAAAGAATTATACCAACTCGGCACTCCCCTCTTAAATGTAGTTGGGAAGAAGTTAATCAGCTACTGCTTAGTGGCACCCGCCATCAACATGACTCGTGCATATAGGTTCACATGGGCCTCCAGTGAACTAATCCCCTTGTAGGAAGGGGCTTTCGGCACTGGAAACATAATAGGGAAGGTCTCAATGCCTTTGTTGATCATTGCATCTACATTCACTCCTCTGTTGGAGCCCAGGCTAGTGTTGGCCTCTGGTGGAAGAGTTTCTACTAGGGAATGGTAGAAAGGCTTCTGCTGGGGAATGATAGAAGAGATCCTGCCTTTCTACCCCTAGGAATGGTGAATCTAGAGGTGCTCTAAATTTTGCCTGAACTGCCCGATATGGGTTTTCAGCTCAGCGAGCTGCCTTAGCTTTTGCCTAAGTTGCCTTTTCGGTTTTCACCTTAGCGGGCTTTTTTTTTTTGATCCTGTGACATTTGATCTTGAATTCGTTTTGAAATTTCTGGTCACTTCATGAGAAATAATGAGTTAGATTTGGAGGATGAGAAAAGATTGCAGATTACATGTATTCAGCATATTTTCCTTGTTAGAGTAATACGAGTCTTTTAACCGATTAAATGCAAAGTGCTTTCTCTAAATGGATGTTTAGGCGAGATAACTTTGTTTATGCATTATGATATAACCATGTGAACATATTTGAGCAAAACATCACACTTTATTGATGAAAATAGCGCAAATACATTTGAAAAGGTTGGTTCCCAAAATGGTATATATTTTACATAGAACCAGAATCCATCACCAGCCATCCCTTGTGGATTTTCTGACTAACCACTTGCACTGATGTCTTAACTTTTTCCTAGGCCACCCTTTTTGAGTTTTCAACCTAGCAAACCTTTTCTTTTTGTTTTGTTTTTTTTAACATAGTAAGGCTTCAGGCGGTCTTGATTGATGGGCTTTGCAAATTCATTCCCATCCATGTCTGCGATGTGTACACCACCCTTCGATAGCACTTTCTTCACAACATAGGGGCCTTCCCAATTCGGCCTGAACTTCGCTCGGGTATCGACATTTATAGGCCTCAAATGTTTCAAAAGCAGATCCCCAGCTTTCAGCTACTGTCTGGGATACTTCACATTTCTATTATAAGCTCTGGCCATTCTGCAATGATACATCTGCATGTGATCCAGCGCTTTCAAATGCTTTTCATCTAATGCTGCCAACTGCTTGTACCTAGCCTGAACCCATCCCGTTTCTGGTAGCTGAGCTTCTAAGGTTACCCTGAGTGACTTGAGTTCCATTTCTACTGTCAATACTGCTTCCATTCCATACACCAAGGCATAAAGAGTTTCACCAGTTGGTGTTCTAACACTGGTTCTGTAACCCCAAAGAGCGTATGGCAATTTATCAGCCCAGTCTCTATAGGTGATCACCATTTTTGATAAGATCTTCTTAATTGACTTGTTGGCCGCTTCCATTGCACCGTTGGCTTATGGTCTGTATAGAGAAGACCTATGATGTTCGATGCCATGTTCTAAGAATAGCTTAGCTGTTGCCCCTTAGAACTGCACTCTGTTATCCATCACTACATGGTGAGGGATTCTGTATCTAGAGAGGATGTTCTTCTGAATGAACTTAACCATCTGGTTAGCTCTCACACTAGAGAAGGACTCTACTTCTACCCATTTTGAGAAATAGTCTATTGTAACCACTATGAATCTGTGCCCATTAGATGCTGCAGGATGAATCTCTCCAATTATGTCAATCCCCCATGCCGAGAATGGCCAAGGAGATGCCAGGTTTTGTAGTTCAAGTGGTGGCAGATGACTGATATCTGCATAGATTTGGCACTCGTGCCATCTTTTTACCTCCTTCACACAATCAGACTGCATTATCATCCAGAAGTATCCCTGTCTCATTATCTTTCTGGCAATGGCGATCCCATTAATATACGGCCCGCAGGATCATGCATGTACTTGCTGCATCACAGTTTCCGCTTCTCGTTCTGTCAAACATCTTAAAAGGACCCCATTTGCAGTTCTCTTGTAAAGCCCATTTTCGTAGATTCTGAACAGGCTAGCTAATCTTCTTAATGAAATCCTATCAAAAATGCTAGCTTCTTTCGGATACTTTCCCTCTTTCACATACTGATAAATGTCAAAGAACCATGGCTTTTCCTCGGCTGTTAACTCCATCACTTCACACATATCAAATCAGGGTTGTTTGGAAATAGCTATGACCAGAGGCCGTATCTGTGTCTCTTCTAGATCTTCCCACATAGAGGACAATGTTGCTAATGCATTTGCCATTTTATTTTCTTCCCTAGGAATATGTCAGAACTCACACTGGTAGAATAATTGTACTGTAGCAGTTCTAAGTAGGGTCACAGGGCTTCTTCTCTCAAATCCCAGTTGCCTTGTGCCTGCCTAATCACCAAGAGTGAATCCCCAACAATCAAGACATTGTCTGCCCTTAGTGTCAGGAGAGCTTCCATTCCGAATAAGCATACTTCATATTCCGCTCCATTGTTGGTTATGGAGAATTCCAACCTTTTAGACAGTGGAATAATCTTGCCATTCGGCTTTGCTATGATCACCCCAATTATAGCACCCTTTCTGTTCATGGTGCCATCGAAGCACATGACCCACCTTCTCACTTTTACTACAGCTAACTGTTCATCAGGGAACTCTAGATTGTCCACGCGGTCTGATTCTAGTGGCTGGTTTACTAGGAATTCTACCACAGATCACCCTTTGATGGTTTTTCTAGTGATGTACTTAATGTCGAATTCTGACAGAAATAGTAGCCACCTGGATAACTTCCCAACCAACACTGGTGCTTCGTACAAGTATTTCATTGGATCCACTTTAGCCACGGCTTGCACTTTGTACGACTGAAAGTAGTGGCGCAGCTTCTTGCTGATATAGTAAATGAGATACTCCTTCCTTCCATCCTACTCTTGCGCCAGCATTGCCCCTATAGAGGAGTCTTCAACAGCTAAATACAAAATTAGGGGCTTTCCTAGAGTTGGTGGGCTGAGAACCGGCGGATTCACCAGGTAATCTTTGATATTTTTGAAGGCCAACTGACATCTATCATCCTATACAATCGGTTGATCTATCCTTAGCATCTTGAAAATCAGTTCGCACACTGAAGTTAACCGTTCTATGAAATGGCTGACATATTGTAAAGAGCCCAGAAATGATCAGACTTCCTTTTCTGTTTTAGGAGCTGGCATATCTCGAATGGCTTTGATTTTATCTGGATCCATCTCTATTCCCCTTTGGCTGACCACGTGATCCAGCAACTTTCCCGATGTAACCCCGAATATGCACTGCTCGGGATTAAGTCGCAGTTTGTATTCCCCGATGCTTGCAAGAAATCTATCCAAGATAGCAGGCTGCTCCTCCCGGGTCATTGATTTAACAAGCATGTCATTGACGTACACCTCTACTTCTTTGTGAATCATGTCATGCAGCAATATCGTGACAGCCCTCTGGTAAGTGGCCCCAGCATTTTTCAAACTGAAAGGCATTACTCTATAGCAGAAAGTGCCCCACTCTGTAATGAAAGATGTTTTCACCTTGTCGATCACATCCATTAAGATCGGGTTATATCCCGAAAATCCATCCATAAAAGAATACATTGCTATCTTGGCTGCGCTATTTATCAAAACATCGATGTGAGACAAGGGGAAATTATCTTTCGGGCACGCTTTGTTCAGGTTCCTGTAGTCGACACACACTCAGGCCCTTCCATCCTTCTTAGGCACCGGCACAATGTTGGTAGCCATATTCTCCACCTCGAGGAACTTAGCTTCATTCTGCTTGGCCACCTCTTCCTTTACTAATGCAGCCCATTCTGGCCTTAGCCGTCTCAACTTCTGCTTCACCGGTCTAAATCTGGGGTCTGTTGGAATCTTATGAACTACTATTTCTATGTCGACCCCTGGCATGTCTTCGTATGACCAAGCAAAAGCCTTAACATGTTTTTGCAGTATTCTTGTCAATTCTCCCTCTTCTTTGGATTTTAGTTTGTGTGAAATGAATACCATTTTGGGGTTTTCATCTGTACTTATTTTAAGTTCATACAATGTGGTGTAATGAATGCTAAATATGCTTGATGGTGATTCACATGCATGCATAGAATTATCAGGATAAACATCACACAGGTAAGCAAACTGAGCTTTCATTGCATTGAACTTGTTAAAAAGTACATCGTTTACATCAAAAAGAGAAGAAACAGATACAATAAAATGATTTTCATCCTCCATAGGCGGAGGGCCTTGAACTTCTTCAGCCTCCTTGCTCAGCTCTAGGATGTTGTTCAGGTCAGCAGCAACTTCAGATTCCTATTCAGCAGGAAGAACAGTCCCCCCAATCTCAGTCACTTGTGCCATGGCTTTCTTCATAATTCCTGCTATTTCAGCAACCATAGAATCCAATCTCACCTTGGTCACCAGCTCCTTATCAGACCCTTCTCAGACTTTTCAAATGCCTTGCCTAAGGCGACAACCAGTGCCTCTGAAATTGCTTTCACAGATTCATCATAGACTTTCTCTTCATCCTCCCCCTTGCTCACTTATGCTACTTCTGTTATCACTTTAGAGGGTTTCTGCTGGGGGATGGTAGGCTTAGCAATTGCCTCCTCCACTATCACTGGTGCCACTGGCTCCTCCTGGCTCTTTTCAAAGTCAACCACATCGGAAAATATCTCGAAGCCTGGGAGTTCGATGCTCCCGACCTTTATTGGTTCAGTTTGCCCCTTGTATGGCTCTTCACCTGCCTTAATGAATGGCTTCATCATAGGCTTGCCATTCTTTCCCTTTTTCAGACTCTTCTTCTCAGATGCTTCAGTCGTGTACCCTAAGCCAAACTATCTCGGCTTTCCAGAGTCAATGATAAATTTAGGCCACCCCTATAGATTACCCCGAGTCCTATTCCCAGAACAAAATCATGCCTGTGAAGGTATTTAGACAACCATTCTGGCATATAATTTTCGTAGATGATCATTTGCGCATCTGTGATCTCCTCCTTGTTAATCATGGCAATTTGGAACCCGCCAAACGGTATGGTCTCCTCACTGATAGTAGCAATTACGGACTGGGAATTAGACTCGCTGTCAGTTTCTACAGTTCTCTATTCCCCAACAGCCCTTAAAGCCTGAGACCTTGTCCTTGGTCGATCCAGCTTACTCTGTGAACTGTCTTTGTAGAGCTTTAGGCTTTTCTAGTCTCACGTGTGTATGGTCCAACATCACAAGTGGAGAGTTAGGGGAGGTAAATGAATGACGTGATGTCATGGAGAATGATGCTTCGATGATGCTTCATGAATGTAGATGGACATGAGAATGAACTTCATATGTTTGACTTCCTTTTGTTTGGGATGTCCCAAGAGTACCCAATGCCATGCAAAATAATGCAAAAGGGGCTCATGCGAACCGTCACAAGGATAGAGGATCGGTGCCTTTGGGGTACCTAATAATTGTTATGAAATGGCCATATGTGTGCCGACACACGGGCAGAGTTCTGATGCTTTGTAGGTCGATGACATGAAGTGAAATGGTCACATGGGGACCATCCCACAGACAAAGTTCTGGTGCTTTTGAGGCATATGAAATGATGTTGTAGAAAAGTCGCGTGCGACCCCAGACACAGACAGAGGTTCGGCGTTTATGGAACACCTTGCATGATTTTGATAGTGTTATGAAATGCCCCTATATGTGTACTAATCTAGTGCTTGGGGAGCACCTCTAATGATTTCACAATGTTATGAAATGGTCCTTTGTGAACCAAAATGCGCGAATAGGATTTCAACATCATGGGACACCTATGGATGAGTGTGATGTCATGTGATGCATCGTGTGAACCGCCACATGGAAATAGACCTAGGACCATTGTGGTCTTATATTGAATGACATGGTATTTATGAAATGGTTGAGCGCAATCTGGCGCACGGGTGGAATACGGGTAGTTTTGGGATACCCGATATGTTAAGGAATGAAATGATCATGAAGTGAAGATCCTTTATTAGGTGGGATGGAATGACATAAATGTGTATGTCACACGAAAATGCAAGTGGCTACATGAAAATATGGTTAAGACATATGGCACATGGGATGATGTCATGTATGTTTGTGGAAATGTTACAAATGAGATGTAAATGGCACACAAACAAAATGTCATGGATGCACGCAAATGTGGTTAGTGTCACTCATATGTCGATGTTCAAAAATGGCTACATAAAGATGTGATTAGAATGGCACACGAAAGCTATGCATGTTTGATGCTTCGTGAAAAGTTCAAATAAAAACACCATAGAACAAACGTTAGCACACACAAGAATATGCACTCCCTTCCGACCTTATTTCTCCTTTCGATTGGTCTTAAATTCTTCCTAGGAATTGGGTCTCTTTGGCATGAACGGGGATACCAAAGGTGCACACTCAATGTTCAATTTTGAATTCAAGTTTTGGTAATCCTAGGGGAAGTTGCTAAGCCACTACATGTGGGTCAAAGTCAAAACCAAGGGTTGTACATGTTCCCATAGCTAATATACACTTCCCCACCGTAGAACACGATGAAAGGTCATATGGTGTTATGAGTGGTCTACCCCGTCGAGTGTCTCCAATCCTGGCGGTAGAACTAGGCCATCTTCTTGGGTAAACCGGGGCTAATCAGTGTATTGGAGGGATTGAGAAGAAGAAAATGTCGTGATATGCAAGGTGCAAATAACTATGGTATTATGAATTAAGATAAGGTGACTGCAAGCGAGGTTTTATTTCGGTAGTTGCCTAAGTTCCTTAAGTCTTTTATGAAAACTTTTTAAGAAACTATTCCCCAGCAGAGTCACCACTGTGAGCGGACGACCTTAAATGCGGAACGCGGTAAAACGGACTGGGGAAAAGGAATGATGATTTGATTTTGCTTAGTGAGATTTGTTTTGTGAAAAGCGGGTTTTGGTTACCTTTGAAAATTTGTGGATTTTAATTTGGAAATCCCTTTTTGTAGAAAAGCTTTTCCCATTTTTAACTTAAAGACCTCGAAACTTAAATTCCAAGATCAGTCACAGAGTCGCCACCCGGATCAGCTCATTGGGGAAATTCCAGTACAGCTCCCTACCGAGGACAGACTACTGTACCTAATCCAGAGATTTAGGGTTTGGGCAAGTAACTTACTTAACCTCTATCTTGCTTTCACTTTACTATTCATATTACCATATTTAATTCGCTTTATTATCTTTCCCTAATCCCAATTTGCGTTTATTTATTTAGCCGATGCTAAAGCAAAATGCATAAAATAAATTGCAGAAAAATAAAGCATACATCCAAAATATACAAGAAAATAGTAAAGGCCGATTATACAACCCAACCGAATAAAAGATAAAAACCCTCGTCCTCACATTACAATCGCCTAAGTACACGAGGATCTAAAAATTACAACTGCCTAAAAATACATAAAATCTATCAATTACATAAAAAATTAAAATAAAGGAAAGATAAATGCTGCAAAATAGACGGTTAGTGCAGTTTATATTGCACACACAGATAGGACTCAAATAGTACAGAATTAGGAATTTAGGAAACGGAGGCATGCACTTAGGGGGTAACTAGGTCGACCCGACCAGTCGGACTAGTTAGACTTGGAAAACGGTTTTGAAACGCCCTATAATTTTTGTGCTGGAAAACAATTTTTAGAAAATTATTTGGCTTGGTTTCATGCAGATTTTTCTGTTTAGCGGGTTTGTTATCCCGGAACTCGGGGTTCCATTCGTGTGGGTTCCTAAATCCAATATCCATCTGGGGTAAAAAAAAAAAAACAGTCTACACACCAAAATAGTTTTGAAATCGAAAACAACATTATGCGATGACATCTGTACGGGTTGTTTCGCAGCTCTGTTTTATTCTGGAAATTACAGCTGTATGGCTGTATTTGCAGTCGTGCGGCTGTAATTTTTGGAACCCAAAAAGATTGGTTTTCTTATTTTTTGTGAAAATACTATTTTGCTCGTTTTTAATATTTTCCGGGGATTTTACAAGGTTTGGGGGTCCGCTAATGCTAGAATATAGATCTGATTCGGATAAAATAACCCCGAAACATAGAAAATAAAGCCCTAAAAAAAAAACCAAAAACCCTAATATCCACACGTGCAGAAATCCAAAAACTGAAATATTACAATATACGAATGTATTTGGGCTGAAAATAATCACAACAGAATGTACAAAATGGAAAACGGACTGTTTTCGGCCGAACGGGACGAATCGGGAATCTGTCCCTATAGAACAAAGCCAGGCGGCTCAGGGCACTAGAGCCGCCCGGCTCTGTTCATAATGAACACAGCCGTGCGGCTATTTTCGTGAAGAACACAGCCACCCGACTTTATTCAAATAAGTCCGGTTCTGAAAATTGCAAAAAATGAATAAAACATATATAAAGGCAGCCACCCGACTTTATTCAGATAAGTCCGGTTCTGAAAATTGCAAAAAATGAATAAAACGCACATAAAAGACAAAGCAAATAGGTTTAAGGCCTCTCAGAGTTTACCATGATGTTGTTTTAATGCTTTGAACGTCAAGAAACGGATTGAAGGCTTGAATTTGTCCTGGAACCTTAACCGGCCGAGAACGGAACAATCTGAAATCAACCCGAAATGATCCCGAATCAATGAGCAAAGGTTAAGGAACTTGTTCTTAGAATTTAAGAATTTATTTTAAGTCTTAGCTTTGGTGTTTGGGTCTCCTCTTCTTCTTCCTATGTCTCGGTTTCTATCCTTTCTTTTTCTCCCTTTTCTTTCTCTGTATTTTCAGTTTTCAAAATTTTTTTTCTGCCCAAGATTACTAACTCTCTCCCCTTTGATTTGATTTTTCTTTTCTTCTTTACTCTCCCCTCATCATCATTTCACCCAGTAAATGGCCGCCTGACTTCTCTAATTTTGCCCAACTTCTCTTCTACCAAGCCAAGTTGCTCTGTTTTGCAAAGCAACTTAGAGCCACCCGGCTCTAGTTTGCACTAGAGCCATGCGACTCTAGGCTAGAGCTAGTCAGCTCTGGTTTAAAAACCAAAGCCGTACAGTTCTAGTAAGAGCCGGGGCAAAATTCTCGAAAATCCGATGCACACCCTAAACCCTAGAAATCACTCAGGAGACATTCTTGGATCGAGGATAGCTCATTTTTCAGGACGTTTGGGATACTCCGAGCGACGTTTCGGTCATTTTCAAGTCCAATTCAACTCCGTCCGCGTCATAGTTAACATAGGAATTCTCATCATAGAGGTCGAAAAAACCGGGTGCTTACAGTGGGCTTATCGCTCAATGTACGTGGTGCTGCATGAGTGGTAATTTGGTCATCCTGGTTGGCAGGCTCTGTGCTCATGCATGGAACTATATACCTCAAGCCCACTCAATCGTGTCTCGAGTGCTTATTGCTCTCTTGGGCAAGGATGGGTTCCTGTGCTGCATACCCACATAGCAGAATTCGATTTTGTTGCCAAAAACTATTCTTATGCCTCGTCAAAGGTGTGGAATGAACAGTGTAGCGACTCTCGTGTATCTAGCATGTCGATTTGGCTGCTTTGGCACATGGGAAAGCGCTCATGCTCTTGGATGCAGAATGTTGTGCTAGCGGAGGGATTAACTTTCCTCCATGATCTCATGGCCCCTCTATAAAAATGATTCTCTCTTGTCCTACAGCTATAGGGTTGCTGCAATTGCGGTGCCTCACAGCTGTTGGTGAGCAGAGATGGTATGAAGGATTCCTACCTGGTTGATCCTGCCAGTAATCATTTGCTTGTCTCAAAGATTTAGCCATGCATGTGTAAGTATGAACTAAATAATATTGTGAAACTACGAATGGCTCATTGAATCAGTTATAGTTTGTTTGATGGTATCTGCTACTCAGATAACCGTAGTAATCCTAGAGCTAATACGTGCAACAAACCCCGACTTCTGGAAGGGATGCATTTATTAGACAAAAGGCCGATGTGGCCACCTTCCCACTTACCTGAGTGATCTTCTTTTCCGCTTTCTGTTAATTTTTAGAATTTGATTTGATTTTTTATTTTTTATTTTTTTTGGAATTTGAATTTTGCGGGAAAACTAAGGTTGCGATGAGAACTAACGGCTCCCTCTTCTTAGTTAAGTTGAAGAAATCCGCCTGCAAAATCGAACCTAAAACTTTTAGCCACCACTAAGTAATTTCCTTCCCCATTTCCAAATTGTAATTCGATTTAGGTTCATCCAAATCGATGAGAATGCTTGTCATCGGATGATGAAGCTTGAAAAATCTTAGGACACCTTCTTACACAACTTATATTGGTGTGGATTAGAATAATATTTCCATTCTGATGATGATATTCAAGCTCAACAGACCGAGCTAGCTCGCAATTTCCAAAACAAAATCACTGCACAAATTTAAAAGTTTTCAAACACTTATCCCACCAATAGTTTTCCCACTCCATTTAAGAATTTTCCACCAAATGTTGTATGTTTTTATGATGTTTTGCTAAATTTTTTCCATTTTGTCATTTTCCACACTATTAAATCCGAAAAAAATATCCAACCTTCTTGAAAAATCCCAAGCTTCCTCCTCAACATCTGTTGTGCTATTATCAATGTATGTTCAAACTTTCAATAAAAAATTCGATTTGATTTTATTTATTTAATTTTTTTTTTTTTGTAACAAGGCATGCGGGCTAGCTCACAATGCTGCATGCTTGGCCAATGCATGCGTGCCAGCTCGCAGTGGTACATGACTCACCCGCACTGCCTAGCCAATGCATGTGGGTCGGCTTGAAGAGCTTGGTACCTTGCCTGTTCTGGCTTACCAACGCATGTGGGCCGGCTCGCAGCGCTGCGTGCCTTGCCCGTTCTGCCTGACCAAGGCATACACGCTGGTTCGTAGTGCTGCGTGCCTCGCTGTAAAATTTTAGGGCGTTTTACATAAATACATACTTTTTGGTACCATATAACATTTTTATCTCAAAAGGAAAAGTTTGCATAAATACATTAAAAACTTTTCAAAATTTCAAAAATACCTAAAACAAACATTTCTTTTTTACGTGACACATCCACAAATAAACAACAAACAAAAGTCAAAATCTCCATTTTACCTTCTCTACTTTGTCCACATTTCTCTCTCATATTTTTATAATTTTTAATCTAATTTCGTATTTATCTCTTAATCTGTTTATTTTTTTGTCGTGCGACTTTACAAAGTTTTTTTTGTTTTTTTTGTTTTTTTTTTTATCTTCGAAACAAGATTCATATGTATATACTTTTTCTGACATTTTTTTACTAAGGTATAACTAATTATACCTTTGTATCGTAAGGTATAACTAAGGTATAATCAATATAATAATGTATCTTAGGGTAGAAATAAGGAATAACTAAGGTATAATCAATATAACAGTGTATTTTAAGGTATAATCAATGTAATAGTGTAATCACCATAATTGTGTATCTTAAGGTATAATTAAGGTATAATCAATGTAATAGTGTATCTTAAGGTATAATTAAGTCATAACTAAGGTATAATCACTGTAATTATACATTAATTATACATTGTGATACATTAATTATGCCTTATTTATACATTGTTTAAGCATTATAGTGTATAAGCAGTGTATAACAGTATATTTATAACTTTTATAAATATTATACGTTCGTTATATCTTGTGATACAATAATCATACTTTAGTTATACATTGTTTATACATTTGTGACACTATTAGACCTTGTTTATATATTATTTGTACCTTATTTTATACATTATAAAAGCATTATAGTATATAACCAATGTATAGGAAGTGAATGTATAAGAAGTGTATAAACAATATATAATAATGTATAATCGTGTATAAAAGTGTATAAACAGTGTATAACAATGTATACGATGTGTATAATAGTGTATAATAATGTATAAAAAGTGTATAAACAATGTATAACAGCGTATAAGTAGTGTATAGATAATGTATAACAGTGTATAGGAAGTGTAAAACAATGAATAAGCAGTGTATAAGAAGTGTATAACAATGTATAAGAACTGTATAAATGGTGCATAAGCAGTGTATAAGAAGTGTGTAAACAGTGTATAACAATGTATAAGCAATGTATAAGAAGTGTATAACAGTGTATAAAAAATGTATAAGAAGTGTATAAATGGTGTATAAGCAGTGTAGAAGAAGTGTACAAACAATGTATAAACAGTGTTTAACAATATATAGGAAGTGTATAACAATGTATAAGAATTGTATAAAGGGTGTATAACAATGTATAACAGTGTATAAGAAGTGTATAAACAGTGTATAAACAATGTATAACAATATATAAAGAAGTGTTTAACGGTCTACAACAATGTATAAAAAGTACATAAACAGTGTATAACAATGTATAAACAATATATAAGAAGTGTATAAACAATGTATAAACTGATAGATGAAGGACTAAACATTGTTTTTTTGGGCCCAAATATGACCTGCCATGGTAAACCAATGATAACCCTTATAAAGCTTGAAAATCACATTTTGAAAACATATTATAATAGTCAATTGGACTCCTACATCGAAAGTTACATTCGTTTTAAGGTCTACCGAAAAATAAAACTACTTATTTCCTTTCTTGGACCTACGATCCCTTTTCTTCCTTGACTCTCAGTCCAGAAACTCATCTGCTACCAACTCTGCATCAAAATAGTATATAACCGTGTATAAGAAGTGTATAAATAGTGTATAACAATGTATAAGAAGAGTATAACAATGTATAAAAAGTGCATAAACAGTGTATAACAATGTATAAGCAGTGTATAAGTAGTGAATAAGAAGTGTACAAACAATATATAAACAACATAATAAACAATGTATAAACAGTGTATAAACAATATATAAGAACTGCAAAACAATGTATAATAAGTGTATAAACAGTGTTCATGTTTATAAATATATAAACAATGTATAATTAAATTTTAAAAAAATAATAAAAAAATGGCTCTGCAAGCTGTTCATGGTTCAGAGGTGCCAATTCCTGATCAAATTCAACAAAATGCAGTCATAAAGTGTAAATACAGTTCCAAAATTGCAGTCTTAAAATGTAGTCCCAAAATTACAGTCCTAAAATGTAGTCCTAAAGTGCAGATAGAGTCCCAAAATTGCAGTCCCAAAATTACAGTCCTAAAATATAGTCCTAAAGTGTAGATGCAGTCCCAAAATTGAAATGAAGTCCTAAAAGTGCAGATGCAATCCCAAAATTGCAATCCTAAAATGCAGTCTTAAAGTGAAGATGCAGTCCCAAAATTGAAATACAGTCATAAAGTGCAAATGCAATTCCAAAATTGAAATGCAGTCCTACAATGCAGATGCAGTCCCAAAATTGCAGTCTTAAAGTGCAGATGCAGTCCCAAAACTGAAATGTAGTCATTAAGTGCAAATGTAGTCCGAAAATTACAGTCCTAAAGTGAATATGCAATCTCGAAATTGAAATGCAATCATAAACTGTACATGCAGTCGCAAAATTGAAATGCAGTCCTAAAGTACATATGCAATCCCAAAATTGAAATGCAGTCATAAAATGCAAATGCAATCCCAAAATTGAAATGCAATCCTAAAGTGCAGATGTAGTCCCAAAATTACAGTCCTAAAATGCAGTCTTAAAGTGCATATGCAGTCCCAAAATTGGAATGCAATCATAAAGTGCAAATGCAGTCCCAAAATTGCAGTCCTAAAGTACAGATGCAGTCCCAAAATTGAAATGCAGTCCTAATTAAGGTATAATCAATGTAATAGTGTATCTTAAGGTATAATTAAGGTATAACTAGGTTATAATCAATGTAATATTGTATCTTAAGGTATAAGTAAGGTATAATAAAGTATAACTAAGGTATAATCACTGTAATAATGTATCTTAAGGTACAATTAAGGTATAACTAAGGTATTATTAATGTAATCATGTATCTTAAGGTATAATTAAGGTATAACTAAGGTATAATCAATGTAATAATGTATCTCAAGCTATAAGTAAGGTATAATTAAGATATAACTAAGCTGTAATCAATGTAATAGTGTATCTTAAGGTATAAATAAGGTATAACTAAGGTATAATCACTGTAATAGTGTATCTTAAGGTATAATTAAGGTATAACTAAGGTATAAACAATGTAATATTGTATCTTAAAGTATAAGTAAGGAATAATTAAGGTATAACTAAGGTATAATCACTGTAATAATGTATCTTAAGGTATAATTAAAGTATAACCAAGGTATAATCACTATAATAATGTATCTTAAGGTATAATTAAGGTATAACTAAGGTATAATCAATGTAATACTGTATCTGGAGGTATAAGTAAGGTATAATTAAGGTATAACTAAGGTATAATCATTGTAATAGTGTATCTTAAGGTATAATTAAGGTATAACTAATGTATAATCAGTGTAATATTGTATCTTAAGTATAAGTAACGTATAATTAACGTATAACTAAGATATAATTAATGTAATATTGTATCTTAAGTTATAAGTACTGTATAATTAAGGTATAACTAAGGTATAATCAATGTAATAGTGTATCGTAAGGTATAACTAAGGTATAATTAAGGTATAACTAAGGTAAAATCATGGTAATAGTGTATCTTAAGGTATAATTAAGATATAACTAAGGTATAATCAATGTAATAATGTAACTTAAGGTATAAGTAAGGTATAATCACTGTAATAGTATATCTTAAGGTATAATTAAGGTATAACTAAGGTATAATCAAAGTAATAGTGTATCTTAAAGTACAACTAAGGTATAATTAATATATTAGTGTATTTTAAGGTATAACTAAGATATAATTACGGTATAACTAAGGTGTAATCACTGTAATAGTGTATCTTAAGGTATAATTAAGGTATAACTAAGGTATAATCAATGTAATAGTGTATCTTAAGGTATAAGTGAGGTATAATTAAGGTATAACTAAGGTATAATCAATGTAATAATAGTGTATGAAAAATGTAATTGTCCCAAAATTGCGGTTCTAAAGTGCGTATGCACTCCCAAAATTGCAGTCCTAAAATGCAGTCATAAAGTGCAAATGTTGTCCTAAAATTGCAGTCCTAAAGTACAGATGCAGTCCCAAAATGGAAATGAAGTCCTAAAGTGCAGATGCACTCCCAAAATTACAGTCCTAAAATACATTCCCAAAGTGCAGTGTCAATAATAAAATGCACTCTCATGAGAGAATTAAGAGTTAAACTCAAAATTAATAAGACCCCTAATTAAAGAACACAAGAAAATGGTAATTATTATAAAAACTAATAATTAAAAACTGAACAAATCAGTAAGTATAACTTAGGTATAATTATTGTATAAATGTATTAGTCAGTATAACTAAGGTATAAGCTGTGTACCAGAAGGTATAACAATGGTATAAGTAATATATTCAAAGCTACAATAAGTATATTTTAAAGTATAACTAAGGTATAACAATTGTATAATTAGTGTGTTAGTGTGTTAGATGGTAGAACTAAGGTATAAGTAAGGTATAATTAAGGTATAATCTATGAACTTAAGCTATAAACAAGGTCTAATGTATACTTAACCTAAATAATTGTATCAAACTATAAAAAAAACAGTATTAATTAATGTTCATTAAGCTTGCAATATTATTCATTTATTGTATATAAAAAGAAGAAAAATTACATTAGAAAAATCAATTCAAGGTTATTTTACATCTTCTGCTCTTTATCATAAATTTTACCTTAGTTATACTTGCTAATACACTAATTATACCTTAGTTGTGCCTTATGATACACTAATTATACCTTAATTATATCTTGTAGAACATTGATTATATCTTATTTATACATTGTTTAAGTATTATAGTGTGACTGATACAGGTGGATTACTCTCAATTAACATTTTCTTAAAATTAGCTTGCTTTCAATTAGATTACAAAAACAGTTTAAATTTCAAATTTAAAAACTCACAACTCAAACTTAGCAAAAAGAAAAAAAATCAAATTAACAATTTAAAATTCAAAAACTCGCAAACTTATAACTCATCCAAAATTCAAATTCACTAAACATAAAACTTACCGAGAGGAAGTCGATCAGGGTTAGAGGAGAAGCAATCAAAGCTGGAAATGACATTAGCATGAATATTTCAACCCAGCTACAATAGAGAGTAACACAAAAGGATGAAGGAGCTGCCGGCAACGATGGAAAAAATAGGTGGAGTTAGCAGTGGACAAAAGGAGAAAAAGCGCCGATGATGAGATGGCAACCGTGGATAAACGATGATCAACGATGAAGAACGTGAAGACGAGAATATGAAAAGGCAGAAAAAAAAATCAAAAAACGTAAGAAATGAAAAACTCAAGCAGGAGCGTAGAGAAGAACTAGATCTAAAAAAAACGTAAAAGAGTAAATAATAAAAGGTAAGCCACCAAAATTTCAAATCCAAAACAATTGAATTTTGAAATCAAACCTGGACAAGCCGCCTCCGGACGGCTAAGCCAGCACATATATCTCAAAAAATTACGTGATTTCAAAATAAAATTCGCTCCAATCGGACAGCTAAGCCAAAAGTTATATCCTTCCAAAGTTTTTGTTTACCAAGAAGACCATGAAGCTTTGACCAGGCCCCTTGAACAATATCACGCTGGCCCAATTTAGTCTTACATATAAAAACCAATTGAAGTTATGGTTTCTGTCTACCTATGGTGTGAACAGACTCAATGAAATAAGCTCTCAGGCGAAATGACCTCTGACTCAGCTGTACCCTCCTCTTTCAATCCAACTCTTCAAATTATAGACTTCTCTGATTTTGTTCCGATTAGGTTAGGGATAATCTTATATTCTAAAGCGAAGAACAACAGAAAGGTCTGAATCTTTGGCCTTTCTATGCTTTGTTTCCTAGTTTGTTCTTTTATTGGTTTTAATTTTTTTTTCCGCCAAATGGTTTTAATTGTTTGATTGTTTTTGACTGAGTAGTCATTAGATATGAAAAAAGATAGGATGCCTTGAAGCTCGCTTGTTGTGACCTAACGTTACTGGTAAACATGTCAGAGTATGCGTTTGTGGACGAGGAAGTCTGTTTATCTCGATCAAGTTTTACCTTTCTGAACACTTATATTGGGAACAGGTGTGATATCTATTATGGATACTGGATGACGAAGGTTAGTGTTCTTAATCAAGTTGGCTGCTCGTTTAAGGTATCTTTTGTCGGTTTTTTTAGATAGGAAATATAAACTGAAAAATTAAGAACTGAATACTGTAAATGTAGTATCTTTGGGCACACTTTATTAGAGAACTGTTAATATCTATTTATAAGCTTATAAGATAACTATATCATATAAAATCAGTAACCACTAGATAATAATTTAAATTCAAAATCTAATCTTGATCATTTTCTAACAAATTAACTAAATATCAAAATATAATTACAAATTTTGTAATCAAATCTCCAACACTCCCTCTTGATTCAAAAATCTATAAAAGCAAACTAAATTTTCATAGAGCACCATCTCTCCATATTATCATTTTCCTGAATCTTGTTGAAGCACTTCTCTTCACAAATGCTGCACGATGCACTTCTCATCACAGTCAATAGCTGTTGACGCACTTTCTCATCAATTTTTGGTGCACTTTATCACCATTATATCTCAAAAGATTTTTTTAAAAAAAATTTTTGTACTTTCTTCATTTGCAATTCTGCAATTTTTTTGGGTGCCCAAATCTTTTGCATTTCAACCATTTATACTTCTCCTTGCGCAAGCATCATTCTTTCTCACAAAAAACATATATTTAATCTTGCAAGTGTTTATTTTGGTAGCCCATCCTCATATACCCTTAAGACTCTTAATGCTCTGATACCAATTGTAGGTTTTTTAGAGAGGAAACATAAATTGAAAAATTAAGAACTAAATATTGTAAATGTAGTATTCTTGGGCACACTTTATTTGAGAACTGTTGATTCTTATTTATAGGCTTATAAGATAACTATATCACATAAAATTAGTAACCACTAGATAATAATTTAAATTCAAAATCTAATCTTTATCTATTTCTAACAAATTAACTAAATCCCAAAATATAATTACAGATTTTGTAATCAAATCTCGAACATCTTCTCTTACAAAATTGGTTGGCTTAAGGTACTGAATATTTTTACACTTAATTTTTCATATCTCTGGTACTGTACAATTCTTATAGATTTAATTCTAAGTTCTTGTGATTCCTGTTAGGATTATTTTTATATTATTTAGATTAATCTTAACCTCGCTATGGTTTGTTTAAGTAGTTTCAGTTCAATACCTATAGCTTCAGTTAGATTACTTCTACTTATATAATCCCTAAAGTATTTTAGTTAGTTAGCAAGTTAGCCAGTAAGATTGGTTCCAGTAATACTATTTTAGGTTAGATTAAGTTTACATCATTCCATTGTTTGTGTCTTGTGTTGTTTAATCAAGCCCTACTGTGAAGCAAAGTAATAACGGTCCTGTTCCAAGTGAGAAGGTATGTTGTAACGAAGATATGCTTTGGTAGAAGATATGATTTCTTGGAACTGAGGTTTATTCATTTTTAAGTCGGTACATAACTCAAATGAGAAATTTCCTTACTTTTCTGATTTCTAATGAATCAAGATAACCATTCGTTATGGTATAAATAGTCATTATGTGTTCCTCACGGTGAGAGGCGGAGATTGGGATTGTTTTAGTAACTCACGTAATTGTTGACCGCTTGCCAAATTGATTCTGAGTAGCTTTATCTAGATCAGAAGTGAATTGCACAAAGGCTTCTAATTGGACGAATCAATTCCAATTTTAACTTGCTTGCTACTTGTTTCATAGCTTTAATTTGAGCTGCAGATCCTACTCTAGAAACGGAAATCCCCACATTAATTGCATAGCGGATTCCAGCATTGAAGAGATCAGTGGATAAGAATATTTATCTATCTATAATGGAAATTACATTAGTAGGAATATAAGCTGAAACATCTCCTGAATGGGTCTCGACTGTTGGTAAAGCAGTCATGCTTCCTTCACCTAAGCAAGAACTTGATTTAGCAGTTCTTTCCAAAAGGCATGAATGCAAATAAAAGACAACTCTTGGATAAGCTTCACGACCTGGTGGTCTTCGTAATAAAAGACACATTTGGCGATAAGCTTGCGCTTGTTTGGAGAGATCATCATAAATGATTAGAGTGTGTCATTGAAGGCACATAAAATATTTTGCACTTTGTTTTACAACAACAGTACAAATATCTTACTTAGTTTTTGATAATAATAATAATAATAATAATAATAATAATAATAATAAAAAAGATAATAATGGTATTGGTAGTTTCAGAGATTAGCGCTCGCAAGTGTACGAATCACAACGTAGTAATAAAAGATATCGATCCCACGAGGAATAAGTATGTCCACTTTAGTTTATTTTTCTTCGTGTTTATAGAGTGTCGAATTATAAAGTGATATCGAATTTAGTAAATATCATGTTAATTAAAGCACTAGTTATGAGTTGAGTTATTGTTTAACATTTAATCACATAAACATACAAGCATTTTATCTTAGATATTCATTGTTTATGCATTAATTATTCATTCAATCTTTATGACAAGAGTATGTTGGGTTAGTTCTATTTCAACGGATATGTCTAGAAATAGATTTTATTCAATAACTCATAGATAAATTATTGAATACCTTTGCCAAAATAACTAAAGGTCTTAATATACAATGACCAAGCTATATCAAGATGATCTTTAATTAATCTAAAAAAGTGAAGCAAAACAATCATACATCATAATTTATTCTATCTTATTGACTAGACAAGACAAAATAAAATGCGAACTTCTCTATGTCTTATTATGAATCATAAACATACTTAGCGTTAGTCATGCAATGTAAAACAAGAATTCAATACATACCTGGCGTTAGTCATGTAATGAAGATTAAGATATAAGAAAACTTATCGATATTGATTTCGTAAAAATTCAATACATATACAAGTGTGACGCTCTTGTAAAGGAAAAGCATAAGAACAGACTTAAGAAAGCAATTGGGCATAAAACACTCCCTTACGCCTATAGGTATATTGCAACCTCGGGGTATCTTTTCTCTATACAGTGACAATACTTGATTCAAGGACCTTGGCATTGGGCTCCCCTTTATGCATACTAAATATTACAACAATACTCAAACTCTCTAGACACTTATAACATTGCCGATTTTTTCTCTCTTTCTTGCTATCTATATGTGTCACGAAATCTGAGATTTCATCCTTTATTTCTAGGCATTGAACCATTGTGTCCCTCTATGAAAGGCTGTGTTGGTTCATGAAGATTTGTGTCTCTTTGTAAAGTTGTGTTGGTTCATTGAATAGTTGTGTCTTTTTATGAAGAGTTATTTCTCTTTAATACTGGTCCTCCTTGGAAAGTTGTGTCCTTTCATGAAGAATTATGTCTTTTCATGAAGGGTTGTAACTATACAAAGTGGTGGTTGAAGTTCCAAGTGGATACGATTGAGTAACTTCTTCTGGAGGCATGTCACGATTGTGATATAAAGTCACGATCGTGATTCATACGGATTTCTGGACAATTTGCTTAAGTCAAGTTGGGTCACGCTCGTGACCTGTCTCTTTTCTTTAATCTTTCTTTGTTTTTGCTTCCTTTTATAGCTAAACTCCACATATTTGCATTTTTAGTCTTTAAAACTGTAAATCATCAAAAACATGCAACACCAACATGAAATCTAATATAAAATAAGTAAAAATATCATAAATTCCTTATAGATTATATCATAAATAAGTGCCTTTTTAGCACTTATCAAGCCCCTACACTTATCTTTTTGCTTGTCCTTAAGCAAAATATGAATCCCTTAATCTTCTTTGATGATCAAATTTTACTTTAATCTTTGAAACACAAAATAAAGACTCTCAACCTTCAACTTCTAGGACAATTGTGAGGCTTTTTGAATTTTATCAACACATATGTATATTCTTCTTTTAATAAGTATGCGAATTGCCAAAAGATTGTTTTAGTAAGCTAAACTTAGAACTATCAACCATAAGTAGGGTGTGTATACACCTTTAACCATGTTTATGCCTTAATCAACATAATTTCTACTTCGTTAACCAAAGCATATCGGTGAAAGCTTTTCGGGACAAATTTTTAGCACAAGTTTGGCCATTGTTCTCAAAGCATTTTTAGGTAATGTATATTTTTGTAAGCACTCTTGTGTGGATGCATTTCGCTCCATACCACACCTCCACTTTTATCTTGTTTGTTACCACTCATATTGCAATTTTTCTTTTCTTGTATTATATAAAAGTAGATTTTCTTTTATTCTTTAACTTGCTTTTAGTGGTTGCATTTTATGCTCCATACCACTCTCCCCTTTTAAATAACACTTTTGTTATTCACTCAATACTCAAATTTTTTTTCTCATTGCAATACCCTCATCTTTTATTGAACAATGCTAAACCATATTATGGGTTTAGTTTCCCTAGTTCAATCACTTCAAACTTAGTTTTATAAGACAGAAAATTATGCATCTTTTTGCATTGAAACTAGAATTGCCAATGGATACCCAAACACTTATAGGATTTGTTCCTTTGTCTTGCTTTTCAAACTATTTCAACAATAAACATAATCAATATTTTACCACTTGAATACACATACTTTTATATCACCAAGGCCTCTTATTCCTTAACTTAAGGTGAGATTATCTTCTTTTGTATTTATCTAAAGATTGTATGTCATTATCATACACTTCATTTTAAGATAGAAAAAGATATCATAGGCTTTTGACAATCACAAAATAAGATAAAAATGCAAGAACACTTGATGTTATAATGATAGAAAATTTAAAATTATCCTAATTATCCCCCTACACTTGAATTGCACATTATCCTCAATGTGTAGGATAATAGACTAACTTCAACACAACTTAAAAGCTAGAAAACACTAAAAACATAAAAGAAAGTTAGAAAATAAAGAAGAAAAGATAGAAACAAAAAACCAAATTAAGCCTCCGGTGATCCTAGTGGACTTGGAGTAAGTTCAATGTTTTGACACCGAAAGAACTTGAGAATCTTTCTTTTTAACGATGCATTCTCCTTTCGTATGGCCTTAACTTCTTTACGAACTTGGTGGAAATTTTGCTCCACCTCTTCAACCTTGGTTAGCACTTATTGCCAACCTTGAGATTCGGTTTTGTGCCCTTCATCAGTAGCCTCCTCTTCTTCCTTATCTTCATCACCACTGTCGTCCCGTTGCATTTGCTTTCCTTTGCTCTTGGAACGTGTGGTGGAAGGTCCTGCTCCTCCTTCTTTTTCCATAGTGAATAAGAACCTTCCTTGTTCTTTCTTCATAGGAAGTGAATTTGAAACCTCCGTTTATTTCCTTCGCCAAACCAACATTTTTCATCAATTGCCCGTCTAGGAATCGCAATTTTTCGCCTTGTTGCAAAGTGTAAGGCAATTCTCCTCTAGCGGCCAAAATCAAGGCTGTCATTACATGACCGCCACCAACTTTCTTTTTGTTGGAATCTGCTATAAGAGATACCTTCCCAAATGTGATCCGTACAATCTACTTTTCTTCCCTTCACTGCTTGGTTTAAGACATATAAGTCTTTTGTTTGCACCTTATTGCTCTCTACCTTGCAAAAAATGGAATGGCACAAATACTTGTGCAAATATAAAAGAGCATTATTCTTAATCAATCGGTTAGGCGAATTCTTTGCTAAATATTTTTCCAACCCGATGATACTTTTCCAGAATGGATGTGGGTTATAATCAGAGAATGGAAATCGCCACCCCTCACTTTCTGTAGGGAAATCGAACCAATTGGCCATTTCTTCATAGCCAACCGTATATTCATTACCTTCGTTACGGAAAGTAATGGCCATGCGATTCTTATCCACATAATGAAAGGTTGTTAATAACTCAATAATCCAATCACGGTTGAGGGGAAAGAACATGGATGCAAACATCGAAAGCCCAAGATCAGTTAAGAACTTTCTTACCTCATCATGAATGCCATTATTGATAATAAAAACCTCATCAAGAAAGAACATACCAATGATTTCGACGTTTCTAACTCTGGTGAATTGTCGTCCCTCGTTTTCATTACGGATTGGAAAATTTGCACCATATGTTTCTTGCAAATCCACCGGTTGTAAAGAACTTTGGCCCTTTTTTGTTGCTATTCTCTTTTGTCTAGGCATTCTCAAATAATATGGTAATGAAAAGATGTATGTAAAAGAAAAGTGATGGACTAGAGTGTTGATATTTTGATGTGCAAAGGAAGTAAAATAGTAGAAGAGTTTGTATTGTGAAGAATAACAAAGAGATTGAATCCTATTTATATTGAATTACACCAAAAGACACAATCTTTCACCACTTAAATTCACTGAATTAATCACAATATAAATAATTTATAATTAATAACCAATAAAACTAGGTTTTAACTGGTCCAATAATCACAAAACGGCCATATTTTGAAAATTGGAGCCAATTGGACCATTGAAAAGCAAAAGAAGACCATTATTTGTTTTTCAGGTTGTGATCGTGACACTCAGGTCACGATCGTGACAGACACAAAATAAATACATAGCGCATTTTTGTATCCAGGTCCCGATCGTGACATATGCATCACGATTTGGAAACAAAATGTTTTTGTGGTTTTGGGTACTTGAATCGCGATCGTGATGGTTGATCGCGATCGCAATGCATGCTTTTTCTTCTTTTTCCTTCTTTTATCTTGTTGAATCACGATCGCAATGGTGTGTCATGATCGTGATACACTATATTCATGCAATTTAAGTTTTTTAATCATATTTTTGTCAATGGAAACAACAAAAATAAAATATCTAACACAAAAACTTATAAATCACATACTAATATTGTAAAAAGAAACATATGAACAAGGGATACTTTATTTATGTGAGCATCAAATATTAACAACAATCATAATCAAACAAGCAAACTAATCAAACAAACACTTTGAATAAAAGATATGTAGAAAATAGCACACCACACTTAACATATAAATAAATGGAAATGTGTAGACTTGAAGGAGAATTATTCCTCGGATGACAATGAGGAAGACAGAGTGAATGTGAAGTTGGCATTGTTAGCCCAGGACAGGATTTTATTCTTTAAAGACTTATGGGCTTAACAAATTTGGAAAATTGTCCTACGCATATTATTGACCTCATATTGCAACTCTCCAATACGATCCATGCAATGCAAAGTACTTGTAGGTTCTGGACCATCCTCCTAAGTTATCGAGGAGTCATCAACTTTGCCATCTCCTTGGTTATCAATAGTTAATGACTCGTATGGATCAACTGGACATAAGGTGGATTTCAGGCATTCCATATAAGGTAAAAACATATGGCGCCCTAGATTATCCGCCTTAGATATTCCTTCTTGAATCATAACTATAACGTCAAGGAAATTAACACATGCCTCTGAATCAACATGACAAAGGAGTTCCCCTCTTGCACCCATTACTATTGTACTCATGATATTATCTCCACCAATCGGCCCATATCTTTGCTTCGATGCACTGTTAATTACACTAAAGAGAATGTCACATGAATTAATGGGAACACCCTTAAATGCACATTCTAACACAAAAAGATCAAGAGACCGAATAATGGAACTGTCTACTCGGTAAAATAATGAATGTGCAAGGAACTTATGTAAGTACAGCATTGCCTCGTCTTGAATGAGTTTGTTGGATGCATGGCTTGGCACATAACAATGCAGACCTGTCAGGGAAATCCAAATGCTGTCCGGCTTGAACCTAGAAGGCATAACAGCCAAGTTTTCCTTTGGAAAACCAAACCATTCAGATATTTGATCATACCCTACTGTATATTCGACTCCATTGTTATGAAACACAAAATTCCTCGTTGTATTATCTAGAAACTGAAATGTGCACAGCATCTCCAACACATAAATATCTTTTTGTGGGAACAACATAGCCCTAAACTTACTCCACCCTAGGTATTGTAAGTACTCAAATACTGCATCTCGGATATCATTGTTGATAAGAAACAAGATATCGAGAAATAACATTCCTCGAAAATCCATCTTCTTCAAAAGTGCATACCGTTTCCCTTCATGCACACTACAAATGGGGAAAGGTGTTCCATATTCCTCCTTAAAATCAACTCTTCCATTCACACGGGTCACCATTTTTTTGTGGAAAAAGGGTAGGTTTCAAAAAGGTTTGAAAAGGGTTGAGAATGAAAACTCTGCTTTGAAGTTATGATTATTTTAGGGTTTTGATTACTTTGAAAGTGAGAAAATTAAAATGTAAAGATTTGTATTTATAGTAAAAACATGGAAGGACATGACTTTTGGAGTAGATATGACAATTAAAATGGTCAAAGATGGCAATTGATCACTTATGGCCATTTTAAGGCAAAAATAACCAAAAATAAAAAATCTGAAGAACGCAGGTGTCACGATCGTGATGGTGTGTCACGATCGTGATGCACTCAGATTTCTCCTTTTCATGTATTTTATCTACGTATCATTATTCTATCATAGTATATACTTTACACTAAACTTAAACACTCATCTGTAATTATTAGAACACACTCAAAAACACAGCAAAACATACAAATCACATGAAAGCAAAAAATAAAATCAAATAAAATCAAAGTTAAGAAGAATAATTAAGGTGTAGGGTCGTCCATAAATTACTGTTGAATGGTATCATCCCATCGCAAATCTGGTTTACAACGCTGCCCATTAACCTTGAATACATTATTTTTGGAACTCTTTAACTCTAATGCTCCATTACTAAAGACATTAATAATGGTGAATGGCCCATACCAATGTGATTTTAACTTACCCAGAAATAGACATAACCGAGAATTGTACAAAAGCACTTTATCACCAACATTAAAAGTTTTAGCTTTAATTTTCAAATCATGCCATCTCTTAGTCTTCTCTTTGTAAATATTAGCATTTTCATAAACCATGGACCTAATTTCATCTAATTTAGATATTTGCAGTAGCCTATTCTTAGTGGCTTGATTCGCATCAAAGTTCAGGGAACGGATAGCCCAATAAGATTTATGTTCAAACTCGATCGGCAAATGACACGCCTTACCATATAGTAACCAATAAGGAGACATCCCAATGGGTATCTTATAAGCCATTCGATAAGCCCATAAAGCTTCATCTAGCTTCTTTGCCCAATCCTTGTGTGAATTAGAAACCGTCTTTTCCAAAATCCATTTAAGTTCTCTATTTGAAATTTCCACTTGACCACTAGTTTGAGGATGATATAGAGTTGCAACTTTATGATGAACTCCATATTTCCTCATAAGTGACTCAAATAATTTATTAATAAAATGCATACCACCATCGCTAATTATAGCTCGTGGTATCCCAAATCTACTAAATAACTTCTTCAAAAACTTGACAACTATTCTCGCATCATTTGTCGAGCATGCACAAGCTTCAACCCATTTGGAAACATAATCAATAGCTACTAAGATATATTTTTGCCCTTGAGATACAGGAAAAGGACCCATAATCTATTCCCCATACATCAAAGATTTCAACTTCTAGAATATTCTTTAATGGCATCTCATCTTTACGACTAATATTACCAACACGTTGACACTTATCGCAATGATTAACATAGAAACGAGCATCTTGAAACAAAGTAGGCCAATAAAATTCACTTTCCAATATTTTGGCAGTGGTTTTATTTGCTGCATGATGGCCTCCATAAGCACTTGTTGGATATGCCCTAGTCCCGAGGCATTGGACCTTGCATTTGTAGTATACATTTATTGGATTTATGTATTATACTTATTTTGTGTTATTAATAAAGGCATTAATTCATTTATTATATATATCTTGTGCAATATCTTAAATGAAGTATCCAATGGACATATCTATATCCATGATGACAAGTGTCATGCACTTGGCAGTTAGACCATGAATAGGGTAAACGATATGACCATAAAGAGATCCGTAGTCTGTTCCAGTCATGGGAATGAATGGAACTAGAGACTATCATTAACCTGGTTGTATGGAAGTGTCTTACTAGTCATTGGACATGGGATGTCAACCAAGTTAATAGGTGTAAGCGCCGGAATTTTACTTCCTTAAAAAAAAAAAAAGAGTCCAGTCGTATAACTTTAACTACAGTCGTACGACTGTAGATCGTGGCAGGGGAGCCAACCCATACCCTAAAAGCAGAGAAAGAAAGGAAAAATAAGGGGGCGCGAACAGACAAAAAAAAAACGGAGAAGAAAAGGAAAAGAAAAGAAGAAGAGAGGAAAAGAGAAAGAAGAGAAACAAACAAAGAAAGAACTGATCTTTAAGAAACCCTTGCATTTGGAGATTTTGGACCCAAAAGCTCTCGAACCCTAACTCAAGGAGAAAGGTCCGGATTTTAGTGGATTGGAGCAACGCCAGGGGTCAATCCTACGGTGGACGCATGCCAAAGAGGTAAACACTCCTTTTCCCCTCTCTTTTACAAGCTTTATGGATGATTGATGTGTTTTGTGCCATTTTTATCCGTTTTTCAGCGTTTCTGCTTCTGGAGATCAAGAACAGTCGTGCGACTGTTCTTAAGTTTGATGAACAGTCGTACGACTGTAGTTACAGTCGTACGAGTGTTCTTGGTTTCCAGCGTTTTCTTTCCAGTTTATTTCGAATAAGATTTTGGCGAAATTTTGATTCTGGGTCACTTACAGTCGCACGACTGTAACGTGTTTCCAGAATCAGAAATTCCCTTTTGACCCATAAAAATTCCCAAAAATCCAAAAAATGAATTTTGTTGTGTGCATTCACGACCCTAGATTCAATTTTCAGTAAAATTGCATTTAGAACAATGCCACGACGGAGACCTAGTTCTCTCGAAAACTGACCCACCTCACATGTAAAAAATGTATGTAAACCGGAAAAATTGTTTTCAAATTGATTTTCCCACAAAACCAAAAATACAGGGACGTTTCAAAATGTTTTCCAGGTCTAACCGGGCCGGCTAGCCGAGCCAACCCGGTTACCCCCTAAATGCATGCCTCCAATTCTTAACTTCCCATTCTGTCATGTTTGAGTCTAATTTATGGTGTGTTATTTATTGTGCTAACATTTGTTTTGTAGCTTTTATTTTTATTTTTATTTTATATGTATTTAATAGATTAATCATGTACATTAGGCGATTGTAATTTTTATATAAATCGTGTATCATAGGCGCTTGTAAGAGTGAGGCTGAGAGTCTTTTTATCTTTTATTCGATCGGATTGTAATAATTTAATCATTTACTATTTTTACCTTAACTTGTATGCGCGTTGTATGTCTATTTAATGCAATAAAATTGACTTTTAGAATTTGAAATACCATCTATGAACATTGACCAATATTTATTTTAATTAGACACGAAATAAGGGACTTGTTTGGACCCAAATCTCTGGATAGTGTAGCGGCCGTTCACCCGGTTCAGCTACATTATAAATTTCTCGGTTGAGCTAAGCCGGGTGGCGACTCCACAATATTCATCGAGACTTAGGTCTCGGTTCTTTTAAGAATTAATTCCATTTATTTTCTAAAATCGATTTTCCATTATAAAAACCCCACGCGAGGGAGGGGCCCGCCCGAGATCGAGGCGCCCCTTCTGAAAGGGAGTCTCGCGTCGTCCGCTCACAGTGGTGACTCCACTGGGGATTTCTTAAAAAAGTTTTCTTAAAAACTTAAAAGAATTTGACAAGCCCTGAAAAGTGTCTAATTAAAATAAGGTGGATGATTCTCGATTGGTATGTCACTTTGCATCTTTAGCTAGACATGCTTGCATTAGATTTAGTATCCATTTTTAGCCCAGTGGATTGTTGAAGTGTTGCTTTGTTCCTCATGGTCTTAGGGGCACGAATGCGAAACACCACCCATAGCCTCGTATGAACCCCTTCATCTAGACCCTTAAGTGGGGAGAAGTGAGGAGTATATTTTGCTATGGGAACCTTGTTTATTAACCCGACTTGGACCGAACTCATATAGACAGTCCTAGTTGGTTTCCCTTAGGATACCAAAATAATTGTGTGGATAATGATAAAATCGCGCCTTCATCAGCCCCGGTTGGTGATCGAAGTGAACCCCACCTAGGACTCGGTTAGAATTATTTGAGACCGACCACGCTTGGAGAAATAAGGTTGGAAGAATTCGCGTCGTGTGCTACGTGTTACACATTTCTCGACATTTCACGACATACCATAGTCATCATCTTCCATACACAATCAACATGTTAACATTATACTTGTGTGATTAGCATTTTTCACATAGCATACATAACATCATTATGTGTGTCATGCATCCTTACCACGTTTTTGTGCAGCCATTTGCATTTTGTGTGTCATAAGCATTCACGACACATCACCTAAATTAAATTAGGGGCATTCCAAGGATGCCCACCACGATCATATCATTCCATCATGTATCGGGTATCCCAAAATACCCGTGTTCTGCCAATGCACCGGATTGCATTCGGCCATTCCACCAAATTACTTCATTCAATAGAGACCACAATGGTCCTAGGTATATTTTCGTGTGACAATCCGCACGATACATTTGATGACATCATACCCATTCGTCATAAACATTATATAACACTGTGATCCACATCGGGTTACTTCATGACATTACTATATCATTCAAGGCGCTCCCCGAGTGCCGTATTAGTACGCATGTAGGGGCATTTCATAACATCCCAAATCATGAAAGGGGTTCCCTGAATGCCAAACTTCTGTCCATGTCCCTGTCACATGCGACTTTCTCACAACATCATCTCATACCATATGCTCAAAAGCATCAGAACTCTGTCCATAGGACGGTCCCATGTGACCATTTCATATCATCTCATAGAACTACAAAGCGTCGAACTTTGTGCGTGTGTCGGTACACATGCGACCATTTCACGAAATTCATTAGGTGCCCCAAAGGCGCCGAACCCCTGCTCATGTGGTGGTCCACACGTGGCATTTTTGCATAGCATTGGATGTTCTTGGAATGTCCAAAGCCAAAGAATAAAAACGAAGGAATCATCCTTATTATCTCATAATGTACATCTCATTCATCCATCAAACATTCAAGCACTCCACAACGTTCAAGCATTTCACGAGCACCAATGACTTTACAGCATGCACTGAGTCATTTAAGTGTTCCAAAAACGCTAGAAACTTCATCAAGCCCCTTAGATCTTCCGTAATCATTAGAAACCCTATCCTTGTGTCCCTTGCACCTAAATACCAAAATCTTCCCGTGCAAGAGAAGCTCTGCACACTTCCTTCAGGTGCAAGACAAGCTCTGCACGTACCGCATCAAACTCTACCCATCCTCCCCGTGTAAGACAGGCACTACACGTATCGTTCCAAATATATTCCCATGCAAGACAAGCTCTACACACTTCCTCCCCGTGTAAGACAAGCTCTACATGTACCGCTCCAAATCTTCCCGTGTAAGACAAGCTCTACATGTACCGCATCAAACTCTACCCTTCCTTCCCGTGTAAGACAAGCTCTACACATATCGTTCCAAATATATTCCCATGCAAGACAAGCTCTGCACACTTCCTCCCTGTGTAAGACAAGCTCTACACGTACCGCTCCAAATCTTCCCGTGCAAGACAAGCTCTCCACGTACCACTTTAAACTCTACCCTTCCTTCCTGTGTAAGACAAGCTCTACACATATCATTCCAAAATATCTTCCAGTGCAAGACAAGCTCTACACACTTCCTCCCCGTGTAAGACAAGCTCTACACATATTGCTCCAAATCTCTTCCCGTGCAAGACAAGCTCTGCACGTACTGCATCAAACTCTACCCATGCTCCCCGTGTAAGACCAGCTCTATGCGTATCGTTCCAAAATATACTCCCGTGCAAGACAAGCTCTACACACTTTCTCCCCGTGTAAGATAAGCTCTACATGTATCGCTCCAAATCTTCCCGTGCAAGACAAGCTCTGCACGTACCGCATCAAACTCTACACATCCTCCCCGTGTAAGATCTGCTCTATGCGTACCGCTTCAAAGATTAACCCTCCTCTTGTGTAAGACAAGCTCTACACGTAAGCTCTTCGCAAGTATCACCTTGCTTTGATCTATGGACACCCTGTGGTCATTTTATCCATGTGGTGTATATTTATATGCCATGCTCTACTTCAGCACATATCTTCATCAACAACATTCATTGCATTTTGCACGTTTCCATTCTTGTCTATGTATGCACTTGACTAGCTTAGGACTGCATAACATGACACAGCATCACATGACATCATCATTCATGGATGCATGCATCACATCATGCATTCGCACCCACATCATATCTTGACTTGGTATTCTCTGTGCGCATGCCCCAGTCGATGCTGATAAATGTTCTAATCAGGGGAGAAAGGGAAGGAGTCTCGAGAATGGCTGGCCCAATGAACTTCAACACCGTAACAGATGTCATAGATGATTATGTTGCTTCATCATGATTTTGAAAGATGGTTAGGGAAGAGGCAGCTACAATGTTGAAGGAAATTCTAGGAGGTGATCTTGATTAGGTGGAAAAGCTGACGGTTAGGTGCTTTGAAGTGGAGGCACGTGTGATTGAGCTTGAGGGAGTAATAAGAGGGTTGACCAGTGAAGTAGAATCGAAGGCTCCCCTCAAAGCCAATGCTGACCTTGTTCCGCGACCAAACAGGATTCCACTCCCGAAGGGTGACGGAAAGGGCATATCCCCGTGGCCTTTCTCACTGAGTCAATTATTTGCCAAATGTAGAAAAGAGGGGTTACTGCAGAGCTTCAAGCCGTATGTGGAGCCAGCACTGGATCAAAAGAACAACTTTTGCACCTACCATGTAGTGATAGGTCACCGAACCAATGTCTGCTATGTTTTAAGGAAGGAGTTCCAGAAGTTGGTTGATGAGGGAAGGTTAAAGGTGCCATCCGCTACTAGTGAGCAACCAGGGGCAAGCAGGGAGAATAGCAAGGAAATTCCTCAAACCTCCCGGGGAGAGGAATATGACGAAGAACTCCTAAGCCTGATCTGATAAGAGTGGGGCAGTGACATTGAAGTTGGGGCAGTGACCGGTTAAGGGATAGTCGGGCACTGTGAGATTAATACCTTTAGAGTCTCCTTCCCATAGGGAACTCATTTTGTTTGTAAAGTGTATTGAACTCATTTTGAATGCAATGCATCTTGTTATTTTCTTACTTATGTGGTGATTACATGTACATGGCATTAAGCATGCATTTGATCATCTGAAATGACATGTCCATCGCGCATAATATTAAGATGCATGACATCAATCTAAGTCTTACAGGGAATTTAAAAGTGAACCTGACTTCGGTTAAATCCCTTTCTTCAAAAAAAACAAGAAGAAGAAGAAGAAGAAGAAGAAGAAGAGGAGGAGGAGGAGGAGGAGGTCTGCCAAGCAAATAATGGGATGGCATCATTTCTGTCGAATCAATTGCCAACCTAGATCAGTGATCCCTACAAACCATAATCCAAAATACTGTTGATCTTGCCCTAAAAGTTTCAACTTGAACAGCCCACAATACACCCAAATCATTCCAAACCAGGGATCATTGCTAAATTTCATAGCCGATCCCCAAAACGAAGCTTTGAGCCTAATTCATGCCTGAAAAAGCTTCTTACATCAAAAACCCAAACTCATCAAAGAAACCAAGCCCTAAAAAATCCAAATGACCTTCGCCACCCACCAGGCTGTAAAACTCTGAAGCAGACTTTGGTTTTAGTGCATATATAGTCTTGTTTGTATGGCATTCATGTGCATATGACGTTACACATGCATTGTTCATCCAGAAAGACATATCAAACATGCATGACATACATGGATCTGAATGCAGTAGGAAAATCAGTAGGTGGCTATGGTTTGGATTCAACTTCTTGAAAAAAAAAAAACCGATACCGATGGAAACTTCATCTCTCCCTTGCAGTGGGATTTCTGCTCCTGGCCTAAAGATGTGCTCTCTTCAATCATAGAGTCGCACTCTGTCCATCTATTGCATGAAATACCGGGGTCAGTAAGTTGAGACAATGGAGATAAGTACGTTTTTGCTGATTCTGAAGAGTTAACTTTGCACGGTGGCAGAGAAGATCAGTGTCTTTATCTATCTCATACACGGCGACCATAATCAGGTCTTGGGTATCTCACGGTGCTAACTGGCAAGGCGCGACACTTTCATCCTCCCCCTTGAACCGACTCTGTGAAGCCTTATTTTCTACCATCAATGGCTTCCAACAAGAAATTAAATCCCAATGCTGCTTCATATCGCATTTTTCTGCGTCATCTCATCACCAGAAGGGTGACAAAGCAGAGAGAGGATTTGAATATGAGTCTACTTCAAATGAGCTCAACAATGGTTACCCAAGAACCTAACTATTGAAGAGATTAAGCCGAATAAGAGGGAGATCAACGCCAGTCTCGGTGAGAAAACGAGCCTGATGATCAGAAATCTGCCAGGCCAGTTCCAAAGACATAATCTGCCACAAATTCTGGTCAAGGCTAGGTCCAAAAGGAAGTCTGCTTATGGTTCCCCCTACTTCCCTATGGATTTCAAGACTGGAGGAAATGTGGGTTATGCATTTGTGAACTTCACCAGCAGTGTTGGAGCAACTTGGTTTTACAGAGCCTTCAACAATCATAAAGGGAACGATACCATCAACGGGAAACCTTACAAAGTTTGTTGTGCTCATATTCAAAGGGAAAGTTGCATTTACCAACCATCTCAAGTATTCAGTCTTCAGGAACCGTGCCTGAACTAGAATCTGGGGTGATTGGAAACATGAATACGGTATCAAACCGTAGGAGAATCCAGTGGCTAATTGAATTCATCTCGGGTTGTCCGTCCACAGTGACAAGTCTATTCAGTGTTCGGCTAAAAAAAAAGAAAAAAAAAATCTCTATCCATTGTGCAAAACCGAAAGGGCATATTGGTAATTTGAAGGGGCATCAATTAAAACTAGAGCCACATTTTAGATTTTCCTAATGCTTCCGTATTCATTATGTCATGAATGTTTTGTATTCAATCTTGGTGTTCAATATGCATTTGTTGTGTCATTGCATGTCAGTGTTCACTTACGGGCTACATCACGCAGCGAACCTTATCTGTAGAAGTGCTTTACTCCCCAAACACAAACCTATAATATCAGGGGCAAGTAAAAAACTGAACCATTGGGTATCATCGACAGCAGTGTCTTCGCGAGTCGCAATGAACATATCAAGATATATCATTTCCCGTCCTAAGATAAACCGTCGTGAAAGAGATCAATGCAGACAAAATGCCCTTCACAGAATCTTTCTTCAAAAAAAAAAAAACTGACACGGAAAATCGAAAGGACATGTCGACAATAGGAGAGGGGTGATATATAAAGTCAGAGCCACTGTCATATTCCCTGTTATACTCATTCTGGTGTCACCATTGTAATATTGTGTATGTTCGGATTTCTGATCAGATGTTCATCTTGCATACACCATGCCATCACATATAAACATCCATCAGTAGGACATTGCATCCAAGTCTGGATAATACCGCAGAAACCCCTGTTATGCAGTACAGAAATGCAAAGTATCACTCTCATCTTCTTGCTCGACCAAACAGACCATCCGTCGGCACAGCCTATTATCCTAATCCACTGAGCACTGACAATGATCCAGAGTATGCAGAGGTAAAGTAGAAAGTCACTCAAGATAGTCAACTCCTCTAATACCTAGATCGGTGTAATAGTCAGTCGTTCAGAAAACACGTCGGAACAATCAGACTAGGTCACGTGGGTCACCATCGAAGCCAGTCACAAGCCGTGAATTCCGTCTCCGGGCTCGCATGGATACCAAGAACAAAGCATAAACCACATGTTGCATGAGTACATACATTTAAAACTATACATGCATCTGTACATACGTGCATACGTTTAAAGTAAACACGCACGATTCATATGCATATGCATCACAACCGATCCAAGTGCAGGTACCCACTGCTATCACCAGGTCTCTCCGAACTAGGTTCGCTCTCAAAGCAGAGACGGCACAATGTCAGGGTAGAACAATCAAGTCTCCAAGGGGCAGAACAATCAAGTTTCCAAGGGGCTGAACAACCAAGCCGTATTTATCCTTGATCGAAGGGGTAAAAATTTTTGTTTCCAAAATCATCGATCAAGGGATAAATACTCATCCTCCAGCCAACATCAAAATTATCATTCCTAAACCTATCTCCTCATTTCATGCAAGCCAGATTTCGAACCCTTGAACTCCATTACGTTCAAGCATGGTTTCAAATCCTTAAGCCCTTCTCTTTATTTAAGCCAGATTTCAAACCCTTGAACTTCAATACGTTCAAGCATGGTTGCAAATCCTTGAACCATCATCTTTCATTCAAGCGAGATTTTGAACCCTTGCACTCCATCACGTTCAAGCATGGTTGCAAATTCTTAAACCCCTTTCTTCACTCAAGTCAAATTTCGAATCCTTGAACTTCTTCAAGCATGATTCCCAATCCTTGCAAACCTCCTCAATCGTGATTTTGAATTCCCAAAACCTCTTCAAGCGTGATTCTTAATCCTTGAAAATCCCCCATGCCAGATTTCGAATTCTTGAAGATCGATTCAAGCAAGATCCTAGATCTTTGAAACCAATTCAAATCCCACACTTCAAATTCTCTTCGCCTCGGGTAACATAGACCCGGCATCGGCCAATCCATAATCCACCTTCTTTTGCCTCGGGTAACATAGACCCGATATCGGCTTAACCGCATTCCATCTTTTCTTGCCTCGGGTAACCTAGACCCCGATATCGGCTTATTTCTTCCTCAGCTCTGCCTCGGGTTACCTAGACCCTATATCGGCTTATTTCCTCCCCAGCATCGCCTCGGGTGATGATGTGAATCGAGATAGCCTGATCTTTAGTTTAACTTGTCTAATCATTTTGGTTGATACAAAGAATAATTACATCCTTTCAAATGCTGATTTGTGGAGGATTCGGTGGAAAATGAAGCTTAATAGTTTATTTGTTAGGAATGTACGAGCCCATTAGGAATCTTCTGGGCCTAATTAGACTTCTACGTATGAGCTAAGGATAATTAAGTGTTAGCACTTAAGGCACCCTTAGGGAATATGTATGGATTTCGAATTGGGCATAGGTATCCATATTTAATTGTTATTTTTTTTAATAAGTGAGTTGTTTTGGGCTTAAAAATCAGCCCATAAACAACCCTCAAAAGGGAATTTCGTTTTTCATCCTTATTACATAAGGATTAGTTTTAAGTTTTCCTTATTTGTTTTTATTTAGCTTTCCTAGTCCAATAAGGATTTGTTTTCCTTTTTAGTCTAGGGTTAGGTTTAAGTTTTCTATTTAAACACCAATGTAATAGTTAAAGAGGATGGATGAAATTTAATACAATTCTGATTTTTCTCTCTTTGTTGAGATTCCAGCCCGGGGCTGATTTTTAATTTTGTGAGTTTGTGAGATCGAGTTCTTCATTCTTACAATTTTATCTTGATTATGAACAAGTATTATGGTAAAGTACTTGTGAATCATCCAACATTCAGGTTCTAAGATTGCTTAATCGAAGGTGTCAAGTTTGAATCCCTTTCATTGTCGCTTAAACACCTTAGGATTGGTTTGCTATCACCCATCTTTGTTTCGTTTTTGTGAGTTCAACCTTGATTGATAGACTTGGAAAATTTATTAAAGTTGATTTCAGCTTTCTCACTACCGATATCACATCAGGTAACCTAGACCCGATATCGGCTTATTTCAACGGCGGGTTCTTTCCTGTGTCTATGGCGCTTTAAGTCGCGTTTCTCAAATTCACATCATCTATAATAGAATAAGATCGGGTGGTGAATTTGATCACATGAGGGGCAGCTGTAAGCACCGGAATTTTACTTCTTTAAAAAAAAAGAGTACAGTCGTACGACTTTAACTACAGTCGTATGTCTGTAATTAAACTACAGTCGTACGACCGTAGATCATGGCAGGAGAACCAAGCCATACCCTAAAAGCAGAGAAAGAAAGGAAAAATAAAGAGGTGTGAACAGACAAAAAAATACAGAGAAGAAAAGGAAAAGAAAAGAAGAAGAGAGGAAAAGAGAAAGAAGAGAAACAAAGAAAGAAAGAACTGTTCTTCAAGAAACCCTTGCATTTGGAGATTTTGGACCCAAAAGCTCTGAAACCCTAACTCAAGGAGAAAGGTCCGGATTTTAGTGGATTGGAGCGACACCAGGGGTCAATCGTACGGTGGACGCATGCCAAAGAGGTAAACACTCCTTTTCCCCTCTCTTTTACAAGCTTTTTAGGTGATTGGTGTGTTTTGTGCCATTTTTATCCGTTTTTCGGTGTTTTTGCTTCTGGAGATCAAGAACAGTCATGCGATTGTTCTTGAGTTTGATGAACAGTCGTACGACTATAGTTACAGTCGTACGAGTGTTCTTGGTTTCTAGTGTTTTCTTTCCAGTTTATTTCGAATAAGATTTTGGCGAAATTTTGATTCTGGGTCACTTACAGTCGCACGACTGTAACGTGTTTCCAGAATCAGAAATTCCCTTTTGACCCATAAAAATTTCCAAAAATCCATAAAAATTCAGAAAACCCCAAAAATCCGAAAAATGAATTTTGTTGTATGCATTCACGACCCTAGATTCAATTTTCAGTAAAATTGCATTTAGAACAATGCTACGACGGAGACCCAGTTCTCCCGAAAGCCGACCCACCTCACATGTAAAAAATGTATGTAAACTGGAAAAATTGTTTTCAAAATGATTTTCCTATAAACCAAAAATACCAAGACGTTTCAAAATGTTTTCCAGGTCTAATCGGGCCGGCTAGCCGAGCCAACCCTGTTACCCCCTGAATGCATGCCCCTAATTCTTAACTTCCCATTCTGTCATGTTTGAGTCTAATTTATGGCATGTTATTTATTGTGCTAACATTTGTTTTGCAGCTTTTATTTTTATTTTTATTTTATATGTATTTAATAGATTAATCGTGTATATTAGGCGATTGTAATTTTTAGATAAATCGTGTATCATAGGTGCTTGTAAGAGTGAGGCTGAGAGTCTTTTTATCTTTTATTCGATCGAGTTGTAATAATTTAATCATTTACTATTTTTACCTTAACTTGTATGCGCGCTGTATGTCTATTTAATGCAATAAAATTAACTTTTAGAATTTGAAACACCATCTATGAACATTGACCAATATTTATTTTAATTAGACATGAAATAAGGGACTTGTCAGGGCCCAAATCTCTGGATAGTGTAGCGGTCGTTCGCCCGGTTCAGCTACATTATAAATTTCCCGGTTGAGCTGAGCTGGGTGGCGACTCCACAATATTCATCGAGACTTAGGTCTCGGTTCTTTTAAGAATTAATTCCATTTATTTTCTAAAATCGATTTTCCATTATTAAAACCCCACGCGAGGGAGGGGCCCGCCCGAGATCGAGGCGCCCCTTCCAAAAGGGAGTCTCGTGTCTTGTCGAAAACACGTCGTCCGCTCATAATAGGTACATGTAAAAAGGGCATGGTACTGGATAGATCCACTAATCGAGAAATCCACATGGTATAGTATCACAAGTGATTCTCGTGTAGTACTTGTATGGATCCTTTGACCTACCATATGATGGTATTGCATGCAAGGTCGCATACTTAGGGGTACGCCTAAAGGGCCTATAATAGGGTGCCAAGTATTGGTACTTTCGGGTATGTCACTTAGCATGGAAATGCTATGGATATGTAGAAGGGATTTGTCACTCAGTAGTCCACTGAGAAGATATCACCGGCCTCTTGATGAATGTGACTGATAAGAGTGTGGCCACACCCAGACAAGTTGGAACTTGTTTGTGAGCATCAGTACATTCGGGATTAAGTAAATGTCCGGATGCAAAAGAGGGTGATTAATCCATGCCTCTGTGTTGGACACTGATATCAATGACATGGGATATACAAGTTCAAACTACAGGGTTATGATTTCAGTTGGACTGCCATCTCCATCTTAATTGGGGGCTGCAGTGGCTTGCTAGAGCCCAACTACAGTATGTGGGCCACAGGCCCACTACCAACATAAAGATGGGCCCACGGGATCGTACACATTGAGCAACTGAACACAGACTTAAGGAATCACTGGTATACTTGGAGTATACACTGTGGAGAGAGAGGAATGTATTAATTATATTATAAAGATCAATTGGATTGATCATAATAATAAAATTAATATTTGATTGGCCTTCTCATAATTAATTAGATTAATTTATGAGATTATTTCTTAGGTGAAAGTATTCATATGTATAGGTTTACATATGAATTTATTTTGTGAAGATCTAATTTTAATTTCATGGATTAAATTAATTAGTCAAACTAATTTTAATTAAATGTAAATAAAATGTTACATAGTGTATTATATTATATACATGTGCAAATTAAAGTTGGGCTTGAAATTAATCTAAGCCAGACAAATTAAAATAGATTTGGGCCTAAAAATGAAAGAAGGAAAGCCCACATAAGGTGAGCCAATAGGGCCAAAATTCTCAAGGACAATTTCGACCACCTAGGGTTAAAACAACCCTAGGTATTTCGGCCATTAGACACACATGCATAGCCAGCCAAAATTCTGATCCTCTCCCTCTCAAAAAGTTAGTGATTTTTCGATGCTAGCACGGGTTGTGTTCGAAAGGCGTTCGTGTACGTGAACAAGGAGGGATTCTACCTTGATTCCTGCAGTCTGCATCCATCTCTTGTAGAGATAATCCGGGTAAGAGATTTATCTCTTGTTGCTTAAATTTTTGTTTTTGCAATTTCCATTTCAATTGCTCCTGGGCACGGATTTGAGGAAATCACTGCGTTCTTCTGCTTTAATGAGGTGATTTCTGGTGACAAATCCCAACAGCACTATCATGGCAGTGAGATAAAATGGACTAATATTCTAACTCATCAACACATCTCCTAATAATATTATCAGCACATATTCTAAAAAAATAAGGATTGTCCCAAATACAACTTTTCACATCATGGAAGAACTTTTTCCTGTCATTTACATCTAAGTTATAGGGGATAATATTGGCTTTAAGGTAATTAGCATAGTTAGCATACCAAGGTTCCTTAGCATGTTGCACAGCCATTAAACTCTCATCGGGAAATGTTTCATTAATAGTATTAGACTCACCAATTGGACCGTTCTCATCTTCTAACCTAGAAAGATGGTCGGCAACCAAATTTTCTGAACCCTTTTTATCTCTTAGTTCTAAATCAAATTCTTGCAAAAGTAACACCCAACGAATAAGGCGTGGCTTAGCATCTTTCTTAGCAAACAAGTATCGCAAAGCAGCATGATCAGTATAAATTATAACTTTAGAACCTAACAAGTAAGATCTAAACTTATCACATGCAAATACAATAGCCAACATCTCCTTTTCCGTAGTCGTATAATTACACTAAGCACCAGAAAGAGTATGACTTGCATAGTAAATAACATGCAACTTTTTATCTCCTTTGACCTAAGACACATCCTACTGCAAAATCACTAGCATCACACATAATCTCAAATGCCAAGTTCCAATATGGACTTGTGATTATAGGTGCACTAACTAATGCTTGTTTAAGAATATTAAAGGCATTCATACATTTAGGTGTAAATACAAAAGGTGTATCTTTAACTAACAAGTTGGTCAATGGTTTAGCTATTATCGAGAAGTTCTCAATAAATCGTCTATAAAAACCAGCATGTCCTAGGAAAGACCTCACTCCTTTAACTGAAGTTAGTGGAGGTAAATTTCCTATCAAGTCGGTTTTAGCTTTATCAACTTCTATTCCTCTTTCACTAATCTTATGGCCAAGAACTATACCTTCATCAACCATAAAATGGAATTTCTCCTAATTAGGCACTAAATTAGACTCTTCACATATAGACAAAACTTTATCTAAGTGAAATAAACATTCTTCAAATGAATTCTCGTAAACAGAAAAATCATCCATGAATACTTACATAATACCTGCAATAAAATCACCAAAAATAGAAGTCATGCATCTTTGAAATGTAGTAGGTGCATTGCATAAACCTAAGGGCATTCTACGATAGGCAAAAGTTTCATATGGACAAGTAAAAGTAGTTTTCTCTTGATCATCCGGATGTATAAAAATATGGAAATAACCTGAGAAGCCATCTAGAAAACAATACAAAGCATGTCCGACAATTCTTTCCAACATTTGATCAATGAAAGGAAGTGGAAAATGATCTTTCCTAGTTGCCGAATTTAACTTTCTCTAGTCAATACACACTCTCCAACCAGTTATTGTTCTTGTGGGTACCATTTCTCCTTGTTCATTCTTAACTACAGTCATACCACCCTTTTTAGGCACACATTGAATCAGACTAACCCGTTCACTATTCGAGATTGGATATATGATACCGGCATCAAGCAATTTAATCACTTCTTACTTAACTACCTCTTTCATGTTAGGGTTTAATCTTCTTTGTCTATCCTCCTTGGGTAACATACCCTCTTCTAAATAAATATGATGCATTACCACATTAGGACTTATACATTTTAAATCAGAGATTTGCCAACCTATACTTCTAATCCTTTTCCTAATTACCTTAATTAATTCCTTTTCTTGGTCTAAACTAAATTTATCGGAGATTATTTTAGGTAACTTATCATCTTTCATTAAAAATGCATATCTTAAATGGCTTGGTAACTCTTTCAATTCAACATTTGGTGGAATATCAACAGATGCTAGTAAAGGTCCCTCATTTCTTACTAATAATTCAGGTTTAACATATTCATTTTCATGTTCAAAAGTCTTATCTTCTATATCAAGATCATTATTATTTATATCTAAAATTTCCTTAAGACACTCATCAATAATATCAATTTTCATGCAAACTTCATTATCCATAAGGTATTTAGTAGCTTTATCCATGTGAAATTCAATTTTATCATCACCGATGCGTAAAATTACTTTTCCTTTTGAAACATCAATCAAGGCATGACCGGTATTCATAAAAGTTCTACCCAAAATCAATGGACAGTGCTCATCATAAGCAAAATCTAGGATCACAAAATCCATAGGAAAAATAAATTTATCAACTTTGACTAAAACATCCTCAATAATACCAAAAGGTTTTTTAATAGATTGGTTAGTAAGTTGCAAAATCATAGAAGTATGTTTCACATCTTCTTCTAAGCCTAATTTCTTAAAAATATTCAATGGCATTAAATTCACACTAGCTCCTAAATCACATAAACATCTAGGAAATTCTACTTTACCCAATGTACACGGAATAGTAAAACTACCCGGATCTTTAAGCTTCGTAGGGTTTTTACTAGACACTATAGCACTACAATCTTCATTTAAAGCAATAGTCGAAACATCAGCCAATTCTTCTTTTTAGAAACAAGTTCCTTCAAAAATTTACTATAATTGGGAATTTGACTAATGGCTTATTAGAGGCATTCGTGGTATTAGTGGATGTCACAATCAATTGTAGCTATATTTAATTGGATTCTAGTGAATTATTAAATACATTAAAAGTGGTCTTAGTGGCATCACTATAGCTTTCATGGATATTTTTTTGAATACTGAGACATTATTTGAAGCATTTGTGGTGTCAGTGGACGTCATTGGAGCTTGCAGGGATATTTTTTGAATTCAGAGACATTATTGGAGGCATTTATGGTGTTTATGGACATCATTGTAGCTTGTAGGGATTTTTTTTTTAATTTTGAGACATTATTAAAGGCATTGATGACGTTAGTGGATGTTACTATAGTTTACAGAGATATTTTTTTAATTCTAAGACATTATTAGAGGCATTTGTGGAGTTAGTAAACATCACTATAGACTGCAGAGACATTTAATTGGATTCTTGTGAATTATTAAATACATTGAAAGTGGTGTTAGAGGACATTGCCGTAGCTTGCAGGGATTTTTTTTTAATTCTGAGATATTATTAGAGGTATTTGTGGTGTAGGTGGATATCATTATAGCTTGTAGGGATTATTTTTTGAAATTCTGAGACATTGTTGGAGGCATTTATAGTGGTAGTGGAAGTCACTGTAAATTGTAGAGACATTTAGTTAGATTGTTGTGAATTAGGAAATACATTGAAAGTGGTGTTATTAGACGTCACTATAACTTGCAGGGATATTTTTTTTAATTCTGAGACATTATTGGATTTGTGGTGTTAGTTGACACCATTATATATTACAAAGACATTTAATTGGATTCTAGTGAATTATTAAATACATTGAAAGTGATTTTAGTGGATGTCATTGTAGCTTGTATGGATATTGTTTAAATTTTGAGACACTATTGGAGCGTGGAGCTCACTATAAATACAAACATTTGGACTATAAACTATGCACACACTTCATTCTTCTATTCTAAGATTTCAAACACTTTTGAATTCTACATTTCATGAAATATCTCATGAAGTTGGTTTCATAGTTGTTGAAGATGTTTTGTTATGCTCAGCTTATTTGGTAAGCGTTCAAGATCCAATCATAGGGAAAATTAAACCAAGGAAAAAATGTGGAAACGAATTTCAGAGATATACAACATATGAAGCCCGGAACCATATATAAAATGAATGTCGAATCTAGAAAATAGAGAAGCATGTGAAAAAGCTGATGGCTTGCATTAGCCAAATCGAAAATAATAACCCCAGTGGTGCATCAAATGCAAATAAGTAAGTAACATTTATTAACAAGAAATAATTTACTTTTAATGTAACATTTGTTTTGACGGATGGCTTATTTCATGATTTCTAGATGATTTGAGCGAAAATGTTAATGCAAATAGATAATCAGTACAGAGGTGGATTCAAGTACGACCATGTTTGGCAAGTTATGAAAGATTGTCAAATTTGAAGATAACATCCAAACTGGAAGAAGGAAGGCCAAGGCTCATATGGTTTGTATGTATCTTTGTCATCAGAGAATCAAACTCCCAATACTTCGGTTGGAGAATTTTCGGATTAAAAATACCAAGTTTGTATAATTTCTTTATCGACTTGAATCAATGCTTTATTTATGTAGGTTCATATGATACACCAATGGGAACTAAGAAAGCAAAAAAAAAAAAAAAGGCAATTAATGCTGAAACCATGTTAGATGTGCATAAGAGGGAAGAACAAAATGAAAGAATGTGTGCATTGATAGAAAAGTCAAACGAGATTCGAAGCCAAAATTTGCAATGGGAAAAGGAGAATTGGAGGCCATGAATCAAGAATTAGAGGCTAAGAACCGAGAATCTAAGCTAAGGAACGAGCAATAAAGCTTGAAGAAGATGCCATATTAATGACAAGTACGTCCAAAATTCTTGATTCATTTGTTTGTAACTGCATGATACACAGACAGATTGAAATTGCACAAAGCAGAATGAGAGCAACAACTCAGGCGACAACACCCTCTTCAGCACTAAATCTTACCATAATTTTCAATAATCTTTAGATTCCATATAACATCGGTCCCTTAGATTATCGAAACATTGGGTCATATGTAGTGTTTCATATTTTATTTCTAATATATAAGTTTATTGAGTTATGTTTAGTTAAAAAAAAAAAGTTGTGTGTGTGTGTGTTTAAGTGTATTTTATTATATTAGTGTATTGTCAATTTAGAATATTTTTCTAATCTAGTCCATTTCTATTTTCTTATTTAATGGTTATGGTGTTAATTTTATGGCATTTTCACATTGTATAAGTTGTTAATTTTTTTTATTTTCTTTTAAAGTAAGTTATTTTTATAATTATAAAATTTAATTAATCAATTTAGAAATTTGAGCAAAATTATTGAAAAAATTTAATACAATTTATGAATTATGTATTACATATGATTATATAGGATGAAAAAGCACCAAAAATGACATTCGTGTCAAACAAGACCAGTGGCAGAGGAGGGGGGGTACGGGTAGGAAATTTCCCCCCCAGCCGCTGGAAAACACCCCTTCGACAGCAAGATCTTAAAGATCTCTGGTTAGCCCCCCCAAAACCAGAGGAAGACTTCTTTTTTTTTTTGTTGGATGCTTGAGATTTTTTTTATTAATTCCCTTTTGCCTTTGGGTTTTTTTTTTTAATTGCCCAAGCAAAACGACATCGTTTTGCCTAGGTTGGAAAAAAAATCAGATTTAAGATCAATTCCTTTGACAACGTCACTGCTTTCCCAAATTCTCACCACCACACAACACAGCCACTACCTCCTCCGCCCAATTTGTCACCGCCCGGCCACTCTCTGCCCCGTCCGCCGCTCTCCACAACCCCGCTCATCTGCCGGCCCTTCAATTAGGTAAATTTAGTTTCTAATTCTTAAATATTTTATATTTTACCCTAAATTAAATTTGAGATTTCACAATTAAAATTAGATTGATTGGGATTTTTATGATGTTGAATTAGGATTAGGAATTGCAAATAATATGTTAGCATTTTATTATATTACTATTATTTGAATCAATTTTTTTTTCATTAATATGATAAATTGATGAATTAGGGGTTTAGCCATTTAGGGATTGTAATATGTTGTCATTAAATTGAATTAATTGTGTTATAATTTGAATTGTGATTGATATATTGAGAATTTGAGATTGTGATATAATTTGAGTTAAAATTAATTCATTATTCTTGTGCGTTTGGTGTTGTGACATTGTGCTATGATTTAGATTAAAATTGTTTTTAAATTTTAAGTTTAGATTTAATAATTTTATTGTGTTACTATATTAGGAATAAGAATATGGAGAAATTTTTTACTAGAATTGAGAATAATTCTTCAACTCCCAGTCAATCTTTAACTAGACCTAGTCATGCAATATCTCTCGATAAAGGCAATGAAAAGAGAGCTTGTATTAAGCTAGAAGTTTCAGATGATGATATCATTGGCGATCAAGGATAGTGGAAGCCAATTGATAGTTACCCCTTTCATATTAGAGATTCATTAAGGAGGAGATACTTAGCTCTAGGCCCTTGTCAGCCAGTTGGACATCAGTTTCCACAAGCTATTCTTAAGGGAGGTAAAAAGAGGTTTCAAATTTCGTGGTTTAAGAAATTTGCTTGCCTAGAGTATAGTTTCTCGAAAGATAAAGCATTTTGTTTGTATTGTTACTTGTTCAGTAAAAGTAATAAAAGCGGAGGAAATGCTTTTACAGAAATTGGATATAACAATTGGAAAAATGCTTTACCTAACTTCATTGCTCTTGAAAGAAGTCTGGATAGCCCACACACATATGCTAGAATTAAGGTTGATCAATACCAAAACCAAAGAGAGAATGTGGATTTTGTTTTAGCATCAAAACGTGCTTTAGATGATGATTATCGTGCTCATTTGACTAAAGTTGTAAGAGTAGCTTGATATCTTTTAGAGGAAGGTTTAGGTTTCCAAGGACACGATGAGTCCAAAGAATCAAAGCACCGAGGTCATTTTCTGGAACTCATTAGTTGGTTTTGTAAGTATAATGAAGAAGCAAATAAAGTAATGCAATCAAATGCTCCTAAAAATAATCAAATGACTTCATCTACCATTCAAAGATAAATAATTGAAGCTTGTGCAAAAGAAATGAGAAAAGTTATTTTGAATGACATTGGAGATAGGTTCTTTTCTCTTTTACACAACGAGGCTCGAGATAGTTCTGTGAAAGAGTATATGGCTATAGTTTTGAGATATGTGAATGATAGTGGAGTAGTTATATAATGATTCGTTGGAGTGGTTCATGTAACTGAGACTTCTTTACATTGTTTAAAGAATGCTGTTGATGAATTCTTTGCGAAGAATGGATTATCACTATCAAAAGTCAGAGGCCAAGGTTATGATGGAGCCTCTAATATGTGATGTGAGCTTAATGGATTGAAATCACTCATTCTAAATGAAAACAAGCGCGCACATTATATGCATTGTTTTGCTCACCAACTTCAGTTGGTTGTTGTGTCTGTTGCTAAGGAAAACAATGATGTGGGTTAATTCTTTGAATATGTTTCTATGATTGTAAATATGGTTAGAGGTTTGTGTAAAAGGCAGGATGCTCTTCGCCACTTACACCATCAAGAAGTAGTGAAGAAAATACAAAGTGGTGAGATTTCAAGTGGAAAGGGCAAGAATCAAGAAATAAGCTTAGCTTAATCAAGTACTACACGTTGGGGTTCTCATTATAAAACATTATTTTGGCTTTTTGATATGTGGAATTCAGTGGAAGAAGTGCTTTTAGCAATAAACAAAGATGGTGATACAAGAAAAAATCGAGGCACGGCTAAGGGTTTGTTGAATAAAATGGGTTCTTTTGAATTTGTGTTTGTTGGAAAGTTAATGTTGTATATTTTGGGAGTGATGGATTCTCTATCAAAGATCCTTCAAGCCAAAGATCAAAACATAGAAACAGCTATTCGTATGGTTGAGCACTGAAAAAAAAGTTACAAACATATAGAGAAGATGGTTGGAAAAATTTGTTGAAAGAAGCCACTGAATTTTGTGTCCAACAAAAAATTGAAGTGCCCAATATGGATGACATCATTGAAAGCTGTAGCCGGAAACTAATTGATGGAGAACTAATAACTCATTTTCACCATTTTCGTGTGGAAATCTTTTCCAAGTTATTCCAGTCCATTTTATTTTCTCGTAATTGATATATATATATATGATGTTGTTCTTTATTCCTTAAATGTATAGTGTTCTAAATTATTTTTATATCACATAATAATAGGTAATTGATGAGGTTGCCCTGGAATTGAACAATCATTTCAATGAGGCAAATAGAGATTTTCTTAGAGGCATAATGAGTCTTGACTCTTCAAACTCATTTGTTCATTTTGATCATAATGAAATACTGAATCTTGCTGAGTTATACTTTGAAGATTTCTCTAGTGTTGAGTTAGCTGAGCTTCACTACCAACTTGAACTCTACATTTGTGCTGTGAAAGAGAATCCAGAATTCTCTAATCTTGATGATGTTGGCGCTCTTGCAAAAAAGATGGGGGAGAATAAATATCACATTTGTTTTTCTTTGGTGTATCAGCTTATTGAGTTAGCATTGTTCTTACTAGTTGCAACAGCTACTGTTGAAAGATGTTTTTCTACTATGAATATTATGAAGACTGATCTACGCAACCTGTTGGAAGATGAATTACTATCAGATTGCTTATTATGTTACATTGAAAAGAAGATATTCATTAGCATTGACAAAGAAGCTATTTTGCAGTGTTTTCAAAAGTTGGCTTTTGGCCAAAACTATTTGAAACCTCCTAAAAGTTCTCATGGTACGAGTATTTCGTCGTCTTTATTGATTAGAAAAAAATTAATTGTTGGTATGTCATGTGTATAAATAATGAAGTTATTGTTTTGGATTGATTTGATTGTATTATTATTGAATTGAATTGAATTAATTCCAAGTTCGTCGTTCGGTCATAAATTTTTGATTGTCGACTGGAAATTTTTTAAGGAAATTTTCGCCCCTAGTCCACCAATTCCTGGCACCGCCACTGAATAGGACGTGTTAAGCGGGTAGCCTCCGTAAATCATACCATCTAGACCCATTTTGACAATCCTATTCCATAGTTGATTTCATATGTATACTTAAAGTCTAGTCATATATCTTTTTATTGGTGTTTAATAGTTATAGCATAAATGAGTAACGATTAATAAGTTTTGTCATTCCAAAAAAATAGGACATTGTATAGAGATATATCATAATCATAAAATAAAACAAAATAAAATTAATAGAAAATATAAATAATAAGCTAAAAATTTTATTGTGACAAATTAATAAATTTTACAAATTCAGTTATATCCTTTTGATAAGTTTATTTTTTTCTAAATTTTCATCAAATTGTATATTGAAAAAACGAGAATTATAAAAAAAATCTAAATAAGTTAAAAATTTAAATTTTAGAGGTGTGAATCTAAAAATTATTAAATAGATAAACGCAAATCCGCAGCTCAAAATTAGTTTCAGTTTAAAATTTAGAATATAAAGGTCATGAATATATATATATATATATAACAAAAGCAAAACCAAGTAGTCGTCTGAAAAAGCAGCTTTATAAATTTCAAAATCATCCAAAATTTCCCACTCTAACTTTCTCTGACGCCAACCTTGACTTCCTTCCAGTTCAGGTATTCGTCTTCCTTTTTCTCCGTTTCTAGTCACGCACAGAGATGATGGAGTCTCAGAATCTCGCTCAAAATCAACAGATTACTTGTGATAACGCTAAATCAGCTCTCATATTTCTCGGCACTGGCTGCTCTAACTCCGTTCCTAACGCCTTGTGCCTCATTCAGCCCTCGGATCCGCCCTGCCACGTCTGCTTTCAGGCTGTCTCTTCTTCTCCAGAAATCAACCCCGATTACAGGTTTTATTCTTGTCTGTACCTGTGAATTCAGCTTTGTAGTTTTAACTGGCTTCACTAGTGTAATTAAACAAGTAATTTTTTGTTTTTAACAAGATCGGTGCATTTGGCTGTTTATAAATTTGTAGAATTAGAAAATTAAAGTGTGTTTGATTTTTTTTGTTTTGTTTCAATCATTTGAAATGTACAGGTGCAATACATCTCTTCTTATAGATTATTGCCCGGATTATGAGAATCATAACTATATATTGATTGATGCTGGGAAGACATTCAGAGAGCAAGTATTTCGATGGTTTACTAAGTACAAGATTCCTCGATTGGATTCTGTGAGTCATCTTTCTGTGTTATTCTAGTAGTATTCGTGCTTACTTTTGTACTTATTACTGTATTAGTTCCCATTGTATGAATTGGAAAAAAAGAAAAAAAGAAAAAAAGAAAAATTCCAATTGCGTGAGTGCAAAACTAGGAATATTCGAATTATTGAACAATTAAGGCAAGGGTAAGGGTGAAACTTGGAAGCAATTATAAACTATACGATTCTGTAGTACAATTAAGGCAAGGTTAAAGGTGGATTTCTTAGCTGATTTTGCCAACACTTTTACTCTATTAAAAGTGTTTTATTTACTAATTTATAAAGATATATAATATCTATATAAGAAGTGGCAGACATGGGAGGATGTTTTATATATATATAATGTATTAGCTATTATTTATGGGAATGCTATATAAGACAAATTTTGAATGATCTGCAGATTATTTTGACTCATGAACATGCTGATGCTGTCCTTGGTCTGGATGATATACGTGCTTTGCAATCTTTTAATCCGACAAATGATATGGTTCCAACCCCTGTATACCTAAGTCAGTCTTCCATGGATAGGTACTTTCTCTAATACAAAGTTTAACTTAAGAAATTTAAACATTGTATCGTAAATAATCTTAAGATATGGTTAGTTTGATCTCTCTCTTTTTGAAGCAAGAAGACAATTTAAGCCATTGGATATCAGACATGATAACCCACATTCTAGAAGCTGGCTTCATAAATTTGGAAGAGATCTTTGTCCTGTAAATTTCATAGATATCAAGATTTTATCTTAAATGGTATATTCAAAAAGCAAATGTATTTGAAATGGTATGTTACAAGGTATATAGACTCTAATGAGGCTTATTCAATTTCTTTTTCTGGCTTAAAGAATTAATATCTTTTGTTTTCCTTGGAAAGACTATTATTTCTTAATTCACAGTGACATGACTACCTTTGAGATGCAATGTTGCCTGTGTATGCAACTGCAGTAGATGAAGCATAACTTGATTTACATAACGTTGTTTAGTTAAAAAAAAAATAAGTTGTAGTAAAGTTAGATATATGTCTTCCTTTTAGCTTTTCTCTCACATGTTGCATGATTTGGGAGAAAGTTTTATGTGCTTAAATTGTAAAATCACCATCAAGTTCGTTATTCTATTGATTAAAGAACCACAAAGTGGTGCGTAAATGTACTTCTCAACCATATAGTTAAGTGGTGTCGACTGTACATCTCCACCACGTGCATAAAACTCATGCAAATGGAATTATTTATTAGTGCACCATTGTTTGCAATGCTGTATCAACTTCAATTTGACATCTTATATTGGTATTTCTGTATCCGCTGACTTTGAAACAGCATTTCATTGAAATTTCCTTACTTGATAAAGAAAAACTTAAAAGAAGGCCAAGAATTCAGGCGGGTTGCACAGCTGGACTGGAACATAATTGAGGAAGACTGTCACAGTCCATTTATTGCGTCAGGAGTTCAATTTGTTCCTTTGCCAGTAACTTGTTCAACGACTCTCTTTTTATATGCACGCATAAACAAAAACATACACCAATGAATTTTTATATTTGTTTCACACTTTAGTATCCTGCCGCAGGTGATGCATGGAGAAGATTATATTTCCTTGGGTTTTCTTTTTGGGGAAAAGAGCAGGGTAGGTTATATATCTGATGTTTCACGTATTCCTGAAAGCACAGAATATGGTAAGTATTGTTTGTTCATCCTTCTTTCTGTTGTAAATTTGATAATGCACATCTCTGCAGTCGGCACAACTTATGAATCCTTAATTGCTGTGAAATGTGAACTGATTGAAGCTTGCTTGTTACGTTGACTGAGAAACATTTACTTATTTGTTTTGGATTTTTTTCTAGATATATATTTATCAAACATTATTTTCTTGATTTGGGGAAAGCTTGATTGCAGTAATTTCTAAAGCTGGGGGTGGCCAGTTGGATCTTCTTATATTGGATGCGTTGCGCAAGGTGAGTAACAATCATCGTAGTTTATAGTTTGCGATTACAATTGATCAAGGTCTCAATATGTTAAGTTGAAAGGTTAGGAGCTTAATCAATAAAAATTGAAAATATCAGGGCCGATCTTTATATTTGGATGTGAAAAAAAGTCTTGTATGCTGACTTCTGTATGCCTTTACGCCTCTTTTGTTTTTTACTTTTTTATAGGATAAACCTATTGTTAAGCCAAATCAGAAAGTAAAAATGGTCCTGAATACGCATTCCTTAATGTATTTTGTTGGCCTTTTAGTCACTCAAAAAGCATATTTGACATAGTCTTCCTTGTAAGATGTGTTTGATTAATAAATGAGGTGGCTTTACTAAGCTTTGACCAAAATATGATCCTTGATTTACAGCTCTTAGAAGCTTCCTTGATTTTGTTCACGTCCCAGTTTAAAAGTTGCTTACATAATGCTTGTGATACTTCTGTTCTTAATAGCTTCAAGAGTTAATATTTTTCATCGTAATGCCTTTTCTCCGCAGACTGGATGCCATAATGTTCACTTCTGCTTGCCTCAGGTTTTCTTTTTCTCTTTTTTAGTAGTTCAGATTTGATCTTATTGAATATCTGAAATGATTAAAATCTTGCAAGTTTCGTTGGCAGACCCTTGAAGCTGTGAGGAGGTTATGTCCAAAGCAAGCTCTTTTAGTCGGAATGAATCATGAATTTGATCATCATAAAGACAATGACTTCCTAGCAGAGTGGTCTAGAAGGTGTAAAATCTGCTTCACTTCTTTATAGTCATGGACTCTACTAATTAATTTTGCTGTTGTGAATTCTCATAAAATGAAAGACTCTTGTAAAGTCTATATAATTAATGGTCAATTTAAATCATCAGGAGCATGATGATTTTAATTCTGTTTCATCTGCATTTCGATTTTTATCTTGATTTACGAAAAAAGGAACTTAAATTTTTTTGCCATTGCCCACGGATAGGGAAGGAATACCAGTGCAGCTTGCGCATGATGGTTTGAGAGTTCCCATAAACCTGTAATGAGGTAAACCACCGTCCTCTATGTTTGTCTTGTTACATTTTTTCGTAACTTATGAATTGGGGATAAAAAGTTTCTTGCTCGCTTAACTCTTTAGTTTGTGCGATTATGGTCATTTAACTAAAATTTGTGTCAATAAAGTCACTAAAGTTTGACTCTGGTTTCAATAAAGTCATTCAGATCAGAATTCCGATTGAAAAGACTGATGTGGCAAATGAAAGCTGGCACTAATATGCCAGCTCGTCACCACGTCACATTCGGAGAAGAAATGGGAATGACATCGGGCTGGGATAGAAATATTTTTTACATTTTTTATTTTTTAGCTCGCCATTTGTCAATATCCTTACTGTATACATGTCAAGCACTTGATGTTGTGCGGTTATTGGTCTCAGCTTTGACTTGTCACATCAGCATTCCAACTGAAGTTCTAGTCGGAATGACTTTACTGAATTCGGAATCAAACTATACTGAATTTATTGATACAAATTTCACTTAAATGATGACTATAGCGGCTCAAATTAGAAACTTCAATAACTGTAGGAACTTTTTAGCCGTTGACAAGGATTAGCATTTGAATCAATTGAAGTTATATCATATAGTTGAGAATTGATCAAATTATCATATGAATTGGATACAAATTCTCTAATCAGTTATCACCTAAGCTAGCAGCTTGAATTCTTGTTTGAAACGAAAAGACAAAATAATTGAAACGGAGATTGGCCTTCACCAATTAACATTGAATCAACCTGTTAGGTTCAACGATTTTGATAAAATCAATTTGCATGCTTGATCATGATCGATTTGTGCTTCAAACTGAATCAATCACAAAGTTGAATTTTGGATGCAATGAATGATTCTATAGTTGAACTCAACATCCTATGATGTCTTGGTTGGCTTCAGAAAATTAGCGAGTCAGCATTTTAAAATCAATGAAACTATATAAATTAAATTATCATTTCTACTTCCTTTTTCAGGTCAAGATAAATACCAGTTGTCAATTGTACCAGATCCAGAAGATGCCTTATATATTATATCAAATTCTATAATATATATATATAGACAATTAAACCCATTTCTGAAATATATATATATATATATATATATATATATATATATATATATATAGACAATTAAACCCATTTCTGAAATACATATGTTAATAAAAGATTTTCATCCCATTCTAACGGAAGATATAATCAAAACTAAACTTCCCTATAGCTTCATTAGCTCATATTAAATAGTTGATAGATTTTTAACAAATGAAACTACCTATATGGGTTATTGATATAAAACTTCTATGAAGCGGTCTATTAGAAGCATTCCATGCGATTCTGTATAGAATTTTTCGTGTTTGTTTGTTCAAATTACGCAAAATTTCAAGGATTTGGAGCATACATAAACTGTCACCCCTACTATAAAGTGTTGATTTTATGAAGGTTAAAGTTCACAAAATTATCACATCATTTTTTTTTTTGCAAACCCATATACCACATCAATTGCACTTTTCTCTTGTTTGGAATAAATTTCATGTAAGAATGTAGTTGGATTTTCTAATTAGAATTTAGTTCCATGTTTTTATCATAAATCTACCAAATTTTAATTTAGTAGCCTTTTGTAATGGAACTTGTTGGCTCCAAAATATGATAGAGACACACTAAAGGGGTGAATAGTGTGTATTACCGAATAAAAAATTCTTTGATTAAACTTTTTCGGTTAAAATAGTTTTTCCCAATAAAACAGGTTTTACTTAAAATGCGGAATAACATAGTTAGTAAAACTTGTGAATATATAATCGTTTTAATTAGTTTAAACAATCCCTAAATACTACTAATGTTATTAATTTAAATATTTAACAATATGTAAAGAGAGTAGAGTTAGAGATATTAAGGACAATGATTTATACAGGTTTGGCCTCATCGGCCTACTCATGTCTCCAAGCTCGCTGTTTGAGATTTTCTACTAATGATTCTTTTACGGGTAGGAACTGAGCCTAATGTTACTTTTTACAAGTTCAAGTAAGAAACTCAATATTTTTCTAGAAAAAGTATCAAAATCTACACCGACACTTTTTATATGCTTATGTGTCAAACTTATAGGTGTTGTTTTATAGTTCAACAAATATCTTCTCCCCTCCTAGTGGGCCGCATGTTAGCCCATCTCTAGCCCATTCATTCCTTTTTTAGCCGAAGCAGCTTCTGCTCTAATTTTTAGCTTGTTTACTCAAGTTTCTTAATTTCTGGACTACTTTTAAACAACTTATAAGCAGCTCTAATTAGCTATATTATCTTCAATTTCATCTTAATTTTAATCCCAATACTACCCAAATAAACAAGTATAATTTTCACTTATCAAAATATCTCCATACTTAAACATTGCTTGTCCTCAAGCAATACTCAAGAGAAGAGAAACTAAAAATGGAAAAACGAAAAGCACTTAAGAACTTTGAAGAAAACCCAACACAAAACTTCACAAATAAGGTAGTAGCAGCAACGATCACTTTAAACCTTGAGTAACATGCAAATCCCAAGGAGAACAAAAAGCTTAAGGAGCTAGATAATGAGCTCACACAAGAAACATATTTTAGCTTTAGAAACAGATTAGGATGGACAACTAGATTGCTTAGTTCAACAATTCAGCAAGCATTCAAAACCAAACTGCCTCACCAAAGTTTGTCATCGATCACTCTATTGTGTTTAGGTAAAGGTTTGAAATCACTTAGCAGCTTAACACAACAACCATGGACTATAGGCTTTATTAGTGATATTATTGCCACCACTTGTATTGGATAACATGCATAATCAAAAGGTCTTTACAAATAGAGTTGTAGCTTGGTTAAAGGTTAGGGTGTGTCAAAGGATACATTTTAAGTCAAGAAGAATTACCAAAGAATTATATGATAAATACGTGAACAAACAGCCTTAAGAATTGCAACATCACTAAACTCAACCATTCTAAATAAAAAAGGTAAAAGAGTATATATGGAATGAGTTACACAAGATAAGGTATATCAAAGAAATGCACATGGAATTTCAAGCAATGATTATCAGAAGAAAAATGGTAAGGTTGAGCACAAAGTGTCAAGCAAAAGTTAAATAGAAACTTTCAAGTTGCAAAATAGTTGAACATTGAGAACATGACTTGAAATTTTTTTTTATTTTTTTATTTTAAATAATTTGAAAGAGTACCAGTAGACAACTTATTTGCAAAAAGAAACAAAGAAAGCAATCTTAAACGTTGATGAATGAATGATTGCTTATAAATATTAACTTGCACACTTATCTTTTAATTCATTCAGGACAACAAGCTACCAAATGATGAAACTTGATGATTTTTAAAGAGCCTTTTAAAACTTTAAAGAGACCTTAGAAGAATGATTCTATCTTTTAAGAATTTTATTGAAATTTGAATACTGACACTGTTGGATAAAAACATTCTTGTGATTTTTGATAGGAAAAAACTTTGAGGAACATGATTAGCTTGAATATTTTAGAAAGCAAGAGCTTAGCAATACCGCAATTGATCAACGACTTACTCAAAATGAGAAAATTCATTTCTTTGGTAAATTCTTGGGTGAATTTTGGAAAAACACTAATTGAAAGGCTAAGGGAGAAAAATAATTTTACGGGTTTAAAATAACTGCAGAATTTTTAACCCCCTAATGTGAGGATTTTTGCCTGTTTGATTTCCATTGATTCAAACCAAAATAATTTTGCTCTTTATTTTCAAACCTTAAAATTACTCCTTTGAATCAATTTATGTGCTCAATTTTCTTGTGAGGGGGCTTTCACAGTCAACTTTAGTAAGAACTTGGTTTGGCTAGTACTTGTCAAAATCACATGATTGTTCACATGCATAAGAAAATTAAGGCATTAGGTTTTAACCCTCTAGCTTAAACAACCACCATATTTGTATTATTTTCCTGACTTTGTCTATGTACTTTTCCTGACTTAGGCCCAAAAGCCAAAGTGATCTATTCCTATAGATCTTGATACTCAGTATCATTTCAGCTTCCCCTATTGTATAACATTTATACAACCAATAATTTACCCCTTGTAGTGATGTGCATCGTTTCCAATGAGTAGGATGTGATCGATATATAAGACCAAGAATATAATCATGCTCCCGCTGATCCTCTTGTACACACAAGACTCATTTTCATTCTTGATAAAGCCATATTCCTTTATAGCTTCATCAAAACGAAGGTTCCAACTACTAGATGCCTGCTTAAGCCCATAAATGGACCTTTGTAGGTTGCATACCCATTCAGGATACTTTAGATCAACAAAACCCTCCTACTGAGTCATGTAAACATCCTCTTGGAGGTCTTTATTAAGAAAAAAAATTTTGACATCCATTTGCCATATCTCATAGTCAAACCATGCAGCCATCCGCACCTTGAAGGTGTTGTCGGCCTTTAGTTTATAGCACCATTTGTAACCAATTACCTTAGCACCCGAAGATGGGTCAACTGTTGGGATTCGTCATTGGAAAAATAACGTGGCGCAGCAGAAAATACACCGTTTAAAATTTTCTAGAATCCACCTATCGTGTCCAATTACCATTAATTAGAATAAAACCAAATTGAATCAAGAGAGATTAACTCACCGAATTCGTCTCTTTTAGAGACTGCTGCAGAATCGTTTCTTGAAGCTGAGATCTCTAAAGTTTGGTGCACGACCAACTATTAAGCTGGAATCGGTGCTAGCCGAATACGCGAAGGAATGGAGGTTTAATGCTGGGATTTTCGGCTATTTTGGGGCTACTCTTGGTGGCTGAAATTTCCAGCAATTAATTAAGGTTGAATTAGGGTTTTATTCCTTAAGTGTGCCCTTATATAGACACCTTGTCTAATTGGGTTTTAATTAAATTAAACCCACGCCCACTAGGATTATAATTATATAAATAAACTTTAATTAAAAAGTATATACTATGTAATTTAATTCCATTTGGCTAAATTTAACTACCTCTAAATAAAATTAAATCACACTTAAGTAAATACAATACATGTATTTAATTTTCCTACTTAGGAAAATTATTTAATTAATTGTTTACTTTATGTTATTCAATTAATTGATAAATTAATTAATTACATTATGTAAACTTATTAATTAAATTAAATTTAACCCAATGTTAATTAATTACCTTGACACCGAATGTCAATTAATTAATTAACACATTCCTTCTAATGTACATTCCATATACAATTTCTATAAGTTCCGGCTCAGTTGATCTATATGCACGATCCCATGGGTCTGTCTTTATATTGGCAGTAGGCCAAAGGCTCACAGACTGTAAGTGGGTTCTAGCAAACCCTTACAGCCCCCAATTAAGACAGAGATACAGCAACCTTTCGAAGACACTTACCTGGTAGGAATCTCATAGTGTGCTTTGCCTAACGATATCGATATGAATAAACAAGAGGCATGGTGTCCGTCATCCTCTTCTGTTGTTTATTATATTTCTTGATCTTGAGTTGACTGATTAATCAAATAAGCACCGATTTACTTGGGTATGGCCATACACTTATCAGTCCCACTCATCAAGTGGCCAATGATATCGTCTCGGTGTTACCCGAGTGGCAATTCCATCACTTCATCATCAATATCAACATGTTCACTGGTCCACCCAATCATACCCGTATTTAGCACCCTTTTACAGACCTGTTAGGCGTATGTCAAAGTGAACCGGATTCCATATTGATATTATAATGAAATCTGGTCTGAGGACAAAAGAGACCTACTCAAGAAAGACCTATGACGCGATAACCATGTGGCTTTCTTTTACGGATCGATCCAGTCCCAACGACATGTACTTATATTCATGACTGACTACACAAGTACTATGGCTAGTTAAGAACTGCCATACAGTCATCGAATATATAAGTCTGTGGTTCTATTCGTTCGCACGATTAGAACAGTCCTGGGTAGGTTTTATGATTATCAATCAATGGATACTATACTCATATTATAGCACAAGATATAAATGAAATAGATTAATTGCCTTTATTAATGTGACACAAATAATGTATTTATACAATGAGTGTTAATGTATAATACAAAATACAAGAATCCAATGCCCTAAGAACTAGGGCACACCAACAATCTCCCACTTGCACTAGTTCCAAGTGGGCATTGCCCTAATTCCTATAGATCTAGTATGACCGTCGTGCTGTGTCTGTGGCAGCGCTTTGGTCAATGGATCAGCGACATTATTCTTGGTGTGCAATGATATGCCACCTCTGTTCACGATCTCCCGAATGAGGTGAAACTTTCTGAGCACATGTTTGGATCTCTTGTGTGACTGGTGGGCTCTAGGCGAAGTAATGAAACTAAACCTAGGGTCGCACAACTAAGGCAGTGTACCTATCGTTGACAAGTAATAATTCTGGTTGGTCCAGGTATCGATCCCACAGAGAAAATATTCTGCAAACACTAAACTACTCGGGTTCCTTGCATGTCTTAGGCGGAACTAAAATTTGGTTTGTGATTATACTAACAACTAAATTATCCTACTCCTAGTTGATCTATTCCAGATTACTTTGCACTTGAATTCGGGTTATCAATTGGCGGTTTAGCCGACCTATGAATGCTAATGGTGATGGCTTTATCAATTAATTAAAACAGATGAATTTAACTCAACAGTTAAACCTTAATTATGTTCTTTCAATGATTCAACCTAGCATGTCTAGATCTTTTAGGTCTTTAGCCGGTTTCCCTTGTTTAGAGGCGGTCTAATTCTAAAGCTCAGAAAATAGGGGCACGTAAATTCCACAGTGTTGTCAATACTAATGGTTTCTTAGGCGTCAATCTAGGTAATGCCATAAATATGAACTTAATAAGTTAAGATCTTATGATACTAGATTATCATTAAAGGAATTGCATAAAGAAAAGGTGTAAATATTGAAATTAAATTGCAGTCAATTGCATTAATCAAGAAAGATGACAAGAATTCAATGTTTACAACCAAACATAATCAATTGAGGAATCAAAAACTAACTAATCGAATTACAAAAGAGAAGAAGAAGAACTTATACCCTTTGGTCCGATGAACCGAATTCCAGCGGTGTGAAGATGCTTGGGGTGTACCTCTATAAACGAACTCAATCCGGAACCAAGAACGTCGCAAAAGGGGAAGATTCAATGCAAAGCTTCTACCAATTAAGGGTTCAAACTCAAAGTAACAAAGAGTTCAAGCAATAAACCTAGCTACAAGTTTATGCTTTCTACTTCAAAAGTCTGGAAAAATAGATGCATACAACTTAGAAAATATCCTATTTATAGGACTAGGCTAAAACCACTAAACAGGAAGGAGGAAAGTAGGGCAACAACAAAATTCCGGAGCTCAGCATGCCGTGCTGGTGTTGGCACACCTTGCTGGGTAGATTTGGGGGTTGGCACGCCGTGCTGGTGGTGGCACGCATTCGTGCCGACCTACTAGACTCCATCTTTTGGCATGCTAAAATGGCACGTCGTGCCCTCATTGCGGCACGCCGTGCCACCTTGCTTTTCAGCACTTCAATCTCTTCTTCGTCGCCATCACTCCAACTTTCGGTTCGGGCCATAATGCCTGTCCAAAACAAACATAAAGAAACATAACCGCACCACAGCAACGGGAAACATAACCGCACCACAGCAACGGACCACAAAAAAAAAAAACTCATTGTCCAAAATTACAAAAACACCCCTAAAAACACGAAAAACACTATAAAGTTATGAAAATCTAACCAAAACATAAAAACCGCAAAATACGCAAGACCAAACAAGCATTCACACAAAGGACTCTAAAATATTACCGGTTAAACCACGAAATTGCCTAGAAGATAAGGTCAAAAACCGACCTTATCAGTGACCGGGGCAACTTAGCTTGTGCGATGGCCCCGTTGTTGTCACAAAAAACATCAACTGGGTCTAGGATAGTGGGTACTACTTCTAACTCGGTTATGAATTTCTTTATCCAAACTGCTTCTTTTGCAGCTTCGTACGCAGCTATGTACTCAACTTCCATTATAGAGTCAGCAATGGTGGCTGGCTTTGAGAACCTCTAACAAATGGCACCACCATTTAGGAGAAAAACATAACCAGACTGTGACAGGTTCTCATCCTCATCGGTCTCAAAGCTTGCATTAGTGTAACTTGACACTACCAACTCATCTTGACCTCCATACATTAAGAAAGCATCCTTAGTCCGATTAAGGTACTTAAGGATTGCCTTGACAGCCTTCCAGTGTTCCTCCCCGAGGTCCGACTGGTACCGACTAGTCATACTTAGTGCAAACGTGACATCAGGCCTCGTACATAACATGGAGTACATGATAGATCCAACAGCAGATGCATAAGGGATCTTTTCCATGTTCTCCCGGTCCTTCTTTGTTTTAGGACCATCTTTCTTACTCAGCTTCAACCCATGGTGCATAGGCAAGAATCCTTTCTTTGCCTTGTCCATGCTGAATCTTTTCAGAATCTTGTCTATGTATATGGCCTGACTTAGGCCTAGAAGCGGATTGGATCTATCTCTACAGATCCTGATCCCTAAGATCGTCTCAGCTTCGCCTAAGTCCTTCATTACGAAGCACCCACTCAACCACTGCTTAACCCCTTGCAGTGTTGGTATGTTGCCTCCAATGATCAGGATGTCGTCAACATACAGCACTAGGAAGGTGGAAGCGCTCCCACTAACCATCTTATACACACATGGCTCATCAGAATGCTGTGTGAAGCCATATTCCGTAATGGCGTCATTAAATCTCTGATTCCATGACCTCGATGCTTGCTTTAATCCATAAATGGATCTTTAAAGCTTGCATACCCCGTTTGGATACTTTGGATCAATAAAACCCTCAGGTTGTGCCATGTACACATCCTCGAGTAGCTTTTCATTAAGGAAAGCGGTCTTAACATCCATCTATCATATCTCATAATTGTACCATACAGCTATGGCTAGTAGTATACTAATGGATTTGAGCATAGCAACTGGTGAAAAGGTTTCATCATAGTCAATTCCTTAAATTTACCTGAATCCTTTTGCCACCAATCACCCCTTGAAGGTGCTGTCGGCCTTTAACTTGAAACACCACTTGCAACCTATCACCTTAGCACCTGGAGGTGGATCCAACAAGTTCCATACTTGGTTATCGTGCATAGATTGCATCTCAGCCTCCATGGCTTTGCGTCATTGATATGAGTGTGGGCTTTCAACAGCCTCCTGATAGGTCTTGGGCTCCTCTTGGTCAACGACCATAAGGTACCCATCATTAATCACGAGAAAGCCATACCTCTCTGGCTGATGACGTGTCCTACAAGACCTTCTTAGGTCCTGTGCAACCGGTTCTGGTTCCTCAATTTCTTGAGTAGTCAGATCGATTCCCGAGGCATCCTTAGCAGTAGCTGCAGGAGTTTGTGAGTCTTGAACTTCTGAAAGTTCAACATTACTCCCATTGTCTCTCTTGGAAAGGAATTCCTTCTTCAAGAAGACTGCATTTCTGGCTATGAAAACTTTGTTTTCCGTCAGATCATAGAAGTAATAACCCTTAGTTTCCTTACGGTAACCCACAAACTGGTGTGAGCATGGGTTTTTTCCCGACCTCTGTGATGAAAGTCACTGTTACCTTTTTCACGGATAAGCATGAAGTGGATTCTGACCGACCTGGCTGACGTCAGAAATATCTCGGGTGATCCGAATGTGTGTTGGAAATGCCCTAGTCCCGAGGCATTTGTCCTTGTGTTTGTATAATACATTTGTACATTAATGTGAACTTTATGTATTCTACAATTTGTGGACATATCCATATCCATGTTGTCAAGTGTCATGCACTTGGTAGTAAGACTATGGATAGGGAAAATGATATGGCCATAAAGTCATCCGTAGTCTGTTCCAATCATGGGAATGAATGGAACTAAAGACTATCATTAGCCTGGTTGTATGGCAATGTCTTACCGGTCATAGAACATGGAATGTCAACCTGGTTAATGGGTACATGCAAAAAGGGCATGGTACTGGATCGATCCACTTAACGGGAATCTACATGGTATTGTATCACAAATGATTCTCGTGTAGTACTTGTGTATAAGTCCTTTGACCGGACCATATGATGGTGCTGCATGTGAAGTGGCACACTTTGGTGCACGCCTAACGGGCCTGTAAAAGGGTGCCAAGTATGGGTACGTTCGGGTGTGTTAGTGAACATGGCGATGCTATGGATATGCAAAAGGGAATGTCACTCAGTGATTCATTGACACGATATCACTGGCCTCTTGAAGAATGTTACTGATAAGTTTGCGGCCGCACCCAAACAAGATTGGATCTTGTTTGTGAGCATCAGTTCATTCGGGATCAAGTAAATGTCCAGACACAAAGAGGGTGATACTTCCATGCCTCTGTGTTGGACAACGATATCAGCGACATGGGATTTACAAGTTCAAACTACAGGGTTACGTTTTCAGTTAGACTGCTTACTCCGTCTCAATTGGGGGCTGCAGTGGCTTGCTAGAGCCCGCCTGCAGTCTATAGGCCTTGGCCCACTGCCAACATAAAGACGGGCCCATTGGATCGTACACATTGAACGTCTGGACTTTAACTAGTCGGATTAAGTGTGTACTTGGAGTATACACGTTTGAAGAGAGAGAGATTTATTAATTATATTATATAGATCAATTGGGTTGATCAAAATAATATACTTAATATTTATTTTGGCCTTCTCCTACTTTATTCAATGAATGAATTTATGGGATTATTTCCTAGGTGGAAATATTATTATACATGTATAGGTTTACATATACCTCATTTTACGTATGTCTAATTTAATCCCTTGATTAAATTAATAGGTCAAATGAATTTTAATTTACATGTATGTAATATATTATATGGTATAATATATAAGCATACATGTTACATTAAAGTTGAAATTAATTAAATCAAAGGAATTAAAATTGGGCTTAGGATGTAAAATGAATATTCCCACATGAATTGGATTTGTGTTGGCCGAAATTTTCATGCATTTGGGATGAGAATGTGAGTCATTTTATGGACAAAAATGATGATGACCAATTCTTATGAACTAATAAGAAAATGGTGAGTCATTGGTTTGACTTAAGAAGTGGCAAAGTTGGACTTTGCTCCGTTTGATCTTTCCTTTACTTTTGGTAAGAAAAGTGGAAAAGATGATGACCATTTCTTTTGGTGTTGGCCGAATTGTGTGCATAAAGAAGTGAGTCATTGTTTGACTTTGAAGTAGCAAAGTGAGACTTTGCTTCTTATGCATAATGATGAGATTTATGGTGAGTCATTTTGGATGAACCAATTAAGGGGTAATGAGTCATTAGTTTGACAAGTAAAGTTGCAAAGTTGGACTTAGCAATTTCTTCATTATCTCCCATCTTTTGGCCATCCCACACATGGATGAAATTGGGGAAATGGTTTTTGCTTTTAAGAGCAATAACATTTAGCCCACTTTGGACAGAAATTTCTTTTGGTAAGAAATTTGAGCCCCACTTGATAACTTGGTTTCTTTCTTTTGGAAAGAAAGATAGGACAACCATATTAGTCATCTTGGGCCGCCCCTCTCTCCCTCTCTTCTTGTCATCCGAGTCGCAAGCACGGGTTTCGGTCCGAGAGCCGTTCGTGTACCCATCGGTGGAGGAAATCTACACTTGATTTCTGCAGTCCGCATCCGTCTCTTTAAGAGATTTGCCGGGTAAGTTTCCGAACTTCTCTTTATGGTTTTACAATTTTGGATTTCCACATAGGGATCGGATTCTAGGAAATCGAAGCGTATTTCCGCTTTTATCGGTCGGTTTTCCGTGACGAATCCCAACAGTGTGTGTGACAAGTCTTGGTACGGAACCCCGAAGGAATTCGAAGTGAGTATTTAAGAAAACCGAGGAAAAGAATGAAAAACAAGCAAAATAGGCCAATCTGGTCACCATAGTAGCTCGGCTGTAGTGCCTACAGTCGAGCGACTGTACTACAGCCGTGCGGCTGTAGTACATTATGGTCGCGCGGCTGTTATTATCAGATTTCCTTTTCTCCATTCAAATTAGCATTTAATTCCTTTTTTTTAACAAAATAAGCTAATCTGGTCACTACAGTCGCTCGACTGTAGTGCCTACAGCAGCGCGGCTATACTACAGGGACGCGGCTATACTACAGCCACGCGGAAGTGGTACATTACAGCCGCACAGCTGTAGTTACTAGACTTCCTTTTTTACCAAAAATCAGCATTTAATTCTGATTTTTAGCCAAAACGGGAGATATAAAAGCCTCATATCCGAAACTAGGGTTAACAGAACAAGGGGAGAGGTAGAAAATTAGAGAATTTTGAGAGAAAAACACATAATAACACAGATTTTGGGACTTTTTCTAGGGTTCTTAAGAAAAATAAAAGGGTTTGATCTAAAAATAACTTTAAAAATTTCAATGAAACACATAGAAACCGTTGTACGGTGTTTTTAAATCATCACCACTCACTCAATCTCCCTCGGGGTTCCGTTCGGGCTTCGGAGATCGCGCATTTTTCGGGTTGTTCATGACTGCAAGACGCTTTCCTGCATCCGAATCCATCCTTAGTGATCCAAACACTGGAACACAGACCAGGTAACATTCTGAGAGGCCTTAAAAATCCATTTTTGTTCATTCTAGGTGTTGTTTACTGATTTTTTTTGAATTTTTACGATTTCGGAAGCGTTTTTGATTACAGCTGTCTCGATTAAGATCACAGTCGCCCGGCTGTAACCTACAGCTGCGCGGCTGTGACCTATAGTCGCCCGACTGTAATCTTCTGATTACCATCACTCGACTATAATCTCTAGGGCAGAAGCTCCGAATGGCCCAAAATCGGTCGATAACGTTTCCGTTTTTCGATTAAATGTGTTCTTTATGTTTTTTATCGGCCCAATTACATCCCTATGTGCTTAGATTCCTGGTTTTCTGATTTTTGATTGATGGATGTAATTTAAAGTTTGGTGATTTTGAGGGATTAGGGATTTCCAGATTTGATTCGATCCGTTTTATTGATTTTAGTATATTTCCAAAAATCCCAGACCCCTCAAAGTCATTAAATTTGCAAAGCGGTTTTCAAAAAACGAGAAAAGAATATTGGAATCAATTCTGGAGCACTAAAGTCGCTCAGCTGTAGGTGTTGCAGCTGCTCGGGTATGTTACAGCCGCGCGGCTATAATGCCATACAGCCACTCGACTGTAGTTTAAGGGGCAGAATTACAGTTTTACCCTTTTGGGCCCCAAACTTGTAATTTTGCACCCTTTTCCTATTCAAAACTGAATTTTGGCGTGTTTACATTCATTTTGGGCCCTAAATGAATGTTTAACTTAGGACGGGACCCCTGGGTCCCGGGATATCCGGCCCACTAAAGTTGGAAAAATGCATGTAAATGAGCCAAACTAGTTTCAAATTTGGTTTTTCACCCACAAAACCTACAGGGCGTTTCAAAAAACCGTTTTTCGGGTCTTATTGGTCCTACCGGTTGGATCGACCCAGTTACCCCCCAAATGCATGTCCCTGCTCCTACAAATCCCTATCTATCCTATTTGAGTCTTTTGTGTGCCTTGATTATTTGTGCTAACCGTATTTGGATACAGCTTTTATTTATTTATTTTTTTTATTTTTAATGTACTTAATAGATTATCTCGTGTAATTAGGCGATTGTAATTTCTTATATTATCGTGTATAGTAGGTGGTTGTAAATGGTAAGGATGAGAGTTTTCTTTTTCTTGGGTTGTATAATTTGGCTTCTGATTTACTTTTTCACACCTTTATTTTTCCACACTTTATTTTAATACTTATATTTATGTCATTTGCATAAGCATCGATTAATAATTAAACGAAGATAAAATGAATAGAATTAAGTGAATGCAACATTACGTTATGAAATAATAATTGAAAATAAGTGAGGATTAGTAGATATGTTGCCCGAACCTTGAATCTCTGGATTAGGTGCTGCGTCTACACTTGGTAGGGAGCTATACCGGAATTTCCTGGATGAGCTGATCCGGGTGGCAACTCTGTATCTAATCTCGAAATTCGTGTTTCGAGATCTTTAAGTTAAATTGGGATTTTCAAAAAAAATCTATTTTTCCAAAATTCACCATTAAAATTAAGTTTCTATGAAAAGGGTTTTCTTCAATAAAGTGAAAGGTTTGCTTAAAGAAGAGTAAAACCCGTTTTCAAAACCCCAACACCACACCTTCAAAAAGAAAGTTCCCGGCTCCTGCTTCACCGCGCGTTCCGAAAAAGGTCGTCCGCTCACAGTGGCAACTCTGCTGGGGATTAACCGTTTCTTTTAAAAAGTTTTTTCAAAAACTTAAGGAACTTAGGCAACAATCAAAGTACATCCTCACTTGTATTCAATTATTAAATCATAATTCAATGTTTCATTCACACTTGTATAAGCATGACATTTTCTCTTCTTAAATCCCTCCAACACTCATTTAAGTTCGGTTTATCTTCAAAGGTGACCTACCTCTTCTGCTAGGATTGGTGGCACCCGAGGGGGTAAACCACTCATAGCCTCATATGAACCCCTTCGTTTGGACCCTTGAGTGGGGAGAAGTGAGGAGTATATTTTCACTATGGGAACCTGTACGACCCTTGGCTTGACTCATACCTTCATTTAATGGGTTAGTAACTTCCCCTTAGGGTTACCAAAACATATATTTGAAAATGAACATTGAGAGTGCGCCTTTGGTATCCCCAGTTAATGCCAAAGAGACCCAACACCTAGGAAGAATGCGAGACCAGTCGAATGGAGGAATAAGGTTGAAAGGGTGAGCATGTTTGTGCGTGTGCTAACATTTGCTTTGTGGTTGTTTTATTTTCGACTGTGTCATGCAACATAAACACGCATCATTCATGTGTCATTTCCTAACCACATTTTTATACAGCCATTTTGGAGCATCATCCTACATGTGTGTTATACTAACCACATTTTCGTGCAGCCATGACCTTTTTTGTGTGCCATATTCATCTTATGTGCTCATTGACTCATAAAGCATACACGACAACATCTTGTGCGTCATGCATTCTAACCACGTTTTTGTGCAGCCATTTGCATTCTGTATGACATGGGCATTCATATCATTTCATCCCATCCAAAATGAAGGATGTTCTAAGTATGCCCCTCACGACATTCCATTTCATGACATATCGGGAGTCCCCAAGATTACCCGTGTCTGCCTGTGCACCAGATTGCACTTGGCCATTTCATTACATTATTGCACCATTAAAGGACCACAACGGTCTTAGGTTTGTGTTTGTGTGGTGGATCACACAACACCATCACATGGCATCACGTCCATTCATCATGGTGTCATGGCGACACTAACGTCTTGCTTGTGTGTCATGATGCACATCGTATTATTTAATAACATTGATGACCCACGAGTGCCGAATTAGAATTTATACTAGGACGTTTCATAACATGCCTAAATCATGCAAGGTGTTCCATTAACACCGAAATGTTGTCTGTTGGAGATTGTGCTCTAAGGCCAATATTGGATTATGTAATTTGACTTCTAAGATTAATCTAGTGTAGATTAATATTATCATTTATGTTTGTATGTTAGCATTTATGATAAGTATCCATGAATAAATCGTGTTATTCTAAATATCCCTAGTCGATTGTTATTATGGGAATAATAACAAACTAAGACTAGTGTGAGTGATAATGGATATTCATAAGATGAATATAGTGTATACAGATACAGATTATACTCACGGGTAATATGTTAGAGAACATGTTACTGGAGACCCACTATGAGATCAAGTTCATGGTTATGTGTCACAACTGATCTTGATTATAGTAGTGTCATTAGCTGATTCCTTTGACCTGAGGTCACCATGGATTCCGGGATGAATTCATGTTGTGCTTTGATGCAGTCAAACGCTGCTTGTAACAGAGTAGTTATAAAGGCTGTGATTGGGTACGATATGACTCATGCCTTGGGATGTGAGTGACAGATATGGGATTTTGTCCCTCTCTAACAAGAGAGCGATATCACTGGGCCCCTCGATAAGTAAGACTGTTAAATGCATGGCCGTGCTCAAATAATTGATAGAGTATCAATTGATTTGTCTAAACAGTTTTATTTTGAGATCGAGAAAGCATATGATTAATTTATATAAGATTGACAAGTGTACCATGTCTTATAATTAATCATGATATCAAGAGACAAAAGGGAATATGACACATTCTATAAGTAGGTTTATTGGATTATACCAATCATATGAATTGGGTAGTCATAATGGCTTGCTAGAGTCCGCTTATGACTTATGAGGGCATTATGGTAATTTCCTCATTGCCAATTTATATGATCCTACGGGGTCACACACAAAGAGCAAAATGAGATTCACTTAATTCGGGGATAAATCATTATGAGATAATGATTTATTATTGATGAGAAATTAAATATATATAAAGATATATATTTACATGTATATGTATATACACATGAACATATTAATAAGATTAATATATTTATGGCATAAAGTATGCTATATATATATATATGTATATTATAATTATATTATATGGTGATATAATTAATTATAATATACATTTACGTATATGTGTATATATATATATGTATGTATGTATGTAAATATTAATAAGATTAATATAGCATAAAGTATGCTAATTATATTATATGGAGATATAATTAATTTTACATACATATGTGTATATGATGGAGAATTGACTAAGTTTAATATTAATTGAGAATTAATAAAACTTATGGGGGCTAATTTATAATTATAATTAAATATAGTATTTAATTACAATTATAAGTTAATAATAAAAGAAAAAAAAAAACCCTAGAACAAGGGGTAGAGTTGGACGAAAAAAAGAAAAAAAGGGGAGCAGCCCCATCTCTTCCATCATTAGCCGAAAATTGCTTTTGGCCAAGAGTGAAAAATATCGATTTTTCACCTTCTCATTCGAAGAACTGTTCTACGATCCCGGCGCTAGCACGCGGTGAGTCAATTGCTCGGTGTGGATCAACTGTAGAGGGAATCTGCTTTGGTTCCTGTATCCAATCCTGCAAAATTAAGAGGTAATTCTTTAACCCTCCTTCCAATTCAATGCAATGTACATGGGTCCTTGGTGGGGATTAATCCGTTTCTTTCCGCTGCGTATTTATTTTGTGCGATTAAATCCCCAACAGTGGTATCAGAGCCACTTGTATTTTGATTGAATTGGATTTATGTTTTGATTGGATCAAAATTGCATGTTAGGGTTTGTATGATTTTGATTGGATCAAAATTGTTGTTAGGAGTTTGTATGTTTTATTTAGGGTTCTATGTTATTGTGAATAACAAAATAAAATTTGATTTTATTGATTAATCATTGTGAATGATTTTATGTTAATGATTTGGAATGTTTAAGGGGTTTTGGAATCATGAATTTGATTCATGGGTTTTTAATTGAAATTGTTTCAATTAATTAATATATAAAAAAAAAAAAAAAAATATGTTTCGTTATTCTGGGCATAATGCCCAGAATATTTTTGGGTGCAATTGCAATTGCAATTGCAATTGCGCCCAACTGCAATTGCAATTGCAATTGCAATTGCACATGCTGCGTAAGCAGCATGCTGCTTGCGCAGCATGGGCTGCGCAGCTATGTGTTGCGCAGCCCGTCGGGCTGCGCGCAGTATTGGATACTGCAGTGCGAGGCCCGACGAGCATGCTGTCCGACAGTTTTACCCCCTTTTCGTTTTAAGTGTGGAAAATTGTTTCTGCATATTTACGAATTTTTCCAAATTAATTAATTCTAAATACAATGTGATTGTATTTTACCACTTTGAACCCTAAATATTTTAGATATAAAATTATTGTTGATAATTTTATGCATGGTGTTATGGTATGGTTTTGGACCCCGTGGATGCTTTATTTTATTTATTATGGTTTTATATAAATACGACCTGCGAGTCGTTTGTATTTATGTAATTTTTAATTTTACTAGATAAATTGTATAGGATGCAATTTATGATATGTAAAATTTATTTTACTAGAAAAATTGTATAGGTTGCAATTTTTTTTGTAAAATATAAATCCATGAGATGGTGCTTAGAAGCAGAGACGTGGAGGCGGATCCAAGAGGCGGTGCAATGACCATGTGATGGATGCTACCACCTAGGATATGACCTTGTTGATTTTCATATTGGCCTATGAAAATCAATGTAGATTTAAACCATACCATAACACGGTTTTGAGTCTTATGCATGTTGTATTTATTTTATGCCATAAGATGCCATGTTAATAAATATTGATGCATGTTAGAAATTATTTTGCATGTGATGCAAAATGTTAATATATGTATGTAAATGCATGCTTTGTTTCTTTTAGATGCCATGTGATGCCATGCTAGATTGCATGCTTAACATATGTATGACATAGGATGCCATGCTAATTAGTATTAACAAGAGTATGTTTAATATTAATGCCATGAATTGTATATGATACAATTAAAATCACAGGATTTAACAAACCCTAAATAAACTTATGAAGTTTATATTTGCCACCCAATTACGTATAACACTAGTCAAGTACTATGTTCGCATCATGGTAGCCACGCCAAAGCGGGTACGCATGTTGTGACCTTAGCGAAGCGATAATATGAGAAATGGTGATTCTCATTGTGTTGTAATTGGTTTAACAAAGGGTTAATCAAAACGGTGTTTGAGCCCGAGGCAAAGATGAGATGAGTAACATGCAATTAAATATGATATATGATATCATGCATCTCATAAATTAGAAGAGTTGCATAATGATGCAATTGGCAAAGAAGTGCACATCCAAAATATGTTTAAATGGTTTAAAGCATGATTTTGAGTCTTTGCCTACCGAAATTATATTTAATCATAGGGACATGCCAAAGCAGTGCTATGGTTAAGTATGGATTTTGGATCTTCACCCACTTAAATATTTTAAAGGGTTTTATAATTTAAGTGGGAGCATTTAAATAAAAAAAATCTTTACACGCTTTATTATAGTTATGATTGCTATTACCATGATCTCGATTGTTATTGAACTTTGAGAATTGTTCTCAAATCAAAAGGAATCATATGTTCTCAATAATCCTTTTGCCCAATGAACCACTAGCAATTGTAACATGAGTATAAAAGATGCTTACTTGAAGCATCGAAGGGACTCTGTTAAATTTTGTTATCTTACACTTGCCACCAATTCTTCCGTACGTGGAAGTTTTACTTGAGATATATGATACATCACAAATGGAAATGTTCCATCAGTTAGTGAGCAAGAAAAGATAAGTGTTTGAGGCAACATTTTCTCATTAGCCTCCAAAAGGGCATTAAGATGTGATCTTGAATTCATTAATTGATAGTCATTTGTGATGAACTATCATTTGAATGACATGGAGAAAATTGTGAATTAGTTGCATAGGATGCAAAAGAATGTTAAGTTATCCATAAAGGATAAGCCCGCCTCGAATTGTGTGCTTAAGGTTCAAAAGGAAAGGGATAAAAGGAAGGTCGAAAAGCATAAAGACCGAAAGGTTCGGGTGAAACATGTTTTAAAGACCAAAGCTGTTGGCATAGAGAGATCTCCAAAAGAAGGATGTTGCCATTTCTAGAATGAATCGTTCATTAGAATGAAAATAGCAAACTTTGTTTGGAGAACTATGAGACGATGAAAGGCAGTAAGACTGCTACCTTAAGTATTTATTAATTATTCTACTTTTGTTTCTATATCAAAGGTATTAGATACCGTGGTGGATTTCATATTAGTAGAATATGAAGAATCTCAACTTAAGTAGAAACCTTATGAAGGTGAAAGGTAGAATACGAATAGGCAAGAGTAGCAAAGGTTGTTACTTGGAAGTTATGAACTTCTGGTTAAAAGTTATGAACTTTTACATGAAAGTTATGAACTTCTAGGTAAAAGTTGTGAACTTTTACATAAAAGTTATGAACTTTGGTTAAAGGTTATGAACTTTTACATGTAAGTTATGAACTCTTGTTGCCTATTGGGCTCGTTTTTTTGAGTGAACAAATGTTGTTTATTTTATAATTGTGAATTATAAACTTTATAAAGACATGATTATGAAATACAGATTTACATAATTGTCTTTATATGTGGAGCCCATCTGTAACATAAATACTGTAAGGATCGAATCAAATAGTTGATTCAACCTATTTTGGCAGTGTCCTCTTAGAGACATAAGCAAAGTCGCATTACGAAACTCCATGAGAATGGACTTTTGGATTCATGAGATTGTGAATCATCTTGAATCATGCGAATGTTGTTTATTGTAAAAGATGATAAAATTGTTCTTTGCTAAAAGTAGTTAAAGAATAATCGATTTATTAAGCATTATACATATGGATGTATATGAATTATAAATCAACTGCTAAAGGAGGTTTTAATACTTCATTACCTTTATGGAACTTTTCTCTAGATAAGAGTATCTAATTAAACACGAGTTTGGAACTTTTGAAGTGTTCAAAAGCTTGTAAAAGGAGTATGAAGTATCTTGACAAGATAGTAAAGTCATTTAGATATGATCCGAGTGGTGAATATTTGAGTCAAGATTTTGACAATCATCTTAGAGATTGTGGGACTGTCTCACAATTGACTCCTCCAAGTACGCCACAAAGGATGTTGTGTCGAAAAGGGAGTAATCGAACTCTATAAAGATATAGTTCAATCTATGATGAAGTCAAGTTGATCATCGTTTTCTCAAAAATATGCCATTAAAGCAGCTGTGTATATTGTTCCGTCTAAAGCAATTCATGAATCAACATATGAGATATGGTTGGGTAAGAGACCCAAATTGTTTCATTGAATAAGTTTAGGGCTGTAAAGCTTATTTCGAATAAGTTGGCACCTAAATTTAAATATCGTATTGTGGATTACTCAAAAGGAAAGTAGGAGTTGTTACTCCTGTGTTTCTTTGGGATACAAAGTAGTTGTAGCTAGAAATGGTTTCCCCTTGAAGAGGGAGTTAATTTCTAGTAGAGTTAGTGGGAGTAAAGTACACCTACAAAACTCGTAATTCACAAAAGTGACATTTAACGTTGAAGAGGAACATGGAAATGGTTTCATGATCATTGTTGAAATTACACAAGTCCAATGAAAGTCTAGTAGAATACGACATGAATAGGAGAGATATGGATTTCTCAAAATCATGATGTAGTTTTACTAGATTGGAATAAGTCTTCTTTTATGAAGAAGCAATGTTAGATTTTGAATCTAATAAGTGACTTGATGCTACAAAGGTTGAAGATAAGTCCATGTCTGACAATCAAAGTATAGACTTTGATAAATCTTTTAGAAGATGCATATGCAATGGTTGCAAGTGAGTTTTCAAATTGAAAACCGACATGAATGGTGATCTTCAAACTTATAAAGCACGACTAGTGACAAAAAGGGGTAATAAACAAGTTCATAGTAGTGACTATGAGGATACGAACAAATTCATAGTAGGACTATGATAAAATCCTTTTTCGTCATTAATCATGATCAAGTCAAATTGAGTTCTTGTTGCCACATCCGCATAATATGATTATAAAATATGGCAAATGGATATCAAAATCTGTCTTCTACGTGAAAACATGATTGAGGATGTGTACGTGACACAACCCAAAGTTTTTGAGCATCCAAAGAATTCAAATAGCGTATGCAAGTTTCAAAGATTCTTATAAGGATCGAAACATGCATCAAATAGTTGGAATCATAGTTTTGATAAAGAAATCAAATGGTTTGATTTTATCAAAAGGATGATGAATCTTGTGTTTCAAAAGGATCAGTGGGAGCATATCGGTATTCCTAACGCTATATGTGGATGACATATGGCTTGTTGGAAATAACATTCTTACCTTGCAAGAAGTAAAATCTTGGCTAAGAAAGTAATTTCAGTTAATGTTATAAGCATGACTGCCTGTATTCTTGAAATTGGAATCTATACAGATAGATCTAAAAGAATGTTTTGGCTTAAGTCAAAGCATTGAAAGCGTTCAATATAAAAGACTTAATAGAAGCTTGCTTATGTTAACTGTGTAAATAGTTGCACATATACAACTGATTGCAATTAGTTGCAATATATCAGTCGAGATCTAGTATTCTCTTTAAAAGAGAAGTTATGATTTTGAAAGGTTCAAAATAAAACGTTATAGCTAAATATCTATAATAGCAGCCAAAGTATACAGTTACATGTGATGTAAAGAAATTTTTGGATGAAGAAGTTCATCAAAATTTTATGTTTTTGTTCTAAGCATTGCTTATCCTGTGAGACTATTGTAGGGACAATAGTTCAATGCGTAAGAACCTTGTATGACACAAGCATATACTTAGGCGTTTTTCACTAATTTAGAGAGGCTGTCTCTAAAGAGAGAGTGAATATGTGTAAAGTAGCAACGGAAGCGAAAATTAATAATTCATTGACAAAGACTCCTGCACGAGTGAATACATGAAAGTCATGTAGGTCAATGGGTATAAGATACATGTATGATTGGCCATAGTGCAAGTGGGAGATTGTTGGAGATTGTGCTCTAAGGCCAATATTGGATTATGTAATTTGACTTCTAAGATTAATCTAGTGTAGATTAATATTATCATTTATGTTTGTATGTTAGCATTTATGATAAGTATCCATGAATAAATCGTGTTATTCTAAATATCCCTAGTCGATTGTTATTATGGGAATAATAACAAACTAAGACTAGTGTGAGTGATAATGGATATTCATAAGATGAATATAGTGTATACAGATACAGATTATACTCACGGGTAATATGTTAGAGAACATGTTACTGGAGACCCACTATGAGATCAAGTTCATGGTTATGTGTCACAACTGATCTTGATTATAGTAGTGTCATTAGCTGATTCCTTTGACCTGAGGTCACCATGGATTCCGGGATGAATTCATGTTGTGCTTTGATGCAGTCAAACGCTGCTTGTAACAGAGTAGTTATAAAGGCTGTGATTGGGTACGATATGACTCATGCCTTGGGATGTGAGTGACAGATATGGGATTTTGTCCCTCTCTAACAAGAGAGCGATATCACTGGGCCCCTCGATAAGTAAGACTGTTAAATGCATGGCCGTGCTCAAATAATTGATAGAGTATCAATTGATTTGTCTAAACAGTTTTATTTTGAGATCGAGAAAGCATATGATTAATTTATATAAGATTGACAAGTGTACCATGTCTTATAATTAATCATGATATCAAGAGACAAAAGGGAATATGACACATTCTATAAGTAGGTTTATTGGATTATACCAATCATATGAATTGGGTAGTCATAATGGCTTGCTAGAGTCCGCTTATGACTTATGAGGGCATTATGGTAATTTCCTCATTGCCAATTTATATGATCCTACGGGGTCACACACAAAGAGCAAAATGAGATTCACTTAATTCGGGGATAAATCATTATGAGATAATGATTTATTATTGATGAGAAATTAAATATATATAAAGATATATATTTACATGTATATGTATATACACATGAACATATTAATAAGATTAATATATTTATGGCATAAAGTATGCTATATATATATATATATGTATATTATAATTATATTATATGGTGATATAATTAATTATAATATACATTTACGTATATGTGTATATATATATATGTATGTATGTATGTAAATATTAATAAGATTAATATAGCATAAAGTATGCTAATTATATTATATGGAGATATAATTAATTTTACATACATATGTGTATATGATGGAGAATTGACTAAGTTTAATATTAATTGAGAATTAATAAAATTTATGGGGGCTAATTTATAATTATAATTAAATATAGTATTTAATTACAATTATAAGTTAATAATAAAAGAAAAAAAAAACCCTAGAACAAGGGGTAGAGTTGGACGAAAAAAAGAAAAAAAGGGGAGCAGCCCCATCTCTTCCATCATTAGCCGAAAATTGCTTTTGGCCAAGAGTGAAAAATATCGATTTTTCACCTTCTCATTCGAAGAACTGTTCTACGATCCCGGCGCTAGCACGCGGTGAGTCAATTGCTCGGTGTGGATCAACTGTAGAGGGAATCTGCTTTGGTTCCTGTATCCAATCCTGCAAAATTAAGAGGTAATTCTTTAACCCTCCTTCCAATTCAATGCAATGTACATGGGTCCTTGGTGGGGATTAATCCGTTTCTTTCCGCTGCGTATTTATTTTGTGCGATTAAATCCCCAACATTGTCCGTGTCTCTAGTTACACGCGACTTGTTTATGACATCATTTCATCCAAGATGCAACAAAAGCATCGAACCTCTGCCCATGGAACAGCTCCCATATGACATACCATTTCATCAACCTACAAAGTGTCAAACTTCTGTCCATGTGTCGGTACACATGCGACCATTTCACAACATCCCTTAGGTGCCCCGAAGGTACCGAACCTCTGTCCGTGTGGCAGCCTGGACGTGACGTTATTGCATTATCTTTTGTGTAGCATAGGGTATGCTTGGAACATCCAAAGAAAAAGTAAGAAAAACACAAAAAGTCATCTTCAGCATCATCTACATCCATGAGGCATCATCTGAAAATGACCATGAACATACCATTTAGTGTGTCGAGTCTTGGACCATGACATCCATTCAAAGTGCTAACCCTATTTTAAATGTGCAGTTTGGAGTCGCATCTCGGGAAGATTAGTTTGAGTTGAGTCAAAAGCAAACACTGTGATTCAGTTAGTTCAATCAGAACTGATCACCGTGAAGGGAATCAGTTCGAGGTCAGATTCAAACAGGGAGTTTAGTTGCCTATTCTACCGGTTGACAGTCAGGTGTTGTTAGAAGAGGTTGACAGAGCAGAGATGGCTGACGGAAACAGTGGGAACAATGGAAACAGTGGAAATATGCCTTTCGACATGGCTGCCTTTATGAGGAGCTTCTTGAGCTCGGATGAGTTCAGGGCTACTCTTAGGGAGCAGGTGCAGGCGGTGATGACCACCCTCCCTATTCCGGTTGTTCAACCAGCTCAGACCTCAGTTGGGAATAGGGGACAATAGTTCATTCAAGTTAGTAATGGAACTGGGGGGAGTACCCCTATCAGAAGTGGCGGAGTTGCCAATCATAGAGAGTCGGATCGTTAGTCTGAGGAGGATGAGGCTTTTGAGAAAGCGAGGGAAGCCTCGATTGAGTCAATGCTGGAGAAACGGCTCAATCAAAACTTTTCTGATATAGATGCTATGATGCCCAAGTTGAAGGAGATGGTCCACTTTAATCCTATCAAGTGTGCCGATCCTGCCACATTGGTGGCTGATGCAGAAGGGCCGCTTCTGGCTGGTTTTCATGTGCCCTACCTTCCCCCCTACATCGGGGAAGGACCACCGGAAGCCCACTTGGATAGCTACGTGATGTTGATGGCCAGCATAGGGATCGGAAAGGGTCATCTTTTGAACTTATTTCCTACTACTCTGAGGGGCGCTGCAGCGAAATGGTATATGAAGATGCCCCTGTATACCCGTTCCACCTGGGAGGACTTAGCCGATGCCTTTGTGAAGCAATACGCTTACAACACCCAGGTTGAGAAAACTCTCGAGGATCTGGAGAGAATCCGTTAGAAGCCGAACGAGTCCTTCCCTGCTTATTACAAACGGTGGATGGATGTTCAGGTTTTAGTGGATGGGGCACCGAAATTAGAGTCTTTGATTGTGAAGCTTGTGGATGGTAGCCTGCCCCAATATAAGGATAAGATGAAGCTCAAGAGGTTCCATTCCTTTAATGAGGTGGTGGAGTTTGCCAAGCGTATCGAACGATACGAGGAGGAGGAGCAGAAGGGCAGATAGAGTTCAGGCTCCTACAGAAAAAATCAGGGGTACTCTCAAGGGTACAAGAGTGGCAGTTCTAAGGCTACTACAATGGGATCTAGTTCAAAGGCGACACCGAAATAAGCCTTTATTGAAGCACAGGAGGCAGAAGTGGCTGCTGTGAATCAGGGGAGGCCAAGTGTTCATTGAATTATCAGTCAGCCAAATTTCGCCAAGTGTAGGAAGGCTGGGTTGTTACAAAGTTTGAGGCCGTTCTTGCCTCCAGCTAAGGCAGATAAAGACAATTTTTGTTCTTACCATGTGATGGCGGGTCACCGTACAAACAAGTGCACCCAGCTGATTAAAGCCATCAAACGGCTGGTCACGGATGGCAAGATAGTAGAGCCGGCATTGAAGCCGAACGTGCAGAAAAATCCACTTCCCATCTATAGAGGTCAGGTGAACATGGTGCAGTTGAGTCTGCCAGCCAATTATGTGTTCGCCCAAATCATTAAGGCGAATCCGAGCGTGGAAGCTATGTTAGTGGAAAGGGAGGAAGAACCAGAGGTGGTTGAAGAGCAGACTTTGACAGTAAGGGATAAGATGGGTCCCATTGATTTGGATGAAATTGAAGCAGAAGACGAATATGGCGAGTTTGATGTGCAAGAGTCGAAGCCTGTTTACCCGGTGGAGACGAAGGTGGGAACTGTGATAGAGAAAGAAGGGCCGGTGATGCACATCACAAGAAGTGGTGGGGTTTATCAACCCACCAATGCACCACCTCCAGTGCCCCCGAGAAGGAACACCACACCGGTGCAGAATTTTACAGTTCGATCACCTTCAGTAGCCAAGGAGGAAGACATGGTGGTGGACCAGCTGAAGAGGACACCGGCTCGTGCCAGTGTGTGGCACTTATTCATGGAATCGAAGAGACACCGAGAGGTGGTGGTTAAACAGCTAATGGAGATGGATGCCAACCCTACTATGTCCCCCGATGAGGTGTGTGCAATGATTAGGGGAGTGGATTTAAAGGCCAACAAAGCCCCGGAGATCAGTTTTGGGGTAAAAGACCTCCCACCTAAAGGGGTTAATCACAACAGGGCTCTGTACTTAAGGGTTGAAGTCATGGATAAAGTAATGCCGAGTGTGATGGTGGATAACGGCTTAGCCTTGAACATCTGTCCTTCTCAGATCCTGCCTTTCTTGGGGGTGACTACTGAAGCTCTCTGCCGGTCCAACACTATAATTAGAGCTTATGATGATAGCAAGAGAGTTGTGCTGGGAACCTTCGAGACTGAAGTCAAAGTGGGGGAGGTTAAATCAAAAGTACTGTTTACCGTGATCGACATTCCTGTCACTTTCTCCTTACTCTTAGGGAGACCGTGGTTCCATGCTCTAGGGGGAGTTCCATCAGCCTTGCATCAGAAGGTGAAGTTTTTGATTGAAGGGAAAGTGGTAACTGTTGAAGCAGATGAACCTTCAGTTGTAGCTGCATTGAGTGCTGCCGAGCAGCCGGTGACGGGGTTTCAAGTTGCTATGATCTCTGACAAGCTTGAGTTTCTAGACTGGATTCACAGGTATTTCGCCAAGCAAAATTACGAATCGGGTAAAGGGATTAGGGGCCAAGCAACAAGGGATCCTTAAATTTAATATTGAGGATGGCAAATACAGACAGTTTGGGTTGGGGTATCAAAAAGGAAGGGCCAAGCAACAGCGGAAGCGTGTGAACCTGGTGGAGACTTTCGTCTGGGCTACAGAATCAGTGTATGACGAGATTCCTGAGCCGATAACTGTAAAAGGAGGTCAGCTCCCGGGATTTGAAATTTTTGCTAATGTGGTTGATTTCAGCAAGTATGGAATGGAGCCTGTTGTGAGCGTGCTGCGAGCCAGAGCTAGGGATGAGAGCAACGAGGTTCAGAATCAGAAAGTTGCCGACCAAGTCAGGGTCGAATTCAGGGATAAAGGAGAAGCTTTCAAGAAGACTGACCTGGTGAGGAACGAGATGGAAGTGGCTATGGGGGCCATTACTGTTGGAAATGCCCTAGTCCCGAGGCATTAGTCCTTGTCTTTGTATCATACTTTTGTACATTTATTAGATGAAAGGCTTCAACCATTTTCATTCTAAGCAAGTGCTCTTGGCTGCCATCTCTCCCTCTCTTCTTGAATTTCCGAGTTGCTAGCACGGGTTTCAGTCCGATAGCCGTTCGTGTACGCATCGGTGGAGGAAATCTATCCTTGATTTCTGCAGTCTTCTTCTATCTCTTAAAGAGATATCTTGGTAAGACTTTATTCTCCTCCTTTGTGTTTTGTTTTTGATTTTCACTACTTAAGCTCCCGGGACCCGGATTCGAGGAAATCGACGCGTGTTTCCGCACTTTGTCGGTCGGTTTCCCGTGACGAATCCCAGCAATTACAAGGGCACTATCCACTTTGATGAGGCCAAACAGGGGTTCAGAAAAGAAAGCACCACCTGTTGAGAGGACACATGAAGAGCTAGTGGAGGAAGCAGTGAAGGAGCTCACTAAGCTGGTCATGAGGGGCAAGGCTGAGACGCCAGAGGAAGAGCTGATCGAGAAATAAAAGGAAGACCTGGAAGGAGACCTGGGGTACCTGTTTGAAGAGTTTGACTATGCTACTGTTGACGAACCCTGTAGCAGTACCTGTCTTTATTTTTTATGTGACCAATTCTGCCTACAAGGCACACAACACAATGAAATCTGATTTTGCTTACTTTTGTGATGTTTTTTCGGATGGAACTGTGCATACATACAAACATTCATTTAATGTCTTTAGCATACATGATGCATCATTGCATGAAATGAATCTTGGGACAGATGATGAACCAAAGATGGTATCCATCTCGAAAGACCTCACGCCTGAAGAGAGGAAAGAACTAGTAAAAATTTTGCAAAAACACGTCAAAGCCTTCGCCTGGTCCTACGATGACATGCCTAGGGTTGACAGGGAAATTATAGAGCACAGAATCCCGACAGATCCGAAAATGAAACCAGTTAAGCAAAAAGTCAGACGACTTCGACCAGAATGGGCTGAAAAGGTTAAGGAAGAAGTAGCCAAATAGATAAAAGACAAGTTCTTAGAAGTAGTAGAGTACCCAGAATGGTTAGCCAACATCGTGCCGGTTGCAAAGAAAGATGATCAGGTAATGGTCTGTGTGGATTACCTAGATCTCAATAAGGCATCTCCGAACCCATCCATGAAGGAGTACATAGCTGCCCTGGAGGCACTGTCGATCAGAAAGTCAATATGTGAAAGTGGAAAGTCATCTCCCAAAGATGACTTTCCACTTTCACATATTGACTTTCTGATCGACAGTGCCTCCAGGGCAACTATGTACTCCTTCATGGATGGGTTCTCTGGGTATAATCAGATTTTGATGAATGTAATCGACAAGGTGAAAACGGCCTTCATCACGAAATGGGGAGTTCACTGCTACAGGGTTATGCCTTTCGGGGTTGAAGAATGCCGGGCAACTTATCAGCGGGCAATCACGACACTTCTATATGATATGATCCACAAGGAGGTCGAGGTTTATGTGGATGGTATGTTGGTAAAATCTATGACCCAAGAGGAGCACCCAGCCATCCTGGATAGATTTCTAACCAGAATTAAGAAGTACAACCTTCGCCTCAACCCTAAGAAGTGTGTATACGGGGTAACCTTAGGGAAACTGCTTGGTCATGTAGTCAGCTAGAAAGGAATCGAGATGGATCCAGATAAGATCAAGGCCATCCGGGATATGCCAGCACTGCAGTCAAAAAAGGAAGTAAGGTCGTTTCTGGGTTCACTACAGTATGTCAATCCGTTCATTGCAAGGTTGACGATAGTTTGCGAGCCAATTTTCAGGCTAATGAAGAAGAACCAGCCCGTAGAGTGGAATGAATAGTGTCAGATAGCCTTCGATAGAATTAAAACTTATTTGATGAACCTTCCAATTCTAAAACCTCCGAAACCAGACAAGCCTTTGATTCTGTACTTGGCCATCGAAGAGAATTCTGTAGGAGCTATGTTAGTGCAAGAGCAAGAGGATGGATGCGAACATGCTATCTATTACTTAAGCAAGAAGCTACTGGAGTATGAGACTAGGTATACGATAGTAGAGAAGACCTGTGTAGGTATGGTATGGCTGACAAAGAAGTTAAGGCACTACTTCCAATTGTATAAGGTTCAAGCGGTAGCCAAGGTGGATCCCATGAAGTACTTATGCCAAGCTCCAGTGCTAGCGGGGAAGTTATCAAGATGGCTGCTTTTGTTGTCAGAATTCGACATAGAATATGTGACAAGAAAGACAATTAAAGGGAGAGCCGTAGCAGAATTTCTAGCTAATCAGCCAATAGATTCAGACTATGTGGAGAACTTAGAATTCCCCGACGAACAATTGGCAATGATAGAAGAAGAGTCCAACAGATGGGTGATGTATTTTGATGGGGCAGTGAATAAACATGGCGTAGGCTTAGAGGTAATCATTGCTACGCCAGAAGGGGAAATCATTCCCCTGGCAAGGTAACTTGACTTTCAAGTGACCAATAATGGGGTAGAGTACGAAGCATGTCTCTTTGGTATTGATGCCCTGATCGCATTAGGGGCAAATGGGGTGTTAGTCATTGGGGACTCAGCTTTGGTGATTCGGCAGGTTACCGGAGACTGGAAAATAAAAGAAGAATCACTCCGGCCTTATCTCGAGATGGTTTGGGAAAGGGCGAAGGTATTTAGTCAGTGTGAATTCGAACATATGCCGAGGGAGGAGAATCAGATGGCAGATTCTTTGGCTACACTATCATCAATATGGGAAGGTCCCCGAAAACAGCCAATACAGCCGGTCATCCTGGAAATTACTCAGAATACATGCTATTCGTCAGCCAACACGGACGCAATTATTGAGGCACGCCCCTAGTATTATGATATTCTACAGTTCATTCAGAACGGTCAGTACACCAAAGAGCCCAATGAGTCCGATAAGGTTTCCCTCAGAAGTTTGGCAGCATAGTTCCGGATATTTGAGAATCAACTTTTCAAAAGGACAACTAACGGAGTTCTTCTGAAGTGTCTCACGGAGGAAGAGGCAGTCCTGGTTATGAAACAGATACACTCTGGTGCATGTGGTTCGTACATGAATGGGTTGGCCCTAGCAAAGAAAATACTAAGACAAGGATACTTTTGGCTCACTCTACAAGCTGACTGTATTGAAGAAGTTAAGAAATGCCATGAATGTCAAGTGTATGGAGACCTCAATCATCTTCCCCCGCTTGAACTTCAAGTATCTTCGACTCCGTGGCCGTTTGCAGCTTAGGGTATAGATATAATTGGAGAGATAAGGCCGCCTGCCTCAAATGGGCACCGATTCATTGTTGTAGCTGTGGATTATTTCTTTAAGTGGGTCGAAGCGAAATCATTAGCAAATATCGCTGCTAAGAAAATGGCCAAATTTATAGAAAAGAACATCTTTGCAAGATATGAGATCCCTCATCATGTCGTCACCGACAATGGGGTACAATTCCAAGGGGTGACGGAACAGTTATTCCAAGAGAAGGGAGTCAAACACCATAGGTCATCCCCGTATCGCCCACAAGCCAATGGGGTGGTGGAATTGTACTGTTAAGAAGATTCTGTCAAAGATGGTGGTGAGCTACAGAGATTAGGCCGACATGTTACCATTGGCTTTGTGGGGATACCGGACAAGCATCAGAACCCCTACCGGAGAAACTCTGTATTCACTGGTTTATGAGATGGAAGCAGTATTACCCGTAGAGATGGAAATCAGATCATCAAAAGTGGTTATGGAGGCACAGTTGCCAGAATCTGATTGGCTCCAGTCGAGACATGAACAACTAGCAATGATAGATGAAAAGTGTCTTCAGGCCTTAGACCGGTTGCAAATGTATCAACAACGGATGGCTAGGACATACAACAATAAATTCTATCATCAGAAGCGTCCATTTAAGGCTAGGGATCTGGTACTCAAACAGATGAAACAGACCAACACGGATGTACGGGGGAAACAAGCCGAACTAGGAAGGTCCATATGTAATAAAGAGGGTACTTTTGAAGGGTGCTGCAAAGATTATGGATATGGACGGGAATGAATTTGTCAACCCCATCAACCAGGACAAGCTGAAACACTACTACATGTAAAAAAAAAGGTCCGATGGATTGAAAACCGGAAAGGCGTTCCATGCAAAAATTAGGACAGTCCGATGGGTCGAAAACCGAAAAGGCGATCCATGCAAAAGTTAGGACAGAGAGGTGAGGTTGGTGGCAAGCATGGGTTCATTCGAGATGTATACCATCAATGATTCTGCCCGTAGTTTCATTTCATCATTTGATGTACATTGTGCTAAAACATTGTTTATGAATGAATGAATGAATGTTCAATTCTGTTCGTTTAAAAGTTCCGAGTTTAATTGCAATTCAGATTATTTTGTGCATATTTGTCTTTATACCTTTTACATATCTCATATCCATCAATTGAACATGTATATACATATGAAAAAAAAGAAGAAGAAGGTCTGCTGAATTGAAAACCCAAAAGGGTAGTTCAGGCAAAAATAAAGATAGTCTGATAGGCCGAAAACCCAAAAAAGGGCGACCTATGTAAAAGTTAGGACAAGAAAAACAGAATAAAAGTCATACAGCAATAATCAACTCTGATCCCAATCAGCTAAAGACCGAGGTACCGCAACGTCAGTGCCTCACGCCCACGCCTAGTGGGGCAACCAATCAAATCTGTCAGCCATGCCTTATAGCAAGCATCTGTCTCCACGGGTGCAAGATTGTCATACCTCAGAATCTCAGTACCGGTAGGGTGCATCCACTGGTGCTGCACATGCCTAGGCCACTACGATGTAAATACCCCATGCTCATTAGTACACAAGGATCGCGGGACTCTTTGTAGTTGTCTGTACTGTCTGTACAGCCGAGCAGGAGAATAGAAGGTCACGTGTGTCAATCCAAGTAGCTGAACACCTCCGGCCCAATTCTCAGTAGTCACATTAGTGATATCCCACCAAGGGCAGACCCATCGGATAGAGGCGTCAAACCGCCTCCTCAGCCAGTCGAACCAATGCTCCATGGACATGAAACCGAAGTCTAAGAGCTCGATGCGCCGAGACCAATAGCGCTTCGGAGCATATCTCGGATGAGGTGGAGGAAGGCTTAGAAGGCGTAACTTCTCCAACAGCCAGATCTGCATATGGTCTAGTCAGGATGAAGAGGTAATGAATATGTGAATTCAGAAAGTGCAGTACCGAAGCATACCTAAAGCAAAAAGGGAGATCCACACCTCTTGATGGGAGAATCAGAATGGATGGAATCTAAGTGGATTAGGGTTTCGGCCAAGACAACCCCCATAGAAGATGCACCCTGAGCCATTTGAGTCACTACTGAAGCCAGTCTAAGGCTATAAGTACCATCTCGGGACTCACACAGATAGCAAGCCATCAGTAACAGACTCATCAGCGGAGCCCAGCCAGGGGCAGTGGGAGATAAAGCAAAGCATAAGTCAGTAATGACAGACTGAGTCTGGGAGAAATAGACCTACTAGTAAACGCATGACCCATGCCTACTATAGTTGGAGCGAATCGGCTCAACAAAGTGAGAACATCACTGGAGTCTGGGTCGGGAATAGCTAACCGGACCCCCCGGGGATAGGGGACACAGAGGATGGTGCTGGGATTCATCACGGGAAACTGACCGACAAAGTGCGGAAACACGCGTCGATTTCCTCGAATCCGGGTCCCGGGAGCTTAAGTAGTGAAAATCAAAAACAAAACACAAAGGAGGAGATTAAAAGTCTTACCCAAGAAATCTCTAAAGAGATAGAAGAAGACTGCAGAAATCAAGTATAGATTTCCTCCACCGATGTGTACACGAACGGCTCTCGGACTGAAACCCGTGCTAGCGACTCGGAAAATTCACGAAGAGAGGAAGAGAGGGCAGCCAAGAGAACTTGGTTAGAGTGAATTGGTTGCACCATATTTTTGTTTTATATCTCTCACCAAGAGGCAAAAAATATCTAAGGAAGCAAAGTCCAACTTTGCTTACCAAGTCAACAATGACTCACCACTTTCACTCATTACATTTTGGCTAAAGAATGAGTCATCTCCCTTGTCCAAAGACATGAAGATTAGGCCAAGAGGTGGAAAGGAGATGGGAGACACTTGTCTTTAGTCATAATGACCAACAACTATCCAAGTTGGTAAAGTCCAACTTTACTAACTCAAAGTCCACCATGACTCACCCATTTGATCATTACCTTATGTCCCACAATGACTCATTCTTCTCATCTTAAATATTCATCATTCTTGCCTTAAATCCACTAAGAATTTCGGCCAACACATGATGAAGAAGTGGGCTTACCATTTCAAGCCCTAGTCCACTTTAATTCTTTGGTTCCTATTTGATTTCAAATACCACTGTAATTCAACATGTATGTAAGTATATTGTACCATATAATATGTTACATACATCTAAATTACAATTAATTTGACACATCAAATTCATCAAGGAATTAAATTAGACAGATATAAGATGAGATACATGTAAACCTATACATGTATAAATATTTCCACCTAGGAAATAATCTCATAAATTAATTCATTGAATTAATTAATACAAAGACAAGGACTAATGCCTCGGGACTAGGGCATATCCAACAGATGGCACTAAACTCCTCTATCAAGGGGCATAACTCCTAACCGGAGAAGCGGAAGACATGATCCATTGGATCCCAAAAGCTGACAGCTGCATCCAAGAAGACCCAGTTCTCAGTCAAAGCGGTGTAAAACCTGAGATACTACAAGCCAAAGGGCACTAGTAAAGCCCAATTAGAAGAGCAGGTCGAGCCCCAGTAGTCCTGGAGTCGTCCTCTGAGCTGATCCATGCCGAAAGAGGAGCGAAAGAAGGAGAAAGGATGAAAAATAGATGGGGCGGCTATAGTGTATGTGGCAGATGTAATGCACAATAAGGGCGCGACTGTAGTATATGGGACAACTGTAGTGTTTACAGGGGCGCGATTATAGTAGGTGGGGCGGTTGTAGTATATATAGAGGCTCAGCTGTGCTGAAGGAAGCTTGAAAATCGGTCTGGGATAGATTTGTGGTGTGAGGTGACTGTAACCATGCACAGTCGCATGACTGTAGCCTACAGGGGTGCGACTGTAGTATGTGAGGTGCTGTAATGGTCATAGTCGCGCGGCTGTAGTGCAAACAACACCTTATCTACATCCTTATATGATTTTTGATGATTATGGCCTCGCCGCTCTAGGTTCTAGGGGTTGTTTTTCAAGAGGAATGAAGTTTAAAGACATTAAAATACATCCCGGACCCGATCAAGGTGAACCGAAGAGTGATAAAAGCATGGGAAAGCAAAGAAACATGCATTCAAAAATTCAAATCCAAGGCAAAAAGGGTACAAATATCATATGAGAGTCATGTATATCAAATACATTAGATACATCCCTGAGCCGGGCCTATGCAAAGCCTAAAATGTGCAAAGAAATAACTTGCACATGGGTTAATACATCACAAATAAGGAATGGGGAAATAGATCTAAGAGGAATCAAAGCCATCCTCATCATCATCATCCCCGTTATCTCCTGCCTCGTCATCCGGAGTCCCGCTTGCGTCCTCACCTGCATCTCCCATCTGGGCATCCTAATCGCCCGCCTGGTCTATGAAGGTCTGATTCATGACCTCCAATTCGGTAACCTGATGCTGCAACTGGTCATTCGCCGCCCTCAAGCGAGCGGACTCACGGCGCTCTACCCCGATCGTCGTCTGCATCGAACGAAACATGAAAAACATCACATTTACATGCATATGCATCTATACATACATGCATACATCCAGACACAAGCATAAGATCATGTACAGGTACTTACCCTCATAGCAGAATTGTCTTGGAAAGAGAGCGCCCTTAACGCATAAATGGCCTGACCCATGTACATACCTTGCACCACTGGAATCTCTAAAGATGGCGATTCGAAGGATCAGCCAATGGCAAAAAAGGGGCAAAAATAGATAAGCGCAGAAATACTCACATGCATGGTGTCGGGAGGAATGGCTAGGGGAAAATTATGGTCCTAGAGGTGGAGATCAGCCCAATAAGAGTGCTGAGTATCGTCATATAGCTGAATGGAATCCTCAATCGGGAACTCAAGCCGACCATGCACGTACCCAATTTCAGGAGCTTGAGGTTGGGGAATGGGGACATCCTCCACTCCAACAGAAGAACCTGTTCCAGCAGTCCGAGAAGCAATGGTAACAGACCTCCTTCCCCTCCCCCTAGCAGACAGGGACGGACACGCACGCCCATCTCGTGTAGATGGTTGGAACCAGTTAAAAACAATAATGTTAAAAAAGAAAAAGAAGAAGGAGAAGAAGAAGAGGAGAAATTACCCCAACGTCAGCGTCAGCGTCAGCAGACGGTGGAAGCAAATGCACAGCGATGAAACAACCATAATCACCATCCACACTGCCAGCCTTGTACCCAGCGCTGTAGAGGTCCGGGTGCACCTCAAGAGACAGGAGATGAGGCCAGAATAACCCCACCGAGAAGGCTGCTGGAATCCTACATGCCCCAGGACCGGAATGCCAGTTGTGAGTCCTCTCACCCAAGAACCACTGTTGACCAAAAGGACACTCCATCACAAAACGTCTGCTCACGAGCGCCTGTGCATCATGAAGCTGCTGGGGCAAATTATCACCCTCCCGGCTCCAAGGGGCCTTGGCAATCTGGGGTTAGGAAACCACAAAATAAATAAGTCAGTAAGATAATAATAATAATAATAATAATAATAATAATAATAATAATAATAATAATAATAATATACCCCCTCAAATGTCACCTCCCTCAATGCCTGACGGCACTTGTCCTGATTTTTATCGACCTCACTCCAGACAAACCATATATATCGTCGGAGGCGAGGAAATTCAGCCAAGTGGTAACCATCAGGAACCTGCACCACTGGGCCAGAACAAAATAGTACTCGTAGGCCCAGATCTGTGAAGGGAGAGCAAAGCAAGTAAAAAAAAAAAGGTCCAAGAGATTTACATGCAGCAAAATCCAAAAAGCCTTCAACTCTTTGTGGGAGCCTCGGGCACATAGATGTAGGGCATAGTAGAGTTGAGCCAAGGCTGCCCGAGCCCAATTAAGAGTCCTCACAGACTCCAAGTCGATAAGTGAAGGCAACACGACCAGATTCAGACTGCTCCGGCCCTTGGGAAAACGGGGTAGTGGAGAGAGCATGCAATAGGAAGGCTCTAGCGTACTTCCTCTCATCAGGGGCATTAAAGGTAGTCCCTTTTCGGGAGCGCACGCTACCACCTAAGCCAGTACTCACGAATACTCCTACCCTGAATCTGGCTATCTGGGGAATCAATCCCAATAAGCATAGATACTAACTCCTGACAATAGCCACCATGCACGAAGACCTGATTGAAGTGGATCGTTTGACCGGAGAAAGAAAGACCAGTCATGGCAACGATATCCTCTGGGGTCACCGTATACTCTCCGGAGGGGAAATTAAATGTGTGGGTGGAGTCCATCCACCTCTCTAAAAGTGCAGCCAAAAGCCCTCGGCTTGTACGAGGAGTAGTGGCGGACATACTACTAACTAGCCGGTGCAAGCTAGTGGAGTTCACGATATCCTTCACTCCTTGGGGAAGACATCTATGCCACTGCAAGGCCTCCGTAATGGATCCACTACCACGATAGTCAAATCTCGACTACAAAATCAACAATCAGGGAGTTTATGAGCTTTTTTAGAATACATATATATCATAAAAATCGAAGAAACACCATAGAAATCGCAAAAAACCAGCCCTCCTTGAATATGTGGGCTACAGCTGCCTGACCATGGGGTCACAGCCGCGCAGCTGTAACCCTCTTGATCACAGCCGCATGCCTGTGATCATCCATGGGGTGGTTGTAGCTGCAATTTTTCGGCCAACCTTGATTTTTCTCGTTTTTTCGGTTAAATCTTATCCTAACTCAAACCAAATCAACAACTAAACATCCTAGGGGCATATTTTACTCAAATCATGCATCAATTTCATAGATTTTCTCTAATTTTGTAGAAATTTCAAACTTGGAAAAAGGGAAAAAATTTGAGAAAACTAACCGGATTCGTGAAAGCATGGGTTGAAATCTGGAGTTGGATAGGCACTGGGGGATCGATCTTCACTCCACAATATTCATCTTCCTCTTTTAATCCATATATACACTCCGTGAGTTCAAATGCTAGAGTAAAGTTTCCCTCCGGGATGGAAAACCACGTTTGAAAGGTGGGTTGAACAGCGGGAAGGGGCCGGATGACTCTACGCATCATTCGCCTCATGATTTTGGGTTCGGGAGAAGGATATTACTGAAGAAAGGAGGAGTTTTCGGCTGAAATGGGAGAGGATGAGGCTGCCTTCATTTTGTGGTGTAGTTTCAAATCACTACAGCTGCGCGACTGTAGTGCTACAGCCGCTCGGCTGTAGCTTATTTTTCTTGCAAAATTTTCTTCTTTTTCCTTTCCAAAACTTGTTTTATGTCTATTTGACTCTGAGAAAGGTAGTTTCCACGTCTTTCAGGTATCAAAAGGCAAGATACTCAACCCGTGTTCATTCTTGATCGAAGGGGCAAAAATTTTTGTTTCCAAAATTATCGATCAAGGAACGAATACGCACCCGAAACGACTTCAAAAAGTCAAGTGTTGATCAAGCTCCTTAAAACCATCAAAGCATCTTTCCTCCGGCTACACATGCTTCATGGGAAACTCAATTATCCTTTCCTTCAGTGACACAGGCTCCACTAGAAGTGAAATGACCAAAATGCCCTTCTGTCAGTAACCACACTATCGAACGGCCAAAACACCTTTCCTTTAGCGACACGAGCTATATGGAAGATCAAATCACAAAAACATTTCTTTCCCTAGTGGCATAGGCTCCATTAGGGGTGAAATGGCAAAAATACCCTTTTGTTGACCACCAAGCTACCAAATGACCAAAATACCCTTTTTCCATCAAAAGGGGTTACAAAATCACTGAAACCCATTTCTTTTCATGACATAGGCTCCACGAAAGACCAAATGACCAAAGTACCCTTACTTCAAGGAATGCCGACTTCCCAAGTTGCAAAATTACCAAAATACCCTTTCCTTTCATAAGCATCAAATGACTAGGAGAATTCAATCCGGGCAAGTCCTCTGCTTCTCAATGGAGTCGAAGCATGTCCCTGGCAAATCAAACTGATCTGGACAAAGTCCTCTGCTTCATAATGGAGTCTAAGCATGACCCTGGAGAACATCAAATCAATTCGAGCAAAGTCCTATGCTTCGTAATGGAGTCGAAGTAAGACCTTGAAGAATCAAACCAACCTAGGCAAGACTACTGTCTTGCAAAAGCAATCGAGACAAGTCCCTACAGACATTAAAACAAGTCAACGTGAGGAGAACCCCTAGGTATGTTCTCTTTTCCTTCTCACCGTGCTCCCTATCGCGAGACCAAACTCGAATCGGGCACAAGCACCCGTTCAAGTCGACTTTGGTCACGCGAGGGGCAACCTCCGAGCACGGATTTTTTCCCAACCTTTGTGATGAAAGTCATTGTTACCTTTTTCACGGATAAGCGTGAAGCGGATTCAAACCAATCGGGATGACGTCAGAAATATCTCGGGTGATCTGAATGTGTGTGACAAGTCATGGTACGGAACCCCGAAGAAATTCGAGTGAGTATTTAAGAAAACTGAGGAAATGAATGAAAAATAAGCAAAATAGGCCAATCTGGTCACTACAGCCGCTCAGCTGTAGTGCCTACAGTACGCGACTATAGTACATTACAGCCGCGCGGCTGTAATTATCAGATTTTCGTTTCTCCATTTAAATCAGCATTTAATTCCTTTTTTTAACAAAATAAGCTAATCTGATCACTACAGTCGCTCGACTGTAGTGCCTACAGCCGTGTGACTGTACTACAGGGGCGCGACTATACTGCAGCCGCGCGGGTGCAATTACCAGACTTCCTTTTTTATCGAAAATCAGCATTTAATTTTGATTTTTAGCCAAAACGGGAGATATAAAAGCCTCATATCCGGAACAAGGGAAGAGGCGGAAAATTAGAGAATTTTGAGAGAAAAACACACAAAACACATAATAACACAAATTTTGGGACTTTTTCCTGGGTTCTTAAGAAAAATAAAACGGTTTGATCTAAAATAACTTAAAAAATTTCAACGAAACACATAGAAACCGTTGTAGGGTGTTGTTAAATCATCACCACTCACTCAATCTCTCTCGGGGTTCTGTTCGGGCTTCGGAGATCGCGTATTTTTCGGGTTGTTCATGACTGTAAGATGCTTTCCTACATCTGAATCCATCCTTGGTGATCCAAACACTGGAACATAGACCAGGTAACATTCTGAGAGGCCTTAAAAATCCATTTTTGTTCATTCTGGGTGTTGTTTACTGATGTTTTTTTGAAATTTTACGATTTCGAAAGCGGTTTCTATTACAGCTGCCTCGATTAAGATCACAGTCGCTCGTTTGTAACCTACAGCCGCGCGGCTGTGACCTATAGTCGCTCGGCTATAATCTTCTGATTATAGTCGCTCGACTATAATCTCTGGTGCAGAAGCTTCGAATGCCCCAAAATCGGCCGATAACGCTTCCGTTTTTCGATTAAATTTGTTCTTTATGTTTATTATCGGCCCAATTACATCCCTATGTGCTTAGATTCCTGGTTTTCTAATTTTTGATTTATGGATGTAATTTAAAGTTTGGTGATTTTGAGGGATTAGGGATTTCCGAACTTGATTCAATCAGTTTCGGATCTGTTTTATTGATTTTAGTATATTTCCAGAAATCCCAGACCCCTCAAAATCATTAAATTTGCAAAGCGGTTTTCAAAAAAGCGAGAAAAGAATATTGGAATCAATTCTGGAGCACTACAGTCGCTCGGCTGTAGGTGTTACAGCCACACAGCTATGTTACAGCCGCGCGGCTGTAATGCCCTACAGCCGCTCGACTGTAGTTCAGGGGGCAGAATTACAGTTTTGCCCTTTTGGGCCCCAAACTTGTAATTTGGCACCCTTTTCCTATTCAAAACTGAATTTCGGTGTGTTTACATTCTTTTTGGGCCCTAGATGAATGTTTAACTTAGGCCCACTCACGAACAGGAACCCTGGGTCTCGGGATATCCGGCCCACTAAAGTTGGAAAAATACATGTAAATGAGCCAAACTATTTTCAAATTTGGTTTTTCACCCAAAAACCTACTGGGCGTTTCAAAAAACTGTTTTCTAGGTCTAACCGGTCTGACCTATTGGGTCGACCCAGTTACCCCCCAAATGCATGTCCCCGATCCCTATTCTGTCCTATTTAAGTCTTTTGTGTGCCTTGATTATTTGTGCTAACCGTATTTGGATGCAGCTTTTATTTTTGTTTTTTGTTTTATTTTTAATGTACTTAATAGATTATCTCGTGTAATTAGGCGATTGTAATTTCTTAGATTATCGTGTATAGTAGGCGGTTGTAAATGGTGAGGATGAGAGTTTTCTTTATCTTGGGTTGTATAATTTGGCCTCTGATTTACTTTTCTGCACCTTTATTTTTCCACACTTTATTTTAATACTTATATTTATGTCATTTGCATGAGCATCGATTAATAATTAAAAGAAGATAAAATGAATAAAATTAAGTGAATGCAACATTACGTTATGAAATAATAATTGAGAATAAGTGAGGATTAGTAGATATGTTGCCCGAACCTCGAATCTTTGGATTAGGTGCTGCGTCTTCACTTGGTATGGAGCTGTACTGGAATTTCCCAGATGAGCTGATCCAGGTGGCGACTATGTATCTAATCTCAAAATTCGTGTTTCGAGATCTTTAAGTTAAATTGGGATTTTCCAAAAAAATATATTTTTACCAAAATTCACCAATAAAATTAAGTTTCTATGAAAATGGTTTTCTTCAATAAAGTGAAAGGTTTTCTTAAAGAAGTGTAAAACCTGTTTTCAAAACCCCAACACCACAGCTTCAAATAGAAAATTCCCAGTTCCCGCTTCACCGCACATTCCGAAAAAGGTCGTCTGCTCACAACAGGCACTTGACAGATTTGGACTCGAGTTTGCCACTTGTCAATATTTTAACATGTGCATCACAGCCCCAAATCTTCAAGAAGGAAACATTGGGCTTTCGGCCCTTCCATAGTTCATATGGTGTTCCCTCAACTGCCTTGCTTTGTGTATTATTAAGAATGTAAGCAGCTGTCTCTAAAGCATATCCCCAAAAGGAGACTGGGAGTGTAGCTTGACTCATCATCGAGCGAAGCATGTCTAGCAAGGTCCTATTCCTCCTTTTTGACACTCCATTCCACTGGGGTGTACCAGGAGGAGTGAGTTGGGATACAATCCCACACTCTCTCAAAAATGAGTCAAACTCTTGGCTCAAATAGTCACCCCCTCGGTCAGACTGAAGTGCTTTTATTTTCTTGCCAAGTTGGTTTTCTACTTCATTCTTAAAGTCCTTGAACCTTTGGAGAGTCTCAGACTTATGCTTCATCAGATACACATAACCGTATCTGCTGAAGTCATCCGTGAAGGTGACGAAGTACAAAAAACCAGATCTAGCACTAGTGCTCATTGGGCTGCATACATCGGAATGTATTAGCTCTAATAGCTCTAAGGCCCTTTTAGCAGTCTTGCTAAAAGGCGCCTTTGTCATCTTGCCTCTCAAACAAGATTCATATGTGTCATAAGACTGGATGTCAAATGACCCTAGCACTCCACTAGAGTGAAGCCTAGCTATGCACTTCTCATTTATATGGCCAAGTCGACAATGCCAGATGTAAGTAGGATTAATTTCATTTTGTTTAATCCTTTTAGTATTTATGTTATAGATTGAACTTTCACGTTTTAGATCAAGGATGTATAAGCCATTTTCAAGAAATGCTGTTCCATAAATAATATTGCCACATTGCATAGAAATTCTACCATGTCCAATATTAAATAAAAAACTAGAAATATCCAACAAAGAAACGGAAATAATATTCCTGCACATCACAGGTACAAAATAACAGTTTCTTAGTTCCAAAACAAGTCCACTAGGCATCTCTAAGAAATAATCTCTGATCTCCACGGCCTGAACCCGAGCACCATTTCCGACTCGAAGATCTACTTCTCCAGATCCTAATAATCTCCTATTTCTTACACCTTGCACATTTGAACAAATGTGAGATCCATATCTAGTGTCCAAGACCCAAGATGTAGAAATAGCCTGATTAATCTCAACAACATAAATACCTAAAGCAGCAGTTTTGCCCTTCAGTTGCTCTCTTAGCTTTGGACATGAGCTCTTCCAGTACCCCTTCTCATGACACTTATGGCAGACATCGTTGGGAGAAGCACCCTTGCTTAGGTTGGGAAACCACCTTTTTGCCCTTAGCCTTGGCCTTAGATTTGGCCTTTCCCTTAGCAATGGACGTATTGCCCTTGTTCACCAGCAATACTTCAAGAGTCTTCTTAAGAGACTGCTCAGCAAGCTTGAGCAAGCCATGCAGCTTAATAACTGATTTATCCAACCCTTGCATATGGTAATTCATGATAAACTAGTTGTAAGACTCACTAATAATGTCTGCTGCCAAGTCCTACAGGAATGGAAAGCCGAGGCGGGCAAGTGTATCAATATACCCCTTCAACTTTAGCACATGAGTGCTAACAGAAGTCCCAGCTGCCATCAGAGTCATGCAAAGTGCCTTAGTTTTAAGGTAACGTTCCTGACAAGACTGATCTTGGAACATCTTTTTAAGTTGATCCATCATCTCATAAGCATGCTTGTCCATGAACTGCTTCTGAAGATCAGAAGCCATGGCACCCAGCATGAGGCACGAGACATCTCGGTCATCCCTCACGTACCGGTCATACTGCTCCACCATCGCCATGGTGACGCCTCGACCTGCGGGAGGGCCAGCTGGTAAAGGAGCATTCAGTACATACTCCTTAGACTCTTGTCTAAGAACTATTTGTAAGTTCCTAGCCCAGTCCAAGAAGTTAGTCCCCGAAAGCTTCTCCTTCTCCAAGAGTGACCTAAGTGAGAGTGAGTTGTTGATGATGTTAATTGGCTGACTTGACCAAGATCCACAACTTATCAATGACTGGCCGAACTAGGGCTCGCTAACCAACCATTAATTCGTTTGGTAGGACAACCTATCCAATCCTTCCACGAAGGACTCTTGGTTTGATGGGCTTATTGACACTTTACCCATCTGTGCTTAGGGTCCGCTCTGAGCTAATGCTACCCATGTTGAGTCAAACCACCATTCACATGTTAACCATACCAAGTATCCTAACCCTCGATTGCCCACCGAATACTACAATGTACCCAGCTAGGGCATGGCGCACATTGCAGCATCAATGGGAGAAAGAGGTGTGAATGTGGGAAGCACTTTTAAACGACTCAATATTTTAATTTCCGGATTATAATTAAGTGATACGGCATGCATAAGCGCAGGTAATAATTTAGTGATCCATACATCCATATTATATGACAAATACAATAGCATACTTAATTTAAAATAAATGAGATCCTATGAGCCTTTAATTACAACCTAATGAAAAACTAGATATCCTATCTAATTCTTCATGGGCCGGACTGCAATCCTTCTTGGACTCCCACCATGGGCATGCTCCATCTGGGCCTTCCTCCATACTTAATGTAATTACAATAATTTTGTAAAATAAAATCTATTCTAAAATTACATCAAAATAAAAAAATGGCACGTAGGCCTTATTTCCCAAAATTAAATTATGAACGATAATAATTTAGGGCCTATAGAACTCAACATCACATTTCAAACAAAGTACCTATTGTGCACATACATACCAATATGATGCATGATCATGACATTCCAAATTATAAATATAAATCTTAAGCCGAGTTACTTAGAGTGAAATCGCCAATTTTAACAAATGTGACTAAGGCCAATAAAGGCCCAATGGATAACATCCATAAATGCAAAATTAACAATTTTTGCTCCCACTTGAATTTGGGTTGTCACAAATTTAAAATTTAGCTCTCCCAATTTTAACCAGTTGTGAGCGGACGACGCGTTTTCGACGGGACGCGGGACTCCCTTTCGGAATGGGGCGCCACGATCTCCGGCGGGCCCCTCCCTCGCGTGGGGTTTTTATAAAGGAAATCCGCGTTTTGGAAAATAAATGGAATTAATGCATAAAAGAACCGAGACCTAAGTCTCGATGGATGTTGTAGGAGTCGCCACCCGGCTCAACTCAACCGGGAAATTCTTATGTAGCTGAACCGGACGAACGGCCGCTACACTATCCAGAGATTCGGGTCCGGACAAGTCCCTTATTTCGTGTCTAATTAAAATAAATATTGTCAATGTTCTCAATGGTATTTCAAAATCTAAGGTCCATTTTATTGAATATAAAAGGCATACAGCGCGCATACAAAATATTTAATACAAAAACAAGGAAAAGAAATAAATATTAATTGACTTACAACCAAATCGAATGGAAAAATAAAAACTCTCGCCTCACTTGTACAATCGCCTATATACACGAGAATCTAGAAAAATACAACCGCCTAAATACACGATTTAATCTATTAAATTACATCCAAAATAAAAATAAAAAGAAATTAAAACCTGCAAAACCGAGGGTCAGCACAATATGTACAGCACGCCACAATTAGGACTCAAATAGACAGAACGGGAAATCAGGAATTGGGGGCATGCATTTAGGGGGTAACCGGGTCGGCTCGGCTAGCCGGCCCGATTAGACCTGGAAAACATTTTGAAACGTCCCAGTATTTTTGGTTTTGTGAGAAAATCATTTGAAAACAATTTTACCGGTTTACATGCATTTTTATATATTTAAGTGGGTCGGTTTTCAGGAGAACTGGGTCTCCGTCGTTGAATTGTTCTAAATGCAATTTTACTAAAAATTGAATCTATGGTCGTGATGCACATAACAAAAATTCATTTTGATGATTTTTGGGATTTTCTAAATTTTTTTGGATTTTTTACGGATGAAAGCTGAAATTCCGATTCTGGAACAAGGATTACAGTCGTACGACTGTAGTTTACAGTCGTGCGACTGTAATCAGTTCAGGGTCAGAATTTCACTAAAAAATCATTGAAAATCAAAATCTGAAGAAAAATAAGTCTGGAAATTAAGAACAGTCGTACGACTGTATATACAGTCGTACGATTGTTCATGAAAACCAATAACAGTCGTACGACTGTTCTTAATTTCCAGGAACAGAAATACGAAAAAATGCAGCAAAAGGCACAAAACTCACTTCAAACACCTAGAAAGCGAGAAAAAATGTAAGGAAAAGAAGTGACTACCTTTTTAGAAGCTATTCCAAGTCGTTTTGACCCCTGGCGTCGCTCCGATCCCAACAAATTCGCACTTTTTCCTTTGGAATGGAAGTTGAGAACTTTTTGTCCAAAATCCGAATTGCAATGGTTTCTGATGGTTTAAGTCCGAGTTCTTGATTTGGTTATGTAGTTAAGTGATCAACCTAGAGATTCCTAACAAGTTTTAACCTTAATTTCGGGAGATTAAAGAAAATCAAAGGGGAAGAATGAGTTTTTTTTTTTTTTGTGGTTTTCTTTTTCTCTCTCTTCTCTTTCTCTCTCTAAGTTTTCTTTCACCAGAAAATCCCCCCTTTCCTTTCTCCTTTCTCTCTTTTTATCTCTCTGCCTCCTCCTTGCTTGCTGCAACAAGGGAGCAATTAATGCTCCCTTTTCTCTCTCCTTCATTTTTGCTGTAGAGGTATGGGCCTCTGCAGATTTTCTGACGTTACAGTCGTACGACTGTAACAATAGTCGTACGACTATAGTTTTTTTTTTTTTTTTTTTTTTTTAAGTATAGAAAATTCCGGCGCTTACAGCTGCCCCTCGCGTGATCAAATTCGACACCTAGCTCCGGGTCTATAATACCTGTGATGATGAATTTGAGAGCGTGAATTAAAGCGCCGTGAACACTGGAATGAACCTTCTGATGAGATAGGCCGATACCGGGTTTAGGTTACCCGAGGCGATACTGGGGATAAAATAAGCCGATATCAGGTCTATGTTACCCGAGGCGAGTTGATGAAGAGATTAGCCGGTATCAGGTCTAGGTTACCCGAGGCGAAATTGATGAAGAGATTAGCCGATACCGGGTCTAGGTTACCCGAGGCGAAATTGATGAAGAGATTAGCCGATATCAGGTCTAGGTTACCCGAGGCGAAATTGATGAAGAGATTAGCCGATATCAGGTCTAGGTTACCCGAGGCGAAATTGATGAAGAAATTAGCCGATATCAGGTCTAGGTTACCCGAGGCGAAATTGATGAAGAAATTGGCCGATACCGGGTCTAGGTTACCCGAGGCGAAATTGATGAAGAGATTAGCCGATATCAGGTCTAGGTTACCCGAGGCGAACTTTACTGGGGAGATAGATGAAGCTGATCTGGGCCGATGCCGAGTCTATATTACTCGAGGCGAATCTGCTAGGGGACTTGGATGATGGAGTGGATCTGGGCCGATACCGAGCTTACATTACTCGAGGCGGACTCACTGGAGAAAGTTGAGATAATGGAGCGGACCTGGGCCGATACCGAGTTTACATTACTCGAGGCGGATCTGCTGACTTGCTGAGGATATTGAGCTGGGGACGAATTCCTACACTTAAAATGGCAAGTCTTCGTTCCTTGATCGAGAGATTTTTAAACAAAAAATTTTTGCCCCTTTAATCAAGAATGAAGACTAGCCGGAGATAAGTAATTGATATATGCAATGTATGGATGCATGATGATGTATATGTACATGTATGTATTTTCTGTTATTGGACGTTTCTGTCTTCCGCTGGGGAGATATGTTGTGCCCCTGGTTGATTTTACTTTTCTTGGGGCATTGTTTGGTGATTATTGACGGAGTGAGGTGACTGCTGGGGAAATGATCGTAATATTCCTTGTACGGACTCCGCTGGGGAAGAGTGTGGTGACTTGATTGGGGAAACAATTGTGGTATTCTTTGTGTAGACTACACTGAGGAGTAACATGGCGACTTTGCGGAGAAGTAATTGATAATGTTCTTTATGTAGACTCCGCTGGGGAATAGTACGAGAAACTCTGCTGGAGAGTGATGTGACGAATTCTGCGGGGAATACTGAGGATGTTCTATTTTTCCTGCTCCGTGGGGAGTTATGAGTTGTTTTTTTTTTTTTTTTTTTTTTAGGTGCTCTAATTTTTGCCTGGGTAGCCCAAATCAGGTTTTCAGCCCAGCGAGCTGCTCTAACTTTTGCCTAAGGCGCCTTTTCGGTTTTCGCCTTAGCAAGCTTTTCATATACCCTAACTTTTGCCTAAACTGCCCGATATGGGTTTTTCAGCTTAGCGGGCCGCTCTAATTTTTGCCTGAGGTGCCTTTTCGGTTTTCACCTCAGCGAGCTCTCTCTCTTTTTTTTTTTTCTTTTTTTTTTTTGGTGTTGTGACCCTTTATTGCTCATTTGGGAAGATGAACTGGACTTTAGAGGACAATAAAAGATTTTGAATTGCACGTATTTAATGCATTTTCATTTGCCTAATAATGTAATGATATTGATCAGTTGAATGCAAAATGCTTTCTTTGAATGCGTGTTTATGTAAGATAACTTTGTTTGTGCATTTGTCATAACCATGCAAATATATTTAAACAAACACTTCACTCTATTGATGAAGTCAAAATGAGTACATTTGAAACAAGTTGGTTCCTAAATGGTACAGATCCCACACTGAGCCAGAATCCGTCACCAGTCGTCCTTTTCAGATTTTCCGACTGATTATTTTCTCTCGTGTCTTAACTTTTGCCTAGACCGCTCTTTTCGAGTTTTCAGCCTAGCAGATCTCTTTCTTTTTTTTTTTTTTTTTTTTATACATGATAAAGCTTTAGCTTGCTTTGGTTGATCCGGTTGGTGAACTCATTTCCATCCATGTCCATGATGCTGATAGCGCCTTTTGATAACACCTTCTTCACCATATAGGGTCCTTCCCAGTTAGGTCTGAACTTGCCCCTAACATTAACATTTGAAGGCCTTAGTTGTTTTAAAACCAAATCTCCCGCTTTCAACTGCCGCTTAGAGTACTTCACATTTCGGTTGTAGGCTCTAGCCATTCTGCGCTGATACATCTGCAGGTGATCCAGTGCCTTTAGTCGCCTTTCATCTAGTGCAGCCAGCTGCTCATATCTAGCTTGAACCCATTCAGTCTCTGGCAATTGAGCTTCCAAGGCAACTCTGAGTGACTTGAGTTCTATCTCCACTGGTAACACTGCTTCCATTCCATACACCAAGGCATAAGGAGTTTCTCCTGTCGGCGTTCTGACACTGGTTCTGTATCCCTAAAGAGCATAAGGCAGTTTATCAGCCCAATCCCTGTAAGTAGTTACCATCTTTGATAAGATCTTCTTTATTGCCTTGTTAGCTGCTTCTACTGCACCATTAGCCTGTGGTCTATATGGAGAGGACTTATGATGTTCAATTCCATGCTCTGCAAATAGCTCAGCTGTTGCCCCTTGAAACTGTACTCCATTGTCAGTTACTATGTGATGAGGAATCCCATACCGAGTGAAGATATTTCTCTGGATGAACTTGACCATGTGCTTGGCTGTAACATTAGTGAAGGATTCTGCTTCGACCCATTTGGAGAAATAATCAACTGCCACAACTATGAATCTATGCCCATTAGATGCAGCCGGATGAACTTCACCAATCATGTCTATCCCCCATGCTGAAAACGGCCAAGGAGACGCTAGATTCTGAAGTTCAAGTGGAGGAAGATGACTAATGTCTGCATAGATTTGACACTCATGACATCTCTTCACCTTTCTTATGCAGTCTGCTTGCATTGTCATCCAGAAGTACCCTTGTCTCATGATCTTCCTGGCCATGGCAAGCCCGTTCATATGTGGCCCACAGGATCCTGCATGTACTTGCTGCATCACTTCTTCTGCTTCTTGCTCAGTTAGACACCTTAAAAGAACCCCATGTGCTGTTCTCTTATACAATTTGTCCTCGAAGATTCTGAACTGACTAGCCAATTTTCTCAGTGTCAACTTATCAGCAGCACTGGCCTCTTCTGGGTACTTTCCCTCCTTAACATACCGGTAAATGTCAAAGAACCATGGCTTTTCTTCGGCTGATAATTCCGTTACTTCATGCACTTCGAAGCAAGGATGTCTGGAAGTGGCTATAACCAGTGGTTGAGCTTGCGTCTCTTCTGGATTTTCCCACATGGAGGACAGAGTAGCTAATGCATCAGCCATCTTATTCTCATCCCTGGGGACATGTCTGAATTCACACTGGCCGAATAAACCCTTTCTGAACTGTAGCAGCTCCAAATAGGGTCGTAAGGCTTCTTCTTTTAGTTCCCACTCTCCCTGAGCTTGCCTCACCACTAGAAGTGAGTCTCCAACAATCAGGACGTCATTTGCCCCTAGTGTTAGCAAAGCTTCCATCCCAAATAGGCATGCTTCATACTCTGCCCCGTTATTGGTTATGGGAAAATTCAACCTCTTGGATAAGGGAATGACTTCACCATCTGGCGTTGCTATAAGTACTCCAATTCCAGCGCCCTTTCTATTCACTGCCCCATCGAAACACATGACCCACCTTTTCACTTCCACCATGGCTAACTGCTCATCAGGGAATTCCAGGTTCTCTGTGTAATCTGATTCTAGGGGCTGGTTTGCCAGAAACTCTGCCACGGCTCGCCCTTTAATGGTTTTCTTCGTGATGTACTCGATGTCGAATTCAGACAAAAGTAACAACCACCTGGACAGCTTCCCAACCAATGCCGGTGCTTCATAGAGATACTTCATTGGATCCACTTTAGCCACGGCTTGTATCTTGTAGGATTGGAAATAGTGGCGCAGCTTCTTGGTTAACCAAATCATCGCCACACATGTCTTCTCTACCAGTGTGTACTTGGTTTCATACTCCAGCAATTTCTTGCTAAGGTAATAGATGGGATATTCCTTCTTGCCATCTTGTTCCTGTGCAAGCATTGCCCCTATGGAGGATTCTTCAACTGCCAAGTACAAAATCAGAGGCTTCCCTGGGATTGGAGGACTCAACACTGGTGGCTTTACCAGGTAAGCCTTGATCTTCTCGAAGGCCAGCTGACACTTGTCATCCCACACAACCGGCTGATCTTTCTTTAATAGCTTGAAGATTAGCTCACAAGTGGAAGTTAGCTTGGCTATGAAGCGGCTGACATACTGCAAAGAACCCAGGAATGATCTGACCTCCTTTTCAGTCTTTGGAACTGGCATATCTTGGATGGCTTTAATTTTATCTGGGTCCATTTCTATCCCCCTCTGGCTAACTACATGGCCTAACAGCTTCCCTGATGTGACCCCGAATATGCACTTCTTGGGGTTAAGTCGCAAGTTGTACTCTCCAATGCGCGTTAAAAATTTATCCAGGATAACAGGGTGTTCCTCCCGGGTTGCTGATTTAACAAGCATATCGTCGACATACACTTCAACTTCTTTATGGATCATATCATGTAACAGAGTTGTGACAGCCCTCTGATAAGTGGCACCAGCGTTCTTTAATCCAAAAGGCATCACTCTATAGCAGAAAGTACCCCATTCGGTGATGAATGACGTCTTCACCTTGTCAATTACATCCATCAGGATCTGGTTGTACCCTGAAAAGCCATCCATGAAGGAGTACATTGCCGCTTTTGTTGCGCTATCAACTAGGACGTCAATATGTGGCAGTGGGAAGTTATCTTTTGGGCATGCTTTATTCAAGTCCCTGTAGTCAACGCATACTCTAACCCTTCCATCCTTTTTAGGCACGGGGACAATGTTGGCTAGCCATTCCGTATACTCCACCACTTCGAGAAACCTGGCATCTATCTGTTTGGCCACTTCTTCCTTCACCAGTGTAGCCCATTCCGGCCTTAGTCTTCTCAACTTCTGCTTTACCGGTCTGAACTTGGGATGTGTTGGGATTTTGTGCACTGCTATTTCTGTATCTACACCCGGCATGTCTTCATACGACCAGGCGAAAGCTTTAACATGTTTTTGGAGTATTCTTATTAATTCTCTTTCTTCCTCGGATTTAAGCTCGTGTGAAATGAGTACCATTTTAGGGTTTTCATCTGTACTTATATTGATTTCATGCAATGCAGTGTCATGTATGCTAAATATGCTTGATGGTGATTCAAATGCATGCACAGAATTATCAGGATAAACATCACACAAGTAAGCAAACTGAGATTTCATTGCATTGAACTTATCATAAAGTACATCAGTTACATTGAAAATGGAAGAAATAGATACAACAAAATCATTTTCATCCTCCATAGGCGGAGGGCCTTGTTCTTCATCAGCTTCCATCTTCCCTTCCAGAGCATCATCCGGGACTGCATCTTTTTCAGCCACCTGTGCCTTAGCTTTCTCCAAAATCTTGGCGATTTCAGCAACCACAGAGTCTAAGTTCACTTTGGCCATCAGTTCTTCGCCAAATCCTTCCTTGGATTTCCCGAAAGCTTTAGTTAATGCAGCAGTCAAAGCTCCCGAGATCACTTCTGTAGCTTCAGCAGAGGTCTTCTTTTCATCTTCTTCCTCGGCCACCTCTATGGTTTCTGCTGTCACTTCAGATGATTCTCCTTTCAGGATTTCAGATTCAGCAGTTTCTTTTTCTTCCGTTACAGGGGCTACTGGCTCTTCCTGGCTTTTCTCAAAATCCACAACATCTGCAAAGATCTCAAAGCCAGGGTGTTCGACATTTCCAACCAGCACCGGTTCAGCTTGGCCTTTGTAAAGGCTTTCTCCCGCCTTCAGAAATGGCTTCATCATGACCTTGCCATTCTTGCCCTTTTTCAGATTCTTCTGCTCGGATGACCCCTCTACATAACCAAGGCCGTACTGCTTTGACTTCCCCGAGTCGATCTTGAATTCTGGCACACCTTCTAAATTGATCCCGAGTCCCATCCCCGGGACAAAGTTCAGCTTATACAGACATCGGGATAGCCACTCTGGCATGTAGTTCTCATAAAGGACCATAGGGGCATCTGTGGTTCCTTCCTTCTTAATGACAGCAATTTGGAATCCACCAAAAGGAACCACTCCTTCATCCACTGCAGCTACCATCGACTGGGCATCCGCCTCAACAGTCACAATCCTATCATTCATGGAGAATTTAATCTTCTGATGCAATGTGGAAGGAACACCTCCCAAAGGATGGAACCAGGGCCTTCCAAGCAGTAGGGAGAATGTGACCGGGATATCGATCACTGTGAAGATAACCATGGACTTGATGGGCCCAACCTCCACTTCCGTTTCGAAGGTCCCTATCACTGTTCTCTTAGAATCATCATACGCCCAAATGACTGTTGAGGACCTCTTCAACACTTCTTCATTCATGCCTAGAAACGGTAGCATTTTCAGTGGGCAAATATTCAGAGCTGAGCCATCATCCACCATAACACACGGCATTACCTTATCCATGATGTAGGCTCTAATGTAAAGAGCCTTGTTGTGGGCTTTTCCTTCTGCTGGTAGGTCTTTCTCAGAGAAAACAATATTAGGAGCTCCAGCATGGACTTTGTCTAGCAAGCAACACATAGCCTCTGGTGAAGCTATGGGGGAGACTTCAATTTCTGATAGCTTTTTCACTAAAGCCTCCCTATGCTCTTTGGAGGTCATAAGCAAGTGCCACAAACTAGCTTGTGCAGGGGTCTTCTTCAGTTGGGAAATGACCAAATCTTCTTTCTCGACTCTTTCCGGTGCCGAAGTACTGCCCGACCCATTCATCGGTGCTTTATCTTTCATCTGATCCGCCGGCTGATATACCCTTCCACTTCGGGTCACGTGCTGCACTTCTGAAATCTTCAGCTTCTCAGCAGTTGGGAGTTTAACAACCTCTCTTCTGTCAAATTCTTCATACTCATCCTCGGAGTCAAGATCATCCAGACTTATGGGCTTGATCTCCTTACACCCATCTTCCTTCTCACACTCGGGTTTCTCTTCAGGTTCCCCTACCGCCACTGCCTGAATCATAGGGTTCGCTTGCAGAATTTGGGCAAATATGAAGTTAGCTGGCAACCCCGACTGAACCATGTTAACTCGCTTCTCGAATGCCGGCAGTGGGTTAGTTTTAGTGCTAGGCTTAGGTGGTTCTTGCAGCTTTCCCTCGTCTATAAGCTTCTGGATAGCATCCCTTAGCTTATAGCAGTTATTGGTCCGGTGGCCTGTCACCACATGATAAGTGCAGAAGTTATCCTTGTCAGCTTCAGGTGGGAACTCAAATAGCCTCAAGGACTGTAGTAAGCCACCATTCCTACACTTGGCCAATATCTTTGCCAAAGTAAGAGTCCAGGGTGTTATGCCTTGTCCTCCAGGGCCCCTATTCTGGTTGCCTTGCTGCTGATTCACAGTAGCCACCTCAACCCGCTTCACTTCTGATGACTGCCCCTGCTTGCCACTGACGCCTGAACCAGACCCACTGCCAGACCCAGCTGTTGTGGTTGATCTATACCCTGAACTATACCCTGTACTTCTTCCCCCTTTTTGACCAGCTGGCTTCTCTTCTTCATCCCTTTCTATCTTCATGGCCATGCTATAGACCTCACTAAGCTCCTTGAAGGAATGGAATTTCATGTTGTTCTTGAAGATATCTTTGCTGCCATCAATGAGCTTCTGTATAAGCTCGTCTTCATCAGGGCGATTCTTTAGGAGAATCATCTTGTTCATCCATCTCTGGTAGTATTCGTCAAAGGGCTCATTGAATTTCTGTTTCACCCTCTCCAAATCATACAGCTTCACCTGGATTTTGGTGTTGAAGCTGTAGTATTTGATGAAGGCTGCTGACAATACTTCCCAGTCAGACTGCTCCTCCTCTGACAATGAGTTATACCATCCTAAAGTACCTCCCTCCAATGTGGTGGGGAACAGATTAATCAATTGTTGCTTTGTAGCGCCTGCTGTCAGCATAACTCGGGCATATAAGTTCACATGGGCCTCTAGCGAGCCCATTCCTTTGTAAATGGGGACTTTCGGCACTTGGAAGCCAATAGGAAATGTCTCGATGCCCCTACTGATCATGGCGTCAATATTCACCCCCTTCTTGGATTCAGCACTGATCCCGACCCCCTTCTTCAACTGGGCCATGACCTCGTCTAGTTCAGAGCACTTGGCTTTCATCCTCTGTTCCATAGCTGCCTCTATCTCCTGCAACTTTTCAAGGCTAGCCGAAGCGTCACCAACGTGTTGGGATGACTCAGCTTCTTTTTCCTTCCCGGCTCCACTACCACCGGTCTCACCAGCTTCTCTAACCACTGCCCTCATTTCCTCCTTTAACATGTCGCGGAAATCCTGCGACCTGAAGAAATCTCTCAAAACATCAGCCATGCTCGGTGTCTGTTCTGCCATATTCACTCCTTCCCCAGGCTCAGAATCACTATCACTCTCGACTACCCTCTGTCTCCTAGCCGCCCTTGAAGCTTGGGATCTTGTCCAAGGTCGCTCCAGTGTATTCTGCTTGGGAGTAGACAGGGGATATTAGGGTCGTGAATGAATGACGTGATGTGACATGGAAATTAAGGCATTGAGTATGCTTGAAATGAATGGAGTGGAATTATGTATGGAATGATGATATGAATATATATTTTTTATATATATATTTTTTCGAGGCATTCCAAGAACACCCAATGTTTATGCAAAAACGTCACGTGTGAGCCATCACACGGACAGAACTCCGGCGCCTTTGGGGCAACTAATGAATTCATGAAATGGTCGCATGTATACCGGCACACGGACATAGTTTTGACGCTTTATAGGTCTATGAGATGATATGAAATGGTCGCATGGGCCGGGCCCATAGACAAGGTCTTGATGCTTTTAAGCATATGATATGGAATGATGTTATGAGAAAGTCACGTGTAACAGGAACACGGACAAGGATTCGGCATTCGAGGAACGCCTTTCATGATTTGGTGATGTTATGAGCCTATATGTATACTAATCGGGCACTCAGGGAGTACCTTAAATGGTGAATTAATGTCATGAAGTGGTCGGATGTGGACCACAATGTTATATGATGTTTATGATGGATGGGTATGATGTCATGAGATGCATCGTGTAAATTATTACACGAAAATGGGCCTAAGGCCGTTGTGGCTTTTGTTGAATGAAATGGTATTGGTGGAATGGCCGAATGCAATCCGGAGCATCGGCAAAACACGGGGTAATTTTGGGTACCCGATATGTTATGAAATGGGATGGGATGGTCATGATAGGCGTTCCTTGAAATGCCCCTTAATTTAATTTAATTTAAGTGAAATGTAGTGAATGAACATGTCACACAATATGCAAATGGCTACACAAAAACGTGGGTTAGGATGCATGTCATACAGAATGATGTTATGTATGCTATATCAAAAATAAAATGCTAATCACACAAGTTTAATGTTATGGCTGAAAAAGAAATCGTTAGTATGGATGACAAGCGAATGAATTAATGTTTTACACACGAAATAAAATGCAAAATGGCTGCATAAAAAAATGTGGGTTAGTATCACACAAAGATGTTTGTGTATGGTATGTCATGTGTATGGAAAATGGTGATTATGGTATGTTATGCATGCGTCGGCGATGTGTCGCGAAATGGTGAAGAACACATAGCAAGCAAAACGAATTCTTCCAACCTTATTCCTCCAACGTGGTCGGTCTCGAAAATTTCTAACCGAGTCCTAGGCGGGGTTCACTTCAATCACCAACCGGGGGTGATGAAGGCGCGATTTTATTATCATTCACACAATTATTTTGGTATCCTAAGGGAATCCAACTAGAGCTGCCTATATGGGTTTGGTCAAAGTCAGGATAACATCAAGGCTCTCATAGCAAGATATACTCCTCACTTCTCCCCACTCAAGGGTCCTAGAGAAGGGGTTCGTACGAGGCTATGAGTGGTGTTTCGTATTCGTGCCCCTAAGACCAGGAGGAACTTAGGCGACACTTCAACGATCCACCGGGCTATAAAAGGATACCTAATCTAATGCAAGAGATGGCTAACTAAAAATGCAAATAAAATACCAAAAGAGAATCATCCACGTTATTTTAATTAGACACTTTTCAGGGCTTGTCAATATTCTTTTAAGTTTTTAAGAAAACTTTTTGAAGAAGTCCCCAGCGGAGTCGCCACTGTGAGCGGACGACGCGTTTTCGACGGGACGCGGGACTCCCTTTCGGAATGGGGCGCCACGATCTCCGGCGGGCCCCTCCCTCGCGTGGGGTTTTTATAAAGGAAATCCGCGTTTTGGAAAATAAATGGAGTTAATGCATAAAAGAACCGAGACCTAAGTCTCGATGGATGTTGTAGGAGTCGCCACCCGGCTCAGCTCAACCGGGAAATTCTTATGTAGCTGAACCAGACGAACGGCCGCTACACTATCCAGAGATTCGGGTCCGGACAAGTCCCTTATTTCGTGTCTAATTAAAATAAATATTGTCAATGTTCTCAATGGTATTTCAAAATCTAAGGTCCATTTTATTGAATATAAAAGGCATACAGCGCGCATACAAAATATTTAATACAAAAACAAGGAAAAGAAATAAATATTAATTGACTTACAACCAAATCGAATGGAAAAATAAAAACTCTCGCCTCACTTGTACAATTGCCTATATACACGAGAATCTAGAAAAATACAACCGCCTAAATACACGATTTAATCTATTAAATTACATCCAAAATAAAAATAAAAAGAAATTAAAACCTGCAAAACCGAGGGTCAGCACAATATGTACAGCACGCCACAATTAGGACTCAAATAGACAGAACGGGAAATCAGGAATTGGGGGCATGCATTTAGGGGGTAACCGGGTCGGCTCGGCTAGCCGGCCCGGTTAGACCTGGAAAACATTTTGAAACGTCCCTGTATTTTTGGTTTTGTGAGAAAATCATTTGAAAACAATTTTACCGGTTTACATGCATTTTTATATATTTAAGTGGGTCGGTTTTCAGGAGAACTGGGTCTCCGTCGTTGAATTGTTCTAAATGCAATTTTACTAAAAATTGAATCTATGGTCGTGATGCACATAACAAAAATTCATTTTGATGATTTTTGGGATTTTCTAAATTTTTTTGGATTTTTTACGGATGAAAGCTGAAATTCCGATTCTGGAACAAGGATTACAGTCGTACGACTGTAGTTTACAGTCGTGCGACTGTAATCAGTTCAGGGTCAGAATTTCACTAAAAAATCATTGAAAATCAAAATCTGAAGAAAAATAAGTCTGGAAATTAAGAACAGTCGTACGACTGTATATACAGTCGTACGACTGTTCATGAAAACCAAGAACAGTCGTACGACTGTTCTTAATTTCCAGGAACAGAAATACGAAAAAATGCAGCAAAAGGCACAAAACTCACTTCAAACACCCAGAAAGCGAGAAAAAATGTAAGGAAAAGAAGTGACTACCTTTTTAGAAGCTATTCCAAGTCGTTTTGACCCCTGGCGTCGCTCCGATCCCAACAAATTCGCACTTTTTCCTTTGGAATGGAAGTTGAGAACTTTTTGTCCAAAATCCGAATTGCAATGGTTTCTGATGGTTTAAGTCCGAGTTCTTGATTTGGTTATGTAGTTAAGTGATCAACCTAGAGATTCCTAACAAGTTTTAACCTTAATTTCGGGAGATTAAAGAAAATCAAAGGGGAAGAATGAGTTTTTTTTTTTTGTGGTTTTCTTTTTCTCTCTCTTCTCTTTCTCTCTCTAAGTTTTCTTTCACCAGAAAATCCCCCCTTTCCTTTCTCCTTTCTCTCTTTTTATCTCTCTGCCTCCTCCTTGCTTGCTGCAACAAGGGAGCAATTAATGCTCCCTTTTCTGTCTCCTTCATTTTTGCTGCAGAGGTATGGGCCTCTGCAGATTTTCCAACGTTACAGTCGTACGACTGTAACAATAGTCGTACGACTATAGTTTTTTTTTTTTTTTTTTTTTTTTTTTTTTTTAAGTATAGAAAATTCCGGCGCTTACACCAGTGTCACGATTTATTAGGCCAATTTCACAAAGTCCATATTCAATTTAATATGCAAACAATTAAATTAAATATGCATGCTAATAAAATAAACAATTTAAATACAAATTAATTTAAAAATATTTAATTTAATTTACATTTGGACCCGGGATAAAAAAAATACTCGCAAAATCCAAAACCGGACAAAATCCAGCATGCGGTGCTACTGCCCGGTGGGGTAGCAGTGCCGCTGCGCCAGGGGAAAGGCATCGCAATTTGCGATTCCCTTTCCCACACATAATATTTTTTTTTTCTTTTTTATTAAATCATAAAAAATATTTCCACAAAAAAAATATGTAATCAATATTGAAAAACAATTTTAGATGGAAAACAATTGGGGAAAAATAATAAAAAAACCCCAATCCAAAATTCTAGGGTTTATAAAAAACCAAAACAAATTGAATAAAAACCCTAAAATCACAAACTTGAAACCTATTCTTTCTTCAAGAACGATTTCAAGAACCAATTTCAATCAATCTAATGGACAAAACCTAGGCTCTGATACCACTGTTGGGATTCGTCATTGGAAAAATAACGTGGCGCAGTGGAAAATACACCGCTTAAAATTTCCTAGAATCCACCTATCGTGTCCAATTACCATTGATTAGAATAAAACCAAATTGAATCAAGAGAGATTAACTCACCGAATTCGTCTCTTCTAGAGACTGCTGCAGAATCGTTTCTTGAAACTGCAATCTCCAAAGTCCGATGCACGACCAACTATTGAGCGGGAATCGGTGCTAGCCGAAGAAGCGAAGGAATGGAGGTTTAATGCTGGGATTTTCAGTTGTTTAGGGGCTGCTCTTGGTGGCTGAAATTTCCAGCAATTAATTAGGGTTGAGTTAGAGTTTTATTCCTCAAGTGTGCCCTTATATAGACACCTTGTCTATTTGGGTTTTAATTAGGTTAATTAAACCCAAGCTCACTAGGATTATAATTATATAAAAAAAATTTAATTAAAAATTATATACTATGTAATTTAATTCCATTTGGCTAAATTTAATTACCCCTAAATAAAATTAAATCACACTTAAGTAAATACAATACATGTATTTAATTTTCCTACTTAGGACTATTATTTAATTAATTGTTTACTTTATGTAATTCAATTAATTGATAAATTAATTAATTACATTATGTAAACTTATTAATTAAATTAAATTCAACCCAATGTTAATTAATTACCTTGACACCGAATGTCAATTAATTAACTAACACATTCCTTCCAATGTACATTACATGTACAATTTCTATAAGTTCCGGTTCAGTTGCTCTATGTGCACGATCCTATGGGTCTGTCTTTATGTTGGCAGTAGGCCCAAGGCCCATAGACTGTAAGTGGGTTCTAGCAAACCATTACAGCTCCCAATTAAGATAGAGATGCAGCAGTCTTTCGAAGACACTTACCCGGTAGGAATCTCATAGTGTCTTTTGCCTAATGATATCGATATGAATAAACAAGAGGCATGGTGTCTGTCATCCTCTTTTGTTGTTTATTATATTTCTTGATCTTGAGTTGACTGATTAATCAAATAAGGACCAACTTACTTAGGTATGGCCATACACTTATCAGTCCCACTCATCAAGTGGCTAATGATATCATCTCGGTGCTACCCGAGTGGCAATTCCATCACTTCATCATCAATATCAACATGTTCACCAGTCCACCCAATCATACCCGTATTTAGCATCCTTTTACAGACCTGTTAGGCATATGTCAAAGTGAACCGAATTCCATATTGATATTATAATGAAATCTGGTCTAAGGGCAAAAGAGACCTACTCAAGAAAGACATATGACATGACAACCATGTGGCTTTCTTGTGCAGATTGATCCAGTCCCATGTCAACGACATGTACCTATATTCATGACTGACTATACAAGTACTATGGCTAGTTAAGAACTACCATACAGTCATCGAATATACAAGTTTGTGGTTCTATTCGTTCCCATGATTAGAACAGACCTGGGATAGGTTTTATGATTATCAATCGATGGATACTCTACTCATATTATAGCACAAATTGTCTTTATTAATGTGACACAAATAATGTATTTATACAATGAGTCTTAATGTATAATAAAAAATACAAGAATCCAATGCCCTAAGAACTAAGGCACACCAACATCAACCAAGTTCCAAACTTGGTTATCATACATTGATTGCATCTCAGCTTTCATGGCTCTAAACCATTGAGCTAAGTTGGGGCTAGCCATAGCCTCCTGGTAGGTCAACAACTCTTCATGGTCCTCAACCGTAAGAATGTCATCTTCAACCATAAGAAAACCATATCTTTTAGGCTATTGATGGATCCTACCAGACCTTCTAGGCTATTGTGTGACTGGTTTAGCCTGCTCAATTTCTTGAGCACTTGTTCCAATCCTCGAGTTATCCTCTTTAAGTATTTGTGATTGTTGAACTTCCCTGACCTCAACATTGCTCCCACTATCTTTCTTGGAAATGAATTCCCTTTCAAGAAAGACACCCTTTCTGGATGTGAACATCTTATTTGTAGAAGTAGTACCCTTTAGTTTCCTTAGGGTATCCCACAAATAGGCATTTGTCAGTCCTTGAGGACAGTTTGTCCGCAATCAATCTCTTGACGTGGACTTCACATCCCCAAATCTTCAAAAAAGACAAGTTTGGCATGTTGGGATTCGTCACTGGAAATCAATCGATAAAAGCAAAAATACTTGTTGATTTCCTCAAATTCAAGCCTAGGAGCTAGTGAAGTGGAAATCAAAAACAAAAACCATAAACAGGAAGTTTAGATACTTACATGGTATATCTCTATAAGTGATGATTGTAGAAATCTAAACAGACTTCCTCCACCGCCACGTACACGAACGGCTATCTTTAGCGGATAGAATTTTCTAAAAAGAGAGGAAGAGGAGAAATGGGTGGCCTAAGGGTGATGACAAGTAGCTTATCTTCTCTTATCTTTCCAAAAGAAAGAAGACAAACATAAAGGAAGCCAATTCCAACTTTGCTACCTCAAAAGTCAACATAATGACTCATCACCACCAATTGGTCCAAAAGAATGAGTCACCACCATTTTTTTGTCCAAAAGAATGAATCACCATTCTAATCCAAAATGACTCATCACTCTATGACCATAAATTTAGGCCACCACTTTCATTTCATATGGGCTTTCATCTTTTAAGCCCAAGCCTATTTAATTCTTTGGTTTTTATTTAATATCGAATAAAACTTTAATTGAACATGTATGCTTATGTATTATCACATATAATATATTACATACATGTAAATTAAAATTAATTTGACCTATCAAATTAACCAAGGCATTAAATTAGACTCACATAAAATGAAATACATGTAAATCTATACATGTAAAATATTTATTTCCACCTAGGAAATAATCTCATAAATTCATTCATTGAATAAATTATAAGAAGGCCAAAATTGTTGGTGTGCCCTAGTTCTTAGGGCATTGAATTCTTGTATTTTGTATTATACATTAACACTCATTGTATGAATACATTATTCGTGTCACATTAATAAAGGCAATTAATCTATTTCATTTATATCTTGTGCTATAATATGAGTAGAGTATCCATTGATTGATAATCATAAAACCTATCCCAGGTCTGTTCTAATCGTGGGAACGAATAGAACCACTGACTTGTATATTCGATGAGTGTATGGCAGTTCTGAACTTGCCATAGTACTTGTATAGTCAGTCATGAATATAGGTACATGTTCTTGACATGGGACTGGATCGATCCGCACAAGAAAGCCACATGGTTGTCATGTCATAGGTCTTTCTTGAGTATGACTCTTTTGTCCTCAGACCAGATTTCATTATAGTATCAATATGCAATCCGGTTCACTTTGACATACACCTAACAGGTCTATAAAAGGATGCTAAATACGAGTATGATTGGGTGGACCGGTGTGTTGGGATTCGTCATCGGAAAAATAACATGGCGCAGCGGAAAATACACCGTTTCAAATTTCCTAGAATCCACCTATCGTGTCCAGTTACCATTGATTGGAATAAAAACAATTTAAATCAAGAGACTGAACTCACCAGATTATGTCTCTTCAAGAGACTGCTGTAGAATCGTTTCTTGAAATTGATCTCCACAGTCCAGTGCACGATCAACTATCGAACGGGAACCCAAGCCCATCATACCCATATTTAACATCCTTTTACAGACCTGTTAGGCGTATGTCAAAGTGAACTGAATTCCATATTGATACTATAATGAAATCTGGTCTGAGGACAAAAGAGACCTACTCAAGAAAGACCTATGACGCGACAACCATGTGGCTTTCTTATGCGGATCGATCCAGTCCCATGTCAAGGACATGTACCTATATTCATGACTGACTATACAAGTACTATGGCTAGTTAAGAACTACCATACAGTTATCGAATATACAAGTCTGTGATAAATTAATTAATTACATTATGTAAACTTATTAATTTAATTAAACCAACCCAATGTTAATTAATTACCTCGACACCGAATGTCAACTAATTAATTAACTCATTCCTTCCAATGTACATCACATGCACAATATCTATACGTTCCGGCTCAGTTGATCTATGTTCATGATCCTATGGGTCTGTCTATATGTTGGCAGTAGGCCCAAGGCCCACAGATTGTAAGTGGGTTTTAGCAAACCATTACAGCCCCCAATTAAGACAGAGATGCAGCAGTCTTTAGAAGACACTCACCCGGTAGTAATCCCATAGTGTCCTTTGCCTAACGATATCGATATGAATAAATAAGAGGCATGGTGTCTGTCATCCTCTTCAATTGTATATTATATTTCTTGATCTTAAGTTGATTAATTAATCAATTAAGCAACCAACTTATTTGGGTATGGCTATACACTTATCAGTCCCACTCATCAAGTGGCCAGTGATATCATCTTGGTGTTACCCGAGTGGCAATTCCATTACTTCATCATCAATATCAATATGTTCACCTGTCCACCCATCATACCCATATTTAGCATCCTTTTACAGACCTGTTAGGCATATGTCAAAGTGAACTGAATTCCATATTGATACTATAATGAAATCTGGTCTGAGGACAAAAGAGACCTACTCAAGAAAGACCTATGACGCGACAACCATGTGGCTTTCTTATGCGGATCGATCCAGTCCCATGTCAAGGACATGTACCTATATTCATGACTGACTATACAAGTGCTATGGCTAGTTAAGAACTACCATACAATCATCGAATATACAAGTCTGTGGTTCTATTTGTTCCCACGATTAGAACAGACCTGGGATGGGTGTTATGATTATCAATCAATGGATACTCTACTGATATTATAACACAAGATATAAATGAAATAGATTAATTGCCTTTATTAATGTGACACAAATAATGTATTCATACATGACTTTTAATGTATAATACAAAATACAAGAATCCAATGCCCTAAGAACTAGGGCACACCAACACGGTGAACATATTGATATTAATGATGAAGTGATGGAATTGCCACTCGGGTACCGAGATGATATCATTGGCCACTTCATGAGTGGGACTGATAAGTGTATGGCCATACCCAAGTAAGTCGGTTGCTTATTTGATTACTCAATCAACTCAAGATCAAGAATTATAATAAACAGCATAGGAGGATGACAGACACCATGCCTCTTGTTTATTCATATCTATATTGTTAGAACCCACTTACAGTTTGTGGGCCTTGGGCCTACTGCCAACATAAAGACAGACCCATAGGATCGTGCACATAGATCAACTAAGCGAAACTTATAGAAATTGTGCATGTAATGTACATTGAAAGGAATGCGTTAATTAATTAGTTGACATTCGTGTCAAGGTAATTAATTGACATTGGGTTGATTTAATTAATAAGTTTACATAATGTAATTAATTAATTTATCAATTAATTAAATTACATAAAGTAAACAATTAATTAAATAATTCTCCTAAGTAGGAAAATTAAATGCATGTATTTTATTTACTTAAGTGTGATTTAATTTTATTTAGGGGTAGTTAAATTTAGCCAAATGGAATTAAATTACATAGTATATACTTTTAATTAAAGTTTATTCATGTAATTGTAATCCTAGTGGGATTGGGTTTAATTAACCTAATTAAAACCCAATTAGATAAGGTGTCTATATAAGGGCACACTTAAGGAAGAAAACCTTAAACCTAAATTTATTGCTGCAAATTTCAGGCCATCGCAGCCCTAAAAGCAGCCGAAAATTACAGCAATTAATTCTCTATTCCTTCCGCTTCTTCGGTTAGCACCGGTTCCCGCTCGATAGTTGGTTGTGCATCGGACTTTGGAGATTGCAATTTCAAGAAACGATTCTACAGCAGTCTCTAGAAGAGACGAACCTGATGAGTTAATCTCTCTTGATTCATATTGGTTTTTATTGTAATCAATGGTAATTAGACACGATAGGTCGATTCTAGGAAATTTTAAACGATGTATTTTCTGCTATGCCGATGAATCCCAAGAATGGGATCAGAGCCTAAGTTTTGTCCATTAGATTTATTGGAATTGGTTCTTGAAAGTGTTCTTAAAGAAAGAATGGGTTTCAAGTTTGTGATTTTAGGGTTCTTACTCAATTCATTTTAGTTTTTGACGAACCCTAGAATTCTTGTTTGGGGTTTTTCATTTTTTTCCCCGAATTGGTTTCAATCTAGAATTGTATTTTCTTTATTGATTATTTATATTTTCTTGGCTGAAATTTTAGTTATTATATATAAAAAAAGTGGGCAAAAGATGGAATTGCATTTGCGATTCCATCTGATGCAATTTGCAGCAACCAGCAGCGCTGTGCGCGGGGTTTGGGTCTGGTTTTGGATTTTATGGGTATTTTTCTATCCGAGGCACTTAATGCAAATTAAATTTTTTTTAAAATTAATTTGTATTTAAATTGTTTATTTTGTTGGCATGTACATTTAATTTAATTGTTTGCATATTCAATAGAATATGGACTTTGTGAAATTAGCCTAATAAACCGTGACACTGGTTAAAATTGGGAGAGCTTTTAAATTTGTGACAACCCAAATTCCAATGGGAGCAAAATTGTTAATTTTGCATTTATGGATGTTATACATTGGGCCTTAGTCACAATTGTTAAAATTGGCGATTTCACCCTAAGGAACTCGTCTTAAAATTTATATTTATTATTTGGAATGCCATGATCATGCATCATATTGGTATGTATGTGCACAATAGGTACTTTGTTTGAAATGTGATGTTGAGTTCCATAGGCCCTAAATTATTATCAGTTGTAATTTGATTTTGGGAAATATGCCCTGCATGCCATTTCTTTTATTTTGATGTAATTTTAAAATAGATTTTATTTAAAATAAAATTGTTGTAATTGCATCAAGTATGGAAGAAGGCCCAGATGGAGCAAGCCCATGGTAGGAGCCCAAGAAGGATTGTAGTCCAGCCTATGAAAAATTAGATAGGATATCTAGTTTTTCATTAGGTTGTAATTAAAGGCCCATAGAATCTCATTTATTTTAAATTAAGTATGCTACTACATTTGTCATATAAGATGGATGTATGGATCACCAGATTATAACCCTCGTATATTCATGCTAAGCCGTATCACTTAAATTTAATCTAGAAATTAAAGTATTGGGTCATTTAAAAGTGTTTCCCACATTCACATCTCTTTCTCCTATTGATGATGCAATGTGTGCCATTCCCTAGCTGGGTACATTGTAGTATTTGGTGGGCCGTCGAGCGTTAGGATACTTGGTAGGGTTAACATGTGAATGGTGGTTTGACTCAACATGAGTAGCATTAACTGAGAGCAGGCCTTAAGAACTAATGGGTAAAGTGTCAATAAGCCCATCAAACCAAGAGTCCTTCATGGAAGGATTGGATAGGTTGTCCTACCAATCGAATCAATGGTTGGTTCGCGAGCCCTAGTTCTGCTAGTCATTGATAAGTTGTGGATCTTGGTCTAGTCAACCAATTAACATCAAAAACGAACAAATTAAAATCGGATTATTAATTTGAATTAGCAAAAGTGGTTTATTTCTAACTCAAGCAATCATTTCTTCCATGTAGATTATTCCATTTTCATTTAAGCAATTTAAATGGTTACAACAAACATCAACTCACTCTCACTTAGGTAACTCCTGGAGAAGGAGAAGCTTTAGGGGACTAACTTCCTAGACTAGGCTAGGAACTTACAAATAGTTCTTAGACAAGAGTCCAAGGATTATGTACTGAATGCTCCTTTGCTAGCTGGCCCTCCCGTAGGTCGAGGCGTCACCGCTGCGATGGTGGAGCAGTACGACCGGCACATGAGGGATGACCAAGATGTCTCATGCCTAATGCTGGGTACCATGGCTTCTAATCTTCTGAAGCAATTCATGGATGGGCATGCTTATGAGATGATGATCAGCTTAAAAAGATGTTCCAAGATCAGGCTCGTCAGGAATGTTACCCGACAACTAAGGCACTTTGCATGACTGCAATGGCAGTCGGGACTTCTGTTAGCACACATGTGCTAAAGTTGAAGGGGTATATTGATACACTTGCCCACCTTAGCTCACCAGTTTCATAGAACTTGGCAGCAGATATTATTCTTGGGGTCACTTCCTAAGTCTTACAACCATTTTATCATGAACTACCATATGCAAGGGTTGGATAAATCGGTTGTTGAGCTGCATGGCATGCTCAAGCTTGCTGAGCAGTCTCTTAAGAAGACTCCTAAAGTTTTGCCAGTGAACAAGGGCAATACACCCATTGCTAAGGGAAAGGCCAAATCTAAGGCCAAGGCTAAGGCCTAAAAGGCCAAGGCTAAGGGAAAAAAGGTGGTGGCCCAACCTAAAGCAAGGGTTACTTCTCCTGACGATGTCTACAATGAGTGTCATAAGAAGGGGCACTGGAAGAGCTCGTGTCCAAAGCTGAGGGAGCAACTGAAGGGCAAAACTGCTGCTTCAGGTATTTATGTTGTTGAGATTAATCTGGCTATTTCAACATCTTGGGTCTTAGACACTGGATGTGGGACCCAGTCAGCATGGTTGTGGAACTACTACCCTTATAAGCTTGTGCATACCCCCGGCCACTTTGGTAAGTACCTGAGCTTTTTCTACTCCTCTAGTCTTCCTCCTCATATCTCTCGATGTGCTTGGCAAATTCAACCAATCGTTAAAAGAGTGGAACCTCTTCAGCTTCATTTTCTCTTTAGAGAGGGGCAAGCTACCGTCAGTCAGTTTCATAATAAGGGATACCAGCTTCGGGGCCCCATCTACCAGCACTTGGACATCCATCCACCTTTTATAGTATGCCGAGAAAGACTCGTTAGGTTTTTGGTGAATGCTTCCTAGGTCTTCCAAAGTAGTCTCTACTTGAGTGTTATAGGCATACTGCTTGACAAATGGCTCAGACAAATCTTCCCATGTGGAGCGGGTATGGATTGGCATCTTTAAATACCACTTAGCAGTAGCATCTCTCAATATAGTCGGTAATAGATTCAATAGATGGATTTCCCTGATTCCTAGACTGGACATGATCCACACATAGTTGTCCAAGTGAGCCTCTGGTAGGCCCTCTCCAGTGTACGTAAGCAAAAAAGGCATCTAGAAACCAACCGGGAGTGGCTCTCCTCCTTCTGCCATCAAACTAGCTGGGTCTGAACACTTGATGGGATTGTAATGCACCGTCTCCTTTAATTTTGGCAGCTGAGCTTCCAAATTAGAGAATTTTTCTTTGAGATGCTTTTCAGCAGCCGTCTTGATTGAGGGTCCCTTGCCCTCATAAAAGCTTCATCCTCTTTAAACTGGCGATCAATTTCCCGATAAGGGATGACCACCCTACTACTACCAAGAATACCTCCTCCGATTCCGTTTGCTGCTTGGACTGTGTTTCCTCCATTTCCTACTAAAGCCGAGATTGGTTGAATACTTTGACCCCCTTCAATAGGCATCACACCTTGCATTTGTTCCCTTAAGGTGGCCTTACACCGATCTAAGCTTAGCAGTGCATTTACAAATGCGTTCATGTGGAAAACATGCACTTCAATATGTCTGTCTTGAGCCATTTTTGTTCTGTTCACTTCTTCCAACATAAACTGACTGTCAATTGGTAAAGAAGGTAATTGTCCCCTGAATTCTTGCTCTGATTCTGACCCTGAACCATCCCTGATCTCCTCCATGGTGATTGATTCTGGTTGAACTAGTTGGGCTAACTGATTAGACTGTGATTCAACACATACTAATCACTTCAAAGTTCAACTCCAAACTGCATGTTTAACATAGGTTTAGAACAATGGATGGATGTCGTGAGTCTAGACGTGACACACTAAGTGACAAGTATGGTATGGTCTTGAAATGATCATGATTGAATAATGCCTCATGAATGAGAATGATAATGAGAATGACATTTTTGTTTTCATTCTCTTTTTACTTTGGATGTCCTAAGAATACCCAATGTCATGCAAAAGACAATGCAAAAATGTGGCATGTAAGCTGTCACAAGGACAAAAGTTTGGCAATCGTGGAACACCTTGTATGATTTGGTAATGTCATGAAATGCCCCTATATGTGTAATGATCCGGTATTCGAGGAGTACCTTGAATGATTCATTAATGTCATGAAACAATCTGATATGGATCGCAACACATAAGCAAGACTTCAGCATCACCATGACACCAATGATGAATGAACATGATGTCATGTAATGATATCGTGCGACCCGCCACCTGAATATAAACCTAAGACCATTGTGGTCCTCTAATGAATGATATGGAATAGTGGAATGGCCAAGTGCAATCCGGTGCACGGGCAGAATACGAGTAGTTTTGGGACACCCAGATATGATATGAAGTGAAATGACCACGATGGGCATTCTTATAAATCTTCTATTAAATGAGATGAAATGATGTGAGTGCTCATGTCACGCGAAATGCAAATGGTTGAACGAAGATGTGGTTAGGATGTATGACATACGAGATGATGTCATGTATGCTTCATGGAAATGTCAACACACGAGATGTATATGGCACACAATTTAAAATGTCGTGGCTGCACAAAGATGTGGTTAGCCTTGTTGTCACACATATGCTTATGTCTTGAAAATGGCTACACAAAGATGTGGTTAGAATGTCATATGAATAATTATGCATGTTTGATGCTTCCGGAAAAGGTCAAATAAAAACCATCATAGAACAAACGTTCGCACATGCAACAATATGCTCTCCCTTCCAACCTTACTCCTCCTTTCGATTGGTCTGCATTACCAAAGGCATACTCTCAGTGTCCAATTTCATGTTTATATTCTGGTAACCCTAAGGGGAAGTTACTAGGTCATTACATATGGGTCAAAGTCAAACCAAGGGTCGTACAGGTCCCTATAGCAAAAATACACTCCTCCATATAAAATATTAGAGGTTCATGCGATGTTATGAGTGGTTTACCCCTTCGGGTGCCTCCAATCCTAGCAGAAGAGGTAGGTCACCTTCTGAAGTAAACCGGGCTTATCAGTGAGTTTGAGGGGTTAAGAAGAAGAAAATGTCATGATATGCAAGTGTGAGTAAAATATGGTACTATGAACTAGTAAATGACTACATGAGAGGTTATATTTCAGTAGTTGTCTAAGTTCTTTAAGTTTTTATAAAAACTTTTTAAGAAACATTTTATCCCCAACAGAGTCGCCACTGTGAGTGGACGACCTTTTGAAAGAAAGCGGAACGCGGCGAAGCGAACCAGGGAAAAAAGAAAAAGTAAGAAGGTGCTTTTGTTTTATATTTGTTTTGAAAACAGGTTTGTATCTTGCTTAGGAAAACCATTGATTTGTTTGGAAATCCTTTTGTAGAAAACCATTTCTTTGAATGCTAGTTTTGAGAAAACTGGTTTTGTGTTTTAGAAAATCCTGTTTCATTACTTAAAGATCTCGAAACCTAAATTTCAAGATCAGTGACAGAGTCGCCACGCGGATTAGCTCATTTGGGAAATTCTGGTATAGCTCCCTACCGAGAGTAGACTACTATACCTAATCCAGAGAGTTAGGGTTCGGGCAACTTACCGATTCAATCTCAAGCTTTTATTCATTTATAAGTGCATATGACAATATTTTACTCAATTAATTCTCTACCCATTTTATCTTTTATTGATTAGCGCATGCTCATTCATATGACAGAAGTAAATTGCATAAAATTAAAGTGCAAAAATATAAACCATACATCCAAAACAAACCAAAAAGAAACAGAGGCTGCTTATTACAACCCAAAAAGAGAAAAAGCTCTCATCCTCACCAATACAATCGCCTAGATACACGAATATCTAAAAAAATACAATTGCCTAAGATACACGAGTTGCTCTATAAAATACATCCAAAATGGTAAAAAAGAAAAATAAAAGCTACAAAACAAATGGTTACTACAATTGTATTACAAACACAAATAGGACTCATACAGGACAGAATGGGGATTTTAGGAAGCGAAAGCATGCATTTAGAGGATAACTGAGAAGTCCAGGCTACTTTCTCGGTTAGACCTAGAAAACAGTTTTAGAAATGCCCTGTAGGTTTTGTGCTTGAAAACATTTTGGAAAATGGTTTGGCTCAATTACATGCAAATTTCTCCGTTTAGTGGGTAGGTTATCCTGGAACTCAGGGTTCCATTCATAAGGGTTCCTAATTCCCAAACATCCATCTTGTTAGGATTAATCACCAGAAATCAACTGATAAAAGCGGAAATACACGTTGATTTCCTCGATTCCGGGCCCAGGAGCTAGTGAAGTGGAAATCAAAAACCAAAGCCATTAAGAGGAAGTTACTTGGTATCTATCTTAAAGAGATGACTGCAGAAATCTAAACAGACTTCCTCCACCGTCACATACACGAATGGCTTTCAGACTAACCACATTCTAGCAGATCGGATTTTCTAAGAAGAGAGGAAGAGGAGAAGTGGCCGGCTAACAAGAGATGGAAAAGTAGCTTATATATCATTTTTCTTACCAAAAGAAAGAAGATAAGCACAAAGGAGGCAAAGTCCAACTTTGAAACTTCATGGTCAAACCATGACTCACCACTTTTCATCTCTTCTTTATGCATAAGAAGCAAAGTCCTACTTTGCTACCTAAAAGTCAAGAGAATAACTCATTCTCATGCCCAAAATTTATCCCATTCTATGTGGGCTTTAATTCTTTTAAGCCCAAGCCCATTCTAATTCCTATGATTTAATTAATTTCAAATGTAACTTTAATTTAACGTGTATGCTTATATATTATACCATATAATATATTACATACAATTAAATTAGAATTCATTTGACCTGTTAATTTAATCACGGAATTAAATTAGACATGCATAAAAGGTAATACATGTAAACCTATACATGTATAAACATTTCCACCTAGGAATTAATCATATAAATTAATTCCTTGAATTAATTATAAGAAGGCCAAAATAAATATTAATTATATCATTTTGATCGGTCCAATTGATCTATATAATGTAATTAATGGAACTCTCTCTCTTCAATGTGTATACTCCAAGTATACTCTAAATCCTTTAGTTAAGTCCAGACGTTTAATGTGTACAATTCGATGGGCCTGTCTTTATGTTGGCAGTGGGCCTAAGGCTCATAGACTGCAGGTGGACTCAAGCAACCCACTGCTGCCCCCAATTAATATAGAGATAGTAGTCAAACTGGAATCGTAACCCTATAGTTTAAACTTGTATATCCGATGTCAATGATATCGGTGTCCAACACACAGGCATGGATTGATCACCCTCTATTATGTCTGGACATTTACTTGATCCTGAATGAACTGATGCTCAGAAACAAGTTCCAACTTGTTTGTGTGTGGCCATACTCTTATCAGTTGCATTCATCAAGAGGCCGATGATATCTTCTCAGTGGACTACTGAGTGACATTCCCATCTGCATATCTATAGCACTGCCATGTTCACTGACATACCCAAATGTACCCATACTTGGCACCCTCTTACAGGCCCGTTAGGCATATACCAAAGTATGCCACTTCACATACAACACCATCATATGGTCAGGTCAACGGATCCATACAAGCACTACACGAGAATCACTTGTGATACAATACCATGTGGATTTCTCGTTTAGTGGATAGATCTAGTACCATGCTCCTTTGTATGTACCCATTAACCTAGTTGACATCCCATGCTCTATGACCGGTAAGACACTGCCATACAACCAGGCTAATGATAGAGTTTAGTTCCATTCATTCCTATGATTCGAACAGACTACAGATGACTTTATGGTCATATCATTTTCCCTATCCATGGTCTTACTGCCAAGTGTATCACACTTGACAACATGGATATGGATATGTCCATTGGAGACTCTATTTAAAACATAGCACAAGATATATAATAAATAGATTGATGCCTTTGTCAAATGACACAAATTGTATAACACATATATCTCACATAAATGTATGATACAAATACAAGGACTAATGCCTCGAGACTAGGGCAAATCCAACAATCTCCCACTAGCACTAGTACCAACTAGGCATGGGCCTAATCCCTATAGATCTAATATGACCTTCATGCTTGGGCTAAGCCAGCACCTTGGTCAAGGGATCTATGACATTGTCCTCAGTGTCTACTCTGTGTAATAAAATGTCACCCCTCTCGACGATTTCTCGTATGGGTTGAAACTTCCTGAGTACGTGCTTCGTGTTTCTGTGTGACTGGGGCTTCTTAGCTTGTGCAATAGCCCCATTATTGTCACAGAAGATATCAACTGGATCCTGAATAGTTGACACTATTCCCAGTTCAGTGATATACTTCTTTATCCATAAAGCTTCTTTAGCTGCATAACACATTGCAATTTACTCAGCTTCTGTGCTAGAATCCATGATGGTATATTGCTTGGAGATTCTCTAACAAACAGCACCACCATATAGCATGAATACATACCCAGAGTGCAACTGGTATTCATCCTAGTCGCTCTGGAAGCTTACATCAGTGTACCCAGTAACTGATAGATCTTCCTAACCTTCATACACTAAGAAGCTATCTTTAGTCCAGTAAGATACTTCAGGGTTGCTTTGACAGCCTTCTAGTGATCCTCACCTGGATCCTGCTGGTATCGGTTGTCATACTTAGTGCAAAGGCAACATCAGGTCTTATACATAGCATGGAGTACATGATTGATCCTATAGCTGATGCATATGTTACCAACTTCATATTCTCCCTGTCCTACCTTGTCTTAGGACAATTCTTCTTACTAAGTTTCAGCCGATGACTCATTGACAAGAAACCTTTCTTTACCTTATCCACGCTGAATCTTTTTAGAACTTTGTCTATGTACTTCGCTTGACTTAGGCCCATAAGCCGATTGGGTCTATCCCTGTAGATCCTGATACCTAGGATCATCTCAGCTTCGCCTAAGTCCTTCATTCCGAAGCACTTACACAACCACTACTTTACCCCTTGCAGTGTTGGTATGTCACTTCCAATCAGAAGGATGTCATCCACATATAATACCACAAGGCTCATCTTGATTTTGTATGAAGCCGTATTCCTTTATGGCTTCATTGAATCTAAGATTCCAGCTCCTAGATGCTTGCTTCAATCCATAAATGGACCTTTGAAGCTTGCATACCTTTTCAAGATGCTTTGGATCGACAAAACCCTCTAGCTGTGTCATGTACATATCCTCGAGTTGTTGGGATTCGTCATTGGAAAAATAACATGGCGCAGCGGAAAATACACCGTGTAAAATTTCCTAGAATCCACCTATCGTGTTTGATTACCATTGATAAAAATAAAAACAATTTGAATAAAGAGAAATTAATTCACCGGATTTGTCACTTTTAGAGACTACTGCAGAATCATTTCTTGAAACTGCAATCTCTAAAGTCCGGTACACGACCAGCTATCAATCGGGAACCGGTGCTAACCGAAGAAGCGGAAGGAATGGAGAATTAATTGCTGTAATTTTTTGATGGTTTTGGGGCTGCAATAGGGCTGAAATTTCCAGCAATTAATTTTAGGTTAGGGTTAGGTTTTCTTCCTTAAGTGTGCCCTTATATAGACACATTGTCTAATTGGGTTTTAATTAGGTTAATTAAACCCAAGCCCACCAGGATTATAATTATATAAATAAACTTTAATTAAAAAGTGTATACTATTGTAAGCGTGGGATTTTTCCAGTGTAAAAAAAAGGAGATTGGAGTCACACGAAACTGTAATTACAGTCGTGCGACTATAATTGAAACCTACAGTCGTACGACTGTAGATTCGTAGCAAGTACAGCAGCCCATACGGCGAAGAAGAAAAAGAGAGGCATGATTTGAGAGGCATTTAAGACCTTCATGTTGGGATTCGTCACGGGAAACCGACCGATAAAAGCGGAAATACGCGTCGATTTCCTCGAATCCGGCCCAGGAGCTTAAGATGTGGAAATCAAAAACTTAAAGCATAAAAGGAGGGTTTCAAAAACTCACCACAAAGTCTCTCTAAGAGACGGATGCAGACTGCAGAAATCAAGTGTAGATTTCCTCCATCGATGCGTACATGAACGGCTCTCGGACCGAAACCCGTGCTAGCGACTCGGATCACAAGAAGAGAGGGAGAGAGGGGCTGCTCACTTGAGATTTATGGCTGTCCCTATTTCTTTCCAAAAGAAAAATCTATCTTTCCAAAAGATAGAACCAATATTCTCAAGTGTGCACCTAATTCTTTCCAAAAGAATTAATGCATCAAAAGTGGGCAAAATAGCTCAAGCTCTATTGCTTTTATTCCCCAAAAGAGAAGCCAAAGTGGTCGGCCAAACCAAGGAAAAATCATTGCTAATTTTTCAACCCAAAAGAAATGATATAGATAAAGTCAAACCAATGACTCATCATATGACTCATCAAGCTATTTTGTCCCATGAATGAGTCATCAAACTCACCCAAATCCATGCATTGAATTCGGCCAAGGATGAAGGAAGAAAGGAGAAGATATTTCCTTAAGGAAGCAAAGTCCAACTTTGCAACCAAAAAGTCATACCATGACTCACCCTTTTAATCATTCATCTTTTGTTCCAAGAATGACTCATCACTCAATGACTCATCACTCTTAACACAAAAAGGCATGACCCATCCCTTAGCCATAAATTCGGCCATCTCATCCCACATTAGGTGGGGAATGTCATTTTATGTCTTAAGACCAATTTTTAACTCCTTTGATTTAATTAAATTCAAATGCAACTTTAATTTAACATGTATGCTTATATATGATACCATGTAACATATTACATACATTTAAATAAAAATTCATTTGACCTATTAATTTAATCAATGGATTAAATTAGACACACATAAAATGACAAACATGTAAACCTATACATGTCATAATATTTCCACCTAGGAAATGACCCCATAAATTAATTCATTGAATGAATTATGAGTAGGCCAAAATAAATATTAATTATATAACTTTGATCAATCCAATTGATGCACATAATATAATTAATATATCTCTCTCTCTTCAATCGTGTATACTCCAAGTACACACTTAATCCGACTAGTTAAAGTCCAGACGTTCAATGTGTACGATCCAATGGGCCCGTCTTTATGTTGGCAGTGGGCCAAGCCCACAGACTGCAGGCGGGCTCTAGCAAGCCACTGCAGCCCCCAATTAAGACGGAGTAAGCAGTCCAACTGAAAACGTAACCCAGTAGTTTGAACTTGTAAATCCCATGTCACTGATATCGGTGTCCAACACAGAGGCATGGAAGTATCACCCTCCTTGTGTCTGGACCTTGACTTGATACCGAATGAACTGATGCTCACAAGCAAGATCTAATCTTGTTTGGGTGCGGCCGCACACTTATCAGTAACATTCTTCAAGAGGCCGATGATATCGTCTCAGTGAATCACTGAGTGACATTCCCTTCTGCATATCCATAGTGCTGCCATGCTTACTGACACACCCGAACGTACCCGTACTTGGCACCCTTTTACAGGCCCGTTGGGCGTACACCAAAGTGTGCCACCTCACATGCAGCACCATCATATGGTCCGGTCGAAGGACTTATACAAGTACTACACGAGAATCATTTGTGATACTATACCATGCAGATTCCCGTTAAGTGGATCAATCCAGTACCATGCCCTTTTTGCATGTACCCATTAACCTAGTTGACATTCCATGTTCTATGACCGGTAAGACACCGCCATACAACCAGGCTAATGATAGTCTTTGGTTCCATTCATTCCCATGATTGGAACAGACTACGGATGACTTTATGGTCATATCGTTTTCACTATCCACAGTCTTACTGCCAAGTGCCTCACACTTGACAACATGGATATGGATATGTCCATTGGATACTCTATTTAAAATATAGCACAAGACATATAATAAATAGATTAATGCCTTTATCTCCTTGACACAAATTGTATAATACATAAAGTTTACATTAATGTACCAAATGTATCATACAAACACAAGGACCAATGCCTCGGGACTAGGGCATTTCCAACAATCTCCCACTTGCACTAGTACCTACTAGGCATGGGTCTAATCCCTATAGATCTAGTATAACCTTCGTGCAGAGGCATAGCCAAGCATGTTGGTCAAAAGATCTGCGACATTGTCTTTGGTGTCCACTCTTTGTAATGAGATGTCACCCCCTCAGCGATTTCTCGCAATAGATGAAACTCCCTGAGTTCGTGCTTCGTGTATAAGTGTGACCGGGGCACATAGCTTGTGCAACAGCCCCGCGGTGTCACAGAAGATATCAACTGGTTACTGGATAGTTGACACTACCCCCAGTTGCATGATAAACTTCATTATCCACACAGCTTCCCTAGCTGCTTCACACGTTGCAATGTACTCAGTTCCTGTGATAGAAACCGCGATGGTCTATTACTTGGAGCCTCTCCAACAACAGCACCACCATTTAGCATGAACACATACCTATACTGCGACTTATATTCATCCTGGTCGATCTGGAAGCTTGCATCAGTGTACCTAGTAACTGACTGCTCTTCCTAACTTTCATGCACTAAGAAGCTATCCTTAGTCCGGTTAAGGTACTTCAGGATTGCTTTGACAGCCTACCTGTGATCCGTTCAGGATCCGGCTCATCATACTTAGTGCAAAGCCGACATCAGGTCTTGTACATAGCATGGAGTACATGATTGATCCTATAGCCGAAGCATATAGAACCAATACATGTTCTCCCTATCCTGCCTTGTCTTAGGACAGTTTCAGCTCATGACCCATTGGCAAGAAACCTTTCTCAGCCTGGTCCATGCTGAATCTTTTCAGAACTATGTCTATGTACTTGGCCTGACTTAGGCCTAGAAGCCGATTGGATCTAACCCTGTAGATCCTGATCCCTAGGATCGTCTCAGCTTCGCCTAAGTCCTTCATTGCGAAGCACTTACACAACCATTACAATTCCCTTGTAGTGTTGGTATGTCGCTTCCAATCAGAAGGATGCCATCCATATCTCATACCAGGAAAGTTACTATGCTCCCACTAAACCTCTTATACACACCCTGAAAGGTATTGTCGGCCTATAGCTTATAGCACTGCTTGCAACCTATTACCTTAGCACCTGGAGGTGAATCAACCAGGTTCCAAACCTGATTATCGTACATAGATTGCAAATCCACCACCATGGTAGACAGTGGGCTAGCTATAGCCTACTAGTAGGTTTTGAGCTCCTCTTCGTTCAAGACAAAAGGAGCATAATCATTAGAAACAAAAACCGATGTTTCTCATGTTCCTGATGATCCCTACCAGACCTTTTAGGTCCTTGGGTGACCTGGGCTGGTGCTTCCCCTTTTGGAAACTTCACCCTGGTCTCCGAGTTATCCTTTTTAGGAGTTTCTGAGCTTTGAACTTCCCTGAGTTCAATATCGCTCCCACTATCTTTCTTGGAAAGAAACCCCTTTTCAAGAAGGACCCCCTTTCGAGCCATGAACACCTTGTTCTCAGCGGGGTCGTAGAAGTAATACCCTTTGGTTTCCCTAGGGTAGCTCACAAATAGGCATTAGTCGGTTTTGGGTGCTAGTTTTGCTCACAGTCAATTTCTTGACTTGTGCATAACAACCCCAAATCCGTAAGAAAGACACATTAGGCACCCTGCCCGTCCATATTCCAAATGGGGTCTTTTCCAAAGCCTTAGTCGGAGTATAATAGAAAATGAGAGCCATTGTCTCAAGAGCGTATCCATTAAAAAACTTATTGGGAGAGATGCATGACTCATCTTTTGAGCGGACCATGTCCAACAGGGTCCTATTCCTCCGTTCGGACACCCCATTCCATTGTGGTGTTCCTGGAGGAGTGAGCTGTGGAACTATTCCATGCTCTCTCAAAATGTGTCAAACTATAGGCTTATATGCTCACCACCTCGGTCCAACCGAAAGGCTTTGATATTTCTGCCTAGTTCTGTACTTCGTTCCTTACTCCCTTGAACCTATCAAGGGTCTCAGACTTATATTTCATTACATAGGCTTAGCCATTTCTGATGAAATCGTCTGTGAAGGATATGAAGTATAGATGTTCACCCCTGGTTGCTATGCTTGTCGGTCCATATACATCTCAATGCATTAGGTCCAATAAGCTAGCGACCCTTTTAGCCTCCTTGCTAAAAGGTTCTTTAGTCATTTTACCTATAAACAAGACTCGCATATATCAAGTGACTCCATGTCAAATGATCCTAGGATTCAAGCTCTGTGAAGCCTAGAAATGCGCTTCTTGTTTATATGACAATGACAAAGGTGTTAGGAATTAATGGCACAAAACAAACATAAAACGCAGCGGAAAAAGATTAATCCCCACCAAGGACCCATGTACATTACATTGAATCGGAAGGAGGGTTAAAGAATTACCTTAATTCTTTGAAGTTTGAATCACTTAGGAACCAAAATAGCTTCCCTCTATGGTTGATCCACACGGAGCAATACGTTCACCGCGTGCTAGCGCCGGGATAGAAGAAACGGTTTCCTCGAATTGAGAGAGAGGCAGAAAATCAAATTTTCTCTTGGCTTGGAGAGGAGAATTTCGGCTGGCTCTTGGTCTAGTGTGGCTGCCGAATTCTCTTCTATATCATTATAGGATTGATTAGGTTTTAGGTTTTTATTTCCTTAAATATAAAACCTAATTAGTTAATTATAATTATAACCTAATACACCTATTAGTTATAATTATATATTAACCCACACAATTTAATATTAATTCTCAATTAACATTAAATCAAATCAATTCTCTATAATACACATATGTATATATAATATTATAATTAATTATATCTCTATATAATTAAATTATAATATGTAGCATACTTTATGCAATATTAATCACATTAATATTTATATATACATAAATATATATCACTATATATATTTATACTCTTTCTCATTCATAAATTATTATCCAATAATAATTTATACCCGATAAGATGAACTTCATTTTGCTCTTGTGTGTGACCCCATAGGTTCATATTAATTGGCAATAAGGAAATTACCATAATGTCCTTATAGGTCACAAGCGGACTCTAGCAAGCCATTACGACTACCCAATTAATATGATTGGAATGATCCAATACCTATTTATAGAATGTCATATTCCCTTTTGTCTCTTTGATATCAAGATTAATTATAAGACATGGTACACTTGTCAATCTTACATAATTAATCATATGCTTTCTCGATCTCAAAGTAAACTGTTCAGACAAATCAATTGATACTCTTATCAATTATTTGAGCACGGCCATGCATTTAACAGTCTTACTTATCGAGGGGCCCAGTGATATCGCTCTCTTGTTAGAGAGGGACAAAATCCCATATCTGTCACTCACATCCCAAAACATGAGTCATATCGTACCCAACCACAGCCTTTATAACTACTCTGTTACAAGCAGCGTTTGACTGCGTCAAAGCACAACATAAATTCATCCCGGAATCCATGGTGACCTCAGGTCAAAGGAATCAGCTGATGACACTACTATAATCAAGATCAGTTGTGACACGTGACCATGAACTTGATCTTATAGTGGGTCTCCAGCAACATGTTCTCTAACACATTGCCCGTGAGTATAATCTGTATCTGTATACACTATATTCATCTTATGAATATCCATTATCACTCACACTAGTCTTAGTTTGTTATTATTCCCATAATAACAATCGACTAGGGAAATTTAGAATTACACAATTAATTCATGGATACATTATCATAAATACTAACATACAAATATATATGATAAAATAAGTCTTTATTAATGACTTAAGAAGATTGTTTACATAATCCAACATTGGCTTAGGGCACAATCTCTAACAATCTCCCACTTGCCCTAAGTCCAATCTTCAAATGTATCTAATACCCATGGACCTAGCATGACCATCATGTACAGCTTGTGAAAGAGCTTTTGTTAGTGGATCGGCAACATTGTCTTCAGACGCAACTTTGCATATCTTCACATCTCCTCTTGAGATGACTTCTCTTATGTAGTGAAAACGCCGAAGTATATGTTTGGATTTCTGTGACACACTAGGTTCCTTAGCAAGTGATATTGCCCCATTGTTGTCACACAAGAGGCTCACAGGATTCACTATGCTAGGAACGACACCAAGTTCTTCGATGAACTTCTTGATCCAAACAGCCTCTTGGGCTGCATCTGATGCAGCAATATACTCGGCTTCTGTTGTAGATGCAGCTATCGTGCTTTGCTTAGAACTCTTCCAACTTATCGCACCTCCATTCAGAATGAACACATACCCAGACTGTGACTGCATCTGATCTTGATCAGTTTGGAAACTTGCATCCGTGTAACCATTTACAACAAGATCTTCGTCCGAGCCTCCATATATCAAGAATGTATCTTTAGTTCTTCTCAAGTACTTAAGAATACTCTTGACAGCAGTCCAGTGACTATCACCTGGATCAGACTGATATCTACTTGTCATGCTCAAAGCAAAAGAGACATCTGGCCGAGTACATACCATGGCATACATGATAGATCCTATAGCTGACGCATAAGGAATCTTATCCATGCGTTGACGTTCTTCAACTGTCACAGGACATTGCTTACGACTAAGCTTTATCCCTTACCCAATAGGAACATTTCCTTTCTTTGATTGATCCATACTGAACCTTTTCAGTATTTTGTCAATGTATGTACTCTGGCTCAAACCTATCAATCTCTTAGATCTATCTCTATAGATCTTTATTCCAAGAATGTAGGCTGCCTCACCCAAGTCTTTCATAGAAAAACACTTTCCTAGCCAAGATTTTACTTCTTGCAAGGTAGGAATGTGATTTCCTATTAACAATATGTCATCGACATATAGAACTAGGAAAACTATATTACTCCCACTGAACTTCTTGTACACACAAGGCTCATCTTCGTTTTTGATGAAGCCAAACTTTTTGACTGATTCATCAAAACAATGATTCCAACTTCTTGATGCTTGCTTCAAACCATAAATGGCCTTTTGAAGCTTGCATACTTTATCAGGATTCTTTGGATCGACAAAACCTTCAGGCTGTGTCATGTACACATCCTCAACAAGGTTTCCATTTAGGAAAGCTGTTTTGACATCCATTTGCCATATTTCATAGTCATAATATGCTGCTATGGCAACAAGAATTCTGATGGACTTGATCATAGCTACTGGCGAAAAGGTTTCGTCATAGTCTATACCATGAACTTGTCGGTAACCCTTTGCCACTAACCTTGCTTTATAAGTCTGAATATTCCCATCCATGTCCGTTTTCAACTTGAAAACCCATTTGTGCCCTATTGCTTTAGCACCCTTTGGGAGATCAACCAAAGTCCATACTTTGTTGTCGTCCATGGATTGAATTTCTGACTTCATAGCATCAAGCCATTTTTCAGATTCTGAATTAGAGACAGCTTCCATGTATGTGGAAGGTTCATTCTCTTCTAACAGAATCAGATCATTTTCGTTCGTGATGAGAAATCCATATCTCTCGGGCTCATGACGAACTCTACTTGATCTACGTTGGACTTGTGTTGCTGGTTCTGACTCAACAACTTCTTGTGAATCAGGTTGTTGTTCCATTTGAAAACCATTTTCATTTTGGTTATCCAGATTTTCTTGCAGGTGTACTTTACTCCCACTGATTCCTTTGGAAATAAACTCTTTTTCCAGGAATATACCATTCCTAGCAACAAACACTTTGTTTTCACTAGGACTGTAAAAGAAATAACCTTTAGTTTCTTTTGGATAACCTACAAAGTTGCACTTCACAGATTTTGGTGCTAACTTATCTGAAATCAAGTATTTCACATAAGCTTCGCATCCCCAAATCTTGAGAAAAGACAAATTTGGTCTCTTACCGACCCATATCTCATATGGTGTCTTTTCAACTGCCTTTGATGGAACTCGGTTCAGTGTGAATGCCGCTGTTTCAAGTGCATATCCCCAAAAGGATAGGGGAAGACTTGTTTGACTCATCATCGACCGAACCATATCCAATAAAGTACGGTTCCTCCTCTCAGACACACCATTCCACTGTGGTGTACCAGGAGGAGTTAGTTGTGAGACAATCCCACAATTTCTAAGATGATCGTCAAAGTCTTGGCTCAAATATTCACCACCTTGATCAGATCTAAGTGCTTTAATTGTCTTGCCAAGTTGGTTTTGTACTTCATTTTGGAAGGCTTTGAACATTTCAAAGGATTCCGACTTATGCTTCATTAGATATAGATAACCATATCTACTGAAATCATCAGTGAACGTAATGAAGTATTGAAAACCACCTCTAGCAGTTGTGCTCATAGGCCCACATACATCTGTATGTATGAGTTCTAATAAGTCACTAGCCCTTTCACTGTGACCAGTAAAGGGACTCTTGGTCATCTTACCCATTAAACAAGACTCGCAAGTGTCATATGTTTCAAAAAACATCTAGACCCAAAATTCCATCTTTATGGAGTTTTGAAATGCGTTTCTCATTAATGTGTCCTAGACGACAGTGCCAGAGATAAGTAGGATTCACAACATTTGTTCTTATCCTTTTGGTATTTATGTTATACATGCTCATTATAACCTTCACTAAGGTTCAACAAATAAAGACCATCATGTAAATCCGCATTTGCATAAAACAAGTCTTTATTGAAAAGCAATAAGTGATTATTCTCAATAACACATTTAAATCCTTCCTTGTCCAAACATGAAATAGAAATGATGTTCCTAGACAAATTAGGAACAAAATAACAATTATTCAAAGAAAGAACAAGTCCACTTGGCAACTTGAGCTCGTAGCGACCGACTTCATAAGCAGCAACTCTAGCTCCATTCGCCACATGGAATTCTACCTCGCCCTTCTTGAGCTTTCTACTTCCTTTAAGCCCCTGCACATTCATACAAATGTGAGAACCACAACCGGTATCTAATACCCACGAAGTAGAAACAGAAGTAGAATGAAATATTCCAATAACATAAATACCTTGATTAGCGGTCTCACCGCCTCTCTTCTTCCTCAAGTCCTCCAAATAAAGCTTGCAATTTCTGCGCCAATGACCAGGCTGATTGCAGAAATGGCATGTGCCTTCCTTTGGAGGCTTTGCCTTGGTAACAGCTTTGGGCTTCTTTGCATCCTTCCCAAACTCTTTGGGTTTGTTTGCTTTACCCTTCTTCTTCTGGATCCTACCCTTTTGCACCATATGGATCCCTTTGGAGCTTGGCTTCTCTTTTATCGTTACTTCAGCGTTTTTTAGCATCCCATGCAGTTCGCTGACCGTTTTGTCCATATCATTCATGTGATAATTCATGACAAAATGGGAGTAACTCTCGGGAAGAGAATTAAGGATCAAATCCGTTGCCAACTCAGGTCTGAGTGGCGAACCAAGCCTCTCCAACTGATCAATGTACCCTTTCATCTTCAGAACATGGGCACTAACCGAACTCCCTTCGGTCATCTTGCACCCAACCAAAGATCTCAAGGTCTCATACCTTTCCCTTCTCGCTTGCTTTTGGAACATTTCCTTAAGCTCTTGAGACATCTCATATGCCTCAAATGTTTCCAGATCCTTTTGAAGTTCCGGAATCATTGATGCGAGCATCAGGCATTGTACATCAATCTGATCATTTTGATGCTTGTGAAAAGCATCCCTTTCAGCTCTTGAAGCTGTGGTGGGTGGAGGGTTAGCGGGCAAAGGCCCATCCAGAACATACAGCTTTCGCTCTTGCTTGAGAACAATTCTCAAGTTGCGATACCAATCTAGGTAATTGGTTCCGTTCAGTTTATCCTTCTCAAGGATAGATCGAATAGAACCGGGATTGCTTGTGTTGGCCATTTATCTACAACAGAAAATATATGCAAAGTTAATTACATAAGAGAATTAAACTCCCACTAAAATTATAAAACCCTTTAAAATATTTAAGTGGGTAAAAGACCCAAAATCCATACTTAACCATAGCACTGCTTTGGCATGTCCCTATGATTAAATATAATTTCGGTAGACATCACCATGTCAATTATATCATTATGTAACTCTTTTAATTTATGAGATGCATGATATCATATATCATATTTAATTTGCATGTTACTCATCTCATCTTTGCCTCGGGTTCAAAACACCATTTTGATTAACCCTTTGTTAAACCAATTACAACACAATGAGAATCACCATTTCTCATATTATCGCTTCGCTAAGGTCACAACATGCGTACCCGCTTTGGCGTGGCTACCATGATGCGAACATAGTACTTGACTAGTGTTATACGTAATTGGGTGGCAAAAATATAAACTTCATAAGTTTATTTAGGGTTTATTAATTCCTGTGATTAAAATGTATCTCATACAATACATGGCATTAACGTTAATCTTTCTAAGTTAATATTAATTCTAGCATGGCATCCAATGTCTTACATTCATCTAGCATGCATATTTCATACTTAGCATGGCATCACATGGCTTCAAAATATAAAACATGCAATAGACTCGAAAGACCGTGTTATGGTATGGTTTTATCTACATTGATTTTCACAGGCCAATATGAAAATCAACAGGTCATTTCCTAGGTGGTTGTAACCATCACATGGTCGCAGCACAGCCGCATCCCTTGGATCCGTCTTCACGTCTTTGTTCCTTGGCACCATCTCATGGATTTACATACTTTACAAAATTGTATCCTATACAATTTTCTAGTAAATAAAATTTACAAACAATAAATTGCATCCTATACAATTTATCTAGAAAAATAAGATTACATAAATACAAACGACTCGCAGGCCGTATTTATAAAACCTTACATTCACCAAAACCAAAAGAAAAACAAAAAACATCCAAGGGTCCAAAACCATACCACAACACCATGCATAAAATTATCACAATAATTTTATATCTACAAGATTTAGGGTTCATAAAGGGTAAAATACAATCCTATTGTATTTAGAATTAATTAATTTGGGAAAAAAAAAAAAACACAAATTTGCAGAAACAATTTTCCACACTAAAACGAAAAAAGGTTAAACTGTCGGACAGCATGCTCGTCGTACCCAATCACTGCAGTATCCAATACTGCGTGCAGCCCGACGGGCTGCGCAGCCCATGCTGCTTACGCAGCATGTGCAATTGCAATTGCAATTGCAATTGCAGTTGGGCGCAATTGCAATTGCAATTGCATTGCACCCATAATTATTCTGGGCATTATGCCCAGAATAACGAAAACAACAATTGTTTTTTTTTTTTTTTTTAATTTCATTTAATTAATTGAAACAATTTCAATTAAAATCCCATGAATCAAATTCATGATACCAACCCCTTAAACATTTCAAATTATTAAAACAAATCATTCACAATGATTCACATTAAAATCAAATTTTAAACATGTTATTCACAATAACATTGAACCCTAAATCAAGAACATACAACCCTAACATGCAATTTTGATCTAATCAAAATAACAAATCCAATTCAACCAATGCACAAGTGGCTCTGATACCACTGTTGGGAATTAATCGCACAAAACAAACATAAAACGCAGCTGAAAAAGATTAATCCCCACCAAGGACCCATGTACATTACATTGAATCGGAAGGAGGGTTAAAGAATTACCTTAATTCTTTGAAGTTTGAATCACTTAGGAACCAAAATAGCTTCCCTCTATGGTTGATCCACACGGAGCAATACGTTCACCGCGTGCTAGCGCCGGGATAGAAGAAACGGTTTCCTCGAATTGAGAGAGAGGCAGAAAATCAAATTTTCTCTTGGCTTGGAGAGGAGAATTTCGGCTGGCTCTTGGTCTAGTGTGGCTGCCGAATTCTCTTCTATATCATTATAGGATTGATTAGGTTTTAGGTTTTTATTTCCTTAAATATAAAACCTAATTAGTTAATTATAATTATAACCTAATACACCTATTAGTTATAATTATATATTAACCCACACAATTTAATATTAATTCTCAATTAACATTAAATCAAATCAATTCTCTATAATACACATATGTATATATAATATTATAATTAATTATATCTCTATATAATTAAATTATAATATGTAGCATACTTTATGCAATATTAATCACATTAATATTTATATATACATAAATATATATCACTATATATATTTATACTCTTTCTCATTCATAAATTATTATCCAATAATAATTTATACCCGATAAGATGAACTTCATTTTGCTCTTGTGTGTGACCCCATAGGTTCATATTAATTGGCAATAAGGAAATTACCATAATGTCCTTATAGGTCACAAGCGGACTCTAGCAAGCCATTACGACTACCCAATTAATATGATTGGAATGATCCAATACCTATTTATAGAATGTCATATTCCCTTTTGTCTCTTTGATATCAAGATTAATTATAAGACATGGTACACTTGTCAATCTTACATAATTAATCATATGCTTTCTCGATCTCAAAGTAAACTGTTCAGACAAATCAATTGATACTCTTATCAATTATTTGAGCACGGCCATGCATTTAACAGTCTTACTTATCGAGGGGCCCAGTAATATCGCTCTCTTGTTAGAGAGGGACAAAATCCCATATCTGTCACTCACATCCCAAAACATGAGTCATATCATACCCAACCACAGCCTTTATAACTACTCTGTTACAAGCAGCGTTTGACTGCGTCAAAGCACAACATAAATTCATCCCGGAATCCATGGTGACCTCAGGTCAAAGGAATCAGCTGATGACACTACTATAATCAAGATCAGTTGTGACACGTGACCATGAACTTGATCTTATAGTGGGTCTCCAGCAACATGTTCTCTAACACATTGCCCGTGAGTATAATCTGTATCTGTATACACTATATTCATCTTATGAATATCCATTATCACTCACACTAGTCTTAGTTTGTTATTATTCCCATAATAACAATCGACTAGGGAAATTTAGAATTACACAATTAATTCATGGATACATTATCATAAATACTAACATACAAATATATATGATAAAATAAGTCTTTATTAATGACTTAAGAAGATTGTTTACATAATCCAACATTGGCTTAGGGCACAATCTCTAACAAAAGGTAAACCGGATTAAGTTCGTTAGGCTTAACCCTTTACGTATGTATATTATAGACATGATTAGTTTTATTTATCCAGGATATAAAAGACATTATTTAACAGAGCTACTCCATAAAATAATTCTTTTCTAGATAAACCCTTTTTACTATTACCAATAGTAAATGTACATCCAGAAATATCCAAAAACTGAAACAGAAATAATATTCCTGTACAAAACAGGTACAAAATAACATAGTTTCGGTAACAAAACTAATCTACTAGGCATCATAAGCTGGTCCCGCTGATCTCTATGGCAGCAACCCTTGCTCCATTTCTGACCCGCAAGTTCACTTGTCCCGATCCCAGTGATAGCCTGTTCTTAAGTCCCTGCACATTGCAACAAATGTGAGAACCACATCTAGTATCCAATACATAAGATGTTGAAACAGAGGTTAATGTCTATGACATTTATACCTGATGAAGACACGCCCTGCGTCTTCCTTTTCTCTCCCAAAAGCTTGGGACACGATCTTTTCCAATGTCCAGCCTGCTTACAACCGAAGCAGACATCCTTGGAACGGGCCTTGAGCTGGGCTTTAGCCTTTTTAGCCTTGGCTACCTTAGCCTTGGCATTGGCCTTTGCCTTGCTCTTGCCTATAGCAAAAGGAGGTTTCCCCTTGTTAACCTCAAGTACCGGCGGAGTCTTTTTGATCGACAGTTCAGCGAGCTGAAGCATCCAATGCAGCTCACTAACAGTACGGTCCATCCCTTGCTTGTAAAAGTTTAGGATGAATTGATCATAAGAATCCGGTAAAGAATCCAGGATTGTGCTAACCGCCAGCCCCCGTGAGATAGGAGTTCCGAGACGGGCTAAATTATCCAAATAACCCTTCATCTTGAGCACGTGTGTACTCACAGATGTCCCGGCTCCCATCTTACAGCTGCGGAATGCCTTGTGTATCAGGTACCTTTCCTGATAAGCTTGCTCATAAAACATCTCGTTAAGAATTGTCATTATAGCAAAGGCCTGATGATCCAGGAACTGCTTTTGCAATTCAGGAACCATACTAGCCAACATCAGGCATGTCACATCCCGGTTATCTTTTACATGTGCCAAGTATTCCTCCAGCTGGGCAGCCGGTGGATTACTTCCCGTTGGCACAGCCGGTACAGGCTTTTTGAGCACATACTCTTTGGACTCTTGTCTTAGAACTTTCCGTAAGTTCATAGACCAGTCCCAAAAGTTAGGGCCAGAAAGCTTGTCCCATTCCAAGAAAGATCGCAGTGATAAAGTATCATTCGTAGCCATTGGTTTCTACACAGAAAAATACGAGTGTAAATAAAGGACTTAACATGTTCTTCCCATATTATAATTAATAATGAATCGTGTTATTAATTAACTCGAGTTGTTGGGCTCATGGGCCGAGATCCATATTATATCAAGATATAGCCAGACGAGGGCCTAGAACAACTATATCCCAATTTTTAGGTAGGAACGCCGTCCAATCCCATCCTAGGGACTCTCGGTTTGATGGGTCTGTTGGCACTTACCCATCTGTGCTTAGGGCCAGGAACATCCTACTACCCACGCTAAGTCAAAACCTCCATCCAAGTGTTAGAGTAACCAATACTCCAACCCAATACAAAATGACGATACTCCAGTGCATCCAACGAGGGTTGGTCTACAGCTGGCCTATCCCCACTTCGAGTAGGTTATGAATGAGGGAAGCACTTTTAAGAGACTTAGTAATTACCTTTTGGTTATTAGATTCAATTAATAACGGCTTAGATGCATAGGCGGGTGAAATAGGGTTTGTACATACATTCTCACATGTAAATAAATAAAGCATAATTAAATAAAAATGAAATGCTATGGGCCAAAATTTACATCCTAATATAATTCTAGTAAACCAATACTAGAACGACATCAGGTGGGCCGCATCCTCATCCTTCTAGCACGCCAATCCAATCGGCTTCTTCTTTACATAATTTCATAATATACACATAAAATAAAATTACATAAAAAGAAAACGGCGCGTAGGCCGTATTTACCAAAAGAATATTACAACCCAAATAAATAAGGCCCAAAACATCCATTCATGCATTTAATCATACATACACATATCCAATACATACAATTTATAAACATGTTAAATGCATGAATTAATCCCATTTCAATATATGTCCATAGCCATTATTTTTGAAATCGCCAAATTTTGGCCGATCATGGTTCTAAACCCGTGCGGGCTTTGGGCCTCCAACCCAGGCAAAAATTGCTCCCAATCCAATTGGGAAACCATGAATTCCAAAATTAGCCGTCCGGGTAATCGTGCCAAGAAAACCCGAACCAATTTCAATTAACCGTATTTATTTCCAAAATAAATATCGCATGAACGAAAATAAATTCCATTCATAAAAACATGCGCATAAAATTTCCAAAATTAAACACGCACAAGTTTAAAAACAATTAAAATTTTAAAACCCCACGCGCATAAAAATTACCAAAATTTAAACACGCATATTTTTAAAATTTTAAAACCGGCCCGGCCCAAAAAATCCGGCCAAATCCAAAAACGGGCCCGGCCCGCCGTGCGGGGCAGCCGCGGCGCTGCTGCCCAGCAGCAGCCTGCTGCTGGCGTGCAGCAGCTGCTGCCCAGCAGCAGCTGCTGGCGCGCAGCAGCCCTGCTGCTGGCGTGCAGCAGCTGCTGCCGAGGCAGCAGCCAGCAGCAGCTGCTGCCTGTGGCGCCTAGCGCCGCAGGCAGCGGCTGCTGCCCCGTTTCGGCCCGAAACTGTCCGTGATTTTTTCCCGCATAAAAACAAGCAACATCAAATTAAATCACCAAGAAATAAAATCATGCATAGGAAATTAAATCTAGCATAAAACCTATATGCAAAATAAAATTTCCATAAACAATTCACAAATAGAAAATTAAATAAAGCATAAACCATATGCATAAAATTTTCCATAAGTAAAATTCAAGGGGAAAAATCACCAAACCCCAAACCAAAAATAAATCCCGTCCACAAAATCGCCAATTTTAAAACACGGGATCCGCCAAGTTTAAAGATTTCCACGGATCAAAAGCCTGCTCTGATACCACTGTTGGGATTCGTCACGGGAAACCGACCGATAAAAGCGGAAATACGCGTCGATTTCCTCGAATCCGGCCCAGGAGCTTAAGATGTGGAAATCAAAAACTTAAAGCATAAAAGGAGGGTTTCAAAAACTCACCACAAAGTCTCTCTAAGAGACGGATGCAGACTGTAGAAATCAAGTGTAGATTTCCTCCACCGATGCGTACACGAACAGCTCTCGGACCGAAACCCGTGCTAGCGACTCGGATCACAAGAAGAGAGGGAGAGAGGGGCTGCTCACTTGAGATTTATGGCTGTCCCTATTTCTTTCCAAAAGAAAAATCTATCTTTCCAAAAGATAGAACCATTATTCTCAAGTGTGCACCTAATTCTTTCCAAAAGAATTAATGCATCAAAAGTGGGCAAAATAGCTCAAGCTCTATTGCTTTTATTCCCCAAAAGAGAAGCCAAAGTGGTCGGCCAAACCAAGGAAAAATCATTGCTGATTTTTCAACCCAAAAGAAATGATATAGATAAAGTCAAACCAATGACTCATCATATGACTCATCAAGCTATTTTGTCCCATGAATGAGTCATCAAACTCACCCAAATCCATGCATTGAATTCGGCCAAGGATGAAGGAAGAAAGGAGAAGATATTTCCTTAAGGAAGCAAAGTCCAACTTTGCAACCAAAAAGTCATACCATGACTCACCCTTTTAATCATTCATCTTTTGTTCCAAGAATGACTCATCACTCAATGACTTATCACTCTTAACACAAAAAGGCATGACCCATCCCTTAGCCATAAATTCGGCCATCTCATCCCACATTAGGTGGGGAATGTCATTTTATGTCTTAAGCCCAATTTTTAACTCCTTTGATTTAATTAAATTCAAATGCAACTTTAATTTAACATGTATGCTTATATATGATACCATGTAACATATTACATACATTTAAATAAAAATTCATTTGACCTATTAATTTAATCAATGGATTAAATTAGACACACATAAAATGACAAACATGTAAACCTATACATGTCATAATATTTCCACCTAGGAAATGACCCCATAAATTAATTCATTGAATGAATTATGAGTAGGCCAAAATAAATATTAATTATATAACTTTGATCAATCCAATTGATGCACATAATATAATTAATATATCTCTCTCTCTTCAATCGTGTATACTCCAAGTACACACTTAATCCGACTAGTTAAAGTCCAGACGTTCAATGTGTACGATCCAATGGGCCTGTCTTTATGTTGGCAGTGGGCCAAGGCCCACAGACTGCAGGCGGGCTCTAGCAAGCCACTGCAGCCCCCAATTAAGACGGAGTAAGCAGTCCAACTAAAAACGTAACCCAGTAGTTTGAACTTGTAAATCCCTCCTTGTGTCTGGACCTTGACTTGATACCGAATGAACTGATGCTCACAAGCAAGATCTAATCTTGTTTGGGTGCGGCCGCACACTTATCAGTAACATTCTTCAAGAGGCCGATGATATCGTCTCAGTGAATCACTGAGTGACATTCCCTTCTGCATATCCATAGTGCTGCCATGCTTACTGACACAAATTGTATAATACATAAAGTTTACATTAATGTACCAAATGTATCATACAAACACAAGGACCAATGCCTCGGGACTAGGGCATTTCCAACACTTCAAAGACCAAAAAAGGGAGGGGGAAGGAAAGCAAGAGAGGGGAGAAAAAAAATCTTGGTCAAAAGGGAGCTCTTGAGATTGAGAGGAAGGGGAGAAAAAGAAACACAAAAACGCAACCTTCTTCTTCTTCTTTCTTCTTTAATTCTTGGTCTTATAGAGTAGAAACCGGTAAGAAATCGAAGGTTTAGACTTGACAAACACACATAAACCCCTAAACACACTCAAATCCATAACTCTTGGAGATTTTTGGACTTATTGTGGAACCTTGACATATAAAGAAGGAGGAGCAATTTCGAACTAATTCAAGGCGTTTCTCGGGGCAAATCGAGGGTGGATCTGCGCAACAAGGTTAACTACACTTAAATCCTTTGTTTTGCTTTGCTTTTTAGGCATCTTGGTTCATTTACGTGCGTAAAAGCTCATATTTTCAATCTGTTGTTTCTGCGTAATAAGAACAGTCGTACAACTGTTCTTGTGGTCATGAACGGTCGCACGACTGTAATTACAGTCGTGCTACCGTAGCCACAGTCATACGACTGTTTTCAAACTCCCACGGCTATCTATTTTACTTGAAAAAATTTTGGCTATTATTCTGTAATGGGTGATTTACAGCCGCACAATTGTAGTTACAGTCGCACGGATGTAATTACAGCCGTATGACTATAATCTTTGTCCAGAAGTATGAATCCATGATAATTCATAAAAATTCAAAAAAATCATAAACATTCAGAAAAAACCAAAAAATTTTCAAAAGATGAATTTATCTCATGCATTCACGACCTTAGATTTAATTTTTGAAGTTATTGCACTTAGAATAATGCAACGCGGAGGCCCAAATCTCCCGAAAACTGACCCACCTCACATGCTAAATGAAAGTAAACCGGAAAAAGAAAATATTTTCAAAATGTGTTTTCTCATAAAACAAAATCACAGGAACGTTTCAAAACCGTTTTCCAGGTCTAGTCAAGCGAATTAGCCTAGTTTACCCGACTATCCCCTAAATGGATGTCCCCACCCCTAAAAATCCCAATTCTGTCCAATTTGAGTCCTATGTGTAGTGTGCTATAAATTGTGGTAACCACCTGTTTTGCAGCTTTTAGTTCCTTTTTATTTTCATTTTTAATGCAATTAATAGTTTAATTTGTGTATTTTAGGTGACTGTAATTTTCTAGATAATTGTGTATTCTAGGTGCTTGTAATGTGAAGGCGAGAGTTTTCATTTTTATTCGATTTGGTTGTAATAATTTATTATTTACTGCATTTTATTTTTGTGTGCACGCCAAATTTTTCAATCAATAAAAATCCATCTTAGAAATATAAAATATCATCAATGAACATTGGCAAAATTTATTTTGATAAGACATGAAATAAGGGACTTGTCCGGATCTAGATCTCTGGAAAGTGTAGCGGCCTTCGTCCGGTTCAGCTACACTGTAATTTCCCGGTTGAGCTGAGCCGGGTGGCGACTCTTACATTTTCTATCGAGACTTTGGTCTTGATTCTTTTTTGAAATCACGAATTTTCCAAAAACCACATTTTCACCATAAAAACCCCACACGAGGGAGGGTTGCCCGACATCGAGGCGCCCTTCTGAGAGGGTAAAACGTCATCCGCTCACAACTATGTAATTTAATTCCATTTGGCTAAATTTAATTACCCCTAAATAAAACTAAATCACACTTAAGTACATACAATACATGTATTTAATTTTCCTGCTTAGGAAAATTATTTAATTAATTGTTTACTTTATATAATTCAATTAATTGATAAATTAATTAATTACATTATGTAAACTTATTAATTAAATTAAATCAACCCAATGTTAATTAATTACCTTGACACCAAATGTCAACTAATTAATTAACGCATTCCTTCCAATGTACATTACATGCATAATTTCTATAAGTTTCGGCTCAGTTGATCTATGTGCATGATCCTATGGGTCTGTCTGTATGTTGGCAGTAGGCCCAAGGCCCACAAACTGTAAGTGGGTTCTAGCAAACCATTGTTGGTGTGCCCTAGTTCTTAGGGCATTGGATTCTTGTATTTTGTATTATACATTAAGAGTCATGTATGAATACATTATTTGTGTCACATTAATAAAGGCAATTAATCTATTTCATTTATATCTTGTTCTATAATATGAGTAGAGTATCCATTGATTGATAATCATAAAACCTATCCCAAGTTTGGGAACGAATAGAACCACAGACTTGTATATTCGATGACTATATGGTAGTTCTTAACTATCCATAGTACTTGTATAGTCAGTCATGAATATAGGTACATGTCATTGACATGGGACTGGATCGATCCGCACAAGAAAGCCACATGGTTGTCATGTCATAGGTCTTTCTTGAGTAGGTCTCTTTTGTCCTCAGACCAGATTTCATTATAATATCGATATGGAATCCGGTTCACTTTGACATACACCTAACAGGTCTGTAAAAGGATGCTAAATACGGGTTAATTGGGTGGACCGGTGAACATGTTGATATTGATGATGAAGTGATGGAATTGCCACTCGGGTAACACTGAGATGATATCATTGGCCACTTGATGCGTGGGACTGATAAGTGTATGGCCATACCCAAATAAGTTGGTTGCTTATTTGATTAATCAGTCAACTCAAGATCAAGAAATATAATAAACAACAGAAGAGGATGACAGACACCATGCCTCTTGTTTATTCATATCGATATCGTTAGGCAAAGGACACTATGAGATTACTACCGGGTGAGTGTCTTCTAAAGACTGCTGCATCTTTGTCTTAATTGGGGCCTGTAATGGTTTGCTAGAACCCACTTACAGTCTGTGGGCCTTGGGCCTACTGCCAACATAAAGACAGACCCATAGGATCGTGCACATAGATCAACTGAGCTGGAACTTAAAGAAATTGTACATGTAATGTACATTGGAAGGAATGCGTTAATTAATTAGTTGACATTCGGTGTCAAGGTAATTAATTGACATTGGGTTGAATTTAATTTAATTAATAAGTTTACATAATGTAATTAATTAATTTATCAATTAATTGAATTACATAAAGTAAACAATTAATTAAATAATTTTCCTAAGTAGGAAAATTAAATACATGTATTGTATTAACTTAAGTGTGATTTAATTTTATTTAGGGGTAATTAAATTTAGCCAAATGGAATTAAATTACATAGTATATACTTTTTAATTAAAGTTTATTTATGTAATTATAATCCTAGTGGGCTTGGGTTTAATTAACCTAATTAGAACCCAATTAGACAAGGTGTCTATAAAAGGGCACACTTAAGGAATAAAAACCTAATTTCAACTCTAATTAATTGCTGGAAATTTCAGCCACCAACAGCAGCCCCAAAACAGCCGAAAATCCCAGCATTAAACCTCCATTCCTTCGCGTCTTCGGCTTGCACCGGTTCCTGCTCAATAGTTGGTCGTGCACCGGACTTTGGAGATCGCAGTTTCAAGAAACGATTCTGCAGCAGTCTCTAGAGGAGACGAATCCGGTGAGTTAATCTCTCTTGATTCTTATTTGATTTTATTCTAATCAATGGTAATTGGACACGATAGGTGGATTCTAGGAAATTTTAAACGGTGTATTTTCCGCTGCGCCACGTTATTTTTCCAATGACGAATCTCAACAGTGGTATCAGAGCCTAGGTTTTGTCCATTAGATTGATTGGAATTGGTTCTTGAAAGCGTTTATTGATTTTGGTTTTGATAAACCCTAGAATTTTGGATTGGGGTTTTGATTTTTTTTTTCCCAATTGTTTTCATCAAAATTATTATTCTAGATGGATTATATATTTGGCTGGAAACTAATTTTATGTTTATGATTTAATAATAAAAAAAAAATTAGTTGGCCAAAATTGGAATCGCAATTGCGATTCCAATTTTTGGCTCTTCTGCTGCTTGCCGCAGCAGGCAATATGCCTGCTGCGGTACGCAGCTAGCGGCAGCAGCCCAGCTGCTGCGTGTTCGGGTCCGTTTTGGATTTTACGGGTATTTTTTTTTATTCCGGACCCTAATGCAAATTAAATTATTTTTTTTTAAAAAATTAATTTGTATTTAAATTATTTATTTTGTTGGCATGCATATTTAATTTAATTGGTTGCATATTAAATTGAATATGGACTTTGTGAAATTGGCCCAATAAACCGTGACACCGGTTAAAATTGGGAGAGCTAAATTTTAAATTTGTGACAACCCAAATTCAAGTGGGAGCAAAATTGTTAATTTTGCATTTATGGATGTTATCCATTGGGCCTTTATGGGCCTTAGTCACATTTGTTAAAATTGGCGATTTCACCCTAAGTAACTCGGCTTAATATTTATATTTATAATTTGGAATGCCATGATCATGCATCATATTGGTATGTATGTGCACGACAAGTACTTTGTTTGAAATGTTATGTTGAGTTCTATGGGCCCTAAATTATTATCGGTTGTAATTTACTTTTGGGAAATATGGCCTGCGTGCCATTTTTTTTTATTTTGATGTAATTTTAGAATAGATTTTATTTTACAAAATTATTGTAATTGCATCAAGTATGGAGGAAGGCCCAAATGGAGCAAGCCCATGGTGGGAGCCCAAGAAGGATTGCAGTCCGGCCCATGAAGAATTAGATAGGATATCTAGTTTTTCATTAGGTTGTAATTAAAGGCCCATAGGATCTCATTTATTTTAAATTAAGTATGCTATTGCATTTGTCATATAATATGGATGTATGGATCACCAAATTATTACCCGTGTTTATGCATGCTAAGCCGTATCACTTAATTATAATCCGGAAATTAAAATATTGAGTCGCTTAAAAGTGCTTCCCACATTCACACCTCTTCCTCCCATTGATGCTGCAATGTGCGCCATGCCCTAGCTGGGTATATTGTAGTATTCGGTGGGCCGTCGAGGGTTAAGATACTTGGTATGGTTAACATGTGAATGGTGGTTTGACTCAACATGGGTAGCATTAGCTCAGAGCGGGCCCTAAGCACAGATGGGTAAAGTGTCAATAAGCCCATCAAACCAAGAGTCCTTCGTGGAAGGATTGGATAGGTTGTCCTGCCAAACGACTCAATGGTTGGTTAGCGAGCCCTAGTTCGGCCAGTCATTGATAAGTTATGGATCTTGGTCAAGTCAGCCAATTAACAACGCCAACAAACAAATTAAAATCGGATTATTAATTTGAATTGGCTTAAAAGTCCTTTATTTCTAACTCAAGCAATGATTTCTTCCATGTAGATAATCCCATTTCAGTTAAGCAATTTAAATGGCTGCAACAAACAACAACTCACTCTCACTTAGGTCACTCTTGGAGAAGGAGAAGCTTTCGGGGACTAACTTCCTGGACTGGGCTAGGAACTTACAAATAGTTCTTAGACAAGAGTCTAAGGAGTATGTACTGAATGCTCCTTTACCAGATGGCCCTCCTACAGGTCGAGGCATCACCACGGCGATGGTGGAGCAATACGATCGGCATGTGAGGGATGACCGAGATGTCTCGTGCCTCATGCTGGGTACCATGGCTTCTGATCTTCAGAAGCAATTTATGGACGAGCATGCTTATGAGATGATGGATCAGCTTAAAAAGATGTTCCAAGATCAGGCTCGTCAGGAACGTTACCTGACAACTAAGGCACTTTGCACGACTGTGATGGCAGCTGGGAATTCTGTTAGCACTCATGTGCTAAAGTTGAAGGGATATTGATACACTTGCCCGCCTCGGCTCGCCAGTTCCGCTGGACTTGGCAAAAGACATTATTCTCGGGTCACTTCCTGAGTCTTACAACCAGTTTATCATGAATTACCATATGCAAGGGTTGGATAAATCGGTTGTTGAGCTGCATGGCATGCTCAAGCTTGCTGATCAGTCTCTTAAGAAGACTCCTGAAGTATTGCTGGTGAACAAGGACAATACGCCCATTGCTAAGGGAAAGGCCAAATCTAAGGCCAAGGCTAAGGGCAAAAAGGTTGTGGCCCAACCTAAAGCAAGGGTTGCCTCTCCTGACAATGTTTGCCATGAGTGTCATGAGAAGTGGCACTGGAAGAGCTCATGTCCAAAGCTCAGGGAGCAACTAAAGGGCAAAACTGCTGCTTCAGGTATTTATGTTGTTGAGATTAATCTGGCTGTTTCTACATCTTGGGTCTTGGACACTGGACGTCGATCTCACATTTGTTCAAATGTGCAGGGTCTAAGAAATAGGAGATTATTAGGATCTGGAGAAGTAGATCTTCGAGTCGGAAATGGTGCTCAGGTTCAGGCCATGGAGATCGGAGATTATTTCTTGGAGATGCCTAGTGGACTTGTTTTGGAACTAAGAAACTGTTATTTTGTACCTGCGATGAGCAAGAATATTATTTCCGTTTCTTTGTTGGATATTTCTGGTTTTGTATTTAATATTGGACATGGTAGAATTTCTATGCAATGTGGCAATATTATTTATGGAACAGCATTTCTTGAAAATGGCTTATATATCCTTGATCTAAAACGTGAAAGTTCAATCTATAACATAAATACTAAAAGGATTAAACAAAATGAAATTAATCCTACTTACATCTGGCATTGTCGACTTGGCCATATAAATGAGAAGCGCATAGCTAGGCTTCACTCTAGTGGAGTGCTAGGGTCATTTGACATCCAGCCTTATGACACATGCGAATCTTGTTTGAGAGGCAAGATGACAAAGGCGCCTTTTAGCAAGACTGCTGAAAGGGCCTCAGAGCTATTGGAGCTAATACATTTCGATGTATGTGGCCCAATGAGCACTAGTGCTAGATCTGGTTTTCTGTACTTCGTCACCTTCACGGATGACTTCAGCAAATACGGTTACGTGTATCTGATGAAGCATAAGTCTGAGACTCTCCAAAGGTTCAAGGAATTTAAGAATGAAGTAGAAAACCAACTTGGCAAGAAAATAAAAGCACTTCGATTTGACCGAGGGGGTGAATATTTGAGCCAAGATTTTGACTCATTTTTGAGAGAGTGTGGGATCATATCCCAACTCACTCCTCCTGGTACACCCCAGTGGAATGGCGTGTCAGAAAGGAGGAATAGGACCTTACTTGACATGGTCCGCTCGATGATGAGTCATGCTACACTCCCTGTCTCCTTTTGGGTATATGCTTTAGAGACAGCTGCTTACATTCTTAATAATACACCAAGCAAGGCAGTTGAGGGAACACCATATGAACTATGGAAAGGCCGAAAGCCCAATGTTTCCTTCTTGAAGATTTGGGGCTGTGATGCACATGTTAAGAAATTAACAAGTGGCAAACTCGAGTCCAAATCTGTCAAGTGCCAGTTTATGGGTTACCCTAAGGAAACTAAGGGTTATTACTTCTACGATCCGGCCGAAAACAAAGTTTTCATAGCTAGAAATGCAGTCTTCTTGGAGAAGGAATTCCTTTCCAAGAGAGACAGTGGGAGTAATGTTGAACTTTCAGAAGTTCAAGACTCACAAACTCCTGCAGCTACTGCTAAGGATGCTTTGGGAACCAATCTGACTACTCAAGAAATTGAGAAACCAGAAATGGTTGCACAGGACCTTAGAAGGTCTGGTAGGACATGTCATCAGCCAGAGAGGTACGGCTTTCTCGTGACTGATGATGGGGACCTTATGGTCGTTGACCAAGAGGAGCCCAAGACCTATCAGGAGGCTGTTGAAAGCCCACACTCAGATCAATGGCGCAAAGCCATGGAGGCTGAGATGCAATCTATGCACGATAACCAAGTATGGAACTTGGTGGATCCACCTCTGGGTGCTAAGGTGATAGGTTGCAAGTGGTGTTTCAAGTTAAAGGCCCTGTGTGTATAAGATGGTTAGTGGGAGCGTTTCCACCATCCTAGTGCTGTATGTTGACGACATCCTTATCATAGGAAGTGACATACCAACACTGCAAGGGGTTAAGCAGTGGTTGAGTAGGTGCTTCGCAATGAAGGACTTAGGCGAAGCTGAGACAATCTTAGGGATCAGGATCTACAGAGATAGATCCAATCGGCTTCTAGGCCTAAGTCAGGCCACGTACATTAACAAGGTTCTAAAAGGATTCAGCATGGACAAGGCAAAGAAAGGATTATTGCCTATGCGCCATGGGTAGAAGCTGAGTAAGAAAGATGGTCCTAAAACAAAGAAGGACCGGGAGAACATGGAAAAGAACCCTTACGCATCTGCTATTGGATCTATCATGTACTCCATGTTATGTACGAGGCCTGATGTCGTGTTTGCACTAAGTAAGGCTAGCCAGTACCAGTCGGACCACGGTGAGGAACACTGGAAGGCAGTCAAGGCAATCTTGAAGTACCTTAACCGTACTAAGGATGCTTTCTTAGTGTATGAGGTCAAGATGAGCTGGTAGTGTCAGGTTACACTGATGCAAGCTTTAAGACCGATGAGGATGAGAACCAGTCACAGTCTGGTTATGTTTCTCTCCTGAATGGCGGTGCCATTAGTTGGAGGTCCTCAAAGCATGCCACCATTGCTGACTCTACAATGGAAGCTGAGTACATAGCTGCGTGCGAAGCTCAAAGAAAGCCGTTTGGATCAAGAAAGTCATAACTGAGTTGGGAGTAGTGCCCACTATCCTAGACCCAGTTGATGCTTTTGTGACAACAACAGGACCATCGCACAAGCTAAGGTGCCCCGATCACACAAGAGATCCAAACACGTACTCAGAAAGTTTCACCTCATTCGGGAGATCATGAACATAGGTGACATATCATTGCAGAGGGTTGACACCAAGAATAATGTCGCTGATCCATTGACCAAAGCGCTGTTGCAGACACAGCACGACGGTCACACCAGATCTATAGGAATTAGGGCAATGCCCACTTGGAACTAGTGCAAGTGGGAGATTGTTGGTGTGCCCTAGTTCTTAGGGCATTGGATTTTTGTATTTTGTATTATGCATTAAGAGTCATGTATGAATACATTATTTGTGTCACATTAATAAAGGCATTTAATCTATTTCATTTATATCTTGTGCTATAATATGAGTAGAGTATCCATTGATTGATAATCATAAAACCTATCCCAAGTCTGTTCTAATCGTGGGAACGAATAGAACCACAGACTTGTATATTCGATAACTGTATGGTAGTTCTTAACTAGCCATAGTACTTGTATAGTCAGTCATGAATATAGGTACATGTCATCAACATGGGACTGGATCGATCCGCACAAGAAAGCCACATGGTTGTCATGTCATAGGTCTTTCTTGAGTAGGTCTCTTTTGTCCTCAGACCAGATTTCATTATAATATCGATATGGAATCCGGTTCACTTTGACATACGCCTAACAGGTCTGTAAAAGGATGCTAAATACGGGTATAATTGGGTGGACCGGTGAACATGTTGATATTGATGATGAAGTGATGGAATTGCCACTCGGGTAACACTGAGATGATATCATTGGCCACTTGATGAGTGGGACTGATAAGTGTATGGCCATACCCAAATAAGTTGGTTGCTTATTTGATTAATCAGTCAACTCAAGATCAAGAAATATAATAAACAACAGAAGAGGATGACAGACACCATGCCTCTGGTTTATTCATATCGATATCGTTAGGCAAAGGACACTATGAGATTACTACCGGGTGAGTGTCTTCTAAAGACTGCTGCATCTTTGTCTTAATTGGGGGCTGTAATGGTTTGCTAGAACCCACTTACAGTCTGCGGGCCTTGGGCCTACTACCAACATAAAGACAGACCCATAGGATCGTGCACATAGATCAACTGAGCTGGAACTTATAGAAATTGTACATGTAATGTACATTGGAAGGAATGCGTTAATTAATTAGTTAACATTCGGTGTCAAGGTAATTAATTGACATTGGGTTGAATTTAATTTAATTAATAAGTTTACATAATGTAATTAATTAATTTATCAATTAATTGAATTACATAAAGTAAACAATTAATTAAATAATTTTCCTAAGTAGGAAAATTAAATACATGTATTGTATTAACTTAAGTGTGATTTAATTTTATTTAGGGGTAATTAAATTTAGCCAAATGGAATTAAATTACATAGTATATACTTTTTAATTAAAGTTTATTTATGTAATTATAATCCTAGTGGGCTTGGGTTTAATTAACCTAATTAGAACCCAATTAGACAAGGTGTCTATAAAAGGGCACACTTAAGGAATAAAAACCTAATTTCAACTCTAATTAATTGCTGGAAATTTTAGCCACCAACAGCAGCCCCAAAACAGCCGAAAATCCCAGTATTAAACCTCCATTCCTTCGCGTCTTCGGCTAGCACCGGTTCCCGCTCAATAGTTGGTCGTGCACCGGACTTTGGAGATCGCAGTTTCAAGAAACGATTCTGCAGCAGTCTCTAGAGGAGACGAATCCGGTGAGTTAATCTCTCTTGATTCCTTTTGATTTTATTCTAATCAATGGTAATTGGACACGATAGGTGGATTCTAGGAAATTTTAAACGGTGTATTTTCTGCTGCGCCACGTTATTTTTCGAATGACGAATCTCAACAACCATTACATCCCCCAATTAAGATAGAGATGCAGCAGTCTTTAGAAGACACTCACCCGGTAGTAATCTCATAGTGTCCTTTGCCTAACGATATCGATATGAATAAACAAGAGGCATGGTGTCCGTCATCCTCTTCTGTTATTTATTATATTTCTTAATCTTGAGTTGACTGATTAATCAACTAAGCAACCAACTCACTTGGGTGTGGCCATACACTTATCGGTCCCACTCATCAAGTGGCCAATGATATCATCTCGGTGTTACCCGAGTGGCAATTCCATCACTTCATCATCAATATCACTATGCTTACTAGTCCACCTTATCATACTCGTATATAGCATCCTTTTACCGACTTGTTAGGCATATGTCAAAGTGAACCGGATTCCATATTGATATTATAATGAAATTTGGTCTGAGGACAAAAGAGACCTACTCAAGAAAGACCTAAGACGTGACAACCATGTGGCTTTGTTGTGTGGATCGATCCAGTCCCATGTCAACGACATGTACCTATATTCATGACTAACTATACTATGGCTAGTTCAGAACTGCCACACAGTCATTGAATATACAAGTCTGTGGTTCTATTCATTCTTATGATTAGAATAAACCTGGGATTAGTTTTATGATTATCAATCAATGGATACTCTACCCATATTATAGCACAAGATATAAATGAAATAGATTAATTGCCTTTATTAATGTGATACAATTGATGCATTCATACAATGGGTCTTAATGTATAATACAAAATACAAAAATCCAATGCCCTAAGAACTAGGGCACACGAATAATCTCCCACTTACACTAGTTCCAAGTGGTCATTGCCCTAATTCCTATAGACCTGGTATGACCATCGTGCTATGTCTGCGGCAACTATTTGGTCAATGGATTAGCGACATTATTCTAGCTGTCAACCCTCTGCAATGATATGTCACCTCTATTCATGATCTTTTGAATGAGGTGAAACTTTCTACGCACGTGTTTGGATCTTTTATGTGACCGGGGCTCCTTAGCTTGTGCGATGGCCCCGTTATTGTCACAGAAAACATCAACTAGGTCTAGGATAGTGGGTACTACTCCCAACTCAGTTATGAACTTGTTGATCCAAACGGCTTCCTTTGCAGTTTGGCATGCAGCTATGTACTCAGCTTCCGTTATAGAGTCAACAATGGTGGCCTGCTTTAAGGACCTCCAACCAATGGCACCGCCATTCAAGAGAAAAACATAACCAGACTGTGACTGGTTCTCCTCCTCATCTCTCTCAAAGCTTGCATTAGTGTAACCTGACACTACCAGCTCATCTTAACCTCCATAGACTAAGAAAGCATCCTTAGTCCGATTAAGGTACTTCAGGATTGCCTTGATAGCCTTCTAGTGTTCCTCCCCGGTACCAGTCATACATAGTGCAAAAGCGACATCAGGCTAACATGGAGTAAATGATAGATCCTATAGCAGATGCATAAGGGATCTTTTCCATGCTCTCCCGGTCCTTCTTTTTTTTTGAACCATCTTTCTTACTCAGCTTCAACCCATGGCACATAGGCAAGAATCCTTTCTTTGCCTTATCCATGCTGAATCTTTTCAGAACCTTGTCAATGTAAGTGGCCTGACTTAGGCCTAGAAGCCGATTAGATCTATCTTTGTAGATCCTAATCCCTAAGATCATCTCAGCTTCGTCTAAATCTTTCATTGTGAAGCACCTACTCAACCACTACTTAATCCCTTGTAGTGTTGGTATGTCACCTCCAATGATAAGGATGTTCTCAACATACAACACTAGGAAGGTGGAAACGCTCCCACTAACCATCTTATACACACAAGGCTCATCAGGATTTTGTGTGAAACCATATTTTGTAATGGCCTCATTGAATCTCTAATTCCATGACCTCGATGCTTGCTTCAATCTATAAATGGATCTTTGAAGCTTGCATACCTGGTTTGGATACTTTGGATCGATAAAACCCTCAAGTTATGCCATGTACACATCCTCGAATAGCTTTCCATTAAGGAAAGAAGTTTTAACATCCATCTGCGATATCTCATAATCGTACCATGCAACTATGGCTAGTAGGATCCTAATGGATTTGAGCATAGCAACTGGTGAAAAGGTTTCATCATAGTCAATTCCTTGAACTTGCTTGAATCCTTTTGCCACCAATCGCCCCTTAAAGGTGTTGTTGGCTTTTAATTTGAAACACCACTTGCAACTTATCACCTTAGGACCTAGAGGTGGATCCACCATGTTCCATACTTGGTTATCGTGCATAGATTGCATCTCAGCCTCCATGGCTTTGTGCCATTAATCTATGTGTGGGCTTCCAATAGCCTCCTGATAGGTCTTAGGCTTCTCTTGGTCAATGACCATAAGGTCCCTATCATCAGTCATGAGAAAGCCGTACCTCTTTCGCTGATGACAAGTCCTACCAGACCTTCTAAGGTCCTGTGTAACCGGTTCTGTTTCCTCAATTTCTTGAGTAGTAAGATCGGTTCCCAAAGCATCCTCAGTAGCAGCTGCAGGAGTTTGTGAGTCTTGAACTTCTGAAAGTTCAACATTACACCCACTATCTCTCTTGGAAAGGAATTCCTTCTCTAAGAAGACTACATTTCTAGCTATGAAAACTTTGTTTAATCCTTTTTGTATTTATGTTATAGATTGAACTTTCACGTTTTATATCAAGGATATATAAGCCATTTTCAAGAAATGTTTTTCCATAAATAATATTGCCACATTGCATAGAAATTCTACAATGTCCAATATCAAATATAAAACCAGAAATATCCAACAAAGAAACGTAAATAATATTCCTACGCATCAAAGGTACAAAATAACAGTTTCTCAATTCTAAAACTAGTCAGCTAGGCATCTCAAATAATCTCCGATCTCCATGGCCTGAACCCAAGCACCATTTTTGACTCAAAGATCTACTTCTCCAGATCCTAGTAATCTACTATTTCTTAGACCCTGCACATTTGAACAAATGTGAGATCCACAATTAGTATCCAAGACCCAAGATGTAGAAATAGCCAGATTAATCTCAACAATATAAATACCTGAAGCAGTAGTTTTGCCCTTCAGTTGCACCCTTAGTTTTGGACATGAGCTCTTCTAGTGCCCTTTCTCATGACACTCATGGTAGACATCATCAGGAGAAGCAACCCTCGCTTTAGGTTGGGCCACCACCTTTTTGCCCTTAGCCTTGGCCTTAGATTTGGCCTTTGCTCTAGCAATGGGAGTATTGCCCTTATTCACGAGTGTCTTCTTAAGGGACTGCTCAGTAAGATTGAGCATGCCATGCTACTCAACAACCTATTTATCTAACCCATGCATATGGTAGTTCATGATAAAATGGTTGTAAGACTCAGGAAGTGACCCGGGAATAATGTCTGCTGCTAATTCCGGTGGAACTGGCGAGCCAACGTGGGCAAGTGTATCAATATACCCCTTCAACTTTAGCATATGAGTGCTAACAGAAGTCCCTGCTGCCATTGCAGTTGTGCAAAGTGCCTTAGTTGTCAGGTAATGTTCCTGACGAGCCTGATCTTAGAACATCTTTTTAAGTTAATCATCATCTCACAAGCATGCTCATCCATGAACTGCTTCTGAAGATCAGAAGCCATGGTACCCAGCATGAGGCACGAGACATCTCGGTCATCCCTCATATGCCGGTCGTACTGCATCACCGTGGTGACGCCTCGACCTGCGGGAGGGCTAGCTGGTAAAGGAGCATTCAGTACATACTCCATGGATTCTTGTCTAAGAACTATTTGTAAGTTCCTAGCCTAATCCAGGAAGTTAGTCCCCGAAAGCTTCTCCTTCTCCAGGAGTGACCTAAGTGAGAGTGAGTTGTTGTTTGTTGCAGCCATTTTAAATTGCTTATGTGAAAATAGGAATAATCTACATGGAAGAAATCATTGCTTAAGTTAGAAATAAAGGACTTTATGTCAATTCAAATTAATAATCTGATTTCAATTTGTTCATTGGTGATGTTAATTGGCTAACTTGACCAGGATCCACAACATATCAATGACTGGCCGAACTAGGGCTCGCTAACCAACCATTGATTCGTTTGGTAGGACAACCTATCCAATCCTTCCATGATGGACTCTTGGTTTGATGGACTTATTGACACTTTACCCATCTGTGCATAGGGCTCGCTCTGAGCTAATGCTACCCATGTTGAGTCAAACCACCATTCACATGTTAACCATACCAAGTATCTTAACCCTCGACGACCCGCCGAATACTACAATGTACCCAGCTAGGGCTTGGTGCACATTGCAGCATCAATGAGAGTAAGATGTGTGAAGGTGGGAAGCACTTTTAAACGACTTAATATTTTTATTTCCGGATTAAAATTAAGTGATACGGCTTAACATGCATAAACGCGGGTAATAATTTGGTGATCCATGCATCCATATTCTATGACAAATGCAAATAGCATACTTAATTTTAAAAAAAAAATGAGATCCTATGGGCCTTTAATTACAACCAAATGAAAAACTAGATATCCTATGTAATTCTTCATGGGCCGGACTGCAATCCTTCTTGGGCTCCCACCATGGGGTTACTCCATCTGGGCCTTCCTCCATACTTGATGCAATTAAAACAATTTCATTTTAAATAAAATCTATTCTAAAATCACATAAAAAAAAGAAATGGCACGCAGGCCATATTTTCCAAAATCAAATTACAACCGATAATAATTTAGGGCCATAGAACTCAACATCACATTTCAAACAAAGTACCTATCGTGCACATACATACCAATATGATGCATGATCATGGCATTCCAAATTATAAATATAAATGTTAAGCCGAGTTACCTAGGGTGAAACAAATTTAACAAATGTGACTAAGGCCCATAAAGGCCCAATGGATTACATCAATTAATATAAAATTAACAATTTTGCTCCCACTTGAATTTGGTTGTCACAAATTTAAAATTTAGCTCTCCTAATTTTAACCGGTGCCATGGTTTATTAGGCCAATTTCATAAAGTCCATATTCAATTTAATATGCAAAACAATTAAATTAAATATGCATGCCAACAAAATAAACAATTTAAATACAAATTAGTTTTAAAAAAAATTAATTTAATTTCTATTAGGACCGGGGATAAAAAAAAATACCCACAAAATCCAAAACAGGACACTATGGAGTAGCTCTGTTAAATAATGTCTTTTATATCCTGGATCTAAATGAAACTAATCATGTCTATAATATACATACTTAAAGGGTTAAGCCTAACGAACTTAATCCGGTTTACCTTTGGCATTGTCATTTAGGCAACATAAACAAGAAGCGCATAGCTAGGCTTCACATAGCTTGAATCCTAGGATCATTTGACATGGAGTCACTTGATATATGCGAGTCTTGCTTATAAGGTAAAATGACTAAAGAACCTTTTAGCAAAAAGAGGTTTCCCCTTGTTAACCTCGAGTATCGGCAGAGTCTTCTTGATCGACAGTTCAGCGAGTTCAAGCATCCAATGCAGCTCACTAACAGTACGGTCCATCGCTTGCTTGTAAAAGTTTAGGATGAATTGATCATAAGAATCCAGTAAAGAATCCAGGATCGTGCTAACTGCTAGCCCCCGTGAGATAGGCATTCCGAGACGGGCTAAATTATCCAGATAGCCCTTCATCTTGAGCACGTGTGCACTCACAGATGTCCCGGCTCCCATCTTACAGCTGCGGAATGCCTTGTGGATCAGGTACCTTTCCTAATAAGCTTGCTCATAAAACATCTCTTTAAGAGTTGTCATCATAGCAAAAGCCTGATGATCCATGAACTGCTTTTGCAATTCAGGAACCATACTAGCCAACATCAGGCATGTCACATCCCGGTTATCTTTCACATGTGCCAAGTATTCCTCCAGTTGGGCAGCCGGTGGATTACTTCCTGTTGGCACAGCTGGTACAGGCTTTTCAAGCACATACTCTTTAAACTCTTGTCTTAGAATTTTCCTTAAGTTCATAGACCAGTCCCAAAAGTTAGGGCCAGAAAGCTTGTCCCATTCCAAGAAAGATCGCAGTGATAAAGTATCATTCGTAGCCATTGGTTTCTACACAGAAAAATTACGAGTGTTAATAAAGGACTTAACTTGTTCTTCCCATACTATAATTAATAATGAATCGTGTTATTAATTAACTCGAGTTGTTGGGCTCATGGGCCGAGATCCATATTATATCAAGATATAGCCAGACGAGGGCCTGGAACAACTATACCCCAATTTTTTAGGTAGGAACGTCGTCCAATCCCAACCTAGGGACTCTCGGTTTGATGGGTCTGTTTGTTGGAGATTAATCGCACAAAACCAAATGCGCAGCGGAAATAAAAGATTAATCCCCACCAAGGACCCATGTACATTGCATTGAATTGGAAGGAGGGTTAAAGAATTACCTTAATTCTTTGTAGGTTTTGAATCAATTAGGAACCAAAGTAGCTTCCCTCTACGGTTGATCCACACGGAGCAATTCATTCACCGCGTGCTAGCGCCGGGATTGAAGAACAATTCTTCGAACGAGACAGAGAAAGCGAAAAATCATATTTTTCTTTGGAGTTTTTATGTAAATTTTGGCTGCCACTATTCCTTGTTTTGGTGGCTGCCGAAAAACAGTTTTTGTTATATTATAATTAGGTTATATTATTTCCTTATATATATAACCTAATAAGTTAATTATAATTATACCCTAATACACTTATTAGTTATAATTATAAATTAACCCACACAACTTAATATTAATTCTCAATTAATATTAAGTCAAATCAATTCTCCATAATACATATATGTATATATAATATTATAATTAATTATATCTCCATATAATTTAATTATAATATGTAGCATACTTTATGCAATATTAATCACATTAATATTTATATATACATACATAAATATATATCACTATATATATTTATTCTCTTTCTCATTCATAAATTTATTATCCAATAATAATTTATACCCGATAAGATGAACTTCATTTTGCTCTTGTGTGTGACCCCATAGGATCATATTAATTGGCAATAAGGAAATTACCATAATGTCCTTATAGGTCACAAGCGGACTCTAGCAAGCCATTACGACTACCCAATTAATATGATTGGAATGATCCAATACCTATTTATAGAATGTCATATTCCCCTTTGTCTCTTTGATATCAAGATTAATTATAAGACATGGTACACTTGTCAATCTTATATAATTAATCATATGCTTTCTCGATCTCAAAGTAAACTGTTCAGACAAATCAATTGATACTCTATCAATTATTTGAGCACGGCCATGCATTTAACAGTCTTACTTATCGAGGGGCCCAGTGATATCGCTCTCTTGATAGAGAGGGACAAAATCCCATATCTGTCACTCACATCCCAAAGCATGAGTCATATCGTACCCAATCACAGCCTTTATAACTACTCTGTTACAAGCAGCGTTTGACTGCGTCAAAGCACAACATGAATTCATCCCGGAATCCATGGTGACCTCAGGTCAAAGGAATCAGCTAATGACACTACTATAATCAAGATCAGTTGTGACACATGACCATGAACTTGATCTCATAGTGGGTCTCCAGTAACATGTTCTCTAACATATTACCCGTGAGTATAATCTGTATCTGTATACACTATATTCATCTTATGAATATCCATTATCACTCACACTAGTCTTAGTTTGTTATTATTCCCATAATAACAATCGACTAGGGATATTTAGAATAACACGATTTATTCATGGATACTTATCATAAATGCTAACATACAAACATAAATGATAATATTAATCTACACTAGATTAATCTTAGAAGTCAAATTACATAATCCAATATTGGCCTTAGGGCACAATCTCCAACAATCTCCCACTTGCACTATGGCCAATCATACATGTATCTTATACCCATTGACCTACATGACTTTCATGTATTCACTTGTGCAGGAGTCTTTGTCAGTGAATTATTAATTTTCGCTTCCGTTGTAACTTTACACATTTTCACTCTCTCTTTAGAGACAGCCTCTCTAAATTAGTGAAAAAACGCCTAAGTATATGCTTGTGTCATACAAGGTTCTTTCGCATTGAACTATTGTCCCTACAATAGTCTCACAGGATAAGCAATGCTTAGAACAAAACACAACATTTTGTGATGAACTTCTTCATCCAAAATTTCCTTTACATCATATGTAACAATATACTTTGACTACTATTATAGATATTTAGCTATATCGTTTTATTTTGAACCTTTCAAAATCATAACATCTCTTTTTAAGAGAATACTAGATCTCGACTGATATATTGCAACTAATTGCAATCAGTTGTATATGTGCAACTATTTACACAGTTAACATAAGCAAACTTCTTTTAAGTCTTTCTCATTGAACGCTTTCAATGCTTTGACTTAAAACAAAACATTCTTTTAGATCTATCTATATAGATTCTAATTTCAAGAATATAGGCAGCCTTGCTTAAACATTAATTGAAATTACTTTCTTAGCCAAGATTTTACTTCTTGCAAGGTAAGAATGTTATTTCAAACAAGCAATATGTCATCCACATATAGCATTAGGATGCTGATATGCTCCCACTGATCCTTTTGAAACACAAGATTCATCATCCTTTTGATAAAATCAAACCATTTGATTTCTTTATCAAAACTATGATTCCAACTATTTGATGCATGTTTCGATCCTTATGAGAATCTTTGAAAACTTGCATGCGCTATTTGAATTCTTTGGATGCTCAAAACTTTGGGTTGTGTCACGTACACATCCTCAATCATGTTTTCACGTAGGAAACAGATTTTGATATCCATTTGTCATATTTTATAATCATATTATGCGGATGTGGCAACAAGAACTCAATTTGACTTGATCATGATTAATGACGAAAAAGGATTTTATCATAGTCCTACTATGAATTTGTTCGTATCCTCATAGTCACTACTATGAACTTGTTTATAACCCCTTTTGTCACTAGTCGTGCTTTATAAGTTTGAAGATCACCATTCATGTCGGTTTTCAATTTGAAAACTCACTTGCAACCATTGCATACGCATCTTCTAAAAGATTTATCAAAGTCTATACTTTGATTGTTAGACATGGACTTATCTTCAACCTTTGTAGCATCAAGTCACATATTAGATTCAAAATCTAACATTGCTTCTTCATAAAAGAAGACTTATTCCAATCTAGTAAAACTACGTCATGATTTTGAGAAATCCATATCTCTCCTATTCATGTCGTATTCTACTAGACTTTCATTGGACTTGTGTAATTTCAACAATGATCATGAAACCATTTCCATCTTCCTCTTCAACGTTAATGTCACTTTGTGAATTACGAGTTTTGTAGGTGTACTTTACTCCCACTAACTCTTCTAGAAATTAACTCCCTCTTAAAAGGGAAAACATTTCTAGCTACAACTACTTTGTATCCCAAAGAAAACACAGGAGTAACAACTCCTACTTTCCTTTTGAGTAATCCACAATACGACATTTAAATTTAGGTGCCAACTTATTCGAAATAAGCTTTACAGCCCTAAACTTATTCAATGAAACAATTTGGGTCTCTTACCCAACCATATCTCATATGTTGATTCATGAATTGTTTTAGACGGAACAATATACACAGCTGCTTTAATGGCATATTTTCGAGAAAACGATGATCAACTTGACTTCATCATAGATTGAACTATATCTGTATAGAGTTCGACCACTCCCTTTTCGACACAACATACTTTGTGGCGTACTTGGAGGAGTCAATTGTGAGACAGTCCCACATTCTCTAAGATGATTGTCAAAATCTTGACTCAAATATTCACCACTCGGATCATATCTAAGTGACTTTACTATCTTGTCAAGATACTTCATACTCCTTTTACAAGCTTTTGAACACTTCAAAAGTTCCAAAACCGTGTTTCATTAGATACTCTTATCTAGTGAAAAGTTCCATGAAAGTAATGAAGTATTAGAACCTACTTTAGCAGTTGATTTATAATTCATATACATCCACATGTATAATGCTTAATAAATCGATTGTTCTTTGACTACTTTTAGCAAGGAAAACCTTTTGTCATCTTTTACAATAAACAACATTCGCATGATTCAAGATGATTCATAATCTCATGAATCCAAAGGTCCATTCTCATGGAGTTTCGAAATGCAACTTTGCTTATGTCTCCAAGACGACACTGCCAAAATGGGTTGGATCAAACTATTTGATTCGATCCTTACAGTATTTATGTTACAGATGGGCTCCACATATAAAACAATTATGTAAATTTACATTTCATAATCATGTCTTTATAAAGTTTATAATTCACAATTATAAAATAAACAACATTTGTTCATTCAAAACAACGAGCCCAATAGGCAAGAAGAGTTCATAACTTACATGTAAAAGTTCATAACCTTTAACCAAAGTTCATAACTTTTATGTAAAAGTTCACAACTTTTACCTAGAAGTTCATAACTTTCATGTAAAAGTTCATAACTTTTAACCAGAAGTTCATAACTTCCAAGTAACAACCTTTGCCACTCTTGCCTATTCGTATTCTACCTTTCACCTTCATAAGGTTTCTACTTAAGTTAAGATTCTTCATATTCTACTAATATGAAATCCACCACGGTATCTAATACCTTTGATATAGAAACAAAAGTAGAATAATTAATAAATACTTAAGGTAGCAGTCTTACTGCCTTTCATCATCTCATAGTTCTCCAAACAAAGTTTGCTATTTTCATTCTAATGAACGATTCATTCTAGAAATGGCAACATCCTTCTTTTGGAGATCTCTCTATGCCAACAGCTTTGGTCTTTAAAACATGTTTCACCCGAACCTTTCGGTCTTTATGCTTTTCGACCTTCCTTTTATCCTTTTCCTTTTGAACCTTAAGCACACAATTCGAGGCGGGCTTATCCTTTATGGATAACTTAACATTCTTTTGCATCCTATGCAACTAATTCACAATTTTCTCCATGTCATTCAAATGATAGTTCATCACCAATGACTATCAATTAATGAATTCAAGATCACATCTTAATGCCTTTTGGAGGCCAATGAGAAAATGTTGCCTCAAACACTTATCTTTTCTTGCTCACTAACTAATGGAACATTTCCATTTGTGATGTATCATATACCTCAAGTAAAACTTCCACGTGCGGAAGAATTGGTGGCAAGTGTGAGATAATAAATTTTAAACAGAGTCCCTTCGATGCTTCAAGTAAGCATCTTTTATACTCGTGTTACAGTTGCTAGTGGTTCATTGGGCAAAAGGATTATTGAGAACATATGATTCCTTTTGATTTGAGAACAATTCTCAAAGTTCAATAACAATCGAGATCATGGTAATAGCAATCATAACTATAATAAAGCGTGTAAAGATTTTTTTATTTAAATGCTCCCACTTAAATTATAAAACCCTTTAAAATATTTAAGTGGGTGAAGATCCAAAATCCATACTTAACCATAGCACTGCTTTGGCATGTCCCTATGATTAAATATAATTTCGGTAGGCAAAGACTCAAAATCATGCTTTAAACCATTTAAACATATTTTGGATGTGCACTTCTTTGCCAATTGCATCATTATGCAACTCTTCTAATTTATGAGATGCATGATATCATATATCATATTTAATTTGTATGTTACTCATCTCATCCTTGCCTCGGGCTCAAACACCTTTTTGATTAACCCTTTAGTTAAACCAATTACAACACAATGAGAATCACCTTTTCTCATATTATTGCTTCGCTAAGGTCACAACATGCGTACCCGCCCTGGCGGTATACCATGATGCGAACATAGTACTTGACAAGTGTTATACGTAATTGGGTGGCAAAAATATAAACTTCATAAGTTTATTTAGGGTTTATTAATTCCTGTGAGTTAATTGTATCATATACAATTTCATGGCATTAATATTAATCATACTTTTGTTAATATTAATTAGCATGGCATCTTATGGCATACAATTGTCTAGCATGCATATAGAATATCTAGCATGGCATCACATGGCATCTAAATAAAATAAAGCATGCATATGACTCGAACCGTGTTATGGTATGGTTTAAATCTACATTGATTTTCATAGGCCAATATGAAAATCAACAAGGTCATATCCTAGGTAGTAGCATCCATCACATGGTCATTGCACCGCCTCTTGGATCCGCCTCCACGTCTTTGCTTCCAAGCACCATCTCATGGATTTATATTTTACAAAAATTGCAACCTATACAATTTTTCTAGTAAAATAAATTTTACATATCATAAATTGCATCCTATACAATTTTTCTAGTAAAATTAAAATTTAAAATTTACATAAATACAAACGACTCGCAGGTCGTATTTATATAAAACCATAATAAATAAAATAAAGCATCCACGGGGTCCAAAACCATACCATAACACCATGCATAAAATTATCAACAATAATTTTATATCTAAAAATATTTAGGGTTCAAAGTGGTAAAATACAATCACATTGTATTTAGAATTAATTAATTTGGAAAAATTCGTAAATATGCAGAAACAATTTTCCACACTTAAAACGAAAAAGGGGTAAAACTGTCGGACAGCATGCTCGTCGGGCCGCGCACTGCAGTATCCAATACTGCGCGCAGCCCATGCTGCATGAGCAGCATGCTGCGTAGAAAAAAAAAAATAATTTTTTTTTTTTTTTATTATAATGTGGCGTTGCAATTGCAATTGCAATTGCAACGCCAAAAAGTTTTCTGGGCGTCATGCCCAGAAAAGGAAAAAAAAACATTTTTTTTTTTTTTTTTTTTATTTTTATAATGTGGCGTTGCAATTGCAATTGCAATTGCAACGCCAAAAAGTTTTCTGGGCGTCATGCCCAGAAAAGAAAAAAAAAAACATTTTTTTTTTTTTTTTTTTTTTTTTTTATTAATTGAAACAATTTCAATTAAAAACCCATGAATCAAATTCATGACACCAACCCCTTAAACATTCCAAATCATTAAAACAAATTATTCACAATGATTCACATTAAAATCAAATTTTAATTGTTATTCATAATAACATAGAACCCTAAATAAAAAAAAACATACAAACCCCTAACAACAATTTTGATCCAATCAAAATAACAAATCCAATTCAACCAATGCACAAGTGGCTCTGATACCACTGTTGGAGATTAATCGCACAAAACCAAATGCGCAGCGGAAATAAAAGATTAATCCCCACCAAGGACCCATGTACATTGCATTGAATTGGAAGGAGGGTTAAAGAATTACCTTAATTCTTTGTAGGTTTTGAATCAATTAGGAACCAAAGTAGCTTCCCTCTACGGTTGATCCACACGGAGCAATTCATTCACCGCGTGCTAGCGCCGGGATTGAAGAACAATTCTTCGAACGAGACAGAGAAAGCGAAAAATCATATTTTTCTTTGGAGTTTTTATGTAAATTTTGGCTGCCACTATTCCTTGTTTTGGTGGCTGCCGAAAAACAGTTTTTGTTATATTATAATTAGGTTATATTATTTCCTTATATATATAACCTAATAAGTTAATTATAATTATACCCTAATACACTTATTAGTTATAATTATAAATTAACCCACACAACTTAATATTAATTCTCAATTAATATTAAGTCAAATCAATTCTCCATAATACATATATGTATATATAATATTATAATTAATTATATCTCCATATAATTTAATTATAATATGTAGCATACTTTATGCAATATTAATCACATTAATATTTATATATACATACATAAATATATATCACTATATATATTTATTCTCTTTCTCATTCATAAATTTATTATCCAATAATAATTTATACCCGATAAGATGAACTTTATTTTGCTCTTGTGTGTGACCCCATAGGATCATATTAATTGGCAATAAGGAAATTACCATAATGTCCTTATAGGTCACAAGCGGACTCTAGCAAGCCATTACGACTACCCAATTAATATGATTGGAATGATCCAATACCTATTTATAGAATGTCATATTCCCTTTTGTCTCTTTGATATCAAGATTAATTATAAGACATGGTACACTTGTCAATCTTATATAATTAATCATATGCTTTCTCGATCTCAAAGTAAACTGTTCAGACAAATCAATTGATACTCTATCAATTATTTGAGCACGGCCATGCATTTAACAGTCTTACTTATCGAGGGGCCCAGTGATATCGCTCTCTTGATAGAGAGGGACAAAATCCCATATCTGTCACTCACATCCCAAAGCATGAGTCATATCGTACCCAATCACAGCCTTTATAACTACTCTGTTACAAGCAGCGTTTGACTGCGTCAAAGCACAACATGAATTCATCCCGGAATCCATGGTGACCTCAGGTCAAAGGAATCAGCTAATGACACTACTATAATCAAGATCAGTTGTGACACATGACCATGAACTTGATCTCATAGTGGGTCTCCAGTAACATGTTCTCTAACATATTACCCGTGAGTATAATCTGTATCTGTATACACTATATTCATCTTATGAATATCCATTATCACTCACACTAGTCTTAGTTTGTTATTATTCCCATAATAACAATCGACTAGGGATATTTAGAATAACACGATTTATTCATGGATACTTATCATAAATGCTAACATACAAACATAAATGATAATATTAATCTACACTAGATTAATCTTAGAAGTCAAATTACATAATCCAATATTGGCCTTAGGGCACAATCTCCAACACTGTTGGCACTTACCCATCTATGCTTAGGGCCAGGAACATCCTGCTACCCACACTAAGTCCAAACCTCCATCCAAGTGTCAGAGTAACCAATACTCTAACCCAATACAAAATGACGATGCTCCAGCGCATCCAGCGAGGGCTGGTCTACAACTGGCCCATCCCCACTTCGAGTAGGTTTTGAATGAGGGAAGCACTTTTAAGAGACTTAGTAATTACCTTTTGGTTATTAGATTCAATTAATAACGGCTTAGATGCATAGGCGGGTGAACTTGGGTTTGTACATACATTCTCACATGTAAATAAATAAAGCATAATTAAATAAAAAATGAAATGCTATGGGCCAAAATTTACATCCTAATATAACTCTAGTAAACCTATACTAGAACGACATCAGGTGGGCCGCATCCTCATCCTTCTAGCACGCCAATCCAATCGGCTTCTTCTTTACATAATTTCATAATAAACAAATAAAATAAAATTACATAAAAAGAAAAAACGGCGCGCAGGCCGTATTTACCAAAAGAATATTACAACCCAAATAAATAAGGCCCAAAACATCCATTCATGCATTTAATCATACATCCATGTAAAACCAATATATACAATTTATAAACATGTTAAATGCATGAATTAATCCCATTTCATATATGTCCATAGCCATTATTTTGAAATCGCCAAATTTTGGCCGATCATGGTTCTAAACCCGTGCGGGCTTTGGGCCTCCAACCCAGGCAAAATTGCTCCCAATCCAATTGGGAAACCATGAATTCCAAATTAGCCGTCCGGGTAATCGTGCCAAGAAAACCCGAACCAATTTCAATTAACCGTATTAATTTCTCCAAAATTAATATCGCATGAACGAAAAATAAATTTCATTCATAAAACATGCGCATAAAATTTCCAAAATTAAACACGCATAAAAACAATTAAAATTTTAAAACCCCACGCGCATAAAAATTACCAAAATTTAAACACGCATATTTTTAAAATTTTAAATCCGGCCCGGCCCAAAAATCCAGCCAAATCCAAAAACGGGCCCGGCCAACCGCGCGGGGAGGCTACTGCCTGGCGTGCTGCCCAGTGTCACGGGGTCGCTCCTCGGACACCGTGGGCGCTTACGTCTACGCCTAGAAGTAAGCCAGCCAACAAACTTTATATGCTAATTCTGCATTAGGAACAAGCACGAGGTGAGATCAAGTTATAACATTTGTTTACAATAGGCTCAAAGGCCAATCCGCGTTCTATATGAGAAATATCAGCACATGATAAGGTCATAATCAATGATAAGCATCCATTCACACATGTATAAGCATACACGACACACATATGAAAAGTGATGCGCAAGGCTTTCATTCATATATGAATAACAAGTACATCAAACAAGTCCACACCCGTAGTAGTAGGGGGTCCTACTACGGATGGGGCATTCACAAGCACCCACGTGCGGCTGACACTAGTCTCACAAGCAACACCGTGCAACTGACACTCGTTGAGACCTGCCACACCCCCCTATAGTAGTCCTTATACCGCTTACAGGGTTGGGAGGAACAACCATCAAGATGTCTCACCTATCACACTTTTACTATTCATGCTACTATTACAAAGTATTCCCCCCCCCCCTTTACACTCTCCCCCACTCAGAGGGTTGACGTCCTCGTCGACCTTGTCTTCTGGAATTATTCAATCTTCTGCTTGAAGGCTTGTAGATCATCTTCTTTCTCCCAGCTGGTTTCTTCTTCTCCTTCGGCTCTCCATCGAATGAGCTACTTCTTGTAGGTTCCCCTGGATGTTGACGCCGTACGAGCTACTAAAATCTCCTCTACTTCTCTGCTGGCTGGTGCTTTCTTCGTGATTGCAGGTCTTGTACTCCTGTTCCTCTTGTCGTCGATGGGATCTGGATGATACTGCTTCAAGTTGCTGACGTGGAAGATAGGATGGACCGACATCCATTCGGGCAAGTCCAGTTTGTATGATAATGGACCTACCTTCTTGACGACTGGAATCGGTCCTTCATATTTCCTCACAAGCCTGTTGTCCCTGTTGCGGAAGAATCGTAGTTGCTCTGGCAAAAGCTTCACCAACACCAAGTCACCAGCGTTGAACTCCATTGGTCGACGATCTGTATCAGCCCATTTTTTCATCCGCCTGGATGCCTTCTCCAAATGTGCTCTCGCTATCTCCTCGGTCTGCTTCCATTCCTTTGTGAAAAGATATGCTTTAGGATTCTTGCCTTTGTAAGGCATATTGATGGAATGGGGCACCAAGGGCTGTTGACCTGTCACAATTTCAAAAGGGGTTTTGTTAGTAGCAGAGGACTTCTGGCTATTAAAGCAAAATTGGGCCACATCTAGGAGGGATGCCCAGTTCCATTGACTGGCACAGACAAAGTGTCGCAAATACTCCTCAAGCATGCTATTGAATCTCTCTGTCTGACCATCAGTCTGGGGGTGATAACTGGTGGACATGTTCAAGTTACTCCCCAACAGACGAAAAAGCTCCGTCCAAAAACTCCCCAAAAATCGCCCCTCCCTATCACCGACAATATTCTTCGGAAGACCCCAATATTTGACCACATGTTTGAAGAAGGCCCTGGCCGTTGTTTCTGCTGAACTGTATTTTGGCATTGGAATAAAGGTTCCATATTTGGAGAACCTATCAACAACCACTAGGATGGAATCAAAATCTTCAACCCTGGGCAATCCCGTGATAAAATCCATTGACACACTCTCCCAAGGGCATTGCGGTACTGGAAGTGGTTGAAGTAGCCCAACAGATTTTCGCCTCTCGACTTTGTCCTGCTGACACACCAAGCATGTTTTAGTGTACTCTCTCACCTCTTCCTCCATTTTGAGCCAATAGTAGTGCTGTTGAAGCAAAGCCAACATCCGATGCCACCCCGGATGTCTCGCCCAGAGGGTATCATGACATTCCCGCATCAACATCTTCCGCAAATTGGCAGCCTTCGGCACGTACACTCTTTGCTTGGTAGTCATTAATAGCTCATCACTGATCCAGAATTGCCGAGTCTTTCCCTGCCTCACCAGGTCCATTATGGCCACCGCCTGGGGGTCCTTTGAGAGTTTCTCTTGAATTAACCGTCGCACAGAGGTAGATAGCTGGCTGCTAGACAAGTGGGCTATCTGTTTTAAGACTACCAGATCTGCCTTACGACTCAGCACATCTGCCACCTGATTTGACTTTCCTGTGTGGTACTCCAGTACAAAATCGAATTCGGCCAAGAATTCCTGCTAGCGAGCTTGCTTTCGGGACAAAGTCTGTTGGGTAAGGAAGTGGCTCACTGCTGCATTGTCTGTCTTCACCACAAACCTAGATCCCAGCAAATAATGCCTCCAAACTCGTAAGCAATGAATGACGGCCAGTAACTCTTTTTCATGCGTGGAATACCGCCGTTCGGCATCATTCAACTTCCGGCTCTCAAAGGCAATAGGATGTCCCTCCTGCATGATGACTCCCCCCAAAGCAAAATCTGATGCATCCGTCTGAACTTCGAACGGTTTGGCCATGTCAGGCAGGGCTAGAATTGGTTCTTCTAGGATTGCTTTCTTCAACTTCTCGAAAGCTTCTTGGCATTCTTCTATCCAGACCCATTTCTTCTCCTTCTTCAACAAGTCGGTGAGGGGGACCACCTTCCGCGAGTACCCTTCAACAAATCTCCGGTAGTAATTGGCCAGTCCCAAAAAGGATCTCAATTCTGGAACATTCCTAGGTGTCCGCCATTCTGAAATAGCTTTCACCTTAGTTTGATCCACGCGAATCCTGCCTTGTTCGATCAAGTGGCCAAGAAACTCGATGCTTGTCTACCCAAAAGCACACTTTTCTCTCTTCAGAAAAAGCTGATTCTCCCTCAGCTTCATGAACACTAGCTTCAAGTGTTCTTATTGCTCCTCCAGGGTGGTACTGTATACCACGATGTCATCCAGATACACCACCACGAACTGATCTGGATATTCCCTAAATACCTAGTTCATGAGAGTACAAAAGGTGGCTGGAGCATTTGATAGTCCAAAGGGCATAACCAAAAATTCAAATGAGCCATACCGGGTTACACAGGTGGTTTTGAATACGTCTTCCTCTTTCACGCGCACCTGGTAATATCCCGAACGCAGATCAAGCTTGGTGAAGTACTTTGCCCTACTAAGTTGATCGAATAAATCAGCTACCAGGGGAATAGGATACTTGTTGCGCATTGTGATCTTGTTGAGGGCTCGATAATCCACACACAGTCTTAAACTCCCATCCACCTTCTTCTGAAATAACACAGGGGCGCCAAGGGGAGAGTTTGAGGGTCGAATAAACCCTGCCTCCAAGAGTTCACCCAATTGCTTCCGTGGTTCTGCCAACTCGGGAGGGGCCATTCTGTAGGGAGCCCTTGCCGGCGTCTTCATTCCCGGAAGCAAGTCTATTTCATGATCTACTCCCCTCTTTGGTGGCAAAGTCTTTGGTAAATTCTCTGGCATGATGTCTTGGAATTCCCTCATCACATCTTCAAGCACTTTGGGAACCCTGGAGTCTTCATCAGGATGACAGCCTAGAGGGACTACCACATAAGAGCTTTCCCCTTTTTTCACTCCCTTCTTGAACTGGAGTGCCGAAATACACTTCTTCTCCGATATGGGACTCATGGTCACCGGCACGACACAAGGATTCTGGTTCATGAAGAGGAGGCAACTGGCGGAGGCCATAGGAACCGCAAAACTCTCCTTCAAGAAGTCCATTCCTAGGACCACATCAAAATCATCCATTGGTACCACTGTGAAGTCCATCGTGCTGGACCAGGGTCCCAACTTGCAAGATATGTTCTGCGCTACCCCCAGTATCTCTCGGGCTGGAGAGTTGACAGCTTTGATCCTCCCTACTTCCTTTCTGACGGGTAGATCCAACCGAGCGGACTCAGCTCCTGACACAAAGTTATCTGTGGCTCCTGTGTCAATCATAGCCCTGGTGGCCTTCCCATTGATGGTCAACTCCACATACATCAGCCCCTTTTCTCTCCTCTGACTTGTAGCCTTCACCTGCTTCTCCAGGGCTGAGAGGAATCGCAAAGACCCCATGGCCGAAGGTTCTGATCCTTCAGGCCCAGCATCGGCCTTGTTCTCCTCTTCAGTCCGCTCCGAAACTAAAGCACTGACAGCACTCCGATGCGGGCACTCTGCCATCCTGTGAGGCCCCTTGCATAAAAAACAAGAGATGGTTCGACCACCGAAAGCAGGTTGTTTCGATATAAAGCTCTTCGGAGGGCCACCTGACTCATTGTTGAACGGGGTATTTCTCCTTTCACCCCAGCTCCGACGATTACTCCCCTCCGACACTGGAGTCGGGCGGCCTCCTATTGAGGAACTGCTATGTTCACCTCCTGTCCCCAATGGTTTCACCCACTTACTTGGTCTCGTCTCCAGTCCTGAGGTGGGAGGTTGCTTCCTCTTCCCAAGATTATCCGAGAAGTCATCTAAACTTTCTACCACCATAATAGCAGTAGCATGATCTCGGAGGTTCCTTCTATTCACCTCATTCTTTGCCCAAGGTTTCAACCCCTTGGTGAAATGATACAACTTGTCATACTCATGCATCTCCGGGTATTCCAAGATAAGCTTCTGATAAGCTCTGACATAGTCTCGGATGGAACCCGTTTGTTGGAGTTCTGCAAGTTGACGCCGGGCATCATGGTGAACATTTTCGGGGTAGAAATGGGCTTTGAAATCCTTCTTGAACTCATCCCAGGTGGAGATTGTGGCTAAAGAAACTTTGTGTCACCACCACAACTTGGCGTCACCCTCCAAATACATCGGGACCAACTCCAAGTGATGGGCATCTGTTTGGGCCCTGGTTGCATTGAAGAAGGCCTCTACATCAAAGAGGAAGTTCTCCACTTCACTAGCATCTCTTGCTCCATCGTATGATTTTGGATCTTTGATTTTGTATTTAGAGGAATCTGGGGCCCTCGACTCTCCCCGCTCGTAAAGGTCAGTTAGCATTTTGACCTTGAGCTTCACTTCGTCTAAGTCCCCCTTCAGGTGGCCATATTCTTCCATTGCCTCGCCCTGGAACTATTCTACTACCTCGCATAACTCTTTATGCTCGGTTTGAAGTCTCTCCACCGCCTCTGCGATGTGTAGATTACTCAACTTCTCATTTAAATCTACCATCTCATCAACATTGGAAGTACCACCTCCTCGGGATGTCCCAGTCTCAAGGGTCCTCTCCCTTCGGTCGGACTTCTTAGCCATCATCTCTCTGATGGCAGTGGAATTTGTCACCACAAATTCAAAGATGTCAAGATTGGCCATCACGGCCTGAAAGATTTCTGCCTTCTCGTTCAAGGCCTTCATCAACTCACTTTGTCCATTTGTGGCTTCCTCCACTTCGCCACGGACAAAGGTCCCAACATTTTCACGAAGGTCTCGGACATCACAGCGGAGCGTTTTGACTACCCCTAGTGATTCCTCAACCCTTTTGCCACATTCAAATACTGTAGCCGAAAGGCGTTCCGGATCTATTTCAGCCCATTGCCTCTCCAGGGCCTCAATGCGCTTCAACGCCTCAGAGTTTGACATCTTTGTCTCTCGCCAAATATAACTGTGCTCTGATACCAAATGTCACGGGGTCGCTCCTCGGACACCGTGGGCACTTACGTCTAGGCCTAGAAGTAAGCCAGCCAACACACTTTATATGCTAATTCTGCATTAGGAACAAGCACGAGGTGAGATCAAGTTATAACATTTGTTTACAATAGGCTCAAAGGCCAATCTGCGTTCTATATGAGAAATATCGGCACATTATAAGGGCATAATCAATGATAAGCATCCATTCACACATATGAAAAGTGATGCGCAAGGCTTTCATTCATATATGAATAACAAGTACATCAAACAAGTCCGACCTGCCACACCCCCCTATAGTAGTCCTTATACCGCTTATAGGGTTGGGAGGAACAACAATCAAGATGTCTCACCTATCACACTTTCACTATTCATGCTACTATTGCAAAGTATTCCCCCCCTTTACACCCAGCAGCACACCAGCAGCAGCTGCTGCTGCCTGGTGTGCTGCCCAGCAGCACGCCAAAAGCAGCAGCTGCTGCGGCCAGCAGTAGCTGGCCAGCAGCAGGCTGCTGCCTTCCCCACATGGCCCTATTTTTTTTTTCTCATGTATGCATAAGAATAAAAACAATACATGAAGAATTAAATCAACAAGATCAAAGAACAAATCCAAGATACATCTATAAATCATAAAAAAAATTTTCCAGCCAAAAATATATAATCAATATAAAAAAAAATTCTATATTGAAATCAATTTGGGGAAAAAAAATCAAAAACCCCAACCCAAAAAATTCTAGGGTTCATAAAAAACCGAAACCAATTGAATAAGAACCCTAGAACCACATTCTTGAAACCCATTCTTTCTTCAAGACCGCTTTCAAGAACCAATTTCAATCAATCTAATGGACAAAACCTAGGCTTTGATACCATCGTTGGGATTCGTCATTGGAAAAATAACGTGGCGCAATGGAAAATACACCGTTTAAAATTTCCTAGAATCCACCTATCGTGTCCGATTACCATTGATTAGAATAAAAACAACTTGAATCAAGAGAGATTAACACACCGGATTCGTCTCTTCTAGAGACTGCTGCAGAATCGTTTCTTGAAACTACAATCTCCAAAGTCCGGTGCTCGACTAACTATCGAGCGGGAATCGTAACTAGCAGAAGAAGCAGAAGGAATGGAGAATTAATTGCTGTAATTTTTGACTGGTTTTGGGGCTGCAATAGGGCTGAAATTTCCAGCAATTAATTTTAGGTTAGGGTTAGGTTTCCTTCCTTAAGTGTGCCCTTATATAGACACTTTGTCTAATTGGGTTTTAATTAAGTTAAGGGTTTTTACATAACTACTTACCTTTTGGCTCCATCTAACTTTTTTACCTACAAAGGAAAAGTTTGCATAAATACTTTAAAAACTTTCCAAAATTTCAAAAATACCTAAAACAGGAAATTCCTGTTTTACGTGAATCTATAGCAATAAATCACAAAACCAAAAACCAAAATCTCTAAAATACATGAATCGCACCTGCTCAAAAACCTCCCAAACGCAAAAACCTCCCAAATGCCAAGAATCGCAGATCAGTTTTGCTAAGAATCACAGATCAGTTTCGTCAAAAATTGCAACACATCAACATCGATCAGAGACACAAAAATCAGGATCGCACAACTGGATCGATCTCTCCTAGCAAGTCAATCGATCACTGCAAATCAATCGATCGCTGCAAAACAAACATAGCAATTCAATCGATCACAGAGATATGCAAGAAATCACAATTCTACTCCTTCATAATGAAACTTGGACTGAAGATTACAGATTCATCAATGACAAAGTAAGTGGAGTCCTAATACCAACAACATCAACATTCAATGACTTCAACCAAACTATCAAAGCAAACATCAAGATCGATCAACAAAGAGAAGATTTAAAGATCCAATTCCAAGTAACAAAAGGTATCCGCCAATGGATATAATGAACGACATGTCCATTAGATTCTATTTACAGCTAAAGAGTGCAAGCAGTATCCTAATGCAGTATCCACTATGCATAACAGCAATTCAGAGAGAAATAGAAGATGAACAAGCTAAAATCATCATAATATCTCAGTATAACTAAGGTATAATTCAGGTATAACTAAGGTACAATCAGTGAAAATAGTGTATAATCAATGTATAACTAAGTATACTAAATGTATCAGAATGTATAACTAAGGTATAATCACAATAACAATGTATCTTAAGGTATGACTAATGTATAACTCAGTATAACTAAGGTATAATTCAGGTATAACTAAGGTATAATTAGTGAAAATAGTGTATAATCAATCTATAACTAAGGTATACTTAATGTATCAGAATGTATAACTAAGGTATAATCACAATAACAGTGTATCGTAAGGTATAACTAAGGTATAGATCAGGTATAACAGTGTATCTTAAGGTATAACTAAGGTATAAATCAAGTATAACAGTGTATCTTAAGGTATAACTAATATATAACTCAGTATAACTAAGGTATAAATCAGGTATAACTAAGGTATAATCAGTGAAAATAGTGTATCTAAATGTATAACTAAGGTATAATCACAATAACAGTGTATCTTAGGGTATAACTAATGTATGACTCAGTATAACTAAGGTATAATTCAGGTATAACTAAAGTATAATTAGTGAAAAAAGTGTATCAGAATGTATAACTAAGGTATAATCACAATAGTGTATCTTAGGATATAACTAAGGTATAACTCAGTATAACTAAGGTATAATCTAGGTATAACTAAGGTATAATCAGTGAAAATAGTGTATCAGAATGTATAACTAAGCTATAATCACAATAACAGTGTCTCTTAGGGTATAACTAATGTATAATTCAGTATAACTAAGGTATAATTCAGTTATAACTAAGGTATAATTAGTGAAAATAGTGTATCTGAATGTATAACTAAGGTATACTTAATGTATCAGAAAGTATAACTAAGGTATAATCACTATCAGTGGAACACATTACAAAATCATCATCCGCAATTGATTTCAAGCCATAAATCAACAAAAACTCTTCGACACCAAACCTCAGCTGAGTGCCAGCTATCTCAATAATAATTGAATCATTTTATCCTCCTGATAAATCTCCCTCAGCAACAAAGAATGTATGAGCTACTTTGTAACCCTTGGAATAGGTAAATCCAAGAAATAACCAAAAATGGTTTCCTTAAACATCCAAATTACTCGATCAAGCAGATTTAACTTTAGGAATGTGAGCAGATCGTAATCAGAGAAAACAGAAAGATGACTTCCCCAATACTTCCTTTTTTGTAAATAGGTCTCCCACTCTGAAAAATGTAATAAAAATATATCAAAATGTATCATAAAAAAAAGTAAGAGTAAAACATATACATAGTAATTAAAATATAACTAAGGTATAATTACTGAAAAAGTACAACTTAAGGTATAAATAAGGTATAACAAAGCCATAATCAAAGTAAAAGTGTATCAAAAAGGTATAACTAAGGTATAACTAGGTTATAATCAGTGTATAACTTGGTTATACACTGATTATACCTTAGTAATTAAAAAATAACTAAGGTACAATTACTAAAAAAAGTGCATCTTAAGGTATAATTAAGGTATAACTAAGTTATAATTACTGAAAAAGTGCAATTTAAGGTATAAAAAAGATATAACAAAGGTATAATCAAAGTAATAATGTATCAAAGAGGTATAATTAAGGTATAACCAAGGTATAATCAAAGTAATAGTGTATCAAAAATGTATAATTAAGGTATAACTATGGTATAATCAGTGTATAATAAGGTATAACAAAGGTATAATCAAAGTAATAATGTATCAGAAAGGTATAATTAGGGTATAACTAAGGTATAATCAGTGTATATATTGGTTATACACTGATTATACCTTAGAAATTTAAAAATAACTAAGGTATAATTACTAAAAAAGTGCATCTTAAGGTATAATTAAGATATACCTAAGGTATAATTACTGAAAAACTGTAACTTAAAGTATAAATAAGTTATGACAAAGGTATAATTAAAGTAATAGTGTATCTAAAAGGTATAATTAAGATATAACTAAAATAATTAAGATATAACTAAGGTATAATCACTATAACAGTATATCTTAAAGTATAACTAAGGTATAATTGAGGTATAAATAACGTATAATCACTGTAATAGTCTATCTAAATGTATAATGAATGTAATAGTGCATACTAATGTATAAATAAGGTACAATTAATGTATAAGTAAGGTATAATCACTATAATAATGTATAAAAAAGGTCTAAATAAGGTCTAATCAGTGCAAAAACAGTATAATAAGTCTATAATAAGTGTATCTTAAGGAATAATAATTTATCTTAAGGTATAATTAACGTATAATCAAGGTATAACTAATGTATAAACACTGTATAACTAAGGTATAATTTAATGTATAACTAAGGTATAAATAAAGTATAACTAAGGTATAACTAATGTATAATAGGTTCAAAAGGTATACTGTATAATCAGTGTATCACCACAAACATAAACTATGTTTAATCAATCAATCGATACACTATTACAGTAACAGAAAAATAAACACACCCAGAAAAAATAACAGAAACTATAAAATATAGGATAAATGACACAAAAAAAACTTACCACAAACTTTTCAGCAACAACACCCTCCCTCGATTTCCTCTTGAAAACAGCAAGAGGCTTCTTAACATTTTTTCCCTTCTGAGACCCACTGTTCTTTGTACCCTTCACTATTTTATAAAAATATAACACTGCAACCAAAATAAAACTACAAAAATCACAAAAACAAACACACAAACAAACAAACAAAACGCATGCAAAAAAAAAGACCTAAACGAACGCAAAAAAAAATGATGAACCGCATACAAATGATGAACAAACCCACGAACCAACAAGAAAATGATGAATGCCGAAAGCATAAAAAACGAAGAAAAATAACGTAATAGAAGAATCGAAGAAAAAACAGGAAGAAGAACCCCAAAAATGGAACCAGAAACGATGGATTATAGAAAGTTAAACAAAACCAAATGAAAAACGTATAAAAGAAAAGCGTGACCCCGAAAAAGTAAAGAAAAAAATATAAATAATAAATAAACGTATTTCAGTAAATAAGAAAAGGTAGGTCCAAAAACAAAAGCCCAAACCCAACGTAAATTTGATAATTTCCCTTAATTTAATTAAACCCAAACCCACTAGGATTATGATTACATAAATAAACTTCAATTAAAAAGTATATATTATGTAATTTAATTCCATTTGGCTAAATTTAATTACCCCTAAATAAAATTAAATCACACTTAAGTAAATACAATACATGTATTTAATTTTCCTACTTAGGAAAATTATTTAATTAATTGTCTACTTTATGTAATTCAATTAATTGATAAATTAATTAATTACATTATGTAAATTTATAAAATTAAATTAAAGCATGTTAATTAATTACCTTGACACCGAATGTCAACTAATTAATTAACGTATTCCTTCCAATGTACATTACATGCACAATTTCTACAAGTTTCGGCTCCATTGATCTATATGCACAATCCTATGGGTCTGGCTTTATGTTGGCAGTAGGCCCAAGGCCCACAGACCGTAAGTGGATTCTAGCAAACCATTACAGCCCCCAATTAAGACAGAGATGCAGCAATCTATTGAAGACACTGACCTAGTAGTAATCTCATGGTGTCCTTTGCTAAATGATATCGATATGAATAAACAAGAGGCATGGTGTCCGTCACCCTCTTTTGTTGTTTATTATATTTCTTGATCTTCAGTTGACTGATTAATCAAATAAGCAACCAACTTACTTGGGTATGGCCATACACTTATCAGTCCCACTCATCAAGTGGCCAATGATCTCATCTCGGTGTTACCCAAGTGGCAATTCCATCACTTCATCATCAATATCAGTATGTTCACCAGTCCACCCAATCATACCCCGTATTTAGCATCCTTTTTACAGACATGTTAGGCATATGTCAAAGTGAACGGGATTCCATATTGATATTATAATAAAATCTGGTATGAGGACAAAAGAGACCTACTCAAGAAAGACCTATGACGTGACAACCATGTGGCTTTATTATGCGAATTGATCCAGTCCCATGTCAACGACATGTACCTGTATTCATGACTAACTATACAAGTACTATGGCTAGTTCAGAACCACCATACAATCATCGAATATACAAGTCTATGGTTCTATTTGTTCCCACGATTAGAATAGACCTGGGATTGGTTTTATGATTATTAATCAATGGATACTCCACTCATATTATAGCACAAGATATAAATGAAATAGATTAATTACCTTTATTGACACAAATGATGTATTGATACAATGGATCTTAATGTATAATACAAAATACAAGAATCCAATGCCCTACAAACTAGGGCACACCAACACGAGTAGCTTTCCATTAAGGAAAGCAATTTTGACATCCATCTGCTGGACCTCATAGTCATACCAAGCGGCTATGGCCAGCAAGATCCGTATGGATTTGAGTATAGCGACTGGTGAGGAAGTTTCATCATAGTCTATTCCATAGACTTGTTAGAAACCTTTTGCTACCAGCTACCCGTTGAAGGTATTGTCAACCTTTAGCTTATAACACCACTTGCAACCTATTACCTTAGCACCCGGAGGTGGATCAACAAGTTCCAAACCTGATTATCGCACATAGATTGCGTTTCCACCTCCGTGGCTTTTTGCCAGTTAGCAGACAGTGGGCTAGCTATAGCCTCCTGGTAGGTTTTGGGCTCTTTTCATCAAAGACAAAAAGAGTATGATCATCGGTAACGAGAAACCCATATCTCTCAAATCCTCGACGATCCCTACCACACCTTCTAGGTCCTTGTGTGACCTAGGCTAGTGCTTCCTCCTGTGGAAGCTCCACCCTTGTCTCCGAGTTATCCTTTTTAGGAGTTTGTGAGCTTTGAACTTTCCGAAGTTCAACATTGCTCCCACTATCTTTCTTGGAAATAAACTCATTTTCAAGAAAGACCCCTTTTCGTGCCACGAACACCTTGTTCTCTGTGGGGTTGTAGAAGTAATACCCTTTAGTTTCCCTAGGGTACCCTATAAACATGCATTTATCGATTTTGGGTTCTAGTTTGCCCCCAGTCAACTTCTTGACATGTGCTTAACAGCCCCAAATCCATAGGAAAGACACATTGGGTGCCCTGCCCGTCCACATCTCAAATGGGGTCTTTTCCACAGCCTTAGTCAAAGTATAATTCAAAATGAGAGCTGCTGTCTCAAGAGCTTATCCCCAGAAACTTATTGGGAGAGAGTCATGACTCATCATTGAGCGGACCATGTCCAATAGGATCCTGTTCCTCCGTTCGGACACCCCATTCCATTGTGGTGTTCCTGGAACATCATTGAGTTGTGGAACAATTCCATGCTCTCTCAAATATGAGTCAAACTCTAGGCTAGTATACTCGCCACCTCGGTCTGATCGAACGGCTTTGATATTTATATTATAGAAATGATTAGTTTCATTCAAATCCAGGATATAAAAGGCATTATTTAATAGAGCTTCTCCATAAAGTAATCCTTTTCTGCATAAACCCATTTTACGATTACAAATAGTAAAATCAAATCTAGAAATATCCAAAACTGAAACTGAAATAATATTCCTGTACATAACAGGTACAAAATAACATAGTTCCAATATCAAAACTAATCCACTAGGCATCATAAGATGGTACTCACCGATTTCTATGGTAGCAACCCTTGCTCCATTTTTTACTCGCAAGTCCATCTCTCCAGATCCCAGTGATCTCCTATTCTTAAGTCCCTGCACATTACAACAAATGTGAGAACCACATCCAGTATCCAATACCCAGGATGTTGAAACAGTAAGGTTAATCTATGACATATATACCTGATGAAGACATGCCCAGGGTCTTCCTTTGCTCTCCCAAAGGCTTGGGACCTAATCTTTTCTAAAGCCCAGCCTGCTTACACCCAAAGCAGACATCCTTGGGACTGGTCTTGGGCTGGGCCTTAGCCTTGGCATTGGCCTTGCCCTTAGTAAGAGGAGGTTTCCCTTTGTTGACCATTAGTACCGACGGAGTCTTCTTGATCCACAGCTCAGTGAGCTTGAGCATCTAATGCATCTCACTAATAGTACGATCCATCCCTTGCTTGTAATATTTCAGGATGAACTGATCATAAGAATCTGGTAAGGAAGCTAGGATCATGTTAACCGCCAGCCCACGTGAGATATGTGATCCGAGATAGCCCTTCATCTTGAGCACGTGTGCACTCAATAGATGTCCCAGCCCCCATCTTATAGCAGCGTAATGCCATGTTGGTCAAGTACCTTTCCTGACAAGCTTGCTCCTAAAACATCTCGTTAAGAGTTGTTATCATAGCAAAGGCCCGATGATCCATGAACTGTTTTTACAGCTCAGGGACCATACACGCCAACATCAGGCATGTCACATCCTGGTTATCCTTAATGTGCACCTCGTATTCCTCCAGCTGGGCAGTTGGTGGATCACATCTGGTAGGTGCAGCCGGTACAGGTCTTTCTAGCACATACTCTTTAGACTCCTGTCTTAGAACGTTCCTCAAGTTCCCACACCAGTACAAAAAGTTAGGGCCAGAAAGCTTTTCCCTATCTAGGATAGATCGCAGTGATAATGTATTACTTGTTGCCATAAGGTTATTACACATAAAAATTTACGAGTGTTAATAAAGGACTTAAATTGTTTTTCCCATATTATAATTAATAGTGAATCATGTTATTAATTAACTCAAGTTGTTGGACTCATAGGCCGAGATCCATATTTCATCAAGATATAGCCAAACGAGGGCCTGGAAAAACTATACCCTAATTATTTAGGTAGAAGCACCGTCCAATCCCAACCTAGGGACTCTCGGTTTGATAGGCCTGTTGGCACTTACCCATCTGTGCTTAGGGCCAGGAGAATCCTACTACCCACACTAAGTCCAAACCTCCGTCCAAGTGTTAGAGTAACCAATACTCCAATCCAATACAAAATGACTATACTCCAGTGCATCGAGCGAGGGCTGGTCTACAACTGGCCTATCCCCACTTTGAGTAGGTTTTGAATAAGGGAAGCACTTTTAAGAGACTTAGTAATTACCTTGTGGTTATTAGATTCATTTAATAACAGCTTAGATGCATAGGCGGGTGAAATTGAGATTGGAACATACATTCTCACATGTAAATAAATAAAGCATAATTAAATAAATAATGGGCTGTCATGGGCAAAAATTTCTCTTTTGTGTCGGACATTAACTTGATCCTGAATGCACTGAAGCTCACAAATAAGTTCCCATTTGTTTGGGTGTGGCCACACTCTTATCAGTCACATTCATCAAGAGGCCGGTGATATCTTCCCAGTGGACTACTGGGTGACAAATTCCTTTTGCATATCCATAGCATTACCATGCTAAGTGACATACCCGAAAGTACCCATACTTGGCACCCTATTACAGGCCCTTTAGGCATACCCCTAAGCATGTGACCTCACATGTAACACCATCATATGGTTAGGTCAAAGGATCCATACAAGTACTACACGAGAATCACTTGTGATACTATACCATGTGGATTTCTCGTTTAATGGATCTATCCAGTATCATGCCCCTTATCCATGTACCCATTAACTTGGTTGACATTCCATGTCTAATGATCGGAAAGACACCGCCATACAACCAGGTTAATAATAGTCTCTTGTTCCATTCATTCCCATGACTGGAACAGACTACGGATCTATTTATGGTCACATCGTTTACCCTATCCATGGTCTTGTTGCCAAGTGCATGACACCGGTCATCATGGATATGGATATGTCCATTGGATTCTTCATTTAATATATCGCACAAGATAAATATAATAAATGAATTAATGCCTTTATTAATAACACAAATAAGTATAATACATGAATCCAATTAATGTATGATACAAATACAAGGACCAATGCCTCGGGACTAGGGCATATCCAACAATCTCCCACTTGCACTAGTTCCAAGTAGGCATGGGCCTAATCCCTATAGATCTAGTATGACCCTTGTGCTTGGGCTGGGCTAGCGCCTTGGTCAAAGGATCTGTGACATTATCCTCGGTGTCCACTCTGTGTAATGCAATGTCACCTCTCTCCGCGATCTCTCGTATGAGGTGAAACTTTCTGAGCACGTGCTTTGTGTTCTTGTGTGACCGGGGCTCCTTAGCTTGTGCAACAGCCCCATTGTTGTCACAGAAAATATCAACTGGGTCCTGGATAGTTGGCACTACTCCCAACTCAGTGATGAACTTCTTCATCCACACAGCTTCCTTAGCCGCATCACACGCAGCGATGTACTCAGCTTCTATTGTAGAGTCCGCAATGGTTGGCTGCTTTGAGCTCCTCCAGCTTACAGCACCACCATTTAGCAAAAATACATACCTAAACTGCGACTGGTACTCATCCTGGTCGGTCTAGAAGCTTGCATCAGTGTACCCAGTAACTGACAGCACTTCCTGACCACCATACATTAAGAAGCTATCCTTAGTCCGTTTAAGGTACTTAAGGATCACCTTGACAGCTTTCCAGTTATCCTCCCCGGGATCCTGCTGGTACCGGCTCGTCATACTCAGTGCAAAGGTGACATTAGGTCTCGTACATAACATGGAGTACATAATTGATCCTATAGCCAAAGCATATGGAACCAATTTCATGTTCTCCCTGTCCTCCCTTATCTTAGGATAGTGTTTCTTACTAAGTTTCAGCCCATGGCCCATTGGCAGGAAACCTTTCTTGGCCCGGTCCATGCTGAACCTTTTCAGAACTTTGTCTATGTACAAGGCCTGACTTAGGCCCAGAAGCCGATTTGATCTATCCCTATAGATCCTGATCCCTAGGATCATCTCAGCTTCACCTTAGTCCTTCATTGTGAAGCACTTACTCAGCCACTGCTTTACCCCTTGCAGTGTAGGTATGTCGCTTCCAATGAGTAGGATGTCGTCAACATAAAGTACCAAGAATGTGACAATGCTCCTACTAGTCCTCTTATACACACAAGGCTCATCTTATATCTGTATGAAGCCATATTCCTTTATAGCCTCATTGAATCTTAGATTCCAACTTCGGGATGCTTGCTTCAGTCCATAAATGGACCTTTGAAGCCTGCAAACCCTTCCCGGATACTTTGGATCCACAAAACCCTTAGGTTGTGTCATGTACACATCCTCGAGTAGCTTTCCATTAAGGAAAGCGGTTTTGACATCCATTTGCCAGACTTCATAGTCGTACCATACGGCTATGGCTAGCAAGATCCTGATAGATTTGAGCATGGCTACTGGTGAGAAAGTTTCATCATAGTCTATTCCATGGACTTATCTGAAACCTTTCGTAACCAGACGCCCCTTGAAGGTGTTGTCGGCCTTTAGCTTATAGCACCACTTGCAACCTATTACCTTAGCACCCGGAGGTGGATCAACCAAGTTCCAAACTTGGTTATCGTACATAGATTGCATTTCTGCCTCCATGGCTTTACGCCAATTCGCAGATTGTGGGCTAGCCATAGCCTCCTGGTAGGTTTTGGGTTCTTCCTCATCCCTGATGAGAAGAGTTTGATCATCGGTGATGAGGAAACCATACCTCTCCGGTTCTCGACGATCCCTACCAGACCTTCTAGGTCCTTGTGCGGCCTGGGTCGGTGCTTCCCCTTGTGGAAGCTCCACCTGGGCCTCCGAGTTATCCTTTTCAGGAGCTTGTGGACTTTGAACTTCCCTGAGTTCAACATTGCTCCCACTATCTTTCTTGGAAAGGAACTCCTTTTCTAGAAAGACCCCCTTCCTTGCCACGAACACCTTGTTCTCGGCGGGGTTGTAGAAGTAATACCCTTTGGTTTCCTTAGGGTAGCCCACAAACAGGCATTTATCGTTTTTGGGCTCCAGCTAGCCACTAGTCAATCTCTTGACATGTGCTTCGCATCCCCAAATCCTTAGGAAAGACACATTGGGCTTCTTGCGCGTCCATATCTGATATAGGGTCTTTTCCACTACCTTAGTCGGAGTATTATTTAAGATAAGAGCTGCTGTCTCGAGGGTGTGTCCCCAGAAACTAATTGGGAGAGAGGCTTGACTCATTATTGAGTGAACCATGTCCAACAGGGTCCTATTCCTCTGTTCGAACACCCCATTCCATTGTGGTGTTCCGGGAGAAGTGAGCTGTGGAGCTATTCCATGGTCTCTCAAATATGAGTCAAAGTCTAGGCTCACATACTCACCACCTCGGTCCGATCGAAGGGTTTTAATATTTCTGCCTAGATGGTTTTGTACCTCGTTCCTAAATTCCTTGAACCTATCAAGGGTCTCGGACTTGTGTTTCATCAGATAGACATAGCCATATCTGCTGAAATCGCCCGTGAACGTGACGAAGTAAAGCTGTCCACCTCTGGTCGCTGCGCTCATAGGTCCACATACATCTGAATGTATTAGGTCCAATATGCCAGTGGCCCTTTCAGCTTTCTTTCTAAAAGGCGCCTTGGTCATCTTGCCTCGTAAACATGATTCGCATGTATCAACTGACTCCAAGTCAAATGACCCTAAGACTCCAACTTTGTGAAGCCTAGCTATGCGCTTCTCGTTTATGTGGCCGAGACGACAATGCCATAGGAAGACAGGATTAAGTTCGTTTGGCTTAACCCTTTTTATGTTTATGTTATAGACGTGATTGGTTTCATTTAAGTCCAGGATATACAGGCCATTATTTAATAGAGCATCTCCATAAAATAATCCCTCTCTAGAAATTGAAATTCTACCAGTAGAAATAGTAAAATAAAATCCAGAAATATCCAACATAGAAACTGAAATAATATTCCTGCACATAGCAGGTACAAAATAACATTGTTCCAAAATTAAAACCAATCCACTAGGCATCACAAGGTGGTATTCGCCGATCTCTATGGCAGCAACCCTTGCTCCATTCCCGACCCTCAAGTCCACCTCTCCTGATCCCAGTGACCTTCTGTTCTTAAGTCCCTGCACATTGCAACAAATGTGAGAACCACATCCAGTATCCAATACCTAGGATGTTGAAACAGTAAGATTAATGTCTATAACATAAATACCTGAATAGGACGCACCTTGGTCCCTTCTTTGCTCTCCCATGAGCTTGGGACATGATCTCTTCCAATGGCCCGCCTGTCTACACCCAAAACAGACATCCTCAGGACCTGCATTCTGCTGGGCCTTGGGTTGGGCTTTGGCCTTCTTAGCCTTGGCCTTGGCCTTTTCCTTGGCCTTACCCTTAGCAACAGGAGGGTTCCCCTTGTTGACCAGCAGCACCGGTGGAGTCTTTTTGATCGACTGCTCAGTAAGCTTCAGCATCCCATGCAGCTCACTGATAGTGCGGTTCATCCCTTGCATGTTATATTTCAGGATGAACTGATCATAAGAATCTGGCAAAGATGCAAGGATTGTGTCCACCACCAACTCCTGAGAGATAGGCGATCCAAGACGGGCTAAAGTGTCCAAATAGCCCTTCATCTTAAGCACGTGTGCGCACACAGATGTCCCGGCCCCCATCTTACAAGAGTGGAATGCCTTGTTGGTCAGGTACCTTTCCTAACGAGCTTGCTCTTGAAACATCTCGTTTAGAGTTGTTATCATAGCAAAGGCTTGATGGTCCATAAACTATTTTTTGCAGTTCGGGGACCATACAGGCCAACATAAGGCATGTCACATCCATATTATCCTTGACATGCGCCTCGTATTCCTCCAGCTGGGCAGCCGATGGATTACGTCCTTGAGGAGCAGCCGGTACAAGCCTCTCCAGCACATACTCTTTGGACTCCTGCCTTAGAACTATTCTTAAGTTCCTAGACCAGTCCAAAAAGTTAGGACCAGAAAGCTTATCCCTTTCAAGAATTGATCGCAGTGATAAGGTATTGTTGTTTGCCATATAGAATTTCTACGCAGAAAAACATTTAGAGTGTTAATAAAGGACTTTACTTTGTTATTCCCATATAAAATTAATAATGAATCAAGTTATTAATTAAACCGAGTTGTTGGGCTCATAGGCCGAGATCCATATTTCATTAAGATATAGCCAGACGAGGGCCTGGTACAACTATACCCTAATTATTTAGGTAGGAACGCCGTCAAATCCCAACCTAGGGACTCTCGGTTTGATGGGCTTGTTGGCACTTACCCATCTGTGCTTAGGGCCAGGAGAATCCTACTACCCACGCTAAGTCAAAACCTCTATTCAAGCCCATACCCTAACCCAATACAAAGTGACAATACTTCAGTGTATCATGCGAAGGCAAGGTCTACAACTGGCCTATTCCCACTTCGAGCCGGTTTTGAATGAGGGAAGCACTTTTAAGCCACTTAGTAATTTCATTTGGTTTTTTTTTTTTAGATTCGATTAACAACGGCTTGCATACATAAGGCGGGTGAAATGCGGTTGGATCATACATTCATACATGCATATAAATACAAAGCATAATTAAATAAATAAGTAAAATGGACTGCTATGGGCCTATATTACATCGTAATATTATTCAGGTAAACCTATACTAGAAAACAATATCAGGTGGGCCTCCATCTTCTTCCTTCTGGGCTTGCACCTCCACTTGGGCTCACCACTGCATGGGCTTCTTTTTTTTACAAATTTTATAATAATCAAATAAAATAAAATTACATTAAAAAGAAAACGACATGCAGGCTGTATTTACCCAAAAAGAAAATGCAACCCATCTTGAATAACCATACAAAGATATTTAATCACACATATGCATCCAATACATATAATTCATAAGCATGTTATAATGCATGATTTAAGCCCATTTCAATTATTTCCAAGCCATTATATGGAAATCGCCAATTTTTGGCCCACCATTGTTCTAACCCTTAACGGGCTTTGGGCTTCTAGCCCAGGCAGTCCAACTGCTCCAACTAGAATTGGGAAACCATGGGTCCAATTCAGCCGTCCAAGTAATTGTGCCAAAATTACCTGAACCAATTTCAATTAACCATATTAATTTCCAAAATTAATATCACATGAATAAAATAAAATTTCATTCAAGAAACCACACGCATTTAAATTACATAAATTTAAACACACGAATTTTAAAACCCATTAAAATTTCAAAACTAGGTCCCGGGCCCAAAAACCCGCTAAATCCAAAAACACTGGGCCCGACCCGCTGTGGCTAGGGCAACCAAGTTGCCCTAGCAGCAGCAGCCACTGCTGCTGCTCAGGCAGCAGCTGCGGCCCAGCGGCTGCTGGGCAACCCGGCACCCCCGGGAACAGCCAAATTTTTTTTTTTATTTTTAAATTAAACAGAAAAAAAAAAAATAAAACATCCATCAACATGAAATCCACTAAGAATTCCGAAAACATATAATTAAATTAAACAAACATAAACCAATATGCATATTCAATTTCAATTGTATGAAAAACAAATGGGAAAAATCTTAAACCCAGAACAAGAACCCCAATGAAAAATCTCCAATTTTAAAACATGGGATTCAACCAATTTTAACAATTTCCACGGATCAAAAGCCCACTCTAATACCACTGTTGGGATTTTTTCATCGAAAATCACCCGATAAATGCGGAAGAGCGCGATGATTTCCTCAAATCCATGCCCAGGAGCAATTGAAATAGAAATTGTAAAACAAAAAAAAATAATAAAAAGAGATAATTCTCTGACCCGGAATATCTATTTTAGAGATGGACGAAGACTGCAGGAATCAATGCAGAGTCCCTCCTCGTTCTCGTACACGAACGCTTAACGAACACGACCCGTGCTAGCGTTGGATAACACGAACAATGGAGAGGAGGCTAGGTTGAAATTTCTGCTATGTGTCTTGTGTCATCCTTGGCTGAAATTTTCCTAAGTTAAAAACCTAGGTTGGCTGAATTCCCCTAGGGAAATTGAGGCCCAGCTTGGCTCCTTTATTTTGTGTGGGCTTCCTTCTTTTAATTCAGGCCCAATCTTATTTTAATTATTCTGATTTAAATTAATTTCAAGCCCAATTTTAATATACCCATGTATTTAATATATTACACCAAGTAATATATTATTTACATTTAAATTAAAATTAGTTTGACCAATTAATTTAATCCATCAAATTAAAATTAGATCTTCACAAAATAAAATCATACGCAAACCTATACATATGAATATTTCCACCTAGGAAATAATCTCATAATTAATTCAATTAATTATGAAGAGCCAATTGAATATATTAATTTTATTATTAGGATCAATCCAATTGATCTTTATAGTATGATTAATATATATATATACCTCTCTCTCCAGAGTGTATACTCCAAGCATACATGTGATTCCTTAAGTCGGTGTTCAGTTGCTCAATGTGTACGATCCCGTAGGCCCATCTTTATGTTGGCAGTAGGCCTTTGGCCCACAGATTGCAGTTGGGCTCTAGCAAGCCACTGCAGCCCCCAATTGAGATGGAGATGGCAGTCTAACTGTTATCATAACCCTGTAGTTTAAACTTGTACATCCCATGTCATTGATATCGGTGTCCAACACAGAGGCATGGATTGATCACCCTCTTTTGTGTCGGACATTAACTTGATCCTGAATGCACTGAAGCTCACAAACAAGTTCCCACTTGTTTGGGTGTGGCCACACTCTTATCAGTCACATTCATTAAGAGGCCGGTGATATCTTCCCAATGGACTACTGGGTGACAAATTCCTTCTGCATATCCATAGCATTACCATGCTAAGTGACATACCCGAAAGTACCCATACTTGGCACCCTATTACAAGGCCTTTAGGCATACCCCTAAGCATGTGACCTCACATGTAACACCATCATATGGTCAGGTCAAAGGATCCATACAAGTACTACATGAGAATCACTTGTGATACTATACCATGTGGATTTCTCGTTTAGTGGATCTATCCAGTACCATGCCCCTTATGCATGTACCCATTAACTTGGTTGACATTCCATGTTCAATGACCGGTAAGACACCGCCATACAACCAGGTTAATGATAGTCTCTTGTTCCATTCATTCCCATGACTGGAACTGACTACGGATCTATTTATGGTCATATCGTTTACCCTATCCATGGTCTTACTGCCAAGTGCATGACACTGGTCATCACGGATATGGATATGTCCATTGGATACTTCATTTAATATATTGCACAAGATAAATATAATAAATGAATTAATGCCTTTATTAATAACACAAATAAGTATAATACATGAATCCAATTAATGTATGATACAAATACAAGGACCAATGCCTCGGGACTAGGGCATATCCAACACACCTCTCCATCCCTCCGGGCACACCAATCCAATTGGCTTCTTCTTTACATAATTTTACAATAAACAAATAAAAGAAAATTACATAAAAAGAAAACGGCACGCAGGTCATATTTATCCAAAAGAATATTACAAACCAACATAAATAAGGCCCAATGGCATCCATTCATGCATTTAATCATACACATATTTAAACCAATACATCAATTTATAAACATGTTAAATGCATGAAATTGATTCCATTGGAATTGGGAAACCATGAATCCACATCAGCCGACCGGGTAATCGTGCCAAGAAAACCCGAACCAATTTCAATTGGCCATATTAATTTTAAAAATTAATAACACATGAACAAAATTAAATTTCATTCATAAAAGTACGTGCATTTAAATTGCAGAAATTTAAACACGCAAACTTTTAAAACCTATTAAAATTTTAAAACTGGAATCGGCCTAAAACCCACCAAATCTAAAATCTGGCCCTGCCCGCTAAGCAGTAGCAGGTTGTTGCGTAGTGTGCTACCCAATAGCATGCCGTGCAGCAGCAGCTGCAGCGGCCAGCAGCACGCTGTTGCACGGCGTGCTACCCATCAACATGCCGTGCAGCAGCTGCTGCTGTGTGGCATGCTACCTAGCAGCACGCCCCACAGTAACCGTTGCTGGCAATAGCATGCTGCCAAAAGGTAAAACCCCTCTAACTAATATTTTTTTTTTTGTGGAAAATAAAAGGAATCAACAAGAAATTAAATCACCAAGATGCAATCAACAATGGAAAATTAAATCTAGCATAAACCTATATGTAAATTGATTTTCCATAGCAAAATCCAAGGGGAAAAATATTAAAACCCTAAAACAAAAATAAATCCCATCCATAAAAACACCAATTTTAAAACCATGGCATTCACCAAGCTAGAGATTTCCACGGATCAAAAGCCCATTCTGATACCACTGTTGGGATACGTCACTGGAAATCAATAGATAAAAGTAGAAATACGTGTTGATTTCCTCAAATCCGGGCCCGGGAGCTAGTGAAGTGAAAATCAAAAACCAAAGCCATTAAGAGGAAGTTTAAATGCTCACTTGCTATATCTCTTAAAGAGATGACTACAGAAATCTAAACAGACTTCCTCCACCGTCACATACACGAATGGCTTTCGGACTAACCCCGTGCTAGAGGATTGGATTTTCCAAGAAGAGAGGAAGAGGAGAAGTGGCCAGCTAACAAGATGAAAGCCACGTAGTTCTCCTAATATTAAAATAACTTAATTATCTTTTTATATAACTTATTCCGTATAATACCTCATTCTATCACTATTCACTTATACGGTCACTGTTCGTACGAATTACTATTCACAAATACGGTATACCAATACCACTATTCACCTAATTTTCAAAAAAAGTCACCCTAAACACCATTTATTCCTCCAAATGTATTTCTAGTAATTTTCACATTTTCTTTATATATATAATAATGATTCAAAAGAGCATGTTTATGACATCAGTATTATAGGAAGTAAAATAGAAAACCATATGCATTCTCAAATAAATGGTCGAATAATGGAGTGAAATTAAGAGTTGTATCCTGAGTTGAATAAGTTTGAGGATTTAAAGAAGAGGATTGTGAAAGGAAATATAGAAGAGGAAAAGAAGAAGAGAAATAAATAAGTGGAGAAGAAGAAGCGAAATGTAAGATCTATATTTTGTATATAATTTATAAAGAGTAAATTGTGTATATCTCAGGAACATTTGTGCAAAATTTCGTAATTTTTAGGCAAGTATAGTGAAAGCTAGATTTTTTTTGCAAGAGGATGTGCTCAAAACGAGATGATCAAAGAAACAAGGTCAGATTCAAAGTTATGTCATAATTATTTTAGCTCCCAGAAATTGCTTATTTTTGGATATGTTTTTCCATTATGTGTCTAGTTTAAGAAGAAAAAAAAGAATCATATATGTTATATCAAGAATCATTATACACTCAATCACGAATCACATTGATCAACTTCATAGAGCGAAACCACGTAGGGATGACTAACCAGCTCTAAGAAGCAACTGAAAATACTAGCATGAAATCTTTTCATTTCACGTCTTATCACATCTGAAATAAAGCGCGTGGAAACCATGCATCCACGGCCTATCATATATAAAATATGCGTGGAAACCTTGTGCATCCACGTCTTATCATATATAAAATATCTGTGTGGAAACCATGCATCCACATCTTAGCTTTATTAGCATCATCAGCAAAATACCCGTCATCAAGGGCATGATCAAATAGTCTCGTAATTGAGTGTATAATAACAATTGATCCAACACATATTACATTTAAAATACCCTATCATATTTACCTCAAAATAAAATCTTAACCGTATATATTGAAATTCACTTAATTCTAAACACGTACTTGAAATTTCATCACGATCGGACCGCAAAACAATCAATTATCAAGATTATATCTATATATATATATAACGTTTCGCTCGCCTGCGACTTCGTCCCCTCCTTCCTTTTCTTTTCTTGCCTGGGACTTCGTCCCCTCCGTCCTTTTTTTCTCTTAAATATTAATACTTATTAAATTTTCAGGATGTTACACAAGAGATGGAAAAGTAGCTTATACATCATTTTTCTTACCAAAAGAAAGAAGATAAGCACAAAGGAGGCAAAGTCCAACTTTGCTACTTCATGGTCAAACCATGACTCACAACTTTTCATCTCTTCTTTATCCATAAGAAGCCAAGTCCTACTTTGCTACCTAAAAGTCAAGAGAATGACTCATTCTCATGCCCAAAATTTCGGCAATATCCCATTCTATGTCGGCTTTAATTCTTTTAAGCCCAAGCCCATTCTAATTCCTATGATTTAATTAATTTCAAATGTAACTTTAATTTAACGTGTATGCTTATATATTATACCATATAATATATTACATACAATTAAATTAGAATTCATTTGACCTATTAATTCAATCACGGAATTAAATTAGACATGCATAAAAGTTAATACATTAGCCTATGCTATGATAACAACTCTTAACGAGATGTTTCAAAAGCAAGCTCGTCAGGAAAGGTACCTGACCAATAAGGCATTCCACTCTTGTAAGATGGGGGCCGGGGACATCTGTAAGTGCACACGTGCTCAAGATGAAGGGCTATTTGGATACTTTGGCCCGTCTCAGATCGCCTATCTCTCAAGAGTTGGCAGTGGACACTATCCTCGTGTCCTTGTCGGATTCTTATGATCAGTTCATCCTGAACTACAATATGCAAGGGATGAACCGCACTGTCAGTGAGCTACATGGGATGCTTAAGCTTACTGAGCAGTCGATCAAGAAGACTCCGCTGGTGCTGCTGGTTAACAAGGGGAACCCACCTCTTGCCAAGGGTAAGGCCAAGGAAAAGGCCAAGGCCAAGGCCAAGGCCAAGGCCAAAAAGGCCAAAGCTAAGAAGGCCAAGGCCCAACCCAAGGGCCAGTAAAAGGCAGGTCCTGATGATGTCTGTTTCGGGTGTAGAAAGGCGGGCCACTGGAAGAGATCGTGTCCCAGGCTGATGGGAGAGCAAAGAAGGGGCCAAGGTGCATCCTCTTCAGGTATTTATGTTATAGATATTAACCTTACTGTTTCAACATCCTGGGTATTGGATACTGGATGTGGTTCTCACATTTGTTGCAATGTGCGGGGACTTAAGAACAGAAGGTTGCTGGGGTCGGGAGAGGTGGACTTGCGGGTCGGGAATGGAGCAAGGGTTGCTGCCATAGAGATCGGTGAATACCACCTTGTGATGCCCAGTGGATTGGTTTTGATTTTAGAACATTGTTACTTTGTACCTGCTATGTGCAGGAACATTATTTCTGTATCAATGTTGGATATTTCTGGATTTGTTTTCACTATTTCAAATGGTCGAATTTCTATATCTAGAGAGGGATTATTTTATGGAGATGCTCTATTAAATAATGGCCTATATATCCTAGACTTAAATGAAACCAATCATATCTATAATATAAACACTAAAAGGGTTAAGCCTAATGAACTTAATCCTGTCTACCTATGGCATTGTCGTCTTGGCCATATAAACGAGAAGCGCATTGCTAGACTTCACAAAGCTGGAGTCCTAGGGTCATTTGACTTGGAGTCAATTGATACATGCGAATCATGTTTACGAGGCAAGATGACAAAGGCGCCTTTTAGCAAGAAGGCTGAAAGGGCCGCTGGCTTATTGGACCTAATATATTCAGATGTATATGGGCCTATGAGCATAGCAACTAGAGGTGGGCATCTGTACTTTGCCACGTTCATGGATGATTTCAGCAGATATGGCTATGTCTATCTGATGAAACACAAGTCTGAGACCCTTGATAGGTTCAAGGAATTTAGGAACGAGGTACAGAATCAGCTAGGTAGAAATATCAAAACCCTTCGGTCGGATCGAGGCGGTGAGTATATGAGCCTAGAGTTTGACTCATACTTGAGAGAGCATGGAATAGTTCCACAGCTCACTCCTCCCGGAACACCACAATGGAATGGGGTGTCCGAACAGAGGAATAGGACCTTGTTGGACATGGTCCGCTCAATGATGAGTCAAGCATCTCTCCCAATCAGTTTCTGAGGACACGCCCTCGAGACAACAGCTCTCATCTTAAACAATACTCTGACTAAGGCTGTGGAAAAGACCCCATATCAGATGTGGACGGGCAAAGAGCCCAATGTGTCTTTCTTAAGGATTTGGGGATGTGAAGACATGTCAAGAAATTGACCAGTGGCAAACTGGAGCCCAAAACTGATAAATGCCTGTTTGTGGGCTACCCTAGGGAAACCAAAGGGTATTACTTCTACAACCCCGCCGAGAATAAGGTGTTCGTGGCAAGGAAGGGGGTCTTTCTATAAAAGGAGTTCCTTTCCAAGAAAGATATGTTGGGATTCGTCACGGGAAACCGACCGATAAAAGCGGAAATACGCATCGATTTCCTCGAATCCGGCCCAGGAGCTTAAGATGTGGAAATCAAAAACGAAAGCATAAAACGAGAGTTTCAAAAATCACGGACCGTTTCGGGTCGGAACGGGGGCAGCAGCAGCTGCTGCACGCCAGGAGCAGGCGCTGCGCGGCAGCGGGGCTGCTACTGGGCAGCAGCGCCGCGGCTGCCCCGCGCGGCGGTCCGGGCCCGAATTTGGATTTCGCGGGATTTGTTTTGGGCCGGGCCGGGGTTTAAAATTTTAATTGGTTTTAAAATTTTACGTGTTTAAATTTTGGTAATTTTATGCGCGTGTTTTATGAATGGAATTTATTTTTCGTTCATGCGATATTTATTTTAGAAATAAATACGGTTAATTGAAATTGGTTCGGGTTTTCTTGGCACGATTACCCGGACGGCTAATTTTGGAATTCATGGTTTCCCAATTGGATTGGGAGCAATTTTTGCCTGGGTTGGAGGCCCAAAGCCCGTACGGGTTTAGAACCATGATCGGCCACAATTTGGCGATTTCAAAATAATGGCTATGGACAAATAAAATCGGATTAAATCATGCATTTAACATGCTTATAAACTACATGATGTATCGGTTTACATGTATGATTGAATATGTGGATGGATGTAAATGGGCCTAATTTATGTTGGGTTGTAATATTCTTTTTGGTTTTTACGACCTGCGTGTCGTTTTCCTTTTATGTAATTTTATTATTTCTATGTATTCTGAAATTATGTAAGCAAGGAGCCGATTGGATTGGTGAGCCCAGAAGGAATAGGAGGCGGCCCACCTGATGCTGTTCTAGTATAGGTTTACTAGAATGATATTAGGATGTAAATTTTGGCCCGTTGCATTCCATTCTTTAATTTAATTATACGGTATTTATTTGCATGTGCGAATGTATGTACAAACCCTATTTCACCCGCTTTTGCATATAAGCTGTTATTAATTGAATCTATAACCAAAAGGTAATTACTAAGTCTCTTAAAAGTGCTTCCCTCATTCATAACCTACTCGAAGTGGGGATAGGCCAGTTGTAGACCAACCCTCGTTGGATGCATTGGAGTATCGTCATTTTGTATTGGGTTGGAGTATTGGTTACTCTAACACTTGGATGGAGGTTTTGACTTAGCGTGGGTAGTAGGATGTTCCTGGCCCTAAGCACAGATGGGTAAGTGCCAACAGACCCATCAAACCGAGAGTCCCTAGGTTGGGATTGGATGGCGTTCCTACCTAAAAATTGGGATATAGTTGTTCCAGGCCCTCGTCTGGCTATATCTTGATATAATATGGATCTCGGTCCATGAGCCCAACAACTCGAGTTAATTAATTCCGACTAGTTAAAGTCCAGACGTTCAATGTGTACGATCCAATGGGCCCGTCTTTATGTTGGCAGTAGGCCAAGGCCCACAGACTGCAGGCGGGCTCTAGCAAGCCACTGCAGCCCCCAATTAAGACGGAGTAAGCAGTCTAACTGAAAACGTAACCCTGTAGTTTGAACTTGTAAATCCCATGTCACTGATATCAGTGTCCAACACGGAGGCATGGAAGTATCACCCTCTTTGTGTCTGGACCTTTACTTGATACCGAATTAACTGATGCTCACAAACAAGATCCAATCTTGTTTGGGTGCGGCCGCACACTTATCAGTAACATTCTTCAAAAGGCTGATGATATTGTCTCAGTGAATCACTGAGTGACATTCCCTTCTGCATATCCATAGTGCTGCCATGCTCACTGACACACCCGAACGTACCCGTACTTGGCACGCTTTTACAGGCCCGTTGGGCGTACACCAAAGTGTGCCACTTCACATGCAACACCATCATATGGTCCGGTTGAAGGACTTATACAAGTACTACGCGAGAATCATTTGTGATACTATACCATGTAGATTCCCGTTAAGTGGATCAATCCAGTACCATGCCCTTTTTGCATGTACCCATTAACCTGGTTGACATTCCATGTTCTATGACCGGTAAGACACTGCCATACAACCAGGCTAATGATAGTCTTTAGTTCCATTCATTCCCATGATTGGAGCAGACTACGGATGACTTTATGGCCATATCGTTTTCCCTATCCACGGTCTTACTGCCAAGTGCCTCACACTTGACAATGTGGATATGGATATGTCCATTGGATACTCTATTTAAAATATAGCACAAGACATATAATAAATAGATTAATGCCTTTATCTCCTTGACACAAATTGTATAATACATAAAGTTTACATTAATGTACCAAATGTATTATTCAAACACAAGGACCAATGCCTCAGGACTAGGGCATTTCCAACAAGATAGTGGGAGCAATGTTGAACTCAAGGAAGTTCAAGGTCCACAGGCTCCTGAAGAGGATAACTCGGAGGCCCAGGTGGAGCTTCCGCAAGTGGAAGCACCGACCCAGGCCACACAAGAACCTAGAAGATCTGGTAGGGATCGTCGGGAACCGGAGAGGTATGGTTTCCTCGTCACCGATGATCAAACTCTTCTCATCTGGGATGAGGAAGAACCCAAAACCTACCAGGAGGCTATGGCTAGCCCACAGTCTGCAAATTGGCGTAAAGCCATGGAGGCAGAAATGCAATCTATGTACGATAATCAAGTTTGGAACTTGGTTGATCCACCTCCAGGTGCTAAGGTAATAGGTTGCAAGTGGTGCTATAAGCTAAAAGCTGATAATACCTTCAAGGGGCGTCTGGTTGCCAAAGGTTTCAGACAAGTCCATGGAATAGACTATGATGAAACTTTCTCACCAGTAGCCATGCTCAAATCCATCAAGATACTGCTGGCCATAGCCGCATGGTACGACTATGAGGTATGGCAGATGGATGTCAAAACCGCTTTCCTTAATGGAAAGCTACTCGAGGATTTGTACATGACACAACCTGAGGGTTTTGTCGATCCTAAGTATCCGGGTAGGGTATGAAACTTCAAAGGTCCATTTATGGACTGAAGCAAGCATCCCGGAGTTGGAATCTAAGATTCAATGAGGCTATAAAGGAATATGGCTTCATACAGAATCTAGATGAGCCTTGTGTGTATAAGAGGACTAGTGGGAGCATTGTCACATTCTTGGTACTTTATGTAGACGACATCCTGCTCATTGGAAGCGACATACCTACACTACAAGGGGTAAAGCAGTGGCTGAGTAAGTGCTTCGGAATGAAGGACTTAGGCAAAGCTGAGATGATCCTAGGGATCAGGATCTACAGGGATAGATCAAATCGGTTTCTGGGCCTAAGTCAGGCTTCGTACATTGACAAAGTTCTGAAAAGGTTCAGCATGGACCAGGCCAAGAAAGGTTTCTTTCCAATGGGCCATGGGCTGAAACTTAGTAAGAAAAACTGTCCTAAAACAAGGGAGGATAGGGAGAACATGAAATTGGTTCCGTATGCCTCGGCTATAGGATCAATTATGTACTCCATGTTATATACGAGACCTGATGTCACCTTTGCACTGAGTATGACAAGCCGATACCAGCAGGATCCCGGGGAGGATCACTGGAAAGCTGTCAAAGCAATCCTCAAGTACCTTAACCGGACTAAGGATAGCTTCTTAGTGTATGGTGGTTAGGAAGTGCTATCAGTTACTGGGTATACCGATGCAAGCTTCCAGACCGACCAGGATTAGTACCAATCACAGTCCGGGTATGTATTTTTGCTGAATGGTGGTGCCGTAAGCTGGAGGAGCTCAAAGCAGCCAACCATAGTGGACTCTACAACAGAAGCTAAGTACATCACTGCGTGTGATGCGGCTAAGGAAGCCGTGTGGATGAAGAAGTTTATCACTGAGTTGGGAGTAGTGCCAACTATCCAGGACCCAGTTGATATCTTCTGTGACAACAATGGGGCTGTTGCACAAGCTAAGGAGCCCCAGTCACATAAGAACAAAAAGCACGTGCTCAGAAAGTTTCACCTCATACGAGAGATCGCGGAGAGAGGTGACATTGCATTACACAGAGTGGACACCGAGGATAATGTCGCAGATCCATTGACCAAAGCGCTGGCTCAGCCCAAGCATGAGGGTCATACTAGATCTATAGGGATTAGGCCCATGCCTAGTTGGAACTAGTGCAAGTGGGAGATTGTTGGAAATGCCCTAGTCCCGAGGCATTGGTCCTTGTATTTGTATTGTACATTCATTGGATTTATGTATTATACTCATTTGTGTTATTAATAAAGGCATCAATTCATTTATTCTATTAATCTTATGTAATATATTAAATGAAGTATCCAATGGACATATCTATATCCATGATGACAAGTGTCATGCACTTGGCAGTAAGGCCATGGATAGGGTAAACGATATGACCATAAATAGATCCATAGTCTGTTCCAGTCATGGGAATGAATGGAATAATAGACTATCATTAACCTGGTTGTATGGCAGTGTCTTACCGGTCATTGGACATGGAATGTCAACCAAGTTAATGGGTACATACCTGGAAGCATGGTACTGGATAGATCCACTAAACGAGTAATCCACATGGTATAGTATCACAATGGATTCTCGTGTAGTACTTGTATGGATCCTTTGACCTGACCATATGATGGTGTTACATGTGAAGTCACATACTTAGGGGTAAGCCTAAAGGGCCTATAATAGGGTGCCAAGTATGGGTACTTTCGGGTATGTCACTGAGCATGGTAATACTATGGATATGCAGAAGGGATTTGTCACTCAGTAGCCCACTGAGAAGATATCACCAGCCTCTTGATGAATGTGACTGATAAGAGTGTGGCCACACCCAAACAAGTTGGAACTTGTTTGTGAGCATCAGTACATTTGGGATCAAGTTAATGTCCGGACACAAAAGAGGGTGATCAATCCATGCCTCTGTGTTGGGCACCGATATCAATGACATTGGATGTACAAGTTTAAACTACAGGGTTATGATAACAGTTAGACTGCCATCTCCATCTTAATTGGGGGCTGCAGTGGCTTGCTAGACCCCAACTGCAGTTTGCGGGCCAATGGCCCGCTGCCAACATAAAGATGGGCCCACAGGATCGTACATATAGAACGACTGAATGCAGACTTAAGGAATCACATGTATACTTGGAGTATACACTATGGAAAGAGAGGTGTATATATATATTAATTATATTATAAAGATCAATTGGATTGATCCTAGTAATAAAATTAATATATATATGTTCGATTGGCTCTTCATAATTAATTGGATTAATTATGAGATTATTTCCTAGGTGGAAATATTCATATGTATAGGTTTACATATGATTTTATTTTGTGAAGGTTTAATTTTAATTTGATGGATTAAATTAATTGATCAAACTAATTTTAATTTAAATGTAAATAATATATTACTTGGTGTAATATATTAAATACATGGGTATATTAAAATTGGGCTTGAAATTAATTTAAACCAGAACAATTAAAATTAGACTGGGCCTAAATTAAAGCATGGAAGCCCGCACAAAATAGAAAGGAGCCAAGGTGGGCCTGAATTCCCCTAAGGGAATTCGGCCACCCTAGGTATAAATACCTAGGGTTAGAAATTTCGGCCAACCCTAACAAAATAGAAGTTGCCGAAATTCCTGGCCCCTTTTTCTCTCCATTGTTTCGTTTTTCCGACACTAGCACGGGTTGCATTCGTTAGGCGTTCGTGTACATGAACGAGGAGGGATTCTGCATTGAATTCTGCAGTCATCATCCATCTCCTGAAAGAGATTTTCTAGTAAGAAAATTAATCTCTTTCTATTTGGTTTTAGGTTTTTCAATTTCCATTTCAATTGCTCTTGGGACTGGATTTGAGGAAATCACCGCGTTCTTCCGCTTTTATCGGGTGATTTCCGGTGAAAAATCCCAACATAAACCTATACATGTATAAATATTTCCACCTAGGAAATAATCTTATAAATTAACTCATTGAATTAATTATAAGAAGGCCAAAATAAATATTAATTATATCATTTTGATCAATCCAATTGATCTATATAATATAATTAATGGAACTTTCTCTCTTCAACGTGAATACTCCAAGTATACACTAAATCCTTTAGTTAAGTCTAGACATTCAATGTGTACGATCCGACGGGCCCATCTTTATGTTGGTAGTGGGCCTAAGTCCCACAGACTGCAGGCGGGCTCTAGCAAGCCATTGTAGCTCCTAATTAAGATGGAGATAACAATCAAACTGGAATTGTAACCCTGTAGTTTAAACTTGTATATCCCGTGTTAATGATATCATAGTCCAACACAGAGACATGGATTGATCACCTTTTATTGTGTCCGGACATTTACTTGATCCCGAATGAACTGATGCTTATAAACAAGTTCCAACTTGTTTGGGTGTGGCCACACTCTTATCAGTTGCATTCATCAAGAGGCCGGATGTGAGCAAACGACGTTTTCTCTCGGAAGGGAGCCTCGATATCGGGCAACCCTCCCTTACGAGGGTTTTTTATCGCTGAAATTTAGTTTTGTAAAATTCATCATTTATTTCGTAAAAGAATCGAGACTAAATCTCGATAGAAAATATAAGAGTTGCCACCCGAATCAGCTCAACCGAAAATTACAACGTAGCTGAACTGGATAAGGACCGCTACACTTTCTACAGATCTAGGTCCGAGCAAGTCCCTTATTTCATGTCTAATCAAAATAAATTTGGCCAATGTTCATTGATAGCATTTTACATTTCTAAGGTTGATTTCCATTGATTTAATCATGCGATGCACATAAAAAGCGATAAATAGATTAATTATTTACAACCCAATCGAATCACAACAAAACTATCCTAGGAGATACATTTGTATGTTTTGGGGATCGGGATACAATTGCCTATAATACACGAGTATCTAATGAAATCAAAGTTAAAATTAAAATAAAAATAAAAATAAAAATAAATTCAAATCTTGTAAAACAACGATTCGTACAAGTATATGCAACAAGTTGGACTCAAACAGAAAGAACAGGGAAATGAGAGATTTGGGGAGATACATATAGGGGATAGTCGGGCAAACTCGGCTAGTTCGCCTGGCTAGACCTGGAAAACAGTTTTGAAACGTTCCTGTATTTTGTTTTATGAGAAAATACGTTTTTGAAAACATTTTCTTTTTCCAGTTTATTTCCATTTAGCATGTAAGTATGAGTTAGTTTTTAGGAGATTCAGATCTCCGTCATTGTTCTGTTCTAAGTGAGATAACTTCAAAAATTAAATCTAAGGTCGTGAATGCATGAAAAAACTTTATTTTCGATGATTTTCTGACTTTTATGCATTTTTCCGATTTTTCTGAATTTTTCTAGATTTTTTTTTTGTATTTTTTGTGATTTTCTGTTGCTAATAAGAAACTACAACTGTGCGGCTATAACTACAATGGTGCAGCTGTAATTACAGTCATGTGACTATAATTACAGTCGTACGACTGTAACTCGCTTCTGATCAAAAAATTGCCGTAATTATTTTAAGTTACAAAGATTATAGCCGTGGAAGCCATATACCGTCGTACGGATGTAGTTACAGTCGTGCGACTATAATTACATCCATACAGCTATTCATCCTACCCAAAAACAGACTTGCATTTTTTATTTTCAATGATTTTATGCACGAAAATGGACCAAAACACTCAGAAAATGAAGCAAAACACTAGTTTAAGATATATTTACCCTTGTAGCGCAGATCCACCATCGATTTGACGGAAGAAAATGCTTTGAATGGGCTCTGGATTGCTTCTCCTCCTTAGAATGTTAGGATGCAAAAATAAGTCCAAAAATCTCCACAAGCTACGGATTTGAATGTGTTTAAGACTCTAGAATGATTTATATGTGTTTTCCAAGTTTTAACCTATGATTTCTACAAGTTTTTATCCTCACAAACACCATAATCAAAAGAAAAAGAGTAGAAGAAGATGGTATTTTGGGTATGTTTTTCTTCTTTTCTTTTTCCTTCACTTCTCCTAATCTCTAGAGCTCTCTTCAATCAAATCCCTACTTCTGATAGTCCCCCCTTGCTCCTGCCTTTCTTTTACACCTCTAGACCCTCAAAAGGCCAGGAAGACGTAATAAAGCCCCTAAATCACACCCCATTTCTCTCGCATGCAGGATGAGCTGTAACTAGCTGCTCTAGACCTACAGTCGTACGACTATAATTCAACTACAGTCGTGCGAAAGTAATTACAGTCATACGGCTGCTTTGTCCCATATATATATATATATAAGAAAATTCCATGTTACCTCTGTAAAAATGTCTTTTGGATTTCATTATTGAGGTTGGAAAATTCTGGCGCTTACAGCTGCCCCTCACTTGATCAAGTTCAATATCCGATACCAGGTCTAAAATACCTAAGGTGAACTTGAGAACGTGAAGTAAAGCGCCATAATCAGAAGGAAAGAAAGGCATACCTGACTCGATAAAGCCTCATTGATGCAGCGATGATCTGATTGGAGCCGATACGAGGTTTACATTTACCCACGGCGGGTTTGATTGGAGCCGATATCGGGTTTACATTTACCCACGGCGGATTTGATTGGAGCTAATACCAGGTTTACATTTACCCACAGTAGATTTGATTGGAGCCGATACCGGGTTTACATTTACCCACAGTGGATTTTATTAGAGCCAATATCGGGTTTGCATTTACCCACGGTGGATTTGATTGGAGCAGATGCCGTGTCTACATTTACCTACGGTGGATTTGATTAGAGCCGATACTGGGTTTACATTTACCCATGGTGGATTTCCTTGGAGCAGATACTGGGTTTACATTTACCCACGGTGGATTTGGTTGGATCCGATTCCGGGTCTACATTCACCTACAACAGATTTTATTGGAGCCAATTCGGGGTCTACATTTACCCACGACGAATTTGATGAAGTTATACATTTGCAACTATGAGTCTTCATTCCTTGATCAAGAGATTTTAAACAAAAATTTTTGCCCCTTAAATCAAGAGTGAAGACTAGCTGTGGATGAATGTTCCATGTATGTTATGCATGTATACATGATGATGCGTATGCATATGGACCCTAAAGAATGCATTTCCAGCTAATTGTCCAATCTTGATATTTCACATCCTGTTGGGGAAAAATGTGTCATGCCTCCGATTGACTTCAGCTGGGGGAGTACATTCTTTATGCAATACGATCCTTATATTTCTGTTGAGGATATGTGATGACTGTTGAGGAAAAAAGTTGTGATATTCTTTGTAACGGTTTCGCTGGGGAATAATGAAAAGACTTTAAAAATTTACCCCTAGAAAGAGTGAGTTTGGAAGTGCTCTAACTTTTGCCTAAACCACCCACCGCGGGTTTTCAGCTTAGCAAGTTGCTCTAACTTTTGCCTAAACTGCCCAATGCGGGTTTTTAGCTTAGCGAGCTACTCTAACTTTTGCCTAAGGTGACTTTTCGGTTTTCACCTTAGCGAGCTTTTTTTTTTTTTTGCCATAAGTGCTTCATATATAATGATCACAATTACACAAGGCCTTATGACATTCAAACTTGGATCTGTCTCGAAGTTTTCAACCACCACAAAAAAAGATGAATTAGATTTGGAGGACGGGAAAAGATTCCAGATTGCATGTATTTGGTACATTTCTATTGTTAAATAATGTCAGCCTAACAACCAGTTAAATGCAAAGTGCTTTCTTTAAATGGATGTTCAGACAAGATAACTTTATTTATGCATTTTGACATACCCATACGAATATATTTAAACAAACATCACACTTTATTGCTAAAATCAACATGAGTACATTTGAAAGGATTGGTTCCCAAAATGGTATACATTCCACACAGAATTGGAATCCGTTACCAGTCGTCCCTTTCAGATTTTCCAACTGATCATTTTCTCTCATATCTTAATTTTTGCCTAGGCCACCTTTTTTGAGCTATCGACCTAGCAGACTCTTTTTTTTTTGTTTTTTTAAACATGATAAAGCTTCAAGCAATCTTGATTGACAGGATTTGCAAATTCATTTCCATCCATGTCCATGATGCTGACACCACCTTTTGATAATTCATGATGTATGGACCTTCCCAAATTGGCCTAAACGTTCCTCGAACATCGACATTCGTAGGCCTTAATTGTTTCAGAATCAAATCTTCGGCTTTCAACTGCTGTTTAGGATACTTCACCTTTTGATTATAGGCCTTAGCCATTATGTGTTGATACATCTGCAAATGATCCAGTGCTTTCAATCGCTTCTCGTCTAATGTTGCCAACTGCTCATATCTAGCTTGCATCCATCCCATTTCTGGTAATTGAGCTTCCAAGGCTATTTTGATTAACTTAAGCTCTACTTCCACTGGCAACACCGCCTCCATACCATACACCAAGGCATAAGGAGTTTCACCAGTTGATGTTTTGACACTGGTTCTATAACCCAAAGAGCATACGGCAACTTGTCAGCCCAATCCTTGTAGGTTGTTACCATCTTTGATAAAATCTTCTTTATCAACTTGTTAGCTAATTCTACCACACCATTAGCCTGTGGTCTATACGTAGAAGATCTATAGTGTTCAATGCCTTGTTATGCAAATAGCTTAGCTGTAGCCCCTTGAAACTGCACTCCATTATCAGTCACTACATGATGGGGGATTCCGTATGGAGCAAAGATGTTTTCCTGGATGAACTTAACCATCTGCTTAGATGTTACGCTAGTGAAGGATTCTACCTCTACCCACTTTGAAAAATAGTCCACTGCAACTACTATGAATCCATGCCCATTAGATGCTGCAGGATGAATTTATCCGTTCATATCTATCCCCCATGCTGAAAATGGCCAAGGAGATGCCAAATTCTATAGCTCAAGTGGGGGTAGATGACTGATATCAGTGTAAATTTGGCACTCATGACATCTCCTTACCTTCTTCACACAATCAGAGTGCATAATCATCCAGAAGTACCCCTGCCTCATCACCTTCCTAGCCATAGTGATTCATATGTGGCCCATAGGATCCTACATGTACTTACTGCATCACCACTTTAGCCTCCTGTTCTATCAAACACCTTAAAAGAACCCTATTCACGGTTCTCTTGTATAGCTTATCTTCAAAGATTCTAAACTGGCTAGCTAACCATCTTAATGAAACTTTATCAATAGTATTAGCTCCTTCTGGATACTTTCCTTCCTTCATATACTGATAAATGTCAAAGAACCATGATTTTTCTTCAGTTGTCAGTTCCATCACTTCGTGCACATCAAAACAGGTTTGTTTGGAAATTGCTATAACCAGAGGTTGTATTTGTGTTCTCTCTGGATTTTCCCATATAGAAGACAATGTTGCTAGCACATCAGCCATTTTATTCTCCTCCCTAGGAACATGCTTGAATTCACATTGGCTGAATAACTCTTTTTTGTATTGCAGCAGTTCTAAGTACGGCCGTAAGGCTTCTTCTTTCAGGTCCCATTCGCCTCGCGCTTGCCTAATTACTAAAAGTGAATCTCCAAAAATCAACACATCATTTGCCCCTAGCATCAGAAGGGCTTCCATCCTAAATACGCATGCTTTATATTCTACCCCAATATTAGTTATGGGAAAGTCCAGTCTCTTTGACAATGGAATGATCTCACCATCTAGTGTCGCTATGATTACCCCAATTCTAGTACCCTTTCTGTTTACGGCACCATCGAAGCACATAACCCATCTCTTTACCTCCACTATAGCCAGCTGTTCATCAGGGAACTCTCTTTTCTCCACATAGTCTGATTCTAGTGGTTGATTTCCTAGAAAATCTGCCATAGCTCACCCTTTGATGACTTTCTTGGTGACGTACTCAATATCAAATTCTGATAAGAGTAGTAGCCATCTAGCTAATTTCCCAACCAACACTGGTGCTTCATACAGATACTTTATTGGATCCACCTTGGCCACGACTTGTACTTTGTATGACTGAAAGTAATGGCGCAGCTTCTTAGTTAGCCAAATCATTGCCACAAATGTCTTCTCTACCAGTGTGTACTTGGTTTCATATTCAACCAGCATTTTGCTAAGACAGTAAACAGGGTACTCCTTCTTTCCATCTTGTTCTTGTGCTAGCATGGCCCCTATGGAGGAATCTTCAACAGCCAAATATAAAATCAAAAGCTTTCCCGGAATTGGTGGGTCAGAACTGGCGAGTTTATCAGATAAGCTTTAATCTTCTCAAACGCCAGTTGACATCTGTCATCCCATACAATGGGCTAATCTTTCTTCAACAACTTTAAAATCGACTCATATGTTGAAGTCAACCGTGCTATGAAACGACTGACATATTGCAAGGAACCCAAGAACAACTGGACCTCCTTTTCTGTTTTAAGAGCTGGCATGTCTCGAATGGCCTTGATTTTGTCTAGATCCATCTCTATTCCTCTCTGGCTAACAATGTGACCCAGAAGCTTTCTTAACGTGACCCCGAATATGCACTTCTTGGGATTAAGTCGTAGATTATACTCCCCAATGCATGTAAGAAATCTATCCAGGATGGCAGGATGCTCTTCCCAGGTCATTGATTTAACAAGCATATCATTGACGTACACTTCTACCTCCTTATGAATCATATCATGTAGCAACATTATGACAGCCCTTTGGTAAGTGGCCCCAGAATTCTTCAATTCGAATGGCATTACTCTGTAGCAGAAAGTGCCCCACTCTGTGATGAATGATGTCTTCACTTTATCAATCATGTCCTTTAGGATCTGGTTATATCCCGAATACCCATCCATAAAAGAGTACATTGCTGCCTTAGCTGCACTATCAATCAGGACATCGATCTGAGCCAATAGGAGATTATCTTTCGGGCATGCTTTATTCAGATCCCTATAGTCGACACACACCCTGACTCTTCCATCTTTCTTAGGTACTGGAACAATGTTGGCTAACCATTCCGTGTACTCAACCACTTCGAGGAACTTAGCTTCGATCTGCTTAGCCACTTCTTCCTTTACCAATGTAGCCTATTTTAGTCTTAGCCTTCTTAGCTTCTGCTTTACTGGTTTGAATCTAGGGTCCATTAGAATCTTGTGTACTGCTATTTCTGTGTCAACTCCTAGCATGTCTTTGTATGACCAAGTGAAAGCCTTAGCATGTTTTTGCAATACTTTTGTCAATTCTCTCTCTTCTTCGGGTTTTAGTTTGTGTGAAATATACACCATTTTGGGATTTTCATCTGTACTTATGTTGATTTCATGCAATGTAGTGTCATGAATGGTAAATATGCTTGGCGGTGATTCAAATGCATGCACAGAGTTATCAGGATAAACATTGCACAAGTAAGCAAACTGAGACTTCATTGCATTTAATTTATCAAAAAGTACATCGTTCCTATTGAAAATGGATGACACAGATACAACCAAGTCATTTTTATCCTCCACAGGAGGAGGGCCTTGCACTTCTTCATCCTCCTCGTCCAGCTTCAAGATGTTGCCCAGATCTGTAGCTACTTAGACTCTCGTTTAGTAGAAAGAGTGGTCTCCTCAACCTCAGCCAATTGTCCCTTAGCTTTCATCATGATTCCCATGATTTCAGAAACTATAGAATTTAGACTTGCTTTGGTCATCGGCTCCTCCTTGTACCCTTCCTTGGTCTTTGTAAAAGCATTGTTCAAGGCGATGGTGAGCACCTTTGAAATCACCTCCACAGTTTCATTATAGACCTTGACCTCAACTCCCTCCTTGGACACTTCCACTGCATTTGCTGCCTCCCCAGATGACTCCTTCTAGAGGATAATAGGCTTGAAAACTATCTCCTCCTTTTTCGCAGGTGTGACCGATCCTTCTTGGCTCTTTTCAAAGTCCACCACATCGGAGAATATTTAGAAACCCGGGTATTCAACATTTCTGACTCTCACGGGCTCAACTTGCCCCTTGTACAGCTCTTCACCAACTTTCGTGAATGGTTTCATCATGAGCTTGCCATTCTTTCCCTTCTTTAGATTTTTCTTTTCGGATGCTTCTGCCATGTAGCCCAACCCGAACTACTTCAACTTTCCTGATTCTATATTGAATTTAGGCACTCCCTGTAGGTTAGCTCTAAGCTCCATACCCGGAACAAAGTTCTGCTTGTGCAAGTAATTGGACAACCACTCTGGCATATGATTCTCATAAATAACCATTGGAGCATCTGTGACTTCTTTTTCATTGATCACAGCGATCTGGAATCCACCGAATGGTAGAACTTCTTCATTCATGACAGTAATCATAGACTGAACATCCGTTTCAACTGTCACAACCTCATCGCCCATCAAGAACTTTATTTTCTAGTGCAATGTGGAAGGGACACCTCCCAATGGATGAAACCATGGCCTTTCTAACAGTAAGGAAAAAGTGACCGGAATATCGATTACAGTGAAAGTAACCATTGACTTGACCGGTCCTACTTCCACCTCAGTCTCAAACGTTCCAATCACAGTCCTTTTCGAGTCGTCATTAGCCCTGATCATAGTTGAAGACTTCTTCAAAGCATCTTCACTTAAGCCCATATACGGCAGCATTTTCGATGGACATATATTCAGAGCCGACCCATCATCCACCATAACACATAGCATGACCCTATCCATTATGTTAGATTTGACATAAAGAGCTTTGTTATGAGCTCTTCCTCCACTCGGCATATCTTTCTCAGAAAACACAATGTCAGGGGATCCAAAATGAACCTTATCCAACAAGCAACACATAGCTTCTGGAGATATAATCAGGGACACTTCAACTTCAGACAGCTTCTTCACTAATGCTGCTATATTCTCCTTTGAGACCAATAGCAAATGCCATAAAGTGGCCTGAGTCGGAGTTTTCTTCAACTGAGAAATGACTATATCTTCTTTTTCAACTTCCTTCTACATTGATACGCTGCTCGATCCAGTCATTGGACCCTTATCCTTTTACTGAGTTGCTAGCTGATAGACCCTGCCACTTCTCGTTACATTCTGGACTTTAGGAATTTTTGGTTTTTCAACAACTAGCAACTTAACTGATTCATTCCAGCCATATTCCTCATATTCGTCTTCTAAATCAAGATCATTCAAGCTCACTGGCTTTATTTCTTTCTGTTCCGCCAGCTTCCCACATTCTATCTCTGTTTCAGCTTCAGCGGCTACTACAGACTACACAATGGCATTCAGTTGCAGGATTTGAGTGAAAACTGGCTGCTGCTGCGCAGCGGCACTGCTGCCTCGTAGGGACAGCAGCGCCGCGCATGGGTTTTGGGTCCGGTTTTGGATTCTGCGGGTATTTTTTTTATCCCGGACCTTAATGCAAATTAAATTAAATTTTTTTTTTAATTAATTTGTATTTAAATTTTTTATTTTGTTGGCATGCATATTTAATTTAATTGTTTGCATATTAAATTGAATATGGACTTTGTGAAATTGGCCCAATAAACCGTCACACCGGTTAAAATTGGGAGAGCTAAATTTTAAATTTGTGACAACCCAAATTCAAGTGGGAGCAAAATTGTTATTTTGCATTTATGGATGTTATCCATTGGGCCTTTATGGGCCTTAGTCACATTTGTTAAAATTGGCAATTTCACCCTAAGTAACTCAGCTTAACATTTATATTTATAATTTGGAATGCCATGATCATGCATCATATTGGTATGTATGTGCACGATAGGTGCTTTGTTTGAAATGTGACGTTGAGTTCTATGGGCCCTAAACTATTATCGGTTGTACTTTAATTTTGGGAAATATGGCCTGCGTGCCTTTTTTTTTATTTTGATGTAATTTTAGAATAGATTTTATTTTACAAAATTGTTGTAATTGCATCAAGTATGGAGGAAGGCCTAGATGGAGCAAGCCCATGGTGGGAGCCCAAGAAGGATTGCAGTCCAGCCCATGAAGAATTAGATAGGATATCTACTTTTTATTAGGTTGTAATTAAAGGCCCATAGGATCTCATTTATTTTAAATTAAGTATGCTATTGCATTTGTCATATAATATGGATGTATGGATCACTAAATTATTACCCGCGTTTTTACATGCTAAGCCGTATCACTTAATTATAATTCAGAAATTAAAATATTGAGTCACTTAAAAGTGCTTCCCATATTCACACCTCTTCCTCCCATTGATGCTGCAATGTGCTCCATGCCCTAGCTGGGTACATTGTAGTATTCGGTGGGCCGTCGAGGGTTAAGATACTTGGTATGGTTAACATATGAATGGTGGTTTGACTCAACATGGGTAGCATTAGCTCAGAGCGGGCCCTAAGCACAGATGGGTAAAGTGTCAATAAGCCCATCAAACTAAGAATCCTTCGTGGAAGGATTGGATAGGTTGTCCTACCAAACGAATCAATGGTTGGTTAGCGAGCCCTAGTTCGGCCAGTCATTGATAAGTTACGAATCTTGGTCAAGTCAACCAATTAACATCACCAACAAACAAATTAAAATCGAATTATTAATTTGAATTGGCTTAAAATTCCTTTATTTCTAACTCAAGCAATGATTTCTTCCATGTAGATAATCCCATTTCACTTAAGCAATTTAAATGGCTGCAACAAACAACAACTCACTCTCACTTAGGTCACTCTTGGAGAAGGAGAAGCTTTCAGGGACTAACTTCTTGGACTAGGCTAGTAACTTACAAATAGTTCTTAGACAAAGTCTAAGGAGTATGTACTGAATGCTCCTTTACTGGCTGGCCCTCCCGCAGGTCGAGGCGTCACCACGGTGATGGTGGAGCAGTATGACCGGCATGTGAGGGATGACCGAGATGTCTCGTGCCTCATGCTGGGTAGCATGGCTTCTGATCTTCAGAAGCAGTTCATGGACGAGCATGCTTATGAGATGATGGATCAGCTTAAAAACATGTTTCAAGATCAGGCTCATCACAAATGTTACCTGACAACTAAGGCACTTTGCACGACTGTGATGGCAGCTGGGACTTCTGTTAGCACTCATGTGCTAAAGTTAAGGGGTATATTGATACACTTGCCCGCCTCAGCTCGCCAGTTCCGTAGGACTTGGCAGCAGACATTATTCTCGGGTCACTTCCTAAGTCTTACAACCAGTTTATCATGAACTATCATATGCAAGGGTTGGATAAATCGATTGTTGAGCTGCATGGCATGCTCAAGCTTGTTGAGCAGTCTCTTAAGAAGACTCCTGAAGTATTGCTGGTGAACAAGGGCAATACGCCCATTGCTAAGGGAAAGGCCAAATCTAAGGCCAAGGCTAAGGCCCAAAAGGCCAAGGCTAAGGGAAAAAAGGTGGTGGCCCAACCTAAAGCAAGGGTTGCTTCTCCTGACGATGTCTGCCGTGAGTGTCATGAGAAGGGGCACTGGAAGACCTTATGTCCAAAGCTAAGGGAGCAACTGAAGGGCAAAACTGCTGCTTCAGGTATTTATGTTGTTGAGATTAATCTGGCTATTTCTACATCTTGGGTCTTGGACACTGGATATGGATCTCACATTTGTTCAAATGTGCAAGGTCTAAGAAATAGGAGATTATTAGGATTTGGAGAAGTAGATCTTCGAGTTGGAAATGGTGCTCGGGTTCAGGCCATGGAGATCGGAGATTATTTCTTGGAGATGCCTAGTGGACTTGTTTTGGAACTAAGAAACTGTTATTTTGTACCTGCGATGCGCAGTTATATTATTTTCGTTTCTTTGTTGGATATTTCTGGTTTCGTATTTAATATTGGACATGGTAGAATTTCTATGCAATATGGCAATATTATTTATGGAACAACATTTCTTGAAAATGGCTTATATATCATTGATCTAAAACATGAAAGTTCAATCTATAACATAAATACTAAAAGGATTAAACAAAATGAAATTAATCCTACTTACATCTGGCATTGTCGACTTGGCCATATAAGTGAGAAGCGCATAGCTAGGCTTCACTCTAGTGGTGTGCTAGGGTCATTTGACATCCAGTCTTATGACACATGCGAATCTTGTTTAAGAGGCAAGATGACAAAGGCGCCTTTTAGCAAGACTACTGAAAGGGCCTCAGAGCTATTGGAGCTAATACATTCTGATGTATGTGGCCCAATGAGCACTAGTGCTAGATCTGGTTTTCTGTACTTTGTCACCTTCATAGATGACTTCAGCAGATACAGTTATGTGTATTTGATGAAGCATAAGTCTGAGACTCTCTAAAGGTTCAAGGACTTTAAGAATGAAGTAGAAAACCAACTTGGCAAGAAAATAAAAGCACTTCGGTCTGACCGAGGGGGTAAATATTTGAGCCAAGAGTTTGACTCGTTTTTGAGAGAGTGTGGGATTGTATCCCAACTCACTCCTCCTGGTACACCCCAGTGGAATGGAGTGTCAGAAAGGAGGAATAGGACCTTACTGGACATGGTCCACTCGATGATGAGTCATGCTACACTCCCTGTCTCCTTTTGGGGATATGCTTTAGAGACAACTACTTACATTCTTAATAATACACCAAGCAAGGCAGTTGAGGGAACACCATATGAACTATAGAAGGGCCGAAAGCCCAATGTTTCCTTCTTGAAGATTTGGGGCCGTGATGCACATGTTAAGAAATTGACAAGTGGCAAACTCGAGTCCAAATCTGTCAAGTGCCAGTTTGTGGGTTACCCTAAGAAAACTAAGGGTTATTACTTCTACGATCCAGCTGAAAACAAAGTTTTCATAGCCAGAAATGCAGTCTTCTTAGAGAAGGAATTCCTTACCAAGAGAGACAGTGGGAGTAATGTTGAACTTTTAGAATTTCACGACTCACAAACTCTTGCAGCTACTACTGAGGATGCTTTGGGAACCGATCTGACTACTCAAGAAATTGAGGAACCAGAACCGGTTCCACAGGACCTTAAAAGGTCTGGTAGGACACATCATCAGCCAGAGACGTACGGCTTTCTCATGACTGATGATGGGGACCTTATGGTCGTTGACCAAGAGGAGCCCAAGACCTATCAGGAGGCTGTTGAAAGCCCACACTTAGATCAATGGTGTTAAGCCATGGAGGCTGAGATGCAATCTATGTACGATAACCAAGTATGGAACTTGGTGGATCCACCTCCGGGTGCTAAGGTGATAGGTTGTAAGTGGTGTTTCAAGTTAAAGGCCCTGTGTGTATAAGATGGTTAGTGGGAGCGTTTCCACCGTCCTAGTGCTATATGTTGACGACATCCATATCATTGGAAGTGACATACCAACACTACAAGGGGTTAAGCAGTGGTTGAGTAGGTGGTTCGCAATGAAGGACTTAGGCGAAGCTAAGACGATCTTAGGGATCAGGATCTATAGAGATAGATCCAATCGGCTTCTAGGCCTAAGTCAGATCACGTACATTGACAATTTTCTGAAAAGATTCAGCATGGACAAGGCAAAGAAAGGATTCTTGCCTATGCGCCATGGGTGGAAGCTAAGTAAGAAAGATGGTCCTAAAACAAACAAGGACCGGGAGAACATGGAAAAGATCCCTTATGCATCTGTTGTTGGATCTATCATGTACTCTATGTTGTGTACGAGTCCTGATGTCGTGTTTGCACTAAGTATGACTAGCCAGTATCAGTCGGACCCCGGTGAGGAACACTGGAAGGCAGTCAAGGCAATCTTGAAGTTACTTAACCGGACTAAGGATGCTTTCTTAGTGTATGGAGGTCAAGATGAGCTGGTAGTGTCAGGTTAAACTGATGCAAGCTTTGAGACCCATGAGGATGAGAACCAGTCACAGTCTGGTTATGTTTTTCTCCTGAATGGCAGTGCCATTAGTTAGCGGTCCTCAAAGCAGGCCACCATTGCTGACTCTATAATGGAAGCTGAGTACATAGCTGTGTACGAAGCTCAAAGGAAGCCGTTTGGATCAAGAAATTCATAACTGAGTTGGGAGTAGCACCCACTATCCTAGAGCCAGTTGATGTTTTTGTGACAACAACGGGGCCATCGCACAAGCTAAAGAGCCCCGGTCACATAAGAGATCCAAACATGTACTCAGAAAGTTTCACCTCATTCGATAGATCATGAACAGAGGTGACATATCATTGCAGAGGGTTGACACCAAGAATAATGTCGCTGATCCATTGACCAAAGTGCTGCTGCAGACACAGCACGACGGTCATACCAGATCTATAGGAATTAGGGCAATGCCCACTTGGAACTAGTGGAAGTGGGAGATTGTTGGTGTGCCCTAGTTCTTAAGGCATTGGATTCTTGTATTTTGTATTATACATTAAGACTCATTGTATGAATACATTATTTGTGTCACATTAATAAAGGCAATTAATCTATTTCATTTATATCTTGTGCTATAATATGAGTAGAGTATCCATTGATTGATAATCATAAAACCTATCCCAGGTCTATTCTAATCGTGGGAACGAATAGAACCACAGACTTGTATATTCAATGACTGTATGGTAGTTCTTAACTAGCCATATTACTTGTATAGTCAGTCATGAATATAGGTACATGTCGTTGACATGGGACTGGATCAATCCGCACAAGAAAGCCACATGGTTGTCGCATCATAGGTCTTTCTTGAGTAGGTCTCTTTTGTCCTCAGACCAGATTTCATTATAATATCAAAATGGAATCCGGTTCACTTTGACATATGCCTAACAGGTTTGTAAAAGGATGTTAAATACGGGTATGATTGGGTGGACCGGTGAACATGTTGATATTGATGATGAAGTGATGGAATTGCCACTCGGGTAACACCGAGATGATATCATTGGCCACTTTATGAGTGGGACTGATAAGTGTATGGCCATACCCAAATAAGTTGGCTGTTTATTTGATTAATCAGTCAACTCAAGATCAAGAAATATAATAAACAACAGAAGAGGATGACAGACACCATGCCTCTTGTTTATTCATATCGATATCGTTAGGCAAAGGACACTATGAGATTACTACCGGGTGAGTGTCTTCTAAAGACTTCTGTATCTCTGTCTTAATTGGGGGCTGTAATGGTTTACAAGAACCCACTTACAGTCTGTGGACCTTGGGCCTACTGCCAACATAAAGATAGACCCATAGGATCGTGCACATAGATCAACTGAGCCGGAACTTATAGAAATTGTACATGTAATGTACATTGGAAGGAATGTGTTAATTAATTAATTAACATTCGGTGTCAAGGTAATTAATTAACATTGGGTTGAATTTAATTTAAGTAATAAGTTTACATAATGTAATTAATTAATTTATCAATTAATTGAATTACATAAAGTAAACAATTAATTAAATAATTTTTCTAAGTAGGAAAATTAAATACATGTATTATATTTACTTAAGTGTGATTTAATTTTATTTAGGGGTAATTAAATTTAGCCAAATGGAATTAAATTACATAGTATATACTTTTTAATTAAAGTTTATTTATGTAATTATAATCCTAGTGGGCTTGGGTTTAATTAACCTAATTAAAACCCAATTAGACAAGGTGTCTATAAATGGGCACACTTAAGGAATAAAACCCCAATTCAACCCTAATTATTGCTGGAAATTTCAGCCACCAAGAGCAGCCCCAAATAGCCAAAAATGCCAGCATTAATCCTCCATTCCTTCGCATCTTCGGCTAGCACCGGTTTCCGCTCAATAGTTGGTCGTGCATCGGACTTTGGAGATCTTAGTTTCAAGAAACGATTCTGCAGCAGTCTCTAGAGGAGACGAATCCGGTGAGTTAATCTCTCTTGATTCAAATTGTTTTATTCTAATCAATGGTAATTGGACACGATAGGTGGATTCAAGGAAGTTTTAAATCATGTATTTTCCGCTGCGGCCACGTTATTTTTCCAATGACAAATCCCAACAACTTATTCGGGTATGGCCATCCACTTGTAATTCCCACTCATCAAGTGGCCAGTGTTGTCATCTTAGGGGACGTTGAGTGGCAATTCCATCAACTTCACTGTCAACATCAACATGTTCACTGGCCCACCCAACATACCCATACTTAGCACCCTGTTACAGGCCCGTTAAGCGTATATCAAAGTGTATGAGATCCCATGTTATGTTACAATGAACATCAGGTCTAAGGATAATAACAAGACCTACCCGAGAAACACCTATGACAATCGAACCATATGGTGTTCTCGCGGTGGATCGATCCAATACCATGCAACCCAACATGTACCTATATCATTCACTAACAGTCCATGTCTAATGGCTCAGTGAGACGCCGCCATCCAGTTAAGGATACGCTAGTCTTTGGTTCTATTCATTCCCATGATTAGAACAGACTAGGGATATCTTTATGATTATAACTTTAACTCTACTAAAAGGTCTTATAATCTAATGGCCTGCATTGGTTCACTTTAGTATGGTTATAATCATTGGATACTCTATTTACAAATAGCACAAGATATGAATAAATAGATTCATGCCTTTATTTCAACACAAAATGTATAATACAAAATATCCAAATATAAAGTATATTATAATACAAGAACCAATGCCATTTGGACTAGGGCACACCAGCAATGTTGGTGATATGTATCAATTTTTTATTAGTTGAAGTTGAAGCGACATCATCTTGGCAGGCCAAACATGGTGTTGACTTGCCATATTATCATTTTCGCACCTAATTTCTACAGTTTAGGGCAAGAATGACTTTATTGATACCAAAAGGAAAGTCAAATGACTTTATTTACATAAAATAAGTTTTTGTGATCATGGAAGCACAAAATGTCAGTGGCCATTAGTGTATGTTTGCTCTAAAAATGGTTCATTTGCAAGCTGGTATAAAATTGGCTTTAGTTGAGGCTCTTTCTTGTAAATAACTCTTTGAAGCCTCAATGATATGCAAGTGGGATTCTTCAAATTTATCTAATTTTGAGCTAGTTACTTATTACTATAAACATTTTTTATGTGTTAGTTTAGTTGCGTTGGGTAGATCACGGAAAATAAATATTTTGTTACATAAAAACGATTTTTCTTACTCAAATAACTTTCTAGCAACCAAGATAGCGATAATAAAAAAAATAATTGAGATTTATTTATCATCTTAAGCTATCAAAAATAATAATAAAAATCATGAATTTCAGACCTAGGCTGGTCATCGAATCGGTGAAGGGATGGATTCATGGATTTTGGATTAAACCAGAATCGAACCAAATTTAAGAAATATATGAAAATAATAATATATTTATGTTATTTACATTTATAACATATAAAAATTTAAACATTTTTATTATAATTCTTTAAGCTTAAGGATTTTAAACACAATATAGTAATTAAAAAAGCCCAATGTATTTAATATAATTTTTGTAATTTCAATTAAATATAAATTTAATTCACATAATTTAAAAATTAAAATTATATTATTTTAGTTAAAAAAATCGTGAAATCATAACCTAAATTATTAAGTAAAATAATTTAAAAAAAAAATATCTAGTCGAACCGAAAAACTGGTCTGGTTCACGATTTTCCAGTATGACCAACCGGTCTGATTGATCGTTGACTGAATTTTGATCAGAATCTAAACCGGCTGAAAACCAAACAAACTGATCTCCAATTTTGGTCCAATTAGGTCCGACCGGCTTGTCCGGTCCGATTTTCATAACTATGATAAAAACTATTATTGGACTTTACATATCAACTTAAGTGTTTTGGTCAAATGGTTCCATGAGATAGTACCACAACAACAAATATGGGCTATGCTAGCATTTTTTTAGAAGCAACAATTGAGCTCCATCAAAAGAGTTTAATGAAAAAAGTCCATTTGTCAAGTTTAGGATGATCCAATAAAATGCCACACAGCTTGGGCAAATTAGTTCTTTTTGTTTCTCCCTCCTCACGATCGATTTTGTTGTTGAAATCAATCGTTCTCAATCTAATGCTTCCTGCTTCAATTCAATTCAACACTAGCAATCCTCAATCATCCATATCAACTTGTTCCTCACCTTTTATTCTAACGTCGATTTGTGGTGCATGTCGGAAACACAAAAAATAAAGACCTACTCTCAGAATTAAAGATTTGTAGCAAAAGTAAAGTAGGATCAACTCCATAGGAATCAGTTGAGTTATTTCTTCTATGTTTAAACAATGAAAAGTAAAAAAGGGGTGTTTATAAATTACAAATAATGTAAAAATAATAAAAGCATAATAATTTGATGAAAAGTATATGAGAGATGAATTCCAACTAGAAGGTAGATTTGAGTCTTGAGTCAAACCAATAGATCATCGATAAAAAAACAAAAGATAATTTCAAGACATTCAAGCAAATTAGCTATGGTTATCAAAAACCAAGATAATTTATCTCTTCTTACTGATTAGATAATTAAGGAAATCTCTTTAACTATCCCTAATCAATTGAACAATTCCAAACAAGCTCTAGAATTTAATTCAACTAATAGCATTAATACACAAAAGAGAACTAATTCTACTCAATAATCACTAAAGCAGGACCGTTTAGAGCATATCAATTTCATTCATAACATGGATTAAAAACTTGTCCATAATTAATCATGTTATTCGCTACTTATGTTAGGTGAAGTTGATATGAATCCGGTTAAGCAAGGTGCTACCCAAACTCAATAATGTTCCAGATCGTCGAATGAGGTTCTAATAAACACAAAGAACATGAAATTATAATTAGAATTTAGATTATAATTTTAAAACTAAAAGATTAAAGAATAGAATAAAAGTAGAAGAATAATTGGAAATAAATTCACCAATTCAATCAAATAAAAAGAACAATCAAATTAACATAAAAGTTAATTTAACCTTTCAATTTGGATGATAGAACCTGAAAATGGTTGATTCTCAATTGCCTAACCATAACAATTGATCACGATCGAAGTAATACTTTAAGAGTTAGAACACAATCACACACTCTCAAAATATTGAAACTGAAAATTCAACAAAAATTTTCAAAGAAAATATTCAATCTTTATTGATAATAATCTGATATATGTTACAAAGGCACATCCAACACCCTTTTATAGGAAAACAAAGTAGAATCCTAAACGGAAAAGGAAAACAAATCCTTATCTGACTAGGAAAGATTAAATCAAAACAAATAAGGAAAACTTAAAACTAATCCTTATGCAATAAGGATGAAAAAAACGAAATCCCCTATTAAGCGTTGTTTATGGGCTGATTTTTAAGCCCAAAACAACACACTTATTAAAAAAATAACAATTAAATATACATACCTAAGCCCAATTCGAAATCCATACATATTCCCTAAGGGTGCCTTAAGTGCTAACACTGAATTGTCCTTAGCTCATTCATGGAAGTCCAATTAGGCCCAATCTAACTAAACATTAGTTTCAGATCCATAATCACTTTCGTGGACTTGAATACAACACAAGACTGAATTATCTCCATGTGAAATATTTGGTGTGTTGTGATTAGCCCCAACTTCCACATGTTTAAAAAAGTGCATAACTAGGCCATTAAGCACTTGCTGCATCTTCTTTGCACGGCTCCGCATTATTGGACCAATTGGTAGCTCCATAGGATCTCTCTTGCCTCCATTCTCCACGCCTCCATAGCTTTGTGGTGTGATGACCGCATCAGAATTAAACAATTAAGTAATTAAACACCTAGCTAGCAAGTCAATCATAAGTAAAGAATTGAATCAAGAATCCAATTAAATCATGCAATAGAAATATGAACAGAATAAAATTGATTACTTAAATTAAAGAAGATAATAAAAACAAATGATCTCACAGTTGATTTTTACAAGACTGAATTCATCCTAGCTAGAACTTCGGGTTTAGTTCTTCAAAGCAAGAAAAAAAACACCAAAAGGAAAAGAAAGCTTGAGAGAGAACACGTTCAAAAATATTCAGAGAAGAAGAAGAAGAAGAGAAAAAACATTCTCTTTTCTTGTTCTCTTTTTATCCAACACAGCTAAGGAAAAAGTCCTAAAGAGGAAATAACTCTAATTAAGATTTTATAGGAAAAATCTAATTAGAGTTACTGTAGGAATAAAATAAAAAAATACTCTAATATCCAACTAGAATAAGGGCTAAAACAAATAAAAGAAAACCCATAAAATAACTACAAAATTCATAGCTTCCTTAAGCCATGCTCTTGGTTTACGCAAAAATAGTTTTTTTGGTCAACATTTCAACATCAACAGCACACCACAAGTTGTGCTCATGGGTTATGACTCTACAGCTCTCCCTTTTTTGCACTTCAAGCTTTAAAATCAACACTTTAAGCTCATTTTTATCTTCAAGGTTCCTAGTATGAATAATAATACAAAATGAAGTAAGTCCACCTAAGTTAAACCAAAATATAGTAATTAAAACTTACAAACATAGACAAATTAAACGTATAAAAATCACTTATCAATTTGTCTCTCTATAGTTTTAATATGCAAGTGAGATTCTTCAGATTTATCTAATTTTATGCTAGTTACTAATTAGTGTAAACATTTTTTATGCGCCAGTTTAGTTGTGTTGGTAGATCATGGAAAATAAATATTTTGTTACATAAAAACATAGTTGTGAAAACCGGACCAGACCGATGTTGGAAATGCCCTAGTCCCGAGGCATTAGTCCTTGTCTTTGTATCATACATTTGTACATTAATATGAACTTCATGTATTATACAAGTTGTGTTAAGAAATAAAGGCATCAATCTATTTATTATATGTCTTGTGCAATATTGTAAATAGAGTATCCAATGGACATATCCATATCCATGTTGTCAAGTGTGAGGCACTTGGCAGTAAGACTGTGGATAGGGAAAACGATATAGCCATAAAGTCATCCGTAGTCTGTTCCAATCATGGGAATGAATGGAACCAAAGACTATCATTAGCCTGGTTGTATGGCGGTGTCTTACCGGTCATAGAACATGGAATGTCAACCAGGTTAATGGGTACATGCAAAAGGGGCATGGTACTGGATTGATCCACTTAACGGGAATCTACATGGTATAGTATCACAAATGATTCTCGCATAGTACTTGCATAAGTCCTTTGACCGGACCATATGATGGTGCTGCATGTGACGTGGCACACTTTGGTGTACGCCTAACGGGCCTGTAAAAGGGTGCCAAGTATGGGTACGTTCGGGTGTGTCAGTGAGCATGGCAGTACTATGGATATGCAGAAGGGAATGTCACTCAGTACTTTACTGAGATGATATCACCGGCCTCTTGATGAATGTTACTGATAAGAGTGTGGCCACACCCAAACAAGATGAGATCTTGTTTGTGAGCATCAGTTCATTTGGGATCAAGTAATGTCCGGACACATTAAGAGGGTGATCAACCATGCCTCTGTGTTGGACACCGATATCAGTGACATGGGACATACAAGTTCAACTACAGGGTTACGGTGATAGTTTGACTGCTATTTCCGTCTTAATTGGGGGCTACAGTGGCTTGCTAGAGCCCGCCTGTAGTCTGTGGGCCTTGGCCCACTGCCAACATAAAGACGGGCCCATTGGATCATACACATTGAACGTCTGGACTTTAACTAGTCGGATTAAGTGTGTACTTGGAGTATACACGTTTGAAGAGAGAGAGATTTATTAATTATATTCTAGGTCAATTAGATTGATCAAAAGAATATAATTAATTTATGAGATTATTTCCTAGGTGGAAATATTTATACATGTATAGGTTTACATGTATCTCATCTTATATGTGTCTAATTTAATTCCTTGATACATTTGATGTGTCAAATTAATTGTAATTTAGAGGTATGTAACATGTTATATGGTACAATATGCTTACATATATGTTGAATTACAATGGTATTTGAAATCAAATAGAAACCAAAGAATTAAAGTGGGCTTGGGCTTGAAATGGTAAGCCCACTTCTTCATCATGTGTTGGCCGAAATTCATGGTGGATTTAAGGCAAGAATGATGAATTTTAAAGATGAGAAGAATGAGTCATGGTGGGACAAAAGGTGATGATTAAAAGGGTGAGTCATGGTGGACTTTGGTTAGTAAAGTTGGACTTTACCAACTTGGATATTTGTTGGTCATTATGAGTTGGTCATTATGACTAAAGACAAGTGTCTTCCCCATCTCCTTTCCACCTCTTGGCCGAATCCTTATGGCTTTGGACAAGGGAGATGACTCATTCTTTACCCAAAATGTAATGAGTGAAAGTGGTGAGTCATTGTTGACTTTGTGGTGAGTCATTGTTGACTTTGCTTTCTTGGATATTTTTTGCCTCTTGGTGAGAGATATAAGACTAATATGATTCAACCATTTCACTCTAACCAAGTTCTCTTGGCTGCCCTCTCTTCCTCTCTTCTTGAATTTTCCGAGTCGCTAGCACGGGTTTCAGTCCGAGAGCCGTTCGTGTACGCATCGGTGGAGGAAATCTATACTTGATTTCTGCAGTCTTCTTCTATCTCTTAAAGAGATATCTTGGTAAGACTTTATACTCCTCCTTTGTGTTTTGTTTTTGATTTTCACTACTTAAGCTCCCGGGACCCGGATTCGAGGAAATCGACGCGTGTTTCCGCACTTTGTCGGTCGGTTTCCCGTGATGAATCCCAGCAGTGGTATCAGAGCGGGCTTTTGATCCGTGAAAATCTTTAACTTGGCAGATCCCGTGTTTTAAAATTGGTGTTTTGTGGATCGGGATTCTTTCGGTTTTGGGGTTTTATATTTTTCCCCATTTGATTTTTCAAATTGAAATGGTTTATGCATATTAGGTAATATGTATGTTTCAATTTGTTTATTTTTTTTTTATGCATGTTGATTTAATTTTATACATCTTGGATTTAATTTTATGTCTCTTGGACTTGTTGATTTTATTCTTGATGTATTTATTTTATTATGCATGAGAAAAAAAAAATAGGATTGTGGGGGGGGGGGGGGGGGGGGGGGGGGGGGCAGCAGCTTGCTGCCGGCCAGCTGCTGCTGGCGTGCTGCTGGGCAGCACGCCAGGCAGCAGCCTGCTGCTGGCCGCAGGGGCTACTGCTGGGCAGCAGCCTCCCCACGCGTTCGGCCGGGCCCGTTTTTGGATATGGCGGGATTTTTGGGCCGGGCCGGGTTTTAAAATTTTTATTGGTTTTAAAATTTTGCGTGTTTAAATTTTGGTAATTTTTATGCGCGTGTTTTATGAATGGAATTTATTTTTCATTCATGCGATATTAATTTTGGAAATTAATACGGTTAATTGGATTAAACCAAATGAACTTAATCCTGTGTACCTTTGGCATTGTCGTTTAGGCCACATAAACGAGAAACGCATTGCTAGACTCCACAAAGCTGGAATTCTAGGATCTTTTGACTTGGAGTCACTTGATATTTGTGAAGCTTGCATACCCTTTCAGGATACTTTGGATCGACAATACCCTCAGGTTGTGTCATATACACATCCTCGAGTAACTTCCCGTTCAGGAAAGCAGTTTTGACATCCATCTGCCAGACCTCATAGTCGTACCAAGCGGCTATGGCCAGCAGGATCCTAATGGATTTGAGCATAGTGACTGGTGAGAAAGTTTCATCATAGTCGATACCATGGACTTGCCTGAAACCTTTCGCTACTAGCCGCCCCTTGAAGGTATTGTCTGGCTTCAGCTTGTAGCACCACTTGCAACCTATTACCTTAGCACCCGGAGGTGGATCAACCAGATTCCAAACCTGATTATCGTACATAGATTGCATTTCCGCCTCCATGGCCTTTTGCCAATTTGCGGACAGTGGGCTAGCTATAGCCTCCTGGTAGGTTTTTGGTTCTTCTTCGTCGAAGACAAAAAGAGTGTTATCATCGGTAACAAGAAACCCATATCTCTCAGGTTCCCGACGATCCCTACCAGACCTTCTAGGTCCTTGTGTGACCTGGGTCGGTGCTTCCTCCTGTGGAAGCTCCACCCTGGTCTCCGAGTTATCCTTTTCAGGAGTTTCTGAGCTTTGAACTTCCCTGAGTTCAACATTACTCCCACTATCTTTCTTGGAAATGAACTCATTTTCAAGAAAGACCCCTTTCCGTGCCACGAACACCTTGTTCTCGGCGGGGTTGTAGAAGTAATACCCTTTGGTTTCCCTAGGGTAGCCCACAAACAGGCATTTGTCGGTTTTGGGTTCTAGTTTGCCCCCAGTCAATTTCTTGACATGGGCATAACAACCCCAAATCCGTAGGAAAGACACATTGGGCACCCTGCCCGTCCATATCTCAAATGGGGTCTTTTCCACAGCCTTAGTCGGAGTACTATTCAAAATGAGAGCTGCTGTCTCAATAGCATATCCCCAAAAACTTGTTGGGAGAGAGGCATGACTCATCATTGAGCGGACCATGTCTAACAGGGTCCTATTCCTCCGTTCAGACACCCCATTCCATTGTGGTGTTCCTGGAGGAGTGAGCTGTGGAACTATTCCATGCTCTCTCAAGTATGAATCAAACTCTAGGCTCATATACTCGTCGCCTCGGTCCGACCGAAGGGCTTTAATATTTCGGCCTAATTGGTTCTGTACTTCGTTCCTAAATTCCTTGAACCGATCAAGTGTTTCAGACTTGTGTTTCATCAGATAGACATAGCCATATCTGCTGAAATCGTCTGTAAAGGTGACGAAGTATAGAAACCCACCCCTGGCAGCAGTGCTCATAGGTCCACATACATCCGAATGTATTAGGTCTAATAAGCCAGTAGCCCTTTCAGCTTTCTTGCTAAAAGGCGCTTTAGTCATTTTACCCCGTAAACAAGATTCACAAATATCAAGTGACTCCAAGTCAAAAGATCCTAGAATTCCAGCTTTGTGGAGTCTAGCTATGCGTTTCTCGTTTATGTGGCCTAAACGACAATGCCAAAGGTACACAGGATTAAGTTCATTTGGTTTAATCCTTTTAGTATTTATGTTATAGACTTGATTAGTTTCATTTAAATTCAGGATATAAAGGCCATTATTTAATAGAGCATTTCCATAAAATATGCCTTCTCTAGATATAACCATATTACCATTACCAATAGTAAATACATATCCAGAAGTATCCAAAACTGAAACAGAAATAATATTCCTGCACATTGCAGGTACAAAATAACATTGTTCCAGTAACAAAACTAATCCACTAGGCATCTTAAGCTGGTACTCGCCGATCTCAATGGCTGCAACCCTTGCTCCATTCCCGACCCGCAAGTCCACTTCTCCTGATCCCAGTGATCTTCTGTTCTTAAGTCCCTGCACATTACAACAAATGTGAAAACCACATCCAGTATCCAATACCCAAGATGTTGAAACAGTAAGGTTAATGTCGATGACATATATACCTGATGAAGACGCGCCCTGCGCCTTCTTTTGCTCTCCCAGAAGCTTTGGACATGATCGTTTCCAATGTCCCGTCTGCTTGCACCTGAAACAGACATCCTCAGGACGGGCCTTAGGCTGGACCTTGGCCTTCTTAGCTTTGGCTTTCTTGGCCTTTGCTTTAGCCTTTGTCTTAGCCTTGGCCTTAACAAGAGGAGCCTTCCCCTTGTTTACCATAAGTACCGATGGAGTCTTTTTGATCGACTGTTCAGTAAGCTTAAGCATCCCATGTAGCTCACTAACAGCTTTGTTCATCCCTTGCATGTTGTAATTCAAGATGAACTGATCATAAGACTCCGGCAAGGAAGCCAGGATGGTATCAACCGCCAATTCCTGTGAAATGGGCGACCCGAGACGGGCTAAAGAATCCAAATAGCCCTTCATCTTGAGCACATGAGCGCTCACAGATGTCCCACTCCCCATTTTGCAGGAATGGAATGCCTTATTCGTCAGGTACCTTTCCTGACGTGCCTGTTCCTGAAACATCTCATTTAGAGTTGTCATCATAGCATAGGCATCATGGTCCATAAACTGTTTTTGCAGTTCGGGGACCATGCACGCCAACATAAGGCAAGTAACATCCCGATTATCCTTCACATGCACCCCGTATTCCTCCAGCTAAGCAGCTGGTGGATTACGCCCAGTAGGTGCGGCCGGTACAGGCCTTTCCAGTACATATTCCTTAGACTCCTGTCTTAGAACTATTCGTAAGTTCCTAGACCAGTCCAGGAAATTAGGACCAGAAAGCTTGTCCTTCTCAAGGATAGTGCGCAGTGATAAAGTGTTATTCGATGCCATTGATTACTACACCGAGAAATAAATGAGTGTTAATAAAGGACTTATAAAAAAATTTCCCATAATTAATAATGAATCATATTATTAATAAAACCGAGTTGTTGGGCTCATGGGCGGAGATCCATATTATATTAAGATATAGCCAGACGAGGGCCTGGAACAACTATACCCAATTTTTTTAGGTAGGAACGCCGTCCAATCCCAACCTAGGGACTCTCGGTTTGATGGGTCTGTTGGCACTTACCCATCTGTGCTTAGGGCCAGGAACATCCTACTACCCATGCTAAGTCAAAACCTCCATCCAAGTGTTAGAGTAACCAATACTCCAACCCAATACAAAATGACGATACTCCAGTGCATCCAACGAGGGTTGGTCTACAACTGGCCTATCCCCACTTCGAGTAGGTTATGAATGAGGGAAGCACTTTTAAGAGACTTAGTAATTACCATTTGGTTATTCGATTCAATTAATAACGGCTTAGATGCAAAAGCGGGTGAAAAGGGTTTATACATACATTCGCACATGCAAATAAATACCGCATAATTAAATTAAAGAATAGAATGCAATAGGCCAAAATTTACATCCTAATATCATTCTAGTAAACCTATACTAGAACAGCATCAAGTGGGCCGCCTCCTATTCCTTCTGGGCTCGCCAATCCAATCGGCTCCTTGCTTACATAATTTCATAATCAACAGAGAAAATAAAATTATATAAAAGGAAAAACGGCGCGCAGGCCGTAAACACAAAAGAATATTACAACCCAACATAAATTAGGCCCATATACATCCATCCACATATTCAATCATACATGTAAACCAATACATCATGTATTTTATAAGCATGTTAAATGCATGATTTAATCCGATTTCATTTGTCCATAGCCATTATTTTGAAATCGCCAAATTTCGGCCGATCATGGTTCTTAACCCGTGTGGGCTTTGGGTCTCCAACCCAGGCAAAATTGCTCACAATCTAATTGGGAAACCATGAATTCCAAAATTAGCCGTCCGGGTAATCGTGCCAAGAAAACCCGAAAGATCCATTTATGGATTAAAGCAAGCATCCCGAAGTTGGAATCTTTGATTCAATGAGGCTATAAAGGAATATGGCTTCATACAGAATCAAGATGAGCCTTGTGTGTATAAAAGGATTAGTGGGAGTATCGTAACATTCCTGGTTTTATATGTGGATGACATCCTTCTGATTGGAAGCGACATACCAACACTGCTTGGGGTAAAGCAATGGTTGTGTAAGTGCTTCGCAATGAAGGACTTAGGTGAAGCCGAAACGATCCTAGGGATCAGGATCTACAGGGATAGACCTAATCGGCTTCTAGGCCTGAGTCAGACTAAGTACATAGAGAAGGTTCTGAAAAGATTCAGCATGGACCAGGCTAAGAAAGGATTCTTACCAATCGGTCATGGGCTGAAACTTAGTAAGAAGAACTGTCCTCAGACAAAACAGGACAGGGAGAAGATGAGTGAGATCCCATATGCTTCTGCTATTGGATCAATCATGTACTCTATGCTATGTACAAGACCTGATGTCGCCTTTGCACTAAGTATGACAAGCCGGTACCAGCAAGATCCTGGGGAGGATCACTGGAAAGCTGTCAAAGCAATCCTAAAGTACCTTAACCGGACAAAGGATAGCTTTTTAGTGTATGGGGGTCAGGAAGAGCTGTCAGTTACTGGGTACACTGATGCAAGCTTCCAGACCGACCAGGATGAATATAAGTCGTAGTCAGGGTACATATTCATGCTTAATGGTGGTGCTATTAGTTGGAGAAGCTCCAAGCAACCGACCATTGCAGATTCTATCACGGAAGCTGAGTACATTGCAGCGTGTGATACAGCTAAGGAAGCTGTGTGGATAAAGAAGTTTATCACGGAACTGGGGGTAGTATCATCTATCCAGGAACCGGTTGGTATCTTCTGTGACAACAATGGGGCTGTTGCACAAGCTAAGGAGCCCCGGTCACACAGGAACTCAAAGCACGTACTCAGGAAGTTTCACCTCATCCGAGAAATTGTTGAGAGGGGTGACATTTCATTACGTAGAGTGGACACCGAGGAGAATGTCACAGATCCTTTGACCAAGGTGCTGGCTCATTCCAAGCACGAGGGTCGTATCAGATCTATAGGGATTAGGCCCATGCCTGGTTGGTACTAGTGCAAGTGGGAGATTGTTGGAAATGCCCTAGTCCCGAGGCATTAGTCCTTGTCTTTGTATCATACATTTGTACATTAATATGAACTTCATGTATTATACAAGTTGTGTTAAGAAATAAAGGCATCAATCTATTTATTATATGTCTTGTGCAATATTGTAAATAGAGTATCCAATGGACATATCCATATCCATGTTGTCAAGTGTGAGGCACTTGGCAGTAAGACTGTGGATAGGGAAAACGATATGGCCATAAAGTCATCCGTAGTCTGTTCCAATCATGGGAATGAATGGAACCAAAGACTATCATTAGCCTGGTTGTATGGCGGTGTCTTACCGGTCATAGAACATGGAATGTCAACCAGGTTAATGGGTACATGCAAAAGGGGCATGGTACTGGATTGATCCACTTAACGGGAATCTACATGGTATAGTATCACAAATGATTCTCGCATAGTACTTGCATAAGTCCTTTGACCGGACCATATGATGGTGCTGCATGTGACGTGGCACACTTTGGTGTATGCCTAACGGGCCTGTAAAAGGGTGCCAAGTATGGGTACGTTCGGGTGTGTCAGTGAGCATGGCAGTACTATGGATATGCAGAAGGGAATGTCACTCAGTACTTTACTGAGATGATATCACCGGCCTCTTGATGAATGTTACTGATAAGAGTGTGGCCACACCCAACCAAGATGAGATCTTGTTTGTGAGCATCAGTTCATTTGGGATCAAGTAATGTCCGGACACATTAAGAGGGTGATCAACCATGCCTCTGTGTTGGACACCGATATCAGTGACATGGGACATACAAGTTCAACTACAGGGTTACGGTGACAGTTTGACTGCTATCTCCGTCTTAATTGGGGGCTACAGTGGCTTGCTAGAGCCCGCCTGTAGTCTGTGGGCCTTAGCCCACTGCCAACATAAAGACGGGCCCATTGGATCGTACACATTGAACGTCTGGACTTTAACTAGTCGGATTAAGTGTGTACTTGGAGTATACACGTTTGAAGAGAGAGAGATTTATTAATTATATTCTAGGTCAATTAGATTGATCAAAAGAATATAATTAATTTATGAGATTATTTCCTAGGTGGAAATATTTATACATGTATAGGTTTACATGTATCTCATCTTATATGTGTCTAATTTAATTCCTTGATACATTTGATGTGTCAAATTAATTGTAATTTAGAGGTATGTAACATGTTATATGGTACAATATGCTTACATACATGTTGAATTACAATGGTATTTGAAATCAAATAGAAACCAAAGAATTAAAGTGGGCTTGGGCTGAAATGGTAAGCCCACTTCTTCATCATGTGTTGGCTGAAATTCATGGTGGATTTAAGGCAAGAATGATGAATTTTAAAGATGAGAAGAATGAGTCATGGTGGGACAAAAGGTGATGATTAAAAGGGTGAGTCATGGTGGACTTTGGTTAGTAAAGTTGGACTTTACCAACTTGGATATTTGTTGGTCATTATGACTAAAGACAAGTGTCTTCCCCATCTCCTTTCCACCTCTTGGCCGAATCCTTATGGCTTTGGACAAGGGAGATGACTCATTCTTTACCCAAAATGTAATGAGTGAAAGTGGTGAGTCATTGTTGACTTTGTGGTGAGTCATTGTTGACTTTGCTTTCTTGGATATTTTTTGCCTCTTGGTGAGAGATATAAGACTAATATGATTCAACCATTTCACTCTAACCAAGTTCTCTTGGCTGCCCTCTCTTCCTCTCTTCTTGAATTTTCCGAGTCGCTAGCACGGGTTTCAGTCCGAGAGCCGTTCGTGTACGCATCGGTGGAGGAAATCTATACTTGATTTCTGCAGTCTTCTTCTATCTCTTAAAGAGATATCTTGGTAAGACTTTATACTCCTCCTTTGTGTTTTGTTTTTGATTTTCACTACTTAAGCTCCCGGGACCCGGATTCGAGGAAATCGACGCATGTTTCCGCACTTTGTCGGTCGGTTTCCCGTGATGAATCCCAGCAACCGACTGGTCAGAACTGGTTTGACCAGAAATGGAGATCGATGCGATCGGTTTTCATTCAGTTTATAATATGGTCAAGAACCGGTAAATGATTGGTCAGACCAGTCTGTCGGATCAGAAAACCGTAAACAAGTCCGGTTTTCTGATTCGACTAGGCCATTTTATAAAAAAATTATTTTATTTAATAATTTAGGTTATTATTTTTATATTTTCTAATTAAAATAAAATATAATTTTAATTTTTAAAATTATTTGAAATTAAATTGACATTTAATTGTAATTATACAAATTATATTAAATACATTAAGCTTCTTTAATTATTATGTTATGTTTAAAATCCTTAACTTTAAAGAATTATAATAAAAATATTCAAATTTTTATATGTTATAAATATAAATAATATAAATATATTATTATTTTAATATATTTATTAAATTCGGTTTGATTTTAACTTATTTCAGTTTAATCTAAAATTTCAAAACTCATCCTCACTAACCAATACGGGTGGGAAAACCACGCATAAAAATGATGATTCTTACTAAATTTTCTTTTGCGCAACCAAAATAGTGACATGTGTAATTGGACAAAATTTCTTCATTTTAGACTAAATTTGCGGACCTTTAATTGGCTAGCTCATTACGAAATATTTCCTTTTACTGCTATCAATTTAACTCAACTTTTACGTGGATAAATAATAGTCTTTATGAGTTTCATCCTTAAAATTTTATCGTTTTCCGAACCAGTTATGACACAAGTTCAAAAGCCTAGCGACCGAAGACTATCGCTATTGTCTCCATAAAGTGATACTATGTATTCTTTTTCCTCCCACCTTTATTATATTTTTACTGCCTAGGGAGCTTATCCATAGACACGACTTAATTTAATAAATAAATAAATAAATATAAATAAAATAGAAGTTATGGAAGAAGTTTTTCTATATCTCTAACCAATAGTATTATAATAAATCACATGTGAAAAAAAAAATAATATGGTGTAATTAATTAATTATAAAGGTAAAAGAAGAGGAATTAGAAAAGACATTTTCCAATCAGAGTCAAACTCTCTTTCTTAGTTCAAATTCTCTATAATTTTGGAGAAACCTTCCAACACATAAGGAGCAATTGAGGACATGAATTGATTATACTTTAGCATAAAAAACACAACATATCACTGGTTGAGCTCAAAATTCTGCAAGAAGAAAGCAAAAGCGACCAATTCCATAATTAATCCATTTTTGCAATTAATTTTGTTCATTCTTCAAGTTTTTATCTCTTTTATTCGAGTAGTTTAAATTGTTAAACATGTTATATTCTACTCTTTGTTTATTTTAATTTAATTATGAACCATTGTGTCATAGCTAGAGCTATGATAAATCTCTACTTAATATTTATGTAAACATTCTTTTATTTGCAACTAAAGTTTCTCTTTATTTTTAAGAGATTTGGCTATGATTTGCTTAATGCTTATTGTTAGGACCAACTTCATTATTGTTTTTGATTAGCTTTTAATGGACCAAGTTAATAATGAATGAACTACATAGCTAAATTTAAACGTACCAAGATTAGTGTGGTTTACTGGTTAATCTAAAACTTCCCATAGATTTCATCATTTATTAATCTAATTGCTTAAATGGATCAAATTTATGTGAATAGAGAAAGAAATATAATTGATAATCCGGACCAAAGATATTAGTTTAATTAGGGAAAATCATCATCTCTTTAGGATATAAATAACTTAAATTGCATATTAGAAAAATTGCATAAATATTAACAGGTAAAATTGGACACTCTAGTTTCCATCTCATGGAGTGATCATTATGTCAGCCCCAAAATAGGCTAAAGAGACACTAGAGGGGGGTGAATAATGTGGATCATCGAATAAAAATTCTTTTATTAAAACTTTTTCTGTAAAAACAATTATGCTCGTTAAAATAAAATTTACTTGAAATGCAGAATGAAATAGTTAGTTAGTAGAACTTGTGAATATAATTGCTTTAATTAGCTTAAACAATATCTCTAAATATTACTGAAGCTAATGATTTGAATACTTAATAGTATTTAAAAGAGTATGGATAAAGATATTAGAGACACAACGATTTATACAGGTTTAATCCCATCTATCTACTCTTGTCCCCAAGTCCACCGCTTGAGACTTTCCACTAGTGATTTTGTTACATGCAAGAACCAAGCCTATCATTTCTTTATAAGCATAAACTAAATCTAATGTTACTTTTTACGAGTTCAAGTAATAAACTCAATATTTTTCTAGGCAATGCATCAAAACCTCTACCGACACTTTTTATAAGCTCAAGTGTCAAACTTATAGAGTTTTTATAGTTCAACAACTATTCTAGTGCTTTTTACAAGCTCAAATACCAAACTTTTATAACTATCATTTTCAAGCTTAACAACCAAACTACCAGCATACTTTTTAGACTCAAGTGTAGAATTTTATAATGCTTTGATAAAATCACCTATAACAAAGCGCCCTCACACAAAACCCTTTGTGTGAATTATAATTCCCTTTTCTGGATATAAATTTTGTTGTTTGAGAATTGTTGACGAAGACTATTAATTCTTTGAATTGCACTTGAAGTTGTTGGAAAAGACTCTTAATTGTATGCTTGTATGTGTGATTTTGCTAAATTTTTTTCCACTTGTGAATGATAGATTTGCTCTCTATTTATAGGTGAAGGAGCAAATATACTCATTACTCATAAGCATGATTGATGGAGCTTTTTATTCAAATATGTCCATGACTTTACAAGCCTCTAAAGCTGTCAATTTTCATTGTTACGGCCTTCTATAGTAGTATATGTTGATTTTTCATTAGCCTCCTATAGGTGATTGTTATATAGTATACAACCTCATGTAGGTGACCGCTATACAGTATACAAACTCCTTGATTTTTCTTTAGCCTCTTGTAGGTGATCGTTATACAGTACGCAGCCTCCTGTAGATGATCGTTATATAGTACACAGTCTCCTGTAGGTGACCATTGTACAGTGTTTAACCTCCTGTAGGTGACAGTTAAACAGTGCTTAACCTTCTGTAGGTGACCGTTATACAGTGCTCAGTCTCTTGTAGGTGTATAACCTTTTGTGACTACAAGAATCCCTTTTATAACTCCAAACTTAATATCTTCTTGTAGATCATAGTAATCCTTTCTTTCTCTTCAAATTTTGTTGTATGTCTTCATCTTAATAATATTATACTTTTTGTAATTTTATTAAGATCATTATTTGTTTAATGTTAACTATATTACTTGAGTATATATTATCTTTCCTTCTTTCTTTTAATGAAGTGAAAGTCTTTATAATAATATACCTATGTATAATTTAATTTAAGATCTTTATTTTTCTAATTTCAATTTAATTACTTGAGATTATATTATATTTGCATCTTCCTTCTTTATAATATGGTTACAATCAAAACTCGATTCACCACGTTATATTTTTCAAGTGTTATTTTATTGTTAAATTCTTTAGTTGTTAATTTAATTTTAATCAACATACCGATTATTTATTTGCCTTACTAATGTAGAATTTTATAGGTTTGGTGTATGTAGTTTTAATCTATGTGGGAACGATATCTTATTTATTATGTTATTGCTTGATTACGATATGGTGCAGTTGCTCTTTGCATAATGAATTTTATACGCATCATTTCTCATTCGCCTTTTATCTAATCCACTTTTTTTTTTACACATTAGAAAATTGAATTCGAGACCTAATTTGAACAACTCTGTCTTAAATTTATTGTTCAAGTCAACCTTAATTTGTCTTGCTTTTCTTTCTACCAAGGAAGAAGTGATTAGAATGTAAATCCCTTGCTAATAATACTATATATTCGTCCCCTACTAACATAGACACAAATTCACCTTTTTTACATCCTATAAAATAAACATAATTTATCTTTTAACTACTAATCACCATTACTTTTTTGTACCATACAACTATTTATTATACTTTGAAGTTACTATGTTTATAGTAAATTAAATGCTCTATTTATCAACCCATTTCATTAATTGAGTATATATTAAGCTTAAATGCTCTATTTATGAAACCCATTTCATTATCAATAATATTTAATATTTTATTGTTTAAGTGAAATTATGTTGATAGATGTGAGAAAATAAGTAAAATAGCAAAATTACAACCATATAAACAGGAATAGCTACTTTTCCATTTTTTTAAACTCAACTTCACTCGGAGAAAATTCTCTGTTTCAATAAAAACTGCATCCAAATATTCAAAGAAATCCAATAAACAAATCAAAGACCAATGATTTAAGCATTGACATAATTCAAAATAAAATAGGCAACCTCTTATTAGTTCTCTGTCATTATATTTATATAAAAGTTCCTTCTAGAAAGTTGCCAACTCATTATCAAGTCCAAAACGTTTGTTGGCTTGAACGATGCGGCTTGTTCTCCTAGTTATCTCCTCTAGACGTTGGAGTACGTCTGACATCTATCAATTTAGGGAGGTATGATAAATGTTTATAATCAAACCAAAAAATTTTACCGCGGTTCAAAAATCAAGTGATGGATAGTATTATATAAATAATTTATTAATACAAAATTGTTGAATGACTAGTGCGTTAATAATTATATGGACATCTCAGTCATCTAATACGTTTTAGAGTACAGTAAAATCAGACTTTTAAATTGCTCTTACCTGCGAAAGATTAAGTTAATTGCATTAATGGTTATTGAAGTTTACGGTTTATGCATCTTTAACTGTAAAATTTAATTTGTATCAATAAAGTCATTACTTTCATTTCGATATTAATAAAGTCACTATGGCCTAAATGTATCAAAATCTAGCACCAAAATGATAACAAAACAAGTCAATATCAAGTTCGACCTACCAGTATGTCATTATGTCAACCCCAATCAAATTTTGCATTTCGAATTTTTTATTTTTTATTTTTTATATAGTGTTGTACATGTGAGTGTTGTGTCGGAGATACATATCCTTTTTTTTTATTGGTTCGAGTTGATATAACTTTTTGTTAGTAGGTCACGGAGAAGTTATACAGTACGTCTGGCATACCACGCCATCCGTGTGCTAAGCTAATCAAATTATGACAAATTGTCCTCCAACCAATAGAAAAATAACATATTATAATTAATTAATTATTTATTTAATAGTTAATTATTTAAATAAAATTATAAACCATAAAATAAAAACCCTAAACTCTAAAATATAAACTCTATAAGTTAATTTATCAACCCCAGATGCTAAAATATATGATATGGCATGATTTTATTAGTTTGGCACACAGATGACGTAGTGTACCGGGCTTATTCTATAATTTCTCGTAGGTCACGTTAGGTGTTGATTGGCCACTTTATTGTTATGACGATAGATTTTGACAGATTAGGATAAGAGCGACTTTGTTGATACAAAATTAAAAGTTAAACGATATTTTTTTTGACAAAACTATAGTTTGGTGATCGTAAACATATGAACTTCAGCTTTCAAAGAACATTGGTACAATTAACCAGTGAAAGATTCTATTCTAATACCAACTTGGAGTAGTCTTGAATCATTAAATAAGTATCAATTATATGAGTGTTATGTCAGCAATACTCACAAGAGCGGAGCCAGAGGGGCATGGGTAGGCCGTTGCCTCTCCGGGCGCCGAGAATCACCCCTACTAGGGGATGTATTTCGGCAGCCGTGGCCCGCCGATCTCTGGTTTTTTTTTTTTTTTTTTGGGCGGGGGGAAGCCCCCCAAAACCAAAGAAAGAAGATTCTTTCTTCTTTTTTTCTTTTTAATCCTAGGTAAAATAACGTCGTTTTGCCTACGATTTTAAATTTTTAAGAGCCCAGGTAAAACGATGTCGTTTTACCTGGGATTAAAAAAAAAAATTTCCCATTCAAAACGATGTACTGGGGCTAAAAAATTACTTTCAATTCTTTAATTAATACATGGGCCTAAAAAAAATTCTCATCTTAGGATTAAAAAAAAAAAAAAAATTTTGATCGATTGAAATTATAAATTTTATAATTTTTAAAATTTTTATTTAGAGATTTTAATTAGAAAAAATTAATTATTAGTATATTATGTATATAAATAATAAAGGATTATGTTGTTATTAAATTAAATTAAATTAATTATCAGTTTGTTAGCCGATCAAAAATTTTTAACCGGTGAAAAATTTTTAAAGAAATTTTTTTCCTTCTGAAACTAGCCTCCCGGTTTCGTCACGGAATACTCATCTAATTGTCCATGGCGGATCCGGTCCTGTACCTTATTAAAAGTTTTCTGTTGCGTAGCTGTACCTCCGGCATTCCCTCTTAGCCACCCTATATATTTCTCCTACTTGTTCCTGCTCTCACTGTACCTAGATAAAAGTTTATCATCTTTTCATGCTCGTCAAACTTTGAATGTTGACCTTTTTTTTATTTTTTATTTTTTTTTTCTCCTTTCAAGTTTCAACTACCGCCATATCTATTTCACATAAACTTAAATTAAGCTTTTTGCACCTGTAAATTCCACATCTCTATTTTCTCCTCTTTCAAAACCAAACAAAAAAAAAATGATCACCTTCTCCTTCTTCTCCACTTTAGCACCGTATTTTGTTTCATTTATCATTCTCTTGCTCTTTTTTGAACAGATCTCTTACCTTTTAAAGAAACGCCATATTCCAGGCCCAGCTCTGGTTCTTCCATTCATCGGCAATGCAGTTTCCTTAGTTATGAACCCGACTAAGTTCTGGGATCAACAGTCGGCTTTTTCTTCTACATTTGGATTCTCTGCTAATTATATTATCGGGAGGTTTATTCTATTTATTCGTGATTCTGAGCTCTCTCATCAGATTTTCGCGAATGTGAGACCCGATGCTTTTATGCTCGTTGGACATCCATTTGGGAAGAAATTGTTCGGTGAACATAATTTGATTTACATGTTTGGCCAGGATCATAAGGATCTCCGCCGGCGAATCGCCCCCAATTTCACTCCTAGAGCTCTCTCCACCTACTCTAATCTTCAGCAGATTATCATTCTCGATCACTTGAAGAAATGGGAGAAAATGGCGATTGAGAATCCTGACGAGCCGATTTCTCTGCGTTTTTTGGCTCGTGATTTGAATCTCGAAACTTCTCAGACTGTAATTGTTGGCCCTTACCTGACTCCTGAAGCTAGAGAGAGATTCAAGTTTGATTATAATTTATTCAATGTAGGCCTTATGAAACTCCCTGTTGATTTCCCTGGTTTCGCCTTTCGAAACGCCAGGCTCGCCGTTGACCGCCTCGCCCTTACTCTCGCCGGATGTGCCAAGCAGAGCAAAACGAGAATGGCTAACGACGAGGAGCCGACTTCTTTGGTTGATTTCTGGATGCAAGAAACAATAAAAGAAATCTCCGCCGCTAAAGTCTCCGGCGAACCAACTCCGTCTCACACCAGCGATGAAGAAATTGGCGGTTATCTTTTCGATTTCCTTTTCGCCGCTCAGGATGCTTCCACCTCGTCGCTTCTTTGGGCGGTGGCGCTGCTAGACTCCCACCAGGAAGTTCTGTCGAAAGTCCGAGCGGAGGTATTGAGAGTCTGGTCGCCGGAATCAGATAGTCTAATAACAGCCGATCAGGTCAGGGAAATGAAGTACACACAGGCAGTGGCCCGTGAAGTTATAAGGTACCGTCCGCCGGCAACGTTGGTGCCGCACATCGCCGTGACCGACTTCCCGTTGACGGAATCATACACTATACCTAAGGGAACCATTGTGTTCCCGTCGGTTTACGAGAGCTCGTTTCAAGGGTTCATTGAACCAGATTGGTTCGACCCGGATCGGTTCTCAGAGGGGCGGCAAGAGGATCAGGTTTACAAAAGAAACTTTTTGGCATTTGGGGCTGGGGCCCACCAGTGTGTGGGCCAGAGGTACGCTTTGAACCATCTGGTTTTGTTCATCGCCTTGTTTTCAACTTTGCTCGATTTCAAGCGATGCAAAACAGCCGGCCGTGATGATATTGTTTATAATCCAACGATTTGCCCCAAGGACGGTTGCACGGTTTTCCTGTCTAAACGTTGCACAAGATTCCCCAACCTCTCTTTGGAATGACAAAACTGCCCTCAACTGGGCTGAACAAATAGCTTTTGTTGTTGGGGTTTTTTTTTCATTTTATTGGTTCTAGTCATTTAGTGTGTATATTGTGTTTAGTATTCTTTTGATTAATGGTGTGGGTGGGGATCATTGATTGGTGGATAATTGGGTTTGGGTGTTAAGTTGGAATTCAATAAATGAGATGTTTGTGAATTGGAAGAATAATCTTTTTTTTTTTTTTAATTTCCGTCTATGATTTCGTTTTGTTTATCCTTAATTATGTTTAAAAATAAGAAAATTCAATGGGGCTGCTTAATTGTGCAAGACAATATGCCAGTTGGCAAATGTCAATGACAGAGTTTGACAATATCTTTCCCATATTAATAATAAAGTCAAACAAGAATTTGAGGCAAATAATCTTTCTTTTATTACAAGAAATATGTTTCTGAGGATAGACCAGAAATAACGATGTTGCCATATTGGTCCTTTGTAACTTTTGATGGCAAAATTACATTTTCAGCACTTGATCTATTATTTAACAACTTTGGAACGAAAAGATTAACAAAATAATTTTTTTTTACTGAAAGATTAAAAAAATAATTAATTGATATAACAAGAGTGGAAAAGATCATTTTACTAGTTAAATCCAATTATTTGTATAATTGATTTGGATGGTATTTTTGGACATGTGTTTAATTAGTGCAAAATCTCGTCCCATAAAGTAATTATTAAAGTTAGTAATAGACCTTTATTTTAAGAAAAAAATTGTTAGTAATGGACCATTTTTATTTCTATATACAGAATTAAATGAATATTGATTTAGTAATTACACATTTCTGTTATTGCTTGTGGCAAGAAGCGACATGGGAACATTTTAATTGAGGATAATTAGATACTAACAAATTAATACAGCCAGTTTGGATTGTGACAGGCAGACAATGACACCTCAAAATTCTTTCTACCAAATAAAGCTAATAAATACAATAAACAAGGTTGTTTACTCTTTAACGTTTCTTTTTTTTGTTTATCGTTTCATACACCTACTTGCTTGAAATTTTTTCTCAAATTTTATCAATCATATCATAATCGAACCGGACAATGAACCAATAAAATTATCGATTTATGGTTCAACCGGTTAGACCAATTCGATACTAGTGAAATCAATTTTCTTTCTTTTTTTTTTTTTTTTTTAGGAAAAAATTAAATATATAACATAAACAAATAAACAAAATCAACAAACCACCGTACAAATTAATATATAAACTCAATTACCTTAATATATTAAAAAGTAATAACCAACTATTCTAAATATAAAAAACAAGTAAATGGAAATATAAGAGATTATAATAAACAAAATCTAGATGGTTTTTTTCTTGTTGCAACCATATAATTAACCGGTTCCACAATTACAAATAAATTCGCTGGTTTCTCACATTGATTGCTTAGTACGACCACTTCTCCATACCATGAAGCTTAAACACCGAAAGTAATAGTCAAACAATAAAATATATTAGTGAAAAAAAACTGAAAATTAAGATGTTCATAATTTTGTGTAGATCACCCTTTTCACTGGCTCTTCAGTATCCTGTCCTTGAATATCAATATCATCACCACCTTCACATTAATCTTATTCTTGCACGCATCAAGTATTTTTTTTAAGCCTGCTTTTGGGATTCTTTACTTTCAAGGCTTGCTTAAACTTACGGTCTTCCTGCTTAATTTTCAGTTTCCAAACAATGGAGAGAAGAATCATATACAAGATTAAGAACATGGAAACTAATTTTGAATTACTTTGGCTCTCTTTATTTCAAACAGAATAATAAAGAAACTCACAAGCAACTAACAAAGCACAAAATAAAACAACAGAGAAAAGAAAACAATTAATTTAATTGGTGCTTAAAATTGAAAAGTAGAAAACTGGTTTTGAAATTTAGTTCTCAAATGGTTCCTTCAATTAATTAGGTACAAAAGCACCCAATAACCAGGCCTCAACAACCAGGTCATGATCTCGAATTAAAAAAAAAAAATAAAGAATTACAATGGAGAGAAAAGGAGTATAAGAAAGAAAGTAAGAACCTAACGAGTGGGAGCAGAGTGCGACTGGCAGCAGCAGCGGCGGAGTAATCCAGTGGCCACTGCGGTGGCAGAAAAGATTGAGGAAGGGAAAAGTTAAGGTTTGAAACTTTTGAATGTTGAAATGAAAGGGAAGAAGAAGAAGAAAGAACTCACGATTTGTTTTTTCTGAGTTCTTCTGATTATAATTTATTTTCTTTTTTTTTTTTTTTTTTATTTGAAGAAAACGCTGTCGTTTCCTTAGTTGGATTGAGAACCGGGTTCTAATCGGTTTATTGCTTCGACCGATTTTTCCGGTTTGATCTCCCAGAGCGTCGGTTCTTAGGATGTCCCATTTTTTGTGTTTGAACCAACCAAAACCTGGTGGATAACTAGTCGGTTCAATCCGGTTCTGATTAGATTCTTTTTGCTGGGTACATTAAAGTTTCTAACTTTTTCAAATTGTTATAATCTCATTTCTTTTTTTTTTCTTTTTTATTTTTAAAGAAATATTTTATTATAAACTTATATTTTACCTTTTTTTTTTTTTTTAAATTATATGGCTATTTAGAAATTTCATTATTTTTTTCTTCATGATATGGTAAAATGACCTTTTTCGGCCCTTGATCTATCAATTAATTGGACCACAATTTATCTTTTTACCCTTTAGCTTTAACTCATTCACATGATAAAATAGTTAATTGGTCTAGTTGGATATTGTTTCGTATAAAAGTGGGGTTAAAAAGATAATTTTGAAATAACATGGGCTAAAAAGGTAATTGGGTTATAGAATATAAACTGAAAAAGTCATTTTTCATATGACATTTCACATCATCAATATAATTTTTTTTATATTATTTGTTCTTATTTAGGGCCTGTTCAGTTCAGCGTTTACCTGATAGCTATTGATGTTAATTGTTTGCTGCAAGTTGTTAGTTATTAGTTAATTGATTGATAGTGTTTGATAAAATTATGATAAACTGTTGTTATTAAGATATAAAAAGACTAATTTAGACATATATTTTATGTCAATATACAATAATTACACAAAATAAAATTATTACACAAATGTTAGTTAAAATAATATAGATAATTAGATAATTTTAAAGAACAACTTTATAAGTGTAAAAAATAATTTAAATTCTAATTTCATCTACGTAAAATATTATTAAAATAATATGATTTTAATTTTTAGTTAAATTAATATATATAAATTAAAAAAACATGTGAAACTAACATAAATAAATTAATTCGAAGAATTATGTCGTTTAATTTTTCAATATTTACAGACATGAAAAAAATTTTATAAAAAAAATCTATGTATTTATATAAAAATATAATTTATTACTTTGAAAAAGTTAAATTTGTAAATATCAAATAATTTTAAAGGAGTTTTTCGTGGAAAGCTCTTAAAAGGAGTTTTTCGTGGAAAGCTCTTAAAAGGAGCTTTTCGTGAAAAGCTTTTTTTTTTTTTCTTACAAAAAAGCTAAAAGATGTTTAATAAATCTAATCAAACACTAGATTTTCTGTTTTTCGGAGTAAAAAAATTAAAATTTGTTGCTAAAAACCAAAATAAGGCCCTCTTAAAGTATGAGATATGTTCAATAGTAATACATATAATTATCTATTAATTCTTGATAACTAAAGTAAAAAAAAAAAATTTAATACGAAAACTATAATTTTAAGAGACATGTACTAAAGAATTATTTTAATAATTTAATTAATATTTTATTGATGTTGATAAATAGTTTTAAATGTAATAATAAAAAAAGGAGTATTTAATAAGTGATTAGTTGAGCAATAAAATGAGTTTAAAAATAGAAGTACGTACATAAAAAAAATTTGCAGCAATGCCCTGCCAAAGGAATTACTATTGGACTGGTTCAGAAAGGATTATTAATAGGATAAATTCGAAATCAATTAATCAATAATTTAAAAATTGAGTAGTTAGCAACCATTAATAATTTCTATATATTATAATTTAAGAAATTGAGTAGTTATGTGTTAATGTAGAATCCAATTCTGGCACAGAAGATTCTTTGGTCAAAAAGTGAAAACAGTTACGAGTACCTTGGTTTTGGCAAAAGGTTAAAAGTTTGCATGTCGCACACCTCTTTTCACAAAGCTACGACCTTTTTCTTTTATGGCCAATTGGAAAGCTCATTGCTCTCACCCACGCAACATCTTCTATTCTCTCTCTTTTTTTTTTAAAAGTATTTTAGTTTTTTTTTTTTTTTTAAATACACCTATTTATTACTCCCTCTTATTTTTTACATGCCTTTTAAAATTTGGACTTTGTTTATTTTTCATATCATTTTAGATTATCAATATACTTTTACCTATATTTTATTACAGGTATCATTATTTAAATCATTTTAGATTACCAATATATTTTTAGCTATATTTTATTATATATGTATTTTCAGTATATTTATGTCATGCCCTCATTTTGAATGACTAGCTATTTCATTGGGTCAACCAAATGGTTATATGTAAGAGATGTGGCATTCCCAGGATTTGGTATTTGTCACATTGACTTCTACTTATTTTTTAGGTGTGGCTCATTATCATTGGCATGATTCAATTAAAAGCCAAAATTATTTTTTCCTGCAACATTGTTAATAGAACCTCTTATTATTGACATTGTGAATTTGGTTTATCTATATTTTATTAATATATGATTTATTTCAGGGAAGCTTAGAACAAATTATGTGCTTTTACGGTTTCTCAAATAAATACTTATGGTTTGTTTTATTACAAAACGAGAATCAATATTTTGAAACATTAATAAAAAAAAAAAAAGGGAATTCTAGCTCACACCATTGATTTGATGACATGGTAAGGAATATTTTTATCTACAATAATTTTTAAATTATTTTAACGGTGGTACACCTTTAGTCAAGATGTCTATAATGTGATGTGTTATATGAACTGTCAAAGGTCTAATTAAGTATTGGAACAATTTTTCTATTACAAAGTAGTCTAATTTGCTGTGCTTGGTCCTTTCATGGAAAGTTGAGTTGTTGGCTACATAAACTGCAGGAATATAATCGAAAAGTGGGACTGCTATGAATGCGAATTTTTCCGACATCTGTGATGAAAACCGAAATTGTTCTTTGCATCGAATTTTTGTAGGAACCTGTCTGAGGAATGAAGGTAGGAATCGAATGGACTAATTAGGTGAACCCGAGCATCGTCCAAGGGATCAGCGGTTTCTAACCATAATTTAGATAAGAGCCGTACGGCTCTTTTTTGGCTCCCACGAGTTTATTTAAAGTTGTAGGACTCTAATTTAAAGAGAGTTAAGATGTGCATTAAAAGACGAAAATTGAAAAATCCAAGCCAAGACAAGAATTGTACGGTTCCCTTTAAAGACGTACGGCTCTCATTTGAAAAAACAGGACCATACAGCTTTCATCTCTACTAAATTCTTATTGGACCAAATTTTCAAGTCCCCATAACTTGGGCAGATAAGGGTCATGAGACCTCAATAGACAACATGGGGAGGGAGCTAAAAACCAAACTAGAAAGATTGAGGAGGGGGGCTTAAGATTAGAGAATGATTTTGGAGAAAAACCTAGGGTGAGAAAGAAGAGAGAAAAGTCTCTAAACTGTTGGTGTGCCCCAGTTCTTAGGGCATTGGACTCTTGTATTTTGTATTATACATTAAGACTCATTGTATGAATACATTATTTGCGTCACATTAATAAAGGCAATTAATCTATTTCATTTATATCTTGTGCTATAATACGAGTAGAGTATCCATTGATTGATAATCATAAAACCTATCCCAGGTCTGTTCTAATCTTGGAAATAAATAAAACCATAGACTTGTATATTCGATGACTGTATGGAAGTTCTGAACTAGCCATAGTACTTGTATAGTCAGTCATGAATGTAGGTACATGTCGCTGACACGGGACTGGATCGATCCGCAAAAGAAAGCCACATGGTTGTCGTGTCATAGGTCTTTCTTGAGTAGGTCTCTTTTGTCCTCAAACCAGATTTCATTATAGTATCAATATGGAATCCGGTTCACTTTGACATACGCCTAACAGGTTTGTAAAAGGATGCTAAATACGGGTATGATTGGGTGGACCGATGAACATATTGATATTGATGATGAAGCGATGGAATTCCCACTCGGGTAACACCAAGATGATATCACTGGCCACTTAATGAGTGGGACTGATAAGTGTATGGCCATACCCAAGTAAGTCGGTTGCTTATTTGATTAATCAGTCAACTCAAGATCAAGAAATATAATAAATAACATAAGAGGATGACAGACACCATGCCTCTTGTTTATTCGTATCAATATCGTTTGGCAAAGGGCATTGTGAGATTACTGCTGGATCAGTGTCTTCAACAGACTACTACATCTTTGTCTTAATTGGGGGCCGTAACGGTTTGCTAGAAACCACTTACAATCTGTGGGCCTTGGGCCTATTGCCAACATAAAGACATACCTATAGGATCGTGCACATAGATCAATTGAGCCGGAACTTATAGAAATTGTGCATGTAATGTACATCGAAAGGAATGCGTTAATTAATTAGTTGACATTCGGTGTCAAGGTAATTAATTAACATTGGGTTGATTAATTTAATTAATAAGTTTACATAATGTAATTAATTAATTTATCAATTGATTGAATTACATAAAATAAACAATTAATTAAATAATTTTCCTAAGTAGGAAAATTAAATACATGTATTGTATTTACTTAAGTGCGATTTAATTTTATTTAGGCGTAATTAAATTTAGCCAAATGGAATTAAATTACATAGTATATAGTTTTTAATTAAAGTTTATTTATGTAATTATAATCCTAGTGGGCTTGGGTTTAATTAAACTAATTAAAACCCAATTAGACAGGGAGTCTATATAAGGACACACTTAAGGAAAAAAAAACCTAACCCTAAGTTTAATTGCTGGAAATTTCAGCCCTATTGTAGCCCCAAAACAGCCAAAATTTACAATAATTAATTCTCCATTCCTTCTGCTTTTTCGGCTAGCATTGGTTCCCGCTCAATAGTTGGTTGTGCACCGGACTTTGGCGATCGCAGTTTCAAGAAACGATTCTGCTGAGTTAATCTCTCTTGATTCAAATTGGTTTTTATTCCAATCAATGGTAATTGGACACGATAGGTGGATTCTAGGAAAATTTTAATGGTGTAATTTCCACTACGCCACGTTATTTTTTCCAATGACGAATCCTAACAGTGGTATCAGAGCCTAGGTTTTGTCCATTTGATTGATTGGATTTGGTTCTTGAAAGCATTCTTGAAGAAAGAATGGGTTTCAAGAATGTGATTTTAGGGTTCTTATTCAATTGGTTTTGGTTTTTGATGAACACTAGAATTATTGGATTGGGGTTTTTGATTTTTTTTTTTCCCAATTGGTTTCAATCTAGAATTGTTTTTCTTTATTAATTATATATTTTATTGGCTGGATTTTTTTTTTAATGATTTTACAAATAAAATAAAAAATTGTCAGCTAAAATTGGAATAACATTTGCGATTCCAATTGTGGCCAACGCTACTGCTGGCAGCTCGCTGCTGTGCACGGGGTTCGGGTCCGGTTTTGGATTTTGCAGATATTTTTTTTTATCCCGGGCTTGTAATGCAAAATTAAATTAAAATGTTTTATTTTAAATTAATTTGTATTTAAATTGTTTATTATGTTGGCATGCATATTTAATTTAATTGCTTTGCATATTAAATTGAATATGGACTTTGTGAAATTAGCCCAATAAACCATGACACCGGTTAAAATTGGGTGACCTAAATTTTAAATTTGTGACAATACAAATTCCAGTGGGAGCAAAAATTATTAATTTTGCATTAATGGATGTTATCCATTGGGTCTTTATGGGCCTTAGTCACTGTTGGGGAATTAATCACACAAAACAAAACGCAGCGGAAATAAAAGGATTAATCCCCACCAAGGACCCATGTACATTGCATTGAATTGGAAGGAGGGTTAAAGAATTACCTTAATTCTTTGTAGGTTTTGAATCAATTAGGAACCAAAGTAGCTTCCCTCTACGGTTGATCCACACGGAGCAATTCATTCACCGCGTGCTAGCGCCGGGATTGAAGAACGATTCTTCGAACGAGAGAAGGCCAAAGTTTCGAAAGCCTTGGGAGATGGAGAAGGGGAGATTTCGGCTGGCCCCTTGGAGGCTGCAGAAAATCTGCATCTTATGTTAAAATGACTAGGGTTAGGGTTTTTAGGTTATAAAACTTCCTTTTATATATCCTTTAAACTTAATTATAATTATAACTTAATACCCTTATTAGTTATAATTATAAATTAACCCACACAATTTAATATTAATTCTCAATTAATATTAAATCAATTCCATTTTCCATCATACACATATGTATATTTGATATTATAATTAATTATATCTCTATATAATTGAATTATAATATGTAGCATACTTTATGCAATATTAATCATATTAATATTTATACACATATATAAATATATATATATCATTATATATATATTCATTCTCTTTCTCATTCATAAATTATTATCCAATAATAATTTATACCCGAAAAGATGAACTTCATTTTGCTCTTTGTGTGTGACCCCATAGGTTCATATCAATTGGCAATAAGGAAATTACCATAATATCCTTATAAGTCATAAGCGGACTCTAGCAAGCCTTTATGACTACCCAATTAATATGATTGGAATGATCCAATACCTATTTATAGAATGTCATATTCCCTTTTGTCTCTTTGATATCATGATTAATCATAAGACATGGTATACTTGTCAATCTTATATAATTAATCATATGTTTTCTCGATCTCAAAGTAAACTGTTTAGACAAATCAATTGATACTCTATCAATTATTTGAGCACGGCCATGCATTTACAGTCTTACTTATCGAGGGGCCCAGTGATATCGCTCTCTTGATAGAGAGGGACAAAATCCCATATCTGTCACTCACATCCCAAAGCATGAGTCATATTGTACCCAATCACAGCCTTTATAACTACTCTGTTACAAGCAGCGTTTGACTGCGTCAAAGCACAACATGAGTTCATCTCGGAATCAATGGTGACCTCAGGTCAAAGGAATCAGCTAATGACACTACTATAATCAAGATCAGTTGTGACACATGACCATGAACTTGATCTCATAGTGGGTCTCCAGTAACATGTTCTCTAACATATTACCCGTGAGTATAATCTGTATCTGTATACACTATATTCATCTTATGAATATCCATTATCACTCACACTAGTCTTAGTTTGTTATTATTCCCATAATAACAATCGACTAGGGATATTTAGAATAACACGATTTATTCATGGATACTTATCATAAATGCTAACATACAAACATAAATGATAATATTAATCTACACTAGATTAATCTTAGAAGTCAAATTACATAATCCAATATTGGCCTTAGGGCACAATCTCCAACAAGTCACATTTATTGAAATTGGCAATTTCACCCTAAGTAACTCGGCTTCACATTTATATTTATAATTTGGAATGCCATGATCATGCATCATATTGGTTTGTATGTGCACGAAAGGTACTTTGTTGGAAATATGATGTTGAGTTCTATGGGCTCTAAATTATTATCGATTGTAATTTGATTTTGGGAAATATGGCTTGCGTGCCATTTCTTTTATTTTGATGTAATTTTAGAATAGATTTTATTTAAAATAAAATTGTTGTAATTGCATCAAGTATGGAAGAAGGCCCAAATGGAGCAAGCCCATGGTGGGAGCCCAAGAAGGATTGCAGTCCGGCTCATGAAGAATTAGATAGGATATCTAGTTTTTCATTAGGTTGTAATTAAAGGCCCATGGGATCTCATTTATTTTAAATTAAGTATGCTATTGCATTTGACATATGATATGGATGTATGGATCACCAAATTATTACCCATGTATATGCATGCTAAGCCGTATCACTTAATTTTAATCCGAAAATTAAAATATTGAGTCGTTTAAAAGTGTTTCCCACATTCACACCTCTTTCTCCCATTGATGCTGAAATGTGCGCCATGCCCTAGCTGGGTATATTGTAGTATTCGGTGGACCATCGAGGGTTAGGATAGTTGGTATGGTTAACATGTGATTGGTTGTTTGACTCAACATGGGTAGCATTAACTCAGAGCGGGGCCTAAGTACAGATGGATAAAGTGTCAATAAGCCCATCAAACCAAGAGTCCTTTATGGAAGGATTGGATAGGTTGTCCTACCAAACGAATCAATGGTTGGTTAGCGAGCCCTAGTTCATCCAGTCATTGATAAGTTGTGGATCTTGGTCAAATGAGACACTTAACATCACCAATAAACAAATTAAAATCGGATTATTAATTTGAATTGGCATAAAGTCCTTTATTTCTAACCCAAGCAATGATTTCTTCCATGTAGATTATTCCCATTTTCAGTTAAGCAATTGAAAATGGCTGTAACAAACAATAACTCACTCGCACTTAGGTCACTCCTGGAGAAGGAGAAGCTTTCGGGGACTAACTTCCTGGACTGGGCTAGGAACTTACAAAGAGTTCTTAGACAAGAGTCCAAGGAGTATGTATTGAATGCTCTTTTACCAGCTGGCCCTCCCGCAGGTTGAGGCATCACCACGACGATGGTGGAGCTGTACGACCGACACGTGAGGGATGACCGAGATGTCTCGTGCCTCATGCTGGGTACCATGGCTTCTGACCTTCAGAAACAGTCTATGGACAAGCATCCTTATGAAATGATGGATCAGCTTATACAGATATTCCAAGATCAGGCTCGTCAGGAACGTTACCTAACAACTAAGGCACTTTGCACGACTGCAATGGCAACCGGGACTTCTGTTAGCACTCATGTGCTAAAGTTGAAGGGGTATATTGATACACTTGCCCGACTCGGCTAGTCAGTTCCACAAGACTTCGTAGCAGACATTATTCTTGGGTCACTTCCTGAGTCTTACAACTAGTTTATCATAAACTACTATATGCAAGGGTTGGATAAATCGGTTGTTGAGCTACATGGCATGCTCAAGCTTGCTGAGCAGTCCCTTAAGAAGACTCCTGAAGTATTGCTGGTGAACAAGGGCAATACGCCCATTACTGGAGGAAAGGCCAAATCTAAGGCCAAGGCTAAGGGCAAAAAGGTGGTGGACCAACCTAAAGTAAGGGTTGCTTCTTCTGATGATGTCTGCCACGAGTGTCATGAGAATGGGCACTGGAAGAGCTCATGTCCAAAGCTAAGGGAGCAACTGAAGGGCAAAACTGCTGCTTCAGGTATTTATGTCGTTGAGATTAATCTGGCTATTTCTACATCTTGGGTCTTAGACACTGGATGTGGATCTCACATTTGTTCAAATGTGCAGGGACTAAGAAATAGGAGATTACTAGGATCTGGAGAAGTAGATCTTCAAGACAGAAATGGTGCTCGAGTTCAGGCCATAGAGATCGGTAAAGGAAGGGTTGCTTCTCCTGATGATGTCTGCCACAAGTGTCATGAGAAGGGGCACTAGAAGAGCTCATGTCCAAAGCTAAGGGAGCAACCGAAGGGTAAAACTTCTGCTCTAGGTATTTATGTCGTTTAGATTAATCTCGCTATTTCTACATCTTAGGTCTTAGACATTGGATGTGGATCTCACATTTATTCAAATGCCTAGTGGACTTGTTTTAGAACTAAGAAACTGTTATTTTGTACCTGTGATGGGCAGGAATATTATTTATGTTTCTTTGTTGGATATTTCTGGTTTTGTATTTAATATTAGACATGGTAGAATTTCTATGCAATGTGGCAATCTTATTTATGGAACAACATTTCTTGAAAATGGCTTATATATCTTTGATCTAAAACGTAAAAGTTCAATCTATAACATAAATACTAAAAGGATTAAATAGAATGAAATTAATCCTACATACATCTGGCACTGTCAACTTGGCCACATAAATGAGAAGCACATAGCTAGGGTTCACTCTAGTGGAGTGCTAGGGTCATTTGACATCCAGTCTTATGACACATGCGAATCTTGTTTGAGAGGCAAGATGACAAAGGCACTTTTTAGCTGAAAGGGCCTCAGAGCTATTGGAGCTGATACATTCTGATGTATGCGGCCCAATGAGAACTAGTGCTAGATCCGGTTTTCTGTACTTCATCACCTTCATAGATGACTTCAGCAAATACGGTTACATGTATATGATGAATCATAAGTCTGAGACTCTTCAAAGGTTCAAGGACTTTAAGAATGAAGTAGAAAACCAACTTGGTAAGAAAATAAAAGCACTTCGGTCTGACCGAGAGAGTGAATATTTGAGCCAAGATTTTGACTCATTTTTCAGAAAGTATGGGATTGTATCCCAACTCAATCCTCCTGGTACACCCCAGTGGAATGGAGTGTGAGAAAGGAGGAATAGGACCTTGCTAGACATGGTCCGCTCGATGATGAGTCATGCTACACTCCCTGTCTCATTTTGGGGATATGCTTTAGAGACAGCTACTTACATTCTTAATAATACACCAAGCAAGGCAGTTAAGGGAACACCATATAAACTATGGAAGGGCCGAAAGCCCAATGTTTCCTTCTTAAAGATTTTGTGCTGTGATGCACATGTTATGAAATTGACAAGTGGAAAACACGAATCCAAATCTGTCAAGTGCTAGTTTGTGGGTTACCCTAAGGAAACTAAGGGTTATTACTTCTACGATGCGGTGAAAAACAAAGTTTTCATAGCCAGAAATGCACTCTTCTTAGAGAAGGAATTCCTTTCTAAGAGAGATAGTGGGAGTAATGTTTAACTTTAAGAAGTTCAAGACTCACAAACTCCTGCAGCTACTACTGAGGATGCTTCAGGAACCGATCTGACTATTGGATATGCCCTAGTCCTGAGGCATTGGTCCTTGTATTTGTATTATACATTTATTGGATTTATGTATCATACTCATTTGTGTTTTTAATCAAGGCATTAATTCATTTATTGTATTTATCTTGTGTAATATATTAAATGAAGTATCCAATGGACATATCCATATCCACGATGACAAGTGTCATGCACTTGGCAGTAAGACCATGGATAGGGTAAACGATATGACCATAAATAGATCCGTAGTCTGTTCCAATCATGGGAATGATTGGAACAAAAGACTATCATTAACCTGGTTGTATGGCGGTGTCTTACCGGTCATTGGACATGGGATGTCAACCAAGTTAATGGGTACATGCAATCCAGTACCCACTAAACAAGAAATCCACATGGTATAGTATCACAAGTGATTCTCGTGTAGTACTTGCATGGATCCTTTGACCTGACCATATGATGGTGTTGCATGTGAGGTCGCATACTTAGGGGTACGCCTAAAGGGCCTGTATTAGGGTACCAAGTATGGGTACTTTCGGTTATGTCACTTAGCATGGCAATGCTATGGATATGCAGAAGGGATTTGTCACTCAGTAGTCCACTGAGAAGATGTCACCGGCCTCTTGATGAATGTGACTGATAAGAGTGTGGCCACACCCAAACAAGTTGGAACTTGTTTGTGAGCTTTAGTGCATTTAGGATCAGGTTAATGTCCGGATACAAAAGAGGGTGATCAATCCATGCCTCTGTGTTGGACACCGATATCGATGACATGGGATATACAAGTTCAAACTACAGGGTTATGATAATAGTTAGACTGCCATCTCTATCTTGATTGGGGGCTGCAGTGGCTTACTAGGGCCCAACTGCATTTTATGGGCCACAGGCCCACTGCTAATATAAAGATGGGCCCGTGGGATCGTACACATTGAGCGACTGAACACTGACTTAAGGAATCACATGTATAATTGGAGTATACACTCTGGAGAGAGAATGTATATATTAATTATATTATAAAGATCAATTGGATTGATCATAATAATAAAATTAATATTTGATTAGCTCTTCATAATTAATTGGATTAATTATGAGATTATTTTTTAGGTGTAAATATTCATATGCATAGGTTTACATATGAATTTATTTTGTGAAGATCTAATTTTAATTTGATGGATTAAATTAATTGGTCAAACTAATTTTAATTTAAATATAAATAATATGTTACTTAGAGTAATATATTAAATACATGGGTAAATTAAAATTGGGCTTGAAATTAATTTAAACCAGACTAATTAAAATAGGTTTGGGCCTGAACTAAAAGAAGGAAGCCCACACAGATGAAGGAGCCTGTTTGAGCCAAAATTCCCTTGGGAATTTCGGCCATCTAAGGTTTAATTACCCTAGGAATTTCGGCCTAGCATACAACCAACACACTAGCCGAAATTGACCTAGCCTCCTTCTCCAAAGTTCGTGTTTTCCGACGCTAGCACGGGTGGTGTTCGTTAGGCGTTCGTGTATGTGAACGAGGAGCGTTTCTAGTTTGATTCATACAGTCTGCATCCATCTCTTGAAAGATATATTCTTGGTAAGAGATTTATCTCTTTTAATGAAATTTTTATTTTTCCAATTTCCATGTCAATTGCTCCTGGGCACGGATTTGAGGAAATCATCGCGTTCTTTCGCTTTAGTCGGATGATTTCCGGTGAAAAATCCCAACAGTGGTATCAGAGCAGGCTTTTGATCCGTGAAAATTGTTAAAATTGGTTGAATCCCATGTTTTAAAATTGGAGATTTTTTATTGGGATTATTGGTTTGGGTTTAAGATTTTTCCCATTTGATTTTTATGCAATAGAAATTGAATATGCATATAGGTTTATGTTTGTTTAATTTAATTGTATGTTTGGGAATTCTTGGTGAATTTCTTATTGTTGGATGCCATGTTATTTTTTTTTAATTTAAATTTTTCTGTTTAATAAAAAAAAAAATCTGGCTGTTCCTGGGGTGCGGGAACGGCGGCGGCTACCACTACCTGGGCAGCGGACTGCCACTGGGAGCGGCAGCGGGCAGCCGCTAGGCAGCTGCGCCGCTGCTGCTAGGGCAACTAGGTTGCCCTAGCTGCAGCGGGCCATGCCCAGTGGTTTTGGATTTGGTGGGTTTTTGGGCCCGGGGCCCAGTTTTGAAATTTTAATTGGTTTTAAAATTCGTGTGTTTAGATTAGTGTAATTTAAATGCGTGTGGTTTCTTGAATGAAATTTAATATTTATTCATCTGATATTAATTTTGGAAATTAATATGGTTAATTGAAATTGGTTCGGGTAATTTTGGCACAATTACTTGGACGGCTGAATTGGACCCGTGGTTTCCCAATTCCAGTGGGAGCAGTTGGACTGCCTGGGCTGGAGGCCCAAAGCCCTTTAAGGGTTAGAAACATGGTGGGCCAAAATTGGCGATTTCTATAATGGCTTGGACATAATTGAAATGGGCTTAAATCATGCATTATAACATGCTTATGAATTATATGTATTGGATGCATATGAGTGATTAAATATTTTGTATGATTGGATGCTATTGGGCCTTATTCGAGATGGGTTGTATTTTTCGTTTCGGGTAAATACGGCCTGCGTGCCAGTTTTCTTTTTTTAATGTAATTTTATTTTATTCCATTATTATAAAATTTGTAAAAGAAGAAGCCCATGGAGTGGTGAGCCCAAGTGAAGGTGCAGGCCCAGAAGGAAGAAGATGGAGGCCCACTTAATATTGTTTTCTAGTATAGGTTTACTAGAATAATATTAGGATGTAATATAGGCCCATAGCAGTCCATTTTACTTATTTATTTAATTATGCTTTATATTTATTTGCATGTATGAATGTATGATCCAACAGCAATTTCACCAGCCTTATGTATGCAAGCCGTTATTAAATGAATCTAATAACCAAATGAAATTACTAAGTCGCTTAAAAGTGCTTCCCTCATTCAAAACCAGCTCGAAGTGGTGATAGGCCAGTTGTAGCCCATGCCCTCGCAGGACACACTGGAGTATTATCATTTTGTATTGGGTTAGGGTATGGGATACTCTAACCCTTGAATGGAGTTTTTGGCTTAGCATGGGTAGTAGGATTCTCCTGGCCCTAAGCACAGATGGGTAAGTGCCAAAAAGCCCATTAAACCGAGAGTCCCTAGGTTGGGATTGGACGGCGTTCCTACCTGATAAGGTCGGTTTTTGACCTTATCTTTTAGGCAATTTCGTGGTTTGAACGGCAATTGTTAGAGTCTTTTGCATAAATGTTTGTGTGGTTTTTGAATATTTTGTGATTTTTATGTTTTGGATAGATTTTTATAACTTTTAGTATTTTTCGTGTTTTCTAGGGTTGTTTTTGTAATTTTTGTTAATTTGTGTTTTTTTTGGTCCGTGGCATTGGTGCCGTTATGTTTCTTTGTGCTTGTTTTGGACAGGTATTATGACCCGGACCGGAAGTGGAGCGTCGGCGGCGAAGAAGAGTTCAAAGTGCTGAAAATCAAGGTGGCACGGCGTGCCAACCCGGCGTGCCTGGTTAAGCAGTCCAGTGGAGGGGCACGAAAACGTGCCACTCAGATCAGCGTGGCGTGCCAACCCTAAAATCACACGGCACGGCGTGCCAACTCCAGCAGCACGGTGTGCCGCCTTCAGTTCTGCACAGCACGGCGTGCCAACTCCACCAGCACGGCGTGCCGAGCCCCGAAACCCGTTGTTGCCCTACTTTCATCTCTTCTTTTTGCTGGTTTTAACCTAGCCGTATAAATAGGTTATTTTATATGTTTTAGAGATCTTTTTCCAGTCTTTTTGAGTGATAGCAAAAACTTGTAGTGAGGTTTTGGAGCTTGAACTATTTGCTTTCTTTGAGTTTGAACCATCGTTTGGTTGTAGTTTTACTTAGAATCTTCCCCTTTTGCGACGTTCCTAGTTCCGGCTCGAGTTCGTCTATAGAGGTACACCCCAAGCATCTACACACCGTCGCAATTCGGTTAATCGGACCAAAAGGGCATAAGTTTTTCTTCTTCTCTTTTGTAATTTGATTAAGTTAGTTTTGATTCCGCAAATCGATTATGTTTGGTTGTAAAATTCATTCATCTTTCTTAATTAATACAATTGATTGCAAGTTAATTTCAATTTTTATTCCTTCTTCTTTATGCAATTCCTTTAATGAATATCTGGTCTCATAAGATCTTAATTTATTAAGTTCATATCTGTGGCATTACCTAGATTGACGCCTAGGAAACCATTAGTATTGACGACACTGTGGAACTTACGTGCCCTTATTTTCTGAGCTTTAGAATTAGACCGCCTCTAAACAAGGAAAATCGGCTAAGGACCTAAAAGATCTAGATACGCTAGGTTGTATTATCGAAAGAGCATAATTAAGGATTAATTGTTGAGTTAAATTCATCTTTTGTAGTTAATTGATAAAGCCATCCCCATTAGCATTCATAGGTCGGTAAACCGCCAATTGATAACACAAAACTCAAGTGCAAAGTAAGCTGGAATAGATCAACTAGGAGTAGGATAGTTTAGTTGTTAACATAATCAACCTAAACTACGTTCCGCCTAGGACACGCAAGGTACTCGAGTAGTTTAGTGTTTGCAGATTATTCTTTTCTCTGTGGGATCGATACCTGGACCAACCAGAATTATTACTTGTCAACGATAGGTACACTGCCTTAGTTGTGCGTTTCTAGGTTTAGTTTTACTACTACGCCTAGGACCCATCACTACCTAAATAGTTAGGGCATAGTTGTACCAGGCCCTCGTCTGGCTATATCTTAATGAAATATGGATCTCGGCCCATGAGCCCAACAACTCGGTTTAATTAATAATTTGATTCATTATTAATTAAGTATGGGAATAACAAAGTAAAGTCCTTTATTAACACTTTTAAATGTTTTTCTGTGTAGAAACTCTAAATGGCAAATAACAACTCTTTATCGCTGCGATCAATTCTTGAAAGGGACAAGCTTTCCGGTCCTAACTTTTTAGACTGGTCTAGGAACTTGAGAATAGTTCTAAGACAGGAGTCTAAAGAGTATGTACTAGAGAGGCCTGTACCAGCTGCGCCTCAAGGACGTAATCCATCGGCTGCCCAGCTGGAGGAATACGAGATGCATGTCAAGGATAATAGGGATGTGGCATGCCTGATGTTGGCCTGTATGGTCCCCGAACTATAAAAACAGTTTATGGACCATCAAGCCTTTGCTATGATAACAACTCTTAACGAGATGTTTCAAGAGCAAGCCCGTCAGGAAAGGACCCTGACCAACAAGGCATTCCTGTGAGCGCAGACGTGCTCAAGATGAAGGGCTATTTGGACACATTGGCCCATCTCAGATCTCCCATCTCTCAGGAGTTAGCGGTGGACACAATCCTTGCATCCTTACCGAATTCTTATGATCAGTTCATCCTGAACTACAACATGCAAGGGATGAACCACACTGTTAGTGAGCTGCATGGGATGCTCAAGCTTACTGAACAGTCGATCAAGAAGAGTCCGCCGGTGCTGCTGGTCAATAAGGGGAACCCTCCTCTTGCCAAGGGCAAGGCCAAGGAAAAGGCCAAGGCCAAGGCCAAGAAGGCCAAGGCTAAGAAGGCCAAGGCCCAGTAGAAGGTAGGTCCTGAGGATGTCTGTTTTGGGTATAGGCAGGCAGGCCATTGGAAGAGATCGTGTCCTAAGCTAATGGGAGAGCAGAAAAGGGGCCAAGGTGCGTCCTCTTTAGGTATTTATGTTATAGACATTAACCTTACTATTTCAACATCCTGGGTATTAGATACTAGATGTGTTTCTCACATTTGTTGCAATGTGCAGGGACTTAAAAACAGAAGGTCACTGGGATCGGGAGGGGTGGACTTGCGGGTCGGTAATGGAGCAAGGGTTGCTGCCATAGAGATCGGTGAATATCACCTCGTGATGCCTAGTGGATTGGTTTTAATTTTAGAACAATGTTATTTTGTACCTGCTATATGCAGGAATATTATTTCAGTTTCCATGTTGGATATTTCTGGATTTCATTTTACTATTTCGAATGGTAGAATTTCTATATCTAGAGAGGGATTATTTTATGGAGATGCTCTATTAAATAATGGCCTATATATCCTGGACTTAAATGAAACCAATCATGTCTATAACATAAACACTAAAAGGGTTAAGCCCAACGAACTTAATCCTGTCTACCTATGGCATTGTCGTTCAGGCCACGTAAACGAGAAGTGCATAGCTAGGCTTCACAAAGCTAGAGTCCTAGGGTCATTTGACTTGGAGTCAATTGATATATGCGAGTCATGTTTACGAGGCAAAATGACTAAGGCACCTTTTAGCAAGAAGGCTGAAAGGGCCACTGGCTTATTGGACCTAATACATTCAGATGTATGTGGACCCATGAGCGCAGCAACTAGGGGTGGACACCTGTACTTCGTCACGTTCACGGACGATTTCAGCAGATATGGCTATGTCTATTTGATGAAACACAAGTCTGAGACCCTTGATAGGTTCAAGGAATTTAGGAACTAGGTACAGAACTAGCTAGGCAAAAACATCAAAACCCTTCGGTCGGACCGAGGTGATGAGTATATGAGCCTAGAGTTTGACTCATATTTGACAAAGCATGGAATAGTTCCACAGCTCACTCCTCTCGGAACACCACAGTGGAATGGGGTGTCTGAACGGAGGAATAGGACCCTGTTGGACATGGTCCGCTCAATGATGAGTCAAGCCTCTCTCCCAATTAGTTTCTGGGGACACACCCTCAAGACAACAGCTCTTATCTTAAATAATACTCCGACTAAGGCAGTGGAAAAGACCCCATATCAGATATGAACGGGCAGGGAGCCCAATGTGTCTTTCCTAAGGATTTGGGGATGCGAAGCACATGTCAAGAAATTGACTAATGGCAAGCTAGAGCCCAAAACCGATAAATGCCTGTTTGTGGGCTACCCTAGGGAAACCAAAGGGTATTACTTCTACAACCCCACCGAGAACAAGGTGTTCATGGCAAGGAAGGGGGTCTTTTTAGAAAAGGAATTCCTTTCCAAGAAAGACAGTGGGAGCAATGTTGAACTCAGGGAAGTTCAAGGTCCACAAGCTCCTGAAGAGGATAACTCGGAGGCCCAGGTGGAGCTTCCACAGGAGGAAGCACTGACACAGGCCACACAAGGACCTAGAAGGTCTGGTAGGGATCGTCGGGAACCGGAGAGGTATGGTTTCCTCGTCACCGACGTTCAAACTCTTCTCATCTGGGATGAGGAAGAACCCAAAACCTACCAGGAGGCCATGGCAAGCCCACAGTCTATAAATTGGCGTAAAGCCATGGAGGTAGAGATGCAATCTATGTACAATAACCAGGTTTGGAACTTGGTTGATCCACCTCCGGGTGCTAAGGTAATAGGTTGCAAGTGGTGCTACAAGCTTAAGGCCGACAATACCTTCAAGGGGCGTCTGGTTGCGAAAGGTTTTAGACAAGTCCATGGAATAGACTATGATGAGACCTTCTCACCAGTAGCCATGCTCAAATCCATCAGGATTTTGCTAGTCATAGCCGCATGGTACGACTATGAAGTCTGGCAAATGGATGTCAAAACCGCTTTCCTTAATGGAAAGCTACTCGAGGATGTGTACATGACACAACCTGAGGGTTTTGTCGATCCAGAGTATCTGGGAAGGGTGCGAGCTTCAAAGGTCCATTTATCGACTGAAGCAAGCATCCCAAAGTTGGAATCTTAGATTCAACGGGGCTATAAAGGAATATGGCTTCATACAGAATCAAGATGAGCGTTGTGTGTATAAGAGGATAAGTGGGAGCATTGTCACATTTTTGGTACTTTATGTGGATGACATCCTACTCATTGGAAGCGACATACCCATACTGGAAGGGGTAAAGCAGTGGTTGAGTAAGTGCTTCGCAATAAAGGACTTGGGCGAAGCTGAGATGATCCTAGGGATCAGGATCTATAGGGATAGATCAAATCGTCTTCTGGGCCTAAGTCAGGCCTCATAAATAGACAAAGTTCTGAAAAGGTTCAGCATAGACCGGGCCAAGAAAGGTTTCTTGCCAATGGGCCATGGGCTGAAACTTAGTAAGAAGCACTATCCTAAGACAAGGGAGGACAGGGACAACATGAAATTGGTTCCATATGCTTCGGCTATAGGATTAATTATGTACTCTATGTTATATTCGAGACCTGATGTTGCCTTTGCACTGAGTATGATGAGCCGGTACCAGCAGGATCCCCGGGAGGATCACTGGAAATCTGTCAAGGCAATCCTTAAGTACCTTAACCAGACTAAGGATAGCTTCTTAGTGTATGGTGGTCAGGAAGTGCTATCAGTTACTGGGTACACTGATGCAAGCTTGCAGACTGACCAAGATGAGTACCAGTCACAGTCTAGGTATGTGTTTTTGCTTAATGGTGGTGCTATAAGTTAGAGGAGCTCAAAGCAGCCAACCATCGCGGACTCTACAACAGAAGCTGAGTACATCGCGGTGTGTGATGAAGCTAAGGAAGCTGTGTGGATGAAGAAGTTTATCACTGAGTTAGGAGTAGTGCCAACTATCCAGGACCCAGTTGATATCTTCTATGACAACAATGGGGCCGTTGCACAAGCCAAGGAGCCCTGGTCACACAAGAACACAAAGCACGTGCTCAGAAAGTTTCACCTCATACGAGAGATCGCGGAGAGAGGTGACATTGCATTGCACAGAGTGGACACCGAGGATAATGTCACAGATCCTTTGACCAAGGCGCTAGCCCAGCCCAAGCACGAGGGTCATGTTGGGGATTTAATCGCACAAAAACAATACGCAGCGGAAATAAAAGGATTAATCCCCACCAAGGACCCATGTACATTGCATTGAATTGGAAGGAGGGTTAAAGAATTACCTTAATTCTTTGTAGGTTTTGAATCAATTAGGAACCAAAGTAGCTTCCCTCTACGGTTGATCCACACGGAGCAATTCATTCACCGCGTGCTAGCGCCGGGATTGAAGAACGATTTCTTCGAATGGAAAAAGCCAAAGTTTCGAAAACCTTGGGTGATGGAGAAGGGTGAAGTCGGCTGGCTCCTTGGAGGCTGCAGAAAATCTGCATCTTATGTGTAGGCTAGGGTTAGAGATTTTAGGTTATAAAACTTCCTTTTATATCCATTAAACTTAATTATAATTATAACTTAATACCCTTATTAGTTATAATTATAAATTAACCCACACAACTTAATATTAATTCTCAATTAATATTAAATCAATTCCATTCTCCATCATACACATATGTATATTTGATATTATAATTAATTATATCTCTATATAATTGAATTATAATATGTAGCATACTTTATGCAATATTAATCATATTAATATTTATATATACATATATATATATAAATATATATATATCATTATATATATATTTATTCTCTTTCTCATTCATAAATTATTATCCAATAATAATTTATACCCGAAAAGATGAACTTCATTTTGCTCTTTGTGTGTGACCCCATAGGTTCATATTAATTGGCAATAAGGAGATTACCATAATATCCTTATAAGTCATAAGCGGACTCTAGCAAGCCTTTATGACTACCCAATTAATATGATTGGAATGATCCAATACCTATTTATAGAATGTCATATTCCCTTTTGTCTCTTTGATATCATGATTAATCATAAGACATGGTACACTTGTCAATCTTATATAATTAATCATATGCTTTCTCGATCTCAAAGTAAACTGTCCAGACAAATCAATTGATACTCTATCAATTATTTGAGCACGGCCATGCATTTAACAGTCTTACTTATCGAGGGGCCCAGTGATATCACTCTCTTGTTAGAGAGGGACAAAATCCCATATCTGTCACTCACATCCCAAAGCATGAGTCATCTCGTACCCAATCACAGCCTTTATAACTACTCTGTTACGAGCAGCGTTTGACTGCGTCAAAGCACAATATGAGTTCATCCCGGAATCAATGGTGACCTCAGGTCAAAGGAATCAGCTAATGACACTACTATAATCAAGATCAGTTGTGACACATGACCATGAACTTGATCTCATAGTGGGTCTCCAGTAACATGTTCTCTAACATATTACCCGTGAGTATAATCTGTATCTGTATACACTATATTCATCTTATGAATATCCATTATCACTCACACTAGTCTTAGTTTGTTATTATTCCCATAATAACAATCGACTAGGGATATTTAGAATAACACGATTTATTCATGGATACTTATCATAAATGCTAACATACAAACATAAATGATAATATTAATCTACACTAGATTAATCTTAGAAGTCAAATTACATAATCCAATATTGGCCTTAGGGCACAATCTCCAACAATCTCCCACTTGCACTATGGCCAATCATACATGTATCTTATACCCATTGACCTACATGACTTTCATGTATTCATTCGTGCGAGAGTCTTTGTCAGTGAATTATTAATTTTCACTTCCGTTGCTACTTTACACATTTTCACTCTCTTTTTAGAGACAGCCTCTCTAAATTAGTGAGAAACGCCTAAGTATATGCTTGTGTCATACAAGGTTCTTACGCATTGAACTATTGTCCCTACAATAGTCTCACAGGATAAGCAATGCTTAGAACAAAACACAACATTTTGTGATGAACTTCTTCATCCAAAATTTCCTTTACATCATATGTAACAATATACTTTGACTACTATTATAGATATTTAGCTATATCGTTTTATTTTGAACCTTTCAAAATCATAACATCTCTTTTTAAGAGAATACTAGATCTCGACTGATATATTGCAACTAATTGCAATCAGTTGTATATGTGCAACTATTTACACAGTTAACATAAGCAAGCTTCTATTAAGTCTTTTACATTGAACGCTTTCAATGCTTTGACTTAAGCCAAAACATTCTTTTAGATCTATCTGTATAGATTCCAATTTCAAGAATACAGGCAGTCATGCTTATAACATTAACCGAAATTACTTTCTTAGCCAAGATTTTATTTCTTGCAAGGTAAGAATGTTATTTCCAACAAGCCATATGTCATCCACATATAGCATTAGGAATACCGATATGCTCCCACTGATCCTTTTGAAACACAAGATTCATCATCCTTTTGATAAAATCAAACCATTTGATTTCTTTATCAAAACTATGATTCCAACTATTTGATGCATGTTTCGATCCTTATGAGAATCTTTGAAAACTTGCATACGCTATTTGAATTCTTTGGATGCCCAAAAACTTTGGGTTGTGTCACGTACACATCCTCAATCATGTTTTCACGTAGAAAACAGATTTAATATCCATTTGCCATATTTTATAATCATATTATGCGGATGTGGCAACAAGAACTCAATTTGACTTGATCATGATTAATGACGAAAAAGGATTTTATCATAGTCCTACTATGAATTTGTTCGTATCCTCATAGTCACTACTATGAACTTGTTTATAACCCCTTTTTGTCACTAGTCGTGCTTTATAAGTTTGAAGATCACCATTCATGTCGGTTTTCAATTTGAAAACTCACTTGCAACCATTGCATATGCATCTTCTAAAAGATTTATCAAAGTCTATACTTTGATTGTCAGACATGGACTTATCTTCAACCTTTGTAGCATCAAGTCACATATTAGATTCAAAATCTAACATTGCTTCTTCATAAAAGAAGACTTATTCCAATCTAGTAAAACTACATCATGATTTTGAGAAATCCATATCTTTCCTATTCATGTCGTATTCTACTAGACTTTCATTGGACTTGTGTAATTTCAACAATGATCATGAAACCATTTCCATGTTCCTCTTCAACGTTAATGTCACTTTGTGAATTACGAGTTTTGTAGGTGTACTTTACTCCCACTAACTCTTCTAGAAATTAACTCCCTCTTCAAGGGGAAACCATTTCTAGCTACAACTACTTTGTATCCCAAAGAAACACAGGAGTAACAACTCCTACTTTCCTTTTGAGTAATCCACAATACGACATTTAAATTTAGGTGCCAACTTATTTGAAATAAGCTTTACAGCCCTAAACTTATTCAATGAAACAACTTGGGTCTCTTACCCAACCATATCTCATATGTTGATTCATGAATTATTTTAGACGGAACAATATACACAGCTGCTTTAATGGCATATTTTCGAGAAAACGATGATCAACTTGACTTCATCATAGATTGAACTATATCTGTATAGAGTTCGACTACTCCCTTTTCGACACAACATACTTTGTGGCGTACTTGGAGGAGTCAATTGTGAGACAGTCCCACAACCCCTAAGATGATTGTCAAAATCTTGACTCAAATGTTCAGCACTTGGATCATATCTAAGTGACTTTACTATCTTGTCAAGATACTTCATACTTCATTTTACAAGCTTTTGAACATTTCAAAAGTTCCAAACTCGTGTTTCATTAGATACTCTTATCTAGTGAAAAGTTCCATGAAAGTAATGAAGTATTAGAACCTCCTTTAGCAGTTGATTTATAATTCATATACATCCACATGTATAATGCTTAATAAATCGATTGTTCTTTGACTACTTTTAGCAAAGAAAACCTTTTGTCATCTTTTACAATAAACAACATTCGCATGATTCAAGATGATTCATAATCTCATGAATCCAAAAGTCCATTCTCATGGAGTTTCGTAATGCGACTTTGCTTATGCCTCCAAGACGATACTGCCAAAATAGGTTGAATCAAACTATTTGATTCGATCCTTACAGTATTTATGTTACAGATGGGCTTCACATATAAAGACAATTATGTAAATCTGTATTTCATAATCATGTCTTTATAAAGCTTATAATTCACAATTATAAAATAAACAACATTTGTTTACTTAAGCCAATAAGCTCAATAGGCAACAAGAGTTCATAACTTACATGTAAAAGTTCATAACCTTTAACCAAAGTTCATAACTTTTATGTAAAAGGTTCATAACCTTCGAGTAACAACCTTTGCTTCTCTTGCCTATTCGTATTCTACCTTCACCTTCATAAGGTTTCTATTCAAGTTAAGATTCTTCATATTCCACTAATATGAGATCCATAACTGGTATCTAATACCTTTGATATAGAAACAAAAGTAGAATAATTAATAAATACTTAAGGTAGCAGTCTTACTGCCTTTCATCTTCTTATAGTTCTCCAAACAGAGTTTACTATTTCCATTCTAATGAACGATTCATTCTAGAAATGGCAACACCCTTCTTTTGGAGATCTCTCTATGCCAACAGCTTTGGCCTTTAAAACATGTTTCACCCGAACCTTTCGGTCTTTATGCTTTTCGACCTTCCTTTTATCCTTTTCCTTTTGAACCATAAGCACACAATTCGAGGCGGGCTTATCCTTTATGGATAACTTAACATTCTTTTGCATCCTATGCAACTAATTCACAATTTTCTCCATGTCATTCAAATGATAGTTCATCACCAATGACTATCAATTAATGAATTCAAGATCACATCTTAATGCCTTTTGGAGGCCAATGAGAAAATGTTGCCTCAAACACTTATCTTTTCTTGCTCACTAACTGATGGAACATTTCCATTTGTGATGTATCATATACCTCAAGTAAAACTTCCACGTGCGGAAGAATTGGTGGCAAGTGTAAGATAATAAATTTTAAACAGAGTCCCTTCGATGCTTCAAGTAAGCATCTTTTATACTCGTGTTACAATTGCTAGTGGTTCATTGGGCAAAAGGATTATTGAGAACATATGATTCCTTTTGATTTGAGAACAATTCTCAAAGTTCAATAACAATCGAGACCATGGTAATAGCAATCATAACTATAATAAAGCGTGTAAAGATTTTTATTTAAATGCTCCCACTTAAATTATAAAACCCTTTAAAATATTTAAGTGGGTGAAGATCCAAAATCCATACTTAACCATAGCACTGCTTTGGCATGTCCCTATGATTAAATATAATTTCGGTAGGCAAAGACTCAAAATCATGCTTTAAACCATTTAAACATATTTTGGATGTGCACTTCTTTGCCAATTGCATCATTATGCAACTCTTCTAATTTATGAGATGCATGATATCATATATCATATTTAATTGTATGTCACTCATCTCATCTTTGCCTCGGGCTCAAACACCGTTTTGATTAACCCTTTGTTAAACCAATTACAACACAATGAGAATCACCATTTCTCATATTATCGCTTCGCTAAGGTCACAACATGCGTACCCGCTTTGGCGTGGCTACCATGATGCGAACATAGTACTTGACTAGTGTTATACGTAATTGGGTGGCAAATATAAACTTCTTAAGTTCATTTAGGGTTTATAAAATCCTGTGATTAAAATGTATCTTATACATTAACATGGCATTAATATTAATCAACGTTTGTTAATATTAACTAACATGGCATCCTATGTCATACATATGTTAAGCATGCATATTGAATATTTAGCATGGCATCACACGGCATTTAAATGTATCAAAACATGCATTTACATATATATATATTAACATTTGCATCACATGCAAATGAATTTCTAACATGCATCTATATAAATTAACATGGCATCTCATGGCATAAAATAAATATAGCATGCATCAGACTCAAAACCGTGTTATGGTATGGTTTTATCTACATTGATTTTCATAGGCCAATATGAAAATCAACAAGGCCATTTCCTAGGTGGTTGTAACCATCGCATGGTCACAGCTCTCTCGCACCCCTTGGATCCGTCCTCACGTCTTTGTTCCTTGGCACCATCTCATGGATTTACATATTTTATAAAATTGTATACTATACAACTTTCTAGCAAAATAAATTTACATATAATAAATTGCATCCTATACAATTTATCTAGAAAAATAAGATTACATAAATACAAACGACTCGCAGGTCGTATTTATACAAAACTTTACATCCATAAAACCAAAAGAAACAAAACCATCCATGGGGTCCAAAAACCATACCAAAACACCATGCATAAAATCTTCAAGATTTGGGGTTCAAAACGCTAAAACACAATCTCATTGCATTTATAAATAATTGATTGGAAAATCGTAAATATGCAGAAACAATTTCCACACTTAAACGAAGAACACCAAGCCCAAGCAAGCGCCGCAGGCAAAAAATTTTTTTCGCGCACTGCAGCATCAAGGGAGCACGGCGTGCCATTCATGTTGGCACGACGTGCCAATCAGGTTGGCACGGCGTGCCGATCCAGCACGCCGTCGTGCCCCCAAACTGCTTCTCAGTTGCATTTGTCAAACAAACAGCACGTCACGCAGAAAAACAAGCCATTCTGAAAATTCCCAGGTGGCACGCCGTGCCAAGGTTGGCACGCCGGCGTGCCACCATTCTGGTTCATATTCTGGAAACAATTTCCAGTTGGCACGCCGTGCCATGCCAGCACGCCGGCGTGCCAACAAGCTGAACCCAGAATTTTCAGCCCCCAAATGATCCAAATCAAGTGTAAAACAAATCATTCATAATGATTAACTTCCAAATCAAATCAAAAATGTTATTCACAATAACATAGAACCCTAAATCAAGATCATACAACCCTAACATGCAATTTTGATCTAATCAAAATAACAAATCCAATTCAACCAATGCACAAGTGGCTCTGATACCACTGTTGGGGATTTAATCGCACAAAAACAATACGCAGCGGAAATAAAAGGATTAATCCCCACCAAGGACCCATGTACATTGCATTGAATTGGAAGGAGGGTTAAAGAATTACCTTAATTCTTTGTAGGTTTTGAATCAATTAGGAACCAAAGTAGCTTCCCTCTACGGTTGATCCACACGGAGCAATTCATTCACCGCGTGCTAGCGCCGGGATTGAAGAACGATTTCTTCAAATGGAAAAAGCCAAAGTTTCGAAAACCTTGGGTGATGGAGAAGGGTGAAGTCGGCTGGCTCCTTGGAGGCTGCAGAAAATCTGCATCTTATGTGTAGGCTAGGGTTAGAGATTTTATGTGACAACCCTAACTTTTGCAAGCATGCAATGGCGGAAACATTACATAAAGTTTAGGTCATCATTTTCAAAACTTCCTTTTTATCTTTAAAATAACATAATCATAAATGAGTACTCGAAAATTTCCATTTCAAAACAGTAATTTAACATAAATAGGTATTTCAAAAGGTAATATAACGGAGTAAAAAAAAAAAAAAAAAAAAAATAAATAAATCTTTGAACATCCATAACTACGAATAGATGATAAAATAACATGACGGAAACTCTCCACATAATCCCCGAGAACAGACATCAGGCATCTCCTATTCTGCACCGGCAAAATCTGAAAATATCAACAGCACCACTTAGTGACGAGTAACTAATAAATCCCAAACATCAATTCAAAGTTCACATAGGAAGATGACAGATCATAAATTTCATATTACATTACTTAAGTATACTTCATCATGATTAATAGAAAGCAAATTTATCAATTTATACAAGCATGCATAATTCTCATAGTAACAATCATGTATCAGGGATCTTACCCTTATTTGTTAGCTGCATCACATACAACATATAAAGTTCAAGTTCAGCATATCACATAATTATCTATTTCAAATAATAGTACAAAACATTCCAAGTGGATAATCAATATCATCAAAATTCAGATTTCCAAGATAAGTCATGTACATACAAATACATACCAACATCCCAAATCAAAGTACTTCATCACAAACTTGACATCAACTCAATTATACCTTAACCTTTATTAATTTTGTGGTATACGCGTATAAATCATTTGTATTGACCTATACACCTATGTCCTTAGAGAGTTCGGCTCAGACGCTTCGGGGAACCACAACGGGACTTACCCCCTTATCAATAAGAAAAGAGTACCACGAAGGGATTTACCTCAGAGTGCCAACGAAGGGACTTACCTCACAGAGTGCCAACGAAGGGACTTACCTCAAAAATAAAATAAATTAGAGTACCATGAAGGGATTTACCTCTCTGAGTGCCAACGAAGGGACTTACCTCGAAACAAAGGGCGCTGTCCTAGTGTCAACCAATCAAACATGGAAAACACTTAGCCAAACTAACCAAGACACCAGAGTATATGCCACTACAAACACCAATTTAATTATCATAATTATATCAATATTCAAAAGGTGCCTTTAACATAGGACTTATCCCAACCAATTCAATAACCATAAGGTGCCATTAAAATAGGACTTACCCCAAAACATAATCTGATACATCAATAAACACATGGTGCCATAAAAAAAAATAGGACTTACCCCAAACTCGATTTCATAATTCCAACATGTATTAAATTTACCAAACCATATATGTAATTATTAGATTTCATGTCAAGAGTTCTAGCGTAAATTCCTAGAATCAAATTATGCTTTGCACACATTAAAAAAATCAGTTCAAGGCCTAAGGTGAAAATTTCAGAATTCATAGTTCATGCCTCAACTTGCATATAATATTCCAGTAGGTTAGACTCAGAATTCAGCATGGCAATACAAAGGTAAATTTATCCTTACATCTTAGGAACACACGCCAACTTAAATCATGCAATTCGGATTCCTATAGCAAAAGATATTAAGGAAACACTAAAAACATGCAATCTGTAAATTCACTTCAGATCACTGCACATAGTCTGACTTCAACAGACAAAACAGATGTGTTACTCACTGATTTAGCAAAAATAATATAAAGCAACATTGAACATCAGAATTTCAGGAATACATAGAATTTTGTTTCATGGCAAACGGAGCTACAGAGAGAAAATAAAGCCATAATCAACTCAAACTGTACAAACTGAAATTCAGCAGTTCCAGGAAATCGGCACAGTGCACATAAGGCAGTTTCAACAGGGAATACGAGCACTTTACTAACAGAATTTGCCAAAATAGTATAAAACAACCTTGTACATTTATGTCTCAGGAAAACACAGAAAGTTGAATCATGCCAATCGGAGTTATATAACGAAAATAAAGCTAAAATTATCACAACCTGTACAATCTGAAATTCAGCAGTTCAAGAAAAATCGGCACAATGCACATAAGGCAGTTTCAATAGGGAATATGAGCACTTTACTCACGGAATTTTCCAAAATAATGTAAAACAACCTTGTACACCTATATCTCAGGAAAACACAGAAAGTTGAATTATGCCAATCGGAGTTATATAACGGAAGTTATGCCATAATTACCATAAACAGTCAATTCTGAAAATACAGCAGCTTACCAATTTCGACTCAATCACATGTATTTTCATATTTCTACCAATCTTTTAACCTAAAAGCAATTTCTTACACCAATATCATATACATTCATGTCTCAACAATAATTTCAGTAATAATACAACCTAGGATCAAATTCATCTACCATACATCCTATACAAATTTCGAACCGACATTTAGGGTTTAGTTGTTACCTCGATTGCAGTGAGATCGGTCACTAGAATAAAAACAGAAATTAGGAGAGGGTGCTCCTCGATTTAGGTCACGAACTTAATCCGATGATTCCCAAAGAGAAGAAACTTCAGAAAATTACAGAAAAGAACAAAGTTCTTAGCAAGTTTCTAAGGAGTTAAAAGATGGAATAAAACCGATTGGGATTCCTTACCTTCAGAAAGATGAATGATTTCCTCAACTGAGACAATGGAATTTCGGAATTCACAAGAATGATGCAAGGCTGGTTTAAGTGAAAGAGAGAGGAAGAGAAAGAACAAATTTCGGCTAGGGTTAGAGGAATTCTGAAATTTGTAGTGTTAAATAGGAAATAGAAGTTGATTTGATGGAGGAAAGGTAAGTGGGCGAGATTTGCTCCACTAAGTTGGTAGTTTCTGATTTGAATTGGTCAAACTAAATAAAAAGGGATATATGCAATAATAAATTTCGGATTTTATGTCTCCCAAACAAAAAAATATAAATCCTAAAAAAAATAACCAAATTAAGCTAAGTTGGGTTCGAACTCTAGACCTCTAGTTATTAAACACATCTCTCTACCATTAGGCCAAAGCCTACTAATTGTTCTATCATACAAAACATCGGTTAAATGCAAAAATGCTCACTCATATGCACACATCACAACATAACTAAGTCAACTTATATCTGGGGCGTTACAATCCTCCCCACTAACAAAAAGTTTCGCCCTCGAAACTCAAGGACAAAAGAGTAAGCTAGGTTCTAACCTTGATTAGTTGCAAACAATTCCGGATATTTGGATCTCATGGTCTCTTCTAGCTCCCAAGTAGCCTCTTCAAACTTCTGGCTACGCCAAAGCACCTTTACCAAAGGCATCTCTTTTCTCCTGAGTTTGCGAACCTGACGGTCGAGGATCTGAACAGGCTTCTCCTCATATGTCAAATTGGGTTCCACCTCCACCGAATCCACAGCAATAACGTGAGAAGGGTTGCTCACATATCTTCGTAGCTGTGAAACATGGAATACATTATGAACTTTTGCCAATTCCGGTGGTAGAGCCAACCGATATGCAACTTCCCCAATCCTTTCAAGCACTTTATATGGACCAATATACTTGGGACTGAGCTTGCCTCTCTTGCCGAACCTCATCACTCCCTTCATAGGAGATACTTTCAGCAATACCTTGCTACCGACTTCGAAGGTAAGAGGTCTTCTCTTGAGATCTGCATAAGACTTCTGACGATCCTGGGCAGCCTTCATATTCGCCTGAATCACCTTCACCTTCTCAACTGTATCCCGAATCAATTCCGGACCCAACACCAATGTGTCACTAATGTCGTCCCAGCATGTCGGACTACGACATTTCCTCCCATAGAGGGCTTCATACGGGGCCATACGGATACTAGCGTGATAGCTATTGTTATAGGAGAACTCTACCAAACTCAGACATTTCACCCAAGATTTCTGGAAGTCAAGAGCACATGACCGCAACATATCCTCTAAGGTTTGGATCGTCCTCTCCGTCTGTCCATCTGTAGCAGCATGAAAAGCTGTACTCAACTTCAACCTAGTGCCCAAAGCTTCTTGCAATGATGTCCAAAAATGTGACAAGAACCGTGGGTCACGATCTGACACAATCTCCCTAGGCACACCATGTAGCCTTATAATTTCACTCGCATATGCCTCAGCTAACTGCTCCATAGACCAGGTCTTCTTCATAGGAATAAACCGAGCCACCTTGGTCAAACGGTCTATAACAACCCACACTGTGTCTAAACCATTAGCAACCTTTGGTAAACCCGACACAAAGTCCATAGAAACCGAGTCAAACTTCCATGCTGGAATAGCCAAGGGCTGCAATAATCCCCCAGGCCTCTGATGCTCAATTTTCACCTTTTGACAAGTCAAGCACCGGGCCACAAACTCAGCTACCTCTTTCTTCATTCTAGGCCACCAAAACTGCATCTTCAAATCTTTGTACAATTTCGCACCTCCCGGATGCACAGAGTAGGGAGTGCAATGAGCTTCACTTAAGATCTGCTCTTTCAACATTGAATCATTAGGCACACACCATCGGCCTTTAAATTTCATACTCCCATCTGCAAGAATCTCGAAATCTATAGCATTACCCTGCTCCTTCGCTGCACGAATCTTCTGAAGTACAGGATCACTCAACTGCTTCTCTTTCAATTCTACAAACAATACTGGTTCCACACTGATTGCATTTAAACTCGCCCGAACCACTCCTCACGGGACCACTTCAATTTCCAACTTGCTAAACTCCTTGCAAAGATCAATAGGAAGTCTTTTCATGAAGTTCACCGAATGGATGCTCTTTCTGCTCAATGCATCTGCGACTCTGTTTGCCTTTCCTTCTTTATACTCCAAGGTTAAGTCATAATCCTTGATAAGCTCTAACCAACGTCTCTGTCGCATGTTTAGTTCTTTCTGGGTGAAAATATATTTGAGGCTCTTATGATCGGTGTATATCTTGCACGACACACCATACAAGTAATGGCGCCAAATTTTAAGAGCAAACACCACCGCAGCTAACTCCAAATCGTGAGTCGGGTAGTTCCTTTCATGAACCCTCAATTGCCTTGAAGCATAGGCAATCACTTTTCCCAACTGCATAAGTACACACCCAAGTCCGTACTTGGAAGCATCACTGAACACTTCATACTCTACTCCGTCAGTCGGCAATGCAAGAACTGGGGCTGAAGTAAGTCTCTCTTTTAATATCTGGAACGCTTCTTCACATTCTGCAGTCCATTGAAACCTACAGTCCTTCTTCATCAACTGAGTCAAAGGTCGTGCAATAATTGAAAAGTTGTGCACAAACCTTCTGTAGTATCCAGCAAGACCAAGAAAACTTCTTACTTCGGTCACATTAGTAGGACTGGACCATTCAAGAACGGCTTTAATCTTCGCCGGGTCCACCTTCACACCTTCTTTGGTAATCACATGGCCTAGAAAAGCCACCTCTCCAAGCCAAAACTCACACTTAGAGAACTTGGCGTACCACTTCTGCTCTCTTAATACTTTCAACACCATTTTGAGATGCTTAGCATGCTCCTCTTCATTCTTCGAATATACTAAGATGTCATCGATAAAGACCACCACACATACATCAAGAAGTTTGTGAAAGGATTGGTTCATCTGATCCATAAACACTGCTGGTGCGTTAGTGAGACCGAAGGGCATTACTTCGAATTCATAGTGCCCATACCTTGTCCGGAAGGCAGTCTTCTGAATGTCGTCTTCTTTTACCGGAATCTGATGATAGCCGGATCTCAGATCGATCTTAGAGAACACACTTGCACCCTTCAATTGATCAAACAAATCTTTAATTCTTGGCAGGGGATATTTATTCTTGATGGTCACCTTATTCAACTCACGGTAGTCAATACATAATCGCATGCTTCCATCCTTCTTCTTGACAAAGAGTACCGGAGCACCCCAAGGTGACACGCTGGGTCTAATAAAACCCTTATCAACAAGTTCTTGCAACTGGGTCTTCAATTCTCGCATCTCCGAGGGAGCCATCCGATAAGGAGCTTTAGAGATTGGAGCTGACCCCGGAATTAGGTCGATGGCAAATTCTACATCCCTTCCTGGTGGAATCCCTGGCAGTTCATCAGGAAACACATCCGCATATTCTCGAACAATAGGAATATCCTCGATCTTCAGTCCTTCCGAGGTATCCTTTATTCTACACAGAAATACTTCTTCGCCTTTCATCGCCATCTTTTTCAATTTCATAGCCGAAACTACCTTCACTCCTGGTTTCATCTTAACATTTGAATAAGAAACCATTCTCCCTTCCTGGTTCCTTAGCACCACCGGGTCGGAAGATCCTTCATAAGTTGGGGGTCGATGACGAGCAATGCGATCTCGGCCCATGAGCCCAACAACTCGGTTTAATTAATAATTTGATTCATTATTAATTAAGTATGGGAATAACAAAGTAAAGTCCTTTATTAACACTTTTAAATGTTTTTCTGTGTAGAAACTCTAAATGGCAAATAACAACTCTTTATCGCTGCGATCAATTCTTGAAAGGGACAAGCTTTCCGGTCCTAACTTTTTAGACTGGTCTAGGAACTTGAGAATAGTTCTAAGACAGGAGTCTAAAGAGTATGTACTAGAGAGGCCTGTACCAGCTGCGCCTCAAGGACGTAATCCATCGGCTGCCCAGCTGGAGGAATACGAGATGCATGTCAAGGATAATAGGGATGTGGCATGCCTGATGTTGGCCTGTATGGTCCCCGAACTATAAAAACAGTTTATGGACCATCAAGCCTTTGCTATGATAACAACTCTTAACGAGATGTTTCAAGAGCAAGCCCGTCAGGAAAGGACCCTGACCAACAAGGCATTCCTGTGAGCGCAGACGTGCTCAAGATGAAGGGCTATTTGGACACATTGGCCCATCTCAGATCTCCCATCTCTCAGGAGTTAGCGGTGGACACAATCCTTGCATCCTTACCGAATTCTTATGATCAGTTCATCCTGAACTACAACATGCAAGGGATGAACCACACTGTTAGTGAGCTGCATGGGATGCTCAAGCTTACTGAACAGTCGATCAAGAAGAGTCCGCCGGTGCTGCTGGTCAATAAGGGGAACCCTCCTCTTGCCAAGGGCAAGGCCAAGGAAAAGGCCAAGGCCAAGGCCAAGAAGGCCAAGGCTAAGAAGGCCAAGGCCCAGTAGAAGGTAGGTCCTGAGGATGTCTGTTTTGGGTATAGGCAGGCAGGCCATTGGAAGAGATCGTGTCCTAAGCTAATGGGAGAGCAGAAAAGGGGCCAAGGTGCGTCCTCTTTAGGTATTTATGTTATAGACATTAACCTTACTATTTCAACATCCTGGGTATTAGATACTAGATGTGTTTCTCACATTTGTTGCAATGTGCAGGGACTTAAAAACAGAAGGTCACTGGGATCGGGAGGGGTGGACTTGCGGGTCGGTAATGGAGCAAGGGTTGCTGCCATAGAGATCGGTGAATATCACCTCGTGATGCCTAGTGGATTGGTTTTAATTTTAGAACAATGTTATTTTGTACCTGCTATATGCAGGAATATTATTTCAGTTTCCATGTTGGATATTTCTGGATTTCATTTTACTATTTCGAATGGTAGAATTTCTATATCTAGAGAGGGATTATTTTATGGAGATGCTCTATTAAATAATGGCCTATATATCCTGGACTTAAATGAAACCAATCATGTCTATAACATAAACACTAAAAGGGTTAAGCCCAACGAACTTAATCCTGTCTACCTATGGCATTGTCGTTCAGGCCACGTAAACGAGAAGTGCATAGCTAGGCTTCACAAAGCTAGAGTCCTAGGGTCATTTGACTTGGAGTCAATTGATATATGCGAGTCATGTTTACGAGGCAAAATGACTAAGGCACCTTTTAGCAAGAAGGCTGAAAGGGCCACTGGCTTATTGGACCTAATACATTCAGATGTATGTGGACCCATAAGCGCAGCAACTAGGGGTGGACACCTGTACTTCGTCACGTTCACGGACGATTTCAGCAGATATGGCTATGTCTATTTGATGAAACACAAGTCTGAGACCCTTGATAGGTTCAAGGAATTTAGGAACTAGGTACAGAACTAGCTAGGCAAAAACATCAAAACCCTTCGGTCGGACCGAGGTGATGAGTATATGAGCCTAGAGTTTGACTCATATTTGACAAAGCATGGAATAGTTCCACAGCTCACTCCTCTCGGAACACCACAGTGGAATGGGGTGTCTGAACGGAGGAATAGGACCCTGTTGGACATGGTCCGCTCAATGATGAGTCAAGCCTCTCTCCCAATTAGTTTCTGGGGACACACCCTCAAGACAACAGCTCTTATCTTAAATAATACTCCGACTAAGGCAGTGGAAAAGACCCCATATCAGATATGAACGGGCAGGGAGCCCAATGTGTCTTTCCTAAGGATTTGGGGATGCGAAGCACATGTCAAGAAATTGACTAATGGCAAGCTAGAGCCCAAAACCGATAAATGCCTGTTTGTGGGCTACCCTAGGGAAACCAAAGGGTATTACTTCTACAACCCCACCGAGAACAAGGTGTTCATGGCAAGGAAGGGGGTCTTTTTAGAAAAGGAATTCCTTTCCAAGAAAGACAGTGGGAGCAATGTTGAACTCAGGGAAGTTCAAGGTCCACAAGCTCCTGAAGAGGATAACTCGGAGGCCCAGGTGGAGCTTCCACAGGAGGAAGCACTGACACAGGCCACACAAGGACCTAGAAGGTCTGGTAGGGATCGTCGGGAACCGGAGAGGTATGGTTTCCTCGTCACCGACGTTCAAACTCTTCTCATCTGGGATGAGGAAGAACCCAAAACCTACCAGGAGGCCATGGCAAGCCCACAGTCTATAAATTGGCGTAAAGCCATGGAGGTAGAGATGCAATCTATGTACAATAACCAGGTTTGGAACTTGGTTGATCCACCTCCGGGTGCTAAGGTAATAGGTTGCAAGTGGTGCTACAAGCTTAAGGCCGACAATACCTTCAAGGGGCGTCTGGTTGCGAAAGGTTTTAGACAAGTCCATGGAATAGACTATGATGAGACCTTCTCACCAGTAGCCATGCTCAAATCCATCAGGATTTTGCTAGTCATAGCCGCATGGTACGACTATGAAGTCTGGCAAATGGATGTCAAAACCGCTTTCCTTAATGGAAAGCTACTCGAGGATGTGTACATGACACAACCTGAGGGTTTTGTCGATCCAGAGTATCTGGGAAGGGTGCGAGCTTCAAAGGTCCATTTATCGACTGAAGCAAGCATCCCAAAGTTGGAATCTTAGATTCAACGGGGCTATAAAGGAATATGGCTTCATACAGAATCAAGATGAGCGTTGTGTGTATAAGAGGATAAGTGGGAGCATTGTCACATTTTTGGTACTTTATGTGGATGACATCCTACTCATTGGAAGCGACATACCCATACTGGAAGGGGTAAAGCAGTGGTTGAGTAAGTGCTTCGCAATAAAGGACTTGGGCGAAGCTGAGATGATCCTAGGGATCAGGATCTATAGGGATAGATCAAATCGTCTTCTGGGCCTAAGTCAGGCCTCATAAATAGACAAAGTTCTGAAAAGGTTCAGCATAGACCGGGCCAAGAAAGGTTTCTTGCCAATGGGCCATGGGCTGAAACTTAGTAAGAAGCACTATCCTAAGACAAGGGAGGACAGGGACAACATGAAATTGGTTCCATATGCTTCGGCTATAGGATCAATTATGTACTCTATGTTATATTCGAGACCTGATGTTGCCTTTGCACTGAGTATGATGAGCCGGTACCAGCAGGATCCCCGGGAGGATCACTGGAAATCTGTCAAGGCAATCCTTAAGTACCTTAACCAGACTAAGGATAGCTTCTTAGTGTATGGTGGTCAGGAAGTGCTATCAGTTACTGGGTACACTGATCCAAGCTTGCAGACTGACCAAGATGAGTACCAGTCACAGTCTAGGTATGTGTTTTTGCTTAATGGTGGTGCTATAAGTTAGAGGAGCTCAAAGCAGCCAACCATCGCGGACTCTACAACAGAAGCTGAGTACATCGCGGTGTGTGATGAAGCTAAGGAAGCTGTGTGGATGAAGAAGTTTATCACTGAGTTAGGAGTAGTGCCAACTATCCAGGACCCAGTTGATATCTTCTATGACAACAATGGGGCCGTTGCACAAGCCAAGGAGCCCTGGTCACACAAGAACACAAAGCACGTGCTCAGAAAGTTTCACCTCATATGAGAGATCGCGGAGAGAGGTGACATTGCATTGCACAGAGTGGACACCGAGGATAATGTCACAGATCCTTTGACCAAGGCGCTAGCCCAGCCCAAGCACGAGGGTCATGTTGGGGATTTAATCGCACAAAAACAATACGCAGCGGAAATAAAAGGATTAATCCCCACCAAGGACCCATGTACATTGCATTGAATTGGAAGGAGGGTTAAAGAATTACCTTAATTCTTTGTAGGTTTTGAATCAATTAGGAACCAAAGTAGCTTCCCTCTACGGTTGATCCACACGGAGCAATTCATTCACCGCGTGCTAGCGCCGGGATTGAAGAACGATTTCTTCGAATGGAAAAAGCCAAAGTTTCGAAAACCTTGGGTGATGGAGAAGGGTGAAGTCGGCTGGCTCCTTGGAGGCTGCAGAAAATCTGCATCTTATGTGTAGGCTAGGGTTAGAGATTTTAGGTTATAAAACTTCCTTTTATATCCATTAAACTTAATTATAATTATAACTTAATACCCTTATTAGTTATAATTATAAATTAACCCACACAACTTAATATTAATTCTCAATTAATATTAAATCAATTCCATTCTCCATCATACACATATGTATATTTGATATTATAATTAATTATATCTCTATATAATTGAATTATAATATGTAGCATACTTTATGCAATATTAATCATATTAATATTTATATATACATATATATATATATAAATATATATATATCATTATATATATATTTATTCTCTTTCTCATTCATAAATTATTATCCAATAATAATTTATACCCGAAAAGATGAACTTCATTTTGCTCTTTGTGTGTGACCCCATAGGTTCATATTAATTGGCAATAAGGAGATTACCATAATATCCTTATAAGTCATAAGCGGACTCTAGCAAGCCTTTATGACTACCCAATTAATATGATTGGAATGATCCAATACCTATTTATAGAATGTCATATTCCTTTTTGTCTCTTTGATATCATGATTAATCATAAGACATGGTACACTTGTCAATCTTATATAATTAATCATATGCTTTCTCGATCTCAAAGTAAACTGTCCAGACAAATCAATTGATACTCTATCAATTATTTGAGCACGGCCATGCATTTAACAGTCTTACTTATCGAGGGGCCCAGTGATATCACTCTCTTGTTAGAGAGGGACAAAATCCCATATCTGTCACTCACATCCCAAAGCATGAGTCATCTCGTACCCAATCACAGCCTTTATAACTACTCTGTTACGAGCAGCGTTTGACTGCGTCAAAGCACAATATGAGTTCATCCCGGAATCAATGGTGACCTCAGGTCAAAGGAATCAGCTAATGACACTACTATAATCAAGATCAGTTGTGACACATGACCATGAACTTGATCTCATAGTGGGTCTCCAGTAACATGTTCTCTAACATATTACCCGTGAGTATAATCTGTATCTGTATACACTATATTCATCTTATGAATATCCATTATCACTCACACTAGTCTTAGTTTGTTATTATTCCCATAATAACAATCGACTAGGGATATTTAGAATAACACGATTTATTCATGGATACTTATCATAAATGCTAACATACAAACATAAATGATAATATTAATCTACACTAGATTAATCTTAGAAGTCAAATTACATAATCCAATATTGGCCTTAGGGCACAATCTCCAACAGGTCATACAAGATCTCTAGGGATTAGGTCCATGCCTAGTTGGAACTAGTGCAAGTGGGAGATTGTTGGATATGCCCTAGTCCCAAGGCATTGGTCCTTGTATTTGTATCATACATTTATTGAATTTATGTATTATACTTATTTGTGTTATTAATAAGGGCATTAATTCATTTATTATATCTATCTTGTGTAAAATATATTAAATGAAGTATCCAATGGACATATCCATATCCTGTTGGTGTGCCCTAGATCCAAGGCACTGTTTAGGACATTGTATCGTACTTTAGTTTATTGTACTGTTATACTTTGTTCCTTGTGTTATTGAATAAAAGCATTAATTCATTCAAGTTATGTATCTTGTACTACAGTAACTGTATGAAGTATCCATTGATTGTTAATCATAAAAATTATACCAGAAGCTAATCCAAGTCATGGGAATGACTTGGGTGTAAGCTTTTATATTCAGGATAAATACAGGATCATGTAGGTTGCATGACATGTATGGATATGAATATAGGTACGTGTGGAGAGCACGGGACTTGGTCGATCCGCTTTAGAAAGTACATGGTGGAAGTGTCATTAACCTTTCTATAAATGTAGATCTCTTTTATCTCCAGACCTGATTTCAATACAGTAGATAATGAGGAATCAGATTAAATTTAATATACGCCTAACAGGTCCGTAATTGGATGCCAAATATGGGTATGTTGGTTTAATCAATGAACTCATTACTGTGGGTAGTTGAAGTGATGGGATTACCACTCACTATTAAGTGAGAAGATATCATGGGCCACTTGATGAGTTATAACTGTGAAATGTGTGGCCACACTCAGATAAGCAGGATACTTATCTGTTCAACAGTTTAACACAATATCAAGAAATAGATCAAACTATAAAGGATGACATCACCGTGCCTCTGGTTTGAGATATCGATATGCGATGGTGAGAGATAAATAGAATATCTACAGGGTGGTGCATCTACTAGATGATGGCATTTATCTGTAATCAATTTGGGACTGTAATGGTTTGCTAGAACCCAATTTCAGTTTAAGTTGTATACTTAACCCTAATTGATTCGGACCCTAAGGATCGTGCACAATGAACACTGAGATCAACACTTATTAATTTATACATGATAATGTATAAATTGGAATGATGAACAAGATGTAATAATTATTAATTGATAATTAATAATTAATACTATTTGATTATTTGTTATTAAACAAGTTAATCAAGTTAGTATACAGGAGAGATAAATTAATCGGGTTAATTTATTAAACGATTAATTAATTCTAATTGTATTATGGGTAGTAAATATTTACATTTGAACCTAATTGATGTTAATTGAATCAATTAAATATATTTATATTTTAATTGATTTAATTAAATTAATTGAGAGGTCAATTTACAATTAATTTATTTTAATTGTAATCTTTACCCTAATAGGAATTGGAGTGTGGGTAAAACACCTTAAAAAGAAAAAAAAAGGGTTTTGAAAAGGTAGAGGCAGCCGTCACTTTCAAATAGAAAAAGGGGTGAGGGGCTAAATTCCTTTTAGGGTTCTTCCATTTGTTTTTTGTTCATTCATTCCGGTCAAAAAGGCTAGCACCGGGTGTAGATTGTTCGAGGTGTTCGTGCACGTGATAAAGGAGGAATCTCAATTGATTTTCTGCCATCCCTAGTGGGGATTCAATGTAAGTTTTTCGAATTAAGTTTCTATTAAGTTTATTTTCTCTTCCATCTACATATTCTCCTGGGACTGGAATTTAGAGAATTGAACCTGGCTTCCGCTGTCTATTCGGTTTGATTTTCGATGATAATTCCCTACAGTGGTATCAGAGCGGGATTATGTTCCGTTGGAAGATTTTTTTTTGGTTTCGTTGTTAATCTTTGATTTTAATGGAACCCTATAACTTGCAATTTTTTTTTTTCCAATTGAAATTTTTGTTAACCTAAAATTAATTTGTTAATTAGTTGTTGGGTTGATGTTGTTTTAATGCATGGATGTATGATTATTCATGGGCTTGATTGGTTATATGATTTGTGTTTTTGTTGTTTAAAAAAAAAAAAAAAAAAAAAAATAATTATGTTTCATGAGAATTGCGATCAACAGTGATCGCAATTCTCATGGCTGCTGCGCAAGCAGCAATATTTTGTTGCTGCTTGCGCAGCAGCTTGTGCTGCCTGCGAAGGCAGCAACAGCTGTTTGCTGCCTTGCGCAGGCAGTTGGGCGGGCTGTAAGTGCAGCCCGTCCCTTTAGTCGGGACGTTTTTTTTTCGGGTCTGTTTTTTTTTTATGGACCGGATCGTTTTATTTTAATAAATTTTTTTTTGTTGTTCCATGCATTTATATGTTAATAGATTTAATTTTCTGTTATATATAAATGAAATTGTTATAATTATGAGATTGAATTAATAGATTGGGGCACCAATGGTATTAATTGGACATTTTAATTTCACTTGAGCAATTTCCAAATTCAAGTGGGAGCAATGATTTAATTCATTGGGCCTTTATGGGCTTAATTACTGGTTGTGAAATTAATAATGGTCTCATGTATAGGATTGGCTTAATAATTGTTATTATTAGGATTGCCATGATCATGCATTATTTTATATTGTTGTTCTAACTCTAATGCAGCAATATGTTTAGAATCCTATGGGCTTTATTTTTCAAGATTGGTTGTAATTTTTATTTAATTATTTAAATTGAAATTAGATCATATGTATAGGCTTTATTTCATTTTATGTAACAAAAGCCGGAGCTGGAGATCCAAATGCATGTGGCGTGGTGGTGGCCCTGAAGACCTATTTTTAATTCATAGTTAAAAATTATAGGTTGTAATTTTAAAGCCCATAGGATGTCTATTATTATTATTTATTTTATATATTGCTCTCTCTTGTTGGAATATATATTAAAATAAATTGCTTAGTGATCACTTGATTTTTCCTATTAACATGTTTAAGCTAATCAACCTAATTAATCTGTTAAAATAAAAATATCGGGTATTTTATAAGTGCTTTACCTAATTCTCACCTCTTCCTCCCAGGTGGTGCTGCAATGTACGTCATGCCCTAGCTGAGTACATTGTGGTAACTGGTGGGCCGTTGAGGTTTTGGATACTTTTTAAAGTATGGTAAATAAGAGGATGTAGGTTTGACCCGAAGGTGGGGTATCATGGCTAACTGCGGGCCCCTAAGCACGGATGGGTAAAGTGCCAATAGGCCCATCGAACCAAGAGTTCTCTAGGTGGGAGAATTGAGTTGGAAGCTCTACCAAGTATGCCAATAATTGGTTGACAAGCTCTAGCTTGGTCAATTATTAGTAGAACTGTGGATCTTGGTATAACCGTGTCAAAATTAATTCACCAACATAAAATTAATTATGACAGATTATTAATTTGTTTTTTTTTTTTTTTTGACATATAAAGTCTTTCATTCTTATTCTCTCTTTCTCTCTATTTTCTGTAGAAACTACTTGAACGTAAACCTTAAGAAATGGCAACAAACAACCCTCTTAAACCACTACTTGAGAAAGAAAAGTTGACGGGGACCAACTTTCTTGATTGGGCTAGGGCGGTGCAAATCGTCTTGAGGCACGAGGCAAGAGAGTATGTACTGACAACTGCCATACCCCCTCGTCCTACGGGTAGAAATGCTACTCCACAAGCTATTGAGGAGTATGAAAAGCATGTAAAGGATGACAGAGAGGTGTCTTGTATTATGCTTGGTACCATGTCTGCTGATTTACAGAAGCAGTTCATGAATCAAGGTGCCCGTGAAATGATGAGCAATCTGAAAACTATGTTTGAAGATCAGGCTCGTCAAGAGAGGTACTTGACTACCAAGGCATTATGTAGCACGGTCATGCAGCCGGGTTCTTCTGTCAGTGCACATGTGCTGAAAATGAAGGGCTATGTTGATAGACTGGCTAGTCTCAATGCACCAATGCTTGAGACAACTGCTGTAGACATCATTCTGGGGTCACTTCCAGATTCTTACAACACCTTCATCCTGAACTACAATATGCAGGGTCAGGATAAAACGGTTATGGAGTTGCACGGCATGCTAAAACAAGCCGAGCAGACTATGACCAAGGGTAAGAAGTCTGAAGTGCTGATGGTAAACAAGGGCAAGAAGCCCAGTGGGAGTGGTAAGAACCAGTCTAGGTTCAAGACCAAGGGCAAAAAGGCCCAAGCAAAGGGCAAAAAGCCTTTTAAGCCACACCCATTGGACTTATGCCACGAGTGTGGTGAAAAGGGGCACTGGAAGAGTGCTTGTCCAAAGCTAAGGGGAAATACAAAGAAGAAACAGCAGGCTACTGAATCTTCAGGTATTTATGTTATAGAAATAAACCTTACTATTTCAACATCTTGGGTCTTAGACACTGGATGCGGGTCTCACATTTGTTGCAATGTGCAGGGGCTGAGAAATAGAAGGAAACTGGTTCCAGGTGATGTGGATCTCCGGGTTGGCAATGGTGCTCGAGTCGAGGCCATGGAAGTCGGCGATTATTACTTTGATTTGCCCACAGGGCTAGAACTAGTTTTGAAAGACTGTTATTTTGTACCTGCTATGCGCAGGAATATTATTTCTATTTCATGTTTGGATGATTTGGGATTTTCATTTTATATTGAGCATGGAACTTTTTCTATTAAATGTGGCAATATAAATTATTGTACAGGCGTTCTTCAGAACGGGTTGTATGTTTTAGATACAACAAATCATTCACACATCTATAACATAAATAAAAGGATTAAACAAAATGATATTGATCCTACGTATGTCTGGCACTGTCGTCTTGGGCACATAAACGAGAAACGTATCACAAAGCTCCACTCAAGTGGTTTGTTAGGGTCATTTGACCTGCAAGCTTTGGATACTTGTGAATCTTGTTTACGTGGCAAGATGGCAAAAGCTCCTTTCACTAAAACAGCTGAAAGGGCTACTGAACTGTTGGGGCTAATACACACTGATGTATGTGGGCCAATGAGTACATGTGCCAGGTCTGGTTACTTATACTTCGTCACGTTCACAGATGACTATAGTCGGTTCGGCTATGTGTATTTGATGAAACACAAATCTGAGACTTTACAAAAGTTCAAAGAATACAAGAACGAAGTAGAGAACCAACTTGACAAAAGGATAAAGATACTCCGGTCTGATAGAGGGGGTGAATATCTGAGTCAAGAGTTTGACGAATTCTTGATAGAGTATGGGATTGTACCTCAACTCACTCCCCCTGGTACACCCCAGTGGAATGGGGTTTTCAGAGAGGAGAAATCGGACTTTGCTTGACATGGTCCGCTCAATGATGAGTCAAGCTAATCTACCTATATCCTTTTGGGGATATGCTTTGGAAACCGCTGCTATTATTTTGAATAATACACCCAGCAAGGCAGTTGAAAGAACACCATATGAACTATGGAAGGGCAGGAAACCCTGTGTGTCTTTCATGAGGATTTGGGGCTGTGATGCCTATGTCAAAAACCTGACTAGTGGCAAACTAGAGTCCAAATCTATAAAATGCCAGTTTGTCGGTTACCCTAAGGAAACTAAGGGTTACTGCTTCTATAACCCAGAAGAGAATAAAGTGTTTGTGGCTCGAAATGGGGTATTCATGGAGAAGGAATTCCTTTCCATGAAAGACAGTGGGAGCAGTATTGAACTTAGAGAAGTTCAAGAACCACAAACTTCTACGGCTGAGGCTGTGGATGCTGAGACAACTGTTTTGGATGTTCAATCAAACGAACAGGCTGAACCAGTTGTACAGGAACCTAGAAGGTCAGGCAGGACACGTCATGAGCCTGAGAGGTATGGTTACCTGGTCACGCATGATGAGGAACTTATGATCATTGAGCATGAAGATCCTCAGTCTTATCGAGAAGCACTGGAAAGTCCACATGCGGATAAATGGCGACAAGCCATGGAATCTGAGATACAATCCATGTACGACAATGAGGTCTGGAGGTTGGTGGATCCACCCCCTGGAGTCAAAGTAGTGGAATGTAAGTGGCTTTTCAAATTGAAAGCTGATAAAACCTTCAAGGGGCGACTGGTTGCAAAAGGTTTCAGGCAAATTCATGGCATTGATTATGATGAAACGTTTTCACCAGTGGCTATGCTCAAATCCATAAGGATATTACTTGCCATAGCGGCATGGCACGACTATGAGATATGGCAAATGGATGTCAAAACTGCTTTTCTGAATGGAAAGCTCGAGGAAGAAGTCTATATGGCTCAACCTGAGGGTTTTGTCGATTCGAAATATCCTAACCGGGTTTGCAAACTTCAAAAATCCATTTATGGATTGAAGCAAGCATCACGGTCGTGGAACAAAAGATTCAATGAATCCATAAAAGAGTTTGGTTTCATTCAGAACTCTGATGAGCCCTGTGTGTATAGAAAAGTTAATGGTAGCTCCAACACTTTTCTAGTGTTGTATGTAGATGACATACTTATCATTGGTGGAAACATTTCAGAGTTGCAAGCAACCAAGCAGTGGCTGAATAAATGTTTCTCAATGAAGGACCTTGGAGAAGCCGAAACGATCTTAGGGATCAAGATCTATAGAGATAGATGCAATCGGCTGCTAGGGTTAAGTCAAGCTGGTTACATAGATAAAGTTCTTAAGAGGTTCAACATGGCGAACTCAAAGAAGGGTTTTACCCCGATGCGTCATGGGTTGAAACTGTCTAAAAAGGACTGTCCAAAGACATCAAAGGACAGAAATGACATGATGAGGATTCCTTATGCATCAGCTATAGGATCTATTATGTATGCGATGCTATGTACCAGGCCTGATGTTGCATTTGCCTTGAGTATGACTAGCCGCTTCCAGTCTGATCCAGGAATGGAGCATTGGAAGGCAGTCAAGGCAATTCTGAAGTACTTAAGACGTACTAAGGATCATTTCTTGGTTTATGGCGGTGATGAGGAATTGGTAGTCACAGCATACACTGATGCTGGTTATCAAACTGATCAGGATCAAAAGCAATCCCAGTCGGGTTTCGTTTTCCTCCTCAATGGCGGTGCCATCAGTTGGAAGTCAACTAAGCAACCTACCATCGCCGATTCCACTACAGAATCTGAGTACATTGCTGCTTGTGAGGCTGCAAAAGAGGCAGTCTGGATGAGGAAGTTCATCATGGATCTTGGAGTAGTTCCTTCTATCCAGAATCCTATTACTCTACTGTGTGACAACAATGGGGCTATTGTACAAGCTAAAGAGCCTCAGTCAACAAAGAGGAACCAACATGTGCTCAGGAAATTTCATCTGATTAGAGAGATCATCCAGAGAGGTGATGTACAGATAGAGAGAGTTGACACAGTAAACAATGTCGCTGATCCGATGACCAAAGCTCTTTCTCAAGTAGTGAACGATGGTCATGCACGATCTATTGGGATTAGGGAGATGCCTGCTTGGACCTAGGTCAAGTGGGAGATTGTTGGTGTGCCCTAGATCCAAGGCACTGTTTAGGACATTGTATCGTACTTTAGTTTATTGTACTGTTATACTTTGTTCCTTGTGTTATTGAATAAAAGCATTAATTCATTCAAGTTATGTATCTTGTACTACAGTAACTGTATGAAGTATCCATTGATTGTTAATCATAAAAATTATACCAGAAGCTAATCCAAGTCATGGGAATGACTTGGGTGTAAGCTTTTATATTCAGGATAAATACAGGATCATGTAGGTTGCATGACATGTATGGATATGAATATAGGTACGTGTGGAGAGCACGGGACTTGGTCGATCCGCTTTAGAAAGTACATGGTGGAAGTGTCATTAACCTTTCTATAAATGTAGATCTCTTTTATCTCCAGACCTGATTTCAATACAGTAGATAATGAGGAATCAGATTAAATTTAATATACGCCTAACAGGTCCGTAATTGGATGCCAAATATGGGTATGTTGGTTTAATCAATGAACTCATTACTGTGGGTAGTTGAAGTGATGGGATTACCACTCACTATTAAGTGAGAAGATATCATGGGCCACTTGATGAGTTATAACTGTGAAATGTGTGGCCACACTCAGATAAGCAGGATACTTATCTGTTCAACAGTTTAACACAATATCAAGAAATAGATCAAACTATAAAGGATGACATCACCGTGCCTCTGGTTTGAGATATCGATATGCGATGGTGAGAGATAAATAGAATATCTACAGGGTGGTGCATCTACTAGATGATGGCATTTATCTGTAATCAATTTGGGACTGTAATGGTTTGCTAGAACCCAATTTCAGTTTAAGTTGTATACTTAACCCTAATTGATTCGGACCCTAAGGATCGTGCACAATGAACACTGAGATCAACACTTATTAATTTATACATGATAATGTATAAATTGGAATGATGAACAAGATGTAATAATTATTAATTGATAATTAATAATTAATACTATTTGATTATTTGTTATTAAACAAGTTAATCAAGTTAGTATACAGGAGAGATAAATTAATCGGGTTAATTTATTAAACGATTAATTAATTCTAATTGTATTATGGGTAGTAAATATTTACATTTGAACCTAATTGATGTTAATTGAATCAATTAAATATATTTATATTTTAATTGATTTAATTAAATTAATTGAGAGGTCAATTTACAATTAATTTATTTTAATTGTAATCTTTACCCTAATAGGAATTGGAGTGTGGGTAAAACACCTTAAAAAGAAAAAAAAAAGGGTTTTGAAAAGGTAGAGGCAGCCGTCACTTTCAAATAGAAAAAGGGGTGAGGGGCTAAATTCCTTTTAGGGTTCTTCCATTTGTTTTTTGTTCATTCATTCCGGTCAAAAAGGCTAGCACCGGGTGTAGATTGTTCGAGGTGTTCGTGCACGTGATAAAGGAGGAATCTCAATTGATTTTCTGCCATCCCTAGTGGGGATTCAATGTAAGTTTTTCGAATTAAGTTTCTATTAAGTTTATTTTCTCTTCCATCTACATATTCTCCTGGGACTGGAATTTAGAGAATTGAACCTGGCTTCCGCTGTCTATTCGGTTTGATTTTCGATGATAATTCCCTACATATCCATGATGACCAGTGTCATGCATTTGGCAGTAAGACCATGGATAGGGTAAGCGATATGACCATGAATAGATCCGTAGTCTGTTCCAGTCATGGGAATGAATGGAACAAGAGACTATCATTAACCTGGTTGTATGGCAGTGTCTTACCGGTCATTGGACATGGGATGCCAACCAAGTTAATAGGTACATGCATAAGGGGCATGGTACTAGATAGATCCACTAAACGAGAAATCCACATTGTATAGTATCACAAGTGATTCTTGTGTAGTACTTGTATGGATCCATTGACCTGACCATATGATGGTGTTGCCTGTGAGGTCACATACTTAGGGGTACGCCTAAAGGGCCTGTAATAAGGTGCCAAGTATGGGTGCTTTCGGGTATGTCACTTAGCATAGCAATGCTATGAATATGGGGAAGGGATTTGTCACTCAGTAGTCCACTGAGAAGATATCACCGGCCTCTTGATGAATGTGACTGATAAGAGTGTGGCCACACCCAAACGAGTTGGAACTTGTTTGTGAGCTTCGGTGCATTCGAGATCAAGTTAATATCCGAACACAAAAAGGGGTGATCAATCCATGCCTCTGTGTTGGACACCGATATCAATGACATGGGACATACAAGTTTAAACTACAGGGTTATGATTACAGTTGGACTGCCATCTCCATCTTAATTGGGGGCTGCAGTGGCTTGCTAGAGCCCAACTGTAGTCTGTGGGCCACAGGCCCACTGCCAACATAAAGATGGGCCCACGGGATCGTACACATTGAGCGACTGAACACTGACTTAAGGAATCACGATATACTTGGAGTATACACTCTGGAGAGAGAGAGATATATTAATTATATTATAAAGATCAATTGGATTGATCAAAATGATAAAATTAATATTTGACCGGCTTCCTTATAATTTATTGGATTAATTATGAGATTATTTCCTGGATGGAAATATTCATATGTATAGGTTTACATACGAATTTATTTTTTGAAGATCTAATTTTAATTTAACGGATTAAATTAATTAGTCAAACCAATTTTAATTTGAAAGTAAATAATATGTTACTTGATGTAATATATTAAATACATAGGTAAATTAAAGTTGGGCTTGAAATTAATTTAAACCAGACTAATTAAAATAGGTTTGGGCCTGAAATAAAAGATGGAAGCCCACACAAAAGGTGAAGCTAGTTGGGCCGAAATTCTCCTTGAGAATTTCGGCCACCTAGGGTTAAAATAACCCTAAGATTTTCGGCCTAGTAAGACACACAAGCATAGCCGAAAATTCCTAAGCCTCCCTCTCCAAAGTTTCGTGTTTTTCCAATACTAGCACGGGTTGTGTTTGTTTGGCGTTCTAAATTGATTCCTGCAGTCTGCATCCGTCTCTTAAAGAGATATTACGGGTAAGAGATTTATCTCTTGTGATTAAATTTTTGTTTTTCAAATTTCCATCTCAATTGCTCCTGGGCACGGATTTGAGGAAATCACCGCATTCTTCCGCTTTAATCGGGTGATTTCCGGTGACAAATCCTAACAAGTTGAGGGTCCCATCCACCTCCAATAAGCGACTAGGGGCATTCAGGGAGATGGCCAAGGAAGTTCCTCAAACTTCTCAGGGAGGGGGATGCGATCAAGAACTGCCGGGTCTGGTCTGATGAGAGTGGGGCAATGACATCGGAGCCGAGACAGTGATCGGACGGGGAATAATCAGATGCTATAAAGTCAATACCCTTAGAGGCTCCCTTTTCATAGGGGACTCATTTTTGTGTATAAGGTGTATTGAAATCATTTTGAATGCAATGCACTTTGTTATCTTCCTACTCGTGGGGTGATTGCATGTACATGGCATTATGTATGCATTTGATCATCTAAAATGACATATCCAACACGCATAATATCAAAATGCATGACATCAATCTGAATACCATAGGGAACTTAAAAGTGAACCTGGTCTCGACCAAACTCTCTCTTGGAAGGCGAGCTTGTGAGATAAATAAATAATAGGATGGCACCACCTCAGCCAAGTCATCTGTTGGTCCAATTCACCAATCTTTGCAAGATGCTATTGGCTCTACCCCAAAGTTTCAATTTGAATAGCACATATGGTGCCCAAACCATTACAAGCCAAAACTCTAAAGCTATTATTGAAACTCAAACCAAACCCTAAAATAAAGCCCCGAGCCTAATTCCTTACCCAAGAAAGCACTCCATGCCAAAACTCTAAAACTAAAATTCCCCACTCGCCAAAAATCTCCAACCGTGGGGCATTCAAATGGCTTTCATCATCCTCATCACTCATCATGTGGTAAAACTCTGAAGCAGTCTTGGTTGTAGTGCATACATTATCCTGTTCATGTGACATTCATATGTACATGACATTTCACATGCATTGTTCATCCAAAAAGCATATTAAACAAGAATGACATGCATGGATTTGAATGCAGCAGGAAAACCAACAGGTGGCGATGGCTTGGGCTTAGTCCTTCACAAAAAAAGGGGGGGGGGAATCGGTGCAGACAGAAGACTTTCTCCCCCTCATGCATGACCGCCATAGCTAACACTGGAGTGTCTCATAGCGTTAAAAGGATAATCCCCAGCTCTCATCATTATCAGATCCTTCCCTCCTATCTGTGAAAGATTTGGACTTTCTTGTCTTCAAAACCAAACCTCTTCCCCTTCCCTTTCTCCAATCTCTTCCATACCTTCAACACCCTTTGTCTTCCGTTTACCACCAAGCCATCAACACCTATTTGACAAAACCCCTTTTTCACCCTATTCCCTGAACTGATCCTGTGAAGCCTCATTTTCCACCATCAATGGCTTCTAACAAGAAATTAAACCCCAATGCTGTTCCATATTTGCATCATCTTATTATAACAAAGGTGACAGGGGCCTATGACAAAGTACTGATTCAATTAGTCTTTATTTATCATCAACTTGTACCAGATTTGGGATTCTCCTTTTACCCCATGTCACTTCTCTTCAACCTAAACCCCAGACAAAATATTTTAGCAACCAGACGCCCCTTGAAGGTATTGTCAGCCTTTAGCTTATAGCACCACTTGCAACCTATTACCTTAGCACCCGAAGGTGGATCAACCAAGTTCCAAACTTGGTTATCGTACATAGATTGCATTTCTGCCTCCATGGCTTTGCGCCAATTCACAGGCTGTGGGCTTGCCATAGCCTCCTGGTAGGTTTTAGGTTCTTCCTCATCCCAGATGAGAAGAGTTTGATCATCGGTGACAAGGAAACCATACCTCTACGGTTCCCGACGATCCCTACCAGACCTTCTAGGTCCTTGTACAGCCTGGGTCGGTGCTTCCTCCTGTGGATGCTCCACCTGGGCCTCCGAGTTATCCTCTTTAGGAGCTTGTGGACCTTGAACTTCCTTGAGTTCAATATTGCTCCCACTATCTTTCTTGGAAAGGAACTCCTTTTCTAGAAAGACCCCCTTCCTTGCCACGAACACCTTGTTCTCGGCGGGGTTGTAGAAGTAATACCCTTTGGTTTACCTAGGGTAGACCACAAATAGGCATTTATCGGTTTTGGGCTCCAGCTTGCCACTAGTAAATTTCTTTGACATGTGCTTCGCATCCCCAAATCCTTAGGAAAGACACATTGGGCTCCTTGCCCGTCCATATCTGATATGGGGTCTTTTCCACTACCTTAGTCGGAGTATTATTTAAGATAAGAGCTGCTGCCTCGAGGGCGTGTCCCCAGAAACTAATTGGGAGAGAGGTTTGACTCATCATTGAGCGGACCATGTCGAACAGGGTCCTATTTCTCCGTTCGGACACCCCATTCCATTGTGGTGTTTCGGGAGGAGCGAGCTGTGGAACTATTCCATGCTGTCTCAAATATGAGTGAAACTCTAGGCTCATATACTCACCACCTCGGTCCGACCGAAGGGTTTTGATATTTCTGCCTAGCTGGTTCTGTACCTGGTTCCTGAATTCCTTGAACCTATCAAGGGTCTCGGACTTGTGTTTCATCAGATAGACATAGCCTTATCTGCTGAAATCGTCCGTGAACGTGACGAAGTACAGGTGTCCACCTCTGGTCGCTGCGCTCATAGGTCCACATACATCTGAATGTATTAGGTCCAATAAGCCAGTGGCCCTTTCAGCCTTCTTGCTAAAAGGTGCCTTGGTCATCTTGCCTCGTAAACATGATTCGCATGTATCAATTGACTCCAAGTTAAATGACCCTAAGGCTCCAGCTTTGTGAAGCCTAGCTATGCGCTTCTCGTTTATGTGGCTGAGACGACAATGCCATAGGTAGATAGGATTAAGTTTGTTTGGCTTAACCCTTTTTGTGTTTATGTTATAGACGTGATTGGTTTCATTTAAGTCCAGGATATACAGGCCATTATTTAATAGAGCATCTCCATAAAATAATCCCTCTCTAGATATTGAAATTCTACCAGTAGAAATAGTAAAATAAAATCCAGAAATATCCAACATCGAAACTGAAATAATATTCCTGCACATAGCAGGTACAAAATAACATTGTTCCAAAATTAAAACCAATCCACTAGGCATCACAAGGTGGTATTCGCCGATCTCTATGGCAGCAACCCTTGCTCCATTCCCAACCCGCAAGTCCACCTCTCCCAACCCCAGTGACCTTCTGTTCTTAAGTCCCTGCACATTGCAACAAATGTGAGAACCACATCCAGTATCGAATACCCAGGATGTTGAAACAGTAAGGTTAATGTCTATAACATAAATACCTGAAGAGGACCCACCTTGGCCCCTTCTTTGGTGTCCCATCAGCTTGGGACACGATCTCTTCTAATGGCCCGCCTGTCTACACCCGAAACACACATCCTCAGGACCTGCCTTTTGCTGGGCCTTGGGTTGGGCTTTGGCCTTCTTAGCCTTTGCTTTCTTGGCCTAGGCCTTGGCCTTTTCCTTGGCCTTACCTTTGGCAACAGGAGGGTTCCCCTTGTTGACCAGCAGCATCGGAGGAGTCTTTTTGATCGACTGCTCAGTAAGCTTAAGCATCCCATGCAGCTCACTGACAGTGCGGTTCATCCCTTGCAGGTTGTAGTTCAGGATGAACTGATCTTAAGAATCCGGAAAGGATGCTAGGATTGTGTCCACCGCCAACTCCTGAGAGATAGGCGATCCGAGACAAGCCAAAGTGTCCAAATAGCCCTTCATCTTGAGCACGTGTGCGCTCACAGATGTCCCGGCCCCCATCTTACAGGAGTGGAATGCCTTGTTGTTCAGGTACCTTTCCTGACGAGCTTGCTCCTGAAACATCTCGTTTAGAGTTGTTATCATAGCAAAGGCTTGATGGTCCATAAACTGTTTTTGCAGTTTGGGGACCATACAGGCCAACATCAGGCATGTCACATCCCTATTATCCTTGACATGCACCTCGTATTCCTCCAGCTGGGAAGCCAGTGGATTACGTCCTTGAGACGCAGCCGGTACAGGCCTCTCCAGCACATACTCTTTGGACTCCTGCCTTAGAACTATTCTCAAGTTCCTAGACCAGTCCAAAAAGTTAGGACCGAAAAGCTTGTCCCTTTCAAGAATTGATCGCAGTGATAAAGTATTGTTGTTTTCCATTTAGAGTTTCTACATAGAAAAACATTTAGAGTGTTAATAAAGGACTTTATTTTTTTATTCCCATATAAAATTAATAATGAATCAAGTTATTAATTAAACCGAGTTGTTGGGCTCATGGGCCGAGATCCATATTTCGTTAAGATATAGCCAGACGAGGGCCTGGTACAACTATACCTTAACTATTTAGGTAGGAATGCGGTCCAATCCCAACCTAGGGACTCTCGGTTTGATGGGCTTGTTGGCACTTACCCATCTGTGCTTAGGGCCAGGAGGATCCTACTACCCACGCTAAGTCAAAACCTCCATTCAAGTTTTAGAGTATCCCATACCCTAACCCCATACAAAGTGATAATACTCCAGTGTATCCTGCGAGGGCATGGTCTACAACTGGCCTATTCACACTTCGAGCCGGTTTTGAATGAGGGAAGCACTTTTAAGCGACTTAGTAATTTCATTTGGTTTTTAGATTCAATTAACAACGGCTTGCATACATAAGGCGGGGAAATGCGGTTAGATCATACATTCATACATGCATATAAATATAAAGCATAATTAAATAAATAAGTAAAATGGACTGTTATGGGCCTATGTTACATCCTAATATTATTCTAGTAAACCTATACTAGAAAACAATATTAGGTAGGCCTCCATCTTCTTCCTTCTGTGCTTGCACCTTCACTTGGGCTCACCACTCCATGGGCTTCTTCTTTTTACAAACTTAATAATGATTGAATAAAATAAAATTACATTAAAAAGAAAACGACACGCAGGCCGTATTTACTCAAAAAAGAAAATACAACCCATCTTGAACAAGGCCCAATAGCATCCAATCATACAAAATATTTAATCACCCATATGCATCTAATACATATAATTCATAAGCATGTTATAATGAATGATTTAAGCCCATTTCAATTATGTCCAAGCCATTATATAGAAATCGCCAATTTTGGCCCACCATGGTTCTAACCCCTAACGGGCTTTGGGCCTTCAGTCCAGGTAGTCCAACTGCTCCCACTGGAATTGGGAAACCATGGGTCCAATTCAGCCGTCCAAGTAATTGTGCCAAAATTACCCGAACCAATTTCAATTAACCATATTAATTTCCAAAATTAATATCACATGAATAAAATAAAATTTCATTGAAGAAACCACACGCATTTAAATTACATAAATTTAAACTCACGGATTTTAAAATCAATTAAAATTTCAAAACTGGGCCCCAGGCCCAAAAACCCACCAAATTCAAAAGCACTGGGCCCGGCCCGCTGCGGCTAGGGCAACCAAGTTGCCCTAGCAGCTGCTAGGGGCAGCAGTGGCTGCCCGCTGCTGCCGTACGGTAGCCACTACCTAGCAGTGGTTGCTGCTCAGCAGTGGCACTGCCGCTGTGCAGTGGCCACCCAGCTGCCGCTGTGCAGTGGCTGGGGGGGGGGGACACTTTGTAATAGTAGCATGAATAGTGAAAGTGTGATGGGTGAGACTTCTTGATGGTTGTTCCTCCCAACCCTGAAGTTGGTATAAGGACTACTATAAGGGGGGTGTGACAGGTCTCAACGAGTGTCAGTTGCACGGTGTTGCTTGTAAGACCAGTGTCGACCGAACGTGGGTGCTTGTGATTGCCCCATCCGTAGTAGGACCCCCTACTACTACGGGTGTGGACTTGTTTGATGTACTTGTTATCCATATATGAATGAAAGCCTTGTGCATCACTTTTCATATGTGTCTCGTGTATGCTTGTGTATGTGTGGATGGATGCTTATCATTGATTATGCCCTTCTAATATGCCGATATTTCTCGTATAGAACGCGGAATGGCCTTTGAGCCTATTATAAGCGAATGATATAACCTGATCTAACCTCATATTTGCTCCTAATGCAGGATTAGCATATAAAGTGTGTTGGCTGGCTTACTTCTAGACGTGGACGTAAGCGCCACACGGTGTCCGAGTAGTGACCCCGTGACATTTGGTATCTGAGCGTGGTTCCATTTGGTGAGAAGAAAGATGTCAAACCATGAGGCGTTGAAGCACATTGAGGCCCTGGAGAGAGAATGGGCTGAAATAGTACCGGAGCGCCTTTCGGATACGGTGTTTGAATGTGGCAAAAGGGTTGAGGAATCACTAGGGGTAGTAAAAAATGCTCCGTCGTGATGTCCGAGACCTTCGTGAGAATGTAGGAACCTTTGTCCGGAGCGAAGTGGAAGAGGCCACGAATGGACAAAGTGAGATGATAAAGGCCTTGAACGAGAAGGTAGAAATCTTTCAGGCCGTGATGGCCAATCTTGACATTTTTGAATTTGTGGTGACAAATTCTACTGCCATTAGAGAGATGATGGCTAAGAAGTCCGACCGAAGGGAGAAGACCCTTGAGACAGGGACATCCCAAGGAGGTGGTATTTCCAATGTTGACGAGATGGTAGATTTAAATGAGAAATTAAGCAATCTACACATCGCAGAGGCAGTGGAGAGGCTTCAAACCGAGCATAAAGAGTTATGCGAGGTGGTTGAACAGTTCCAGGGAGAGACTATAAAAGAATATGGCAGCATGAAGGGAGAACTGGATGAAGTGAAGCTCAAGGTCAAGATACTAACTGACCTTTACGAGCGGGGAGAGTTGAGGCCCCAGGACTCCTCCAAATATAAAATCAAAGATCCAAAGTCCTATGATGGAGTGAGAGATGCTAGTGAAGTTGAGAACTTCCTCTTTGATGTAGAAGCCTTCTTCAGTGCAACCAGGGCCCGAACGAATGCCCATCGTTTGGAGTTGATCCCGATATATTTGGAAGGTGACGCCAAGCTGTGGTGGCGCCATAAAGCTTCTCTGACTACAATCACAACCTGGGATGAGTTTAAGAAGGAGTTTAAAGCCCATTTTTATCCAGAGAATGTCCACCATGTGGCCAGACGTCAGCTTGCTGAACTTCAACAAACTGGCTCCATACGAGATTACGTCCGGGCTTATCAAAAGCTTATCCTAGAGTGCTCGGAGATGCACGAGTATGATAAGCTATATCGCTTCACAAAGGGGCTGAAACCATGGGCGAAGAATGAGGTAAGCCGAAGGAATGTCCGAGATCATGCTACTGCTATTATGGTAGCGGAGAGCCTAGACGACTTCTCAGATAACCTTATAAAGCGAAAGTAACCTCCTAACTCTGGATCAGAGACTAGGCTGAGTAAGTGGACAAAACCGTTGGGGACAGGAGGTGAACATACTAGTTCCTTGTCAGGAGGGTGCCCGACTCCAGTGTCGGGGGGAGTAATCGTCGAAGCTGGGGTGAAAGGAGAAATACCCCGTTCAATAATGAGTCAAGTGGCCCTTCGAAGAACTTTATGTCTAAACAACCTGCATTCGGTGTTCAGAACATCTCTTGTTTTCTATGCAAGGGGCCTCACAGGATGGCAGAGTGCCCGCATCGAAGTGCTGTCAATGCTTTAGTTTCGGAACGGACTGAAGAGGAACACAAGACCAATGCTGGGCCTGAAGGATCAGAACCTTCGGCCATGGGGTCTTTGCGATTCCTCTTAACCCTCGAGAAGCAGGTGAAGGCCATGAGTCAGAGGAGAGAAAAGGGGTTGATGTATGTGGAGTTGACCATCAATGGGAAGCCCACTAGGGCCATGATTGACACGGGAGCCACGGATAACTTTGTGTCGGGAGCTGAGTCCTCTCGGTTGGGTCTACCCGTCAGAAGAGAAGTAGGGAGGATCAAAGCTGTCAACTCTCCAGCCCGAGAGATATTGGGAGTAGCACAAAACATATCTTGCAAGTTGGGACCCTGGTCTGGCACGATGGACTTCACGGTGGTGCCGATGGATGATTTTGATGTGGTCCTAGGAATGGACTTCTTAAAGTAGAGTTTTGCGGTTCCAATGGCCTCCGCCAGTTGCCTCCTCTTCATGAACCAGAATCCTTGTGTCGTGCCAGTGACCATGAGTCCCATATCTGAGAAGAAGTGTATTTCAACGCTCTAGTTCAAGAAGGGAGTGAAAAAGGGGGAAAGCTCTTATGTGGTAGTTCCTCTAGGCATTCATCCTGATGAGGACGCCAGTGTTCCCAAAATGCTTGAAGAAGTGATGAGGGAGTTCCAAGACATCATGCCAGAGAACTTGCCAAAGACTTTGCCACCAAAGAGGGGAGTAGATCATGAAATAGAATTGCTTCTTGGAATGAAGTCACCGGCAAGGGCTCCATACAGAATGGCACCTCCCGAGTTGGCAGAACTACGGAAGCAATTAGGTGAACTCTTGGAGGCGGGGTTTATTCGACCTTCAAACTCTCCCTTTGGCACCCCTGTGTTGTTTCAGAAGAAGGCAGATGGAAGTTTAGGACTGTGTGTGGATTACCGAGCCCTTAACAAGATCACAGTACACAACAAGTATCCTATCCCCCTGGTAGCTGACTTGTTCGATCAACTTAGTGGGGCAAAGTACTTCCCCAAGCTCGATCTGTGTTCGGATATTACCAGGTGCGAGTGAAAGAGGAAGATGTATTCAAAACCACCTGTGTCACCTGGTATGGTTCATTTGAAATTTTGGTTATGCCCTTTGGACTAACAAATGCTCCAGCCACCTTTTGTATTCTCATGAACCAGGTATTCAGGGAATATCTAGATCAGTTCGTGGTGGTGTATCTGGATGACATCGTGGTATACAGTACTACCCTTGAGGAGCACCGAGAACACTTGAAGCTAGTGTTCATGAAGCTGAGGGAGAACCAGCTTTTTCTGAAGAGAAAAAAGTGTGCTTTTGGGCAGATAAGCATCAAGTTTCTTGGCCACATGATCGAACAAGGCAGGATTCGAATGGATCAAACTAAGGTGAAAGCTATTTCAAAATGGCAGACACCTGGGAATGTTCCAGAATTGAGATCCTTTTTGGGACTGGCCAATTACTACAGGAGATTTGTTGAAGGGTACTCGCGGAAGGTTGTCCCCCTCACTGACTTGTTGAAGAAAGAGAAGAAATGGCTCTGGACAGAAGAATGCTAAGAAGCTTTCGAGAAGCTGAAGAAAGCAATCCTAGAAGAACCAATTCTAGCCCTGCCTGACATGGCCAAACCGTTCAAAGTTCAGACGGATGCATCAGATTTTGCTTTGGGGGGAGTCATCATGCAGGAGGGACACCCTATTGCCTTTGAGAGCTGGAAGTTGAATGATGCCGAATGGCGGTATTCCATACATGAAAAAGAGTTACTGGCTGTCGTTCATTGCTTACAAGTTTGGAGACATTATTTGCTGGGATCTAGGTTTGTGGTGAAGACAGACAATGCAGCAGTGAGCCACTTCCTCACCCAACAGACTTTGTCCCGAAAGCAAGCTCGTTGGCAAGAATTCTTGGTCGAATTCGATTTTGTACTGGAGTACCACGCAGGAAAGTCAAATCAGGTGGTAGATGTGCTGAGTCATAAGGTAGATCTGGCAGTCTTAAAACAGATAGCCCACTTGTCTAGCAGCCAGCAATCTACCTCTATACGACGGTTAATTTGGGAGAAGCTCTCAAAGGACCCCCAGGCGGTGGCAATAATGAACCTGGTGAAGCAGGGGAAGACTCGGCAATTTTGGATCAGTGATGAGCTATTAATGACTACCAAGCAAAGAGTGTACGTGCCAAAGGCTGCCAATTTGTGGAAGATGTTGATGCAGAAATGTCATGATACCCTCTAGGCGGGACATCCAGGGTGGCATCGGATGTTGGCTTTGCTTCAACAGCACTACTATTGGCCCAAGATGGAGGAAGAGGTGAGAGAGTACACTAAAACATGCTTGGTGTGTCAGCAGGACAAAGTCGAGAGGTGAAAATCTGCTGGGCTATTTCAACCACTTCCAGTACCGCAACGCCCTTGGGAGAGTGTGTCAATGGATTTCATCATGGGATTGCCCAGGGTTGAAGATTTTGACTCCATTCTGGTGGTTGTTGATAGGTTCTCCAAATATGGAACCTTTATTCCAATGCCAAAATACAATTCAGCAGAAACAACAGCCAGGGCCTTCTTCAAACAGTGGTCAAATATTGGGGTCTTCCGAAGAATATTGTTAGTGATAGGGACGGGCGATTTTTAGGGAGTTTTTGTACAGAGCTTTTTCGCCTGTTAGGGAGTAACCTAAACATGTCCACCAGTTATCACCCTCAGACTGATGGCCAGACAGAGAGATTCAATAGCATGCTTGAGGAGTATTTGCGGCACTTTGTCTGTGCCAGTCAACGGAACTGGGCATCCCTCCTAGATGTTGCCCAATTTTGCTTTAACAGCTAGAAGTCCTCTGCTACTAACAAAACCCCATTTGAAATTGTGACAGGTCAACAGCCTTTGGTGCCCCATTCCATCAAGATGCCCTACAAAGGTAAGAATCCTAAGGCATATCTTTTCATAAATGAATGGAAGCAGAACGAGGAGATAGCGAGAGCACATTTGGAGAAGGCATCCAGGCGGATGAAGAAATGGGCTGATACAGATCGTCGACCAATGGAGTTCAAAGCTGGTGACCTGGTGTTGGTGAAATTTCTGCCAGAGCAACTATGATTCTTTCGCAACAGAGACAACAGGCTGGTGAGGAAATATGAAGGACCGATTCCAATCATCAAGAAGGTAGGTCCAATATTATATAAACTGGACTTGCCCGAATGGATGTCAGTCCATCCTGTCTTCCACGTCAGCAACTTGAAGCAGTATCATCCAGATCCTATCGACGACAAGCGGAACAGGAGTACAAGACCTGCAATCACGAAGAAAGCACCAGCCAACAGAGAAGTAGAGGAGATTTTAGCAGATCGTACGGCATCAACAACCAGGAGAACCTACAAGGAGTACCTCGTTCGATGGAGAGCCGAAGGAGAAGAAGAAACCAGCTGGGAGAAAGAAGACGATCTACAAGCCTTCAAGCAGAAGATTGAAGAATTCCAGAAGACAAGGTCGACGAGGACATCAACCCTCTGAGTGGGGGAGAGTGTAAAGGGGGGGAATACTTTGTAATAGAAGCATGAATAGTGAAAGTGTGATAGGTGAGACATCTTGATGGTTGTTCCTCCCAACCCTGAAGTTGGTATAAGGACTACTATAGGGGGGTGTGGCAGGTCTCAACGAGTGTCAGTTGTACGGTGTTGCTTGTGAGACCAGTGTCAGCCGCACGTGGGTGCTTGTGATTGCCCCATCCGTAGTAGGACCCCCTACTACTACGGGTGTGGACTTGTTTGATGTACTTGTTATCCATATATGAATGAAAGCCTTGCGCATCACTTTTCATATGTGTCTCGTGTATGCTTATGTATGTGTGGATGGATGCTTATCATTGATTATGCCCTTCTAATATGCCGATATTTCTCGTATAGAACGCGGAATGGCCTTTGAGACTATTATAAGCGAATGGTATAACCTGATCTAACCTCATATTTGCTCCTAATGCAGGATTAGCATATAAAGTGTGTTGGCTGGCTTACTTCTAGACGTGGACGTAAGCGCCACACGGGGTCCGAGTAGTGACCCCATGACACCCAGCAGCAGCCCGCTGCTCCGGCAGCAACGGCTGCTGTTGGAACCAGCGACTGCCGCTGCTGCTCCCGCCGCGTGCGGCGATTCCACCGCCGGCAGCCCCGCAGCCCCGGGAACAACCAGATTTTTTTTAAAACAAATATAAAATTACATCAAGGCATCCAACAACAAGAAATTCACCAAGAATTCCAAAAACATACAATTTAAATTAAACAAACACAAACCAATATGCATATTCAATTCCAATTGTATGAAAATAAAATGGGAAAAATCTTAAACCCAAACCAAGAACCCCAATAAAAACTCCAATTTTAAAACATGGGATTCAACCAATTTTAACAATTTCCACGGATCAAAAGACCTGGCTCTGATACCACTGTTGGGATTTTTCACCGGAAATCTCCCGATAAAAGCCTAAGAATGCGATGAATTCCTCAAATCCGTGCCCAGGAGCAATTGAAATGGAAATTGGAAAAATAAAATTTTAATAGAAAGAGATAATTTTCTTACCCGAAATATCTCTTTCAGAGATGGATGCAGATTGCAGGAATCAATGTAGAATCCCTCCTTATTCACGTACACGAAAGCCTAAGGAACACCACCCGTGCTAGCATTGGAAAACACGAACTATGGAGAGGAGGAAGAGACAAAACTTCGGCTATCTTGTGTTTCATTAGTGTTGGCCGAAATTCCTAGGGTTAAAAACCCTGGGTTGGCCGAATTCCCTAAGGGAATTAAGGCCCAGCTTGGCTCATCCATTTTGTGTGGGCTTCCTTCTTTTAATTCAGGCCCAATCTTATTTTAATTAATCTTGTTTAAATTAATTTCAAGCCCAACTTTAACATACCCATGTATTTAATTTATTACACCAAGTAATATTTTATTTACATTTAAATTAAAATTAGTTTGACCAATTAATTTAATCCATTAAATTAAAATTAGATCTTCACAAAATAAAATCATATGTAAACCTATACATATGAATATTTCCACCTAGGAAATAATCTCATAATTAATCCAATTAATTATGAAGAGTCAATTAAATATATTAATTTTATTATTACGATCAATCCAATTGATCTTTATAATATAATTAATATATATACCTCTCTCTCCAGAGTGTATACTCCAAGCATACATGTGATTCCTTAAGTGGGTGTTCAGTCGCTCAATGTGTACGATCTCATGGGCCCATCTTTATGTTGGCAGTGGGCCTTTGGCCCACAGACTGCAGTTGGGCTCTAGCAAGCCACTGCAGCCCCCAATTAAGATGGAGATGGCAGTCTAACTGCTATTAAAACCCTGTAGTTTAAACTTGTACATCCCATGTCATTGATATCGGTGTCCAACACAGAGGCATGGATTGATCACCCTCTTTTGTGTCCGGACATTAACTTGATCCTGAATGCACTGAAGCTCACAAGCAAGTTCCCACTTGTTTGGGTGTGGCCACACTCTTATCAGTCACATTCATCAAGAGGCCGGTGATATCTTTGCAGTGGACTACTAAGTGACAAATCCCTTCTGCATATCTATAGCATTACCATGCTAAGTGACATACCCGAAAGTACCCATACTTGGCATCCTATTACAGGCCCTTTAGGCGTACCTCGAAGTATGTGACCTCACATGTAACACCATCATATGGTCAGGTCAAAGGATCCATACAAGTACTACACGAGAATCACTTGTGATACTATACCATGTGGATTTCTCATTAAGTGGATCTATCCAGTACCATGCCCCTTATGCATGTACCCATTAACTTGGTTGACATTCCATGTCCAATGACCGGTAAGACACCGCCATACAACCAGATTAATGATAGTCTCTTGTTCCATTCATTCCCATGACTGGAACAGACTACAGATCTATTTATGGTAATATCGTTTACCCTATCCGTGGTCTTACTGCCAAGTGCATGACACTGGTCATCATGGATATGGATATGTCCATTGGATACTTCATTTAATATATTGCACAAGATAAATATAACAAATGAATTAATGCCTTTATTGATAACACAAATAAGTATAATACATGAATCCAATTAATATATGATACAAATACAAGGACCAATGCCTCGGGACTAGGGCATATCCAATAATAGCCTGTACTAAACTTCAAGGAAAAGAGTAGCTGGTGGGACATCTTTGTTGGAAATGCCCTAGTCCCGAGGCATTGGTCCTTGTGTTTGTATAATACATTTGGTACATTAATGTAAACTTTATGTATTATACAATTTGTGTCAAGGTGATAAAGGCATTAATCTATTTATTGTATGTCTTGTGCTATATTTTAAATAGAGTATCCAATGGACATATCCATATCCACGTTGTCAAGTGTGAGGCACTTGGCAGTAAGACCGTGGATAGGGAAAATGATATGGCCATAAATTCATCCGTAGTCTGTTCCAATCATGGGAATGAATGGAACCAAAGACTATCGTTAGCCTGGTTGTATGGCGGTGTCTTGCCGGTCATAGAACATGGAATGTCAACTAGGTTAATGGGTACATGTAAAAAGGGCATGGTACTGGATTGATCCACTTAACGGGAATCTGCATGGTATAGTATCACAAATGATTCTCGTGTAGTACTTGTATAAGTCCTTCGACCGGACCATATGATGGTGCTGCATGTGAGGTGGCACACTTTGGTGTACGCCCAACGGGCCTGTAAAAGGGTGCCAAGTACGGGTACGTTCGGGTGTGTCAGTAAGCATGGCAGCACTATGGATATGCAGAAGGGAATGTCACTCAGTGATTCACTGAGACGATATCATCGGCCTCTTGAAGAATGTTACTGATAAGTGTGCGGCCGCACCCAAACAAGATTGGATCTTGTTTGTGAGCATCAGTTCATTCGGTATCAAGTCAAGGTCCAGACACAAGGAGGGTGATACTTCCATGCCTCTGTGTTGGACACCGATATCAGCGACATGGGATTTACAAGTTCAAACTACAGGGTTACGTTTTCAGTTGGACTGCTTACTCCGTCTTAATTGGGGGCTGCAGTGGCTTGCTAGAGTCCGCCTGCAGTCTGTGGGCCTTGGCCCACTGCCAACATAAAGACGGGCCCATTGGGTCGTACACATTGAACGTCTGGACTTTAACTAGTCGGATTAAGTGTGTACTTGGAGTATACACGTTTGAAGAGAGAGAGACATATTAATTATATTATATGCATCAATTGGATTGATCAAAGTGATATAATTAATATTTATTTTGGCCTTCTCATAATTAATTCAATGAATTAATTTATGGGATTATTTCCTAGGTGGAAATATTATGACATGTATAGGTTTACATGTTTGTCATTTTATGTGTGTCTAATTTAATCCATTGATTAAATTAATAGGTCAAATGAATTTTAATTTAAATGTATGTAATATGTTACATGGTATCATATCTAAACATACATGTTCAATTAAAGTTGCATTTGAATTTAAATAAATCAAAGGAATTAAATTGGGCTTAAAAACTTAAAATGAATATTCCCACTTGGCTTGGAATGGTTTGGCCGAATATTTGCATGGAAAGGGATGATAAGAATGAGTCATTTTGTTGGACAAAAAGTAATGATGAAGATGGTGAGTCATGCATGACTTTTTGGTAAACAAATATGACATCTTCATTCTCTTCTTCTTTTTGGCCGAATTGTTGGAGTATTGGTGAGTCATATTCTTGACTTTTTGGTATTATGGATGAAGATGAAGAAAAGGTGATGGTGAGTGATGGTGGTGAGTCACCATGGTGAGTCATTGGTTTGACTCATTGGTAGCAAAGTTGGACTTTGCTCTTCCATCTCATCTCCTTTTCTTTCATTAGAGATAATCACCATTAACTCACTCCACTTTTGGCCGTCCATCACTCTTGCTTTAAGAGAAATTGGTTTTCTATTAAAGTATGAATTTTGCCCACTTTTATGCATTATTTCTTTTGGAAAGAAATTGGATGCACACTTGAGAGAAACTTGGTTCTATCTTTGGCTAGATAGATTTTTCTTTTGGAAAGAAATTTGGACAGCCATATTTCCTCTTGTGGGCAGCCCTCTCTCCCTCTCTTCTTGTCATCCGAGTCGCTAGCACGGGTTTCGGTCCAAGAGCCGTTCGTGTACGCATCGGTGGAGGAAATCTACACTTGATTTCTGCAGTCTGCATCCGTCTCTTAGAGAGACTTTGTGGTGAGTTTTTGAAACCCTCCTTTTATGCTTTTAGTTTTTGATTTCCACATCTTAAGCTCCTGGGCCGGATTCGAGGAAATCGACGCGTATTTCCGCTTTTTATCGGTCTGTTTCCCGTGACGAATCCCAACAATCTTGTGAAAGGGATGGTCATCCACCAGTATCACTCAACCCAGCAAGGGATGGTTTTGTTGAGCAAAATGCACTACGGAAAGGAAAAGACTGATGCTCACCCTTGTGAACTTCAGCAACAGTGTTGGAGTAACCAGGTCTTACGAAGCTTTCAACAAGCATGAATGGGATGTTCCCATCAACAGAAAGACTTGCAAAGCCTGCTGTGCTAATATTCAGGGGAAAGTTGCATTTACCAACCATTTCAAGAACTCAATCTTCAGCTGCAACAGAAGTGATTACTTACCAGTGGTTCCTTTCATCTCCTAGCCATGGTGTGCTTTGCTCTAGGGTTATTGTGGTTGGCAGACATAGGTAAACCACAATTAACTCAAATCATTCTGAATCAGGCCACGCCTTGAAGGACTGAAAGCTGTATCCACCTTTGGAGACTATGCATAAGCCGAAATATGGGGTTAATTAAGAACATGGACACAGTTCCAGACCCTTGGAGAATTCAGTGGTAAATTGACTCCATCTCGGGTTGTCTACTCACAGAGACGGCTCCATCCAGTGGTCGGTTGTACACCTTGGTGACCTGCCCTTAGCGTATCCCCAGTGGATCCTAAAAAAAAGTCTAATGAAGGGACATTGGTCCACACCAGAGCCACAGGTTGGATTTTCCTAATGCATTCACATTCATCATATCATAAATGTTTCATATTTTGTTTTGGTGTTTAATATGCATGCGTCATGCCATTGCATATAAATGTCCATATGCATGTTGCCGCATGTAGCAAACCAGATCTGATAAAGTGTTTTACAGCCAAACACCCTAACACAAACCTCCTACACCAGGGGCAGGTAAAAGTTAAACCACGAAGCATCATCAAGGACAATTCTCTCATAATCCTTGTCGGACTTGTCGAAGCACATCTTCCAATCCTAAGACAAGCCAGTGCTAAGAAATCCACTCAGCTGGCATGCTCTTGCAGACTTGGTTATCCATCCATCCAAAAAAAAAACGACAACATTCTCCAGCAAGAGCTTCTGACACGGAAAACCGAAAAGATGTGTTGGTAACAAGAAGAGAGTGACGTTCAGAGTCAGAGTCACTTTTGATTTTCCTATCGCATTCATTCTATTGTCATCATAATGATATTAGGCATGTTTAATTTTATGCTTAGATGTTCATATTGCATACACTGTGCCATTGCATGTAAACATCCATCAATAAACCATTGCAGCCAAACCCACGATGGCTTCAATGAAATCGTTATTACAAATTGCAACTGCCGGCCCAGTTGTACCATCCCCAGCAGAATTATCCCCGGCAGAGTGGTCCCTAGCAGGATCATCCCCACAGAGTCTCCATCAAAATCCTTAACAGAGTCCCCAGCTAAGTCAATCCCCATTAAAGCAGGGTCTCCAGCAAGATTCCTAATAGGATTAAAAAGGTCTGAGTTTCCCCAGTGGAGTCACCAGCTAAGACATTTCCCACTGAATCAGAATCTCCAGCAGATCCCCTGTAGGGTTAAGTGGATCAGGGTTCTCCCCAGCGGAGTTCCCAGCTAAAACAATCCCTACTGAATCAAAATCCTTGGCAAGGTCATTCGATTGAAACAATCCCCATAGGAGACCATCGGAAGTCACAAGTTTAGTCCTTAGCGTAGCGCAGATTCCAAGCATAGTGTCATGTCGCATACATACATATCCTTGAATCATGCATGCATTCACGCATACATGCATCATAAACCACTCAGCCATATTTATTCTTGATTGAGGGGGCAAAAATTTTTGTTTCCAAAATTATCGATCAAAGAATAAATACACGCTCTTGCATTAAACTTTGTTCAGGCATTCATCACCATCGTTGGGTCGTCCTGAGTCAAGATCCATCCCAAAGCAGAAATGATTTGATTCAGGGGCACCCTAAGAATCATAGCCCGCAAATTAGAGCCATGTGACTCCAATTCTCAGGTATGGAAAATTCTCCAATTATCACAACATTCGTTCACGCCAATATAATCCTGAGAAGGGTATTTCTTGCCTTTAATAGGTATCTGGGCGCAAAACAATCTTACATCAATCTTTATGGGAACTCCACCACACAGAGAAGAACACTAAGCTCGTGCTACCTCTTCGTCACATGGGAGAGACAGTGCATCTCATCCGACCTCTTTACCACATGAAAGGGGAAGGAAAAACAAACTCCAGCTCATGCTGCCTGTTCGCCAAATAGAAGGGACAGTCCATCTTGTTCAACCTTTTTGTCACATGGGAAAGGAAGAACATCTATTTCAACCTTGTCGTCACATAGGTAGGGAAGAAATGTCTTTCGAAGGAGTTTCTTGCCTTTAACCAGAATCTGGGGGCAAGACAGCTCAACCAAGCTCGTGCTGCCTCTTCACCGCATGGAAGGGACAATATATCTTATTCAACCTTTTCATCACATGGGAAAGGGAGAACATCCATTTCAACCTTGTCATCACATGGGCAGGGAAGAAATGTCTTTTGAAGAAGTTTCTTGCCTTTAACAAGTATCTGGGGGAAAGACAATTGAACTAAGCTCATGCTGCCTCTTTGCCACGTGGAAGGGATAGTACATCTCGTTCAACCTTTTCATCACATGGGAAAGGAAGAATATCTATTTCAACCTTGTCGTCACATGGGCAGGGAAGAAATGCCTATTGAAGTTTCTTGCCTTTAACAGGAATCTGGGGGCAAGATAACTCAACCAAGCTTGTGCTGCCTCTTCGTCACATGGGAGAGACAGTGCATCTCATCAGACCTCTTTGCCACATGAAAGGGAAGGAAAAACAAACTCCAGCTCGTGCTGCCTCTTCGCCACATAGAAGGGACAGTACATCTCATTCAACCTTTTCTTCACATGGGAAAGGAAGAACATCTGTTTCAACCTTGTCGTCACATGGGCAGGGAAGAAATGTCTTTTGAAGAAGTTTCTTGCCGTTAACAGGAATCTGGGGGCAAGACAACTCAACTAAGCTCGTGTTGCCTCTTCGCCACATGGAAGGGTCAGTACATCTCATTCAACCTTTTCGTGACATGGGAAGGAAGAACACCCATTTCAACCTTGTCGTCACATGGGCAGGGAAGAAATGTCTTTTAAAGAAGTTTCCTGCCTTTAACAGGAATCTGGGGGCAAGACAACTCAACCAAGCTCGTGCTACCTCTTCACCACATAGAAGGGACAGTACATCTCGTTCAACCTTTTCATCACATGGGAAAGGAAGAACACCCATTTCAACCTTGTCGTCACATGGGCAGGGAAGAAATTTCTATTAAAATCTCTTGCCTTTAACAGGTATCTGGGGGCAAAACAATCTTACATCAATCTTTACGGGAACCCCACCACACGGAGAAGAACTCCAAGTTCGTACTGCCTCTTCACCACATAGGAGGGACAGTATGTTTTGTTCAACCTTTTCACCACATATGAAGGGAAGAACAGCCATTTTAACCTTTTCACCATAAGGGAAAGGGAAAAAATGTCCTTTGAAAAAGAAAAGAAGAGACGTCTATTCAGTGCTCCACCACACGAGGAAGAATTGAATCTCTTATCGGGCACGCTCCACCACAGTAAGCCGACAATATAGGCACACTCCACCACAGGGAGTCGACTTGGAACCACGGCCAGCACCCTCGACGAGGGACGCCAGGTACGTGTCCTTTTCCTTCCTCACCACACTCCTAGTCGCGAGACCAAACTCGATCTGGGCTTTACAGCCCACGATGAGCCGACTTTGGTCTTGCGAGGGGCAGACTGTGAGCACGTGTTTTTTTCCGACCTCGGTGATGAGAATTACTCAGTAACCTGTGGACCGGATGAGCTCGAATGGGACCTGAAAGCGACCGGAATGTTGCCCGGAGAATCTCAAACATCCGAAAAGCTAGGCTATCCGTGATATGAAGCCCCGAAAAGGTCTCCCGAATCATTTCTAGGGTTTAGTCTGCACATTCGACTTTTGAAATTTCGCCCCAACTCTCAGTAGAACCGGGCGGCTCTGGGTTTTTGAACAAGAGACAGCCGGCTCTAGCTAGAGCCGTACGGCTCTAGTGCAAACTAGAGCCGGGTGGCTCTAGTGGTCAAACCAAGTTGCTCTGCAAAGCAGAGCAACTTGGCTTGACAAAACGAAAATTGGTGTAGAAATTTTAGAAGTCAGACGGATGATTGATTGAGTGAAATGAGTGAGAGAGAGGGATATAAAAGAGAGAAAATCAGAAAAAGAGAGTGTTGGGATTTTTCACCGGAAATCACCCGATGAAAGCGGAAGAACGCGATGATTTCCTCAAATCCAGTCCCAGGAGCAATTGAAGTGAAAATTGTAAAACTTAAAATTATAATAGAAAGAGATTAAATTCTTACCAGGAATATCTCTTTCTAGAGATGGATGAAGACCGCAGGAATCAAAGCAGAATCCCTCCTCGTTCACATACACGAGCGCCTAACGAACACCACCCGTGCTAGCGTCGAAAATCACAAAGTTCGGAGAGGGAGGAGATTGAGAGATTTCGGCCAAGATGGTGGCTACACACACATGTGTGTTGGTTGAATTCCTCCCTAGGGTTTTAACCCTAGGGTTTCCAAATTCCCTTGTTGGAATTTAGGCCCAGTCTGGCTTCTGTGTCTGTGTGGGCTTCCTCATTTTAATTCATGCCCAAACTTATTTTAATTAGTTTGGTTTAAATCAATTTCAAGCCCAATTTTAATTAACCCATGTAGTTAATACATTACTCCAAGTAACATATTATTTACATTTAAATTAAAATTAGTTTGACCAATTAATTTAATCCATCAAATTAAAATTAAGTCTTCACAAAACAAATTCATATGTAAACCTATACATATGAATATTTCCACCTAGGAAATAATTTCATAATTAATCCAATTAATTATGTGAAGCCAAATATTAATTTTATTATAATGATCAATCCAACTGATCCTTATAATATAATTAATATATATACTCCTCTCTCTCTAGTGTGTATACTCCAAGTATACCTGTGATTCCTTAAGTCGGTGTTCAGTCGCTCAATGTGTACGATCCAGTGGGCCCACCTTTATGTTGGCAGTGGGCCTTTGGCCCGCAGACTGCAGTTGGGCTCTAGCAAGCCACTGCAGCCCCCAATTAAGATGGAGATGGCAGTCTAACTGTTATCATAACCCTGTAGTTTAAACTTGTACATCCCATGTCTTTGATATTGGTGTCTAACACAGAGGCATGGATTGATCAACCTCTTTTGTGTCGGACATTAACTTGATCCCGAATGCATTGAAGCTCACAAACAAGTTCCCACCTGTTTGGGTGTGGCCACACTCTTATCATTTACATTCATCAAGAGGCCGGTGATATCTTCCTAGTGGACTACTGAGTGACAAATCCCTTCTGCATATCCATAGTATTACCATGCTAAGTGACATACCCGAAAGTACCCATACTTGGCACCCTATTACAGGCCCTTTAGGCGTACCCCTAAGCATGCCACCTCACATGTAACACCATCATATGGTCAGGTCAAAGGATCCATACAAGTACTACACGAGAATCACTTGTGATACTATACCATGTGGATTACTCGTTTAGTGGATCTATCCAGTACCATGCCCCCATGCATGTACCCATTAACTTGTTTGACATTCCATGTCCAATGACCGGTAAGACACCGCCATACAACCAGGTTAATGATAGTCTCTTGTTCCATTCATTCCCATGACTGGAACAGACTATAGATCTATTTATGGTCATATCGTTTATCCAATCCATGGTCTTACTGCCAAGTGCATGACACTTGTCATCATGAATATAGATATGTCCATTGGATACTCCATTTAATATATTGCACAAGATAAATATAATAAATGAGTTGATGCCTTTATTAATAACACAAATAGTACAATACATAAATCCAATAAATGTATAATACAAATACAAGGACCAATGCCTCGGGACTAGGGCATTTCCAACAATCTCCCACTTGCACTAGTTCCAACTAGGCATGGGCCTAATCCCTATAGACCTAGTATGACCCTCGTGCTTGGGCTGAGCCAGCGCCTTGGTCAATGGATCTGTGACATTATCCTCGGTGTCCACTCTGTGCAATGCGATGTCACCTCTCTCCGCTATTTCTCGCATGAGGTGAAACTTTCTGAGCACGTGCTTTGTGTTCTTGTGTGACCGGGGCTCCTTAATTTGTGCGACTGCCCCATTGTTGTCACAGAAGATATCGACTGGGTCCTGGATAGTTGGCACTACTCCCAACTCAGTGATAATCTTCTTTATCCACACAGCTTCCTTAGCCGCATCACACGCAGCGATGTACTCAGCTTCTGTTGTAGAGTCCGCTATGGTTGGCTGCTTTTAAGCTCCTCCTGCTTACAGCACCACCATTCAGCAAAAATACATACCCAGACTGCGACTGGTACTCATCCTGGTCGGTCTGGAAGCTCGCATCAGTGTACCAGTAACTAATAGCACTTCCTGACCACCATACATTAAGAAGCTATCCTTAGTCCGATTAAGGTACATGAGGATCGCCTTGACAGCTTTCCAGTGATCCTCCTCGGGATCCTGCCGGTATCGGCTCATCATACTTAGTGCAAAGGCGACATCAGGTCTCGTACATAACATTGAGTACATAATTGATCCAATAGCCGAAGCATATGGAACCAATTTCATGTTCTCCCTGTCCTCCCTTGTCTTAGGATAGTGTTTCTTACTAAGTTTCAGCCCATGGCCCATTGGCAAGTGTGAGTGGACGACGCGTTTTCGACGGGACACGGGACTCCCTTTCGGAATGGGGCGCCACGATCTCGGGCGGATCCCTCCCTCGCGTGGGGTTTTTATGAATGAAAATCCGCGTTTTGGAAAATGAATAGAATTAATGCATAAAAGAACCGAGACCTAAGTCTCGATGGATGTTGTAGAGTCGCCACCCGGCTCAGCTCAACCGGGAAATTCTTATGTAGCCGAACCGGACGAACGGCCGCTACACTATCCAGAGATTCGGGTCCGGACAAGTCCCTTATTTCGTGTCTAATTAAAATAAATATTGTCAATGCTCTCAAATGGTATTTCAAAATCTAAAGTCCATTTTATTGAATATAAAAGGCATACAGCACGCATACAAAATATTTAATACAAAAATAAAGAAAAGAAATAAATATTAATTGGCTTACAACCAAATCGAATAGAAAAATAAAAACTCTCACCTCACTTATACAATCGCCTAGAATACACGGAAATCTAAAAATAATTACAACCGCCTAAATACACGATTTAATCTATTAAATTACATCCAAAATAAAAATAAAATAAAAGAAATTAAAACCTGCAAAACAGAAGGTTAGCACAATATATACAGCACGCCACAATTAAGACTCAAATAGACAGAATTAGGAAATCAAGAATCGGGGGCATGCATTTAGGGGGGTAACCGGGCTAGCTCGGCTAACCGGCCCGGTTAGACCTGGAAAATATTTTGAAACGTCCCTGTATTTTTGGTTTTGTGGGAAACTCATTTTGAAAACAATTTTTCCAGTTTACATGCATTTTTATATATTTAAGTGGGTCGGTTTTCAGGAGAAATGGGTCTCCGTCGTTGAATTGTTCTAAATGCAATTTCACTAAAAATTGAATCTATGGTCGTGATGCACACAACAAAATCCATTTTGATGATTTTTGGGGTTTTCTAATTTTTTGGGATTTTTTTTGGGAATTTTTGGGGATGAGACTGAAATTCTGATTCTGGAACAGGGATTACAGTCGTACGACTGTAGTTTACAGTCGTGCGACTGTAATCAGTCCAAGATCAGAATTTCACAAAAAATCATTTTTAACCAAAAACTGAAGAAAAAAAACGACTGGAAATTAAGAACAGTCGTACGACTGTTCATGAAAACCAAGAACAGTCGTACGACTGTTCTTAATTTCCAGGAACAGAAATACGAAAATGCAATAAAAACGCACAAAACTCACCTCAAACACCCAGAAAGCAAGGAAAAGTGTAAGGAAAAGAAGTGTCTACCTTTTTAGAAGCTATTCCAAGTCGTTTTGACCCCTGGCGTCGCTCCGATCCTAACAAATTCGCACTTTTTCCTTTGGAATGGAAGTTGAGAGCTTTTTGCCAAAAAACCAAATTGCAAGGGATTCTGATGGTTTAAGTTCGAATTCTTGATTTAGTTGTGAAGTTAATTGATTAACCTAGGGATTTCTAACAAATTTTAAGCTTGATTTCGAGAGATTAAAGAAAATCAGAGGGGAAGAAATGAGTTTTCTTTTTGTGGTTTTTCTTTCTTTTCTCTTTCTCTCACTAGATTTCTTTTCACCAGAAATCCCTCCCCCCCTTCTCCTTCTTTTTCCTCCTTTTTTATCTCTCTGCCCTTCACCTTGCTTGCTGCTACAAGGGAGCAATTAATGCTCCCTTTCTCTTTCCTTCATTTCTGCTGCAGAGGTATGGGCCTCTGCAGATTTTCCGACATTACAGTCGTACGAATATAATTTTTAAATTACAGTCGTACGACTGTAATAATAGTCGTATGACCATAGGGTTTTTTTTTTAAGTATAGAAAATTCCGGCGCTTACAGCTGCCCCTCGCGTAATCAAATTCGACATCTAGCTCCGGGTCTATAATACCTGTGATGATGAATTTGAGAGCGTGAATTAAAGCGCCGTGAACACTGGAATGAACTTTCTGATGAGATAGGCCGATACCGGGTCTAGGTTACCCGAGGCGATGCTGGGGGAGGAAATAAGCCAATGCCGGGTCTATGTTACCCGAGGCGAGTTGATGAAGAGATTAGCCAATACCAGGTCTATGTTACCCGAGGCGAAATTGATGAAGAAATTGGCCGATACCGGGTCTAGGTTACCCGAGGCGAGGTTGATGAAGAAATTGGCCGATACTGGGTCTAGGTTACCCGAGGCGATCTTGATGAAGAAATTGGCCGATACCGGGTCTAGGTTACCCGAGGCGAACTTGAAGAAGAAATTGGCCGATACCGGGTCTAGGTTATCCGAGGCGAACTTGAAGAAGAAATTGGCCGATACCGGGTCTAGGTTACCCGAGGCGATCTTGATGAAGAAATTGGCCGATACCGGGTCTAGGTTACCCGAGGCGATCTTGATGAAGAAATTGGCCGATACCGGGTCTAGGTTACCCGAGGCGAACTTGATGAAGAAATTGGCCGATACCGGGTCTAGGTTACCCGAGGCGAACTTGAAGAAGAAATTGGCCGATACCGGGTCTAGGTTACCCGAGGCGAACTTGAAGAAGAAATTGGCCGATACCGGGTCTAGGTTACCCGAGGCGAACTTGATGAAGAAATTGGCCGATACCGAGTTTACATTACTCGAGGCGGATCTGCTGGGGAACTTGGATGGTAGAGTGGATCTGGGCCGATGCCGAGCCTACATCACTCGAGGCGGACTCGCTGGAGAAAGTTGAGATAATGGAGCGGACCTGGGCCGATATTGAGTTTACATTACTCGAGGCGGATCTGCTGACTTGCTGAGGATATTAAGCTGGGGATGAATTCCTGCACTTAAAATGGTGAGTCTTCATTCCTTGATCGAGAGATTTTTAAACAAAAATTTTTGCCCCTTCGATCAAGAATGAAGACTAGCCAAGGATAAGCAATTGATATATGCAATGTATGGATGCACGATGATGTATATGTACATGTATGTATTTTCTGTCTTCCGCTGGGGAGATATGTTGTGCCCCTGGTTGATTTCGCTCTTCTTGGGGCATTGTTTGGTGATTATTGACCGAGTGAGATGATTGCTGGGGAAAAGATCGTAGTATTCCTTGTAGAGATTCCGCTGGGGAAGAGTGTGACAGCTTGACTAGGGAAACAATTGTGGTATTCTTTGTGTAGACTACACTGAGGAGTAACATGGCGACTTTGCGGAGAAGTAATTGATAGTGTTCTTTATGTAGACTCCGCTGGGGAATAGTATGGGAAACTCTGCTGGAGAGTGATGTGACGAATTCTGCGGGGAATACTGAGGATGTTCTATTTTTCTTTCTGCTCCATGGGAAGTTATGAGTTTTTTTTTTTTTTTTTTTAGGTGCTCTAATTTTTGCCTAGGTAGCCCAAATCAGGTTTTCAGCCCAGCGAGCCGCTCTAACTTTTGCCTAAGGCGCCTTTTCGGTTTTCGCCTTAGCGAGCTTTTCATATGCCCTAACTTTTGCCCAAACTGCCCGATATGGGTTTTCAGCTTAGTGGGCCGCTTTAATTTTTGCCTGAGGTGCCTTTTCGGTTTTCACCTCAGCGAGCATTTTTTTTTTACTAAAATGGTGTTGTGACTCTTTATTGCTTGTTTGGGAAGATGAACTGGACTTTAGAGGACGATAAAAGATTTTGAATTGCATGCATTTAATGCATTTTCATTTGCCTAATAATGTGATGATATTGATCAGTTGAATGCAAAGTGCTTTCTTTGAATGTGTGTTTATGCAAGACAACTTTGTTTGTGCATTTGTCATAACCATGCAAATATATTTAAACAAACACTTCACTTTATTGATGAAGTCAAAATGAGTACATTTGAAACAAGTTGGTTCCTAAATGGTACAGATTTCACATTGTGCCAGAATCCGTCACCAGTCGTCCTAACTTTTGCCTAGACCGCTCTTTTCAAGTTTTCAGCCTAGCAGACCTCTTTTTTTTTTTTTTTTTTTTGTTTTATACATGATAAAGCTTTAGCTTGTCTTGGTTGATCGGGTTGGTGAACTCATTTCCATCCATGTCCATGATGCTGACAGCGCCTTTTGATAACACCTTCTTCACCACATAGGGTCCTTCCCAGTTAGGTCTGAACTTGCCCCTAACATCAACATTTGAAGGCCTTAGCTGCTTTAAAACCAAATCTCCTGCTTTCAACTGCCGCTTGGAGTATTTCACATTTCGATTATAGGCTCTAGCCATTCTGCGCTGATACATCTGTAGGTGATCCAGTGCCTTTAGTCGCCTTTCATCCAGTGTAGCTAGCTGCTCATATCTAGCTTGAACCCATTCAGTCTCTGGCAATTGAGCTTCCAGGGCAATTCTGAGTGACTTGAGTTCTATCTCCACTGGTAACACTGCTTCCATTCCATATACCAAGGCATAAGGAGTTTCCCCTGTCGGTGTTTTGACACTGGTCCTGTAACCCCAAAGAGCATAAGGCAGTTTATTATCCCAATCCCTGTAAGTGGTTACCATCTTTGATAAGATCTTCTTTATTGCCTTGTTAGCTGCTTCTACTGCACCATTAGCCTGAGGTCTGTATGGGGAAGACTTATGATTTTCAATACCATGTTCTGCAAATAGCTCAGCCATTGCCCCTTAAAACTGTACTCCATTGTCTGTTACTATGTGATGAGGAATCCCATACCGAGTGAAGATATTTCTCTGGATGAACTTGACCATGTGCTTGGCTGTAACATTAGTGAAGGATTCCGCTTCGACCCATTTGGAGAAATAATCAACTGCTACAACTATGAATCTATGCCCATTAGATGCAGCCGGATGAATTTCACCAATCATGTCTATCCCCCATGCTGAAAATGGCCAAGGAGACGCTAGATTCTGAAGTTCAAGTGGAGGAAGATGACTAATGTCTGCATAGATCTGACATTCATGACATTTCTTCACTTTTCTTATACAATCTGCTTGCATCGTCATCCAGAAGTACCCTTGTCTCATAATCTTCCTGGCCATGGCAAGCCCGTTCATATGTGGCCTATAGGATCCTGCATGTACCTGCTGCATCACGTCTTCTGCTTCTTGTTCTGTTAGACACCTTAAAAGAACTCTATGTGCTGTTCTCTTATACAACTTGTCCTCGAAGATTCTGAATTGACTAGTCAGTTTTCTCAGTGTCAACTTATCAGCAGCACTGGCCTCTTCTGGGTACTTTCCCTCCTTAACATACCGGTAAATGTCAAAGAACCATGGCTTTTCTTCGGCTGATAATTCCATTACTTCATGCACTTCGAAGCAAGGATGCCTGGAAGTGGCTATGACCAGTGGTTGAGCTTGTGTCTCTTCTGGATTTTCCCTCATGGAGGACAAAGTAGCTAATGCATCAGCCATCTTATTCTCATCCCTGGGGACATGTCTGAATTCACACTGGCCGAATAAACCCTTTCTGAACTGTAGCAGCTCCAAATAAGGTCGTAAGGCTTCTTCTTTTAGTTCCCACTCTCCCTGAGCTTGCCTAATCACTAGAAGTGAGTCTCCAACAATCAGGACGTCATTTACCCCTAGTGTTAGCAAAGCTTCCATCCCAAATAGGCACGCTTCATACTCTGCCCCGTTATTGGTTATGGGAAAATTCAACCTCTTGGATAAGGGAATGACTTCACCATCTGGCGTTGCTATAAGTACCCCGATCCCAGCGCCTTTTCTATTCACTGCCCCATCGAAACACATGACCCACCTTTTCACTTCCACCATGGCTAGTTGCTCATCAGGGAATTCCAGATTCTCTGTATAATCTAATTCTAGGGGTTGATTTGCCAGAAACTCTGCCACGGCTCGCCCTTTAATGGTTTTCTTCGTGATGTACTCGATGTCGAATTCAGACAAAAGTAACAACCACCTGGACAGCTTCCCAACCAATGCCGGTGCTTCATAGAGATACTTCATTGGGTCCACTTTAGCCACAGCTTGTACCTTGTAGGATTGGAAATAGTGGCGCAGCTTCTTGGTCAACCAAATCATCGCCACACATGTCTTCTCCACCAGTGTGTACTTGGTTTCATACTCCAGCAGCTTTTTACTAAGGTAGTAGATGGGATACTCCTTCTTGCCATCTTGTTCCTGTGCTAGCATTGCCCCTATAGAGGATTCTTCAACTGCCAAGTACAAAATCAGGGGCTTCCCTGGAACTGGAGGACTCAACACTGGTGGCTTTACCAGGTAAGCCTTGATCTTCTCGAAGGCCAGCTGACACTTGTCATCCCACACAACCGGCTGATCTTTCTTTAATAGCTTGAAGATTGGCTCACAAGTGGAGGTTAGCTTGGCTACGAAGCGGCTGACATACTGCAAGGAACCCAGGAATGATATGACCTCCTTTTCAGTCTTTGGAGCTGGCATATCTTGGATGGCTTTAATTTTATCTGGGTCCATTTCTATCCCCCTCTGGCTAACTACATGGCCTAACAGCTTCTCTGATGTGACCCCGAATATGCATTTCTTAGGGTTAAGTCGCAAGTTGTACTCTCCAATGCGTGTCAGAAATCTATCCAGGATAACAGGGTGTCCCTCCCGGGTTGTTGACTTAACAAGCATATCATCGACATACACTTCAACTTCTTTATGGATCATATCATGTAACAGAGTTGTGACAGCCCTCTGATAAGTGGCACCGGCATTCTTTAATCCAAAAGGCATCACTCTGTAGCAGAAAGTACCCCATTCTGTGATGAATGATGTTTTCACCTTGTCGATCACATCCATCAGAATCTGGTTGTACCCTGAAAAGCCGTCCATGAAGAAGTACATTGCCGCTTTTGCTGCACTATCAACCAATACGTCAATGTGAGGTAGTGGGAAATTGTCCTTAGGGCAGGCCTTATTCAAGTCCCTGTAGTCAACACATACTCTGACCCTTCCATCCTTTTTAGGCACGGGGACAATGTTCGCTAGCCATTCCGTATACTCCACCACTTCAAGAAACCTGGCATCTATCTGTTTGGCCACTTCTTCCTTCACCAGTGTAGCCCATTCCGGCCTTAGTCTTCTCAACTTCTGCTTTACCGGTCTGAACTTGGGGTCCGTTGGGATTTTGTGCACTGCTATTTCTGTATCTACACCTGGCATGTCTTCATACGACCAGGCGAAAGCTTTAACATGTTTTTGGAGTATTCTTATTAATTCTCTTTCTTCCTCGGATTTAAGCTCGTGTGAAATGAGTACCATTTTAGGGTTCTCATCTGTACTTATATTGATTTCATGCAATGCAGTGTCATGTATGCTAAATATGCTTGATGGTGATTTAAATGCATGCACAGAATTATCAGGATAAACATCACATAAGTAAGCAAACTGGGATTTCATTGCATTGAACTTATCATAAAGTACATCAGTTACATTGAAAATGGAAGAAATAGATACAACAAAATCATTTTCATCCTCCACAGGTGGAGGGCCTTGTTCTTCCTCAGCTTCCATCTTCCCTTCCAGAGCATCATCTGGGACTGCAGCTTTCTCGGCCAGCTGTGCCTTAGCATTCTCCATAATCTTGGCGATTTCCGCAACCACAGAGTCTAAGTTCACTTTGGCCATCAGTTCTTCGCCAAATCCTTCCCTGGATTTCCCAAAAGCTTTGGTTAATGCAGCAGTCAAAGCTCCCGAGATCACTTCTATAGCTTCGGCATAGGTCTCCTTTCCATCTTCTTCCTTGGCCACCTCTATGGTTTCTATTGTCACCTCAAATGATTCTCCTTTCAAAATTTCAGATTCAGTAATAGCTTCCTCCATCATTACAGGGGCTACTGGCTCTTCCTGGCTTTTCTCAAAATCCACAACATCTGCAAAAATCTCAAAGCCAGGGTGTTCGATATTTCCAACCAGCACCGGTTCAGCTTGGCCTTTGTAAAGGCTTTCTCCCGCCTTCAGAAATGGCTTCATCATGGCCCTGCCATTCTTACCCTTTTTCAGGTTCTTCTGCTCAGATGACCCCTCTACATAACCAAGGCCGTACTGCTTTGACCTTCCCGAGTCGATCTTGAATTCTGGCACACCTTGCAAATTAATCCCAAGTCCCATTCCCGGGACAAACTTGTACAGATATCGGGATAGCCACTCCGGCATGTAGTTCTCATAAAGAACCATAGGGGCATCTGTGGTTTCTTCTTCCTTAATGACAGCAATTTGGAATCCACCAAAAGGAACCACTCCTTCATCCACTGCAGCTACCATCGACTGGGCATCCGCCTCAACAGTCACAATCTTGTCATTCATAGAGAATTTAATCTTCTGATGCAATGTGGAAGGAACACCTCCCAAAGGATGGAACCAGGGCCTTCCAAGCAATAGGGAGAATGTGACCGGGATATCGATCACTGTGAAGACAACCATGGACTTGATGGGCCCAACCTCCACTTCCGTTTCGAAGGTCCTTATCACTGTTCTTTTAGAATTGTCATATGCCCGAATGACTGTCGAGGACCTCTTCAACACTTCTTCATTCATGCCTAGAAATGGTAGCATTTTTAGTGGGCAAATATTCAGAGCTGAGCCGTCATCCACCAAGACGCACGGCATCACCTTATCCATGATGTTGGCCCTAACGTAAAGAGCCTTGTTGTGAGCTCTTCCTTCTGCTGGTAGGTCTTTCTCAGAGAAAACAATATTAGGAGCTCCAGCATGGACTTTGTCTAGCAAGCAGCACATAGCCTCTGGTGAAGCTATAGGGGAGACTTCAATTTCTGATAGCTTCTTCACTAAAGCCTCCCTATGCTCTTTGGAGGTCATAAGCAAGTGCCACAAACTGGCTTGTGCAGGGGTCTTCTGCAATTGGGAAATGACCAAGTCTTCTTTCTCGACTCTTTCCGGTGCCGAAGTATTGCCCAACCCATTCATCGGTGCTTTATCTTTCATCTGATCGGCCGGCTGATATACCCTTCCACTTCGAGTCACGTGCTACACTTCTGAAATCTTCAGCTTCTCAACATCTGGGAGTTTAACAGCCTCTCTTCTGTCAAATTCTTCGTACTCATCTTCGGAGTCGAGATCATCTAGATTTATGGGCTTGATCTCCTTACATCCCCCCTTCTTCTCACACTCGGGTTCCACTTTGGGTTCCCCTACTGCCACTGCCTGAATCGTAGGGTTCGCTTGCAAAACTTGGGCAAATATAAAGTTAGCCGGCAATCCCGACTGAACCATGTTAACCCGCTTCTCAAATGCCGGTAGTGGGTTAGTTTTAGTGCTAGGTTTAGGTGGTTCTTGCAGCTTTCCCTCATTGATAAGCTTCTGGATAGCATCCCTTAGTTTGTAGCAATTGTTGGTTCGGTGGCCTGTCACTACATGATAAGTGCAGAAGTTATCCTTGTCAGCTTCAGGTGGGATCTCAAATGGCCTCAAGGACTGTAATAGGCCCCCATTTCTACACTTGGCGAATATCTTTGCCAAAGTAAGAGTCCAGAGTGTTATGCCTTATCCTCAAGGACCCCTATTCTGGTTGCCTTGCTGTTGATTCACAGTAGCCACCTCAACCCGCTTCACTTCTGATGACTGCCCCTGCTTGCCACTGGCACCTGAACCAGAACCACTGCCAGACCCAGCTGCTGTAGTTGATCTATACCCTGAACCATACCCTGTACTTCTTCCCCCTTTCTGACCAGCTGGCTTCTCCTCTTCATCCCTTTCTATCTTCATGGCCATGCTATAGACCTCACTAAGCTCCTTGAAGGAATGGAATTTCATGTTGTTCTTGAAAATATCTTTGCTGCCATCAATGAGCTTCTGTATAAGCTCATCTTCATCAGGGCGGTTCTTTAGGAGGATCATCTTGTTCATCCATCTCTGGTAATATTCATCAAAGGGCTCATTGAATTTCTGTTTCACCCTCTCCAAGTCATACAGCTTCACCTGGATTTTGGTGTTGAAGCTGTAGTATTTGATGAAGGCTGCTGACAATACTTCCCAGTCAGACTGCTCCTCCTCTGACAGCGAGTTATACCATCCCAAAGCACCTCCCTCCAGTGTGGTGGGGAACAGATTAATCAATTGTTGCTTGGTAGCGCCTGCTGTTAGCATAACCCGGGCATATAAATTCACATGGGCCTCCGGCGAGCCCATTCCTTTGTAAGTGGGGACTTTTGGCACTTGGAAGCCAATAGGAAATGTCTCGATGCCCCTACTGATCATGGCATCAACGTTCACCCCCTTCTTGGATTCAGCACTGATCCCGACCCCCTTCTTCAACTGGGCCATGACCTCATCTAGAGCACTTGGCTTTCATCCTCTGTTCCATAGCTGCCTCTATCTCCTGCAGCTTTTCAAGACTAGCCGAAGCATCACCACCATGTTGGGATGACTCAGCTTCTTTTTCCTTCTCGGCTCCACTACCACCGGTCTCACCAGCTTCTCTAACGACTGCCCTCATCTCTTCCTTTAACATGTCGCGGAAATCCTGTGACCTGAAGAAATCTCTCAAAACATCAGCCATGCTCGGTGTCTGTTCTGCCATATTCACTCCTTCCCCAGGCTCAGAATCACTGTCACTCTCGACTACCCTCTGTCTCCTAGCTGCCCTTGAAGCTTGGGATCTTGTCCAAGGTCGCTCCAGTGTATTCTGCTTGGGGGTAGACAGGAGGTATTAGGGTCGTGAATGAATGACGTGATATGACATGAAAATTAAGACATTGCACATGCTTGAGATGCATGGAGTGGAATTATGTATGGAATGATGATATGAATATATTTTATTATTTATTTATTATTATATTTTTTTTTATTATTATTTTTTTTCGAGGCATTCCAAGAACACCCAATGTTTATGCAAAAACGTCACGGTGAGCCATCACACGGATAGAACTTTGGCGCCTTTGGGGCACCTAATGAATTCGTTAAATGGTCGCGTGTGTACCGGTACACGGACGTAGTTTTGACGCTTTATAGGTCTATGAGATGATATGAAATGGTCGCATGGGCCGGGCCCATAGACAAGGTCTTGATGCTTTTGAGCATATGATATGGAATGATGTTATGAGAAAGTCACGTGTAACAGGAACACGGACAAGGATTCGGCATTCGAGGAACGCCTTTCATGATTTGGTGATGTTATGGGCCTATATGTATACTAATCGGGCACTCGGGGAGTACCTTAAATGGTGAATTAATGTCATGAAGTGGTCGGATGTGGACCACAGTGTTATATGATGTCTATGATAGATGGGTGTGATGTAATGAAATGCATCGTGTAAATTATTACATGAAAATGGGCCTAAGGCCGTAGTGGCTTTTATTAAATGAAATGATATTGGTGGAATGGCCGAATGCAATCTGGTGCATTGGCAAAACACGGGTAATTTTGGGTACCCGATATGTTATGAAATGGGATGGGATGGTCATGATAGGCGTCCTTGAAATGCCCATTAATTTAATTTAAGTGAAATGTAGTGAATGAACATGTCACACAATATGTAAATGGCTGCATAAAAACGTGGGTTAGGATGCATGACATACATAATGATGTTTATGTATGCTATGTCAAAAATAAAATGCTAATCACACAAGTTTAATGTTATGGCTGAAAAAGAAATCGTTAGTATGGATGACAAGCGAATGAATTAATGTTTTACACACAAAATAAAATGCAAAATGGCTGCATAAAAAATGTGGGTTAGTATCACACAAAGATGTTTGTGTATGGTGTGTCGTGTGCATGGAAAATGGTGATTATGGTATGTTATGCATGCGTCGGCAATGTGTCACGAAATGGTGGAGAACACATAGCAAGCAAAACGAATTCTTCCAACCTTATTCCTCCAACGTGGTCGGTCTCGAAAATTTCTAACCGAGTCCTAGGCGGGGTTCACTTCAATCACCAACCGGGGGTGACGAAGGTGCGATTTTATTATTATTCACACAATTATTTTGGTATCCTAAGGAATCCAACTAGAGCTGCCTATATGGGTTCGGTCAAAGTCGGGATAACATCAAGGCTCTCATAGCAAGATATACTCCTCACTTCTCCCCACTCAAGGGTCCTAGCGAAGGGGTTCGTACGAGGCTATGAGTGGTGTTTCGTATTCGTGCCCCTAAGACCAGGAGGAACTTAGGCGACACTTCAACAATCCACCGGGCTATAAAAGGATACCTAATCTAATGCAAAAAATGGCTAACTAAAAATGCAAATAAAATACCAAAAGAGAATCATCCACGTTATTTTAATTAGACACTTTTCAGGGCTTGTCAATATTCTTTTAAGTTTTTAAGAAAACTTTTTGAAGAAATCCCCAGCAGAGTCGCCACTGTGAGCGGACGACGCGTTTTCGACGGGACGCGGGACTCCCTTTCGGAATGGGGCGCCACGATCTCGGGCGGATCCCTCCCTCGCGTGGGGTTTTTATGAATGAAAATCCGCGTTTTGGAAAATGAATAGAATTAATGCATAAAAGAACCGAGACCTAAGTCTCGATGGATGTTGTAGAGTCGCCACCCTGCTCAGCTCAACCGGGAAATTCTTATGTAGCCGAACCGGACGAACGGCCGCTACACTATCCAGAGATTCGGGTCCGGACAAGTCCCTTATTTCGTGTCTAATTAAAATAAATATTGTCAATGCTCTCAAATGGTATTTCAAAATCTAAAGTCCATTTTATTGAATATAAAAGGCATACAGCGCGCATACAAAATATTTAATACAAAAATAAAGAAAAGAAATAAATATTAATTGGCTTACAACCAAATCGAATAGAAAAATAAAAACTCTCACCTCGCTTATACAATCGCCTAGAATACATGGAAATCTAAAAATAATTACAACCGCCTAAATACACGATTTAATCTATTAAATTACATCCAAAATAAAAATAAAAATAAAAGAAATTAAAACCTGCAAAACAGAAGGTTAGCACAATATATACAGCACGCCACAATTAAGACTCAAATAGACAGAATTAAGTGGGTCGGTTTTCAGGAGAAATGGGTCTCCGTCGTTGAATTGTTCTAAATGCAATTTCACTAAAAATTGAATCTATGGTTGTGATGCAGACAACAAAATCCATTTTGATGATTTTTGGGGTTTTCTAATTTTTTGGAAATTTTTGGGGATGAGACTGAAATTCTGATTCTGGAACAGGGATTACAGTCGTACGACTGTAGTTTACAGTCGTGCGACTGTAATCAGTCCAAGATCAGAATTTCGCCAAAAATCATTTTTAACCAAAAACTGAAGAAAAAAAACTACTGGAAATTAAGAACAGTCGTACGACTGTATATACAGTCGTCCGACTGTTCATGAAAACCAAGAACAGTCGTACGACTGTTCTTAATTTCCAGGAACAGAAATACGAAAATGCAATAAAAATGCACAAAACTCACCTCAAACACCCAGAAAGCAAGGAAAAGTGTAAGGAAAAGAAGTGTCTACCTTTTTAGAAGCTATTCCAAGTCGTTTTGACCCCTGGCGTCGCTCCGATCCTAACAAATTCGCACTTTTTCCTTTGGAATGGAAGTTGAGAGCTTTTTGCCAAAAAACCAAATTGCAAGGGATTCTGATGGTTTAAGTTCGAATTCTTGATTTAGTTGTGAAGTTAATTGATTAACCTAGGGATTTCTAACAAATTTTAAGCTTGATTTCGAGAGATTAAAGAAAATCAGAGGGGAAGAAATGAGTTTTCTTTTTGTGGTTTTTCTTTCTTTTCTCTTTCTCTCTCTAGATTTCTTTTCACCAGAAATCCCTCCCCCCCTTCTCCTTCTTTTTCCTCCTTTTTTATCTCTCTGCCCTTCACCTTGCTTGCTGCTACAAGGGAGCAATTAATGCTCCCTTTCTCTTTCCTTCATTTCTGCTGCAGAGGTATGGGCCTCTGCAGATTTTCCGACATTACAGTCGTACGACTGTAATAATAGTCGTACGACCATAGGGTTTTTTTTTTTTAAGTATAGAAAATTCCGGCGCTTACAGCAAGAAACCTTTCTTGGCCCGGTCCATGCTGAACCTTTTTAGAACTTTGTCAATATACGAAGCCTGACTTAGGCCCAGAAGCCGATTTGATCTATCCCTGTAGATCCTGATCCCTTGGATCATCTCAGCCTCGCCTAAGTCCTTCATTGCGAAGAACTTACTTAGCCACTACTTTACCCCTTACAGTGTAGGTATGTCGCTTCCAATGAGCAGGATGTCGTCTACATAAAGTACCAAGAATGTGACAATGCTCCCACTAGTCCTCTTATACACACAAGGCTCATCTTGATTCTGTATGAAGCCATATTCCTTTATGGCCTCATTGAATCTTAGATTCCAACTTCGGGATGCTTGCTTCAGTCCATAAATGGACCTTTGAAGTTTGCATACCCTTACCGGATACTTTGGATCGATAAAACCCTCAGGTTGTGTCATGTACACATCCTCGAGTAGCTTTCCGTTAAGGAAAGCGGTTTTGACATCCATCTGCCATACCTCATAGTCATACCATGCGGCTATGGCCAGTAGTATCCTGATGGATTTGAGCATGGCTACTGGTGAAAAAGTTTCATCATAGTCTATTCCATGGACTTGTTTGAAACCTTTTGCAACCAGACGCCCCTTGAAGGTATTATCAGCTTTTAGCTTGTAGCACCACTTGCAACCTATTACCTTAGCACCCGGAGGTGGATCAACCAAGTTCCAAACTTGGTTATCGTACATAGATTGCATTTCTGCCTCCATGGCTTTACACCAATTTGCTGACTGTGGCCTAGCCATAGCCTCCTGGTAGGTTTTGGGTTCTTCCTCATCCCAGATGAGAAGAGTTTGATCATCGGTGATGTGGAAACCATACCTCTCTAGTTCCCGACGATCCCTACCAGACCTTCTAGGTCCTTGTGTGGCCTGGGTCGATGCTTCCCTTTGTGGAAGCTCCACCTGGGCCTCTGAGTTATCCTCTTCAGAAGCTTGTGGACCTTGAACTTCCCTGATTTAAGCATTGCTCCCACTATCTTTCTTGGAAAGGAACTCCTTTTCTAGAAAGACCCCCTTCCTTGCCACGAACACCTTGTTCTCAGCGGGCTTGGAGAAGTAATACCCTTTGGTTTCCCTAGGGTAGCCCACAAACAGGCATTTATTGATTTTGGGCTCCAGCTTGCCACTAGTCAATTTCTTGACATGTGCTTCGCATCCCCAAATCCTTAGGAAAGACACATTGGGCTCCTTGCCCGTCTATATCTGATATAGGGTCTTTTCCACTGCCTTAGTCGGAGTATTATTTAAGATGAGAGCTGCTGTCTCGAGGGCGTGTCCCCAGAAACTAATTGGGAGGGATGCTTGACTCATCATTGAGCGGACCATGTCCAACAAGGTCCTATTCCTCCGTTCGGACACCCCATTCCATTGTGGTGTACCGAGAGGAGTGAGCTGTGGAACTATTCCATGCTCTCTCAAGTATGAGTCAAACTCTAGGCTCATATACTCACCGCCTCGATCCGACCGAAGGGTTTTGATATTCCTGCCTAGCTGGTTCTGTACCTCGTTCCTAAATTCCTTGAACATATCAGGGGTCTCGGACTTGTGTTTCATCAGATAGACATAGCCATATCTGCTGAAATCATCCGTGAACGTGACGAAGTACAGATGCCCACCTCTGGTCACTGTGCTCATAGGCCCACATACATCTGAATGTACTAGGTCCAATAAGCCAGTGGCCCTTTCAGCCTTCTTTGTAAAAGGCGCCTTTGTCATCTTGCCTCATAAACATGATTCGCATGTATCAATTGACTCCAAGTCAAATGACCCTAGGACTCCAGCTTTGTGAAGTCTAGCAATGCGCTTCTCGTTTATATGGCCAAGATGACAATGCCATAGGTAAACAGGATTAAGTTCGTTAGGCTTAACCCTTTTAGTGTTTATGTTATAGATATGATTGGTTTCATTTAAGTCCAGGATATATAGGCCATTATTTAATAGAGCATCTCCATAAAATAATCCCTCTCTAGATATAGAAATTCTACCATTAGAAAAAGTGAAAATAAATCCAGAAATATCCAACATTGATACAGAAATAATATTCCTGCACATAGCAGGTACAAAGTAACAATGTTCTAAAATCAATACCAATCCACTGGGCATCACAAGGTGGTATTCGCCGATCTCTATGGCAGCAACCCTTGCTCCATTCCCGACCCGCAAGTCCACCTCTCCTGACCCCAGTGACCTTCTGTTCTTAAGTCCCTGCATATTGTAACAAATGTGAGAACCACATCCAGTATCCAATACCCAGGATGTTGAAACAGTAAGGTTAATATCTATAACATAAATACCTGAAGAGGATGCACCTTGGCCCCTTCTTTGCTCTCCCATCAGCCTGGGACACGATCTCTTCCAATGGCCCGCCTGTCTACACCCGAAACAGACATCTTCAGGACCTGCCTTCTGCTGGGCCTTGGGTTGGGCCTTGGCCTTCTTGGCCTTGGCCTTGGCCTTTTCCTTGGCAACAGGGGGGTTCCCCTTGTTGACTAGCAGCACCGGCGGAGTCTTTTTGATCGACTGCTTGGTGAGCTTAAGCATCCCATGCAGCTCACTGAGAGTACGGTTCATCCCTTGCATATTGTAGTTCAGGATGAACTGATCATAAGAATTCGTCAAGGATGCGAGGATTGTGTCCACTGCTAACTCTTGAGAGATAGGCGATCCAAGACGGGCCAAAGTGTCCAAATAGCCCTTCATCTTGAGCACGTGTACGCTCACAGATGTCCCGACCCCCCATCTTACAAGAGTGGAATGCCTTATTGGTCAGGTACCTTTCCTGACGAGCTTGCTCCTAAAACATCTCGTTTAGAGTTGTTATCATAGCATAGGCTTGATGGTCCATAAACTGTTTTTATAGTTCGGGGATCATGCAGGCCAACATAAGGCATGTCACATCCCTATTGTCCTTGACATGCGCCTTGTATTCCTCCAGCTGGGCAGCCGATGGATTATGTCTTTGAGGCGCAGCCGGCACAGGCCTTTCCAGTACACACTCTTTTGACTTTTGTCTTAGAACAATCCTTAAGTTCCTAGACCAGTCTAAAAAGTTAGGACCGGAAAGCTTGTGCTTTTCAAGAATAGATCGCAGTGATAAAGGTATTATTTTTTGCCATTTGAGAGTTTCTACACAGAAAAACATTTAGAGTGTTAATAAAGGACTTTAATTATTATTCCCATATGAAATTAATAATGAATTATGTTATTAATTTAAACCGAGTTGTTGGGCTCATGGGCCGAGATCCATATTTCATCAAGATATAGCCAAACGAGGGTTTGGCACAACTATACCTCAATTATTTAGATAGGAACGCCGTCCAATCCCAACCTAGGGACTCTCGGTTTGATGGGCTTGTTGGCACTTACCCATCTGTGCTTAGGGCCAGGAGAATCCTACTACCCACGCTAAGTCAAAACCTCCATTCAAGTGTTAGAGTATCCCATACTTTAACCCAATACAAAGTGACGATACTCCAGTGTATCCTGTGAGGGCATGGTCTACAACTGGCCTATTCCCACCTCGAGTCGGTTTTGAATGAGGGAAGCACTTTTAAGTGACTTAGTAATTCCATTTGGTTATTAGACTCAATTTATAACGGCTTACATACATAAGGCGGGTGAAATTGCTATTGGATCATACATTCATACATGCAGATAAACATAAAGCATAATTAAATAAAAGTACAATGGATTGCTATGGGCCTATATTACATCCTAATATTATTCTAGTAAACCTATACTAGAAATGAATATCAGGTGGGCCTCCATCTTTTCCTTCTGGGCTTGCACCTCCACTTGGGCTTGCACCTCCACTTGGGCTCACCACTCCATGGGCTTCTTCTTTTACAAATTTTATAATATTTGAATAAAATAAAGAAAAGCAACACGCAGGTCGTATTTACCAAAAAAAAAAAAGAAAAATACAACCCATCTTGTACAAGGCCCAATAGCATCCAACCATACAAACATTTAATCATATATATGCATCCAATACATATAATTCATAAGCCTGTTACAATGCATGATTTAAGCCCATTTCAATTATGTCCAAGCCATTATTAAGAAATCGCCAATTTTGGCCCACCATGGTTCTAACCCTTAACAGGCTTTGGGCCTCCAGCCCAGGCAGTCCAACTGCTCCCACTGGAATTGGGAAACCATGGGTCCAATTCAGCCGTCCAAGTAATTGTGCCAAAATTACCTGAACCAATTTCCATTAACCATATTAATTTCTAAAATTAATATCACATGAATAAAATAAAATTTCATTCAAGAAATCACACGCATTTAAATTACATAAATTTAAACACACGAATTTTAAAACCAATTAAATTTCAAAACTGGGCGGACCCAAGACCCGCCAAATCCAAAAACACTGGGCCCGGCCCGCTGCAGCCGCCTAGTGGCTGCCCATGCTGCTGGCACAGCAATAGGCAGCGGTCGCTGCCGCTGCCGCCGCGTGCGGCGGCCGCCGGCGGCAGCCCCGCAGGGAGCCAGATTTTTTTTTTTTTAACAGAAAAAAAAATATTCCATTCATCAACAAATATCAACCAAATATTCCATCCATCAACAAAAAGAAATTCACCAAGAATTCCAAAAACATACAATTAAATTAAACTAACATAAACCTATATGCAAATTTAATTTCAATTGTACAAAATAAATGGGAAAAATCTTAAACCCAAACCAAGAACCCCGATAAAACTCTCCAATTTTAAAACATGGGATTCAAGCAATTAAACAATTTTCACGGATCAAAAGCCTGCTCTGATACCACTGTTGGGATTTTTCACCGGAAATCACCCGATAAAAGCGGAAGAACGCGATGATTTCCTCAAATCCAGTCCCAGGAGCAATTGAAGCGAAAATTGTAAAACTTAAAATTATAATAGAAAGAGATTAAATTCTTACCAGGAATATCTCTTTCTAGAGATGGACGAAGACCGCAGGAATCAAAACAGAATCCCTCCTCGTTCACGTACACGAGCGCCTAACGAACACCACCCCTGCTAGCGTCGAAAATCACAAAGTTCGGAGAGGGAGGAGATTGAGAGATTTGGGCCAAGATGGTGGCTACACACACATGTGTGTTGGCCGAATTCCTCCCTAGGGTTTCCAAATTCCCTTGTTGGAATTTAGGCCCAGTCTGGCTTCTGTGTCTGTGTGGGCTTCCTCATTTTAATTCAGGCCCAAACTTATTTTAATTAGTTTGGTTTAAATCAATTTCAAGCCCAATTTTAATTAACCCATGTATTTAATACATTACTCCAAGTAACATATTATTTACATTTAAATTAAAATTAGTTTGACCAATTAATTTAATCCATCAAATTAAAATTAAGTCTTCACAAAACAAATTCATATGTAAACCTATACATATGAATATTTCCACCTAGGAAATAATTTCATAATTAATCCAATTAATTATGTGAAGCCAAATATTAATTTTATTATAATGATCAATCCAACTGATCCTTATAATATAATTAATATATATACTCCTCTCTTTCTAGTGTGTATACTCCAAGTATACCTGTGATTCCTTAAGTCGGTGTTCAGTCGCTCAATGTGTACGATCCAGTAGGCCCGCCTTTATGTTGGCAGCGGGCCTTTGGCCCGCAGACTGCAGTTGGGCTCTAGCAAGCCACTGCATCCCCCAATTAAGATGGAGATGGCAGTCTAACTGTTATCATAACCCTGTAGTTTAAACTTGTACATCCCATGTCATTGATATCGGTGTCTAACACAGAGGCATGGATTGATCACCCTCTTTTGTGTCGGACATTAACTTGATCCTGAATGCACTGAAGCTCACAAACAAGTTCCCACCTGTTTGGGTGTGGCCACACTCTTATCAGTTACATTCATAAAGAGGCCAGTGATATCTTCCCAGTGGACTACTGAGTGACAAATCCCTTCTGCATATCTATAGTATTACCATGCTAAGTGACATACCTGAAAGTACCCATACTTGGCACCCTATTACAGGCCCTTTAGGCGTACCCCTAAGCATACCACCTCACATGTAACACCATCATATGGTCAGGTCAAAGGATCCATACAAGTACTACACGAGAATCACTTGTGATACTATACCATGTGGATTACTCGTTTAGTGGATCTATCCAGTATCATGCCCCCATGCATGTACCCATTAACTTTGTTGACATTCCATGTCCAATAACCGGTAAGACACCGCCATACAACCAGGTTAATGATAGTCTCTTGTTCCATTCATTCCTATGACTTGAACAGACTACGGATCTATTTATGGTTATATCGTTTACCCAATCCATGGTCTTACTGCCAAGTGCATGACACTTGTCATCATGAATATAGATATGTCCATTGGATACTCCATTTAATATATTGCACAAGATAAATATAATAAATGAATTGATGCCTTTATTAATAACACAAATAGTACAATACATAAATCCAATAAATGTATAATACAAATACAAGGACCAATGCCTCGGGACTAGGGCATTTCCAACAGAGAGGACTTTTAGGGGGGGAGAGAGGGATTTCGGTTCTCAGAAAAAAGAAAAAAAGAGAAGCAGAGAAAGAGAGAAAGAGAGGTAGAGAAACCAAGTGCTAAGGGGAACTCTGAATCCACAAACTCAAAACCCTAAACCAATCTCAAAACATTGTTGACAAATCCAACAACCTTTACTCATTGATTCGGGATAATTTCGGCGTGGTTTCGGATCGTTTCGGACCATCGTGGGATTCGGCCGGTTGAGTTCCCTGGACACTTTTCAAAGCTCACAATCCACTTCTTGACGCTCCAAGCATCCAAACAATATCAAGGTAAACTCTGAGAGGCCCTAAAACCTGTTTGCATTGTGTTTTCTGTGCGTTTTCTTCCATTTTGCAAAAATCCAGAAACTGGACTGCCCATCATAACCGTACGGCTATGTTCTTCATGAACACAGCTGCCCAGCTGTGTTCGTGATGAACAGAGTCGGCCGGCTCTAATCCTAGAGCCGCCCGGTTCTATTCCTCAGGGACATATTTCTGGTCTATCCCGATCGGCCGAAAACAACTCATTTCCCACTTTAAACATTCTGCTGTGATTATTTTCAGCCCAAATCCATCCAAAGGTCATAATATTTCGGTTTTTGAATTTCTGTGCATACGGATATTAAAGTTTGCGGTGTTTCCTAGGTTTATTTCCTGAGTTTTGGGGTTGTTTTATTCTAATCGGATCCACAGTTCAGCACTAGCGGACCCCCGAATCCTATCAAATCCTCGAAAAATATCAAAAAGGTACAAAATAGTATTTTTCATAAATTTTTTTGGTGTTTTAATTGCATTTTTGGACCCTAGATGGATGTTGAGTTTAGGACCTATACGAACAGAACCCTAAGTTCCACGATAACCAACCCACAAAAATGGAAATTTGCATGAAACCGAGCCAAATGGTTTCCAAAAATTGTTTTCCAGCACAAAAATCCACAGGGCGTTTCAAAACTGATTTCCAGGTCTAACTGGTCCGACCGATCGGGTCGACCCGGTTACCCCCTAAATGCATGCCCCCGCTCCTAAATCCCCAATTCTGTCATGTTTGAGTCCTAACTTGTGTTTATGATAAAAACTGTGCTAACTAGTCTATTTTGTTGCATTTATTTTTATTTTTGTTGTATTTAATAGATTAATTCGTGTATTTAGGCGGTTGTATTTTTAGATCGTTGTATACCATAGGCACATGTAATGTGAGGACGGGAGTTTTCATATTTTATTCAATTTGGTTGTATAAGCGGCCTTTATTATTCTTTTGTATAATTCGTGTGGATGATTTAATTTCCCGCAATTTATTTTATGTATTCTGCTTGAGCATCGGGCTAATAAAACTAAACAATTAGGGTTAGAAAGATAATAATTGAATAAATATGGTTTTATGAATGATAAATGAATACAAGCTTGAGGTTAAGTAGGTAAGTTGCCCGAACCTTGAATCTCTGGATTAGGTACAGTAGTCTACGCTTGGTAGGGAGCTGTACCGGAATTTCCCGGATGAGCTGATTTGGGTGGCAACTCTGTCACTGATCTCGGGATTTAAGTTTCGAGGTCTCTAAGTAATAAATCGGGAAAAATTTTTCTACAAAATGAATTTCAAAACAAACAAATGATTTTCCCTAAAGTAAGATAAACAAAACCCGCTTTTCCTAAAACATCACAAAAACTCGTTTTTCGAAAACCCCCGGCTCTCTTCGCTGCGGCCCATCTTTAAAAAAAAATGGTCATCCGCTCACAATGGTCCACTGCTTTGAGCTCTTCCAGTTGATAGCACCACTATTTAGCAAAAATAAATACCCAGATTATGACTGGTACTCATCCTGGTCAGTCTAGAATCTTGCATCAGTGTCCGCAATCACTGATAGCTCTTCCTGACCACCATACACTAAGAAGCTATCCTTGGTCATGTTAAGGTACTTTAGGATTGCTTTGATAGCCTTCGAGTGGTCTTTGCCTAGTGTTGGTATGCCCTAGTTCTTAGGGCATTGGATTCTTGTATTTTGTATTATACATTAAGACTTCTTATATACATACATCATTCGTGTCATATTAAAAAAGACAATTAATCTATTTCATTTATATCTTGTGTTATAATATGAGTAGAGTATCCATTGATTGATAATCATAGAGTATCCATTGATTGATAATCATAAAACCTATCCCAGGTCTGTTCTAATCGTGGGAACGAATAGAACCACAGACTTATATATTCGATGACTGTATGGTAGTTCTTAACTAGCCATAGTACTTATAAAGTCAGTCATGAATATAGGTACATGTCACTGACATGGGACTGGATCAATCCGCACAAGAAAGCTATATGGTTGTCACATTACAGGTCTTTCTTGAGTAGGTCTCTTTTCTCCTCAGACCAGATTTCATTATAATATCAATATGGAATCCGGTTCACTTTGACATATGCCTAATAGGTCTGTAAAAGGATGCTAAATATGAGTATGATTGGGTGGACAAGTGAACATATTGATATTGATGATGAAGTGATGGAATTGTCACTCGGGTAACGCCGAGATGATATCATTGGCCACTTGATGAGTGGGACTGATAAGTGTATGGCCATACCCAAATAAGTTGGTTGCTTATTTGATTAATCAGTCAACTCAAGATCAAAAAATATAATAAACACCAGAAAAGGATGACAGACACTATGCCTTTTGTTTATTCATATCGATATTGTTTAGCAAAGGACACTGTTAGATTACTACTGGGTCAATGTCTTCAATAGACTGTTGTATCTCTATCTTAATTGGGGGCTGTAATGGTTTGCTAGAACCCACTTATAGTCTGTGGGCCTGCTGCCAACACATAGACAGACACATAGGATCGTGCACAAAGATCAACTGAGCCAGAACTTGAAGAAATGGGAGAAAATGAGGATTAAGAATCCTGATGAGCCAATTTTTCTGCGTTTTTTGGCTCGTGTTTTGAATCTCGAAACTTCTCAGACTGTAATTGTTGGCCCTTACTTGACTCTGAAGCTAGAGAGAGATTCAAGTTTGATTATAATTTATTCAATGTAGGCCTTATGAAACTCCCTGTTGATCTCCCTGGTTTCGCCTTTCGAAACGCCAGGCTCGCCGTTGACCGCCTCGCCGTTACTCTCGCCGGATGTGCCAAGCAGACCAAAACGAGAATGGCTAACGACGAGTGCAAGAAACAATTAAAGAAATCTCCGCAGCTAAAGTCTCCGGCGAACCAACTCCATCTCACACTGGCGATGAAGAAATTGGCGGTTATCTTTTCGATTTCCTTTTCGCCGCTCAGGATGCTTCCACCTCGTCGCTTCTATGGGTGGTGGCGCTGCTAGACTCCTACTCGGAAGTTCTATCGAAAGTACGAGAAGAGGTATTGAAAGTCTGGTTGCCGGAATCAGATAGTCTAATAACAGCCGATCAGGTCAAGGAAATGAAGTACACACAGGCGGTGGCGCGTGAAGTTATAAGGTACTGTCAGCCGGCAACGTTGGTACCACACATCGCCGTGACGGACTTCTCGTTGACGGAATCATACACTATACCTAAGGGAACCATTGTGTTCCCGTCGGTTTATGAGAGCTCGTTTCAAGGGTTCACTGAAGCGGATCGGTTCGACCCGGATCGGTTCTCGGAGGGGCGGCAAGAGGATCAGGTTTTCAAAAGAAACTTTTTGGCATTTGGGGCTGGGGCCCACCAATGTGTGGGCCAGAGGTACGCTTTGAACCATCTAGTTTTATTCATTGCCTTGTTTTCAACTTTACTCGATTTCAAGCGATGCAAAACAGAAGGCCGTGATGATATTGTTTATAATCCAACGATTTGCCCCAAGGATGGTTGCACGGTTTTCCTGTCTAAACGTTGCACACGATTCCCAAACCTCTCTTTGGAATGACAAAAGTGCCCTCATCTGGGCTGAACAAATTGCTTTTGTTGTTGTGGTTTTTTTTTTTTTTTCATTTTATTGGTTCTAGTCATTTAGTGTGTATATTGTGTTTAGTATTCTTTTGATTAATGGTGTGGGTGGGGATCATTGATTGGTGGATAATTGGGTTTGGGTGTTAAGTTGGAATTCAATAAATGAGATGTTTGTGAATTGGAAGAATATTTTTTTTTTTTTTTTTTAATTTCCGTTTATGATTTCGTTTTGTTTATCCTTAATTATGTTTAAAAATAAGAAAATTCAATGGGGCTGCTTAATTGTGCAAGACACTATGCCAGTTGGCAATTGTCAATGACAGAGTTTGACAATATCTTTCCCATATTAATAATAAAGTCAAACAAGAATTTGAGGCAAATAATCTTTCTTTTATTATAAGAAATATGTTTCTGAGGATAAACCAGAAATAACGATGTTGCCATATTGGTCCTTTGTAACTTTTGATGGCAAAATTACATTGTCAGCACTTGATCTATTATTTAACAACTTTGGAACGAAAAGATTAACAAAATAATTTTTTTTTACTGAAAGATTAAAAAAATAATTAATTGATATAACAAGAGTGGAAAAGATCATTTTACTAGTTAAATCCAATTATTTGTATAATTGATTTGGATGGTATTTTTGGACATGTGTTTAATTAGTGCAAAATCTGGTCCCATAAAGTAATTATTAAAGTTAGTACTCGACCTTTATTTTAAGAAAAAAAATTGTTAGTAATGGACCATTTTTATTTCTATATACAGAATTAAATGAATATTGATTTAGTAATTACACATTTCTGTTATTGCTTGTGGATAATTAGATACTAACAAATTAATACAGCCAGTTTGGATTGTGACAGGCAGACAATGACACCTCAAAATTCTTTCTACCAAATAAAGCTAATAAATACAATAAACAAGGTTGTTTTCTTTAACGTTTCTTTTTTTGTTTATCGTTTCATACACCTACTTGCTTGAAATTTTTTCTCAAATTTTCTCAATCATATTATAATCGAACCGGACAACGAACCAATAAAATTATCGATTTGTGGTTCAACCGGTTAGACCAATTCGATACTAGTGAAATCAATTTTCTTTTTTTTTTTTAGTCTATTACACTGAAAGTAATAGTCAAACAATAAAATATGTTTTGTATAGATCACCCTCTTCACTGGCTCTTCAGTATCCTGTCCTTGAATATCAATATCATCACCACCTTCACATTAATCTTATTCTTGCACGCATCAAGTATCTTTTTACGCTTGCTTTTGGGATTCTTTACTTTCAAGGCTTGCTTAAACTTACGGTCTTCCTGCTTAGTTTTCAGTTTCCAAACAATGGAGAGAAGAATCATATACAAGATTAAGAACATGGAAACTAATTTTTGAATTACTTTGCCTCTCTTTATTTCAAACAAAATAATAAAGAAACTCACAAGCAACTAACAAAGCACAAAAGAAAACAACAGAGAAAAGATTACAATTAATTTAATTGGTGCTTAAAATTGAAAAGTAGAAAACTGGTTTTGAAATTGAGTTCTCAAATGGTTCCTTCAGTTAATTAGGTACAACAGCTCCCTATAACCAGGCCTCAACAACCAGGTCATGATCTCGAATTAAAAAAAAAAAATTAAAGAATTGCAATGGAGAGAAAAGGAGTATAAGAAAGAAAGTAAGAACCTAACGAGTGGGAGCAGAGTACGACTGGCAGCAGCAGCGGCGGAGTAATCCAGTGGCAACTGCGGCGGCACAAAAGATTGAGGAAGGGAAAAGTTAAGGTTTGAAACTTTTGAACGTTGAAATGAAAGGGAAGAATAAGAAGAAAGAACTCACGATTTGTTTCTTCTGAGTTCTGATTATAATTTATTTCCCATTTCTTTTTTTATTTGAAGAAAACGCTGTCGTTTCCTTAGTTGGATTGAGAACCGGGTTCTAATCAGTTTATTGGTTCGACCGATTTTCCCAGTTCGATCTCCTAGAGCGTCGGTTCTTAGGATGTTCCATTTTTTGTGTTTGAACCAACCAAAAACCTGGTGGATTGCAGTTTAGTTGGTCAACCGATCGGTTCAATCCGGTTCTGATTATATTCCTTTTACCGGGTACATTAAAGTTTCTAACTTTTTCAAATTGGCATAATCTAAATTCTTTTTTTTTTTTTCAAAGAAATATTTTATTATAAACTTATATTTTACCTTTTTTTTAATTATATGGCTTTTTAGAAATTTCATTATTTTTTTCTTCATGATATGGTAAAATGACCTTTTTCGGCCCTTGATCTATCAATTAATTGGACCACAATTTATCTTTTTACCGATTAGCTTTAACTCATTCACATGATAAAATAGTTAATTATGGTCTAGTTGGATATTGTTTTGTATAAAAGTAGGGTTAAAAAGACAATTTTGAAATAACATGGACTAAAAAGGTAATTGGTTTATAGAATATAAACTGAAAAAGTCATTTTTCATATGATATTTCATATTATCAATGTAATTTTTTTCATATTTGTTCTTAATTAGGACCTGTTTGGTTCAGCATTTACCTGATAGCTATTGATGTTAATTGTTTGCTGCAAGTTGTTAGTTAATTGATTGATAGTGCTTGATAAAATTATGATAAACTGTTGTTGTTATTAAGATGTAAAAAGACTAATTTAGACATATATTTTAAATCGATATACAATAATTACACAAAATAAAAATATCACACAAATTTTAGTAAAAATAATATAGATAATGAGATAATTTTAAAGAATGACTTTATAAGTGTAAAAAATAATTTAAATTCTAATTTCATCTAAGTAAAATGCATCAAAATAATATGATTTTAAATTATAAAAATGTAAAACTAACCTAAATAAATTAATTTGAAGAATTTATATCGTTTACTTTTTCCAATATTTACAGACATGAAAAAAATTTCATAAAAAAATATATGTATTTATATAAAAATATAATTTATTACTTTAAAAAAGTTAAATTTGTAAATATCAAATAATTTTAAAAGAGTTTTCCGTGGAAAGATCTTGAAAAAAAATTTTTGTGAAAAGTTTTTTTTTTTTTTTTTTCTCTACAAAACAGCTAAAAGATGTTGTTTAATAAATCTAATCAAATACTAGATTTTTTGTTTTTCAGAGTAAAAAGTTAAAAGTTGTTCCTAAAAACAAAAATAAGACCCTCTTAAAGTATGAGATATGTTCAATAGTAATACATATAATTGTATATTAATTCTTGATAACTAAGGTAAAAGAAAATTTTGATACGAAAACTATAATTTTAAGAGACATGTATTAAAGATAATTAATTATTTTAATAATTTAATTAATATTTTATTGATGATGATAAAACATTTTAAATGTAACAATAAAAAAAGGAGTATTTAATAAGTGATTAATTGTGCAATAAAATGAGTTTAAAAATAGAAGTACATAAAAAAAAAAAAAAAAAAATTTGCAGCAAGGCCCTGCCAAAGGAATTACTATTGGACTGGCTCAGAAAGGATTATTAGCAGGATCAAATTGAAATCAATTAATCAGCAATTTGAAAATTGAGTAGTTAGCAACCATTAATAATTTCTATATAATTTAAGAAATTGAGTAGTTATGTATTAATTCTGGCACAAAAGATTCTTTCGTCAAAAAGTGAAAACAGTTGGCGTATCTTGGTTTTGGCAAAAGGTTAAAAGTTTGCAAGTCGCACATCTCTTTTCACAAAGCTACAATCTTTTTCTTTTTCTTTTATGGCCAATTGGAAAGCTCATTGCTCTCACCCATGCAACATCTTCTATTCTCTCTCTCTCTCTCTCTCTTTTTTTTTTTAAGTATTTTAGTTTTTGGCTACATAAACTGCAGGAATATAATCGAAAAGTGGGATTGCTATGAGTGCGAATTTTTCTGACAACTGTGATGAAAACTGAAATGGTTCTTTGCATTGAATTTTTGTAGGAACCTGTGTGAGGAATGAAGGTGGAAATTAAATGGACTAATTAGGTGAACCCAAGCATCGTCCAAGGGATCAACGGTTTCTAACCATAATTTAGATAAGAGTCGTACGGCTCTTTTTTTACTCCCATGAGTTTATTTAAAGTTGTATGACTCTAATTTAAAGAGAGTTAAGATGTGCATTAAAAGAAGAAAATTGAAAAATCTAAGCCAAGAAAAGAATTGTACAGTTCCCATTAAAGCCGTACGGCCTCATTTGAAAAAACAGGACCATACAACTTTCATCTCTACTAAATTCTTATTGGACCAAATTTTCAAGTCCCCATAACTTGGGCAGATAAGGGTCATGAGACCTCAATAGACAACATGGGAAGGGAGCTAAAAAAGAAACTAGAAAGATTGAGGAGGGGGGTTTAAGATTGGAGAGTGATTTTGGAGAAAAACCTAGGGCGAAAAAGAAGAGAGAAAAGTCTTTAAACTGTTGGTGTGCCCTGGTTCTTAAGGCATTGGATTCTTATATTTTGTATTAGACATTAGGAGTCATTGTATGAATACATTATTTATGTCACATTAATAAAGACAATTAATCTACTTCATTTATATCTTGTGCTGTAATATGAGTAGAATATCCATTGATTGATAATCATAGGTCTGTTCTAATCTTGGGAACGAATAGAACCACAGACTTGTATATTCGATTACTGTATGGCAGTTCTGAACTAGCCATACTTCTATAGTCAGTCATGAATATAGGTACATGTTGTTGACACGGGACTTGATCGATCCGCACAAGAAAGCCACATAGTTGTCGCGTTATAGGTCTTTCTTGAGTAGATCTCTTTTTTCCTCAGATCAGATTCCATTATAGTATCAATATGGAATCCAGTTCACTTTGACATACGCCTAACAGGTCTGTAAAAGGATGCTAAATACAGGTATAATTGGGTGGACCGGTAAACATATTGATATTGATGTTGAAGTGATGGAATTGCTACTCGGATAACACCGAGATGATATCACTGGCCACTTGATGAGTGAGATTGATAAGTGCATGGTCATACCCAAGTAAGTCGGTTGCTTATTTGATTAATCAGTCAACTCAAGATCAAGAAATATAATAAACAGCAGAAGAGGATGACGGACATCATGCCTCTTGTTTATTCATATCGATATCTTTTGGCAAAGGACACTGTGAGTTTATTATTAGGATCAGTGTCTTCAACTGACTGCTACATCTCTGTCTTAATTGAGGGCTGTAACAGTTTGCTAGAACCCACTTACAGTTTGTGGGCCTTGGGCCTACTGCCAACATAAAGATAGACCCATAGGATCGTGCATATAGATCAATTGAGCCGAAACTTATAGAAATTGTACATGTAATGTACATCGGATGGAATATGTTAATTAATTAGTTGACATTCGGTGTCAAGGTAATTAATTAACATTGAGTTGATTTAGTTTATTTAATAAGTTTACATAATATAATTAATTAATTGAATTATATAAAGTAAACAATTAAATAAATAATTTTTCTAAGTAGGAAAATTAAATACATGTATTGTATTTACTTAAGTGTGATTTAATTTTATTTAGGGGTAATTAAATTTAGCCAAATGGAATTAAATTACATAATATATACTTTTTAATTAAAGTTTATTTATGTAATTTTAATCCTAGTGGGCTTGGGTTGAATTAACCTAATTAATCTCATTAGACAAGGAGTCTATATAAGGGCACATTTAAGGAAGAAAAAAAGCCTTACCCTAAGTTTAATTGCTGGAAATATCAGCTCCATTGCAGCCCCAAAACAGCCAAAATTTGCAGCAATTAATTCTGCATTCCTTCCGCTTCTTTGGCTAGCACCGGTTCCTGCTCAATAGTTGGTCGTGTAAGGGACTTTGGAGATCACAGTTTTAAGAAATAATTTTGCAGTAGTCTCTAGAAGAGACGAATAAGGTGAGTTAATCTTCCTGATTCAAATTGATTGTAATTTAATTTTGGGAAATATGGCCTGCGTACTATTTCTTTAATTGTGATGTAATTTTAGAATAGATTTTATTTAAAATAAAATTATTGTAATTGCATCAAGTATGGAGGAAGGCCCAGATGGAGCAAGCCCATGGTGGGAGCCCAAGAAGGATTACATTCCGGCCCATGAAGAAGTAAATGGGATATCTAATTTTTCATTAGGTTGTAATTAAAGGCCCATAGGATCTCATTTATTTTAAATTAAGTATGCTATTGCATTTGACATATCATATGGATGTATGGATCACCAGATTATAAACCGTGTATATGCATGCTAAGCCGTATCACTTAATTTTAATTCGAAAATTAAAATATTGAGTCATTTAAAAGTGCTTTCACATTCACACCTCTTCCTCCCATTGATGCTGCAATGTGCACCATGCCCTAGTTGGGTACATTGTAGTATTCGGTGGGCCGTCGAGGGCTAGGATACTTGGTATGGTTAACATGTGATTGGTGAATTGACTCAACATGGGTAGCATTAGCTCATAGTGGGCCCCAAGCACAGATGGGTAAAGTGTTAATAAGCCCATCAAACTAAGAGTCCTTTGTGGAAGGATTGGATAGGTTGTCCTACCAAACGAATCAATGGTTGGTTAGCGAGCCCTAGTTTTGCCAGTCATTGATAAGTTGTGGATCTTGGTCAAGTCAGCCAATTAATATCACCAACAAATAAATTAAAATCAGATTATTAATTTGAATTGGTAAAAGTCCTTTATTTTTAACTCAAGCAATGATTTCTTCCATGTAGATAATCCCATTTCACATTAGCAATTTAAAATGGCTGCAACAAACAACAACTCACTCTTACTTAGGTCACTCTTAGAGAAGGAGAAGCTTTCAGGGACTAACTTCTTGGACTGAGTTAGGAACTTACAAATAGTTCTTAGACAAGAGTCCAAGGAGTATGTATTGAATTCTCCTTTACCGGCTGGCCCTCCCGCAGGTCGAGGCGTCACCACGATGATGGTGGAGTAGTACGATCGGCACGTGAGGGGTGACCGAGATGTCTCATGCCTCATGTTGGGTACCATGGCTTCTGATCTTTAGAAGTAGTTCATGGACGAGTATGCTTATGAGATGATGGATCAGCTTAAAAAGATGCTATAAGATCAGGCTTGTCAGGAACATTACCTGACAACTAATGCACTTTGTACAACTGCAATGGCAACTGGGAGTTAGCACTCATGTGCTAAAGTTAAAGGGGTATATTGATACACTTGCCCGCCTCGGCTCACCAGTTCCACAGGACTTGGCATCACACATTATTCTTGGGTCACTTCCTGAGTCTTACAACCAGTTTATCATGAACTCCCATATGCAAAGGTTGGATAAATCGATTGTTGAGTTGCATGGCATGCTCAAGCTTGCTGAGCAGTCTCTTAAGAAGACTCTTAAAGTATTGCTAGTGAACAAGGGCAATACGCCCATTGCTAGAGGAAAGGCCAAATCTAAGGCCAAGGCTAAGGCCCAAAAGGCCAAGGCTAAAGGCAAAAAGGTGGTGGCCCAACCTAAAGCAAGGGTTGATTCTCCTGATGATGTCTGTGTTGGAATTCGTCATTGGAAAAATAATGTGGCGCAGTGGAAAATACACCGTGTAAAATTTCCTAGAATCCACCTATCGTGTCCAATTACCATTGATAAGAATAAAACCAAATTGAATCAACAGAGATTAACTCACCAGATTCGTCTCTTCTAGAGACTGCTGCAAAATCGTTTCTTGAAACTGCGATCTCTAAAGTCCGGTGCACAACCAACTATTGAGCAGGAACCGGTGCTAGCCGAAGGCGCGAAGGAATGGAGGTTTAATGCTGGGATTTTTGGTTGTCTTGGGGCTGCTCTTGGTGGCTGAAATTTCAAGCAATTGATTAGGGTTGAATTAGGGTTTTATTCCTTAAGTGTACCCTCATATAGAAACCTTGTCTAATTGGGTTTCAATTAGTTTAATTAAACCCAAGCCCACTAGGATTATAATTACATAAATAAACTTTAATTAAAAAGTATATATTACGTAATTTAATCCCATTTGGCTAAATTTAATTACCCCTAAATAAAATTAAATCACACTTAAGTAAATACAATACATGTATTTAATTTTCCTTCTTAGGAAAATTATTTAATTAATTGTTTACTTTATGTAAACTTATTAATTAAATTAAATTCAACCCAATGTTAATTAATTACGTTGACACCAAATTTCAATTAATTAATTAACACATTCCTTCCAATGTACATTACATGCACAATTTCTATAAGTTCCGGCTCAGTTGATCTATGTGCATGATCCTATGGGTTTGTCTTTATGTTGACAGTAGCCCAAGGCCCACAGACTGTAAGTGGGTTCTAGCAAACCATTACAGCCCCCAATTAAGACAGAGATGCAGCAGTCTTTCGAAGACACTCACCCGGTAGGAATCTCATAGTGTTCTTTGCCTAACGATATCGATATGAATAAACAAGAGGCATGGTGTCCGTCATCATCTTTTGTTGTTTATTATATTTCTTGATCTTGAGTTGATTGATTAATCAAATAAGCACAGACTTACTTGGGTATGGTCATACACTTATCAGTCCCACTCATCAAGTGGCTAATGATATTATCTCGGTGTTACCTGAGTGGTAATTCCATCACATCAATATCAACATGTTCACCGGTCCACCTAATCATACCCGTATTTAGCATCCTTTTACAGACCTGTTAGGCGTATGTCAAAGTGAACCGGATTCCGTATTGATATTATAATGAAATCTGGTCTGAGGACAAAAGAGACCTACTCAAGAAAGACCTATGACACGACAACCATGTGGCTTTCTTATACTGGATCGCAATGTCAATGAGATGTACCTATATTCATGATTGACTATACAAGTACTATGGCTAGTTAAGAACTTCCATACAGTCATCGAATATATAAGTCTGTGGTTTTATTCATTCCCACGATTAGAACAGACCTAGGATAGGTTTTATGATTATCAATCAATGGATACTCTACTCATATTACAGCACAAGATATAAATGAAATAGATTAATTGCCCTAATTAATGTGACACAAATAATGTATTCCTACAATGAGTCTTAATGTATAATACAAAATACAAGAATTCAATGCCCTAAGAACTAGGGCACACCAACAGTCTACCACGAGTGTCATGATTAAGGGTACTGGAAGAGCTCGTGTCCAAAGCTAAGGGAGAAACTGAAGGGCAAAACTGCTACTTCAGGTATTTATGTTGTTGAGATTAATCTGGCTATTTCTACTTCTTGGGTCTTAGACACTGGATGTTGATCTCACATTTGTTCAAATGTGCAGGGTCTAAGAAATAGGAGATTACTAGGATCTAGAGAAGTAGATCTTCGAGTCGAAAATGGTGCTCAAGTTCAGGCCATGGAGATCGAAGATTATTTCTTAGAGATGCCTGGTGGACTTGTTTTGGAACTAAGAAGCTGTTATTTTGTACCTGGGATGCGTAGGAATATTATTTTTGTTTCTTTGTTGGATATTTTTGGTTTTATATTTAATATTGGATATGGTAGAATTTCTATGCAATGTGGCAATATTATTTATAGAACAACATTTCTTAAAAATGGCTTATATATCCTTAATCTAAAACGTGAAAGTTCAATCTATAACATAAATACTAAAAGGATTAAACAAAATGAAATTAATCCTACTTACATCTGGCACTGTCGACTTGCCCACATAAACGAGAAGCGCATAGTGTGAGCAGACGACCTTTTTACGAGAAGAAAGGAACGCGGCGAAGTGAACCGGGGGTTTTTGGAAAACCAACGAAAAAACTAGTTTGAGTGTTGTTTTTGGAAAACAGGTTTATTTATCTCGCTTTAGGAAAAATCCTTTACTTGTTTTGAAATTTGTTTTATAGAAAATGTTTACCCATTTTATAACTTAAAGACCGCGAAACCTAAATTTTGTGGTCAGTGACAGAGTCGCCACCCGGATCAGCTCATCCGGGAAATTCCGATACAGCTCCCTACCGAACGCAGACTACTGCACCTAATCTAGAGATTCAGGGTTCGAGTAACTTACCTACTTAACCTCAAGCTTGTATTTGGTTTATTATTTATAAAGCCATATTTTTTCAATTTATTATCTTTCTCTGACCCAATTTGTTTATTTTTATTAGTCCGATGTTAAGGCAGAAATACAGAAAATAAATTGCAGGAAATAAAGTATACATGCAAATTATACGAAAGAATAGTAAAGGCCGATTATACAACCCAATCGAAGAAAAGATAAAAACTCTCATCCTCACTTTACAATTGCCTAAGTACACGAGAATCTAAAAATACAATTGCCTAAATACACGAATTAATCTTATAAATACAGTAAAAATAAAAATAAATATTGCAAAACAGATTGGTCAGCGCAGTTTATATTATAAACGTAAGTAGGACTCAAATCGGGACAGAATTGGGAATTCAGGAAACGGGAGCATGCATTTAGGGGGTAACTGGGTCGACCCGACCGGTGGAACCGGTTAGACTTGGAAAACGGTTTTGAAATGCCCTGTAGATTTTTGTGGTGGAAAATAAATTTTTGAAAACTATTTGGCTCAGTTACATGCAAAATTTCCACTTTTGTGGGTCTGTTATCCTCAAATTTGGGGTTTCGTTCATGTGGGTTTTCCTAATTTTTACAAACATCTAGGGTCAAAAAAAAAAAAAAAAGTAAACACACTGAAAACAGTTTGAATATGAAAATAGCATCGCGTAATAACGTCCGTATGGGTCGTTCCACGATTCTGTCTTTTACGGGAATCACAGCCGCGTGACTGAAAATATAGCCGGGCAGCTCTAACCCATGCTGGGCGGCTGTAACAACAGGACCCGAAACCGGTTTTCTCATTTTTTCAAAAAATTGCTATTTTTGTTCGTTTTCAATGTTTTCCTAAGATTTTATAATGTTCGGGGGTCTGCTAATGTTGAACTACGGATCCGTAACGGATCAAACAACCTCAAAAACCGAAATATAAAACCCGAAAAAAAAATCCAAAAACCAATATTCATACATTCAGAAATCTGAAAACCAGAGCTAAAACGATGTACAAATATTCTTGGGCCGAAAAATATCGAAACAGAAATCATAAAATGAAAAACGGACTCTTTCCGGCCGATTAGGACAGATTGGGAATCTGTTCCTGAGGAACAAAGCCGGCCAGCTCTATTCTTCACAATCACAACGGTGCGGTACGGCTATGATGGGTTGAGTCTGCTTTTCCAAAAAATGTAGAACAGAGAAAAACATACGGAAAATACAATGCAAACAGGTTCAAGGCCTCTCAGATTTTACCTTGGTATTGTTCCAGTGTACTGGATGTGCAAGAACGGATTGAAAGCTTGAAATTGATGCTGGAATCTCAACTGGTCGAAAACTACAGCAATCCAAATCAAACCGAAACCAACCCGAATGCGTCCCAGATTGATCAGCAAAGGTCGTAGGACTTTCTCTTAATGTCTTTTGAATGGTGTAGGGTTGTAATCTTGAGACTCTGGTTCCTCTTTTTCTTTCCGCCAGTCTCCTTTTTTCTCTCTTCTCCCTTCTGCCTTTTCTTTTCTTTCTCAAATCTTTCTTTCTCCTTTTCTCTCGAAATGATTTTCTCTCTCTGTCTACTGATTGTCAAAATCTGCCCCACTTTGATTTTATTTCTCTATTTTATATCCCTCTCTCTCATATCATATCTAGCATTAAATGGCCTCCTGACTTCTGATATCGCCCATATCTCCTTTTTGGCGAGACAAGTTACTTTGTTTTGCAAGGCAACTTATCTTGCCCACTAGAGCCGCCCGGCTCTAGTGTGCACTAGAGCTTTACGGCTTTAGTCGAGAGCCCACTGGCACTAGTCCAAGAAAACCAGAGCCGCCCGGTTCTAGCGAAAGCTGGAGCAAAAATCAAAAAATCAGACATGCACCCTAAACCCTAGAGATCACTCAAGAGACCTATCCGGGGGTTTCGGATCGCGGATTACTTGGTTTTCAAGGCATGTGAGACACTTCAGGCAATAATCCGGTCGCTTTCAAGTACAATTCAAGTCCGTCTACTCCATAGGCAAAATATGAACTCTCATCACAGAGGTCGGGAAAAACCCGTGCTCACAGGCTGCCCCTCGCGGGACCAAAGTTGACTTATCGTGGCTTATGAAGCCTAAAACGAGTTTGGTCCCACGACTGAGAGCGTGGTGAGAAAGGATGAGAAAACGCACCTGATGTCCCTCGACGAGGTACAGAGCGATTGACTCGCTGTGGTGGAGTGTGCCCGTGATATCGACTCGCTGTGGTGGAGTGTGCCCGTGAGATCGACTCGCTGTGATGGAGTGTGCCCGTGAGATTGACTCACTATGGTGGAGTGTGCCCGTGAGATCGACTCGCTGTGGTGGAGTGTGCCCGTGAAATTGACTCGCTGTGGTGGAGTGCGCCCGTAAAATTGACTCGTTGTGGTGTAGTGCGCCTGTGAAATTGACTCGCTTTGGGGGAATGTGCCCGTGAAATTGACTCACTTTGGTAGAGTGTGCCCGTGATAACGACTGCTGTAGTGGAGTGTGCCCGTGAAAATTTTTAATTCTTCTCCATGTGGTAGAGAAACCAAATAAGACCATTTTCTCCGTGTGGTGGAGTAACCGCATTGAATCTTCTCTTTCCTCCGTGTGGTGGAGTGGGCCGTTGAAGTTGAGTCGAGAGCACGTATTTATTCCTTGATTGACAATTTTGGAAACAAAAATTTTTGCCCCTTCAATCAAGAATAAATACGGCTTGGGCTTTTTTGGCCTCCGGATACCTGCAAAAGTGAAAAATACTCTTCCCGGGATTAAATTGGAGTAATTGGCAATTGTGAAGAATCGAGAAAAGCACGATACCTGGAGAATTAGAGCCGGGCGGCTCAAACACAGAGCCGCCTGGATCAAGCCTAGAGCTGGCCGGCTCTAGCTTGCCACACAAGCTAGAGCCGTACGACTCTAGTGGGTTGTGATTGAAAATAAAAAGGGAGAGTTCTCCCTTGCAACCTCATTTCTTCGTTCCTCTTCTTCTTGCTCATTTTGTGAAAAATTTCTTCATCTCCTTTAGACCAAAATAAGGAAAATGCGAAGAGCTATTCTTCCAAATGCTCCCACACAACCATCCCCTTATGTGGGATATTATTTACCCGAAGGGGAGTTTTTCCTACCCACTGAATCTACAGTGGATGTGTATGGATTGTGGGAAACGGTCCCGTATTGTGGGGTTAGAAGAGACGATCCTGTACCTGTGACTTTGAAACCATCTATGCACATTATTCAGAATCTGGTTTGTTTTCTTTCCTTTTATTTACTCTTTTCCTTTATTTTTGAATTCCTGTAAAATGGACAAAATTAGGTGAAATTTCATGAAATTGATGCATGATTAGAGTAGATTTTGCCCCTAGGAAACTCAATTGATGATTTAAAGTTAATTAGAATGGATTTTTGGTGGAAAAATCACAAAACCTAGGTTTCAGGAACCAAGCCGCCAGTTTTTCAAACAGAGCCAGTCGGTTCAACGCTAGACCCGGGGGGGTGTGTTCGTCGTCCAGCAGCTCTGGTCAAGAACAGAGCCAGTAGACTCTGTTCTGGTTTGGGCCGGATGGCTCTAACCATGGCCGGGCGGCTTTGGTTCGACCAAAACTAAGATCCCGAGTCTCTAATTTTATTTTAAACGCTTTATTCATGCAAAGCAACAAATAAATAACTCATAAAACTCCCTGTTTATTGTTTTGTAGATGAGGCAGCATAACCGGGGTGCTGGCTCCATGTCTGACGCATTGACCTGGTACCGACGACTCCCCGACGAGGTGCGGGAGCTGGTTTTAGAACAGTTCATTTGCTCGATGTGTGAGTCTGTGCCTCGGACGAGTAGGGGTCTACTGATAGCGCTCTTGGATCGGTGGATGGATTCCACCAATACTTTTCGTTTCCCGATCGGGGAGTTCACCATCACGCCTGAGGATTTCGTGGCTATCACCGGGCTATCCTTCGGTGGGCATACTATAGATTTAACCAGTCACTCGAGCGAGGAGGCTTCAGACCAGATGTGATCGCCATGTTGATTGGCTTGACTCCCGCGGGCAGACGGGTCCAGGGGAGTACTCTGCGGGATTATCGGCTGATTAGACAAGACAGTCTACCTGAGGGCTCATCATTCCCACTTAGAGATGTGAGACATTACGCTCGGCCGTTCTTGCTGTTTGCCTTGAGCACTCTGCTATTCCCCACAGGTCAGAGCGACCTAAACTTCGTTGTGCTTCCATCACTGATGCAGTTGGAGGATATAGGGAGTTTGAGCTGGGGGCGAGCCGGGCTGGCTTAGCTATACTATGGTCTTGACATCTGTGCTCGCGGGAGGCACAAGGAGTTGAAGGGTGCTTGGATAGTTCCTCTGTCTATACGGGTGTGCCGAGTGTCGACACTAAGGCGGGGTACACTAAGACTTTTCCCTCGATGGTCCTCCGGTGGTTCCTCCTGCCGACTTCACCCCAGGACGTCTGGAGTACTTTGTGGAGCCCTGGGTGATGCTACATAATGAGGCCAAGGAGCTTTATTGAGCAGATCTGTACATCGAGGCACACCGTCCTCCTGCTGCTATTCCTCCTGACACGACACATGTGCGTATCCCTGCCCTTGCTTACTTTTGACTGTTGTTTTTTGCTACTGATCTAATTTATGTGCTGTTCTTTATGCAGATTTCAGTGACACAGGGGATGGCTCTGTGCCAGGCGACTTCTTCTCTCAGTAATCTCTTTCTTCCGGATAACGGGTTGATGACAATAAGTACCTGTTTTGACAAGTGCATATGCATGTATGTATGCTTCAGATGCATGTGTATACATGACATAATGCTCCTATTGTTTATGGTGCAGGCTACACTTACCGCCTATCAGCGTGAGGATGCCCATACGAGGGTGTCGATGGAGAAGATGCAGAGGACAATTGCAGACCTCACATTCATTACCGAGACTCTCCGTACTCAGTTGGATGACTGGGAGGCCGGTCGGCGTGTCTTTGGTGATGGCGTCAGAGCCGAGGGCGATGTGGATGATGATTCTATTGATGGGGGACAGTCATAGACCTTGTTTTTTGTAGCTTTATAGTTTCGTGTTGCGTAGTCCACTTGTAGGCTAGGATAGGACGTCATTGTGTACATATACATATTTTCATTATGTGACCATTGACTGATGTACCACTTTTGTTGATATTCTATGGAAATTCCTCCCCCGTTTTGTTGACCTGTTACCTTTTTTTGCTAGGACCTGCCTTACTGATGGCATTTCATCTATTTTCTATGCAGAAAGGAATAATCATCCAGTTCTATTTCCCGTGCCCTCTCTTATGGATAATCTTCGTGACCGCCTCAGGGACTACTGGAGAACATGCCGCTCTTCCAGTTGGACCTTATTAGAGCCCTTTAGTCTACATTCCATGTGGTTTTATATGAATGTGCCCCTAAATCGGACCTTTCTGATGACTGTAGCCTGATTCTGGGATCCAATGGATCATGTTTTCCACTTTTCCGGGCAAGAGTTGTGCCTGATGGTAAAGGAATTCAGGGCCATCCTCTTTGCTCCCTGTCCACGTGCAGTTAGGTTAGCTATCCCTGAACCCGATTCAGATAGCCTACAGACACTTCGAGGGTTACTGAATACAACACATTTGAACCACCTTCTCCGCGGTGAGACTGCCCCTAGGAGACTTAACATGTCCGTCGTTATGGACGTGTGTTTTTCCCTAGAACCCTCTGCCCTAGCTGGGTTTTTTTGATGGGTCTACTATTGATGTCCCTTTATCTATGTGAGTCAAGAGATGGGACTTGTGATTTTCGGTTATTCCCGGTGGTGGCCCAGATGGCCGATGGTGCTTCACCTATGGGGATCATCCTAAGAGACCTTGATTTATCTGGATTCTATCCACTCTGGTCACCCGATTGAAACATATGGGTGTCCTTTTCTGCTTCAGGTTTGTTCTAACTCCAAGTTTGATATTCTGACTAAACAAACATTCCACTAATTGACCATCCTTTTTTGCAGATCTGGCTATTAGAGAAGCTAAGTCTCCTGAGTGCTCCTCCACCTCAACCGAGATATGTTCCAAAGTGTTCCTGGACCCATCGTATAGAACTTGCAGACTTCGCCACACGGACTACAGAGGAATGGTTCAGTCGGTTGAGAGAAAGGACAAACGGATCCATCCGTTAGGTTTGCCCCTGGTGGGAAATTTCGAAGGTGACTACAGAGACCTGGGCGGGAAGTGAACAGGTCCTCGAACTGTCTAGGGTGACATTTTATTCTCCTGCATGATTATGTAGACAATACAGGCAAGCACAGGGGGTGCCATGCTCTTTATGCACAAACGAATGCAGGGAATTCACACGATGGTGGCCCAGGCATGTGCAACAGCAGTGGATGAATCCCATCCGCTCTGAGATTTTGAGATATGACAATGTGGCTCCAACGAAGATAGATGGTCATTATAGAGCCTGGTTAGTTGAGTTGGTGTCCTACCCTACAAGACGAGAGCGTGAGATCCTGACTCTGAGGTATCTCGGCTTGTAGGTTTCGTTCATGCTATATGGAATTATTGATGTGTGATTTTTATTTTACTGTTTTTATTTTATTCCCTTACTTTTGCATAGACTGCCCTTGCGGGTTTTCAATCTATCAGACTGTCTTAACTTTTGCCTGGACCGCCCTTTCGGGTTTTCAATCTAGCAGACTTTTTATTTGCGTCCTAAATTTGGCATGGATAGCCTTTCGGCTTTCAATCCATCGGATTTTTTTTTATTATTATTATTTTTGAACATATGATGAATGCAAAATATGGTATATGCACAATCATAAATATATAACAAAAATCTGATTTTGGGCAAACTCAAGACATTTAAGCGGACAGAAAAAGCATTCATTCATTTATTCACTAATAACATTTTAGTATAACATGTATCAATAATGAAATAAAGCTAGGAACAGAGTTAAAAATGGTATCCATCTCAATTGAACTTGCAATCGCCACCAGTTGGTCTTCGCAGCTTCTCCCGTCAATAATGCTCGTTTTTCTGTCCTGACTTTTACACAAACCGCCTTTTCGGTTTTTGATCCGTGACCCACTTTTTTTTTAATACATAGTACCATTTGAGCTTGTCCTGGTTGACGGGGTTGATGAACTCGTTTCCATCCATATCTATGATCTTTACGGCACCTTTGGAGAGTACTTTCTTCACCACATATGGAGCTTCCCAGTTAGGCCTAAACTTCCCCTTACGTCTGTGTTAACATGTTTCATCTGTTTGAGAACCAAGTCCCCAGCCTTAAATGAGTGCTTCTGATGACGGACTCTACTGTTGTAAGCCCTAGCCATTCTCTGCTGATACATCTGTAAATGATCCAATGCCCGAAGACGCTTCTCATCGACCAGTGCCAACTATTCATATCTCGATCAAATCCATTCTGATTCTGGCAGCTGTGCTTCGATAATCGCCCTTAACGACTTAATCTTGGTTTCCACTGGCAGCACAGCTTCCATCCCATAGACTAGGGAGTATGGCGTTTCTCCGGTGGGAGTCCTGACACTGGTTCTATAACCCCACAAAGCAAATGGCAACATATCAGCCCAATCCCTATAGGTGACCACCATTTTTGATAGAATCTTCTTGATGGATTTATTGGCAGCTTCCACCGCTCCATTAGCTTGTGGGCGATAAGGAGAGGACTTGTGATGCTCAACCCCTATATCTTGGAATAGCTATGAGGCAGCCCCTTGAAACTGCACCCCATTATCCTTAACGACATGATGTGGGATCCTGTACCTTATGAAGATACTTTTCTTGATGAACTTGTCCATTTTCTTAGCTGTGACATGCGCAAATGACTCCGCTTCCACCCACTTTGAGAAATAGTCAACGGCCACGATAATAAATCGATGTCGGTTAGATGCAGGTGGTCTTATTTCCCCAATAAGATCAATTCCCTAAGTAGCAAATGGCCACAGAGTTGCTGATATTTGTTCGAGTGGTGGGAGATGACTGAGTTCTCCATACAACTAACATTCGTGGCACCTTTTCACCTCTTCAACACAATCCGCTTGCAGTGTAAGCCAGAAATAGCCTTGCCGTAGTACTTTCTTGGCCAAAGGTAACCCATTCATGTGTGGCCCTAAGTCCCTGCATAGGTTTGCCTCATGACTTCTTTAGCCTCTTTTTCTATTAGGCACTTCAGGAGTAAGCCGCTGGCAGTTCTCTTGAAGATCTGACCCTCGAATAATCTAAACTACGCTACTAACCTTCTGAGGGAGATCTTATCTGATTCACTAGCATCATCAGGATACTGTCCATTCTGAATAAGCTGTAGAATATCATGATACCAGGGACGCTCTTCGGCTATTGCTATAACACTGACCAACAAGTAACAGGGATTCTATGCGACCTCCACCACTACCGGCTGCATGGGATGCTTCCGAGGTTCTTCCTATATTGACGAGAGTGTGGCTAGAGAGTCCACCATTTGATTATCTTCTCTCAGCACGTGCCTGAATTCACATAGCCTGAAAGCTTCTACCTTGTCCCAAACCAACTTGAGATATGGCCGGAGTGACTCCTCTTTTATTTCCCGTTCACCGGCGATCTGATGCATTACCAGTGCCGAATCTCCAATTATCAGTGCTTCTAATGCCCCTAGTGTAATCAAAGAATCAATCCCAAATAGGCAAGCTTCGTACTCTACCCCGTTGTTAGTCACCTGAAACTCAAGGCGTTTAGCTAGGGGAATGATTTCTCCGTTAGGCATGCCAATGATTACTCCCAATCCTGCCCCATGTTTGTTCACAGCTTCATCAAAGTACATAACCCATTTGCCCGGTTCTGCTTTTATCACAGCCAGCTGTTCATCAGGGAACTCCAGATTCTGACTCCAAAGGTTGGTTAGCCAGAAATTCTGCTACAGCCCTTCCCTTGATCGTCTTCTTAGTCACGCATTCAATGTCGAGTTCGGACAATAGGAGTAGCCATCTTGATAGCTTCCTAGTCAATGCAGGGGTCAGACATAAATACTTCATTGGGTCAACCTTTGCCATTGCCTAAACTTTGTATGATTGGAAATAATGTCTCAGCTTCTTAGTTAGCCATACCATCGTGGTACAGGTCTTTTCCACTATAGTATATTTGGCTTCGTAGTCGAGTAGCTTTTTGCTTAGGTAGTAGATCGCGTGCTCTCTTCCATCTTCTTGCTCTTGAACCAACATTGCCCTACTGAAGCATCTTCAATGGTCAAATATAGAACTAAAGGCTTATTTGGTATGGAGGCTTCAGAACCGGTGGATTTACCAAGTAAGTCTTGATTTTGTCGAAGGCTAACTGGCATTGATCATTCCACTATGTCGGTTGATTTTTCTTTAGGAGCTTGAAGATGGGCTCACAGATCGTAGTCAACCTTGCAATGAACCTGCTGACATATTGTAGCGACCCCGGAAATGATCTGACTTCTTTCTTTGTCCTTAGCACAGGCATGTCACTAATCGCTTTGATTTTATCCGAGTCCATCTAAATCCCCCTCTGACTTATCACGTGACCAAGAAGCTTTCTTGAGGTCACCCCGAAAGCACACTTCTTTGGATTGAGACGAAGATTGTACTTTTCGACCCTAGTCAGAAATCTGTCCAAGATAGAAGGGTGCTCCTCTTGGGTCATCGATTTGACTAGCATGTCGTCTATATAAACTTCAACCTCTTTATGAATCATGTCATGTAGCAGTGTTGTGACGACTCTCTAATAGGTGGCTCCGGCATTCTTTAGTCCGAATGGCATAACCTTGTAGCAGTAGACCCCCCACTCTGTGATGAAGGCTGTCTTCACCTTGTCGACTATGTTTATGAGGATCTGATTATATCCTGAAAAGCCGTCCATGAATGAATACATCGTGGCTCTGGCGGCACTGTCGATTAACACGTCAATATGTGGGAGTGGAAAGTCATCCTTAGGAGACACCTTATTCAGATCCTTATAATCCATACAGACTGTGACTCTGCCATCCTTTTTGGCGACCGGCACTATGTTAGCCAACCATTCTAGATACTCCACAACTTCTAGAAACTTAGCTTTTATTTGCTTGGCCACTTCTTCTTTGACCTTTTCTTCCCATTCCGACCTGAGTCTTCTTAGCTTCTGCTTGACAGGCTTCATCTTCTGATCTGTCAGGATTCTGTGTTCTGCAATCTCCCTGTCAAGCCCGGGCATATCATTGTAAGACCAGGCGAAGGCCTTTACATGTTTCAGGAGCACATTCACCATTTTTCTTCTCTCTTTAGGTGTGAGATCTTTTGAGACGAATACCATTTTTGGGTCATTATCTGTTCCTAAGTTCATTTCATGTAATGATGCATCGTGTATGCTAAAAACATTAAATGAATGTTTGTATGTATGCACTGTTCGTTTTGGAAAAACATCACACAAGTACATAAAATCAAATTTCATTGCATTGAAGGCCTTATAGGCTGAGTTATTTAAATCAAAGATAGAAAAAGAAGATACATTAAAGTGATTTTCACCCTCCACATGTGGAAGGTCTTCTCCTATCGCAGCTCCTTCGACCTCCTCGAACAGGTCTCCTAGGTCACCCTCCAGGGACTGTTCCTGGTCAGCAGTCAAGTTCTCCTCAATCATCTTTGCTTTCCCGGCCATCATCAGCTTGGCCAATTCTTTCATAGCCTAATTCATTAACTCCTCTTGAGTCTTCGGCACAACTGCTTGTTCCGGTTCAGATCCCCGTATTAGCTTTCATGAGCACGGCCAATGCTTTGGTGATGGCCGCGATAGCCTCCTCAGCTTCCCCACTCTTGGGGCCCACTTTTTTAGAGGACTCTCCCTTGTCCTTGAATTCCACTTCAGCTCGACTGACTACTGTCTCCTCTATATTCAAAGCTTCCCCTTTGTTATTTTTAGCCTCAGTACGGAGCATACTGACAACCGGTTCTACTCCGTATTTTTCGAAATCAATGAAATCCCAAAAAATTTCAAATCCAGGGAATTGCTTTCCTTCAATTTCCACTGGCTCTGAAGTCCCATCATATGCCTTCTCAGATGGATGAACAAAAGTGTCTACCAGATTCACGGCCCTCCTACTCGACTCTTCTCTTTTCTTACGGTAGCTGAGTCCATGTTGGCGATACTTCCCTGGTTCTATATCAAATTTAGGGACACCTTGTTGCTTTGCCCCTAGGCCCTTGCTGGGCTCGAACTTTTGCCTGGCGAAGTACTTATGAATCCATTGGGGCAACTTCGGCCCATCACCACCTTCTTTCGTCACAACAGCCACTTGAAATCCTGTCATCGGCTGCTCCTCAGCTCTTAGGGCAGCTACCACTAATGGCTCATCCTCCTCTACTGTCACCACTCTCCCACCTATCAAGAACTTGACTTTCTAATGCAAGGTGGAAGGCACACCTCCTAGGGCATGGAACCATGCCCTCCCTAGGAGCAAAGAAAAGGTGGTAGGAATGTCGATAATCATGAACAACACATTTGATTTGACCTTGCCCACACTAACCTCAGCCTAGAAAGTGCCGATCATTGATCTTTTACTGTCATCGTACGCCCTTATCACCATGCCAGAATTGCCCAGGGCTTCCACTTCAACGCCTAAGTAGGGTAAGATTTTAAGAGGGCAGATGTTGAGGGCCGAACCGTCATCAACCATTACGCACGACATGGTCTTGTCGATAATCTGTACTCTTAGATACAGAGCCCTGTTATGGTTCACACCTTCTAGTGGCAAATCAGATACTCCAAAGCTGATTTCTTGGACCCTGTTGGCCCTCAGATCAATTCCCCTTATTACAGCACAAACTTCTGTCGGTGACATTATGGGAGTTGCCTCCATCTCCATTAACTGCTTCACTACCGCCTCGCGATGTCTTTTCGACTCCATGAGGAGGTGCCAGATGCTAGCCCGGGTGGGTGTTCTTTTCAGTTGCTCGACTACCAAGTCATCCTCCTTATCCTTTGATCCTTGGGCTTCTATGCTTGATTCCATTGTAGAATGATTCCTTCTAGGTAACATCGGGGGAGCCACATTGACGGGTTGATAAACCCTACCGCTCTTGGTAATATGCATAACAGGGCCATCCTTCGTGACCACCGTCCCCTGTCTTGTTTCTACTGGATACACCAACTTAGGCTCTTCAAACCCAGAATCTTCATCATCGTCCTCCAGGTCGATATCATTCAAATCAATGGGACCTTATCCCCTCTGGACCACTGAGGTCTGCTCTTCAGTCACTTCTGGCTCTACCTCCTCAGATTCAGCTATAACCGTTTGAACACTTGGGTTAGCCTGGATTATTTATGCAGAGACGTTGTTAGTCGGGATGCCAGACTAAACCATATTAACCTGGCTGCCAAAATTTGGCAAAGGATTCCTCTGCACATTCAGCTTCAGTGCAGGTTCGACGATCTTTCCTTCAGTAACCAACCTCTGAATGGCCCTTATCAAGCCAGTACAATCATTGGTGTGGTGGCCTACCATCACTGTATAGGCACAAAAATTCTCCTTGTCTGCCTCCGTAGGAGGAACATAAGACTTCAAGCCCTGCAACAGGCTAGCTTTCCTACACTTGGTGAAGATACGGCCGAAGGACTCGACCCATGGATTAGTGAGTATCTAGGGCATTCTTGGTTGGCTTCCTTGGGCCACAGTTGCCACATCAGCCTCTTTGGCTCGGTCAACAGTTGTTGTAGTCTGTGCTGGTTTAGAGCTAGACCCTATTGACGAAGAAGTAGAACCACTGGCTTTGTATCACTACGTGTATCCCCGGCTTCCTCGGTATGTACTCAAACTCTGTTTACTCAACTTTTCTTCTTCATCGTACCTCTCAGCCCACTTTGCCATAATCCTAACGTAGCTATCCAGATAAGCTTCTGAAGGACCTTCCCCAGTATATGGTGGCAAGTAAGGCATCTGGAATCCAACCGGGAGCGGCTCTCCCCCCTCTGCCAACAAAGTGGATGGATCTGCTCATTTAACAGGCTGGTAGTGCACCATCTCTTTCAACTTAGGTAATAGCGCTTCAAAATCAAAAATTTTTTCCTTGAGACGCTTCTCAGCATTCGTCTCAATTGAGGCCTCCCTCGCCCGCTCGAAGGCTTCATCTTCTTCAGAGTGGTGGTCGACCTCCCGAGGTGGGATGACCACTGTACTACTACCTGGCGCATTCCTTCCTGAATTCGAGGCTCCTTAAATAACGTTCCCCTCATTCTCAATCGGAGCCTGGGCTTGTTGACTAGTTGGACCCCATGCAGCAGTCATTGCGGTCTGCACCTGCTCTTGAATAGTAGCTTTAAACTGATCGGAATTCAGAAAGGCCGTCATGAATGTGTTCATATCAAAAGGAGGACTTCCACCACTTCCACCTTGGGCCATTTCAGTTCTATTAACTTCTCCTAGCACAAATGGACTGTCAATTGGTGACGCAGGCAACTGCCCCTCAAACTCTTGCTCTGAGTCTGAATCTGAACTGACTCTAACCCCTTGCACTGTGGCTGATTCAGTCTGAATTGACTGAACTAATGGTCTGGGCCCTGAGCTGACTCGTTCAAGTCGTTTCGAAGATCTATGAAAAACTACACGTTCAACATAGGGTTAGCATTATGGATGAATGTCATGACCCTGATACTAAGTACTAAATGATATGCATGGTATGATTATGGCATGATCTTGATCGAATGATGCTTTATGAATGAAAATAATAATGGATGTAGTTCTTTTTATTTATTTTTATTCCGGACGTCCCAAGAATACCCAAAACCATGCAAAAGACAATGCAAAAATCGTTGCGTATGAACTGTCACACGGACAGAGGTTTGGTGCCTTCGGGGCACCTAAAGGATGTTATGAAATGCTTACGTATGTACCAATATATGGACAAAGGCTTGATACATTGTAGGTTGAAAAGGAATGGTGTGAAATGGTCACATGGGAACCGTTCCCCGGACAACTTAGATGCCTTTTGGGACATCAAATATGAAGTGATGTTGCAAAAAAGTCACGTGTGCACATGAACACAGACAGAGGTTTAGCGTTCATGGAACACCTTGCATGGATTAAGAATGTTATGAAATATCCTTATATGCGTAAAAATTCAGCACTCGTAGAGCACCTCGAATGAGTTGTTAATGTTATGAAGTAAGTCCGATGCGGATTGCGACACGCAAGAAAGGTTGCGGCATCACCGTGACACCAACAACAAATGGACATGAACCAAAGATGATAAAATGCTATGTTGTCGCATGAGTTTTCACACAACCAGACCTAACATCTTTACGATTTCCTAGTGAATGATGTGATGAAATGAATGGTCAAGTGTGAACCGACGCACAGGCAGACTACGAGTAGTTTTGGGTACTCGACATGGTATGAAATGATTGTGATAGGCATTCTCGGAATGTCCCTTATTTAGATGGAATGAAATGATATGGATGTGAGTGTCACACAAAATGCAAGTGGCTGTGGAAAAATATGGTAAGGGTGCGTGACATACAGGATGATGTCATGTTTATGTTATGGAAATGTTGGCATACGAGATGCATAAATGACACACGAATAAAATGTCGTGGCTGTAAGAAGACGTGGTTAGTATAAATGCCATACATATGCGTATGTAAAAAATGGCTGCATGAAAACGTGATTAAAAATGGCACGTGAATGATTATGCATATCAGATGCTTAATGGGAAGGTAAAAAGAAAATCACCACAAAACAAATGTTAGCACACAAAAATATGCTCTCCCTGTTGGTGTGCCCTAGTTCTTAAGGCATTGGATTCTTGTATTTTGTATTATACATTAAGACTCATTGTATGAATACATTATTTGTGTCACATTAATAAAGGCAATTAATTTATTTCATTTATATCTTTAGAGTATCCATTGATTGATAATCATAAAACCTATCCCAGGTCTGTTCTAATCGTGGGAACGAATAGAACCACAGACTTGCATATTCGATGACTGTATGGTAGTTCTTAACTAGCCATAGTACTTGTATAGTCAGTCATGAATATAGGTACATGTCGTTGACATGGGACTGGATCGATCCGCACAAGAAAGTCATGTCATAGGTCTTTCTTGAGTAGGTCTCTTTTGTCCTCAGACCAGATATCATTATAATATCAATATGGAATCCGGTTCACTTTGACATACACCTAACAAGTCTGTAAAAGGATGCTAAATACGGGTATGATTGGGTGGACTGGTGAATATGTTGATATTGATGATGAAGTGATGGAATTGCCACTCGGGTGACACCGAGATGATATCATTGGCCACTTGATGAGTGGGACTGATAAGTGTATGGCCATACCCAAATAAGTTGGTTGCTTATTTGATTAATCAGTCAACTCAAGATCAAGAAATATAATAAAAAACAGAAGAGGATGACAGACACCATGTCTCTTGTTTATTCATATCGATATCGTTAGGCAAAGGACACTATGAGATTACTACCAGGTGAGTGTCTTCTAAAGATTGCTGCATCTCTGTCTTAATTGGGGGCTGTAATGGTTTGCTAGAACCCACTTACAGTCTGTGGGCTTGGGCCTACTGCCAACATAAAGACAAACCCATAGAATCGTGCACATAGATCAACTGAGCTGGAACTTATAGAAATTGTACATGTAATGTACATTGGAAGGAATACGTTAATTAATTAGTTGACATTCGGTGTCAAGGTAATTAATTGACATTGGGTTGAATTTAATTTAATTAATAAGTTTACATAATGTAATTAATTAATTTATCAATTAATTGAATTACATAAAGTAACAAATTAATTAAATAATTTTCCTAAGTAGGAAAATTAAATACATGTATTGTATTAACTTAAGTGTGATTTAATTTTATTTAGGGGTAATTAAATTTAGCCAAATGGAATTAAATTACATAGTATATACTTTTTAATCAATGTTTATTTATGTAATTATAATCTTAGTGGGCTTGGGTTTAATTAACCTAATTAAAACCCAACTAGACAAGGTGTCTATATAAGGGCACACTTAGGGAAGAAAAACCTAATTCAACTCTAATTAATTGCTGGAAATTTCAGCCACCAAGTGTAGACCCAAAACAGCCGAAAATCCCAGCATTAAACCTCCATTCCTTCGCATCTTCGGCTAGCACCGGTTCCCGCTCAATAGTTGGTCGTGTACCGGACTTTGGAGATCGCAGTTTCAAGTAACGAATTCTGCAGCAGTCTCTAGAAGAGACGAATCCGGTGAGTTAATCTCTCTTGATTCAATTTGGTTTTATTCTAATCAATGGTAATTGGACACGATAGGTGGATTCTAAGAAATTTTAAACAGTGTATTTTCCGCTGCGCCATGTTATTTTTCCAATGACGAATCCCAACAGTGGTATCAGAGCCTAGGTTTTGTCCATTAGATTGATTGGAATTGGTTCTTGAAAGCGTTCTTTGAGAAAGAATGGGTTTCAAGTTTGTGATTTTAGGGTTTTTGCTTAATTGGTTTTGTTTTGGATAGACCCTAGAATTGTTGGATTAGGGTTTTTGATTATTTTTCCCCAATTGTTTTCTATCTAAAATTGTTTTGTATATTATATATATATATATATATATATATATATATATATATATATATATATATATATATATATATATATATATTTTGTTGGAAACATTTTTTGTTTATGATTTAATAAAAAAAAAAGTTTGGGCAAAAGATGGAATCGCAGAATTGCGATTCCATCTGCTGCCCGCAGCGGCAGCTGCCCACTGGGCTACTGCTGCCGCGGCAGGCTGCTGCGCAGTGGCACTGCTGCCCCGCCGGGACAGCGGCGCCGCGCACGGGTTTCCGATCCGGTTTTGGATTTTGCGAGTATTTTTTTTCGGACCCTAATGCAAATTAAATCAAATTTTTTTAAATTAATTTGTGTTTAAATTATTTATTTTGTTGGCACGCATATTTAATTTAATTGTTTGCATATTAAATTGAATATGGACTTTGTGAAATTGGCCCAATAAACCGTGACACCGGTTAAAATTGGGAGAGCTAAATTTTAAATTTGTGACAACCCAAATTTAAGTGGGAGCAAAATCGTTAATTTTGCATTTATGGATGTTATCCATTGGGCCTTTATGGGCCTTAGTCACATTTGTTAAAATTAGCGATTTCACCCCAAGTAACTCGGCTTAAAATTTATATTTATAATTTGGAATGCCATGATCATGCATCATATTGGTATGTATGTGCACAACAGGTACTTTGTTTGAAATGTTATGTTGAGTTCTATGGGCCCTAAATTATTATCGGTTGTAATTTAATTTTGGGAAATATGGCCTGCGTGCCATTTTTTTTATTTTGATGTAATTTTAGAATAGATTTTATTTTCAAAATTATTGTAATTGCATCAAGTATGGAGGAAGGCCCAAACGGAGCAAGCCCATGGTGGGAGCCCAAGAAGGATTGCAGTCTGGCCCATGAAGAATTAGATAGGATATCTAGTTTTTCATTAGGTTGTAATTAAAGGCCCATAGGATCTCATTTATTTTAAATTAAGTATGCTATTGCATTTGTCATACAATATGGATGTATGGATCACCAAATTATTACCCGCGTTTATGCATGCTAAGCCGTATCACTTAATTATAATCCGGAAATTAAAATATTGAGTCGCTTAAAAGTGCTTCCCACATTCACACCTCTTCCTCCCATTGATGCTGCAATGTGCGCCATGCCCTAGCTGGGTACATTGTAGTATTCGGTGGGCCGTCGAGGGTTAAGATACTTGGTATGGTTAACATGTGAATGGTGGTTTGACTGAACATGGGTAGCATTAGCTCAGAGCAGGCCTTAAGCATAGATGGGTAAAGTGTCAATAAGCCCATCAAACCAAGAGTCCTTCGTGGTAGGATTGGATAGGTTGTCCTACCAAACGACTCAATGGTTGGTTAGCGAGCCCTAGTTCGGCCAGTCATTGATAAGTTATGGATCTTGGTCAAGTCAGCCAATTAACAACACCAATAAACAAATTAAAATCGGATTATTAATTTGAATTGGCTTAAAAGTCCTTTATTTCTAACTCAAGCAATGATTTCTTCCATGTAGATAATCCCATTTCAGTCAAGCAATTTAAATGGCTACAACAAACAACAACTCACTCTCACTTAGGTCACTTTTGGAGAAGGAGAAGCTTTCGGGGACTAACTTCCTGGACTAGGCTAGGAACTTACAAATAGTTCTTAGACAAGAGTCTAAGGAGTATGTACTGAATGCTCCTTTACCAGCTGGCCCTCCCGCAGGTCGAGGCATCACCACGGTGATGGTGGAGCAGTACGATCGGCATGTGAGGGATGACCGAGATGTCTCGTGCCTCATGCTGGGTACCATGGCTTCTGATCTTCAGAAGCAGTTCATGGACAAGCATGCTTATGAGATGATGGATCAGCTTAAAAAGATGTTCCAAGATCAGGCTCGTCAGGAACATTACCTGACAACTAAGGCACTTTGCACGACTGTGATGGCAGCTGGGACTTCTGTTAGCACTCATGTGCTAAAGTTGAAGGGGTATATTGATACACTTGCCCGCCTCAGCGCACTAGTTCCGTAGGACTTGGCAACAGACATTATTCTCGGGTCACTTCTTGAGTCTTACAACCAGTTTATCATGAATTACCATATGCAAGGGTTGGATAAATCGGTTGTTGAGCTGCATGGCATGCTCAAGCTTGTTGAGCAGTCTCTTAAGAAGACTCCTGAAGTATTGCTGGTGAACAAGGGCAATACGCCCATTGCTAAGGGAAAGGCCAAATCTAAGGCCAAGGCTAAGGGCAAAAAGGTGGTGGCCCAACCTAAAGAAAGGGTTGCCTCTCCTGACGATGTTTGCCATGAGTGTCATGAGAAGGGGCACTGGAAGAGCTCATGTCCAAAGCTAAGGGAGCAACTGAAGGGCAAAACTGCTACTTTAGGTATTTATGTTGTTGAGATTAATTTGGCTATTTCTACATCTTGGGTCTTGGACACTGGATGTGGATCTCACATTTGTTCAAATGTGCAGGGTCTAAGAAATAGCAGATTATTAGGATCAAGAGAAGTAGATCTTCGAGTCAGAAATGGTGCTCGGGTTCAGGCCATGGAGATCGGAGATTATTTCTTGGAGATGCCTAGTGAACTTGTTTTGGAACTAAGAAACTGTTATTTTGTACCTGCGACGTGCAGGAATATTATTTCTATTTCTTTGTTGGATATTTCTGGTTTTGTATTTAATATTGGACATGGTAGAATTTCTATGCAATGTGGCAATATTATTTATGGAACAGCATTTCTTGAAAATGGCTTATATATCCTTGATCTAAAACGTGAAAGTTCAATCTATAACATAAATACTAAAAGGATTAAACAAAATGAAATTAATCCTACTTACATCTGGCATTGTCGACTTAGCCATATAAATGAGAAGCGCATAGCTAGGCTTCACTCTAGTGGAGTGCTAGGGTTATTTGACATCCAGCCTTATGACACATGCAAATCTTGTTTGAGAGGCAAGATGACAAAGGCGCCTTTTAGCAAGACTGCTGAAAGGGCCTCAGAGCTATTGGAGCTGGTACATTCCGATGTATGTTGCCCAATGAGCAGTAGTGCTAGATCTGGTTTTCTGTACTTCGTCACCTTCACGGATGACTTCAGCAGATACGGTTACGTGTATCTGATGAAGCATAAGTCTAAGACTCTCCAAAGGTTCAAGGACTTTAAGAATGAAGTAGAAAACCAACTTGGCAAGAAAATAAAAGCACTTCGGTCTGACCGAGGGGGTGAATATTTGAGCCAAGAGCTTGACTCGTTTTGAGAGAGTGTGGGATTGTATCCCAACTCACTCCTCCTGGTACACCCCTGTGGAATGGAGTGTCAGAAAGGAGGAATAGGACCTTACTTGACATGGTCTGCTCGATGATGAGTCATGCTACACTCCTTATCTCCTTTGGGGGATATGCTTTAGAGACAGCTGCTTACATTCTTAACAATACACCAAGCAAGGCAGCTGAGGGAACACCATATGAACTATGGAAAGGCCGAAAGCCCAATGTTTCCTTCTTGAAGATTTGGGGTTGTGATGCACATGTTAAGAAATTGACAAGTGGCAAACTCGAGTCCAAATCTGTCAAGTGCCAGTTTGTGGGTTACCCTAAGGAAACTAAGGGTTATTACTTCTACGATCCAGCTGAAAACAAAGTTTTCATAGCCAAAAATGCAGTCTTCTTGGAGAAGGAATTCCTTTCCAAGAGAGACAGTAGGAGTAATGTTGAACTTTCAGAAGTTCAAGACTCACAAACTCCTGTAGCTACTGCTGAGGATGCTTCGGGAACCAATCTGACTACTCAAGAAATTGAGGAACCAGAAATGGTTGCACAGGACCTTAGAAGGTATAGTAGGACATGTCATCAGCCAGAGAGGTACGGCTTTCTCGTGACTGATGATGGGGACCTTATGGTCGTTGACCAAGAGGAGCCCAAAACCTATCAGGAGGCTGTTGAAAGCCCACACTCAGATCAATGGCGCAAAGCCATGGAGGCTGAGATGCAATCTATGCACGATAACCAAGTATGGAACTTGGTGGATCCACCTTTGGGTGCTAAGGTGATAGGTTGCAAGTGGTGTTTCAAGTTAAATGCCCTGTGTGTATAAGATGGTTAGTGGGAGTGTTTCCACCGTCCTATTGCTGTATGTTGACGACATCCTTATCATTGGAAGTGACATACCAACACTGCAAGGGGTTAAGCAGTGGTTGAGTAGGTGCTTCACAATGAAGGACTTAGGCGAAGCTGAGACGATCTTAGGGATCAGGATCTACAGAGATAGATCCAATCGGCTTCTAGGCCTAAGTCAAGCCACGTACATTGACAAGGTTCTAAAAGGATTCAGCATGGACAAGGCAAAGAAAGGATTCTTGCCTATGCGCAATAGGTTGAAGCTGAGTAAGAAAGATGGTCCTAAAACAAAGAAGGACCGGGAGAACATGGAAAAGATCCCTTATGCATCTGCTATTGGATTTATCATGTACTCCATGTTATGTACGAGGCCTGATGTCGTGTTTGCACTAAGTATGACTAGCCGGTACCAGTCGAACTCCGATGAGGAACACTGGAAGGCAGTCAAGGCAATCTTGAAGTACCTTAATCGGACTAAGGATGCTTTCTTAGTATATAGAGGTCAAGATGAGCTGGTAGTGTCAGGTTACACTGATGCAAGCTTTGAGACCGATGAGGATGAGAACCAATCACAGTCTGGTTATGTTTTTCTCCTGAATGGCGGTGCCATTAGTTGGAGTCCTCAAAGCAGGCCACCATTGCTGACTCTACAATGGAAGCTGAGTACATAGCTGCGTGCGAAGCTCAAAGGAAGCTGTTTGGATCAAGAAAGTCATAACTGAGTTGGGAGTAGTGCCCACTATCCGAGACCTAGTTGATGTTTTTGTGACAACAACGAGGCCATCACACAAGCTAAGGTGCTCTGGTCAAACAAGAGATCCAAACATGTACTCAGAAAGTTTCACCTCATTCGGGAGATCGTGAACATAGGTGACATATCATTGCAGAGGGTTGACACCAAGAATAATGCCGCTGATCCATTGACCAAAGTGCTGCTGTAGACACAGTACAACGGTCATACCAGATCTATACGAATTAGGGCAATGCCTACTTGGAACTAGTGCAAGTGGGAGATTGTTGGTGTGCCCTAGTTCTTAAGGCATTGGATTCTTGTATTTTGTATTATACATTAAGACTCATTGTATGAATACATTATTTGTGTCACATTAATAAAGGCAATTAATCTATTTCATTTATATCTTGTGCTATAATATGAGTAGAGTATCCATTGATTGATAATCATAAAACCTATCCCAGGTCTGTTCTAATCGTGGGAACGAATAGAACCACAGACTTGCATATTCGATGACTGTATGGTAGCTCTTAACTAGCCATAGTACTTGTATAGTCAGTCATGAATATAGGTACATGTCGTTGACATGGGACTGGATCGATCCGCACAAGAAAGCCACATGGTTGTCATGTCATAGGTCTTTCTTGAGTAGGTCTCTTTTGTCCTCAGACCAGATTTCATTATAATATCAATATGGAATCCGGTTCACTTTGACATACGCCTAACAGGTCTGTAAAAGGATGCTAAATACGGGTATGATTGGGTGGACTGGTGAACATGTTGATATTGATGATGAAGTGATGGAATTGCCACTCGGGTGACACCGAGATGATATAATTGGCCACTTGATGAGTGGGACTGATAAGTGTATGGCCATACCCAAATAAGTTGGTTGCTTATTTGATTAATTAGTCAACTCAAGATCAAGAAATATAATAAACAACAGAAGAGGATGACAGACACCATGCCTCTTGTTTATTCATATCGATATCGTTAGGCAAAGGACACTATGATATTACTACCAGGTGAGTGTCTTCTAAAGACTGCTGCATCTCTGTCTTAATTGGGGGCTGTAATTGTTTGCTAGAACCCACTTACAGTCTGTGGGCTTGGGCCTACTGCCAACATAAAGACAGACCCATAGGATCGTGCACATAGATCAACTGAGCTGGAACTTATAGAAATTGTACATGTAATGTACATTGGAAGGAATGCGTTAATTAATTAGTTGACATTCGGTGTCAAGGTAATTAATTGACATTGGGTTGAATTTAATTTAATTAATAAGTTTACATAATGTAATTAATTAATTTATCAATTAATTGAATTACATAAAGTAACAAATTAATTAAATAATTTTCCTAAGTAGGAAAATTAAATACATGTATTGTATTAACTTAAGTGTGATTTAATTTTATTTAGGGGTAATTAAATTTAGCCAAATGGAATTAAATTACATAGTATATACTTTTTAATTAAAGTTTATTTATGTAATTATAATCCTAGTGGGCTTGGGTTTAATGAACCTAATCAAAACCCAACTAGACAAGGTGTCTATATAAGGCACACTTAAGGAAGAAAAACCTAATTCAACTCTAATTAATTGCTGGAAATTTCAGCCACCAAGTGCAGTCCCAAAACAGGCGAAAATCCCAGCATTAAACCTCCATTCCTTCGCATCTTCGGCTAGCACTGGTTCGCCCTCAATAGTTGGTCGTGCACCGGACTTTGGAGATCGCAGTTTCAAGTAACGATTCTGCAGCAGTCTCTAAAAGAGACGAATCCGGTGAGTTAATCTCTCTTGATTCAATTTGGTTTTATTCTAATCAATGGTAATTGGACACGATAGGTGGATTCTAGGAAATTTTAAATAGTGTATTTTCCGCTGCGCCACGTTATTTTTCCAATGACGAATCCCAACACTCCCTTCCTACCTTATCTCTCCTTTCAATTGGTCTCGCATTCTTCCTAGGTGTTGGGTCTCTTTGGCATCAACGGGGGATATCAAAGGCACACACTCAATGTTCAATTTTAGATTTAAGTTTTGGTAACCCTATGGGAAGTTACTAAGCCATTACATGTAGGCCAAAGTCAAACCAAGGGTCGTAGAGGCTCCCATAGCGAATAAACACTTCCCCACCGTAGAACACAATGTAAGGTCATACGGGGCTATGAGTGGTTTACCCTGTCGGGTGTCCCCAATCCTGGCGGTAGAGGTAGGCCACCTTCTTGGGTAAACCGGGGTTAATCAGTGTATTTGAGGGGTTGAGAAGAAGAAAAGGTCATGATATGCAAAGGCATGAATAAATATGGCATTTATAAATCGATAAATGAATACAAGCGAGGTTATATTTCAATAGTTGCCTAAGTTCCTCAATTTTTTTATAAAAAAACGTTTTAAGAAACAAAAATAATGATCCCCAGTAGAGTCACCACTGTGAGTAGACAAACTTTTTACGAGAAGAAAGGAACGCGTCGAAGCGAACCGGGGGTTTTTGGAAAACCGACGAAAAAACTAGTTTGAGTGTTGTTTTTGGAAAACAGGTTTATTTATCTTGCTTTAGGAAAAATCCTTTACTTCTTTTGAAATTCGTTTTATAGAAAACATTTTCCCATTTTATAACTTAAAGGCCTCGAAACCTAAATTTCGAGATCAGTGACAGAGTCGCCACCCGGATCAGCTCATCCGGGAAATTCCGGTACAACTCCCTACCGAGCACAGACTACTGTACCTAATCCAGAGATTCAGGGTTCGGGCAACTTACCTACTTAACCTTAAGCTTGTATTTGGTTTATTATTTATAAAGCCATATTTTATTATCTTTCTCTAACCCAATTTGTTTATTTTTATTAGTCCGATGCTAAGGTAGAAATACAGAAAATAAGTTGCAGGAAATAAAGCATACATGCAAATTATACGAAAGAATAGTAAAGGCCGATTATACAACCCATCGAAGAAAAGATAAAAACTCTCATCCTCACTTTACAATCGCCTAAGTACAGTAGGATCTAAAAATACAATCGCCTAAATACACGAATTAATCTATTAAACACAGTAAAAATAAAAATAAATGTTGCAAAACAGATTGGTCAGTGCAGTTTATATTAGAAATGCAAGTAGGACTCAAATCGGGATAGAATTGGGAATTTAGGAAACGGGAGCATGCATTTAGGGGTTAACCGGGTCGAACCGGTTAGACCTGGAAAACGGTTTTGAAACGCCTTGTAGATTTTTGTGCTAGAAAATCAATTTTCGAAAACCATTTGGGTCGGTTACATGCAAAATTTCCACTTTTGTGTGTCTATTATCCCGGAACTCGGGGTTCCGTTCGTGTGGGTTTTCCTAATTTTTATAAACATCTAGGGTAAAAAAAAAATTAGTAAACACACCGAAAACAATTTGAATCCGAAAACAGCATCGCACAACGACGTCCGTATGGGTCGTTCCATGATTCTGTCTTTTCTAGGAATCATAGCCACGCAACTGAAAATAGAGCTGGCCGGCTCTAACCCATGCTGGGCGGCTGTAATACCTGGACTCGAAACCGGTTTTCTCGTTTTTTCGAAAAATTGCTATTTTTGTTCGTTTTCAATGTTTTCCTAAGATTTTATAATGTTCGGGGGTTCGCCAATGCCGAACTACGGATCCGTAATGGATTAAACAACCACGAAACCGAAATATAAAACCTGAAAAAAAATTGAAAAACCAATATTCATATATTCAGAAATCTGAAAACTGAAGCTAAAACAACGTATAAATATTCTTGGGCCAAAAAATATCAAAACAGAAAGCATAAAATGAAAAACGGACTCTTTTTGGCTGATTAGGATAGATCGGGAATCTGTCACTGAGGAACAGAGCCAGGTGGCTCTGGGTTCAGAGCTGGCCGGCTCTGTTCTTTACAATCACAGCCGTGCGGCTATGTTAATGAAGAACACAGCTATACGGCTATGATGGGTTGCGTCTGCTTTCCATAAAATGCAGAACAGAGAAAAACATATAGAAAATACAATGCAAACAGGTTCAAGGCCTCTCAGAGTTTACCTTGGTGTTGTTCCAGTGTACTGGATGTGCAAGAACAGATTGAAAGTTTGAAATTGATGCTGGAATCTCAACTGGTCGAAAACTGCAGCAATCCAAATCAAACCGAAACCAACCCGAATGCATCCTAGATTGATCAGTAAAGGTCTTAGGACTTTCTCTTAATGTCTTTTGAATGGTGTAGGGTTGTAATCTTGAGACTCTGGTTCCTCTTTTTCTTTCCCTTAGTCTCCTTTTTTCTCTCTTCTCTCTTCTGCCTTGTCTTTTCTTTCTCAGATCTTTCTTTCTCCTTTTCTCTCGAGATGATTTTCTCTCTCTGTCTACCGATTATCAAAATCTGCCCCACTCTGATTTTATTTCTCTTTTTTATATCCCTCTCTCTCATATCATATCTAGCATTAAATGGCTGCCTGATTTCTGATATCGCCCATATCTCCTTTTTGGTAAGACAAGTTGCTTTGTTTTGCAAGGCAACTTGTCTTGCCCACTAGAGCCGTACGACTTTGGTCCAAGAAACCAGAGCCGCCCGGTTCTAGCAAAAGCCGGAGCAAAAATCAAAAAATCAGACATGCACCCTAAACCCTAGAGATCACTCGGGAGACCTATCTAGGGGTTTTGGATCGCTGATTGCTTGGTTTTCAGTGCATTTGAGACACTCCAAGCAACAATCCGGTCGCTTTCGAGCTTAAGTCAAGTCTGTCTGCTCCATAGGTAACATATGAACTCTCATCACAGAGATCGGGAAAAACCCGTGCTCAGACATAGCTAGGCTTCAATCTAGTGAAGTGCTAGGGTCATTTAACATCTAGTCTTATGACATATGTGAATCTTGTTTGAGATGCAAGATGACAAAGGCGCCTTTTAGCAAGACTGAAAGGGCCTCAGAGCTATTGGAGCTGATACATTTCGATGTATGCGGCCCAATGAGCACTACTGCTAGATCCGGTTTTCTATACTTCGTCACCTTCACGGATGACTTCAGCAGATACGGTTGCGTGTATCTGATGAAGCATAAGTGAGACTCTTCAAAGGTTCAAGGACTTTAAGAACAAAGTAGAAAACCAACTTGGCAAGAAAATAAAAGCACTTTGGTCTGACCAAGGGGGTGAATATTTGAGCCAAGAGTTTGACTCATTTTTTAGAGAGTTTAGGATTGTATCCCAACTCACTCCTCCTCGATACACCTCAGTAGAATGGAGTGTGAAAAAGGAGGAATAGGACCTTGCTAGACATGGTCCGCTCGATGATGAGTCATGCTACACTCCCTGTCTCCTTTTATGGATATGCTTTAGAGACAGCTAATTACATTCTTAATAATACACCAAGCAAGGTAGTTAAGGGAACACCATATAAACTATGGAAGGGCTGAAAGCCCAATGTTTCCTTCTTGAAGATTTGGGGCTGTGATGCACATGTTAAGAAATTGACAAGTGGCAAACTCGAGTCCAAATCTATCAAGTGCCAGTTTGTGGATTACCCTACGGAAACTAAGGGTTATTATTTCTATGATCTAGCAGAAAACAAAGTTTTCATAGTCAAAAATGCAGTCTTCTTAGAGAAGGAATTCCTTTCTAGGAGAGACAGTGGGAGTAATATTGAACTTTTAGAAGTTCAAGACTCACAAACTCCTACAGCTATTACTGAAGATGCTTCAGAAACCAATCTGACTATTCAAGAAATTGAGGAACCAGAACTGGTTGTACAGGACCTTAGAAGTTCTGGTAGGACATGTCATCAACCAGAGAGGTACTGCTTTCTCGTGACTGATGATGGGGACCTTATGGTCGTTGACTAAGAGGAGCCCAAAACCTATCAGGAGGCTGTTGAAAGCCCACACTCAGATCAATGGCGTAAAGCCATGGAGGCTAAGATGCAATATATGCATGATATCCAAGTATGGAACTTGGTGGATCCACTTGTGGGTGCTAAGGTGATAGGTTACAAGTGGTGTTTCAAGTTAAAAGCTGACAACACCTTTATGGGGCGATTGGTAAGGATTCAGGCAATTTCAAGGAATTAACTATGATGAAACCTTTTCACCAGTTGCTATGCTCAAATCCATTAGGATACTACTAGCCGTAGCTGCATGGTATGATTATGAGATATGGCAGATGGACATTAAGACCGCTTTCCTTAATGAAAAGCTACTCGAGGATGTGTACATGGCACAAACTAAGGGTTTTATTGATCAGAAGTATCCTAACCGGGTATGCAAGCTTCAAAGATCCATTTATGGATTGAAGCAGGCATCCAGGTCTTAGAATCATAGATTCAATGAGGCCATTATGTAATATGGCTTCACACAGAATTCTGATGAGCCCTGTGTGTGTAAGATGGTTAGTGGGAGCATTTCCACCTTTCTAGTTCTATATGTTGACGACATTCTTATCATTGGAGGTGACATACCAACACTGCAAGGGGTAAAGTAGTGCTTGAGTAAGTGCTTCGCAATGAAGGACTTAGGTGAAGCTGAGACCATCTTACGGATCAGGATCTACAGACATAGATTCAATATGCTTCTAGGCCTAAGGTAGCCCACGTAGACAAGGTTCCGAAAAGATTCAGCATGGATAAGGCAAAGAAAGGATTCTTGCCTATGCGCCATGGATTGAAACTGAGTAAGAAAGATGATCCTAAAACAAAGAAGGACCTGGAGAGCATGGAAAAGATCCCTTATGCATCTGCTATAGGATCTATCATGTACTCCATCTTATATACGAGGCCTGATGTCGCATTTGCACTAAGTATGACCAGTCGGTGCTAGGTGAGTAACACTGGAAGGTTGTCAAGGCAATCCTAAAGTACCTTAACTGGGCTAGGGATGCTTTCTTAGTGTATGGAGGTCAAAATGAGCTGGTAGTGTTAGGTTACACTGATGCAAGCTTTGAGACCGATGAGGATGAGAGCCAATCATAGTCTGGTTATGTTTTCTCCTGAATGGCAGTGCCATTAGTTGGAGGTCCTCAAAGCAGGCCACCATTGCTGACTCTACAGTGGAAGCTAAGTACATAGCCACATGTGAAGCTGCAAAGGAAGCCGTTTGGATCAAGAAGTTCATAACTGAGTTAGGAGCAGTACCCATTATCCTAGACCCATTTAATGTTTTCTGTGACTAAGGAGCCCCAGTCACACAAGAGATTCAAACACATGCTTAGAAAATTTCACCTCATTCGGGAGATTGTGAACAGATGTGACATATCATTGCAGAAGGTTGACCCCAAGAATAATGTCACTGATCCATTGACCAAAGCGCTACCGCAGACATAGCACGATGGTCATACCAGATCTATAGGAATTAAGACAATGCCCACTTGGAGCTAGTGCAACTGGGAGATTGTTGGCGTGCCCTAGTTCTTAGGGCATTGGATTCTTGTATTTTGTATTATACATTAAGACTCATTGTATGAATACATTATTTGTGTCACATTAATAAGGCAATTAATCTATTTCATTTATATCTTGTGCTATAATATGAGTAGAGAATCCATTGATTGATAATCATAAAATGTATCCTAGGTCTATTCTAATCATGGGAACGAATAGAACCATAGACTTGAATATTCAATGATTGTATGGTAGTTCTAAACTAGCCATAGTACTTGTATAGTCAGTCATGAATATAGGTACATGTTGTTGACATGGGATTGGATCGATCGGTACAAGAAAGCCACATGGTTGTCGCGTCATAAGTCTTTCTTGAGTAGGTTTCTTTTGTCCTCAGACCAGATTTCATTATAGTATCAATATGGAATCCGGTTCACGTTGACATATGCCTAACAGGTCTGTAAAGGATGCTAAATATGGGTATGATTGGGTGGACTGGTGAACATATTGATATTGATGATGAAGTGATGGAATTACCACTCGGGTAACGCCGAGATGATATCACTCGCCACTTGATGAGTGGGACCGATAAGTGTATGGCCATACCTAAGTAAGTTGGTTGCTTATTTTATTAATCAGTCAACTCAAGATCAAGAAATATAATACACAACAGAAGAGGATGATGGACACCGTGCCTCTTGTTTATTCATATTAATATCGTTTGGTAAAGGACACTGTAAGATTACTACTGGGTCAGTGTCTTCAACAGACTGCAACATCTCTATCTTAATTAGGGGTTGTAACTGTTTGCTAGAACCCACTTACAATCTGTGGACCTTGGGCCTACTGCCAACATAAAGATAGACCCATAGGATAGTGTACATAGATCAACTGAGCGGGAACATATAGAAATTGTACATGTAATATACAGTGGAAAGAATGCGTTAATTAATTAGTTGACATTCGGTGTCAAGGTAATTAATTAACATTGGGTTGATTTAATTTAATTAATAAGTTTACATAATGTAATTAATTAATTTATCTATTAATTGAATTAAATAAAGTAAACAATTAATTAAATAGTTTTCCTAAGTAGGAAAATTAAAAACATGTATTGTATTTACTTAAGTGTGGTTTAATTTTATTTAGGGGTAATTAAATTTAGCCAAATGGAATTAAATTACATAGTATATACTTTTTAATTAAAGTTTATTTATGTAATTATAATCCTAGTGGGCTTGGGTTTAATTAACCTAATTAAAACCTAATTAGACAAGTAGTCCATATAAGGGCACCCTTAAGGAAGAAAAAAAGCCTAACCCTAGGTTTAATTGCTGGAAATTTTAACCCTATTATAGCACCACAATAGCCAAAATTTACAGTAATTAATTCTCCATTCCTTACACTTGTTCGGCTAGCACCAGTTCCCGCTTAATAGTTGGTCGTGCACCAGACGTTGGAGATCGCAGTTTCAAGAAATGATTCTGCAACAGTCTGTAGAAAAGACGAATCTGGTGAATTAATCTTTCTTGATTCAAATTGGTTTTATTCCAATCCATGGTTGTGAGCGGACGACGTTTTCCTCTCTCGGAAGGGAGCCTCGATATCGGGCAATCCTCCCTCACATTGGTTTTTATAATGAAAATTTGGTTTTGGAAAATTGTATTATTTCGTAAAAGAATCGAGACCTAAGTCTCGATAGAAGGTGTAAGAGTCGCCACCTGACTCAGCTCAATCGGAAAATTGCAGTGTAGCTGAATTAGACGAGGGTCGCTACACCTTCCAGAGGTCTAAGTACGGATAAGTCCCTTTTTTCATGTCTAATCAAAATAAATTTGGCCAATGTTCATTGATAGCATTTTATATTTCTAAGGTTGATTTTTATTCATTTAATCATGCAGCGTACACGTGAATAAAAAGCAATAAATAAATTAATTAATACAACCCAATCGAATCACAAATAAACTATCCTAGGGGATACATTTGTATAATTTAGGGATCGGGGTACAATCACCTATTTTACACGAGTATCTAATGAATTGGAATTAAAATAAACAAAATAGATAAACTAAACCCTGCAAAACAAAGGTTAGCACAGATATATGCAGTAAGTTGGACTCAAATAGATAGAATAGGGAAGTGAGAGATTTGGGGGCATGCATTAGGGGATAGTCGGGTAAACTCGACTAGTTCATTTTTTATGATTTTCTGATTTTTAGGCATTTTAATGATTTTCTGTTGCTGACCAGAAACTACAGTCGTGCGGCTGTTGTTGGATATGCCCTAGTCCCGAGGCATTGGACCTTGTATTTGTATTATACATTTATTGGATTCATATATTATACACATTTTGTGTTATTAATAAAGGCATTAATTCATTTAATATATATATCTTGTGCAACATCTTAAATGAAGTATCCAATGGACATATCCATATCTATGATGACAAGTGTCATGCACTTGGCAGTAAGATCATGGATAAGGTAAATGATATGACCATAAAGAGATCCGTAGTCTGTTCCAGTCATGGGAATGAATGGAACTAGAGACTATCATTAACCTGGTTGTATGGCAGTGTCTTACCGGTCATTGGACAAGGGATATCAACCAGGTTAATGGGTACATGCAAAAGGGGCATGGTACTGGATAGATCCACTAAACTAGAAATCCACATGGTATAGTATCACAAGTGATTCTCGTGTAATACTTGTATGGATCCTTTGACCTGGTCATATGATGGTGTTGCATGCGAGGTCGCATACTTAGGGGTACGCCTAAAGGGCCTGTAATAGGGTGCCCAATATGGGTACTTTCGGGTATGTCACTTAGCATAGCAATGCTATGGATATGCAGAAGGGATTTGTCACTCAGTAGTCCACTGAGAAGATATAACCGGCCTCTTGATGAATGTGACTGATAAGAGTGTGGCCACACCTAAACAAGTTGGAACTTGTTTATGAGCATCAGTACATTCGGGATCAAGTAAATGTTCAGACACAAAAGAGGGTGATCAATCCATGCCTCTGTGTTTGACACCGATATCAATGATATGGGATATAAAAGTTCAAACTACAAGGTTATGATTACAGTTGGACTGCCATCTCCATCTTAATTGGGGGCTGTAGTGGCTTGCTAAAGCCCAACTGTAGTCTGTGGGCCACATGCCCACTTCCAATATAAAGATGGGCCCACGGGATCGTACACATTGAGCGACTAAACACAAACTTAAGGAATCACTGGTATACTTGGAGTATACACTCTGGAGAGAGAGGATTATATTAATTATATTATAAAGATCAATGTGATTGATCATAATAATAAAATTTCTCATAATTAATTGGATTAATTTATGAGATTATTTCCTGGGTGGAAATATTCATATGTATAGGTTTGCATATGAATTTATTTTGTGAAGATCTAATTTTAATTTCATGGATTAAATTAATTATTCAAACCAATTTTAATTAAATATAAATAATATGTTACATGGTGTAATATATAATATGCATGTCAAATTAAAGTTGGGCTTGAAATTAATTTAAAAAAATAAATTAAAATAGATTTGGGCCTCAAGACAAGAAGGGAAGCCCACACAAGATGAGCCAACATGGGTCGAAATTCTCAAGGAGAATTTCGGCCACCTAGGGTTAAAACAACCCTAGGTATTTCGGCCGACATAGATACAAGTAAGGCATAGCCGAAATCTCCACCCTCTCCCTTTCCGAAGTTCGTGATTTTCCGACGCTATCACGGGTTGTGCTCGAGAGGCGTTCGTGTACGTGAACGAGGAGAGAGTCTACTTTGATTGCTGCAGTCTGCATCCATCTCTTGAAGAGATTATCCGCGTAAGAGATTAATCTCTTGTTGGAAAAATTTTATGTTTTGCAATTTCCATTTCAATTGCTCCTAGGCACAGATTTGAGGAAATCACCGCGTTCTTCGGCTTTAATCGGGTGATTTCCGGTGAAAATCCCAACAGTTGTATCAGAGCAGGCTTTTGATCCTTTTAAATTGTTAAAATTGGTTGAATCCCTTTGTTTTAAAATTTGATTTTTTGATTGGGATTCTTGGATTGGGGTTTATGATTTTTTCCCCTTTGATTTTTGCAATAGAAATTAAATTTGCATAGAGGATTATATTTATTTTATTTTATTGTTCTTGGCTGAGAATCTTGGTGAATTCTTGTTGTAATTGGTTTTATTTTAATTTCAGAATTAAAAAAAATCAGGCTGTTTCCGGAGTGCTGGACTGTCGGCGGCCGCCGCACGCGGTGGAAACAGCGGCTACAGCCGCTGCCTGCTACTGCACCCGCAGCAGTGGCCGTTGCCGCTTGGCGGCAGCACCGCCGCTGTTCCTAGCAGCGGTAGCTACTGCTAGGGCAAATAGGTTGCCCTAGCCGCAGCGAGTCGGGCCCAGTGTTTTTGGATATGGCTGGTTCGGGCCCGGGGCCCAGTTTCGAAATTTTAATTGGTTTTAAAATTCGTGTGTTTAAATTTTGCAATTTAAATGCGCATGGTTTCTTGAATGAAATTTAATTTTATTCATGTGATATTAGTTTTAGAAATTAATATGGTTAATTGAAATTGGTTCGGGTAATTTTGGCACAATTACTTAGACGGCTATGAGCAGACGACGTTTTTACGGAGCGCGAGGTGAAGTAGGAACCAGGTATTTTCTTTTTAAGATGTGATGTTGGGGTTTTGAAAACAGGTCTTTAATCTTCTTTAAGAAAACTTTTCCTTTTATTTGGAAAAACCCTTTTGTAGAAAATTTAATTATAAGTGTGAATTTTGGAAAAATAGGTTTGTAGAAAATCCCAATTTGAACTTAAAAGATCTCGAAACCTAAATTTTGAAATTAGATACAGAGTCACCACCCGGATCAGCTCACCCGAAAAATTCCGGTAAAGCTCCCTACCAAGTGTACATGCGGTACCTAATTTAGATATTTAGGGTTCGGGCAACAAATCTACTAATCCTCACTTATTTTCAATTATTATTTCATAACATAACGTTGCATTCACTTAATTCTACTCATTTCATCTTCTTTTAATTATTAATTGACGCTCATGCAAATGACATAAATATAAATATTAAAATAAAGTGCAGAAAAATAAAAGTGCGGAAAAGTAAATCAGAGGCCAAATTATACAACCCAACAAAAAGAAAACTCTCATCCTCACCATTACAACCGCCTATAATACACGATGATCTAAAAAATTACAATCCCTAGATACACGATTTAATCTATAAAATACATTCAAAAATAAAAATAAAGTAAAAGTAAAAGCTGCATCCAAATACGGTTAGCACAAGTAAATAAATCACACCAAGGACTCATATAGGACATAATAGGGGCATTTTAGGAAATGGGATCATGCATAATGGGGTAACCGGGTCGACCCTACCGGTCGGCCGGGTTAGACCTAGAAAACGGTTTTTTGAAACGCCTTGTAGGTTTTATAAATGAAAAACCAATTTCGAAAATGGTTTGGCTCATTTACATGCATTTTCCAACTTTAGTGGGCCAGATATCCCGGGATCCGAGGGTCCCGTTCGTGTGGGCCTAAGTTAAACATCCATCGGGGGTCCAAAAAGAATGTAAACACACCAAAATTTAGTTTTGAATAGAAAAAGATGCAAAATTACAAGTTTAGGGCCCAAAAGGGTAAAACTATAATTCTGCCTCAACTACAGTCGTGAGGCTGTAGGTTACAGCCGTGCGACTGTAATGCTCCAGAATTGTTTTCCGGTCTTCTTTTCTCGTTTTTGAAAATGGTTTTTGCAAATTTAGCGATTTCGGGTAATCTGGGATTTCTAGAAACACATTGATTCCAACAAAACAGATCTGAAACGGATCAAATAAATCCGGAAATCCCTAAAAACTCGGAACCGCAAAACTTGAAATCACATCCATCAATTAAAAATAAGAAAACCCGGAATTTAAGCATACATGGATGCAATTGGACTGATAATAAACATGAAAAACACATTAAATCTGAAAAACGGAAGCGTTATCGGTTGATTTTGGGGTATTCAGAGCTTCTGCCCTAGAGATTACAGTCGAGCGACTGTAATCAGAAGATTACAGTCGCGCGACTATAGGTCACAGTCGCGCGGCTGTAGGTTACAGCCGAGCAACTGTGATCTTAAGCGAGGCGGCTGTAATCAAAATTCGCTTCCGAAATCGTAAAAATTAGAAAAAACATCAATAAACAACACCCATAATGAACAAAAATGGATTTTTAAGGCCTATCAGAATGTTACCTGGTCTGTATTCCAGTGTTTCGATCCCCAAAGATGGATTCGGATGCAGGAAAGTGTCTTATAGTCATGAACAACCTGAAAAATATGCGATTAACGAAGCCCGAATGGAACCCCGAGAGAGATTGAGTGAGTGGTGATGATTTAAAAACACTTTACCACGGTTTCTATGTGTTTCAATGAATTTTTTTAGATCAAACCCTTTTATTTTTCTTAAGACCCTAGAAAAAGTCCCAAAATCTGTGTTATTGTCTGTTTTTGTATGTTTTTCTCTCAAAAACTCGTTAATTTTATGCCTCTCCCCTGTTCTATTTCCCCTAATCCCGAACACAAGATTTTTGTATCTCCCGTTTTGGTTAAAAATTGGAATTAAATGCTGATTTTCGGTAAAAAAGGAAGTCTGGTGATTACAGTCGCGCGACTGTAGTACAGTCATGCAGCTATAGGCACTACAGTCGAGCGACTTTAGTTACCAGATTAGCCTATTTTGTTTAGGAAAACCGAATTAAATGCTGATTTGGGCGGAAAAAAGGAAATCTAATGATTACAGTCGCTCGACTATAGTAGCTACAGTCGCGCGGCTGTAGTCACTACATTTGAGCGACTGTAGTGACCAGATTAGCCTATTTTGTTTAGGAAAATCGAATTAAATGCTGATTTGGGCCCAAAAAAGGAAATCTGATAATTACAGTCACTCGACTGTAGTGGCTACAGTTGCGTGACTGTACAGTCAGTCGGGCGACTGTAGTCACCAGATTGGCTTATTTGCTTATTTTTTTCATTTTTTTCTTCGATTTTCTTAAATACTCACTGGAATTCCTTCGGGGCTTCGTACCAAGACTTGTCACACACATTTGGGTCAACCGAGACATTTCCAACATTATTCTGGTCTGTCCAAATCTGTTTCATGTTTATCCGTAAAAAAGGCAACAATGACTTTCGTCATAAAGGTCGGGAAAAAACCTATGCTCACAGGCTGCCCCTCGCATGATGAAAGTCGACTTGAATGGGTGCTTATACCCGATTCGAGTTTGGTCTCGTGATAGGGAGCACGGTGAGAAGGAAAAGAGAACGTACCTGGGGGTTCTCCTCGCGTTGACTTGTTTTGATGTCTGTAGGGACTTGTCTTAGTTGCTTTTGCGAGACAGCGGTCTTGCCTTTGTTGGTTTGATTCTTCAGGGTCTTACTTCGACTCTGTTACGAAGCATAGGACTTTGCCCGAATTGGTTTGATGTTCTCCAGGGAGTGCTTTGACTCCATCGTGAAGCAGAGGACTTTGCCCAAATTGTATTAGTTTTCTAGGGTCGTACTTCAACTCCATTGCGAAGCACAGGACTTTGCCCGGATTGGGTTGATGCTCTAGGGACGTGCTTCGACTCCATTGCGAAGCAGAGGACTTTGCCCGGATTAGGTTGATGCTCCCGGGACGTGCTTTGACTCCACTATGAAGCAGAGGACTTTGCCCGGATCAGATTCTCCTTGTGAATTGATGTTCATGAAGGTGAAGGGTGTTTTGGTAATTTTATTGCTTGGAAAGTTGGTGCCTTTTGGAGGAAGTTTATTTTGGTAATATCACCTATAGTGGACCCTATGTCACTAGGGGAAGACATATTTCGATGATTTGGTTTCCCGTGAAGCTTATGTCACTAAAGGGAAGTTGTTTTAGCCATTTGGTAGTTTGGTTACTAACAGAAGGGCATTTTGGTCATCACTTCTAGTGGGGCCTGTGTCACTGAAGGAAAGGATAATAGTGTTTCCCATGAAGCTTTTGTGGCTGGGGAAAGATGCTTTGGTGATTTGAGAAGCTTAATGATTTCCTTTGATGTTTTAAAGTTGTTTCAGGTACGTATTCGTTCCTTGATCGATAATTTTGGAAACAAAAATTTTTGCCCTTCGATCAAGAATTAATATGGACTGAAAATCTTACCCTTTGATACTGTTGAAATCAGCTCTTTGTGGCGGAGCAATACCATTGAAACTGGCTCTCTGTGGTCAAGCAATACCGTTGAAACCGGCTCTCTGTGGTGGAGCAGTACCGTTGAAATCGGCTCTCTGTGGTGGAGCAATACTGTTGAAACTAGCTCTCTGTGGTGGAGCAATACCTTTGAAATTGGATCGGGGGTACGTATTTATTCCTTGATCGATAATTTTGGAAACAAAAATTTTTGCCCCTTCGATCAAGAATAAATATGGCTTGATTGTTTTGCCCCTGGATACTTGGGATTTGAGGATGCCCCAGTGTCAGGTTATTTCTGCTTTCGGAGTACTCATGGCTCGAGATAGCCTGATGATGACAGCATGTACCCGTACTTGAGTACACATTAATGCATGTATGCATGTGTGTGTGCATGTTTTGAGTGTATGTGTATATGCATGTCCTGGATGCATATGAATATGATTATGGTGCTTTTTATGGTTTTCTTGGTGCAGACGGTGATTGGGATTGAGCGTCGTGAGTCTGCTCGTTTGAGAACAGAGGTTGATCAATTGCGTCGGTGGGTCACCGAGCTGGAGGTCAAAAATCAAACTTTCAGGGACCGGACAAACGATTGGGATGCCCAAATGGGCTTGTCTTTGGTGGGATATCGCATTGAAGTTTGGTTGATTGACCTGATTGCTTGCTCCACGAGGCATGGGTGTGAGGCACTGGCTTTGATATACCTCGGTTTTTGCAGGATTAGAGTTGTCTGAGCTTGATACTACTGAATGACTTTTGTTTTATTTTCATTGCATGTCCTACTTTTTGCATAGGTCGCCCTTTTTTGGGTTTTCAGCCTATCGGACTCTCTTTATTTTTGCCTGAACCGCCCTTTCGGGTTTTCAATTCAGCAGACTTTATTTTATGCCCTAGCTTTTGGAAAGACTGCCCTTTTTGGGTTTTCAATCTATCGGGCTGTCCTAATTTTTGCATGGACCACCTCTTCGATTTTCGATCAATCAAACTTTTTTTTTTTGAAGTGAGATGCATGTAAACAGAAAATGTGCACTTCCATACGAATTCAATTTCAAGCAGACTTGGGACATTTAACCTGACCAAAAAACAACATTCATTGATTCACTCATTTATAATGTTTTAGCACAATGCACATCAAAGATGAAATGAAGCTAAGGACAGAATCAGTAATGGTATCCGTCTCGACTGGACCCACGCCTGCCACCAACTGGTCTTTGTAGATTTTCCTACTGATGGTGCTCGCCTCTCTATTCTAACTTTTGCATGGATCGCCTTTTCGGTTTTCGATCCATCGGATTGTCCTGATTTTTTCAAGGATCGCCTTTTCGATTTGTGACTCATCAAAACTCTTTTTTTTTATTTATTTAAGTAACAATGCCTGGGCTTGCCTGGGTTGATGGGGCTGACGACTTGGTTTTTGTCTCCCCTGGTGGAATCGCTTCCATCCTATAGGCTAAGGAGTATGACGTTTCTTCAGCACGTACTCTGATGCTATTTTTGTGTCCTTGCAAAGCAGCTGGTAATATGTTGACTCATATTCTGTAGGCAACCACTACTTTTGACAGAATCCTTTTGATGGATTTATTGGCCGCCACTGTTGTCCCGCCGGCTTGTGAGGGATATGGAGACGGTCAATGATGTTCAACCCTTTATTCTGGAACACCGTATTGTTGGCCCTCAGAATTATGGGCCATTATTGGCCGTGACATGATTTTTTTTTTTTTTGCTATGATACTTATATATAACTTCACTTCTACCCACTTTGAGAAGTAGTTTGACGGGCATGACCATGAATCAATGTTCGTTCGATGTGGACAGCTTTATTTTTCTGACGCTATCAATTCCTCATGTTGTGACAACTCTCCTTTTTCTGGGTCGAGTTTGTGGAGCTCCTGCTTGGCTGGTTTCATCTTTGAACCCTTTGGAACTCGGTGTTCAATGATTTCTCTGTCACCTCGGCACGACATCGTTCAGTCAGGCGAAGATTTCCATGTTCTTTTGTGATACTGTTGCAATCTTCTTTTTCTCTGTTCAGGTGTGTAAACTTTCCAAACGGATATCATTTTTGGGTCATCTTCTTTCCCTAGATTCATTTCATGCATTGATGCATCATGTGTGTTAAAGGCATTAAATGAATGTTTGGATGCATACAAAGTTCCATTCCAAAAATATCACACAAGTAATTGAAATCAAACTCTATTAAATTAAACACCTCAGAGGCTAAATTATTCACATGATAAATGATAATAATAATAAAATAAAAAAAATTAAAACATCAAAATGACTATCGCCTCCACATGCGGAGGGTCTTCTCTTTATTGCAGCATCATGGTCCTTAATGTCTTGTGAAGCTGAATCATCCGAGGGTGGGCAAGGGATTACTCTGAATGCTGGGTTTCAAAGCCGGCTCAATGATCCTTCCATCAATGACCAATTGCTTGATGGCTCTAATCAACTGGGTACACTCATTTGTACTGTGACCCGTCATCACGTGATAAGTGCAGAAGTTATCTTTATCTACCTCAGCTGGAGGCAAAAATGGCTTCAAGCTCTGTAATAACCCAACCTTTCTACACTTAGCAAAAATTCGGCATACTGACTCAGCCTATGGACTGGTGACCCTTTGAGGAGTCCGTCTTCCTAGGTTCACAGTGGCTACGTCCTCCTATTGCACTTCGACCGGGGCTACATTCTGAGTTGACTTAGCACTGGACCCCACTGGAGTAGCCTTAAAGCTGTTGCCTTTGTACCCTTGAGAGTACCCCTGATTGTTTTTGTAAGAGCCCGAACTCTGTCTGCCCCTCTGCTATCACTTGATATGTTTGGCAAACTCCACCACCTCATTGAAGGAGTGGAATCTCTTCAGCTTCATCTTATCCTTGTATTGGGGGAGACTACCATCTACCAGCTTCATAATGAGTGACTCTAACTTTGGTGCCCCATCCACCAAAACTTGCACATCCATCCACCGCTTGTAGTAAGCCGAGAAGGATTCATTTGGTTTCTGGTGGATTCTCTCTAGGTCTTCGAGGGTAGTCTCTACTTAGGTATTATAAGCGTACTGCTTTACAAAAGTTTCAGATAGGTCCTCCCAAGTAGAACGGGTGTAGAGAGGCATCTTCATATACCACTTCGCCGCAGCACCCCTCAGTGTAGTCGGAAACAGATTTAAGAGATGACCCTTCCCAATCCCCATGCTAGTCATCAACCTCACATAACTGTCAAAATGGGCTTTCGGTGGGCCCTCTCCAGTGTACGGAGTCAGGTAAGGCATCTGAAAACCATCTGGGAGTGGCTCTCCTCCATCAGCCATCAAAGTAGTCGAGTCAACATACGTAACAGGGTTATAGTGGACTATCTCCTTTTGCTTAGGTAGCATAGCTTCAATATCAGAAAATTTCTGATTGAGACGCTTCTCTAACATCGTCTCAATTGAGGCTTCCCTTACCTTCTCAAAGGCTTCATCCTCTTCGGACTGACGGTCAGGTTTTCTGTGGTTAACCATTCCACCACTTCCTCCAGGAAGGCTTCCTGCAGCAACATTAGTAACTTGGACAAACTGTTGCCCCTCACTTCCAATCGAAGTCTGAGCCGGTGGAACAGATTGAATAGGGAGGGTGCTATCATGGCCTGCACTTGTTCCCTAAGAGTATTCTTAAACTCATCTGAGGTGAGAAAACTCCTTATAAAAGCAGCCATATCAAAGGGCAAGTTTCCATTGTTTCCGTCGGCCATCCCCGCTCTATCTGCTTCTTCTAACAAAATTTGACTATCAACTGGTAGAGCGGGCAACTGAACTTCGACCTCCTGATCTGAATCTGATTATGAACTGATCCCCTCCATGGTGACCGGCTCTGATTGAACTGATTGGTTTGGCACTGACTCGATATGAACTAGCCGCTTTGAGGTTCATCTCCAAACTGTACATTCAACATAAGGTTAGAGTCGCGGATGGATGTCATGGACCTAGACTCGACACCCTAAATGGCATGTATGGTGTGTTCATGTTTATGATCAGATGATGCTTTATGGATGTGGATGATGATAAAAATGACTTTTTTATTTCCTTTCTTTTTGTTTTGGATGTTCAAAGCATACCCCATGCCATGCAAAAGACAATGCAAAAATGTCACATGTGGGCCGACACATGGACAAAAATTTGGTACCTTCGGGGTGCCTAGCATATGTCGTGAAATGGTCACGTGTGTACCGGCACAAGGATAGAGGTTCGAAGCTTTATGGGTCAATGAAGTGACATGTGATGGTCATATAGGGGCCGTTCCATAGACTGAGGTTCGATGCTTTTATGGCATCTTGAATAAGGTGATGTCACAAACAAGTTGTGTGTAACCTGAGACACGAACATCATTTCAGCATTCTTGGAACACCTTGCATGATTTAGAACTGTTATGAAATGTCCTAGTACAAGTTCTGATTCGGAACTCGTGGAGTACCTTGAATGAATTTTCAATGTTATGAAACAATCCGATGTGGATCGTGACACATAAATAAGACTTTAGTGTCACCATGACACCATGATGAATGGACATGATGTCATGTAATTGTATTGTGTGGTCCACCACATGAACACGAGCCTAAGACCGTTGTGGTCCCCTAATGGTGCAATGATATAATGAAATGGCCAAGTGCAATCTGGTGCACAGGCGAATACGTGTAATCTTGGGGACTCCTAATATGTCAAGAGATGAAATGTCATGAGGGGCATACTTAGAACATCCTTCATTTTAGATGGGATAAGATGATGTGAATGCCTATGCCATACATAATGCAAATGGCTGCACAAAAACGTGGTTGGAATGCATGACACAGGAGATGATGTCATGTATGCTTTATGAAATGTGGGCACACAAGATGTGTATGACACACGAGTAAGATGTTATGGTTGCACGAAAATATGGTTAGTATAATAGCACATGTATGGTGATGCTTGCAAATGGCTGCATAAAAAAATGTGGTTAGAAAATGGCACACGAATGATGCATGTTGATGTTGCATGTAAAGGTCAAGAATGGAACCATCATAGAACAAACGTTAGCATATGCAACAATATGCTCACCCTTCCAACCTTATTCCTCCATTCGATTGGTCTCGCATTCTTCCTAGGTGTTAGGTCTCTTTGGCATCAACCGGGGATACCAAAGGAGCACTCTCAATGTCTATTTTCAAGTATATGTTTTGGTACCCCTAAGTGGAAGTTTCTAGGCCATTACATGAAGGTATGAGTCAAGCCAAGGGTCGTACAAGTTCCCATAGCAAAAATATGCTCCTCACTTCTCCCCACTCAAGGGTCCAAACGAAGGGGTTCTTGCGAGGCTATGAGTGGTTTACCCCCTCGGGTGCCTCCAATCCTAGCGGAAGAGGTAGGTCACCTTTGAAGATAAACCGGGCTTAAACAAGTGTTGGAGGGATTCAAGGACAGAAAATGTCATGCTTATGCAAATGTGAATGAAACATCGACTTATGATTTAATAATTGACTACAAGTGAGGATGTACTTTGATTGTTGCCTAAGTTCCTTAAGTTTTTATAAAAAACTTTAAAAGAAACCGTTGATCCCCAACAGAGTCACCGCTGTGAGCGGACGACATTTTTAAGGAACACACGGTGAAGCGGGAACCAGGGATTTTCTTTTTAAGATGTGATGTTGGGGTTTTGAAAACGGGTCTTTAATCTTCTTTAAGAAAACTTTTCCTTTTATTTGGAAAAACCCTTTTGTAGAAAATTTAATTGCAAGTGTGAATTTTGGATAAATAGGTTTATAGAAAATCCCAATTTGAACTTAAAAGATCTCGAAACCTAAATTTCAAAATTAGATACAGAGTCGCCACACGGATCAGCTTGTCCGGGAAATTCCGGTACATCTCCCTACCAAGTGTAGACGCAGTACCTAATTCAGAGATTCATGGTTCGGGCAACGAATCTACTAATCTTCACTTATTTTCAATTATTATTTCATAACGTAACGTTGCATTCACTTAATTCTACTCATTTTATCTTCTTTTAATTATTAATCGATACTCATGCAAATGACATAAATATAAATATTAAAATAAAGTGCGGAAAAATAAAAGTACGGAAAAGTAAATCAGAGGCCAAATTATACAACCTAAGAAAAAGAAAACTCTTATCCTCACCATTACAACCGCCTATAATACACGATGATCTAAAAAATTACAATCACCTAGATACACGATTTAATCTATAAAATACATTCAAAAATAAAAATAAAGTAAAAGTAAAAGCTGCATCCAAATACGGTTAGCACAAGTAAATAAATCACACTAAGGACTCATATAGGATAGAATAGGGGTATTTTAGGAAACGGGATCATGCATAAGGGGGTAACCGGGTCGACCCGACCGGTCGGCCGGGTTAGACCTGGAAAATAGTTTTTTGAAACGCCCTGTAGGTTTTATGGATGAAAAACCAACTTTGAAAATGGTTTGGCTCATTTACATGCATTTTCCAACTTTAGTGGGCCGGATATCCCGGGACCAGGGGGTCCCCCGTTCGTGTGTGGGCCTAAGTTAAACATCTATCTAGGGTCCAAAAAGAATGTAAACCCACCAAAATTCAGTTTTGAATAGAAAAGGATGCAAAATTACAAGTTTGGGGCCCAAAAGGGTAAAACTGTAATTCTGCCTCACCTACAATTGCGCGACTGTAGGTTACAGCCGCGCGGCTGTAATGCTCCAGAAATTGTTTTCCGGCCTTCTTTTATCGTTTTTGAAAATCGTTTTGCAAATTTAGCGATTTCGGGTAATCTGGGATTTCTGGAAACACACTGATTTCAATCAAACGGATCCGAAACGGATCGAAATAAATCCAGAAATCCCTAAAAACTTAGAATCGCAAAACTTGAAATCACATCCATCAATTAAAAATAAGAAAACCGGGAATCTAAGCATACATGGATGCAATTGGACCGATAATAAACATGAAAATAAATCTAAAAACGAAAGCATTATCGGTCGATTTTGGCACATTTGGAGCTTCTGCACCAGAGATTACAATCGAGCGACTCGACTATTGGTCACAGTCGCACGGCTGTAGGTTACAGCCGAGCAACTGTGATCTTAAGTGAGGCAGCTGTAATCAAAATTCGCTTCTGAAATCGTAAAAATTTGAAAAAACATCAATAAACAACACCCAGAATGAACAAAAATGGATTTTTAAGGCCTCTCAGAATGTTACTTGGTTTGTATTCCAGTGTTTGGATCACCAAAGATGGATTCAGATGCAGGAAAGTGTCTTGCAGTCACGAACAACCTGAAAAATGCGCGATCAACAAAGCCCGAACGGAACCCTGAGAGAGATTGAGTGAGTAGTGATGATTTAAAAACACCTTACCACGGTTTCTATGTGTTTCGTTGAATTTTTTTAGATCAAACCCTTTTATTTTTCTTAAGAACCTTAGAAAAGGTCCCAAAATATGTGTTATTGTATGTTTTTCTCTCAAAAACTCTTTAATTTTCTGCCTCTCCCTTGTTCTATTTCCCCTAATCCCAAACACAAGATTTTTATATCTCCCGTTTTGGTCAAAAATCAGAATTAAATGCTGATTTTCGGTAAAAAAAAGAAGTCTGGTGATTACAGTCGTGTGGCTGTAGGCACTACAGTCGAGCGACTGTAGTACCTAGATTAGCTTATTTTGTTTAGGAAAACCGAATTAAATGCTGATTTGGGCGGAAAAAAGGAAATATGATGATTACATTCGCTCGACTGTAGTAGCTATAGTCGCTCGACTGCGCAGCTGTAGTCCAGTACAGTCGAGCGATTTTAGTGACCAGATTAGCCTATTTTGTTTAGAAAAACCGAATTGAATGCTGCTTTGGGCCCAAAAAAGGAAATATGATGATTACAGTTGCTCGACTGTAGTCACCAGACTGGCTTATTTGCTTATTTTTTTCATTTTTTTCTTCGATTTTCTTAAATACTCACTGGAATTCCTTCGGGGCTTCGTACCAAGACTTGTCACACACATTTGGGTCATCCGGGACATTTCTGACATTATTTTGGTCGGTCTGAATCTGTTTCACGTTTATCCGTAAAAAAGGCAACAATGACTTTCATCACAGAGGTCGAGAAAAAACCCGTGCTCACAACGGCTAAAATGGACTCATGGTTTCCCAATTCCAGTGGGAGCAGTTGGACTGCCTGGGCTGGAGGCCCAAAGCCCGTTGAGGGTTAGATCCATGGTGGGCCATAATTGGTGATTTCAAAATAATGGCTTGGACATAATTGAAATGGGCTTAATTCATGCATTATAACATGCTTATAAATTTTATGTATTGGATGCATATGTGTGATTAAATATTTGTATGATTGGATGCTATTGGGCTTTTATTCGAGATGGGTTGTATTTTCTTTTTGGGTAAATACAGCCTGCATGTTGTTTTTCTTTTTTAATGTAATTTTATTTTATTTACTTATTATAAAATTTGTAAAAGAAGAACCCATGGAGTGGTGAGCCCAAGTGGAGGTGCAAGCCCAGAAGGAAGAAGATGGAGGCCCACCTGATATTAGATTCTAGTATAGGTTTACTAGAATAATATTAGGATGTAATATAGGCCCATAGCAGTCCATTTTACTTATTTATTTAATTATGCTTTATATTTATTTGCATGTGTGAATGTATGATCCAACAGCACATTTCACCCGCCTTATGTATGTAAGCCGTTATTAAATGAATCTAATAACCAAATGGAAATTACTAAGTTGCTTAAAAGTGCTTCCCTCATTCAAAACCAGCTCGAAGTGGGGATAGGCCAGTTGTAGACCTTGCCCTCATAGGATACACTGGAGTATCGTCAATTTGTATTGGGTTAGAGTATGGGATACTCTAACACTTGGATGGAGGTTTTGGCTTAGCGTGGGTAGTAGGATTCTCCTGGCCCTCAGCATAGATGGGTAAGTGCCAACAAGCCTATCAAACCGAGAGTCCCTAGGTTAGGATTGGACGGTGTTCCTACCTAAATAATTAGGGTATAGTTGTACTAGGCCCTTGTCTGGCTATATCTTAATGAAATATGGATCTCGGCCCATGAGCTCAACAACTCGGTTTAATTAATAATCAGATTCATTATTAATTATATATGGGAAAAACAAAGTAAAGTCCTTTATTAACACTCTCAAATGTTTTTCTATGTAGAAACTCTAAAATGGCAAATAACAACTCATTATCACTGCGATCAATCCTAGAAAGGGACAAGCATTCCAATCCCAACTTTTTGGACTGGTATATGAACTTAAGGATAGTTCTAAGACAGGAGTCTAAAGAGTACGTACTAGAAAGGCCTATACTGGTTGCACCTCAAGGACGTAATCCACCGGCTGCCCAGCTGGAGGAATACGAGGTGCATGTCAAGGATGATAGGGATGTGATATGCCTTATGTTGGCCTGCATGGTCCCCAAACTGCAAAAACAGTTTATTGACCATCAAGCCTATGCTATGATAACAACTCTTAACGAGATGTTTCAGGAGCATGCTCGTCAGGAAAGGTACCTGACCAATAAGGCATTCCACTCCTGTAAGATGGGGACTGGGACATCTGTGAGCACACACGTGCTCAAGATGAAGGGCTATTTAGACACTTTGGCCCGTCTTGGATCGCCCATATCTCAGGAGTTGGCGGTGGACATGATCCTTGCATCCTTGCCGGATTCTTTTGATCAGTTCATCCTGAACTATAATATGCAAGGGATGAACTGCACTGTTAGTGAGCTACATGGGATGCTCAAGCTTACTAAACAGTCGATCAAAAAGACTCCACCGGTGCTGCTGGTCAACAAGGGGAAACCATCCTCTTGCCGAGGGCAAGGCCAAGGAAAAGGCCAGGGCCAAAGCTAAGAAGGTCAAGGCCTAAGCAGGAGGCAAGTCCTGAGGATGTCTGTTTCGGGTGCAAGCGGGCAGGCCACTAGAAGAGATCATGTCCCAAGCTGATGGGAGAGCAAAGGAGGGCCTAGGGTGCGTCCTTGTCAGGTATTTATGTTATAGATATTAACCTTATGTGAGCAGACGACACGTTTTCGACGGAATGCGAGACTCCCTTTCGGAAGGGGTGCCTCGATCTCGGGCGGGTCCCTCCCTCGCGTGGGGTTTTTATGAATGAAAATCGGTTTTGGAAAATAAATAGAATTAATGCATAAAAGAACCGAGACCTAAATCTCGATGAATATTATAGAGTCGCCACCCAGCTCAGCTCAACCGAGAAATTCTTATGCAGCTGAACCGGACGAACGGTTGCTACACTATCCAGAGATTCAGGTCCGGACAAGTCCCTTATTTCGTGCCTAATTAAAATAAATATTGCCAATGTTCTCAAATGGTATTTCAAAATCTAAAGTCAATTTTATTGAATATAAAAGGCATACAGCACGCATACAAATATATAATACAAAAATAAAGAAAAATAAATATTAATTGGCTTACAACCAAATTGAATAGAAAAATAGAAACACTCGCCTCACTGATACAATCGCCTAGAATACACGAGAATCTAAAAAATTACAATCGCCTAAATACACGATTAATTCTATTAAATTACATCCAAAATAAAAATGAGAATAAAAGAAATTAAAACCTGCAAACCAGAAGGTTAGCACAATTTATACGGCACGCCACAAGTTGGACTCAAACAGACAGAATCGGGAAATCAAGAATTTGGGGGCATGCATTTAGGAGATAACCAGGTTGGCTCGGCTAGCCGGCCCGGTTAGACCTGGAAAACGTTTTGAAACGTCCCTGTATTTTTGGTTTTGTGGGAAAATCATTTTGAAAACAGTTTTATCGGTTTATATGCATTTTTCATATGTTAAGTGGGTCGGTTTTCGGGAGAACTGGGTCTCCGTCGTTGAATTGATCAAAATGCAAATTTACCAGAAATTAAACCTACGGTAGTGAATGCACATATCAAAATTCATTTTGGTGATTTTCGGATTTTTCTATTTTTGTGGATTTTTAGAAAATTTTATGGGTAAAAACTGAAATTCTGATTCTGGAACAAGGGTTACAGTCGTACGGCTATCACTACAGTCGTACGACTGTAGTTTACAGTCGTGCGACTGTAAACGGTTCAGGATCAAGATTTCGCCAAAATTTATTCTGAATCAAAATGGAAGGAAAAGAATCTGGGAATTAAGAACACTCGTACGACTGTATATACAGTCGTACGACTATTCATCAAAACTAAGAACAGTCGTGCGACTGCTCTTAATTCTCAGAAACAGAAGCACGAAAATGCAGCAGAAAATGCACAAAACTCACTTCAAACACCCAGAAAGCGAGAAAGGGTGTAAGGAAAGGGAGTGTCTACCTTTTTAGAAGCTAATCCAAGTCGTTTTGACCCCTGACATCGCTCCAATCCTAACAAATTTGCACTTTTTTCCTCTGAAATTGAAGTTGGGGGCTTTATGTCCAAAAATCCAAATTGCAAAGGATTCTGATGATTCAAGTCCGGATTCTTGATTTGGTTGTGAAGTTAAATGATTAACCTAGAGATTTCTAACATGTTTTAATCCTGATTCTGAGAATTAAAAGAAAATAGAAGGGGAAGAGATGAGTTTTATGGTTTTCTTTCACTTCTTTCTTTTCCTTCTCTCTTTTCTCCTTCTCTCTCTAAGTTTTTCACCAGAATTCAACCTCTCCCCTTTTTCTCCCTTTTTCTTCTCATTTTCTACTCTTTTTTTCTGCTTACTTGCTGCAAAACCGGAGCAATTAATGCTCATTCTCTCTCATCCATTTTCTACTGCAGAGGTATGGGCTTCTGCAATTTTCCCGATATTACAATCGTACGACTGTAAGAATAGTCGTACGACCATAAACATTTTTTTTTAAGTATAGAAAATTCCGGCGCTTACAGCTGCCCCTCGCGTGATCAAATTCGACATCTAGTTCCAAATTTACAACACCTGAGATGATGGATTTTAGAGCGCGAATCAAAGCGCCGCGAACACTGGAATGAATCTTCTGATGAGATAGGCTGATACCGGGTCTAGGTTACCCGAGGCGAGTTGATGAAGAAATTGGCCGATACCGGGTCTAGGTTACCCGTGGCGAGTTAATGAAGAAATTGGCCGATACCGGGTCTAGGTTACCCTAGGCGAGTTGATGAAGAAATTGGCCGATACCGGGTCTATGTTACCCGAGGCGAAATTGATGAAGAAATTGGCCGATACCGGGTCTAGGTTACCCGAGGCGAACTTTGTTGAGGAAATAGATGAATCTGATCTGGGCCGATACCGAGTTTACATTACTTGAGGCGGATCTGCTGGGGAACTTGGATGATGGTGCGGATCTGGATCGATACCAAGTTTACATTACTCGAGGCGGACTCGCTGGGGAAAGTTGAGATAATGGAGCGAATCTGGGCCAATACCGAGTTTACATTACTCGAAGCGAACTCGCTGGGGAAAGTTGAGATAATGGAGCGGATCTGGGCCAATCCCGAGTTTACATTACTCGGGGCGGATCTGCTGACTTGCTGAGGATATTAAGCTGGGGATGAATTCCTGCACTTAAAATGGCAAGTCTTCATTCCTTGATCGAGAGATTTTTAAACAAAAATTTTTGCCCCTTCGATCAAGAATGAAGACTAGCCGGGGATAAGTAATTGATATATGTCATGTATGGATGCATAATGATGTATATGTACATGTATGTATTTTCTGTTATTTGACGTTTCTGTCTTCCGCTGGGGAGATATGTTGTAACCCTGGTTGATTTTGCTTTTCTTGGGGCATTGCTTGGTGATTATCGAAGGAGTGAGGTGACTGCTGGGGAAATGATCGTTGTATTCCTTGTAGAGATTCCACTGGGAAAGAGTGTGACAGCTCGACTGGGGAAACAATTGTGGTGTTCTTTGTGTAGACTACGCTGGGGAATAGTGGGGGAAACTCTGCTACGGAGTGATGGGATGAATTTTATAGGGAATACTTAGGACGTTCTGCTTTTCCTGCTCCGTGGGGAAGTTATAAGTTTGTAAGTGCTCTAATTTTTTCCTGGGTTGCCCAACTCGGGTTTTTAGCCCAGCGAGCCGCTCTAACTTTTGCCTAAGGTGCCTTTTCGGTTTTCACCTCAGCGAGCTGCTCTAACTTTTGCCTGAGGCGCCTTATCGGTTTTCACCCCAGCGAGCCTCTTTTTTTTTTTTTTTTTTTTTAAGATTTGATTAAAATGGTGTTGTGACCCTTTATTACTCGTTTGGGAAGATGAACTGGACTTCAGAGGACGATAAAAGATTTTAAATTGCACGTATTTAATACATTTTCATTTGTCACATAATGCGATGATATTGATCGGTTGAATGCAAAGTGCTTTCTTTGAATGTGTGTTTATACAAGACAACTTTGTTTGTGCATTTGTCATAACCATGCAAATATATTTAAACAAACACTTCACTTTATTGATGAAGTCAAAATGAGTACAGTTGAAACAAGTTGGTTCATAAATGATACACATTTCACACTGTGCCAGAATCCGTCACCAGTCGTCCTCTTCAGGTTTTCCGACTGATTATTTTCTCTCGTGTCTTAACTTTTTCTTAGACCGCTCTTTTCAAGTTTTCAGCCTAGCAGACTTCCTCTTTTTTTTCTTTTATTTTTTTTATACATGATAAAGCTTTAGCCTGTCTTGGTTGATTGGATTAGTGAACTCGTTTCCATCCATTCCATGATGCTGACAGCGCCTTTTGATAGCACCTTCTTCACCACATAGGGTCCTTCCCAGTTGGGTTTGAACTTGCCCCTAACATCAACATTTGAAGGCCTTAGCTGCTTTAGAACCAAGTCACCTATTTTCAACTACCGTTTGGAATACTTCACATTCCGATTATAGGCTCTGGCCATTCTATGCTGGTACATCTGAAGATGATCCAATGCCTTTAGTCGCCTTTCATCTAGTGCAGCCAACTGTTCATGCCTGGCATGAACCCATTCAGTCTCTGGTAATTGAGCTTCCAGGGCAACTCTGAGTGACTTGAGTTCTATTTCCACCGGTAACACCGCTTCCATTCCATATACCAAGGCATAAGGAGTTTCTCCTGTCGGCGTTCTGACACTGGTTCTGTAACCCCAAAGAGCATAAGGTAGTTTATCGGCCCAATCCCTGTAAGTGGTTACCATCTTTGACAAGATCTTCTTTATTGCTTTGTTAGCTGCTTCCACTGCACCATTAGCCAGTGGTCTATGTGGAGAAGACTTATGATGTTCAACACTATATTCTACAAGTAGCTCAGCTGTTGCCCCTTGAAACTGTACTCCATTGTCAGTTACTATGTGGTGAGGAATTCCATATCGAGTGAAGATGTTCTTTTGGATGAACTTAACCATGTGCTTGGCTGTCACATTAGTGAAGGATTCTGCTTCGACCTATTTGGAGAAATAATCAACTGCTAAAACTATGAATCTGTGCCCATTAGATGCAGCTGGATGAATTTCACCAATCATATCTACCCCCCATGCTGAGAACGGCCAAGGAGACGCTAGATTCTGAAGTTCAAGTGGAGGAAGATGACTAATGTCTGCATAGATCTGACATTCATGACATCTCTTCACTTTTCTTATACAATCTTCTTGCATCGTCATCCAGAAATAGCCTTGTCTCATGATCTTTCTGGCCATGGCAAGTCCATTCATACGCGGCCCACAAGATCCTGCATGTACCTGTTGCATCACTTCTTCTGATTCTTGCTCCGTTAAACACCTTAAAAGGACCCCATGTGCGGTTCTTTTGTAAAGCTTACCCTCGAAGATTCTAAATTGACTAGCCAGCTTCCTTAGCGTCAACTTATCAGCAACACTGGCTTCTTCTGGGTACTTTCCTTCTTTAACATATCGGATGATGTCAAAGAACCATGGCTTTTCTTCAACTGATAATTCCATCACTTCGTGCACCTAGAAGCAAGGATGTCTGGAAGTGGCTATGACCAGTGGTTGTACTTGTGTTTCCTCTAGATTTTCCAACATGGAGGATAAAGTAGCTAATGCATCAGCCATCTTATTCTCATCCCTGGGGACATGTTTAAATTCACACTAGCCGAATAAACCCTTTCTGAACTGTAGCAGCTCCAAATAAGGTCGTAAGGCTTCTTCTTTCAGCTCCCACTCACCCTGAGCATGCCTTATCACTAGAAGTGAGTCACCGACAATTAAGACATCATTTGCCCCTAAGGTTAACAGAGCTTCCATTCCAAATAAGCATGCTTCATATTCTGCCCCATTATTGGTTATAGGAAAGATCAGCCTTTTGGATAAAGGAATAATCTCACCATCCAGTGTTGCTACAAGTACCCTGATTCCAACGCCTTTTCTATTCACTGCCCCATCGAAGCACATTACCCATCTCTTTACTTCCACCATGGCTAGTTGCTCGTCAGGGAATTCCAGATTCTCTGTGTAATCTGATTCTAGGGGTTGGTTTGCCAGAAACTCTGCCACGGCTCTCCCTATAATAGTTTTCTTTGTGATGTACTCGATGTCAAATTCAGACAAAAGTAACAACCACCTGGACAGCTTCCCAACCAATGCTGGTGCTTTATAGAGATACTTCATTGGATCCACTTTAGCCACGGCTTGTATTTTGTAGGATTGGAAATAGTGGCGCAGCTTCTTGGTCAACCAAATCATTGCCACACATGTCTTTTCCACTAGTGTGTACTTGGTTTCATACTCCAGCAATTTCTTGCTAAGGTAGTAGATGGGATATTCCTTCTTTCCATCTTGTTCCTATGCTAGCATCGCCCCTATAGAGGATTCTTCAACTGCCAAATACAAAATCAGAGGCTTCCCTGGAATTGGAGGACTCAACACTGGTGGCTTTACCAGGTAAGCCTTGATCTTCTCGAATGCCAGTTGACACCTGTCATCCCACATAATTGGTTGATCTTTCTTTAATAGCTTGAAGATTGATTCACACGTGGAAGTCAACCGTGCTATGAAGCTGCTGACATATTGTAGGGAACCCAGAAATGACCTGACTTCCTTTTCTGTCTTTAGGGCTGGCATGTCTTGGATGGCCTTGATTTTGTCTGGGTCCATTTCTATCCCCCTCTGGCTGACTACATGGCCCAACAGCTTCCCTGATGTGACCCCGAATATGCACTTCTTGGGGTTAAGCCGCAAGTTGTACTCTCCAATGCGTGTTAGAAATCTATCCAGGATAACAGGATGTTCCTCCCGGGTTGTTGATTTAACGAGCATATCATCGACATACACTTCGACTTCTTTGTGAATCATATCATGCAATAGAGTTGTGACAGCCTTCTGATAAGTGGCACCGACGTTCTTTAATCCAAAAGGCATCACTCTGTAGCAGAAAGTACCCCATTCAGTGATGAATGACGTCTTCACCTTGTCAATTACATCCATCAGGATCTACTTGTATCCCGAGAAGCCATCCATGAAGGAGTACAATGCCGCTTTTGCTACACTATCAACCAATACGTCAATGTGAGGTAGTAGGAAATTGTCCTTAGGGCATGCCTTGTTCAAGTCCCTGTAGTCGATGCATACTCTGATCCTTCCATCCTTTTTAGGCATGGGGACAATGTTGGCTAGCCATTCCGTATACTCCACCACTTCGAGAAACCTGGCGTCTATTTGTTTGGCCACTTCTTCTTTCACCAGCGTAGCCCATTCTAGCCTTAGTCTTCTCAACTTTTGCTTTACCGGTCTGAACTTGGGGTCCGTTGGGATTTTATGCACTGGTATTTCTGTATCCATACCTGGCATGTCTTCATACGACCAGGCAAAAGCTTTAACATGTTTTTGGAGTATTCTTATTAATTCTCTTTCTTCCTCGGATTTTAGCTCGTGTGAAATGAGTACCATTTTAGGGTTTTCATCTGTACTTATATTGATTTCATGCAATGCAGTGTCATGTATGCTAAATATGCTTGATGGTGAATTCAAATGCATGCATAAAATTATCAGGATAAACATCACACAAGTAAGCAAACTGGGATTTCATTGCATTGAACTTATCATAGAGTACATCAGTTACATTGAAAATGGAAGAAATAGATACAACAAAATCATTTTCATCCTCCACAGGCGGAGGGCCTTGTTCTTCATCAGCTTCCATCTTCCCTTCCGAAGCATCATCCGGGGTTGCAACTTTCTCGGCCACCCGTGCCTTAGTTTTTTCCATAATCTTGGCAATTTCAGCGACCACAGAGTCAAAATTCACTTTGGCCATCAGTTCTTCGCCAAATCCTTGCTTGGTCTTTCCAAAAGCTTTGTTCAATGCAGCAGTCAAAGCACCTGAGATGATTTCTGTAGTTTCAGCACAGGCTTTATTTTCTTCCTCCTCTTTGGCCATCTTTATTGTCACCTCCATCTCTTTATGTGATTCGCCTTGCAGCACATCAGATTCAATAATGGTTTCTTCTACCATTTCAGGGGCTACTAGCTCCTCCTGGCTTTTCTCAAAATCCACAACAGCTGCAAAGATCTCAAAGCTAGGGTATTCGACATTTCCAACCAGCACCGGTTCAACTTGGCCCTTGTAAAGGCTTTCCCCTGCCTTCAGAAATGGCTTCATCATGACCTTGCCATTCTTGCCCTTTTTTAGATTCTTCTGCTCGGATGATCCTTCTACATAACCAAGGCCGTACTGCTTTGACTTTCCCGAGTCGATCTTGAATTTTGGCACACCTTGCAAATTAATCCTGAGTCCCATTCCCGGGACAAAGTTCAGCTTATGCAGATATCGGGATAGCCACTCTGGCATGTAGTTCTCGTAAAGGACCACAGGGGCATCTGTGGTTTCTTCCTCCTTACTGATAGCAACTTGGAATCCACCAAAAGGAACCACTCCTTCATCCACTGCAGCTACCATCGACTGGGCATCCGCCTCAACAGTCACAATCCTGCCATTCATAGAGAATTTAATCTTCTGATGCAATGTGGAAGGAACACCTCCCAAAGGATGGAACCAGGGCCTTCCAAGCAATAGGGAAAATGTGACCGGGATATCGATCACTGTGAAGACAACCATGGACTTGATGGACCCAACCTCCACTTCTGTTTCGAAGGTCCATATCACTATTCTTTTAGAATCATCATACGCCCGAATGACTGTCGAGGACCTCTTCAACACTTCTTCATTCATGCGTAGAAACGGTAACATTTTTAGCAGGCATATATTCAGAGTCGACCCATCATCCACCATGACGCAAGGCATAACCTTATCCATCACATGGGCCCTGACATAAAGCGCCTTGTTGTGGGCCTTCCCTTCAGCCGGCAAGTCTTTCTCGGAGAAGACAATATCAGGACCCCCAACATGAACTCTGTCTAACAAACAGCATATAGCCTCTGGTGAAGCTATAGGGGAGACTTCAATTTCTAACAATTTCTTTACTAGAGCAGCCCTATGGTCAAAAGCAAGTGCCATAAGCTAGCTTGGGCAGGAGTTTTCTTCAGCTGGGGAATGACCAGGTCCTCCTTCTCAACTCCTTACGGCGCTGAATTACTGCCTGACCCATTCATCGGTGCTTTATCTTTCGTCTGATCTGGTGGCTGATATACCCTTCCACTTCGGGTCACGTGCTGCACTTCTGAAATCTTCAGCTTCTCAACAGTTGGGAGTTTAACAGCCTCTCTCTTGTCAAATTCTTCTACTCATCTTTGGAGTCGAGATCATCCATACTTATGGGCTTGATCTCCTTACATCTCTCCTTTTCCTCACATTTGGGTTGCACTTCGGGTTCCCCTACTGCCACTGCCTGAATCGTAGGGTTCGCTTGTAGAACTTGGGCAAATATAAATTTAGCCGGTAACCCCGACTGAACCATGTTAACCTTCTTTTCAAATACCGGCAGTGGGTTGGTTTTAGTGCTAGGTTTAGGTGGCTCTTGCAGCTTTCCTTCGTCGATGAGCTTCTGGATAGCATCCCTTAGCTTGTAGCAGTCGTTGGTTCGGTGGCCTGTTATCACATGATAAGTGCAGAAGTTATCCTTGTCAGCTTCAGATGGCTTCTCAAATGGCCTTAAAGATTGCAGCAGGCTACCATTCCTACACTTGGCGAATATCTTTGCTAAAGTAAGAGTCCAAGGCGATATGCCTTGTCCTCCAGGACACCTGTTCTGGTTGCCTTGCTGCTGATTCACAGTAGCCACTTCAACCTGCTTCACCCTTGATGACTGCCCCTGTTTGCCACTGGAACCTGAACTAGAACCACTGCCAGACCAGCTACTGTGGTTGATCTGTACCCGAGGTGTACCCTATGCTTCTTCCTCCTTTGTGACCAGTTGGCTTCTCCTCTTCATCCCTCTCTATCTTCATAGCCATGCTGTAAACCTCACTAAGCTCTTTGAAGGGATGGAATTTCATGTTGTTCTTGAAAATATCTTTGCTGCCATCAATGAGCTTCTGTATAAGCTCATCTTCATCAGGGCAGTTCTTTAGGAGGATCATCTTAGTCATCCACCTCTGGTAGTATTCATCAAAGGATTTGTTGAATTTCTGCTTCACCCTCTCCAAATCATACAGCTTCACCTGGATTTTGGTGTTGAAGCTGTAGTATTTAATGAAGGCCACAGATAAAACTTCCCAATCAGATTGCTTCTCCTCTGATAGTGAGTTATACCATCCTAAAGCACCTCCCTCCAGTGTGGTGGGGAACAAATTAATCAGCTGCTACTTCGTGGCACCCGCCATTAGCATAGCTCGAGCATATAAATTCACATGGGCCTCCGGCGAGCCCATCCCTTTGTAAGTAGGGATCTTCAGCACTTGGAAGCCAATTGGGAATGTCTCGATGCCCTTACTGATCATGGCATCCACATTCACCCCTTTCTTGGATTCAGCACTGATACTGACCTCCTTCTTCAACTAGGCCATGACTTCATCTAATTCAGAACACTTTGCCTTCATCCTCTGTTCCATAGCTGCTTCTATCTCCTGTAGCTTCTCAAGGCTAGCCGAAGCATCACCACCATGTTGGGATGACTCAGCCTCTTTTTCTTTCCCAGCTCCACTACCACCGGCCTCACCAGCTTCCCTCACGACTGCCCGCATCTCTTCCTTCGACATGTGGCAGAAGTCATGGGATCTGAAGAAATCTCTCAAAACATCAGCCATGCTTGGTGTCTGTTCTGCCATATTCACTCCTTACCCATGCTCAGAATCACTGTCACTCTCAACTACCCTCTGTCTCCTAGCTGCCCTTGAAGCTTGGGATCTGGTCCAAGGTCGCTCCAGTGTATTCTGCTTGGGAGTAGACAGGAGGTATTAGGGTTGTGAATGAATGACGTGATGTGACATGAAAATTAGGGCACTGAGAATGCTTGAAATGAATGGAATGGGATTATGTATGAAATGATGATATGAATGTTTTCTTTTTATTTTCTTCTTTCGGGGCATTCCAAGAACACCCAATGCTTATGAAAAAACGTCACGTGTGGGCCGTCACACGGACAGAGCTTCGGCGCCTTTGGGGCACCTAATGAATTTGTGAAATGGTTGCGTGTATACCGACACACGGACAGAGTTTTGACGCTTTGTATGTCTATGAGATGATATGAAATGGTCGCATGGGCCGGGCCCACGGACAAGGTTTTGATGCTCTAGAGCATATGATATAAAATGATGTTATGAGAAAGCCACGTGTAACGGAGACACGAACAAAGATTTAGCATTCGAGGAATGCCTTTTTATGACTTGGTGATGTTATGGACCTACATGCATACTAATCGGGCACTCAGGGAGTACCTTGAATGGTGAATTAATGTTATGAAGTGGTCGGATGTGGACCACGATGTTATATGATGTTTATGATAAATGGGCGTGATGTCATGAAATGCATCGTGTGAATTGTTACACGAAAATGGGCCTAGGACCGTTGTGGCTTTTATTAAATGAAATGATATTGGTGGAATGGCTGAATGCAATCCGGTGCATTGGCAAAACACGGGTAATTTTGGGTACCCAATATGTTATGAGATGGAATGGGATGGTCATGATAGGCGTCCTTGAAATGCCCCTTAATTTAATTTAAGTGAAATGTGGAGAATGAACATGTCACACAATATGCAAATGGCTGCACAAAAACGTGGGTTAGGATGCATGACACACATAATGATGTTATGTATGCTATGTGAAAAAATACTAATCACGCAAATTTAATGTTATGGCTGAAAAAGAAATGGTTAGTATGAATGTCAAATGAATGAATTAATGTTTTTCACATGAAATAAAATGCAAATGGCTACGTAAAAATATGGGTTAGCATCACACAAAAATGTTTGTGTATGGCGTGTCACGTGTATGGAAAATGGTGATTATGGTATGTTATGCACGCGTAGGTGGCAATGTCGATGTGTCACGAGATGGTGAAGAACACGTAGCAAGCAAAACGAATTCTTCCAATCTTATTTCTCCAACGTGGTCGGTCTCGAAAATTGCTAACCGAGTCCTAGGCGGGGTTCACTTCAATCACCAACCGGGGGTGATGAAGGCGCGATTTTATTATTATTATTCACACAATTATTTTGGTATCCTAAGGGAATCCAACTAGAGCTGCCTATATGGGTTCGGTCAAAGTCGGGATAACATCAAGGTTCTCATAGCAAGATATACTCCTCACTTCTCCCCACTCAAGGGTCCTAGCGAAGGGGTTCGTACGAGGCTATAGGTGGTGTTTTGTATTCGTGCCCCTAAGACCAAGAGGAACTTAGGCGACACTTCAACAATCCACCGGGCTATAAAAGGATACCTAATCTAATGTAAGAAATGGCTAACTAAAAATGCAAATAAAATACCAAAAGAGAATCATCCGCCTTATTTTAATTAGACACTTTTCAGGGCTTGTCAAAATTCTTTTAAGTTTTTAAGAAAACTTTTTAAGAACTCCCCAGCGGAGTCGCCACTGTGAGCGGACGACGCGTTTTCGACGGAACTTGAGACTCCCTTTCGGAAGGGGCGCCTCGATCTCGAGCGGACCCCTCCCTCGCGTGGGGTTTTTATGAATGAAAATCGGTTTTGGAAAATAAATAGAATTAATGCATACAAGAATCGAGACCTAAATCTCGATGATTATTGTAGAGTCACCACCAGGCTCAGCTCAACCGGGAAATTCTTATGCAGCTGAACCGGACGAACGGTTGCTACACTATCCAGAGATTCGGGTCCGGACAAGTCCCTTGTTTCGTGCCTAATTAAAATAAATATTGCCAATGTTCTCAAATGGTATTTCAAAATCTAAAGTCAATTTTATTGAATATAAAAGGCATACAGCTCGCATACAAATATATAATACAAAAATAAAGAAAAATAAATATTAATTGGCTTACAACCAAATTGAATAGAAAAATAGAAACACTCGCCTCACTGATACAATCGCCTAGAATACACGAGAATCTAAAAAATTACAATCGCCAAAATACACGATTAATTCTACTAAATTACATCCAAAATAAAAATGAGAATAAAAAAAATTAAAACCTGCAAAACAGAAGGTTAGCACAATTTATACGGCATGCCACAAGTTGGACTCAAACAGACAGAATCGGGAAATCAAGAATTTGGGGGCATGCATTTAGGAGATAACCGGGTTGGCTCGGCTAGCCAGCCCGGTTAGACCTGGTAAACGTTTTGAAACGTCCCTGTAATTTTGGTTTTGTGGGAAAATCATTTTGAAAACAGTTTTACCGGTTTACATGCATTTTTCATATGTTAAGTGGGTCGGTTTTCGGGAGAACTGGGTCTCCGTCGTTGAATTGTTCTAAATGCAAATTTACCAGAAATTAAACCTACGGTAGTGAATGCACATATCAAAATTCATTTTGGTGATTTTCGGATTTTTCTGATTTTTATGGATTTTTAGAAAATTTTATGGGTAAAAACTGAAATTCTGATTCTGAAACAAGGGTTACAGTCGTACGGCTATCACTATGGTCGTAGGACTGTAGTTTACAGTCGTGCGACTGTAAACGGTTCAGGATCAAGATTTCGCCAAAATTTATTCTGAATCAAAATAGAAGGAAAAGAATCTGGGAATTAAGAACACTCGTACGACTGTATATACAGTCGTGCCACTGTTCATCAAAACTAAGAACAGTCATGCAACTATTCCTAATTCCCAGAAACGGAAGCGCAAAAGTGAAGCAGAAAACACATAAAACTCACTTCAAACACCCAGAAAGTGAGAAAAAGTGTAAGGAAAGGGAGTGTCTACCTTTTTAGAAGCTAATCCATGTCGTTTTGACCCATGGCGTCGCTCCAATCCTGATAAATTCGCACTTTTTTCCTCTGAAATTGAAGTTGGGGGCTTTATGTCCAAAAATCCAAATTGCAACAGATTCTGATGATTTAAGTCTGGATTCTTGATTTGGTTGTGAAGTTAAATGATTAACCTAGAGATTTCTAACAAGTTTTAATCCTGATTCTAAGAATTAAAAGAAAATAGAAGAGGAAAAGATGAGTTTTATGGTTTGCTTTCACTTCTTTCTTTTCCTTCTCTCTCTAAGTTTTTCACCAGAATTCAACCTCTCCCCTTTTTCTCCCTTGTTCTTCTCCTTTTTTACTCTCTTTTTCTGCTTACTTGCTGCAACACCAAAGCAATTAATGCTCATTCTCTCTCCTCCATTTTCTGCTGCAGAGGTATGGGTTTCTGTAATTTTCCCGATATTACAGTCGTATGACTGTAAGAATAGTCGTACGACTATAAACATTTTTTTTAAGTATAAAAAATTCCGGCGCTTACACCTTACTGTTTCAACATCCTGGGTATTGGATACTGGATGTGGTTCTCACATTTGTTTCAATATGCAGGGACTTAAGAACAGAAGGTCACTAGGATTGGGAGAGGTGGACTTACGGGGTCGAAAATGGAGCAAGGGTTGCTGCCATAGAGATCGATGAATATCACCTTATGATGCCTAGTGGATTGGTTTTGATTTTGGAACAATGTTATTTTGTACCTGCTATGTGCAGGAATATCATTTTAGTTTCCATGTTGGATATTTCTGGATTTTATTTTACTATTTCGAATGGTAGAATTTCTTTATCTAGCGAGGGATTATTTTATGGAGATGCTCTATTTAATAATGGCCTATATATCCTGGACTTAAATGAAACCAATCATGTCTATAACATAAAAACTAAAAGGGTTAAGCCCAACGAACTTAATCCTATCTACCCATGGCATTGTCGTTTGGGCCATATAAACGAGAAGCACATAGGTAGGCTTCACAAAGCTGGAGTCTTAGGGTCATTTGACTTGGAGTCAATTGATATATGTGAGTCCTGTTTACGAGGCAAAATGACTAAGGCACCTTAATGCAAAAAGGCTGAAAGGGCCACTGGCTTATTAGACCTAATACATACAGACGTATATGGGCCCATGAGTGCAGCGACCAGAGGTGGACATCTGTACTTCATCACGTTCACGGACGATTTCAGCAGATATGACTATGTCTATCTGATGAAACATAAGTCTGAGACCCTTGATAGGTTCAAGGAATTTAGGAACGAAGTACAGAACCAGCTAGGCAGGAATATCAAAACCCTTCGGTTGGACTGGGGAGGTGAGTATATGAGCCCAGAGTTGGACTCATACTTGAGAGAGTATGGAATAGTTCCATAGTTCACTCCTTCAGGAACACCACAATGGAATGGGGTGTCCGAATGGAGGAATAGGACCCTGTTGGACATGGTCCGCTCAATGATGAGTCAAGCCTCTCTCCCAATTAGTTTCTGGGGACACGCTCTCGAGACAGCTACTCTTATTTTAAATAATACTCTGACTAAGGTAGTGGAAAAGACCCCATATCAGATATGGACGGGCAGGGAGCCCAATGTGTCCTTCCTAAGGATTTGGGGATGCGAAGCACATGTCAAGAGATTGACTAGTGGCAAGCTGGAGCCAAAAACTGATAAATGCCTATTTGTGGGCTACCCTAGGGAAACCAAAGGGTATTACTTCTACAACCTTGTCGAGAATAAGGTGTTCATGGCAAGGAAGGGGGTCTTTCTAGAAAAGGAGTTCCTTTCCAAGAAAGATAGTGGGAGCAATGTTGAACTCAGGGATGTTTAAAGTCCTCAAGCTCCTGAAGAGGATAACTCGGAGGCCCAGATGGAGCTTCCACAGGAGGAAGCGCCAACCCAGGCCACACAAGGACTTAGAAGGTCTGGTAGGGATTGTCGGGAACCGGAGAGGTATGGTTTCCTCATCACCGATGATCAGGCTCTTCTCATCTAGAATGAGTGAGGACCCAAAACCTACTAGGAGGCTATGGCAAGCCCATAGTCTGTAAATTGGTGTAAAGCCATGGAGGTAGAGATGCAATCTATGTACGATAACCAGGTTTGGAACTTGGTTGATCGACCTCCGGGTGCTAAGGTAATTGGTTGCAAGTGGTGCTACAAGCTAAAAGCTGATAATACCTTCAAGGGGCGTCTGGTTGCGAAAGGTTTCAGACAAGTCCATGGAATAGACTATGATGAAACTTTCTCACCAGTAGCCATGCTCAAATCCATCAGGATCTTGCTGGCCATAGCCGCATGGTAGGACTATGTGTTGGAAATGCCCTAGTCCCGAGGCATTGGTCCTTGTATTTGTATTATACATTTATTGGATTTATGTATTATACTCATTTGTGTTATTAATAAAGGCATCAATTCATTTATTATATTTATCTTGTGCAATATATTAAATGAAGTATCCAATGGACATATCTATATCCATGATGACAAGTGTCATGCACTTGGTAGTAAGACCATGGATAGGGTAAACGATATGACCATGAATAGATTCGTAGTCTGTTCCAGTCATGGGAATGAATGGAACAAGAGACTATCATTAACCTAGTTGTATGGCGGTGTCTTACCGGTCATTGGACATGGAATGTCAACCAAGTTAATAGGTACATGCATAGGGGGCATGGTACTGGATAGATCCACTAAACGAGTAATCCACAGCGTATAGTATCACAAGTGATTCTCGTGTAGTACTTGTATGGATCCTTTGACCTGACCATACGATGGTGTTACATGTGAGGTCGCATGCTTAGGGGTACACCTAAAGGGCCTGTAATAGGGTGCCAAGTATGGGTACTTTCGGGTATGTCACTTAGCATGGTAATGCTATGGATATGCAGAAGGGATTTGTCACTCAGTAGTCCACTGGGAAGATATCACCGGCCTCTTGATGAATGTAACTGATAAGAGTGTAGCCACACCCTAACAGGTGGGAACTTGTTTGTGAGCTTCAGTGCATTCAGGATCAAGTTAATGTCCGATACAAAAGAGGGTGATCAATCCATGCCTCCGTGTTAGACACCGATATCAATGACATGGGATGTACAAGTTTAAACTACAGGGTTATGATAACAGTTAGACTGCCATTCCATCTTAATTGGGGGCTGCAGTGGCTTGCTAGAGCCCAACTGCAGTCTGCGGGCCAAAGGCCCGCTGCCAACATAAAGATGGGCCCACGGGATCGTACACATAGAACGACTAAACACAGACTTAAGGAATCACATGTATACTTGGAGTATACACTATGGAGAGAGAGGGTATATATGTTAATTATATTATAAAGATCAATTGGATTGATCCTAATAATAGAATTAACATATTCAATTGGCTCTTCATAATTAATTTGATTAATTATGAGATTATTTCCTAGGTGGAAATATTCATATGTATAGGTTTACATATGATTTTATTTTGTGAAGATTTAATTTTAATTTGATGGATTAAATTAATTGGCCAAACTAATTTTAATTTAAATGTTAATAATATATTACTTGGTGTAATATATTAAATACATGGGTATATTAAAATTGGGCTTGAAATTAATTTAAACCAGAATAGTTAAAATTAGAATGGGCCTAAATTAAAAGATGGAAGCCCGCACAGAGTGAAAGGAGCCAAGCTGGGCCTGAATTCTCTAGGAGAATTCGGCCACCCTAGGTATAAAAACCTAGGGTGAAAATTTCGGCCACCGATCACTTAGCCACATAGTAGCCGAAATTTCCTAGCCCTCTCTCACCATTGTTTTTGTTTTTCCAACGCTAGCACGGGTTGTGTTCGTGAGGCGTTCGTGTATGAAAACGAGGAGGGAATCTAATTTGATTTCTACAGTCTTCATCCATCTCTTGAAAGAGATATTCCTGGTAAGAATTTAATCTCTTTCTATTATAATTTTAAGTTTTACAATTTCCACTTCAATTGCTCCTGGGACTGGATTTGAGGAAATCATCGCGTTCTTCCGCTTTTATCAGGTGATTTCCGGTGAAAAATCCCTACAGTGGTATCAGAGCGGGCTTTTGATCCGTGGAAATTGTTAAAATTGGTTGAATCCCATGTTTTAAAATTGGAGATTTTTTATTGGGGTTCTTGGTTTGGGTTTAAGATTTTTCCCATTTGTTTTGTACAATTGAAATTAAATTTGCATATAGGTTTATGTTAGTTTAATTTAAATTGTATGATTTTGGAATTCTTGGTGAATTTCTTATTGTTGATGGATGCAATATTTGTTTGTTATTTTTTATTTCTGTTTTAATAAAAAAAATGGCTCCCGGGGTGTGGGGCTTCCGGCGGCGGTAGCCGCTGCCTGCTGCTGCTAGGGCAACTCCGTTGCCCTAGCTGCAGCGGGCTAGGCCCAGTGTTTTGGAGTTGGCGGGTCTTGGGTCCGGGGCCCAGTTTTGAAATTTTAATTGGTTTTAAAATTCGTGTGTTTAAATTTATGCAATTTAAATGCGTGTGGTTTCTTGAATGAAATTTATTTTTATTCATGTGATAGTAATTTTGGAAATTAATATGGTTAATTGAAATTGGTTCGGGTAATTTTGGCACAATTGCTTGGACGGCTGAATTGGACCCATGGTTTCCTAATTCCAGTGGGAGCAGTTGGACTGCCTGGGCTGGAGGCCCAAAGACTGTTAAGGGTTAGAACCATGGTGGGCCAAAATTGGCGCTTTCTATATAATGGCTTGGACATAATTGAAATGGGCTTAAATCATGCATTATAACATGCTTATGAATTATATGTATTGGATGCATATGTATGATTAAATGTTTGTATGGTTGGATGCTATTGGGTCTTGTACAAGATGGGTTGTATTTTTCTTTTTGGGTAAATACGGCCTGCCTGTCGTTTTTCTTTTTTTAATGTAATTTTATTTTATTCAATTATTATAAAATTTGTAAAAGAAGAAGCCCATGGAGTGGTGAGCCCAAGTGGAGGTGCAAACCTAAGTGGAGGTGTAAGCCCAGAAGGAAAAGATGGAGGCCCACCTGATATTTATTTCTAGTATAGGTTTACTAGAATAATATTAGGATGTAATATAGGCCCATAGCAATCCATTTTACTTTTATTTAATTATGCTTTATGTTTATTTGCATGTATGAATGTATGATCCAATAGCATTTCACCCGCCTTATGTATGTAAGCCATTATAAATTGAATCTAATAACCAAATGGAATTAGTAAGTCGCTCAAAAGTGCTTCCCTCATTCAAAACCGACTCGAAGTGGGAATAGGCCAGTTGTAGGCCATGCCCTCGCAGGATACACTAGAGTATTGTCACTTTGTATTGGGTTAAAGTATGGGATACTCTAACTCTTGAATGGACGTTTTGACTTAGCGTGGGTAGTAGGATTCTCATGGCCCTAAGCACAGATGGGTAAGTGCCAACAAGCCCATCAAACCGAGAGTCCCTAGGTTGGGATTGGACGGTGTTCCTACCTAAATAATTAAGGTATAGTTGTACCAAACCCTCGTTTGGCTATATCTTGATGAAATATGGATCTCGGCCTATGAGCCCAACAACTCGGTTTAAATTAATAACATGATTCATTATTAATTTCATATGGGAATAATAAATTAAAGTCCTTTATTAACACTCTCAATGTTTTTCTGTGTAGAAACTTTTAAATGGCAAACAACAATACCTTATCACTGCGATCTATTCTTGAAAAGGACAAGCTTTCCGGTCCTAACTTTTTATACTGGTCTAGGAACTTAAGGATTGTTCTAAGACAAGAGTCAAAAGAGTATGTACTGCAAAGGCCTGTGCTGGCTGCGCCTCAAGGATGTAATCCACCGGCTGCCTAGCTGGAGGAATACGAGGCGCATGTCAAGGATAATAGGGATGTGACATGCCTTATGTTGGCCTGTATGGTCCCCGAACTACAAAAACAGTTTATGGACCATCAAGCCTATGCCATGATAACAACTCTAAACGAGATGTTTCCGGAGCAAGCTCGTCAGGAAAGGTACCTGAGCAATAAGGCATTCCACTCTTGTAAGATGGGGGCCGGGACATCTGTGAGCGCACACGTGCTCAAGATGAAGGGCTATTTGGACACTTTGGCCCGTCTCGGATCGCCTATCTCTCAAGAGTTGGTGGTGGACACAATCCTTGCATCCTTGCCGGATTCTTATGATCAGTTCATCCTGAACTATAATATGCAAGGGATGAACCGTACTATCAGTGAGCTGCATGGGATGCTTAAGCTCACCGAGCAGTCGATCAAAAAGACTCCATCGGTGCTGGTGGTCAACAAGGGGAACCCTCCTCTTGCCAAGGGTAAGGCCAAGGAAAAGGCCAAGGCCAAGGCCAAGAAGGCCAAGGTCAAGAAGGCCAAGGCCCAACCCAAGGCCCATCAGAAGGCAGGTCCTGAAGATGTCTATTTCGGGTGTAGACAGGCGGGCCATTAGAAGAGATCGTGTCGCAGGCTGATGGGAGAGCAAAGAAGGGGCCAAGGTGCGTCCTCTTCAAGTATTTATGTTATAGATATTAACCTTACTGTTTCAACATCTTGGGTATTGGATACTGGATGTGGTTCTCACATTTGTTGCAATGTGCAGGGACTTAAGAACAGAAGGTAATTGGGGTCGGGAGAGGGGGACTTGCGGGTCACAAATGGAGCAAGGGTTGCTACCATAGAGATCGACGAATATCACCTTGTGATGCCCAGCAGATTGGTTTTAATTTTGGAACATTGTTACTTTGTACCTACTATGTGCAGGAATATTATTTCTGTATCAATGTTGGATATTTCTGGATTTAATTTCACTACTTCTAATGGTAGAATTTCTATATCTAGAGAGGGATTATTTTATGGAGATGCTCTATTAAATAATGGCCTATATATCGTGGACTTAAATGAAACCACTCATTTCTATAACATAAACACTGAAAGGGTTAAGCCTAACGAACTTAATCCTGTCTACCTATGGCATTGTCGTCTTGGCCACATAAACGAGAAGTGCATTGCTAGACTTCACAAAGCTGGAGTCCTAGGGTCATTTGACTTGGAGTCAATTGATACATGCGAATCATGGTTACGAGGCAAGATGACAAAGGCGCCCTTTAGCAAGAAGGCTGAAAGGGCCACTGGCTTATTGGACCTAATACATTCAGATGTATGTGGACCTATGAGCACAGCGACCAGAGGTGGGCATCTGTACTTCGTCACGTTCACGGACGATTTCAGCAGATATGGCTATGTCTATCTGATGAAACACAAGTTCGAGACCCTTGATAGGTTCAAGGAATTTGGGAATGAGGTACAGAACCAGCTAGGCAGGAATATCAAAACCCTTCGGTCGGACCGAGGCGGTGAGTATATAAGCCTAGAGTTTGACTCATACTTGAGAGAGCATGGAATAGTTCCACAGCTCACTCCTCCCGGAACACCACAATGGAATGGGGTGTCCGAACGGAGGAATAGGACCCTGTTGGACATGGTCCACTCAATGATGAGTCAAGCCTCTCTCTCAATTAGTTTCTGGGGACACGCCCTCGAGACAGTAGCTCTTATCTTAAATAATACTCTGACTAAGACATTGGAAAAGACCCCATATTAGATATGGACAGGCAAGGAGCCCAATGTGTCTTTCCTAAGGATTTGGGGATGCGAAGCACATGTCAAGAGATTGACTAGTGGCAAGCTGGAGGCCAAAACCGATAAATGCCTGTTTATGGGCTACCCTAGGGAAACCAAAGGGTATTACTTCTACAACCCAGCCGAGAACAAGGTGTTCGTGGGAAGGAAGGGGGTCTTTCTAGAAAAGGAGTTCCTTTCCAAGAAAGATAGTGGGAGCAATGTTGAACTCAGCGAAGTTCAAGGTCCACAAACTCCTGAAGAGGATAATTCGGAGGCCCAGGTGGAGCTTCCACAAGTGGAAGCACTGACCCAGGCCATACAAGGACCTAGAAGGTCTGGTAGGGATCGTCGGGAACCGGAGAGGTATGGTTTCCTCGTCACCGATGATCAAACTCTTCTCATTTGGGATGAGGAAGAACCTAAAACCTACCTAGAGGCTATGGCTAGTCCACAGTCTGCGAATTGGCGTAAAGCCATGGAAGCAGAAATGCAATCTATGCACGATAACCAAGTTTGGAACTTGGTTGATCCACCTCCAGGTGCTAAGGTAATAGGTTGCAAGTGGTGCTACAAGCTAAAAGCTGATAATACCTTCAAGGGGCGTCTGGTTGCAAAAGGTTTCAGACAAGTCCATGGAATAGACTATGATGAAACTTTCTCACCAGTAGCCATGCTCAAATCCATCAGGATACTACTGGCCATAGCCGCATGGTACGACTATGAGGTATGGCAGATGGATGTCAAAACCACTTTCCTTAATGGAAAGCTAATCGAGGATGTGTACATGACACAACCTGAGGGTTTTGTCGATCCAAAGTATTCGGGAAGGGTATGCAAACTTCAAAGGTCCATTTATGGACTGAAGCAAGCATCCCGAAGTTGGAATCTAAGATTCAATGAGGCCATAAAGGAATATGGCTTCATACAGAATCAAGATGAGCCTTGTGTGTATAAGAGGACTAGTGGGAGCATTGTCACATTCTTGGTACTTTATGTAGATGACATCCTGCTCATTGGAAGCGACATACCTATACTGCAAGGGGTAAAGCAGTGGTTGAGTAAGTGCTTCGCAATGAAGGACCTAGGCGAGGCTGAGATGATCTTAGGGATCAGGATCTACAGAGATAGATCAAATCGGCTTCTGGGCCTAAGTCAGGCTTCGTACATTGACAAAGTTCTGAAAAGGTTCAGCATGGACCAGGCCAAGAAAGGTTTCTTGCCAATGGGCCATGGGCTGAAACTTAGTAAGAAACACTGTCCCAAAACAAGTTATAGATTTATGGTTTTGGAATGATTTTTGGTCGTTTGTTAAGTTAAAACCTATGATTTCTACTGGTTTTTACTTCACAAACATAAGAATTGAATAAAGAAGAAGATGTAGAAGAAGATGTTTTTGGTGGGTTTTCTTTTCTTTGAATCTTAAGAGCTTCCTTCAATCAAAAAATTTTTATCCTCTCTCTTGTTCTTCACCTTCCCCCCTTCTTTAGCCTTTTCTCCCCTCTTTTCTGATTGAAATCAGTATTAAATGCCCCTCAAATCACACCCCATTTTTTTTCTCATGGTATGGGCTACAACTACCTGCTATGAACCTACAGTCATATGACCGTAATTTTTAATTACAGTCGCACGACTGTAATTACAGTCGTAGGACTGTGGTTACAATCGTACGGCTCTCTCTTTTTTTTATCAAGGCTGGAAATTTTGGCGCTTATAACTACCCCTCGTGTGATCAAATTCGACACCCGATTCTATGTCTACAATACCTGAGGTGATGAATTTGCGAGCGCAAATTGAAGTGCCGTAAACATAAGGAAAGAAAGACGTACCGAGCTTGTCGAAGTCCCATTGCTGCAGAGACGATTTGGTATAAGCCGATGCCGGGTTTATCTATACCCGAAGCGATGATGATGATGATGAATGTGATATAAGCCGATACTAGGTTTATATATACCCGAGGCGGTGGTGGAATGAACCTGTATCGGGTCTATATTACCCAAGGCGAAGTTGAGATAAGCCGATACCGGGTTTATCTGTACCCAAGGCTGAGTGGATGAAATGAGCCTGTGCCGGATCTATTTATATCCGAGGTAGTGATGGGATGAACCTATACCGGGTCTATATTACCCTAGGTGAGATTGAGATAAGCCAATACTAGATTTATCTGTACCCGAGGCTGAGTGCATGAAATAAGCCTATGTTGGATCTATCTATATCTGAGGCGGTGATGGAATGAACCAATACCAGGTCTATATTACCTGAGGCGGTGATGGAATAAGCCTGTACTAGGTCTATATTACCCGAGGCAAGATTGAGATAAGTTAATATTGGATTTATCTGTACCTGAGGCCGAGTGGATGAAATGAGCCTGTGCCGGATCTATCTATATCTGAGGCGGTGATGGAATGAGCCTGTACCGGGTCTATATTACTCGACGCGAAATTGAGATAAGCCGATACAGGGTTTATCTATACCTGAGGCTGAGTGGATGAAATGAGCCTGTGCCAGATTTATTTGTATCTGAGGCTAAGATGGAATGAACCTGTACCGGATTTATCTGTATCCGAGGCTGAGATGGAATGAACCTATATCGGATTTATCTATATCCGAGGCTAAGTGGATGAAATGAGCCTGTGCCAGATCTATCTATATCAGAGGCTACGTTGATGAAATCCTGCATTTGAAATGGCGAGTCTTCATTCCTTGATCGAGAGATTTTGAACAAAAATTTTGGCCCCTTCAATTAAGAATGAAGACTAGCTAGGGATGAATGATTCATGTATGTCATGCATGTATGCATGATAATGCATATGTATGTGGAACCTAAATGATGCATTTTCCGTTATTAGCTCAAGTTTGATGTCTCTCGCTCTGCTGAGGAAGTTATACTCTATTATTGACTAGGGAAAGTGCACTGTGTCCATGATTGACTTAGCTAGGGACATTATATTCTTTGTACAGTATAACTTTGTATTCCTATTGAGGGTATATGATGGCTGTTAAAGAAATGAGATGACTGCTGGGGATGCATGACGACTGCTGAGGAAAAGGTTGTAATATCTTTTGTAAAGGTTCCGCTGGGGAATAATGAGAAGGATTTGCGACCTTGCCTCTAGGAGGAGATTGAATTTGGAAATGCCCTAAATTTTGCCTAAGCTGCCCGATGCGGGTTTTCAGCTTAGCGAGCTGCTCTAACTTTTACCCGAGGTGCCTTTTCCGTTTTCACCTCAGTGAGCTCCCTTTTTTTTAAAGTGTTCTTCAGCTTACTTCAAGGAGGTTTATGTTGAAATCCTCTCTCAATTATGTAATGAAAACTCTTCCCACAATCTGAGGGTACAACATGATTAGTCTGGGAGTTTAGACTTAGGAGAAATGGCACAGGATTAAAAAGGTACCCTTAATTCGGTATAAGTTGATGATAAACGAAGACTGATTAAAACAGTGCCATAAACACCTGCTTTGTCGCCCTTCAGGTGGTGAGATGATGCGGAAAGATGTGACATGGAGCAGTATTGGGGTTCAATTTCTTGTTAGAAGCCATTGACGACAGAAAATAAGGTTTCACATAATTGGATCAAGAGAGCAGATGAAAATGGCAACTCATCAAACGGGTGTTGTGCCTTGCATATAAGCGGAAGAGAAAGGGTGTTGAAGGCGAGTTGAAGATAGGGAGGAAAAAGGTAAGTGCTTTGAGCTTGAGGACGGGAAAGTTCAACTTTTTCACAAAAAGAGCACAAGAATCTGATAATGATGAAAATTGGTAAATGAAGATTACTTATCATGCCTTACCATTTAATGCTATGAGACACTCTGATATCAGACATAGTGGCCATGTATGAGAGGGAAAGACTCTCCCGCCAATGGATTCTCCAAGGGTCTGAACCCATACACATGTTTCCAATTCACCTCAGATTCCAATTCATACACAAATCCCAAAGATGGACATAGCTCTTAGTCCTTCAAAGTATGGCTCTAGAAGATGAAAGAAGCACCAGTAAGTAGTCACTTCTATTGCAGCTGAAGGCTGAGTTCTTGAAATGGTTGGTAAATGCAACTTTCTTCTGAATACTTGCACAGCAGGCTTTGCAAGTCTTCCTATTGCCAGTAACCTCCTAGTCATGATTATTGAAAGCTCTATAAAACTTGGTTGCTCCATCACTGTTGGTGAAGCTCACAAATGCATAACCAAGACTTCCTCCAGTCTAAAAACTAATTTGGTATACTTCTGATCATCAGGCCACCTGCCCTAAGCAAGGACTTACAGGGGTAGGTGTCAGTCTCCACCCTCTCCCTATCACCTTTTGCTCAACTGAATCCCTTGTACCATCGTTTGCTGGGTTGAATGTTGTTGTTGAATAACCATCCTTTTCACACTCAAATATTGACGTCTCAAAGTGCTTCATCAGCTCCTCTCTTCCTAGCAGCTTAACATAGGCTATAGAGTGATCTTTGTTAGAAAAGCAACCATCTTTTATTGTGAATTGCTCCTGAAACTTGCATACATCTTTGAGTCTGGGAAATTTACAAATGCATACCCTTTTATCCATTTTGAAGTCAACAAGATGGTGTAAGAAATCAAAGACTGATGTTGATTTTCCATTCTAGAATTCCATCAATAATTCTCCTATGTATTGGTTGGGTATATTCCTGATCATCAGGTTTGTTTTCCCACTAAAGTTAACTTCAAGCTTGATCTCTTCAATAGTCAAGTTCTTTGGACAACCCTGTTGCTCTTTGAAAAGATGAATTAGATTTGGAGGACAATAAAAGATTTGAGATTGTATGTATTTGGCACAATTTCATTGTTAAATAATGTGATATATTTAACTGGTTAAATGCAAAGTGCTTTCCTTAAATCGATGTTTAAGCAAGCTAACTTTGTTTATGCATTTGACGTAATCATACAAATATATTTAAACAAACACTTCACTTTATTGATAAAATCAAAATGAGTACATTTGAAAGGATTGTTTCCCAAAATTGTGTACACTCCACATAAAATTAGAACCCGTTATCAGTCGTCCCTTTCAGATTTTCCGACTGATAATTTTCTCTCGTGTCTTAAGTTTTTCCTAGGCCGCCTTTTTCTAGTTTTCATCCTAGCAGCCTCTTTTTTTTTTTTAAACATGATAAAGCTTTAACCGGTCTTGGTTGACAGGATTTGTGAACTCATTTCCATCCATGTCTAGAATGCTGACACCCCTTTTTGATAGCACTTTCTTCACAACATAAGGCCCTTCCCAATTTGGTCTGAACTTCCCCCGAACATCAACATTTGAAGGTTTTAATTATTTCAAAACCAAATCTCCTGCTTTCAACTACCGCCTGGTGTACTTCACATTCCGATTATAGTCCCTCGTAGTTCTCCATTGGTACATCTGTAAAATGATCCAGTACTTTCAGTCGTTTCTCATCTAGCATTGCCAATTGCTCATATCTAGCTGAATGGAGTTTCACCTGTTGGTGTTTTGACACTGGTTCTATAACCCCAAAAAGCATATGGCATTTTGTTGACCCAATCTCTGTAGGTGGTTACCATCTTTGATAGGATCTTCTTTATCGACTTATTAGCTACTTCCACCGCCCCATTAGCTTGCGGTCTATATGGAGAAGAACTATGATGTTTGATGCCATGTTTTGCTGGTAGCTCAACTATTGCCCCTTGAAACTGCACTCCATTTTCAATCACTACATGGTGGGGAATTCCATACCGAGTGAAGATGTTCTTCTGAATGAACTTGACCATTTGCTTAGCTGTTACACTAGCGATGGATTCTGCTTCTACCCACTTCGAAAAATAGTCGACGACAACAACTATGAATCTGGGTCCATTGGATGCCGCAGGATGAATTTCCCCAATCATATCTATCCCCTATGCTAAAAATGGCCAAGGCGATGCCAGATTCTATAGTTCAAGTGGTGGCAGATGACTGATGTCAGTGTAGATCTGGCACTCGTGACATCTCCTCACTTTCCTCATACAATCAGCCTGCATAGTCATCTAGAAGTACCCCTATCTCATCATCTTCTGGCCATAGCGAGTCCATTCATATGTGGTCCGCAGGATCCTGCATGTACTTGCTGCATCACTTCTTCTGCTTCTTATTCTGTCCGGCACCTCAGAAGAACCCCATTTACAGTTCTCTTGTATAGCTTATCCTCGAAGATTATGAACTGGCCAGCTAATCTTCTTAGCGAGACTTGTTCAACAGTACTAGCTCCTTCTGGATACTTTCCTTCCTTCACACACCAGCAGATGTCAAACAACCATGGCTTCTCTTCAGCTGTCAACTCCATTACCTCGTGAATGTCAAAACTGGGTTGTCTAGAAACCGCTATTACCAGAAGCTGTATTTGTGTCTCTTCTAGGTTCTCCCACATAAAGGACAGTGTTGCTAGTGCATCAGCCATCTTATTCTCATCTCTAGGGACATGTCTGAATTCATACTGGCTAAATAACTCTCTCTTGTATTGCAGCAGTTCCATGTAGGGCTGTAAGGCTTCTTCTTTCAGATCCCAGTGATCAAGACATCATTTACCCCTAGCATCAGCAGAGCTTCCATCCCAAATAAGCATGCTTCATACTCTCCTCCATTATTGTTATGGGAAAATCCAATCTCTTTGACAAAGGAATGATCTCACAGTTTGGCATCGCTATGATTACCCCAATTCCAGCACCCTTTCTATTCATGGCACCATCAAAGCACACAACCCATCTCTTTTTTCCACCATGACTAGTTTTTCATCCAGGAACTCCAAATTCTCCTTATAATCTGATTCTAGCAGCTGATTTGCCAAAAATTCTACTACAGCTTGCCCTTTGATGGTTTTCTTGGTGACGTACTCAATTTCCAATTCCGATAGGAGTAACAACCATCGAGATAACTTCCCGACTAGCATAGGTGCTTCATAAAGGTACTTCATTGGATCCACCTTGGCCACAGCCTGCACTTTGTATGATTACAAGTAATGGCACAGCTTCTTGGTCAGCTAGATCATTGCTACACATGTCTTCTCCAGCAGTTTGTACTTGGTTTTGTACTCCAGCAGCTTCATGCTGAGCAAGTAGATAGGGTACTCTTTCTTCCCATTTTGCTCTTATGCTAGCATTGCCCCTATGGAGGAATCTTTGACCGTCAAATACAAGATCAGCGGCTTCCTTGGAATTGGCAGGCTTAGGACAGGTGGACTTACCATATAAGCCTTAATCTTCTCAAATGCTAATTAACATTTGTCATTCCATACAATAGGCTGATCTTTCTTTAACAGCTTGAAACTTGGCTCACAAGTGGAAGTCAACCGTGCTATGAAACGACTGACATACTGCAAGGAACCCAAGAATGACCGGACTTCCTTTTCTGTTTTTAGAGCTGCCATATCTCGTATAGCCTTGATTTTATCTGGGTCCATTTCTGTTCCTCTCTGGCTGACTACATGACCCAATAGCGCCCTTGATGTGACTTCGAATATGCACTTCTTAGGGTTAAGTTGTAGGCTATACTCTCCGATGCATGTAAGAAATCTATCCAGGATACGTTATCAACCAGGACATCGATATGAGGCAGTGGGAAGTTATCTTTTGGGCATGCCTTATTCAGATCCCTGTAGTCGACACACACTCTGACCCTTCCATCCTTTTTAGGTACTGGAATGATGTTCGCTAGCCATTCTGTGTATTCTACTACTTCAAGGAACTTGGCTTTGATCTGCTTAACCACTTCTTCTTTCACCAATGCAGCCCATTATGGTCTCAGCCTTCTTAGCTTTTGCTTTACCGGCTTGAATTTAGGGTCTGTCGGAATCTTGTGAACCACTATTTCTATGTCGACACCCGGTATATCTTTGTATGACCAAGCGAAAGCTTTAACATGTTTTTACAGTATTTTTGTCAATTCTCTCTCTTCTTTGGATTTTAGTTCATGTGAAATGAATAACATTTTGGAATTTTCATCTGTACTTATGTTGATTTCATGCAATGCAGTGTCATGAATGCTAAATATGCTTGATGGTGTTTCAAATGCATGCACATAATTATCAGGATAAACATCGCACAAGTAAGCAAATTGGGATTTCATTGCATTAAACTTGTTATAGAGTACATCATTCACACTAAAACTGGAAGAAATATCATTTTTATCCTCCACAGGCAGAGGGCCTTGTGCTTCTTCATCTTTATTGTTCAGCTCCAGGACATTGTCCAGATATGCAGTTACTTTAGCCTCCCGTTCAACAGGAATAGTGGTCTCCTTGATTTGAGCCACCTGCGCCTTAGCCTTCTTCATAATTCTTGCTATCTCGGCAACCACAGAATTCAAGCTCACCTTGGTCACCAGCTCCTTCTCGAACCCCTCCTTAGATTTTCCAAACGCCTTGCTTAAGGCGGTAGCCAGCGCTTCCAAAATTGCTTCTACAGATTCATCACAGATTTTCTCTTCAGCTTTCTACTTGGACACTTCTACTACTTTTACTATCACTTCAGATGGCTCATCTTGTAGGATGCCAGGCTTAGCAACTACCTCTTCCACTATCACGGGTGCTACTGGCTCTTCCAGGCTCTTCTCAAAGTCCACAACATCAGAGAATATCTCAAAGCCTAGGTATTCAAAACTCTCGACTCTCACTGGCTCGCTTGACCCTTATACAGCTCTTCTCCTGCCTTAACGAATGGCTTCATCATGGGCTTGCCATTATTTCCTTTCTTCAGACTTTTATTCTAGGATGCCCCTGCTGTGTAACCCAAGCCGAACTGCCTCGGCTTTCCAGAATCAATGCTAAATTTATGCATCCCTTGTAGATTAGCTTCTAGTCCGATACCTGGAACAAAATTCTGCTTACAGAGGTATTTGGACAACCATTTTGACATATAGTTCTCGTAGATAACCATCGAAGCATCTATGGTTTCCTCCTCACTAACTATGGTGATTTGGAATCCACCGAATGGTATGATCTCTTTGTTAACCACATCGATCATGGACTGAGAGTCTACCTCAACTGTCATGACCTCCTTGCCTATCTAAAATTTTATCTTCTGTTGCAAAGTTGAAGGGACCCCCCAAAGGGTGAAACCATGGCCTCCCTAATAGCAAGGAGAAGGTAACTAGAATGTCAATCACAGTAAAGGTGACCGGACTGGTCCTACCCCCACCTCAGCTTCAAAAGTTCCGATCAGGGTCCTTTTCGAATCATCATAAGCCCTGATCACGGTGGAGGACTTTTTCAAACTCTCTTCACTCAGTCCCAGGTATGGCAACATCTTTGATTGACATATATTCAGGGATAATCCGTCATCCACCATCACGCATGGCATAACTTTGTCCATGATGTTAACTTTAATATAAAGAGCTTTGTTGTGAGCCCTTCCTCTGTGTGGCACATCTTTCTTGGAAAATACAATGTTAGGGGACCCTATATGAATCTTGTCCATTAAACTGCACATACCCTTTCGGAGAACCAATTAGAGACACTTCAATTTCAGAAAACTTTTTAACCAATGCAGCTCTGTGCTCCTTGGAGGTCAGCAACAAGTGCCACAGACTGGCCCGAGCTGGAGTCTTTTTCAATTGTGAGATGACTAAATCTTCCTTTTCTACTTCCTTCGGTGCCGAAGTGCTGCTCGAACCGGTTACTGGAGCCTGCTCATTTTGCTGAACCACTGGCTAGTAGACCCTACCACTCCTTGTTACATTTCGGACTTCGGGAATTCATGGCTTCTCGACAACCGGCAGCTTAACTGTCTCACCACAACCATATTCTTTGTACTCATCCTCTAAATTTAGATCATCCAGGTTTATAGGTTTCACCTTTTCCTACTTTGTTAGCTCCCCACATTCTGACTTTGCTTCATTTTCATTGGCCACCACAGACTGTACGGTGGGGTTCGCTTGCAAGATCTGGGCAAAAACGAAGTTGTCTAGAAGCCCCGACTGTACCATGCTGACCTGCCTCTCAAATGCTGGCAATGGATTAGTCTTCGTTGTTTGGGCAGTGCTGACCAAGGATCGCTTTTCTGTTGGCGACTACAATAAGCTCTCCGCTCGAAAGATTGGCCCTGTAGAGATCATTGCGAAACTTAATCCCAATGCTTACCGTTTGAAGTTGCCGAGTTCGATTCGTACACATGACGTCTTCAATGTGAGGCACCTTCTGCCATATGTCAGTGATTCTTCCGAGGATGAAAATTCGAGGGCGAATTCTTTACAACCCGGGGAGAATGATGGAGTAGAAGAATTAGCACTGACCTATTTGGAGAAATTCGAAGACGGGAAAAAATCAGCGAAGCGGTGAATAGTGACAATTTTGAAAAGTGTCCGATTTGGTCCCGAAAATAGTGATTTTTCTTGGGAATCGGCCTGATGAACAGAACCCATTGCCCCACCCCAATTTGGTCAAAAAATACCATCTAGTCCTTCAATTTTACGTTTTTATATTTTTAGGGACCTAATTGCAAATTTGTAAAAGTTTTTCCTTTGTTCTGTTATTTTTGAAATTTTAACCCTAGCTTCTAGTCACTATTTAAAGGCATGTAAGACAAGAATTATGTAGTTTTTTTGAATTCAAATTTTGTTCTGTTTTTCCTATCTCTTTGAATTTTCGTAGATTCTAGGGTTAGAGGAATCGTTTCCGGTATCGTGCGCGATCAACGGAATTCGATTGTTTATCTGCTGCATCAGTTGGTATCAGAGCCTAACCTTGCATCATCATGCCTCGAGGAGGAGAGAGACGAGTTGGTGACATCGCAGGGGAAGAGGACCTGGAACGACGGATTGAGCAACGCCTCAATCAAGCGATCGGACAGCAGATCCAAGCGGCTGTCGATCTATTGACTGAGAGGATGGGAGAGATGATTGCTGCCCAGGTTAGGGTTAATCAGCCCCATAGGAGACAAGCGAATCTAGTCAACCCGTTCGGTAGAGACGAAGAGGATGAGGAAGAGGATTCAGATGGTGAAGAGGCTCCTAATCGGCGTCGTGTAGCAGGCGAAGATCGACATTGGGAGAGTGGATTGCAGACTGAAATCCCAGAATTCCATGGTACCCTTCAACTTGAGGAATTCCTAGATTGACTTGCGACTGTTGAGGAAGTTTTAGAGTTCAAGGGCGTTCCTGAGAATAGGCGAGTCCCGCTGGTTGCGACCAGATTACGGGGGAGAGCGATGGCTTGGTGGCAGCAGTTGAAGGTGACCAGGCAACGAATGGGAAAGTCTAAGGTTTCGACCTGGGAGAAGTTGAAAAAACATATGCGGTCGAATTTCTTGCCATATAACTATCAGCGATTGATGTATCAACGGTTGCAAAACCTGAGACAAGGAAATCGATCGGTCGAGGATTATACCACCGATTTCTACCAATTAATAGCCCGGAATGATATCCAAGAAACGGATGAGCAGTTGGTGTCTCATTATATTGGAGGATTAAGGGAGCAGCTCCAGTAATCAGTCAACAATTTTGACCCCCTGACTATTTCAGAGGCGCATCAGAGGGCAGGGCGGATGGAGAGGAGACCGCATCCTACTGGATTCGGCAGTAGCGGGTTACCCCGTACCTCACGGGCAGTACCCCGACCTTCAGGAATAGCAACAACAATCACACCAAATTCAACACCTGTAACGGCCAGCAATAATAACAGAAGGGGAGGACAGAGTAGTGGTGTGAAGTGTTTTGCGTTTGGAGAGGTTGGCCATCGTCAGTCTGAGTGTAAGAAAGCAGGAAAACGAGCCATGTTTGCTGATGTGGCTGACGAAGAGGGTCAGATTGATGAAGATGTAGGCAAACCAGTTTTTGAAGAAGAGGAGTTCGATGAAGAGATTGTGGGGGGAGACGTAGGCCCTGCACTGGTGGTGAGGAGGTCGTGTCTGGCACCTCGAGTAGTCGAGGAGAATTAGCTGAGGCGTAACATATTGCAGTCGACTTGTACCATCAAAGATAAGATTTTAAAATTCATCATTGACTCCGGTTGCTGTGAAAATATAATGGCTGCTGAAGCTGTGAGGAAGTTAGAGCTTCCGACTGAAAAGCACCCTAAACCATATAAACTGTCTTGGCTGAAACAAGGAGGTGAGTTGACAGTTTCACAAAGGGTGTTGGTTCCTTTCTCAATGGGCAGTAAGTATATGGATGAGGTCTGGTGCGATGTTGTGGAGATGGACGCATGTCACTTGTTGTTGGGGAGTCCATAGCAGTTTGATAGAGGTGTTCACCATGATGGGAAGAGGAACACTTATAGTTTCGTGTTTGAGGGTGTGAAGATCATGCTGGTTCCTCGGAAGGAGACCAATAAGGAGGCGGGAATTTTATTGTCATTGGCTCAGTTTGATGAAGAGTTACAGGATTCGGATATTGTTTTTGCATTGGTGGGAAAAACAGTAGCAGAGGAACATCAAGTTCCTGAAGTAGTACAGCCCCTGTTGCAGGAGTTTGAAGATCTGTTTCCTGAAGATTTACCGGATGGTTTGCCACCATTGCGAGATATACAACATCAGATTGATTTGGAGCCTAGAGCAGTTCTTCCCAATCGACCCCATTACCGAATAAGCTCGGTTGAACATGAGGAGTTGCGCAGGCAGGTTAAGGAGTTGTTGGCCAAGGGATATATCCAGGAGAGCCTCATTCCTTGTGTTGTTCCTGCATTATTGATCCCAAAAAAGGATGGAACGTGGCGGATGTGTCGACAGCCGTGCCATCAACAAAATCACAGTCAGGTATCGATTTCCTATCCCTAGGCTGGATGATTTGCTTGATCAATTAAGTGGTGCCACTGTGTTTAGTAAACTGGATTTGAAGAGTGGTTATTACCACATACGGATTCGTCCCGGAGATGAATGGAAAACAGCATTCAAGATAAGAGAAGGGCTGTATGAATGGTTAGTTATGCCCTTCGGGCTTTCGATTGCCCCTAGCACCTTTATGAGAGTAATGAACCAAGTGTTGAGGCCTTTTATTGGTAAGTTTGTAGTGGTTTATTTTGATGATATCTTGATATATAGTGCTAATGAGGCTGAACATTTGGGGCATTTGAGGGCTGTGCTTGAGGTGCTGCGGAAAGAGCGTTTATTTGCTGCCTCGAAAAAGTGCATTTTCTTATCTAGTAGTGTTCTATTTCTGGGGTATGTGGTGTCGGACAAGGGATTGCAGGTTGATGAGTCGAAAGTGTGGGCTTTTTAGCAGTGGCCTAGACCCGGTACAATCACTGAAGTCCGTAGCTTTCATGGGTTGGCTTCTTTTTATAGGCGTTTCATTCCCCATTTTAGCACTATCATGGCACCTATCACAGATTGTATGAAGCAGAAAGGGAAGTTTGAGTGGACGGAGGAGGCTGAAGAAGCGTTTAAACTGATTAAACATTGACTGACTACAGCCCCCATATTGGTTTTGCCGGATTTCCAGCAGCCTTTTGAGCTGCATTCTGATGCTTCGAAATTGGGGATTGGAGCAGTGCTAAGTCAGAGCGGAAAACTAATAGCTTATTTTAGTGAGAAGCTGTCCGGAGCAAAATTGAATTACAGAACTTATGATGTAGAGTTTTATGCAGTTGTGCAGGCTGTTAAGCATTGGCGACATTATCTGTTCCAAAGGGAGTTCATCTTATACACTGATCATGAAGCGCTCAAACATCTGCACAGCCAGGATAAGGTTTTCGCAAGGCATGCAAGTTGGGTTTCCTATTTGCAGTAGTTCACATTTGTAGTCAAGCACAAGTCTGGGGTAGCAAATAAGGTGGCTGATGCGCTGAGTAGGAGAAAGACCTTGCTGACTCGCCTTACAGTCCAGGTACCGGGATTTGAAGTTTCTTCTGAGTTATTTGATTCTGACCCATACTTTGCTGCTGTCTTGAAAAAAATTGAAGCAGGAGAACGGACGGATTTCCATTTACAGGATGGGTTTCTGTTTAAGGGCAATCGGTTGGTATTCCTGATTGTAGTTTGAGGCTACATATTATACAGGAGCTGCACAATGAAGGTCATGTTGGTCGGGACAGAACATTGCAGTTGGTGCAATCTAACTATTTTTGGCCTTCCATGCCCAAAGAAGTGGAGAAGTTTGTGCAGCGTTGCCGGGTTTGTCAGATATCCAAGGGAACAGCCACAAATACCGGACTATATATGCCATTGCCAGTGCCATCACAGCCATGGGTGGACATCAGTATGGATTTTGTATTGGGCTTGCCGCGTACTCAGCGTGGTAATGACTCAATTTTTGTGGTGGTGGACAGGTTCTCTAAGATGGTACATTTTATTCCGTGCAAAAAGACGACGGATGCAGTAAAAGTGGCTCAGTTGTTCTTTCATGAGGTGTATAAGTTGCATGGGCTGCCCGAGTCCATTGTTTTTGATCGAGACACATGATTTCTAAGTCACTTTTGGCGGAGTTTGTGGAAGATGGTGAACACGCAGCCGAACTTTAGCAGTGCGTATCATCCTCAAACGGATGGACAAACCGAAGTGGTGAACCGTTCCTTGGGCAATCTGTTACGCAGTTTGGTAGGTGAACATGTGAAGAGTTGGGATTTGAAGTTGTTCCTAGCAGAGTTTGCACATAATCATGCAGTGAACCGGAGCACGGGATTCAGTCCATTTGCAGTGGTATACTCTGTTATTCCCAAGGGGCCGCTGGACTTGTTGCCTTTGCCCTCTCAAACTAAGCTCCATGGCAAGGCAGAGGATTTTGTTGGTAGTTTGCAGGAGGTCCACGAAGCAGTGCGCAACAATTTGCAGGCCTCGGCTGCCAAGTATAAAAAGACTGCGGACAAGAAACGGCGACATATGGAGTTTGAAGTGGGAGACTTTGTTTGGGCAGTGCTGACCAAGGATCGCTTTTCTGTTGGCGACTACAACAAGCTCTCCGCTCCGAAGATTGGCCCTTTAGAGATCATTGCGAAAATTAATCCCAATGCTTACCGTTTGAAGTTACCGAGTTCGATTCGTACACATGACGTCTTCAATGTGAGGCACCTTCTACTATATGTCAGTGATTCTTCCGAGGATGAAAATTCGAGGGCGAATTCTTTCCAACCCGGTGAGAATGATGGAGTAGAAGAATTAGCACTGACCTATTTGGAGAAATTCGAAGACGGGAAAAAATCAGCGAAGCGGTGAATAGTGACAATTTTGAAAAGTATCCGATTTGGTCCCGAAAATAGTGATTTTTCTTGGGAATCGGCCTGATGAATAGAACCCATTGCCCCACCCCAATTTGGCCAAAAAATGCCATCTAGTCCTTCAATTTTACGTTTTTATATTTTTAGGGACCTAATTGCAAATTTGTAAAAGTTTTTCCTTTGTTCTGTTATTTTCGAAATTTTAACCCTAGCTTGTAGTCACTATTTAAAGGCGTGTAAGACAAGAATTATGTAGTTTTGTTGAATTCGAATTTTGTTATGTTTTTCCTATCTCTTTGAATTTTCGTAAATTCTAGGGTTAGAGGAATCGTTTCCGGTATCGTGCGCGATCAACGGAATTTGATTGTTTATCTGCTGCATCAGTAACAGTTTCAGTGGTCCAATCCCTAGTCGTCTTCAAAATTTAACTTCATTGAGATTACTTGATTTGCCTAGAAATTTATTCACCTCTTGGATACCTAATTGGTTAGCTGATTTGACCCATCTTGAGCTCGTTGATCTAAGCTTGAATAACTTGCAAGGAGAAATTCCAAGGTCCATTGGAAACCTCACTTCCCTCAAAACCCTTGAATTGTCCTATAACAACTTTAAAGGAGAAATTCCAAGTGCCATTGGAAACCTCACTACCCTCAATATCCTTCATTTATCCTATAACAACTTTAAAGGAGAAATTCCAAGTGCCATTGGAAACCTCACGTCCCTCAATACCCTTGATTTGTCCTATAACAACTTTAAAGGAGAACTTCCAAGTGCCATTGGAAACCTCACTTCCCTCAATACCCTTGATTTGTCAGTTAACTTCCTCATAGGAGATATTCCAACGTCATTCAAAAGCCTTTGCAATTTGAGGTTGCTCTCTCTATCGGTTAACAAGTTGAGCCAAGAGATCAACAAGGTTATTGAAATTCTATCCGAATGTGTTTCAGACAAAATAAAGTCACTACATTTATCCGACTGTTTTTTCTCTGGGCATTTGACTAATCATCTCAAGAAGTTTCAAAATCTTATTTCTCTTGTTCTTCATGGTAATCAGATTGCTGGTCCAATTCCAAACTGTTTAGGAGAGATAACCTCTTTGACATACTTAGACCTTTCTTTTAACAAATTGAATGGAAACATTCCTACAAGTTTTGGTGGGCTTTCTAAATTAAAAACATTTCTAGTTTCGTTCAATTCGTTGGAAGGTAAAGTTTCTCAAATTCATTCTGAAAATCTCACCAGTTTGAGAATGTTTTATGCATCCGGGAATAATCATCTCATTTTGAGAGTTGATCCTGATTGGATTCCTCCTTTTCAACTTCTTGAGAGACTATATTTGAGATCTTGGGATGTTGGACCTCAATTTCCCACTTGGCTTCGTCACTTGAATCATTTGCAAGACCTTGACTTGTCCAACTCAAAACTTTCAAGTACTCTTCCCACTTGGTATCATAACTTCTCTTCCACTCTGTACAAATTCAATATATCTCATAACCAAATGTATGGGATGATTCATAATCTATCTATTAATGATTTTAAAGATTCTTTCGTTGACTTGAGCTCAAATAATTTCAATGGTTCTTTACCTTACATGTCTTCTACTCCTGGTTGGATAGATCTTTCCCACAATTTGTTTTCTGGATCAATACACGAATTTTTATGTGATAAGATGGATAAGCAAGTTCATTTAAATCTCCATACAAAAGCTGTTATTTTGAAAGAAAATCTTCTACATGGGGAATTGCCGGATTGTTGGATGTATTGGACGTCTTTGAGCGTCATAGAACTAAGCAACAACAATTTTGGCAGCAACATTCCCACATCACTTGGTAATTTAAGAGATCTACGGATGTTAAATCTTCGCAACAACAATTTGATCGGTAACATACCATCCACGCTTCAAAATTGTACAGGTTTAGTTGAACTTGACTTGGGTGAAAATGAGTTGAGGGGAGAAATTCCAAGTTGGATAGGGGAACATCTCGGAGAATTGAGGATTCTGAATTTTCGAGGGAATAAGCTTCGCGGTCACATGTCTAAGGAGCTGTGTAACTTGACTTACTTACAAATTTTGGATGTTGTTGATAACAATCTTAATGGCACCATACCAACATGTGTTGGTTTCTTGATAGGGATTCTACTATATATGATCTAATGACAATTAGTTTCAATTATGATCCATCCTTGGAATACATAGGGAGTTCCTCAATTGTGAGAAAAGGGAAAATGGTTGAATATAGTACTACCCTTCGTTTTGTTCAAAGTTTGGATCTTTCAAATAATAATTTTGTTGGAGAGATTCCTAAGGGAATTACAAGTCTTTCAGGATTGCAATCTTTAAATCTGTCATACAATTGTTTGACAGGAGGAATTCCTAAGGATATAGGTGCTATGAAGAATTTAGAGTCTCTTGACTTGTCTCAAAACCAATTGTTTGGTGAAATTCCTCAGAGCATGTCTAACATGAATTTTTTGAGCAATTTGAACTTGTCTAACAACAATTTATCAGGACACATTCCTTCAAGCACTCAATTACAAAGTTTGGATGCATCAAGTTTCATCGGCAACAACCTCTGTGGGCCGCCACTCACCAAGGATTGTAGCACAAATGAAGCAACAGAAGGAAGCAGAGGTCACAGTAATGAAACCGAAGCAATGGATTGGTTCTACTTTTATGTGAGCCTTGCACCTGGATTTGTTATGGGATTTTGGTGTGTTGTGGGTCCTCTAGTCTTTAACAAACGATGGAGGATTGTGTACTTCAATTTCTTAGAACTTTTATGGGACAAAATTTGGGTTTGGTTTCATCTACATGTGGTTAGATTTGTAAGAAGTCATGGTGTTTAGTGTTTTGTTTTAGGAATTTTTTTTGGCTGTAAAAGTTGTTAAAAGTTGAGGATTTATGTTGTTTATTTTAACAAGATGTTTCAGTTGTGTATTTCGAATTTCATCTAATATTGTAAAATAATCAGTTGTGAAAGTGGATTGTGTGGCTATATGATCGACTGTTAACTTTGCATTTGAATTGAATCAAAATGTTTTTTTTTTTTTTGGCAAACTTAATAGGAAGAGTTTGCAGAGTTTATGAAGTATTAGATATATGTGGATGACTAGTAACTGTGGAACTTAATTTAAATGGTACTATTATGTTGGTATTTGTCACCGGAAATCATCCGATTAAAGCGGAAGAACGCGATGATTTCCTCAAATCCGTGCCCAAGAGCAATTGAGATGGAAATTGAAAAAACAAAAATTTAATCACAAGAGATAAATCTCTTACCCTGAATATCTCTTAAAGAGATGGATGTAGACTGTAGAAATCAATCTAGAATCCCTCCTCGTTCACGTGCACGAACGCCTAACGAACACCACCCGTGCTAGCGTCGGAAAACACGAAACTTTGGAGAGGGAGGCTAGGAGAATTTCGGCCAGTGTCTTAGTTGCATGCTTGGCCGAAATTCCTAGGGTTATTTTAACCCTAGGTGGCCGAAATTCTCCTTGAGAATTTTGGCCAAATTGGCTCCTCCTTTTGTGTGAGCTTCCATCTTTTATTTCAGGACCAAATCTATTTTAATTAGTCTGGTTTAAATTAACTTCAAGCCCAATTTTAATTTACCCATGTATTTAATATATTACACCAAGTAACATATTATTCACATTCAAATTAAAATTGGTTTGACTAATTAATTTAGTCCATTAAATTAAAATTAGATCTTCACAAAATAAATTCATATGTAAACCTATAAATATGAATATTTCCACCCAGGAAATAATCTCATAATTAATCCAATTAATTATGAGAAAGCCAATCAAATATTAATTTTATTATCATGATCAATCCAATTGATCTTTATAATATAATTAATATATACCTCTCTCTCTAGAGTGTATACTCCAAGTATACATGTGATTCCTTAAGTCAGTGTTCAGTCGCTCAATGTGTACGATCCCGTGGGCCCATCTTTATGTTGGCAGTGGGCCTGTAGCCCACAGACTGCAGTTGGGCTCTAGCAAGCCACTGTAGCCCCCAATTAAGATGGAGATGGCAGTCTAACTGTTATCATAACCCTGTAGTTTGAACTTGTATATCCTATGTCATCGATATCGATGTCCAACACAGAGGCATGGATTGATCACCCTCTTTTGTGTCCAGGCATTAACTTGATCCCAAATGCACTAAAGCTCACAAACAGGTCCCAACTTGTTTGGGTGTGGCCACACTCTTATCAGTCACATTCATCAAGAGGCCGGTGATATCTTCTCAGCAGACTACTGAGTGACAAATCCCTTATGCATATCCATAGCATTGCCATGCTAAGTGACATACCCGAAAGTACCCATACTTGGCACCATATTATAGGCCCTTTAGGCATACCCCTAAGTATGCAACCTCACATGCAATACCATCATATGGTCAGGTCAAAAGGATCCATACAAGTACTACATGAGAATCACTTGTGATACTATACCATGTGGATTTCTCGTTTAGTGGATCTATCCAGTACCATGCCCTTTTTACATGTACCTATTAACTTGGTTGACATCCCATGTCCAATGACCGGTAAGACACCGCCATACAACCAGGTTAATGATAGTCTCTGGTTCCACTCATTCCCATGACTGGAACAGACTACGAATCTATTTATGGTCATATCATTTACCCTATCCATGGTCTTACTGCCAAGTGCATGACACTTGTCATCATGGATATGGATATGGATATGGATATGTCCATTGGATACTTCATTTAATATAATGCACAAGATATATATAATAAATGAATTAATGCCTTTATTAATAACACAAATGAGTATAATACACAAATCCAATAAATGTATAATACAAATACAAGGACCAATGCCTCGGGACTAGGGCAATTCCAATAATCTCCCACTTGCACTAGTTCCAACTAGGCATGGGCCTAATCCCTATAGATCTAGTATGACCCTCATGCTTGGGTTGGGCCAGTGCCTTGGTCAAAGGATCTGCAACATTATCCTCGGTGTCCACTCTATGCAATGCAATGTCACCTCTCTCCATGATCTCTCGTATGAGGTGCAAGTTTATGAGCACGTGCTTTGTGTTCTTGTGTGACCAGGGATCCTTGGCTTGTGCAACGGCCCCATTGTTGTCACAAAAGATATCAACTGAGTCCTGGATAGTTGGTACTACTCCTAACTCAGTGATAAACTTCCTCATCCACACAGCTTCCTTAGCTGCATCACACGCCGCGATGTTCTCATCTTCTGTTGTAGAGTCCACGATGGTTGGCAACTTTGAGGTCCTTCAGCTTACAGCACCACCATTCAGCAAAAATACATACCCAGACTATGACTGGTACTCATCCTGGTCGGTCTGGAAGCTTGCATCAGTGTACTCAGTAACTGATCGCACTTCCTGACCACCATACACTAAGAAGCTATCCTTAGTCCGGTTAAGGTACTTAAGGATTACCTTGACAGCCTTCCAGTGATCCTCCTCGGGGATCATGCTGGTACCGGCTCGTCATACTTAGTGCAAAGGTGACATCAAGTCTCGTACATAGCATGGAGTACATAATTGATCCTATAGCCTGCGAGCGGATGACCTTTTTTGGAACGCGCGGTGAAGCGGGAACCGGGAATTTTCTTTTTAGGGAGTGTTTTGGTTTTGAAAACGGATTTAATCTTTCTTAGAAACACCTTGCATTTTATTGGAAAAGCCTTTTTTGTAGAAAACTTAATCTCAGGCATGAATTTTAGAAAACAAGCTTTTTAGAAAATCCCATTTTAACTTAAAGGTCTCGAAACATGAATTTCGAGATTAGATACAGAGTCGCCACCCGGATCAGCTCATCTGGGAAATTCTGGTACAGCTCCCTAACAAGTGTAGACGCAGTACCTAATCTAGAGATTTGAGATTCGGGCAACATATCTACTAATCCTCACTTATTTTCAATTATTATTTCATAATATGACATTTCATTCACTTAATTCTACTCAGTTTATCTCTTCTTTTATTATTAACCAATGCTCATACATATGACATAAATATAAAACCAAAGTAAAATGCGGAAAAGAAAAAGTGCAGGAAAAGTAAATAGAGGCCAAGTTATACAACCCATAAAGAGGAAAAAGCTCTCATCCTCACCATTACAACCGCCTATAATATACGATGATCTAAAAATTACAATCGCCTAGATACACAGGATAATCTATTAAATACATCAAAAGTAAAAAGAAAACTAAAAATAAAAGCTGCATCCAAATAGGGTTAGCACAAATAATCAAAGCATACCAAGGACTCAAATCAGACAAAATAGGGATTTTTAGGAGTGGGGGACATGCATTTGGGGTAACCGGGTTGACCCGGTCGGTCGGCCGGGTTAGACCTAGAAAACGGTTTTTTAAATGCCTTGTAGGTTTTATGGATGAAAAACCAATTTTAAAAACGGTTTGGCTCATTTACATGCATTTTTCCAATTTTAGTTGGCCAGATATCCTGGGACCCGGGGGTCCCGTTTGTGTGTGGGCCTAAATCAAACATCCATCTAGGGTCCAAAAGTATGCAAACATGCTAAAATTCATTTTTGAATAAGAAAAGGATGCAAAATTACAAGTTTGGGGCCCAAAAGGGCAAAACTGTAATTCTGTCTCCACTACAGCCGTGCCACTGTAGTTTACAGCCGCGCGGCTGTAAGCTCCAGAATCGATTCCAGTGTACTTTTCGCGTTTTCGAAGATCGTTTTGCAAAGTTTAATGATTTTGGGCGATTTGGGATTTCTGGAAAAACATCAAAATCAACAGAAAAGACCCGAAACGGATCGAATCGAATCCGAAAATCCCTAATCGTCCAAAATCATCAAATTTTACCACATCCATCCATTACAAATTAAAGAACATGGAATCTAAGTATACGTGGATGTAATTGGACCGATAACAAGTATGAAAAACACATTTAATTCAAAAATGGGAGTGTTATCGATCGATTTGGGGTGATTGGAGCTTCTGCCCCTGTAGGTTACAGCCAAGCAGCTGTAATCAGAAGATTATAGCCACACCCCTATAGGTCACAGCCGTGCAGCTGTAGGTTACATCCGGGCAGCTGTGATGATAAGTGGCGGCTGTAACCGGAAAAAACTCCCAAAAAAACATAAAAATTCAAAACATAGCATTACAGCCTTGCCCCTATAGGTTACAGTCGTGCGGCTGTAGATTACAGCCGAGCGGCTGTGATCATGAGTGGGGCGGCTATAACCGGAAAAAACTCCCAAAAATGGTAAAAAAATTCAAAACATGCAATCAAATCACAACCAGAATAAACAAACGGATTTCTAAGGCCTCTTAGACGATTACCTTGTCTGTGTTCCAATGCTTGGATCACGAAAAATGGATTCGGATTCCAGAAACGTCTTGTAGTCACAAATAACCCGAACAAAGCGCGGTTTCCGAAGCCCGAACGGAATCCCGAAGAAGATTTAAGGGTTGATTATTATGTGTTCTATTGAGATTATTTTTGTTTTCTTTTTTTTTAGGTCAAACTCTCTTTTTTTCGAATTGTGTTAAGAACCCTAGAGAAAAATCTAAGTGATGGTGTTTTTCTCTCAAAATCCCCTTTTTCTTTTTCTATTTTAGTTTTCTGGCTCCCCTTAACCCTAATCCTGGATTAGGATGTTTAAATACCTCCCTTTTTGATATTAAATCGGAATTAATTACCGATTTCGGTAAACAAGGAAGACTGACACTTACAGCCATACAGCCACGCCCCTATAGTACAGCTGCGCGGCTGTAGCCATTATAGCGAGCGGCTGTAGTGACAAAAATGCCTATTTTACTTAAAAACCGAATTAAATGCTGATTTTGACCAAAAAATGAAATATGATGATTACAGTCGTGCGGTTGTAGATTACAGCCATGCCTCTGTAGACTACAGCCGCGTGGTTGTAATGTCCAGAAAATGCCATTTTCACTTACTTTTCGTTCTTTTCCTCGGTTCTCTTAAAACACTCACTCGAATTCTTTTGGGTTCCGTATTAGGACTTTTCACAGTACTTCAGGTTACCTGGGACATTTCTGACATTATCCCGGTCGGTCCAAATCCGCTTCACGTTTATCCGTGAAAAAGGTAACAATAGCTTTCATCCCCGGTTCTCACTCACTGCCCGTTCTGAAAAAGGTCGTCCGCTCATAGTGGCGACTCTGCTGGGGATCAACGGTTTCTTCAAAAAAGTTTTCACAAAAACTTAAGGAACTTAGGCAACAATTGAAGTATATCCTCACTTATAGTTGATTCTTAAATCATAACTCAATATTTCATTCACATTGCATAAAGCATGACAGTTTCTCTTCTTAAATCCCTCCAACACTCATTTAAGCCCAGTTTATTTCCAAAGGTGACCTACCTCTTCCACTAGGATTGAAGGCACCCGAGGAGGTAAACCACTCATAGCGTTGTACGAACCCCTTCGTTTGAACCTTTGAGTGGGGAGAAGTGAGAAGTATATTTTCGCTATGGGAACCTGTACTGTTAGGATTCGTCATAGGAAACCGATCGATAAAAGCGAAAATACGCATTGACTTCCTGGAATCCGGTCCCAAGAGCTTAAGATGTGGAAATAAAAAACATAAAGCATAAAGAGAAAGTTCAAAAACTTACCACAAAGTCTCTCTAAGAGATGGATACGGACTGCAGAAATCAGTGTAGATTTCCTCCACCGATGCGTACACGAACGGCTCTAGGACCAAAACCCATGCTAGCGATTCAGATGACTCAGAAGAGAGGGAGATAGGGCTGCTCACTTTGAGAATTATGGCTCTCCCTATTTCTTTCCAAAAGAAATGTCTATCTATCCAAAGATAGAACCTATTTTCTCAAGTGTGAGCATCCTATTTCTTTCCAAAAGAAATATATCATATGTGGGCAAAATTTCTTTTTCCCAAAAGAATTAATATCACATTTTTCTTCTCTTCGTGATGGATGGCCAAATTGGTGAGTCTTTTATGAGATAGCCAAGTCCAACCTTGTATTTCAAAGTCAAAAGCAATGACTCATCTCATATGACTCACTATCATATTAAATGAAAAGAATGACTCATCCTTTTCATTAAAGGAAAAAACATGACTCATCATCTTTTCATTAACACAAAACCATGACTCGTCATCTCTTTTGTCTCATGAACAAGTCACCATACTCATCCATATAAGACATAATTTCGGCCAAGCTAAGTCCATTATATGTGGGCTTTTCAATTTCAAGCCCAAGCCCAACTCTAACCCCTTTAATTTAATTAATACCAAATACAATTTTAATTTAACATGTATTGTTATATATTATACCATATAATATATTACATACATTCAAATTAAAATTAATTTGACCTATTAATTTAATCAAGGGATTAAATTAGACACACATAAAGGAAAAACATGTAAACCTATACATGTCATAATATTTCCACCTAGGAAATAATCTCATAAATTAATTCATTGAATTAATTAAGCGAATAGCCAAAATAAATATTAATTATATTATTTGGATCAATCCAATTGGCCTATATAATATAATTAATGCATCTCTCTCTCTTCAACGTGTATACTCCAAGTATACACTTAATCCGACTAGTTAAAGTCCAGACGTTCAATGTGTACGATCTGATGGGCCCGTCTTTATGTTGGCAGTAGGCCACGGCCCACAGACTGCAGGCGGGCTCTAGCAAGCCACTGCAGCTCCCAATTAAGACAGAGTAAGCAGTCCAACTGAAAACATAACCCAGTAGTTTGAACTTGTAAATCCCATGTCGCTGATATCGGTGTCCAACACAGAGGCATGGTTGATCACCCTCTCTATGTGTCCAGACATCTACTTGATCCCGAATGAACTGATGCTCACAAACAAGATCCAATCTTGTTTGGGTGTAGCCGAACACTTATCAGTAACATTCTTCAAGAGGCCAATGATATCGTCTCAGTGAATCACTGAGTGACATTCCCTTCTGCATATCCATAGTACTGCCACGCTCACTGTCACACCCGAACGTACCCGTACTTGGCACCCTTTTACAGGCCCGTTAGGCGTACACCAAAGTGTGCCACTTCACATGCAACACCATTATATGGTCCGGTCGAAGGACTTAAATAAGTACTACGCGAGAATCACTTGTGATACTATACCCGTTAAGTGGATCGGTCCAGTACCATGCCCTTTTTTTGCATGTACCCATTAACCTGGTTGACATTCCATGTTCTATGACCGGTAAGACACCGCCATACAACCAGGCTAATGATAGTATTTGGTTCCATTCATTCCCATGATTGGAACAGACTACGGATGACTTTATGGTCATATCGTTTTCCCTATCCACAGTCTTACTGCCAAGTGCCTCACACTTGACAACATGGATATGGATATGTCCATTGGATACTCTATTTAAAATATAGCACAAGACATATAATAACTAGATTAATGCCTTTATTTCCTTGACACAAATTATGTAATACATAAAGTTCACATTAATGTACAAATGTATTATACAGAAACAAGGACCAATGCCTCGGGACTAGGGCATTTCCAACAATCTCCCACTTGCACTAGTACCTACTAGGCATGGGTCTAATCCTTATAAATCTAGAACAACCTTCGTGCATAGGCATAGCCAAGCATGTTGGTCAAAAGATCTGCGACATTGTCATTGGTGTCCACTCTTTGTAATGAGATGTCACCCCCTTAGCGATTTCTCGCAATAGGTGAAAATCCCTAAGTACGTGCATCATGTTTAAGTGTGACTGGGGCACTTAGCTTGTGCAACAGCCCCATCGTTGTCACTGAATATATCAACCGGTTCCTGGATAGTAGATACTACCCCAGTTCCATGAAAAACTTCAATATCCACACAGCTTCCCTAGCTGCTTCACACGTTGCAATGTACTTAGTTCCTGTGATAGAAACCGCGATGGTCAATTACTTGGAGCCTCTCCAACAATAGCACCACCATTTAGCATGAACATATACCTATACTGTGACTTATATTCATCCTGGTTGGTCTGGAAGATTGCATCAGTGTACCTAGTAACTGACTGCTCTTCCTGACCTTCAGGATTACTTCAGGATTGCTTTGACAACCTACCAGTGATCTAGTCAGGATCCGACTCATCATACAACATCAGGTCTTGTACATAGCATGGAGTACATGATTGATCCTATAGCCGAAGCATATAGAACCAATTCATGTTCTCCCTATCCTGCCTTGTCTTAGGACAGTACTTCTTGCTATGTTTCAGCTCATGACCCATTGGCAAGAAACCTTTCTTAGCCTAGTCCATGCTGAATCTTTTCAGAACTATGTCTATGTACTTGGCCTGACTTAGGCCTGGAAGCCGATTGGATCTATCCCTATAGATCCTGATCCCTAGGATCGTCTCAGCTTCACCTAAGTCCTTCATTGCGAAGAAGTACTCAACCATTACAATTCCCTTGTAGTGTTGGTATGTCGCTTCCAATTAAAAGGATGCCATCCATATATAATACCAGGCTAGTTACTATGCTCCCACTAAACCTCTTATACACACCCTTAAAGGTATTGTCAGCCTATAGCTTATAGCACCACTTGCAACCTATTACCTTAGCACCTGGAGGTGGATCAACCAGGTTCCAAACCTGATTATCATACATAGATTGCAAATCCACCACCATGGCAGACAGTGGGCTAGCTATAGTTTATTAGTAGGTTTTGAGCTCCTCTTCGTACAAGACAGAAGAGCATAATTATCAGAAACAAAAACCGATGTTTCTCATGTTCCTGATGATCGCTACCATACCTTTTAGGTCCTTGTGTGACCTAGGCTGGTACTTCTACCTTTGGAAGCTTCACCCTGGTCTCCAAGTTATCCTTTTCAGGAGTTTCTGAGCCTTGAACTTCCCTGAGTTCAACATCGCTCCCACTGTCTTTCTTGGAAAGAAACCCCTTTTCAAGAAGGACCCCCTTTCGCGCCATGAACACCTTGTTCTCAGCGGGGTTATAGAAGTAATATCCTTTGGTTTCCCTAGGGTAGCTCACAAACAGGCATTAGTCAGTTTTGGGTGCTAGTTTTTCTCACAGTCAATTTCTTGACTTGTGCATAACAACCCCAAATCCGTAAGAAAGACATATTAGGCACCCTGCCCGTCCATATTCCAAATAGGGTCTTTTCCAAAGCCTTAGTTGGAGTATAATTAAAAATGAGAGCCATTGTCTCAAGAGCGTATCCTTTACAACTTATTGGGAGAGAGGCATAACTCATCGTTTGAGCGGACCATGTCCAACAGGGTCCTATTCCTCCGTTTTGACACCCCATTCCATTATGGTGTCCCTGGAAGAGTGAGCAATGGAACTATTCCATGCCCACTCAAAATGAGTCATACACTAGGTTTTTATGCTCACCATCTCGGTCCGACCGAATGGCTTTGATATTTCTGCCTAGTTGTTTCTGTACTTCGTTCCTAAAACCCTCGAACCTATCAAGGGTCTCAGCCTAATATTTCTTCGAATAGGCATAGCCATATCTGCTGAAATCATCTGTGAAGGAGATGAAGTATAGATGTTCACCCCTGGTTACTATGCTTGTCGGTCCATATACATCTCAATGCATTAGGTCCAATAAGCTAGCGGCCCTTTCAGCCTCCTTGCTAAAAGGTTCTTTAGTCATTTTACCTTATAAACAAGACTCGCATATCAAGTGACTCCATGTCAAATGATTCTAGGATTCAAGCTATGTGAAGCCTAGCTATGCGCTTCTTGTTTATGTGGTCTAAATGACAATGGCAAAGGTAAATCGGATTAAGTTCGTTAGGCTTAACCCTTTAAGTTTGTATATTATAGGCATGATTAGTTTCATTTAGATCCGGGATATAAAAGACATTATTTAACAGAGCTACTCCATAAAATAATTCTTTTCTAGATAAACCCTTTTTACTATTACCAATAGTAAATGTACATCCAGAAATATCCAAAACTGAAACAGAAATATTATTCCTGTACAAAACAGGTACAAAATAACATAGTTTCAGTAACAAAACTAATATACTAGGCATCATAAGATGGTCCTGCTGATCTCTATGGTAGCAACCCTTGCTCCATTTCTAACCCGCAAGTCCACTTGTCCCGATCCCAGTGATCTCCTGTTCTTAAGTCCCTGCACATTACAACAAATGTGAGAACCACATCTAGTATCCAATACATAAGATGTTGAAACAGAGGTTAATGTCTATGACATATATACCTGATGAAGACACGCCCTGCGTCTTCCTTTTCTCTCCTAAAAGCTTGGGACACGAACTTTTCCAATGTCCAGTCTGCTTACAACTGAAGTAGACATCCTCGGAACGGGCTAGGCTTTAGCCTTTTTAGCCTTGGGTTCCGCCTTGGCCTTGGCCTTTGCCTTGCCTTTAGCAAGAGGAGGTTTCCCCTTGTTAACCTTAAATACCGGCGGAGTCTTCTTGATCGACAGTTCAGCGAGCTGAAGCATCTAATGCAGCTCATTAACAGTATGGTCCATCCCTTGCTTGTAAAAGTTTAGGATGAATTGACCATAAGAATCCGGTAAAGAAGCCAGGATAGTGCTAACCGCCAGGCCCCATGAGATAGGCGTTCCAAGACGGGCTAAATTATCCAGATAGCCCTTCATCTTGAGCACGTGTGCACTCACAGATGTCCCGGCTCCCATCTTACAGCTGCGGAATGCCTTGTGGATCAGGTACCTTTCCTGATAAGCTTGCTCATAAAACATCTCGTTAAGAGTTGTCATCATAGCAAAGGCCTGATGATCCATGAACTGCTTTTGCAATTCAGGAACCATACTAGCCAACATCAGGCATGTCACATCCCAATTATCTTTTACATGTGCCCAGTATTCCTCCAGCTGGGCAGCCGGTGGATTACTTCCCGTTGGCACAGCCGGTACAGGCTTTTCGAGCACATACTCTTTAGACTCTTGTCTTAGAACTTTCCTTAAGTTCATAGACCATTCCCAAAAGTTAGGGCCAGAAAGCTTGTCCCATTCCAAGAAAGATCGCAGTGATAAAGTATCATTCGTAGTCATTGGTTTCCACACATAAAAATTTACAAGTGTTAATAAAGGACTTAACTTGTTCTTCCCATATTATAATTAATAATGAATCGTGTTACTAATTAACTTGAGTTGTTGGGCTCATGGGCCGACATCCATATTATATCAAGATATAGCCAGACGAGGGCCTGGAACAACTATACCCCAATTTTTAGGTAGGAATGCCATCCAATCCCAACCTAGGGACTCTCGGTTTGATGGGTCTGTTGGCACTTACCCATCTGTGCTTAGGGCCAGGAACATCCTACTACCCACGCTAAGTCTAAACCTCTATCCAACTGTCAGAGTAACCAATACTCCAACCCAATACAAAATGACGATGCTCCAGCGCATCCAGCGAGGGCTGGTCTACAACTGGCCCATCCCCACTTCGAGTAGGTTTTGAATGAGGGAAGCACTCTTAAGAGACTTAGTAATTACCTTTTGGTTATTAGATTCATTTAATAACGGCTTAGATGCATAGGCAGGTGAAATAGGGTTGGTACATACATTCTCACATGTAAATAAATCAAGCATAATTAAATAAAAATGAACTGCGATGGGCCAAAATTTACATCGTAATATAATTCTAGTAAACCTATACTAGAACGACAGCAGGTGGGCAGCATCCTCATCCTTCTAGCACGCCAATCCAATCAGCTTCTTCTTTACATAATTTCATAATAAACAAATAAAATAAAATTACATAAAAAGAAAACAGCGAGCAGGCCGTATTTACCAAAAGAATAATACAACCCAAATAAATAAGGCCCAAAACATCCATTCAAGCATTTTATCATACATACATGTAAACCAATACATACAATTTATAAACATGTTAAATGCATGAATTAATCCCATTTCAATTATGTCCATAGCCATTATTTTGAAATCGCCAAATTTTGGCCGATCATGGTTCTAAACCCGTGCGAACTTTGGGCCTCCAACCTAGGCAAAATTGCTCCCAATCCAACTGGGAAACCATGAATTCCAAAATTAGCCGTCCGGGTAATCGTGCCAAGAAAACCCGAACCAATTTCAATCAACCGTATTAATTTTTCCAAAATTAATATCGCATGAACGAAAAATAAATTTCATTTATAAAACATGCGCATAAAATTTCCAAAATGTAAACACGCACAATTTTAAAACCAATTAAAATTTTAAAACCCCACGCGCATAAAAATTACCAAAATTTAAACACGCATAATTTTTTAAAATTAATTAAAATTTTAAAACCAGGCCCGGCCCAAAACAAATCCCGTGAAATCCAAATTTGGGCCCGGCCCACCACGTGGGGCAGCCGCGGCGCTGCTGCCCCCGTTTCAACCCGAAACGTTTCGTGATTTTTCCAAAAAAAAAAAAGCAACATGAAATTAAATCACCAAGAAATAAAACCATGCAATGGAAAAATAAATCTAGCATAAACCTATATGCAAAAAATAAATTTCCATAAACGATTCACAAATAGAAAATTAAATAAAACATAAACCATATGCAAATAATTTTCCATAAGTAAAATCCATGGGGAAAAACCACCAAACCCCAAAACCAAAAATAAATCTCGTCCATAAAAATCTCCAATTTTAAAACACGGGATTCACCAATTTAAAGATTTCCACGGATCAAAAGCCTGCTTTGATACCATTGTTGGGATTCGTCATGGGAAACCGACCGATAAAAGCGGAAATACGCATCGATTTCCTGGAATTCGGTCCCAGGAGCTTAAGATGTGGAAATCAAAAACTTAAAGCATAAAGAGAAAGTTCAAAAATTTACCACAAAGTCTCTCAAAGAGACGGATACGGACTGCAGCAATCAAGTGTAGATTTCCTCCACCGATGCGTACGCGAACGGCTCTAGGACCAAAACCCGTGCTACCGATTCGGATGACTCAGAAGAGACAGAGAGAGGGCTGCTCACTTTGAGAATTATGGTTGTCCCTATTTCTCTCCAAAAGAAATGTCTACCTATCCAAAGATAGAACCCATTTTCTCAAGTGTGAGCATCCAATTTCTTTCCAAAAGAAATATATCAAATGTGGGCAAAATTTCTTTTTCCCAAAAGAATTAATATCACATTTTTCTTCTCATCATGATGGACGCGCCAAATTGGTGAGTCTTTTATGAGATAGCCAAGTCCAACCTTGTATTTCAAAGTCAAAAGCAATGACTCATCTCATATGACTCACCATCATATTAAATGAAAAGAATGACTCATCCTTTTCATTAAAGGAAAAAACATGACTCATCATCTTTTCATTAATACAAAACCATGACTGATCATCTCTTTTGTCTCATGAATAAGTCACCATACTCATCCATATAAGACATAATTTCGGCCAAGCTAAGTCCATTATATATGGGTTTTTCAATTTCAAGGCCAAGCCCAATTCTAACCGCTTTAATTTAATTGATACCGAATGCAATTTTAATTTAACATGTATTGTTATATATTATAACCATATAATATATTGCATACATTCAAATTAAAATTAATTTGACCTATTAATTTAATCAGGGGATTAAATTAGACACACATAAAGGAAAAACATGTAAACCTACACATGTCATTCATTCCCATGATTGGAACAGACTACGGATGACTTTATGGTCATATCGTTTTCCCTATCCACAGTCTTACTGCCAAGTGCCTCACACTTGACAACATGGATATGGATATGTCCATTTAAAATATAGCACAAGACATATAATAAATAGATTAATGCCTTTATTTCCTTGACACAAATTATGTAATACATAAAGTTCACATTAATGTACAAATGTATTATACAAACACAAGGACCAATGCCTCGGGACTAGGGCATTTCCAACATGTACAACCCTTGGCTTGACTCATACCTTCATGTAATGGCCTAGCAACTTCCCCTTAGGATTACCAAAACATATACTTGAAAATGGACATCGAGAGTACCCCTTTGGTATCCCCCGTTGATGCCAAAGAGACCAATACCTAGGAAGAATGCGAGACCAAACGAATGGAGGAATAAGGTTGGAAGGGTGAGCATATTTTTGTGTGTGTGCTAACGTTTCCTCTATGGTTGTTTTATTTTTGACCTTTTCATACAACATAAACACGCATCATCCGTATGCCATATCACTTTCTTTATCCAGCCATTTGAGAGCATCCTAATACGTGTGTGTTATACTAACCATACTTTCGTGCAGCCATAATCTTTATTCGCATGCCATATTCACTTTGTGTGCTCATTGATCCATAAAGCATACACGACATCATCTTGTATGTCATGCATTCTAACCACATTTCTGTGCAGCCATTTACATTTTTGTATGACATAGGCATCCACATCATTTCATTTCATTTAAAATGTAAGGATGTTCTAAGTATGCCTTTCACGACCATTTCATCTCATAACACATCGGGAGTCCCCAAGGCTACCCGTACTCCACCTATGCACTAGTTTGCATTTGGCCACCTTATTACATTATTAGAAGACCACAACGGTCTTAAGCTTGTGTTTGTGTGATGGACCACACAACGTCATCATCTTGATCATTCATATTTGGTGTCATGGAGATGCCTTAGTTTTATTTACGTTTCCCAATCCATATCGGATTGTTACATAACATCGACAACCCATTTGAGGTACTCCACGAGTGCCGAGCTAGTTTTCATAGTAAGACATTTCATAGCATTCCTAAATCATGTAAGGTGTTCCACGAACACCAAAATGCTGTCCGTGTTTTGACTCGCACATGACTTGTATATGACATCACTTCATGTTAGATGCCATAAAAGCATCGAACATCTATCTGCGGGACGGTTCCCTCAAGAACATTTCATGTCATCACATTAACCTACAAAGTGTCAAACTTCTGTAAGTGTGTCGGTACACATGCGACCATTTCATGACATCCCCTAAGTGCCCCAAAGGCATCAAACCTCTATCCGCGTGATGGCTCTCACATGACGTTATTGCATTGTCTTTTATGTAGCATTAGGTATGCTTGGAACATCCAAAGTAAGAGAAAGAAAAAAACTAAAACCATCTTCAGCATCATCCATACCCATGAGATATCATCCATACATGAGCATAAACGTACCATTTAGAGTGTTGAGTCTAGGATCACGACATCCACTCAAAACTCTAACCTTATGTTGATTGTGCAGTTAGGAGTCGCGTCTCGGGAAGGTTAATTCGGGTTGAGTCAGAACCAAACACCCCAGTTCAGCTAGTTCAAACAGAACCGATCACCATGGAGGGAATCAGTTTAGGGTCAAATTCAGATAGAGAAGTCGAAGTTCTGTTGCCTACTCTACCGGTTGATAGTCAGGTGTTGTTAGAAGAGGTTGACAGAGCACACATGTCCGACGGAAGTAGTGGGAACAGTGGAAACAGTGGAAACAGTGGAAGCATGCCCTTCAACATGGCTGCCTTTATGAAGAGCTTCTTAAGCTCAGATGAGTTCAAGGCTACCCTTAGGGAGCAGGTGTAGGCGGTGATGACCACCCTCCTTGTTCAAGTTGTTCAACCAGCTCATACCTCAGTTGGGAACGGGGGACAACAGTTTGTTCAAGTCACTAATGGAACCGAGGGGAGCACTCCTAGCAGAAGTGGCGAAGTTGCCAGTCACAGGGAGCCGGACCGTCAGTCTGAAGAGGATGAGGCTTTTGAGAAGGCGAGGGAAGCCTCGATTGAGTCAATGCTAGAGAAACGACTCAACCAGAAATTCTCTGATATAGATGCTACGATGCCCAAGCTGAAAGAGATGGTCCACTTTAATCCTATCATGTGTGCCGATCCTGCCACATTAGTGGCTGATGCGGAAGGACCACTTCCGGCTGGTTTTCATATGCCATACCTCCCTCCCTACACCGGGGAAGGACCACCAGAAGCCCATTTGGATAGCTATGTGAGGTTGATGACCAGCATGGGGATTGGAAAGGGTCATCTTTTGAATTTGTTCCCTACTACTTTGAGGGGTGCTGCAGCAAAGTGGTACATGAAGATGCCATTGTATACTCGTTCTACCTGGGAAGACTTAGCTGATGCCTTTATGAAGCAATATGCCTACAACACCCAAGTTGAGACAACTCTCAAGGATTTCGAGAGAATCTGCCAGAAGCCGAATGAGTCATTCCCGACTTATTACAAATGGTGGATGGACGTGCAGGTTTTGGTGGATGGGGCACCATAGTTGGAATCTTTGATTGTGAAGCTTGTGGATGGCAGCTTGCCCCAATATCAGGACAAAATGAAGCTCAAGAGGTTCCATTCTTTTAATGAGGTGGTGGAGTTCGCTAAGCGTATCGAATGATACAAAGAAGAAGAGCAGAGGGGCAGGCAGGGTTCACGCTCCTATAGAAGCAACTAGGGGTACTCCCAGGGGTACAAGAGTGGAAGTTCTAAGACTACTGCAGTAGGATCTAGTTTAAGGACAACGCCAAAGGTAGCCTCTATTGAAACTCAGGAGGCAGAAGTGGCTGCTGTGAATCAAGGGAGAGCAAGTGTTCTAAGAATTACCAGCCCGTGGGCTGAGTCAGTCAGCCGAATCTTTCTCGCCTCCAATAGAGGAAGATAAAGAGAATTTCTATTCTTACCATGTAATGGCGGGTCACCGTACGAACGAGTGTACCCAATTGATTAAAGCCATCAAACAGCTGGTCACAGATGGCAAGATAGTAGAACCGGCTTTGAAGCCGAATGTGTAGAAAAATCCACTCCCCACCTTTGGTAGTCAGGTGAACATGGTGCAGTCAGGCCTGCCAGCCAACTATGTATTCGCCCAAATCATTAAGGCGAATCTGAGTGTGCGAGCTGTACTTGTAGAAAAAGAGGAAGAGGTAGAGGTGGTTGAAGAGCAGACTGTGGCAGTGAGGGACAAGATGGGTCTTATTGATTTAGATGAGATTGAAGCAGAAGATGAGTATGATGAGTTTGAGGTGCAAGAGTAGATGCCAGTTTACCTGGTGGAGACAAAAAAGGGGACTGTGATAGAGAAGGATGGGCCGGTGATGCATATTACAAGGAGCGGTAGGGTTTATCAACCCATTAGTGCACCACCTCCAGCACCCCCAAGAAGGAACACAACACCGATACAGAATGATGCCCCAGTGGCTAAGGAGGAAGACATGGTGGTGGACCAACTGAAAAGGACACTGGCCCGTGCCAGTGTATGGCACTTACTTATGGAGTCCAAGAGGCATCGAGAGGCGGTGGTAAAACAACTAATAGAGATGGATGCCAACCCCACTATGTCCCCTGATGAGGTGTGTGCAATGATTAGGGGAGCAGATTTGAAGGTTAACAAGGCCTCGGAGATCAGTTTTGGGGTAGAGGATCTCCCACCTGAAGGGGTGAACCACAACAGGCCCTGTACTTAAGGGTGGAAGTCATGGATAAAGTGATGCCGGGCGTAATGGTGGATGATGGCTCAGCCTTGAACATTTGTCCTTCTCAGATCCTACCTTTCCTGGGGGTAAGTCCTGAAGCTCTCTGCTGGTCTAACACCGTAATTAGAGCTTATGATGATAGCAAGAGAGCTATCTTGGGAACCTTAGAAACAGAAGTTAAAGTGGGGGAGGTCAAATCGAAGGTACTGTTTATCGTGATCGACATTCCTGTCACCTTCTCTCTGCTCTTGGGGAGGCCATGGTTCCCTGCTTTAGGAGGAGTTCCATGAACTCTGCACCAGAAGGTGAAGTTTGTAATTGAGGGGAAATAGTAACAGTGGAAGCTGATGAGCCTTCTGTGGTAGCCACATTGAGTGCTACCGAGCAGTTGATGATGGGGTTTCAGGTTGCTGTGATTTCTGACAAGACTGAGTTTCCAGACTGGATTCATAGGTATTGCGCCAAACAGAATTATGAACCGGGAAAGGGATTAGGGGCCAAGCAACAAGGAATCCCTGAATTTAACATTAAGGCTGGCACGTACCGACAGTTTGGGCTGGGGTATCAAGAAGGAAGGGGCAAGTGAGAACGAAGTGTATGAACCTAGTGGATACTTTCGTCCGGGCCATGTAATCAGTGTATGATGGGACTCCTGAACCGATAATTGTCCCTGGATTTGAAATTTTTAATGATGTGGTTGATTTCAGCAAGTATGGAATAGAGCCGGTTGTGAGCATGCCACGTGTCAGAGCTAAGGATGGAAACAAGGGGGTTCGGGATCAGAAAGCTATTGACCAAGTCAGGGTTGAATTCGGGGACAAGGGAGAGGCTTTCAAGAAGAAAGACCTAGTGAGAAGTGAGATGAAAGTGGCTGTGGGGGCCATTACGAGAGCACTGTCCACCTTTGTGAAGCCAAGTAGGGGTGCAGAAAAGAAGACATCACCTGCTGTGAAGACACATGAAGAACTAGTAGAGGAAGCAGTGAAGGAGCTCACTAAGCTGGTTATGAGGGGCAAGGCCGAAACGCCAGAGGAAGAGCTGATTGAGAAACAGAAGGAAGAACTGGAAGGAGACCTCGGGTACCTGTTTGAGGAGATCAACTGTGCTGCTATTGATGAAGACCCTCCTCATGTGGAGGATGGAAATCTTTTTAATGTATTTGCTTTTTCTATTTTTGATGTGAACAATTCCGCCTACAAGGCATACAATGCAATAAAATCTGACTTTGCTTACTTGTGTGATGTTTTTCCGGATTGAACTGTGCATAGATACAAACATTCATTTAATGTCTTTAGCATACATGATGCATCATTGCATGAAATGAACCTAGGAACAGATGATGAACCAAAGATGGTATCCATCTTGAAAGACCTCATGCCTGATGAGAGAAAAGAACTTGTAATAATCTTGCAAAAACACGTCAAGGCCTTCGCCTAGTCCTACGACGACCTGCCTGGGGTTGATAGAGGAATTACAGAGCATAGAATCCTAATAGATCCGAAGATGAAATTGGTTAAGCAGAAACTCAGACGACTTCGACCAGAATGGGCTGAAAAGGCTAAGGAAAAAGTAGCCAAAAAGATAAAGGCCAAGTTCTTAGAAGTGGTAGAGTATCCAGAATGGTTGGCCAATGTAGTGCCAGTTGTAAAGAAAGACGATCGAGTAAGGGTTTGCGTGGATTACCGTGATCTGAATAAGGCATCTCCCAAAGATGACTTTCCACTCCTGCATACCGATGTTCTGATTAATAGTGCCGCCAGGGCGACTATGTATTCCTTCATGGATGGGTTTTTGGGGTACAATCAGATTTGATGAATGTAATCGACAAAGTAAAGACAGCCTTCATCACAGAACGGGGAGTTTACTGTTGCAGGGTTATGCTTTTTGGGTTGAAGAATGCTGAGGTAACTTATCAGCGGGCGGTCAAGACACTTCTGCATGATATGATCCACAAGGAGGTCGAGGTTTATGTGGACAATATGTTGGTAAAATCCATGACCCGGGAGGAGCACCTAGCCATCCTGGATAGATTTTTAACTAGAATCGAGAAGTACAATCTTCACCTCAACCCGAAGAAGTGTGTATTCGGGGTAACCTCAGGAAAATTGCTTGGTCATGTGGTCAGCCAGAAAGGGATTGAGATGGATCCGGACAAGATCAAGGCCATCAGGGATATGCTAGCACCGCAGTCAGAGAAGGAAGTAAGGTCATTTCTAGGTTCACTACAGTATGTTAGTCGATTTATCACGAGATTGACGACAGTTTGCGAGCCAATTTTCAGACTACTGAAGAAGAACTAGCCTGTAAAGTGGAACGAGCAGTGTCAGATAGCCTTCGACAGAATTAAAACTTATTTGATGAACTCCCCACTTCTAAAACCTCCAATACCAGACAAACCTTTGATTCTCTACTTAGCCATTGAAGAGACTTCTGTGGGAGCCATGTTGGTACAAGAACAAGAGGACGGGCGCGAACATGCGATCTATTATTTAAGCAATAAGCTACTGGAGTATGAGACTAGGTATACTATAGTAGAGAAGACTTGTGCTGCTATGGTGTGGTTGACGAAGAAATTAAGACACTACTTCCAGTCGTACAAGGTTCAGCTGGTGGCCAAGGTGGACCCCATGAATTACATATGCCAAGCTCCAGTACTAGCAGGGAAGTTATCCATGTGGTTGCTTTTGCTATCAGAATTCGACATAGAATATGTGATAAGGTCGGTTTTTGACTTATCTTTTAGGCAATTTCGTGGTTTGAACGGCAATTTTTAGAGTCCTTTCTGTGAATGTTTGTGTGGTTTTTGAGTATTTTGTGATTTTTATGTTTTGGATACATTTTTATAACTTTTAGTATTATTCGTGTTTTCTAGGGTTGTTTTTGTAATTTTGGAAAATATGTCGTTTTTATGGTCCGTGGCGTTGGTGCGGTTATGTTTCTTTATGCTTGTTTTGGACAGGCATTATGACCTGGACCGAAAGTTGGAGCATCGGCGGCAAGCAATAGTTTGAAATGCTGAAAATCAAGGTGGCACGGCGTGCCACAATTAGGGCACGACGTGCCATTTTAGCATGCCAAGGGATGGGATCCAGCAGACCGGCATGAAATCGTGCCATTCCCTACCAGCGTGGCGTGCCAACTCCAAATCTACACAGCACAGCGTGCCATCTCCACCAGCACAGTGTGCCACCCCCAATTCTACACAACACGGCGTGCCACTTCCACTAGCACGGCGTGCCGAGCTCCGGAATTCTGCTGTTGCCCTACTTTTATCTTTTCTTTTTCCTAGTTTTAACCTAGTCGTATAAATAGGTTATTTTCTAAGTTTTAATGATCCTTTCCAGACTTTTAGAGTGTAAAGCAGAAACTTGTAGCTAGGTTTTAGCTTGAACTATTTGTTTTCTTTGAGTTTTGAACCATCAATTGGTAGAAGTTTTACATAGAACCTTCCCCTTTTGTGACGTTCTTGGTTCAGGCTTGAGTTCGTCTATAGAGGTACACCCCAAGCATCTTCACACCGTCGGAATCCGGTTAATCGGACCAAAAGGGCATAAGGTTTTCTTCTTCGCTTTTGTAATTTGATTAAGTTAGTTTTTGATTCTGCAATTGATTGCGTTTGGTTGTAAACACTGAATTCGTATCACCTTTCTTAATTAATACAATTGATTGCCATTTAATTTCAATTTTTATTCCTCTTCTTTATGCAATTCCTTTAATGATAATCTAGTCTCATAAGATCTTAATTTATTAAGTTCATATTTGTGGCATTACTTAGATTGACACCTAGGAAACCATTAGTATTGACGACACTGTGGACCCTACGTGCCCCTATTTTCTGAGCTTTAGAATTAGACCACCTGTAAACAAGGGAAACCGGCTAAGGACTTAAAAGATCTAGACATGCTAGGTTGAATTATCGAAAGAACATAATTAAGAGTTAATTGTTGAGTTAAATTCATCTATTATAGTTAATTGATAAAGCCATCTCCATTAGCATTCATAGGTCGGTAATTGATAACCCAAATTCAAGTGCAAAGTAAGCTGGAATAGATCAACTAGGAGTAGGATAATTAGTTGTTAGTATAATGGAATCCAAAAACTAAGTTCCGCCTAGGACACACAAGGAACCCGAGTAGTTTAGTGTTTGCAGAATATTTTTTTCTGTGGGATCGATACCTGGACCAACCAGAATTATTACTTGTCAACGATAGGTACACTGCCTTAGTTATGCATTTCTAGGTTTAGTTTCACTACTTCGCCTAGGACCCATCAAGTTTTTGGTGCCGTTACCGGGAATATTTATTTTCCTGCATCATTGAACCAAAGGTCTATTTGCTGATCTAGGCACTATTTTTGTGTATATAGTTAAATAATTTATCTTTTCTGTGGATATTTATTGCAAATTATTTTTGTTATTTTTGTTTTTTTTTTTTTTGGTGTGTGTGTGCTTTCTACTTATGCAAACTCGCTCTCAACACCCTGAGGTTTTACCTTATAACCCTAAAATTGAACGTTTGTGGAGCAGGAACCGTAGAGTACAACAATAGCAAATTGTCCAAATGGATCATCAGCAACAGGAGGAAGAGGAGAGACAGCTCCGGGAAAGAGTTGAGCAAGAGCGAGTCCGGTGAGAGCGGGAGCAGTTTGATAGAAGAAGGGGTAGTGATAGAGACAACATGGTCATGACTGACCTAATGGCTCCACATCGGCCCCGGAACAGATCTGGAGTGGTTATTCCAGCCATTACTGCTAATCACTTTGAGTTGAAGTCCAGCATGATCAATTTGATCCAAGGGAACGGACTATTCAGTGGCGGAACAAGTGACAACCCCAATGATCATTTAGACCGGTTTCTCATGGTAGCCGATGCAGTTCCAATCGGTGGGGTGCCCCAAGATGCTGTGCAGTTGAAGTTGTTTCCCTTCTCATTATGCGGGGGATCAATGGAATGGTACAAGTCCTTAAGGCCCGGGTCAGTAACTTCATGGGATCAATTGGAAGAACAGTTCTTAGCATACTACTTCCCACCATCAAAGACGGTTCAGTTAAGGAACGATATCATGGGATTCCGGCAATTTGGGACTGAGACTCTTAATGAAGCATGGCAAAGGTTTCAGCGGTTATTACGGAACTGTCCCCACCATGACATGCCGCGATTCACTCAAGTAAGCACGTTTTATCATGGTTTGACACTAGCTAACCGTGCCATTATTGATTCTTCTGCAGGTGGAGACATTTTTAAGAAGATTGCTACGCAAGCCGAGGAGTTGATTGCGGAGCTTGCTAGGAAGAGTACCTTGTGGAAGTCGGACACACCAACAAGGAATGAGGTTCGGGCTACGGATTTGGGATGCCAAGATGCAGCCATGGACCATGTGAACAAGAAACTGAACCTGTTGATGTCCCATCTGAATTTAAATGGGCCACAGTACTAGCCGGTGTTGTGTGTATCATGTGGAGCGGAGCATTCTGGGCAAGAATGTGCATTGGGCGACCCATTCGCCCAACCATCCGAAAATGTAAGTTTTATGGGAGGAAACCAAAGGTACAATAATTCTAACTCTTACCCACAAAATTTCAATAATAATAGTTACGGAAGAAGGTACCAACACCCGAACATGTCTTATGGTAATAACCAAAATGTGTTGAGACCTCCTTCCGGATTCCATTATAAGCACCGTGAGCAGGGGTTAGGTAAGGCCCCATTTATTCCTAATGATCAGCAACCTCAACAGTCTAAGCAAGATGAGACGGTTTTGTCTTTATTAAAAGACATCTCATCTCGGCTTGCTGATAATGAAGCATACTGTAGGGATTTGGGTAAGCAGGTGGCTCAAATGAGTAGGGAGAGGCAGGAGAGACCTCAAGGAGCACTCCCGAGTAGAACTGAACAAAACCCTAAGGGTAATCAATGGGAGACAGCTCAAGTTATAACCCTACGAAGTGGTAGGCAAGTGGAGGACCGAGTGCAAAACGTTGATATTCTATCCCAACCTACTGAGGTAAGTGAAGAGTCGGGAGAGGTAAGCAACCCCAACTCGATTTCTGAACCCGAACCTAGCACAAACGAAAAAGGGAAAATTCCTGACCCAGTGAGGGCCTAGGTGCCTAAACTTCCTTATCCTCAAAGGGAGAAGAAAGATAGACTGGAGTAGAAATATTCCAAATTTCTGGAAATTTTTAAGAAGTTAGAATTTAATATGCCATTAGTTGAGGCTCTCCAAGAGATGCCCTCTTATGCTAAATTCTTTAAAGAACTTCTTACAGGGAAAAGAAAGCTAGGCGAGGATGAAGTGGTGGCTTTAACAGAGGAATGTTCAGCGATTATCACTAACAAACTCCCACCTAAGCTCAAAGATAGGGGCAGTTTTACTATTCCATGCCGGTTAGGAAACTTGGAGATTGCCAATGCCCTATGTGACTTGGGTGCAAGTATAAATTTGATGCCTCTGTCATTTTTCAGGAGACTCGGATTAGGAAACCCAAAGCCAACCAATATGACCCTCCAATTGGCGGATAGATCTCTCACGAGACCCAAGGGGGTGGTCGAGGATGTGTTAGTAAAGGTGGACAAGTTTATCTTCCCCGCGGACTTTGTGGTAATGGATGTGAAGGAAGATAGCTCGGTGCCCCTTCTACTTGGAAGACCATTTCTCGCAACCGGTAGGACTTTGATAGATGTCCAGGAAGGTAAGATTATTCTTAGGTTGCACAGCGAGGAGGTAAGTTTCAATGTCTATAACTCAATGAAATATCCATTAGATGTTGAAAATTGTAATTTTATGGACTCCTTTTGTCCTATTGATGCTTGTGTGGGTGAGAATTTGTGCAGTGAACTAGAATGCATCATAGGAGAAGGCCTAAGTGAAAGTGAGGTGAATGAAGTGCTAATTGAGGAATGCTCATGGGTGAAGGGACGGTTTTGATAAGCTGGAGCGTGAAGTCAAGCCGGCACCTAAATCCTCATTGGAGGAACCTCCATCATTGGAGCTCAAAACCCTTCCCCCTAACCTTAAATATGTTTTTTTGCATCCTCCAAAGGACTTACCAGTTGTAATCTCTTCTTTGTTGACAGGAGAGGAGGAGGACAAGCTGCTAGAGGTGCTGAGGAAGCACAAAGGAGCATTCGGGTGGACAATCCATGACATCAAGGGAATAAGTCCGACGTTTTGCACGCATAGAATTTCCCTGGAAGATGAGGTAAAACCGTGTGCACAGCCTCAGCGTCGGTTGAACCCAAATATGAAGGAAGTGGTAAGAACCGAGGTGATAAAACTCCTCGATGCAGGTATCATCTTTCCTATTTCTGATAGTCAGTGGGTGAGTCCAGTTCAATGTGTGCCTAAAAAGGGAGGCACGACGGTAGTGAAAAATGACAAAGGGGAACTAATCCCTACTAGAGTTGTCACGGGTTGGCGTATGTGTATTGATTATAGGAAGTTAAATGACGCCACCCCCAAAGATCATTTTCCATTACCGTTTATTGATCAAATGTTAGAAAGGATGGCCGGGCACGAATATTTTTGTACGTTAGATGGGCTATCCGGGTATATCCAAATTCTAGTGGACCCTTTCGATCAAGAGAAAACCACGTTTACGTGTCCATACGGGACATTTGCATAAAGGCGGATGCCTTTTGGGTTGTGTAATGCCCCGGCAACCTTTCAAAGATGCATGCTAGCCATTTTTGCTGATATGATTGAGGATTTTATAGAAGTCTTTATGGATGATTTTTCTGTTGTTGATCATACGTTTGAGTCATGCTTAGGGAACTTGGACCAGGTGCTTCAGAGATGTGAAGACACCAATTTGGCACTTGGTTAGGAGAAGTGTCAATTCATGGTCCGGGATTGCATTGTCTTAGGGCATAAGGTGTCGGGAAAGGGGATCGAGGTCGATCCGGCCAAGATTGAGGTGATTGAGAAACTGCCTCCCCCAAGTTCGGTTAAGTTAGTTAGGAGCTTCTTGGGACATACGGGCTTTTATAGGCGTTTTATGAAAAACTTTTCTAAGATTGCTAAGTCGTTGACTGAGCTACTCCTAAAGGATGCCCCATTTAATTTCAATGATAAGTGTATGTATGCTTTTAATTTGCTTAAGCAGAAATTGATTGAGGCACCGGTCATGGTGAGTCCGAATTGGGAAATCCCTTTTGAACTTATGTGCGATGCAAGTGACATAGCTGTTGGGGCATGTTTAGGTCAAAGGGTGAACAAAATTTTTCACCCAATTTACTATGCTAGTAAGACATTAAACGGTGCTCAAATGAATTATACTGTGACTGAGAAAGAATTACTAGCTGTTGTGTTTGCTTTTGATAAGTTCAGGTCTTACTTGGTCTTATCAAAAGTCATTGTGTACACTGACCATGCTGCTCTTAAGTATTTATTGGCTAAACAGGATGCAAAGCCCAGGTTGATTCGATGGATTATACTCCTCCAGGAGTTTGATGTGGAGATTAAGGATAAGAAGGGAGTAGAGAACGTAGTGGCCGACCATTTGTCAAGACTACCAAGTGAAGGATCCGTATCCTCTCCGGAAGAGGACATTCGTGACACATTCCCTGATGAACAGTTGTGTGGGGTAACCTCTATACCATGGTTTGCGGACATCGTAAACTTCAAAGTCGGTAACATTCTTCCACCTAACCTGTCACATGCACAGAGACATAAATTCTTTCATGATGCTAAGGATTATTTTTGGGATGACCCTTATCTTTTTAGATTATGTGCTGATAATGTGATTAGGCGGTGTGTTGCTTATGAGGAGGTTTCCTCCATTATTGAGATGTGTCATGACAGACAAGCGGGTGGCCATTTTGGACCCGATAGAACTGTAGGAAAAATTTTATCTAGTGGGTTTTATTAGCCAACCATGAAACAGGATGTCATTAGTTATATTCGAGCCTGTGATGCGTGTCAAAGGATGGGAAATATCTCCCAAAAGAATGAAATGCTCGAACAGGGTATCTTGGTGTGTGAAATTTTTGATGTTTGGGGCATAGATTTCATGGGACCTTTCCCAATATCCCACAACAACCAATACATTCCTGTGGCGGTTGAGTATGTGTCTAAGTGGGTAGAAGCTATCGCTTTACCAACCAACGATGCAAGGGTCATTGTCAAGTTTCTAAAGAAAAACATTCTTACTAGGTTTGGAACCCCAAGGGCTATCATCAGTGATGGGGGTTCCCATTTTTGTAATAGACAATTTGACAATCTTTTGCATAAGTGTGGGGTTAAGCACAAGGTAACAACTCCTTACCATCCTCAGACGAGTGGGCAAGTTGAGGTTTCGAATAGGGAACTAAAACGAATCTTAGAAAAAACGGTAAGTGCATCTAGGAAAGATTGGAGTCTAAGGTTAGACGATGCACTATGGGCATATAGGACTGCTTTTAAGACACCCATAGGGATGTCCCCTTACCGCTTAGTCTTCGGTAAATCCTATCATCTACCTGTAGAACTAGAGCACAAGGCATATTGGGCTTTAAAATTTCTTAACTTTGATATGCAAGCTGCAGGTGAGCTTCGATTAAGGCAACTCATAGAGCTAGATGAGCTTCGGTTGAGTTCGTATGAGAATGCCAAGATCTACAAGGAGAGGACCAAGAAGTGGCATGACAGGCATGTAATAAAGAAAGGTTTCAATCAAGGGGAGTTGGTGCTCTTGTATAACTCCCGGTTGAAAATCTTTCCGGGCAAACTGAGAAGTCGATGGACGGGGCCGTTTACCATGCACAAGGTCTATCCCTCCGGGATGGTGGAAATTGAAACCCCGGAGGGAATTCAACAAGTAAATGGGCATCGGTTGAAGCCCTACGTCAGCGGAGGAATAAAGGAGGAGAAGCAAGTCTTACTCCTTCGTGATGTGTAATGCGAAATCGTGGACGTATAAGTTGAGCTATTCCTACTATAAACATAGCAACGAGGTACGTGTGCCTCCCTTGTACATCAATTTTTGTATTAATATGTTTTTTTGTGTTTTTGTGTGTAGGAATAGGTAATTAAGCAAGTTAATCAAAAGTCGTGATCAAAATGTGGAAAAAAGTAAAGGTTGGCAAAATTCAGGATGGCACGCCGTGTCACCATCAGCACGCCGTGCCAAGGTGAGATTGGGGTAGCACGTGGCGTGCCAGTGTGGCATGCAATCGTGCCAGGCCGCTATTCCGAAATCGCATGCAAGAGCAATTCAGCACGCCGTGACTGACATAGCACACGCCGTGCCAAGGTAAGGGTCTTCAAAGTGGCACGACGTGCCGATATAGCACGCCCACGTGCCGTCGTGCTGTTCCAGAAGAGGGTTATGCATGAGCAAGTAGCACGCTGTGCCAAAATTCAGCACGCCGTGCCAATTACAGGGTCTTCAAGGTGGCACGACGTGCCAATACAGTACGCCAACGTGTCGCGCTGTTTCTAAAGGGAATTGTTGTAGAGTGAGCAGCACGCCGTGCCAAATTGTGGCACGCCGTGCCCAATATGGAATTTTCAAGACAGGACGATGTGCCAAGTCAGCACGCCGGCGTGCCCTCACGCTGTTTCCAGGTAAGTTTTAAAACTCTGCTCAGCACGCCGTGCTGTTTGTTTGGCACGGCGTGCCGAGCGTTTGAAATTCGAATTTTTAGGTCACAATTCACCTGCCTATATAAACCCTTCTCCTATCTCTCTCTTTCTAAACCGCCCACCATCATCTTCTTCTTCTTATTCTTCTTCTTTATCACTCTCTCTCACTTTCTCACTTTCTCTCTCCCTCTCCACTTTCTATCTCTAGAACCAACTCTCACCTTCTCCCTCTCTACCTTATTCTTCCTTCCTTTCTCATTTTCTCCCTCTCACCTTCTCTTCCACTTTTATTTTGACCTAGGATTTTATTTTGCCTCATTCTCCTTGCAACCAGGTATGAATTCATGCTTTGCTCTCCCTTTACTCTTTTTATTGTTTTTTCTTTTTCTCACTTTGATTTTGATTGATTGACTACTTAATAGGGTGATTGTATTGCATTCTTTTTCTTTTTAGTAGTTTGTATTTATGACAGTAGGGTTTTCTTTGGATTTGGGTTCTATTGTTTTTTATTTTTTGTTTTGTTTTTATGGTTGTGCAATTGTAGGATGAAGAAGAAGACTGTCGCTGATCGGAGACACGGTTCGTCACGACGGCCCATAGACCCGTCACCGGAACCGATGCCAAGCGACGAATTACCTACCGAACAGCAGATGGCCCCTTTAACGAGCCTCTCCAGGAAGTATAAATGCCCCTTTCCTCTACTTTCGGATGATGAAGGTAAAAGATACAAAAACCCTGTTTCCTTTAGAAAGCACCCCCTTTCGGACCTTCGACTAGGAATTTTTATTTGTGCAAGATAGGTCAGAGGCGGTGCGTGCTAAATTGACTAGTCTAGGATGGTATGAGTTTGTGAAGTCTAATCCACCCGTCTTTAGGGAGTTGAACCTCAAATTCTACTCCACCTTAACCTTCAAAACAAACCCTGATATGGGCCTTGGGAGCATGACATTCCGCCTATTTGGTACTGAACGATCTTTAGATATTGAGGGCTTTAAGGCTTGCATAGGTATTGAGGGGAATGGTTACAAATGGCCGGAGAATATGGATGCCAAGAAATTTTGGCGTATGGTAGGGCAAGGGGTATACCAACCTAGGTTTGCTAAAACTTCCCAAATTCATGACCCTATCTTGCAATTAATTCACAAATTTGTGTGTTTTAATTTTTCGAGAAAAACTGAAAGCAACCAAGTTAATGCATTTGAACTCTTAATACTGTGGCATGTGCATAATGATATTAAGGTGCATATGGGCTTCTTCGTCATGGAAGCCCTATACAACCACCACAATAGATCTAAGTCAAAACTAGGGTTAGGACATATTTTAACTTGTATTGCATGCTTCTTTCATAGTAATACTTGTTATAAGACCCTCGATAGCATCCTTCCCAAGAAGCTTTCGAGGGGAATTTTGTCTTGGCCCCATGTCATGGCAGCTGCAGGTACTTCAAGTGCTGGAGTTCAAGTAGGGGAAAGGCTCCCATGGACGTAGATGAGGAGGACGAAACTGAGGAAGCTGAGGATAACGAGGAGGATGAGGAGAATGTTTCGGTGGGCCTGGATTTTATGGGGTGGATCGAAGAACGGTTGGATGGTATAATTGAATAATTGGAGGGTTTAACTGTCCATCAGCTTATGCTTAAGCATCGGATGAACGCGCCTTGATAGGCAAGCAGCTCAGCTCACCAATGTCGAGGCATTCACCTCTCGTTTTTGTGCAGCCCAACGTTGGCCGTATTCGCCGCCACCGCCACCAGCCCCCGATATGTGAGGAAACCCTTTTCTTTTCCCTCTTTATTTTGCTCCTTCTTCCATTGCACTTTTGGAAGTAAGTGCAATCTCAGTGTGGGGTGGGTAAAGGGATTTCTCCCTTTCTTTTGCTTTTTTTTTTTTTTTACATTGCACTTTTTGATTGTTTGTTTCGTATGTTTGTTTGTGTTTTTGCATATTTGGATGTTTTGCGTTGGTTTTTTAGTAGATTTAGGCTTTAGTTTTTAATGCATGTGGAGTTGGTTTTGGTTTGTTTTTGGTTTGATAGTGTTTTTAGGTTGTTTATGTGTCAATTGCCGTTTGAATAACATTGCTTAATCCACCCTCGAAACTAAGTCTCTGTGCTTGGATTGGTAGCAATTGGCTAGGGATACTAGAAGTTGTTTGCAAGTCATTAGCTTGTTTGTGCGTGATTTGTGATTCTTGATGGTAACCATTGGTTAGATTAGTCATTAAGGTTGCATTAGGGAACTAACCCTCTGCCTCTACTTGCATGATCGAGCTAGGATTACGCCTTGGAACATTGGTTGAGTCACACGACCTAGCATACAACCCCTAGTACACTTGTGAGAATTTGAGCCTTTGGAACCATTTCACATCGGTTCTATTTCTTTGTGAGGGTAAAAACAATCGTGGCACACTAGATCGTAGAACCCGGTGTTGTTTTGCACTTGGCATCAAGAGCTTAATATGTGGAGACCCTTAGGATTAACCCATTGACTTAATTGAGCCTAACCCTAACTACTAATTATCCCTTAGATCACCTAAAGCCACTAAATTAACCTTTTTGACTTAAAAAACCTTCGCCAAGTGTAAGCGCCGGAATTTTCTATACTTAAAAAAACAAAAAAAAAAGAGTTATAGTCGTACGACTGTAATGTTGGACAGACTGCAGGAACCCATACCTCTGCAGCAGAAATGGAGGAGAGAGAGAGGGAGCATTTCGTGACACATCGCCAATGCGTGCATAACATACCATAATCACCATTTTCCATACACATGACATACCATACACAAACATCTTTGTGTGATACTAACCCACATTTTTTATGCAGCCATTTTGCATTTTATTTCGTGTGTAAAACATTAATTCATTCGCTTGTCATCCATACTAACGATTTCTTTTTTTTTTCAGCCATAACATTAACCTTATGTGATTAGCATTTTATTTTTGACATAGCATACATAACATCATTATATATGTCATGCATCCTAACCCACGTTTTTTGTGTAGCCATTTGCATATTGTGCGACATGTTCATTCATTGCATTTCACTTAAATTAAACTAAGGGGCATTTCAAAGAATGCCTATCATGACCATCCCATCCCATTTCATAACATATCGGGTACCCAAAATTACCCGTGTTTTGCCAATGCACCGGATTGCATTCGGCCATTCCACCAATATCATTTCATTTAATAAAAGCCACAACGGCCTTAGGCCCATTTTCGTGTAATAATTTACACGATGCGTTTCATGACATCATACCCATCTATTATAGACATCATATAATACTGTGGTCCACATCCGACCACTTCATGACATTAATTCACCATTTAAGGTACTCCCCGAGTGCCCGCTTAGTATACATATAGGCCCATAACATCACCAAATCATGAAAGGCGTTCCTCGAATGCCGAATCCTTGTCCGTGTTCCTGTTACACGTGACTTTCTCATAACATCATTCCATATCATATGCTCAAAAGCATCAAGACCTTGTCCGTGGGCCCGGCCCATGCGACCATTTCATATCATCTCATAGACCTATAAAGCGTCAAAACTCTGTCCGTGTGCCGGTATACACGCAACCATCTCATGAATTCATTAGGTGCCCCAAAGGCACCGAAGTTCTGTCCGTGTGACGGCCCACACGTGATGTTTTTGCATAAACATTAGGTGTTCTTGGAATGCCTCGAAAGAAGAAAGATAATAAAAAGAAAACATTCATATCATCATTTCATACATGATCCCATTCCATTCATTTCAAGCATTCTCAATACCCTAATTTTCATGTCACATCACGCCATTCATTCACGACCTTAATACCTCCTGTCTACTCCCATGCAGAATACACTGGAGCGACCTTGGACAAGATCCCAAGCTTCAAGGGCAGCTAGGAGACAGAGGGTAGTCAAGAGTGACAGTGATTCTGAGTCTGGGGAAGGCGTGAATATGGCAGAGCAGACACCGAGTATGGCTGATATTCTGAGAGATTTCTTCAGGTCGCAGGATTTCCGCAACATGTTAAAGGAAGAAATGAGGGCAGTGGTTAGAGAAGTTGGTGAGACCAGTGGTAGTGGAGCCGGGAAGGAAAAAGAAGCTGAGTCATCCCAACATGGTGGTGACGCTTCAGCTAGCCTGGAAAAGCTGCAGGAGATAGAAGCAGCTATGGAACAGAAGATGAAGGCAAAGTGTTCTGAATTAGACGCGGTCATGGCCCAGTTGAAGAAGGGGGTCGGGATCAGTGCTGAATCCAAGAAGGGGGTGAACGTTGATGCCATGATCAGTAGGGGCATCGAGACATTTCCTATCAGCTTCCAAGTGCCGAAAGTCCCCACTTACAAAGGGATGGGCTCGCAGGAGGCCCATGTGAATTTATATGCCCGGGTTATGCTAACAGCAGGAGCCACAAAGCAACAATTGATTAATCTTTTCCCCACCACACTGGAGGGAGGTGCTTTGGGATGGTATAATTCACTGTCAGAGGAGGAGCAATCTGACTAGGAAGTATTGTCAGCAGCCTTCATCAAATACTACAGCTTCAATACCAAAATCCAGTTGAAGTTGTATGATTTGGAGAGGGTGAAGCAGAAATTCAATGAGCCCTTTGACGAATACTACCAGAGGTGGATGAACAAGATGATTCTCCTAAAGAACCGCCCTGATGAAGACGAGCTTATACAGAAGCTCATTGATGGCAGCAAGGATATTTTCATGAACAACATAAAATTCCATCCCTTCAAGGAGCTTAGTGAGGTCTATAGCATGGCCATGAAGATAGAAAGGGATGAAGAGGAGAAGCCAGCTGGTCAGAAAGGGGGAAGAAGTACAGGGTATGGTTCAGGGTATAGATCAACCACAGCAGCTGGGTCTGGCAGTGGTTCTGGTTCAAGTTCCAGTGGCAAACAGGGGCAATCATCAGAGGTGAAGCAGGTCGAAGTGGCTACTGTGAATCAGCAGCAAGGCAACTAGAATAGGGGTTCTGGAGGACGAGGCATAACGCCCTAGACTCTTACCTTGGCAAAAATATTCGCCAAGTGTAGGAATGGTGGCCTATTGCAATCCCTAAGGCCATTTGATAAGCCATCAGAAGCTGACAAAGATAACTTCTGCACTTATCATGTGGTGACAGGCCACCGAACCAACAACTGCTACAAGCTAAGGGATGCCATCCAGAAGCTCATTGACGAGGGAAAACTACAAGAGCCAGCCAAATCCAGCACTAAAACCAACCCACTGCCGGCATTCGAGAAGCGGGTTAACATGGTCCAATCGGGTTGTCGGCTAACTTTATATTTGCCCAAGTTCTGCAAGCGAACCCTACGATTCAGGCAGTGGCGATAGGGGAACCCGAAGTGGAACCCGAGTGTGAAAAGGAGGGATGTAAGGAGATCAAGCCCATAAGTCTAGATGATCTCGACTCCGAAGATGACTACGAAGAATTTGACAGAAGAGAGGCTGTTAAACTCCCAGCTGTTGAGAAGCTAAAGATTTCAGAAGTGCAGCACGTGACCCGAAGTGGAAGGGTATATCAGCCGGCAGATCAGACGAAAGATAAAGCACCGATGAGTGGGTCGGGCAGCACTTCGGCACCAGAAAGAGTTGAGAAAGAAGACTTGGTCATTTCCCAATTGAAGAAGACCCCTGCACAAGCCAGTTTGTGGCACCTACTTATGACCTCCAAAGAGCATAGGGAGGCTTTAGTGAAGAAGCTATCAGAAATTGAAGTCTCCCCTATAGCTTCACCAGAGGCTATGTGCTGCTTGCTAGACAAAGTCCATGCTGGAGCTCCTAATATTGTTTTCTCTGAGAAAGACTTCCAGCAGAAGGAAAGGCCCACAACAAGGCTCTTTACATTAGAGCCTATATCATGGATAAGGTGATGCCGTGCGTTATGGTGGATGACGGCTCAGCTCTGAATATTTGCCCACTGAAAATGCTACCGTTTCTAGGCATGAATGAAGAAGAGTTGAAGAGGTCCTCGACAGTCATTCAGGCGTATGATGATTCTAAAAGAACAGTGATAGGGACCTTCGAAACAGAAGTGGAGGTTGGGCCCATCAAGTCCATGGTTGTCTTCTCAGTGATCAATATCCCGGTCACATTCTCCTTATTGCTTGGAAGGCCCTGGTTCCATCCTTTGGGAGGTGTTCCTTCCACATTGCATCAGAAGATTAAATTCTCTATGAATGACAGGATTGTGACTGTTGGGACAGACGCCCAGTCGATGGTAGCTGCAGTGGATGAAGGAGTGGTTCCTTTTGGAGGATTCCAAATTGCTGTCATTAAGGAGGAAGAAACCACAGATGCCCCTATGTTCCTTTATGAGAACTACATGCCGGAGTGGCTATCCCGATATTTGTACAAGCTGAACTTTGTCCCGGGAATAGGACTCGGGATTAATTTGCAAGGTGTGCCAGAATTCAAGATCGACTCGGGAAAGTCAAAGCAGTATGGCCTTGGTTATGTAGAGGGGTCATCCGAGCAGAAGAATCTAAAAAAGGACAAGAATGGCAAGGTCATGATGAAGCCATTTCTGAAGGCAGGAGAAAGCCTTTACAAGGGCCAAGCTGAACCGGTGCTGGTTGGAAATGTCGAGCACCCTGGCTTTGAGATCTTTGCAGATGTTGTGGATTTTGAGAAAAGCCAGGAAGAGCCAGTAGCCCCTGTAATGATGGAGGAAGCTATTGCTGAATCTGAAATTTTGAAAGGAGGATCATCTGAGGTGGCAGCAGAAACCATAGAGGTGGCCGAGGAAGAAGATGAAAAGAAGACTTGTGCCGAAGCTACAGAAGTGATCTCGGGAGCTTTGACTGCTGCATTAACCAAAGCTTTTGGGAAATCCAAGGAAGGATTTGGTGAAGAACTGATGGCCAAAGTGAACTTAGACTCTGTGGTTGCTGAAATCGCCAAGATTATGGAGAAAGCTAAGGCACAGATGGCCGAGAAAGCTGCAGTCCCAGATGATGCTCTGGAAGGGAAGATGGAAGCTGATGAAGAACAAGGCCCTCCGCCTGTGGAGGATGAAAATGATTTTGTTGTATCTATTTCTTCCATTTTCAATGTAACTGATGTACTTTATGATAAGTTCAATGCAATGAAATCCCAGTTTGCTTACTTGTGTGATGTTTATCCTGATAATTCTGTGCATGCATTTAAATCACCATCGAGCATATTTAGCATACATGACACTGCATTGCATGAAATCAATATAAGTACAGATGAAAAGCCTAAAATGGTACTCATTTCACACGAGCTTAAATCCGAGGAAGAAAGAGAATTAATAAGAATACTCCAAAAACATGTTACAGCTTTCGCCTGGTCGTATGAAGACATGCCGGGTGTAGATACAGAAACAGCAGTGCACAAAATCCCGACAGACCCCAAGTTCAGACCGGTAAAGCAGAAGTTGAGAAGACTAAGACCGGAATGGGCTGCGCTGGTGAAAGAAGAAGTAGCCAAACAGATAGATGCCAGGTTTCTCGAAGTGGTGGAGTATACGGAATTGCTAGCCAACATTGTCCCCGTGCCTAAAAAGGATGGAAGGGTCAGAGTATGCGTTGACTACAGGGACTTGAATAAAGCATGCCCAAAAGATAACTTTCCACTGCCACATATTGACATCCTAGTTGATAGCGCAGCAAAAGCGGCAATGTACTCCTTCATGGATGGCTTCTCGGGATACAACCAGATTCTGATGGATGTGATCGACAAGGTGAAAACGTCGTTCATCATAGAATGGGGTACTTTCTGCTACAGAGTGATGCCTTTTGGATTAAAGAACGCCGGTGCCACTTATCAGAGGGCTGTCACAACTCTGTTGCACGATATGATCCATAAAGAAGTTGAAGTGTATGTCGATGATATGCTTGTTAAATCAACAACCCGGGAGGAACACCCTGTTATCCTGGATAGATTTCTAACACGCATTGGAGAGTACAACTTGCGGCTTAACCCCAAGAAGTGCATATTCGGGGTCACATCAGGGAAGTTGTTGGGCCATGTAGTTGGCCAGAGGGGTATAGAAATGGACCCAGATAAAATCAAAGCCATCCAAGATATGCCAGCTCCAAAGACTGAAAAGGAGGTCAGATCATTCCTGGGTTCCTTGCAGTATGTCAGCCGCTTCATAGCCAAGCTAACTTCCACTTGTGAGCCAATCTTCAAGCTATTAAAGAAAGATCAGCCAATTGTGTGGGATGACAAGTGTCAGCTGGCATTCAAGAAGATCAAGGCTTACCTGGTAAAGCCACCAGTGTTGAGCCCTCCAATTCCAGGGAAGCCTCTGATTTTATATTTGGCAGTTGAAGAATCCTCTATAGGGGCAATGCTTGCACAGGAACAAGATGGCAAGAAGGAGTATCCCATCTACTACCTCAACAAAAAGCTATTGGCGTATGAAACCAAATACACACTGGTGGAGAAGATATGTGTGGCGATGATTTGGCTGACCAAGAAGCTGCGCCACTATTTCCAATCCTACAAGATACAAGCCGTGGCTAAGGTGGATCCAATGAAGTACCTCTATGAAGCACTAGCATTGGTTGGGAAGTTGTCTAGGTGGTTGTTACTTTTGTCTGAATTTGACATCGAGTACATCACAAAGAAAACCATTAAAGGGCGAGCCGTGGCAGAGTTTCTGGCAAATCAACCCCTAGAATCAGATTACACAGAAAATCTGGGATTCCCTTATGAGCAACTAGCCATGGTGGAAGTGAAAAGGTGGGTCATGTGCTTCGATGGGGCAGTGAATAGAAAAGGCGCTGGGATCGGGGTACTTATAGCAACACCGGATAGTGAGGTCATTCCTTTATCCAAAAGGCTGATCTTTCCTGTAACCAACAATGGGGCGGAATATGAAGCGTGCTTGTTTGGAATGGAAACTTTATTAACCTTAGGAGCAAATGATGTCTTAATTGTCGGTGATTCACTTCTAGTGATCAGGCAAGCTCAGGGTGAATGGGAGCTAAAAGAAGAAGCCTTGCGGCCTTATTTGGAGCTGCTGCAATTCAGAAAAGGTTTATTCGGCCAATGTGAATTCAGACATGTCCCCAAGGATGAGAATAAGATGGCTGATGCATTAGCTACTTTGTCCTCCATGTGGGAAAATCCAGAAGAGACACAAGCTCAACCACTGGTCATAGCCACTTCCAGGCATCCTTGCTTCGAAGTGCACGAAGTAATGGAATTATCAGTCGAAGAAAAGCCATGGTTCTTTGACATTTACCGGTGTGTTAAGGAGGGAAAGTACCCAGAAGAGGCCAGTGCTACTGATAAGTTGACATTAAGAAAGCTGGCCAGTCAATTCAGAATCTTCGAGGACAAGTTATACAAAAGAACAGCACATGGAGTTCTTTTGAGGTGTCTAAAAGAACAAGAAGCAGAAGATGTGATGCAGCAAGTACATGTAGGATCCTGTGGGCCACATATGAATGGACTTGCCATGGCTAGGAAGATCATGAGGCAAGGCTACTTCTGGATGACGATGCAAGCAGATTGTATAAGAAAAGTGAAGAGATGTCATGAATGTCAGATCTATGCAGACATTAGTCATCTTCCCCCACTTGAACTTCAGAATCTAGCATCTCCTTGGCCGTTTTCAGCATGGGGGATAGACATGATTGGTGAAATTCATCCAGCTACATCTAATGGGCATAGATTCATAGTTGTGGCAGTTGATTATTTCTCCAAATGGGTCGAAGCGGAATCCTTCACTAATGTTACAGCCAAGCACATGGTCAAGTTCATCCAGAAGAATATCTTCACTTGGTATGGGATTCCTCATCACATAGTAACAGACAATGAAGTACAGTTTCAAGGGGCAATGACTGAGCTACTTACAGAACATGGTATTGAACATCATAAGTCTTCCCCATACAGGCCTCAGGCTAATGGTGCAGTAGAAGCAGCTAACAAGGCAATAAAGAAGATCTTATCAAAGATGGTAACCACTTACAGGGATTGGGCTGATAAACTGCCTTATGCTCTTTGGGGTTACAGGACCAGTGTCAGAACACCGACAGGAGAAACTCCTTATGCCTTGGTATATGGAATGGAAGCAGTGTTGCCAGTGGAGATAGAACTCAAGTCACTCAGAGTTGCCCTGGAAGCTCAATTACCAGAGACTGAATGGGTTCAAGCCAGGTATGAACAGTTGACAGCATTAGATGAAAGGCGACTAAAAGCACTGGATCACCTGCAGATGTATCAGCACAGAATGGCTAGAGCCTATAATCGAAATGTGAAGTACTCTAAGCGACAGTTGAAAGCAGGAGACTTGGTTCTAAAGCCACTAAGGCCTTCAAATGTTGATGTTAGGGGCAAGTTCAGACCTAACTGGGAAGGACCCTATGTGGTGAAGAAGGTGTTATCAAAAGGCGCTGTCAGCATCATGGACATGGATGGAAACGAGTTCACTAATCCTATCAACCAAGATAGGCTAAAGCTTTATCATGTATAAAAAAAAAAAAGAGAAAGAGAGGTTTGCTAGGCTAAAAACTCGAAAAGAGGTCTAGGCAAAAGTTAAAACACGAGAGAAAATAACCAGTCAGAAAATCTGAAAAGGACGACCGGTGACGGATTCTGGCTCAGTGTGGAATCTGTACCATTTAGGAACCAATTTGTTTCAAATGTACTCATTTTGACTTCATCAATAAAGTGAAGTGTTTGTTTAAATATATTTGCATGGTTATGACAAATGCACAAACAAAGCTGTCCTGCATAAACACACATTCAAAGAAAGCACTTTGCATTCAACTGATCAGTATCATCATATTATTTGGCAAATGAAAATGTATTAAATACGTGCAATTTAAAATCTTTTATCGTCCTCTAAAGTCTAGTTCATCTTCCCAAACGAGCAATAAAGGGTCACAACACCATTTTAGTCTTAAAAAAAAAAGAGAGAGAGCTCGCTGAGGTGAAAACCAAAAAGGCACCTCAGGCAAAAATTAAAGCGGCCCGCTAAGCTGAAAACCCATATCGGGCAGTTTAGGCAAAAGTTAAGGCATATGAAAAGCTCGCTAAGGCGAAAACAGAAAAGGCGCCTTGGACAAAAGTTAGAGCAGCTCGCTGGGCTGAAAACCTGATTTGGGCAACCCAGGCAAAAATTAGAGCACTTGCAAACTCATAACTTCCCACAAAGCAGGAAAAGCAGAACATCCTCAGTATTCCCCACAGAATTCGTCACATCACTCCCCAGCAGATTTTCCCCCACTATTCCCCAGCGGAATCTATATAAAGAACACCATCAATTATTTCCCCGTAAAGTCTCCATATTACTCCCCAGCGTAGTCTACGCAAAGAACACCACAATTATTTCCTCAATCGAGCTGTCACACTTTTCCCCAGTGGAATCTCTAGTGGAATCTCTATAAGGAATACTACGATCATTTCCCCAGCGGTCACCTCACTCCTTCGATAATCACCAAACAATACCCCAAGAAAAGCAAAATCAACCAGGGGCACAACATATCTCCCCAGCGGAAGACAGAAACGTCCAATAACAGAAAATACATACATGTACATATACATCATCATGCATCCATACATTGCATATATCAATTACTTATCCCCGGCTAGTCTTCATTCTTGATCGAAGGGGCAAAAATTTTTGTTTAAAAATCTCTCGATCAAGGAATAAAGACTTGCCATTTTAAGTGCAGGAATTCTTCCCCAGCTTAATATCCTCAGCAAGTCGGCAGATCCGCCTCGAGTAATGTAAACTCGGTATCGGCCCAGATCCGCTCCATTATCTCAAATTTCTCCAGCGAGTCCGCCTCGAGTAATGTAAGCTCGGTATCGGCCCATATCCGCTCCATCATCCAAGTCCCCCAGCAGATTCACCTTGAGTAATGTAAACTCGGCATCGGCCCAGATCAGCTTCATCTATTTCCCCAGGAAAGTTCGCCTCGGGTAACCTAGACCCGGTATCGGCCAATTTCTTCATCAATTTCGCCTCGGGTAACATAGACCCGGTATCAGCTAATCTCATCTACAGCATCGCCTCCGGTAACATAGACCCGATATCGGCTAATTTCACCCATCATTTGCCTCGGGTAACCTAGACCCGGTATCGGCCAATCTCTTCATCAAGCTTGCCTCGGGTAACCTAGACCCGGTATCGGCTAAACCGCGATTCACCCGCTCCTTCGCCTCGGGTAACCTAGACCTGATATCGGTTTATTTCCTCCCCAGCATCGCCTCGGGTAACCTACACCCGGTATCGGCCTATCTCATCAGAAGATTCATTCCAGTGTTCGCGGCGCTTTAATTCACTCTCTCAAATTCATCATCACAGGTATTATAGGCCTGTAGCCAGATGTCGAATTTAATCACGCGAGGGGCAGCTGTAAGCGCCGGAATTTTCTATACTTAAAAAAAAAGAGTTATAGTAATACGACTATAGTTACAGTCGTACGACTATAATGTCGGACAGACTGCAGGAACCCATACCTCTGCAGCAGAAACGGAGGAGAGAGAGAGGGAGCATTAATTGCTCCCTTGTTGCAGCAAGCAAGGAGAAAGGGCAGAGATAAAAAGAGGAAAAGGAAGAGAAAGGGGGAGATTGGAAAAAAATCTGGTGAAATCTAGAGAGAGAAGGAGAAAAGAGAGAGGAAAAAACCACCACAAAAAATTCATTCTTTTTCTTTTTTTTTCTCTCCCATTTTCTTTAATTCTCGAAATTAAGCCTAAAACTTGTTAGAAATCTTTAGGTTAATCAGTTAACTTCTCAAACAAATCAAGAATTCGAACTTAAATCATCAGGATCCCTTGTAATTTGGATTTTGGACAAAAAGCTCTCAACTTCCATTCCAAAGGAAAAAAGTGCGAATTTGTTGGAATCGGAGCGACGCCAGGGGTCAAAACGACTTGGAATAGCTTCTAAAAAGGTAGTCACTTCCTTTCCTTACACTTTTTCTCGCTTTCTGGGTGTTTGAAGTGAGTTTTGTGTGTTTTTTGCTGCATTTTCGTATTTCTGTTCCTGGAAATTAAGAACAGTCGTACGACTGTTCTTGGTTTTCATGAACAGTCGTACGAATGTATATACAGTTGTATGCCTGTTCTTAATTTCCAGTTGATTTTCTTCAATTTTTGATTCAGAATGAATTTTCGGTGAAATTCTGATCCTGAACTGATTACAGTCGCACGACTGTAAACTACAGTCGCACAACTGTAATCCTTGTTCCGAAATCAGAATTTCAGCTTTTATCCGTAAAAAATCCCAAAAAAATTAGAAAACCCCAAAAATCATCAAAATGAATTTTGTTGTGTGCATCACGACCATAGATTCAATTTTCTGGTAAATTTGCATTTAGATCAATTCAACGATGGAGACCCAGTTCTCCTAAAAACCGACCCATTTAACATATGAAAAATGCATGTAAACCGGTAAAATTGTTTTCAAATGATTTTCCCACAAAATCAAAAAATACAGGGATGTTTCAAAATGTTTTCCAGGTCTAACCAGGCCGGTTAGTCGAGCCAACCCAGTTATCCCCTAAATGCATGCCCCCGATTCTTGATTTCCCAATTCTGTCTATTTGAGTCCTAATTGTGGCGTGCTGTATATATTGTGATAACTCTCTGTTTTGCAGGTTTTAATTTCTTTTTATTTTTATTTTTAATGTATTTTAATAGATTAAATCGTGTATTTAGGCGGTTGTAATTATTTTTAGATTTTCGTGTATTCTAGGCGATTGTATAAGTGAGGTGAGAGTTTTTATTTTTCCATTCGATTTGGTTGTAGGCCAATTAATATTTATTTCTTTTCCTTATTTTTGTGTTAAATATTTTGTATGCGCACTGTATGTCTTTTATATTCAATAAAATGGACTTTAGATTTTGAAATACCATTTGAGAACATTGGCAGTATTTATTTTAATTAGACACGAAATAAGGGACTTGTCCGGACCCAAATCTCTGGATAGTGTAGCGGCCGTTCGTCCGGTTCAGCTACACAATAATTTCCCGGTTGAGCTGAGCCGGGTGGCGACTCTACAATATTCATCGAGACTTAGGTCTCGGCTCTTTTATGCAGAAATTCCATTTATTTTCCAAAACACGGATTTTCATTCATAAAAACCCCACGCGAGGGAAGGGCCCGCCCGAGATCGTGGCGCCCCATTCCGAAAGGGAGTCCCGCGTCCTGTCGAAAACGCATCGTCCGCTCACACCAAGCCAACTCTATCATCCTAACTTTTTACCATTAACTTTGATTTTCCTTTCTTACCCTCCTCTCCTAAATCAAGTAATTGGCTAAGTTGTTCATCCATTTTGGGGTTAATCACCATTTGCATTTCAACTCTTTCACATCTAGTCCTATGGAAAAATTGTGTTTCAAAAAAAAAAAAAAACAACAACAACAAAATCCAAATAGAGTCAATGTGTATGTTCGGCTTCTTTTTGTAAAATTTAGAGTTTGTAGACGCATGTCTTGTTTGTCCGGTTTTCATCTTTAAGCCGGTATATGTGTTCCATTTTCAGTTCATTTTTTTGAATAAAGGATTAGTGCAATCATCTAATTGCCTTGACCCATGTATTGTCATTGTTTTTTCTTTTCCCCGTTAAGTTGTGTTTTGGCCGTTGGGTGTGGATAAGGCCTTCTTATTGTTAATTTACTTTCAAAAAAAAAAAATCTAGCAAAGCAAACACTCTTAGGACTAGTTTTGAGTTGAAAGTTGCATGACCCGTCTTTAGTACTTAGTCAATTTGTATATATTACTTGATTTGTAGGAGTTGTATACCTAAAATTTCCCTTTTATCAAACCTACCCCAAGCCGTAACATTACAAGCCCCAGGTTCTCTGATTTTGCTCCTTCACCAATGACTTCACCGGGATTGCCATTAGTTCGCTATGTGATGTGTGCCATTGTTTGTTTTTGTGTGCTCATCCGCCTTACCTTGAACTTGAGTGTTGGAGTGACATCTTGTGAGGTGCTTTGTGGTCGTATAAACTCTGTTTGTTCCTCGCCCTTTGACTAGCTAAATTTTGTTGGGTTCGGGTATTGAGTGGTTTTGAACCTGGTGCGCCTAGTGTCATTTCGAAAGTGATGCTTTACCTTCTTGAGTTTATGAATTTCGTACGGGTAAACCCTTAGTTGGGTTTGCAAGTAAAAGCGAGCAAGTTTACTCCTTTGTCTTTAGTTGATTTGCTTAAGGACAAGCAAGACTTTAAGCGTGGGATAGTTGATAAGGTCGGTTTTTTACCTTATCTTTTAGGCAATTTCGTGGTTTGAACGGCAATTTTTAGAGTCCTTTGCGTGAATGTTTGTGTGGTATTTGAGTATTTTGTGATTTTTATGTTTTGGATAGATTTTTATAACTTTTTGTATTTTTTGTGTTTTCTAGCGTTGTTTTTGTAATTTTGGATAATATGTCGTTTTTATGGTCCGTGGCGTTGGTGCGGTTATGTTTCTTTATGCTTGTTTTGGACAGGTATTATGACCCGGACCGAAAGTTGGAGCATCGGCAGTAAGGAAGAGTATGAAGTGCTGAAAATCAAGGTGGCACAGCGTGCCACAATTAGGGCATGGCGTGCCATTTCAGCGTGCCAAGGGATAGGATCCAGCAGACCGGCATGAAATCGTGCCATTCCCTACCAGCGCGGCGTGCCAACTCCAAATCTACACAGCACGGCATGCCATCTCCACCAGCACGGCGTGCCACCCCTAATTCTACACAGCACGGTGTGCCACTTCCACCAGCACGGCGTGCCGAGCGCCGGAATTCTACTGTTGCCCTACTTTCATCGTTTCTTTTTCCTGGTTTTAACCTAGCCGTATAAATAGGTTATTTTCTAAGTTTCAATGATCTTTTCCAGACTTTTAGAGTGTAAAGCAGAAACTTGTAGCTAGGTTTTGGCTTGAACTATTTGTTTTCTTTGAGTTTTGAACCATCAATTGGTAGAAGTTTTACATAGAACCTTCCCCTTTTGCGACGTTCTTGGTTCCGGCTTGAGTTCGTCTATAGAGGTACACCCCAAGCATCTTCACACCGTCGGAATCCAGTTAATCGGACCGAAAGGGCGTAAGTTTTTCTTCTTCGCTTTTGTAATTTGATTAAGTTGGTTTTTGATTCCGCAATTGATTGCGTTTGGTTGTAAACACTGAATTCGTATCACCTTTCTTGATTACTACAATTGATTGCCATTTAATTTCAATTTTTATTCCTCTTCTTTATGCAATTCCTTTAATGATAATCTAGTCTCATAAGATCTTAATTTATTAAGTTCATATTTGTGGCATTACTTAGATTGACACCTAGGAAACCATTAGTATTGACGACACTGTGGAACTTACGTGCCCCTATTTTCTGAGCTTTAGAATTAGACCGCCTCTAAACAAGGGAAACCGGCTAAGGACTTAAAAGATCTAGACACGCTAGGTTGAATTATCGAAAGAACATAATTAAGGGTTAATTGTTGAGTTAAATTCATCTATTGTAGTTAATTGATAAAGCCATCTCCATTAGCATTCATAGGTCGGTAAACCACCAATTGATAACCCAAATTCAAGTGCAAAGTAAGCTGGAATAGATCAACTAGGAGTAGGATAATTAGTTGTTAGTATAATCGAATCCAAAAACTAAGTTCCGCCTAGGACACGCAAGGAACCCGAGTAGTTTAGTGTCTGCAGAATATTTTTTTCTGTGGGATCGATACCTGGACCAACCAGAATTATTACTTGTCAACGATAGGTACACTGCCTTAGTTGTGTGTTTCTAGGTTTAGTTTCACTACTTCGCCTAGGACCCATCAATATGTGACGAGGAGGACAATCAAGGGAAGGGCTGTAGCAGAATTCCTAGCTAACCAGCCAATAGATTCAGACTATGTGGAGAATTTAGAATTTTCCGATGAACAAATGGCAGTGGTGGAAGAGGAGTCGAATAGGTGGGTGATGTACTTCAATGGAGCAGTGAATAAACGCGGTGCAGGCTTGGGGGTAATCATTGCTACACCCGAAGGAGAAATCATTCCTCTGGCGAGGCGACTTGACTTTCCAGTGACCAATAATGGGGCCGAATATGAAGCATGTCTTTTTAGTATCGGTGCCTTGATCACACTGGGGGCGAACGAGGTGTTAGTTATTGGAGATTCAGCCTTGGTAATTCGGCAAGTGACCGGAGACTGGGAAATAAAGGAAGAATCGCTCCGACCTTATCTTGACATGGTTTGGGAAAGGGCAAAAGTATTCAGTCAATGTGAATTCCGACATGTACCGAGGGAAGAGAATCAGATGGCAGACTCCTTAGCCACACTGTCATCAATGTGGGAAGGTCCCCAAAAACAGCCAATACAGCCGGTCATCCTGGAAATTGCTCAAAATCCGTGTTATTCGTCAGTCATCTCAATCGCAACAATCGAAACACGCCCTTGGTATTATGATATTGTACAGTTCATTCGGGACGGTCAGGAGAATGCCAATGAGTCTGATAAGGTTTCCCCTCAGAAGGTTGGCAGCGCAGTTTCAGATATTTGATGATCAACTTTTCAAGAGGACAGCTAATGGAGTTCTTCTTAAGTGCCTAACAGAGGAAGAGGCAGTGGTAGTTATGAAACAGATACACTTCGGTGTATATGGCCCGCACATGAATGGGTTGGCCCTAGCAAAAAAGATACTGAGACAAGGATATTTTTGGCTCACTCTATAAGCTGACTATATCGAGGAAGTTAAGAAATGCCATGAGTGTCAAGTGTATGGAGACCTCAATCATCTTCCCCCACTTGAACTTCAAGTATCTTCGACTCCATGGCCGTTTGCAGCTTGGGGTATAGACATAATTGGAGAGATAAGGCCAACTGCCTCAAATAGGCACCGATTCATTATTGTAGCTGTGGATTATTTCTCTAAGTGGGTCGAAGTGGAATCATTTGCAAATATCACCGCTAAGAAAATGGCCAAATTTATAGAAAAGAACATCTTCGCAAGGTATGGGATCCCACACCATGTCGTGACCGACAATAGGGTACAATTCCAAGGGGTCACGGCACAGTTATTCCAAGAGAAGGGGATCGAGCACCACAAGTCATCCCTGAATCGCCCACAAGCCAATGAGGAAGTGGAAGCTACCAATAAGTCCATTAAAAAGATTCTATCAAAGATGGTGGTAACCTACAGAGATTGGGCCGACATGTTACCATTGGCTTTGTGGGAATACTGGACAAGCATCAGAACCCCTACCGGAGAAACTCCGTATTCACTGGTTTATGGGATGGAAGCAGTATTACTGGTAGAGATGGAAATAAGATCATTAAGAGTGGTTATGGAGGCACAGTTGCCAGAATCTGATTGGCTCCAGTCGAGATATGAACATCTAGCACTGATTGATGAAAAGCGTCTCCAAGCTTTAGATCGGTTGCAAATGTACCAACAACGGATGGTAGGACATACAATAACAAGGTTTGTCATCAGAAGCGCCCATTTAAGGCAAGGGATCTGGTACTCAAGTAGATGAAACAGACCAATACAGATGTACGGGGGAAGTTCAAGCCGAACTGGGAAGGTCCGTATGTAATCAAGAGGGTGCTTTTGAAGGGTGATGAAAAAATTATGGATATAGACGGGAATGAATTCGTCAACCCCATCAATCAGGACAAGATGAAACACTACTACGTGTAAAAAAACAAGAGTAAAAAAAAAGGGAGTCCGGTGGATTGAAAATCGAAAAGGCAATCCACGTAAAAGTTAGGACAGTCCGATAGGTCGAAAACCAAAAAGCCGATCCATGCAGAAGTTAGGACAGAGAGGTGAGGACTATCAACTGGAAAATCTGCAAAGACCAGTTGGTGGCAAGCGCGGCTTCAATCGAGACGTATACCATCAATAATTCTGTTCATAGTTTCATTTCATCATTCGATGTACATTGTGCTCTAACATTATTTATGAATGAATGAATGAATGTTCGGTTGTGTGCGCTTAAATGTCCCAAGTTTATTTGCAATTCAGATTATTCTGTGCATATTTATCTTTATATGTCTTCTGCATATCTCACATCCACAGATTGAACATATATAAAAAAAAAAGTCCGACAGATTGAAAACCCGAAATGGGCGGTCTATGCAAAAGATAGGACATAAAGTAAGGTCTGCTGAATTGAAAACCTAAAAAGGGCGGTTCAGGCAAAAATAAAGACAGTCTGATAGGCTGAAAACCCAAAAGGGTAGCCTATGCAAAAATTAGGACAATAAATGCAAAAAAAAACATAATAAAAGTCATACAGCAATAATCAATTTTAATCCTAATCATCTAGAGCCAAGATACCGCAACGTCAGTGCCTTACATCCTCGCCTGGTGGGACAGCCGACCAGATCCGCCAACCAAGCCTTGTAGCAAGCATCTGTCTCTACGGAGGCAAGACTATCATACCTCAGGACCTCAGTGCGAGTAGGATGCATCAGCTGGTGGTGCACATGCCGAGGCCACTGTGATGTAAACACCCCGCACTCAGTCGTACACAAAGATCGAGGAACCCCTTGTAGTTGCCCATACTGTCTGCACAGCTGAGCAGGAGAGTAGAAAGTCACATGGGTCAATCCAAGCAACTGGACACCTCCGGCCCAAGTCTCAATAGTCACATTAGTGATATCCCACCAAGGGCAGACCCATTGGATAGAGGCGTCGGACCGCCTCCTCAGCCAGTCAAACCAATGCTCCATGGACATGAAACCAAAATCTGGGAGCTCGATGCGCCAAGACGAATAGCGCTTCAGAGCATATCTTGGATGAGGTGGAGGAGGGCTTAGGAGATACAGCTTCTCCAACAGCCAAATCTACATGTGGTTTAGTCAGAATGAAGGGATAATGAATGTTTGAATTCAGAAAAGAGCAGTACTAAAGCATACCTGAATCAGAAAGGGAGACCCACAGCTCTCGATGGGAGAATCAGAATGGATGGAATCTAAGTGGATCAGGGTCTCAGCCAAGACAACCCCCATGAAAGATGCACCCTGAGACACCTAAGTCACTACTGAAGCCAGCCTAAGGCTACAGGTATTATCTCGGGAGTCGCACAAATAGCAAGGTGTCAGTAACAGACTCATCAACGGAGCCCAGCCAGGGGCAGTGGGAGATAAAGCGAAACATAAGTCAGCAATGACAAAAAGACTGAGTCTGGGCGAGGTAGACCTACCAGTAAGTGCACGACCCATGCCTGCTACAGTAGGAGCAAACTGGCTCAGAAATGTGTGAACATCATCATAATCGGGGTCGGGAATAGCCAACCAGACCCCCTGAGGGCAGGGAACACAGAATGGCACTAAACTCCTCTATCAAGGGGCATAACTCTTGACCGGAGAAACGGAACACATGATCCATTAGGATCCCAAAAGCTGACAGCTGCATCCAAGAAGACCTGGTTAGGGGTTAAAGCAATGTAACACCTGAGATACTGCAAGCCAAAGGATACAAGTAGGGCCCAATTAGAAGAACAGGTCATACCCCAGTAGTCCCGGAGTCGTCCTCTGAGCTGATCCATGCTGAAAGAGGAGCGAAAGAAGAAGAAAGGCTGAAGAATGAGTGGGGCAGCTATAGCTTATGAGGCGGCTGTAATCTGCTACAGGGGCACGACTGTAATGCATGGGGCAGCTGTAATATTTATAGGGGCTCGGCTGTGCTGAAGAAAGCTTGTAAATCGATGTGGGGTGGATTTTTGGCATGGGGCGGCTGTAATCTGCTACAAGGGTGCGGCTGTAATGCATGGGGCAACTGTAATGCCTACAGGGGCGCGGCTATGCTGAGGAAAGCTTGTAAATTGATGTGAGATGGATTTTTGGTGTGGGGCGGCTGTAATCTGCTACAAAGGCACGACTGTAATGCATGGGGCAGCTGTAATATTTATAGGGGCTCGGCTGTGCTGAAGAAAGCTTGTAAATCACTGTGGGATGGATTTTTGGCATGGGGCGGCTGTAATCTGCTACAGGGTCATGGCTGTAATGCATGGGGCAGCTGTAATGCCTACAGGGGTGCGGCTATGCTGAAGAAAGCTTGTAAATTGATGTGAGATGGATTTTTGGTGTGGGGCGGCTGTAATCTTCTACAGAGGTGCGGCTATAGCCTACAGGGGCACGGCTGTAGCATGTGGGGTGGCTATAATGCCTAAAGGGGCGCGGTTGTAATACAGACAATACCTTATCTATATCTTTATATGATTTATGATGATTATGGCTGTGTAGCTAGGGGTTCTAGGGATCGCCTTTCAAAAAAAAAGTCTAAAGGCACTGGAATACGTCCCAGGCCCGACCAAATTGAATAGAAGAGTGGTAAAGCGTAGGAAAAGGCGAGGAAATATATGGATAAAAGGTACAAATGTCTTGCAAAATTCATGTACATCAGATGCATCAGATACATCACTAAATCAGACCTACGCAAGGACCCAAAATGTGCGAAGAAATGACCTACAGACGGGTTAGTACATCACAAATAAAGAATGGAGGGATAAGCTTAAGAGGGGTCATCATCATCCCCATCATCTTCTGCCTCGTCATCATCATCCTCATCATCACCTGCATCTCCCGTCTAGGCACTCCAGTCGCCCGCCTGGTCTTTGAAGGTCTGGTTCATGGCCTCCAATTCGGCGACCTGACGCTGTAAGTGATCGTTCTCGGCCCTCAAGCGAGCGGACTCACGGTGCTCTACCCCGATCGTCGTCTGCATTGAACAAAGCATGAGAGACATCAAATTACATACATATGCATCCATACATACATGCAATCATCCAGACATAGGCATACTATCATGTGCAGGTACTTACTGTCCTGGCTGCATTATCCCGAAAAGAGAGCGCCCTCAGCGCATTAATGGCCTGACCTATGTACAAACCTTGCATCACCGGAATCAGCAAAGATCGAGATTTAGAGGATCAGATGATGACAGAAAAGGGGTAGAGATAGATGAGAAAGGAAATACTCACATGTGTGGTGTCAGGAGGAATAGCCAGAGGAAAATTATGGTCCTGGAGATGCAGATCAGCCCGATAAGATTGTTGGAAATCGTCATATAACTGAATGGAATCTTCGATCAGGAATTCGAGACGACCATGTACATATCCGACCTCGGGGGCTAGAGGAACTTGGAAGTGAGGAATGGGAATGTCCTCTGCAACCGGCAGCAGAATCCGCGCCAGCAGTCCTAGAATCAGCGATACCCAACCAGCCTCCTCTTCCCCTGGCTGATGAAGACGCGCGTGCTTGCTCACCTCGTGAAATGGCTGGAATCAATTAAAAACAATAATGTCAAAAAAAAACTTTAATTACCCCAGCACCAGCACCAGCATCAGCAGATGGCGAAAGCAAATGAATAGTGATGAAGCGGCTATAATCACCGTCTACACTACCAGCCTCATATCCAACACCATAGAGGTCCGGGTGCAACTCAAGAGACAGCAGGTGAGGCCAGAATAACCCTACTGGCAAGGCAGCTAGAATCCTACGTGCCCTAGGACCAGAACGCCAGTCGTGAGTCCTCTCACCTAAGAATCACTCCTGACCGAAGGGGCACTCCATCACAAAGCACCTGCTCGCGAGCGCCTGTGCATCAAGAAGCTGCTGGGGTGAACTTTCGCCCTCTCGGCTCCAAGGGGTCTTGGCAATCTAAGATTGAGGAACCAGGAAATTTTATTTTTAAAAAAAAAGAAGAAATAAAAAAAATAATAATACCCCCTCAAATGTCATATCTCTCAACGCCTATCGGCACTCCTCCTGGTTCTTATCAACCTCACTCCAGACATATCCCATGTAGCGTTGGAGGCGGGGGAATTCAAGCAGGATGACCCCTTCAGGAATCTGCACAACTAGGGGAGGGACGAAACGTTACTCGTAGGCCCAGATATGCGAAGGAAGATTTAAAGCAAGTCAGCCAAAAAAAAAAAGTCCAAGATACCCAAGTGCAGCAGAATCCAGAAAGCCTTCAGCTCCTTGTGGGAACCCCGGGTGCAGAGATCTAGGGCATAGTAAAGTTGGGCCAAGGCAGCCCGAGCCCAATTAAGAGTCCTCACAGACTCCAAGTCAATCAGTGAAGGCAGCAAGGCCAGATTCAGATTACTCCGACCTATAGGAAAAAGGGTGGAGGAGAGAGCATGCAACAAGAAGGCTCTAGTATACTTCCTCTCATCAGTAGCATCGAAGGTAGCCCCCTCCGGGAGCGCACGCTGCCGCCTGAGCCATTACTCATGGATACTACTACATTGGATCCAACTCTCGAGAGAGCTAATCCCAATCAACATGGATACCAGCTCCTGACGATAGCCACCATGTACAAAGACCTGGTTGAAGTGGATCATCTAGCCGGAGAATGGAAGACCTGTAATGGCAACAATATCCTCCGGGGTCACCGTGTACTCCCCGGAAGGGAAATGACATGTGTGGGTAGAATCCATCCACCTCTCCAGAAGTGCGGCTAAAAGCACTCGGCTCGTGCGAGGAGTAATAATAGACATGCAGCGAACCAGTCGGTGCAAGCCAGTAAAGTTTACTATGTCTTTCACTCCTTGAGGGAGATACCTATACCACTTCAGGGCCTCTATAATGGATCTGCTACCACAATGGTCGGATCTTGACTGCAAAATCAATAATCAGGGAGTTTATGAGCTTTTTAGAATTGCATATATATCATAAAAATCAAAGAAACATCATTTGAATCGCGAAAAACCGGCCCGCCTAAAATCTGCAAGTTACAGCCGCCCGGCTATAAGGTTATAGCCGCCTAGCTATAAGGTTACAGCCGTACAGTTGTAACTCCCCATGATCACAGCTGCACGGCTGTGATTATACATGGGGTGGCTATAGCTGCACATTTTCGGCCCACTTGGTTTTTTTTCGTTTTTTTGGTTAAATCTGGTCCTAACTCAAACCAAATCAACAACTAATCATCCTAGGGGCATAATGTACTTAAATCATGCATCAATTTCACATATTTTCCCCAATTTTGTAGAAATTGGAAACTTGAAAAAGGTGGAAGAATTTGAGAAAACTAACCGGATTCGTGTAAGCATGGTTCGAAATTTGGAGTAAGATGGGCACCTGGTCGTCGATCTTCACTCCACAATACTCATTCTCCTTTTTTAATCCATAAATGTACTCTGTGGGTTCAAAGGGTAAAGTAAAGTTTCCCTCCGGAATGGAAAACCGAGTTTGAAATACGGGTTGAGCAACAGGGACGGCCCGGAGGACTCTACGCATCTTCTGCCTCATGGTTCCGGTTTGGGAGCAAGAAAATCACCAAAAGGGAGAGTTTTTTTGTCCAAAATGGAATAAATGGAAGCTGTCTTAGTTTTGTGGCTTTTAAGCCATTCTTCACCTACCACTACAGCCAAGCGGCTGTAGCTGATACAGCCACTTGGCTGTAGTTTTTCTCCCTTAAAAATTCTTATTATTTTTCTTTTCCAAAACTTGTTTTATGTCTATTTGACCCCTAGAAAGGTAATTTCCATGTTTTGCAAGCATCAAAGAACAAGATATTAGGCCCATATTCGTTCTTGATCGAAGGGGCAAAAATTTTTGTTTCCAAAATTATAGATCAAGGAACGAATACCCGCCCGAAACGACTTCAAAACGTCAAGTGTTGACTAAAATTCTCAAACCGCCAAAGCATCATCTTCCCGGCTACTTGAGCTCCACGGGGAACATAATTATTCTTTCCTTCAGTGACACAGGCTCCACCTGAAGTGAAATAACCAAAATGCCCTTGAGTTAATACCCACACTACCGGATGGCTAAAACACTTTTCCTTTAGCGACACGAGCTATATGGAAGACCAAAGCACCAAAATATTTCTTCCCCTAATGAATGGGCTCCATTAGGGGTGAAATGACCGAAATTCCCTTTTATCGGCCACCAAGCTGCCAAATGACCAAAATACCCTTTTTCGACAAAAAGGGGACACCCAATCACTGAAACCCATTTCTTTTGTGACATAGACACCACGAAAGACCAAACGACCAAAGTACCCTTACTTCAAGGAACGCCAACTACCTAAGTTACAAAATTACCAAAATACCCTTCCTTTTCGTAAGCACCAAATGGCAAGGAGGATTCGATCCGCGCAAGTCCTCTGCTTCGTAATGGAGTCGAAGCATGTCCTCGGCAAATCAAACAGATCTGGGCAAGCTCCTCTACTTCGCAATGGAGTCTAAGCATGACCCTGGATAACATCAAATCAATTCGGGCAAAGTACCATGCTTCACATCGGAATCGAAGTAAGACCCTGAAGATTCAAACCAACTTAGGCAAGACCACTGTCTCGAAAAACAACCGTGACAAGTCCCTACAAACATCAAAACGAGTCAACGTGAGGAGAACCCCCAGTACGTTCTCTCTTCCTTCTCACCGTGCTCCTTATCGCGAGGCCAAACTCAAATCGGCCACAAGCACCCGTTCAAGTCGACTTTGCGAGGGGCAACCTGTGAGCACAGGTTTTTTCCCGACCTCGGTGATAAAAGCTATTGTTACCTTTTTCATGGATAAACATGAAGCAGATTCAGACCGACCGGGATAATATCGGAAATGTCCCGGGTAACCCGAAGGTGTGTGACAAGTCCTAATACGGAACCCTAAAGAATTCGAGTGAGTATTTTAAGAGAACCGAGGAAAAGAACAAAAAATATGTGAAAATGGCCTTTTCTAGACATTACAGCCACGCGCCTATAGTCTACTGGGGAGCGGCTGTAGTCTATAGGGGCACGGCTGTAATCATCATATTTCCTTTTTTGGTCAAAATCAGCATTTAATTAGGTTTTTAAGCAAAATAGGCATTTTTGTCACTACAGCCGCTCGGCTGTAATGGCTACAGCCGTGCGGCTGTACTTCAGGGGCACGGCTGTAAGTGTCAGTTTTTCTTTTTTGCCGAAATCAGCAATTAATTCCGATTTAATACCAAAAAGGGAGGTATTTAAACATCCTAATCCGGGATTAGGGTTAAGGGGAGCCAGAAATCTAAAATAGAAAAAGAAAAAGGGGATTTTGAGAGAAAAACACCATCACTTAGATTTTTCTCTGGGGTTCTTAACACAATTGGAAAAAAAGAGAGTTTGACCTAAAAAAAAAAGAAAACAAAAATAATCTCAATAGAACACATAATAATCAACCCTTCAATCTTCTTCGGGATTCCGTTCGGGCTTTGGAAACCGCGCTTTTTTCGGGTTGTTTGTGACTGCAAGACGTTTCTGGCATCCAAATCCATTTTTCGTGATCCAAGCACTAGAACACAGACAAGGTAATCTTCTGAGAGGCCTTAGAAATCCGTTTGTTTATTCTGGTTGTGATTTCATTGCATGTTTTGAATTTTTTTATGATTTTTGGGAGTTTTTTCCGGTTACAGCCACCCCACTCATGATCACAGCCGCTCGGCTGTAATCTATAGCCGTGCGGCTGCAACCTATAGGAGCACGGCTGTAATGCTATGCTTTGAATTTTTATGTTTTTTTTGGAGTTTTTTCCGGTTACAGCCGCCACTTATGATCACAACCGCCCGGCTGTAACCTACAGCTGTAATCTTTTGATTACAGCCACTTGGCTGTAACCTACAGGGTTAGAGCTCCAATCACTCCAAATCGATCGATAACACTCCCATTTTTCAATTAAATGTGTTTTTCATACTTGTTATCGGTCCAATTACATCCCCGTACACTTAGATTCCATGTTCTTTAATTTTTAATGGATGGATGTGGTAAAATTTGGTGATTTTGGACGATCAGGGATTTCTGGATTCGATTTCATATCTGTTTCGGGTCTTTTCTATTGATTTTGATGTTTTCCAGAGGTCCCAGATCGCCTAAAATCATCAAACTTTGCAAAATGATCTTCGAAAACGCGAAAAGTACACTGGAATTGATTCTGGAGCATTACAGCCGTGCGGCTGTAAGCTACAGGGGCACTGCTATAACCTACAGTCGCACGGCTGTAGCCAATAGGGATGCGGCTGTAGCCTTCAAGGATGCGGCTCTAGTGGAGGCAGAATTATAGTTTTGCCCTTTTGGGCCCCAAACTTGTAATTTTGCATCCTTTTCTTATTCAAAAATGAATTTTGGCATGTTTGCATACTTTTGGACCCTAGATGGATGTTTGATTTAGGCCCACACACGAACGTGACCCCCGGGTCCCAGAATATCCGGCCCACTAAAATTGGAAAAATGCATGTAAATGAGCCAAACCATTTTTGAAATTGGTTTTTCATCCATAAAACCTACAGGGTGTTTAAAAAACCATTTTCCAGGTCTAACCGAGGCGACCTACCGGGTCAACCCGGTTACCCCCAAATGCATGTCCCCCACTCTTAAAAATCCCTATTCTGTCTTATTTGAGTCTTTGGTATGCTTTGATTATTTTTGCTAACCCTATTTGGATGCAACTTTTATTTTTAGTTTTCTTTTTACATTTGATGTATTTAATAGATTATCCCGTGTATCTAGGCGAATGTAATTTTTAGATCATCGTGTATTATAGGCGGTTGTAATGGTGAGGATGAGAGCTTTTTCCTCTTTATGGGTTGTATAATTTGGCCTCTATTTACTTTTCCTGCACTTTTACTTTTCCGCATTTTACTTTGGTTTTATATTTATGTCATATGTATGAGCATTGGTTAATAATAAAAGAAGAGATAAAATGAGTAGAATTAAGTGAATGAAATGTCATATTATGAGATAATAATTAAAAATAAGTGAGGATTAGTAGATATGTTGCCTGAATCTCGAATCTCTGGATTAGATACTGTGTCTACACTTGGTAGGGAGCTGTACCGGAATTTCCCGAATGAGCTGATCCGGGTGGCGACTCTGTATCTAATCTCGAAATTCGTGTTTCGAGACCTTTAAGTTAAAATGGGATTTTCTAAAAAGCTTGTTTTCTAAAATTCATGCCTGAAATTAAGTTTTCTACAAAAAAGGCTTTTCCAATAAAATGCAAGGTGTTTCTAAGAAAGATTAAAACCCGTTTTCAAAACCAAAACACTCCCTAAAAAGAAAATCCCCAGTTTCGGCTTCACCGCACGTTCTGAAAAAGGTCGTCCGCTCAAATAGCCGAAGCATATGGAACCAATTTCATGTTCTCCCTATCCTCCCTTGTCTTTGGACAGTTCTTCTTACTAAGTTTCAGCCCATGACCCATTGGCAAGAAACCTTTCTTAGCCCAGTCCATGCTGAACCTCTTCAGAACTTTGTCTATGTATGAGGCCTAACTTAGGCCCAGAAGTTGATTTGATCTATCCCTATAGATCCTGATCCCTAGGATCATCTCAGCTTTGCCTAAGTCCTCCATTGCGAAGCACTTACTCAGCCACTGCTTTACCCCTTGCAGTGTAGGTATGTCGCTTCCAATGAGCAGGATGTCGTCTAAATAAAGTACCAAAAATGTGACAATGCTCCCACTAGTCCTCTTATACACACAAGGCTCATCTTGATTCTGTGTGAAGCCATATTCCTTTATAGCTTCATTGAATCTAAGATTCCAACTTTGGGATGCTTTCTTCAGTCCATAAATGGACCTTTGAAGCTTCCATACCCATCATAGATACTCTAGATCTACAAAACCCTCGGGTTGTGTCATGTACACATCCTCGAGTAGCTTTCCATTAAGGAAAGCGGTTTTGACATCCATTTGCCAAACCTCATAGTCGTACCATGCGGCTATGGCTAGCAAGATCCTGATGGATTTGAGCATGGCTACTGGTGAGAAAGTCTTATCATAGTCTATTCCATGGACTTGTCTGAAACCTTTCGTAACTAGACGCCCCTTGAAGGTATTGTCAGCTTTTAGCTTGTAGCACCGCTTGTAACCTATAACCTTAGCACCCGGAGGTGGATCGACCAAGTTCCAAACTTGGTTATCGTACATTGATTGCATCTCTGCCTCTATGTCTTTACGCCAATTTGCCGACTGTGGGCTTGCCATAGCCTCCTATTAGGTTTTGGGTTCTTCCTCATCCTAGATGAGAAGAGTTTGATCATCGTGACGAGGAAACCATACCTCTCTGGTTCCCGACGATCCTTACCAAACCTTCTAGGTCCTTGTGTGGCCTGGGTCGGTGCTTCCTTTTGTGGAAGCTCCACCTGGGCCTCCGAGTTATCCTCTTCAGGAGCTTGTGGACCTTGAACTTCCCTGAGTTCAACAATGCTCCCACTATCTTTCTTGGAAAGGAACTCCTTTTCTAGAAAGACCCCCTTCCTTGCCACGAACACCTTGTTCTCGGCGAGGTTGTAGAAGTAATACCCTTTGGTTTCCCTAGGGTAGCCCACAAACAGGCATTTATCAGTTTTGGGCTCCAGCTTGCCACTAGTCAATCTCTTGACATGTGCTTCGCATCCCCAAATCCTTAGGAAAGACACATTGGGCTCCCTGCCCGTCCATATCTGATATGGGGTCTTTTCCACTGCCTTAGTCAGAGTATTATTTAAGATGAGAGCTGGTGTCTCGAGGGCGTGTCCCCAGAAAATAATTGGGAGAGAGGCTTGACTCATCATTGAGCGACATGTCCAACAGGGTCCTATTCCTCCCTTCAGACACCCCATTCCATTGTGGTGTTCCTGGAGGAGTGAGTTGTGGAACTATTCCATGCTCTCTCAAATATGAGTCAAACTCTAGGCTTATATACTCACCTCCTCGGTCTGACTAAATGTTTTTGATATTTCTACCTAGCTGGTTCTGTACCTCATTCCTAAATTCCTTAAACCTATCAAGGGTCTCAGACTTATGTTTCATCAGATAGACATAGCCATATCTACTGAAATAGTCCGTTAACGTGACGAAGTATAGATGTCCACCTCTGGTCGCTGCACTCATGGGCCCACATACGTCTGAATGTATTTGATCCAATAAGCCAGTGGCCCTTTCAGCTTTCTTGCTAAAAGGCGCCTTAGTCATCTTGCCTCGTAAACATGACTTGCATATATCAATTGACTCCAAGTCAAATGACCCTAAGACTCCAGCTTTGTCAATCCTAGCTATGCGCTTCTTGTTTATGTGGCCAAGACGACAATGCCATAGGTAGACAGGATTAAGTTCGTTGGGCTTAACCCTTTTAGTGTTTATGTTATAGACATGATTGGTTTCATTTAAGTCCAGGATATCTAGGCCATTATTTAATAGAGCATCTCCATAAAATAATCCCTCTCTAGATAAAGAAATTCTACCATTTGAAATAGTAAAATGAAATCCAGAAATATCCAACATTGATACCGAAATAATATTCCTGCACATAGCAGGTACAAAATAACAATGTTCTAAAATTAAAACCAATCCTCTAGGCATCATAAGGTGATATTCGCTGATCTCTATGGCAGCAACCTTTGCTCCATTTCCGACCTACAATTCCACCTCTCCCGACCCCAGTGGCCTTCTGTTCCTAAGTTCCTGCAGATTGCAACAAATGTGAGAACCACATCCAGTATCCAATACCCAGGATGTTGAAACAGTAAGGTTAATGTCTATAACACAAATACCTGAAGAGGACACACCTTAGCCCCTTCTCTGCTCTCCCATCAGCTTGGGACACAATCTCTTCCAATGGCCTGCCTGTCTACACCTGAAGCAGACATCCTCAGGACCTACCTTCTGCTTGGCCTTGGCTTTCTTAACCTTGGCCTTCTTGGCCTTGGCTTTAGCCTTTTCCTTGGCTTTGCCCTTGGTAAGAAGAGGGTTCCCCTTGTTGACCAGCAGCACTGGCAGACTCTTCTTGATCAACTGTTTTGTGAGCTTTAGCATCCCATGCAGCTCGGTAACAGTACGGTTCATCCCTTGCATGTTATAGTTTAGGATGAACTGATCATAAGAATCCGGTAAGGATGCAAGGATTGTGTCCACCGCCAACTCCTGAGAGATGGGCGATCCGAGACGGGCTAAAGTGTCCAAATAGCCCTTCATCTTGAGCACGTGTGCGCTCACAGATGTCCCAGTCCCCATCTTACAGGAGTGGAATGCCTTGTTGGTCAGGTACCTTCCCTGACAAGCTTGCTCCTGAAACATCTCGTTAAGAGTTGTTATCATAGCATAGGCTTGATGGTCCATAAACTGCTTTTGCAGTTCGGGGACCATACAGGCCAACATAAGGCATGTCACATACCTATTATCCTTGACATGCACCTCGTATTCCTCTAGCTGGGTAGCCGGTGGATTACGTCCCTGAGGCGTAGCTGGTACAGGCCTTTCCAGTACGTACTCTTTAGACTCCTGTCTTAGAACTATTCTCAAGTTCCTAGACTAGTCCAAAAAGTTAGGACCGGAAAGCTTGTCCCTTTCAAGAATTGATCGCAGTGATAATGAGTTGTTATTTGCCATTTATAGTTTCTACACAGAAAAACATTTTAGAGTGTTAATAAAGGACTTTACTTTGTTGTTCCCATATATAATTAATAATGAATCAAGTTATTAATTAAACCGAGTTGTTGGGCTCATAGGCCGAGATCCATATTTCATTAAGATATAGCTAGACGAGAGCCTGGTACAACTATACCCTCACTATTTAGGTAGGAATGCCGTCCAATCCCAACCTAGGGAATTTCGGTTTGATGGGCTTGTTGGCACTTACCCATCTGTGCTTAGGGCCAGGAGAATCCTACTACCCATGCTAAGTCAAAAACTCCATTCAAGTGTTAGAGTATCCCATACACTAACCCAATACAAAATGACGATAGTCTAGTGTATCCTGCGAGGGCAAGGTCTACAACTGGCCTATCCCCACTTTGAGCTGGTTTTGAATAAGGGAAGCACTTTTAAGCAACTTAGTAATTTCATTTGGTTATTAGATTCAGTTAATAACAGCTTACATACATAAGGCGGAGAAATTGCGGTTGGATCATACATTCATACATGCAAATAAAATATAAAGCATAATTAAATAAATAAGTAAAACGGACTGCTATGGGCCTATATTACATCCTAATATTATTCTAGTAAACCTATACTAGAAATCAATATCAGGTGGGCCTCCATCTTCTTCCTTCTGGGCTTGCACATCCACTTGGACTCACCACTCCATAGGCTTCTTCTTTTACAAATTTTATAATAAGTAACTAAAATTAAATTACATTAAAAGAAAGAAAAACGACGCGTATGCCGTAATTACCCAAAAAAGAAAATACAACCCATCTCGAACAAGGCCCAATAGCATCCAATTATACAAAATATTTAATCACCCATATGCATCCAATACATATAATACATAAGCATGTTACAATGCATGATTTAAGCCTATTTCAATTATGTCCAAGCCATTATTTTGAAATCACCAATTTTGGCCCACCATGGTTCTAACCCTTGACGGGCTTTGGGACTCCAGCCCAGGCAGTCCAACTGCTCCCACTGGAATTGGGAAACCATGGGTCCAATTCAGCCGTCCAACTAATTATGCCAAAATTACCCGAACCAATTTCAATTAACCATATTAATTTCCAAAATTAATATCACATGAATAAAATTAAATTTCATTCAAGAAACCATACGCATTTAAATTACATAAATTTAAACACACAAATTTTAAAACCAATTAAAATTTCAAAATTAGGCCCCGGGCCTAAAAACCCGCCAAATCCAAAACCACTGGGCCCGGCCTGCTGCAACTAGAGGCAGCAGTGGCTGTCGCCCAGCAGCGGCACCGCTGCCGAGCAGTGGCCGCCCAGCGGCCATTGATGTGATATCGGCTGTGAGAAAGCCGAAATCAACTTTAATAAATTTCCCAAGTCTATCAATCAAGGTTGAACTCACAAAAACGAAACAAAGATGGGTGATAGCAAACCAATCCAAACGTGTTTAAGCGACAATGAAAGGGATTCAAACCTGACACCTTCGATTAAGCAATCTTAGAACCTGAATGTTGGATGATTCATAACTACCTTACCACAATACTTGTCCATAATCAAGATAAAATTGTAAGAATGAAGAACTCGATCCCACAAACTCACAAAATTAAAAATTAGCCCCGGGCTGGAATCTCAACAAAGAGAAAGAAAACCTGAAAATTTCATATTGCAATTGTATTCCGTCTCTTTAACTATTACATTAGTGTTTAAATAGAAAACTTAAACCTAACCCTAAACTGAAAAGGAAAACAAATCCTTGTCGGACTAGGAAAGCTTAAATCAGAACAAATAAGGAAAACTTAAAACTAATCCTTATGCAATAAGGATGAAAAACGAAATTCCCTCTTGAGGGTTGTTTATGGGCTGATTTTTAAGCCCAAAACAACTCACTTATTGAAAAAAAATAACAATTAAATATGGATACCTAAGCCCAATTCAAAATCCATACATATTCCCTAAGGGTGCCTTAAGTGCTAACACTTAATTGTCCTTAGCTCATATGTAGAAGTCCAATTAGGCCCAGAAGATTCCCAATGGGCTCGTACATTCCTCACAAATAAACTATTGAGCTTCATTTTGCACCGAATCCTCCATAAATCAGCATTTTAAAGGATGTTATTATTCTTTGCATCAACCAAACTGATTAGAAAGATCAGGCTATCTCGATTCACATTAGCCACTGCCCAATGGCAGCAGCTGCATGAGCGGCCACTGTTCCGGCCGCGTGCGGCGGCCGCCGGCAGCCCTGCACACCGGGAATAGCCAGATTTTTTTTTAAACAGAAAATTAAATAAAACAAAAATGGCATCCAAAATAAGAAATTGCTGGGATTCATCACGGGAAACCGACCGACAAAGTGCGGAAACAAGCGTCGATTTCCTCGAATCCGGGTCCCGGGAGCTTAAGTAGTGAAAATCAAAAACAAAACACAAAGGAGGAGTGTAAAGTCTTACCAAGATATCTCTTTAAGAGATAGAAGAAGACTGCAGAAATCAAGTATAGATTTCCTCCACCGATGCGTACACGAACGGCTCTCGGACTGAAACCCGTGCTAGCGACTCGGAAAATTCAAGAAGAGAGGAAGAGAGGGCAGCCAAGAGAACTTGGTTAGAGTGAAATGGTTGAATCATATTAGTCTTATATCTCTCACCAAGAGGCAAAAAATATCCAATAAAGCAAAGTCAACAATGACTCACCACAAAGTCAACAATGACTCACCACTTTCACTCATTACATTTTGGCTAAAGAATGAGTCATCTCCCTTGTCCAAAGACATAAGGATTCGGCCAAGAGGTGGAAAGGAGATGGGGAAGACACTTGTCTTTAGTCATAATGACCAACTCATAATGACCAACAAATATCCAAGTTGGTAAAGTCCAACTTTACTAACCAAAGTCCACCATGACTCACCCATTTAATCATCACCTTTTGTCCCACCGTGACTCATTCTTCTCATCTTAAAATTCATCATTCTTGCCTTAAACCCACCATGAATTTCGGCCAACACATGATGAAGAAGTGGGCTTACCATTTCAAGCCCAAGCCCACTTTAATTCTTTGGTTTCTATTTGATTTCAAATACCATTGTAATTCAACATGTATGTAAGCATATTGTACCATATAACATGTTACATTCCTCTAAATTACAATTAATTTGACATATCAAATGCATCAAGGAATTAAATTAGACACATATAAGATGAGATACATGTAAACCTATACATGTATAAATATTTCCACCTAGGAAATAATCTCATAAATTAAATTATAAATATTTCCACCTAGGAAATAATCCATTGGTAAGAATCCTTTCTTAGCCTGGTCCATGCTGAATCTTTTCAGAACCTTGTCTATGTACTTAGTCTGACTCAGGCCTAGAAGCCGATTAGGTCTATCCCTGTAGATCCTGATCCCTAGGATCGTTTCGGCTTCGCCTAAGTCCTTCATTGAGAAGCACTTACACAACCACTGCTTTACCCCAAGCAGTGTTGGTATGTCGCTTCCAATCAGAAAGATGTCATCCACATATAAAACCAGGAATGTTACGATACTCCCACTAATCCTTTTGTACACACAAGGCTCATCTTGATTCTGTATGAAGCCATATTCCTTTATAGCCTCATTGAATCGAAGATTCCAACTTCGGGATGCTTGCTTTAATCCATAAATGGATCTTTGAAGCTTGCATACCCTTTCAGGATACTTTGGATCGACAAAACCCTCAGGTTGTGTCATATACACATCCTCGAGTAACTTCCCGTTCAGGAAAGCAGTTTTGACATCCATCTGCCAGACCTCATAGTCGTACCAAGCGGCTATGGCCAGCAGGATCCTAATGGATTTGAGCATAGCGACTGGTGAGAAAGTTTCATCATAGTCGATACCATGGACTTGCCTGAAACCTTTCGCTACTAGCCGCCCCTTGAAGGTATTGTCTGGCTTCAGCTTGTAGCACCACTTGCAACCTATCACCTTAGCACCCGGAGGTGGATCAACCAGATTCCAAACCTGATTATCGTACATAGATTGCATTTCCGCCTCCATGGCCTTCTGCCAATTTGCGGACAGTGGGCTAGCTATAGCCTCCTGGTAGGTTTTTGGTTCTTCTTCGTCGAAGACAAAAAGAGTGTTATCATCGGTAACAAGAAACCCATATCTCTCAGGTTCCCGACGATCCCTACCAGACCTTCTAGGTCCTTGTGTGACCTGGGTCGGTGCTTCCTCCTATGGAAGCTCCACCCTGGTCTCCGAGTTATCCTTATCAGGAATTTCTGAGCTTTGAACTTCCCTGAGTTCAACATTACTCCCACTATCTTTCTTGGAAATGAACTCATGTTCAAGAAAGACCCCTTTCCGTGCCACGAACACCTTGTTCTCGGCGGGGTTGTAGAAGTAATACCCTTTGGTTTCCCTAGGGTAGCCCACAAACAGGCATTTGTCGGTTTTGGGTTCTAGTTTGCCCCCAGTCAATTTCTTGACATGGGCATAACAACCCCAAATCCGTAGGAAAGACACATTGGGCACCCTGCCCGTCCATATCTCAAATGGGGTCTTTTCCACAGCCTTAGTCGGAGTACTATTCAAAATGAGAGCTGCTGTCTCAATAGCATATCCCCAAAAACTTGTTGGGAGAGAGGCATGACTCATCATTGAGCGGACCATGTCTAACAGGGTCCTATTCCTCCGTTCGGACACCCCATTCCATTGTGGTGTTCCTGGAGGAGTGAGCTGTGGAACTATTCCATGCTCTCTCAAGTATGAATCAAACTCTAGGCTCATATACTCGCCGCCTCGGTCCGACCGAAGGGCTTTAATATTTCGGCCTAATTGGTTCTGTACTTCGTTCCTAAATTCCTTGAACTGATCAAGTGTTTCAGACTTGTGTTTCATCAGATAGACATAACCATATCTGCTGAAATCGTCTGTAAAGGTGACGAAGTATAGAAACCCACCCCTGGCAGCTATGCTCATAGGTCCACATACATCCGAATGTATTAGGTCTAATAAGCCAGTAGCCCTTTCAGCTTTCTTGCTAAAAGTTGCTTTAGTCATTTTACCCCGTAAACAAGATTCACAAATATCAAGTGACTCCAAGTCAAAAGATCCTAGAATTCCAGCTTTGTGGAGTCTAGCTATGCTTTTCTCGTTTATGTGGCCTAAACGACAATGCCAAAGGTACACAGGATTAAGTTCATTTGGTTTAATCCTTTTAGTATTTATGTTATAGACTTGATTAGTTTCATTTAAATTCAGGATATAAAGGCCATTATTTAATAGAGCCTTTCCATAAAATATGCCTTCTCTAGATATAACCATATTACCATTACCAATAGTAAATACATATCCAGAAGTATCCAAAACTGAAACAGAAATAATATTCCTGCACATTGCAGGTACAAAATAACATTGTTCCAGTAACAAAACTAATCCACTAGGCATCTTAAGCTGGTACTCGCCGATCTCAATGGCTGCAACCCTTGCTCCATTCCCGACCCGCAAGTCCACTTCTCCTGATCCCAGTGATCTTCTATTCCTAAGTCCCTGCACATTACAACAAATGTGAGAACCACATCCAGTATCCAATACCCAAGATGTAGAAATAGTAAGGTTAATGTCTATGACATATATACCTGATGAAGACGCGCCCTGCGCCTTCTTTTGCTCTCCCAGAAGCTTTGGACATGATCGTTTCCAATGTCCCATCTGCTTGCACCCGAAACAGACATCCTCAGGACGGGCCTTAGGTTGGACCTTGGCCTTTTTAGCTTTGGCTTTCTTAGCCTTTGCTTTAGCCTTTGTCTTAGCCTTGAACTGATCATAAGACTCCGGCAAGGAAGCCAGGATGGTATCAACCGCCAATTCCTGTGAAATGGGCGACCCGAGACGGGCTAAAGAATCCAAATAGCCCTTCATCTTGAGCACATGAGCGCTCACAGATGTCCCAGTCCCCATTTTGCAGGAATGGAATGCCTTATTCGTCAGGTACCTTTCCTGACGTGCCTGTTCCTGAAACATCTCATTTAGAGTTGTCATCATAGCATAGGCATCATGGTCCATAAACTGTTTTTGCAGTTCGGGGACCATGCACGCCAACATAAGGCAAGTAACATCCCGATTATCCTTCACATGCACCCCGTATTCCTCCAGCTGAGCAGCTGGTGGATTACGCCCAGTAGGTGCGGCCGGTACAGGCCTTTCCAGTACATATTCCTTAGACTCCTGTCTTAGAACTATTCGTAAGTTCCTGGACCAGTCCAGGAAATTAGGACCAGAAAGCTTGTCCTTTTCAAGGATAGTGCGCAGTGATAAAGTGTTATTCGATGCCATTGATTACTACACAGAGAAATAATGAGTGTTAATAAAGGACTTATAAAAAAATTTCCCATAATTAATAATGAATCATGTTATTAATAAAACCGAGTTGTTGGGCTCATGGGCCGAGATCCATATTATATTAAGATATAGCCAGACGAGGGCCTGGAACAACTATACCCAATTTTTTAGGTAGGAACGCCGTCCAATCCCAACCTAGGGACTCTCAGTTTGATGGGTCTGTTGGCACTTACCCATCTGTGCTTAGGGCCAGGAACATCCTACTACCCATGCTAAGTCAAAACCTCCATCCAAGTGTTAGAGTAACCAATACTCCAACCCAATACAAAATGACGATACTCCAGTGCATCCAACGAGGGTTGGTCTACAACTGGCCTATCCCCACTTCGAGTAGGTTATGAATGAGAGAAGCACTTTTAAGAGACATAGTAATTACCATTTGGTTATTCGATTCACTTAATAACGGCTTAGATGCAAAAGCGGGTGAAAAGGGTTTATACATACATTCGCACATGCAAATAAATACCGCATAATTAAATTAAAGAATGGAATGCAATGGGCCAAAATTTACATCCTAATATCATTCTAGTAAACCTATACTAGAACACCATCAGGTGGGCCGCCTCCTATTCCTTCTGGGCTCGCCAATCCAATCGGCTCCTTGCTTACATAATTTTAGAATACATATATATAATAAAATTACATAAAAAGAAAAACGACACGCAGGTCGTAAACACAAAAGAATATTACAACCCAACATAAATTAGGCCCATAAACATCCATCCACATATTCAATCATACATGTAAACCAATACATTATGTATTTTATAAGCATGTTAAATGCATGATTTAATCCGATTTCATTTGTCCATAGCCATTATTTTGAAATCGCCAAATTTCGGCCGATCATGGTTCTTAACCCGTGCGGGCTTTGGGTCTCCAACCCAGGCAAAATTGCTCCCAATCTAATTGGGAAACCATGAATTCCAAAATTAGCCGTCCGGGTAATCGTGCCAAGAAAACCCGAACCAATTTCAATTAACCGTATTAATTTCCAAAATTAATATCGCATGAATGAAAAATAAATTCCATTCATAAAACACGCGCATAAAAATTACCAAAATTTAAACATGCAAAATTTTAAAATCAATAAAAATTTTAAAACCCGGCCCGGTCCAAAAATCCCGCCATATCCAAAAACGGGCCCGGCCGAACGCACGGGGAGGCTGCTGCCCAGCAGCAACCCCTGCGGCCAGCAGCAGCAAGCAGCTGCCTGGCGTGCTGCCCAGCAGCAAGCTGCTGCCCACCCCCACAATCCTATTTTTTTTTCTCTCATGCATAATAAAATAAATACATCAAGCATAAAATCAACAAGTCCAATAGACATAAAATTAAATCCAAGATGTATAAAATTAAATCAACTTGCATAAAAAAAATAAACAAATTGAAACATACATATTACCTAATATGCATAAACCATTTCAATTTGAAAAATCAAATGGGGAAAAATATAAAACCCCAAAACCGAAAGAATCCCGATCCATAAAACACCAATATTAAAACACGGGATCCGCCAAGTTAAAGATTTTCACGGATCAACAGCCCGCTCTGATACCACTGCTGGGATTCATCACGGGAAACCGACCGACAAAGTGCGGAAACACGCGTCGATTTCCTCGAATCCGGGTCCCGGGAGCTTAACTAGTGAAAATCAAAAACAAAACACAAAGGAGGAGTGTAAAGTCTTACCAAGATATCTCTTTAAGAGATAGAGGAAGACTGCAGAAATCAAGTATAGATTTCCTCCACCGATGCGTACACGAACGGCTCTCGGACTGAAACCCGTGCTAGCGACTCGGAAAATTCAAGAAGAGAGGAAGAGAGGGCAGCCAAGAGAACTTGGTTAGAGTGAAATGGTTGAATCATATTAGTCTTATATCTCTCACCAAGAGGCAAAAAATATCCAATAAAGCAAAGTCAACAATGACTCACCACAAAGTCAACAATGACTCACCACTTTCACTCATTACATTTTGGCTAAAGAATGAGTCATCTCCCTTGTCCAAAGACATAAGGATTCGGCCAAGAGGTGGAAAGGAGATGGGGAAGACACTTGTCTTTAGTCATAATGACCAACTCATAATGACCAACAAATATCCAAGTTGGTAAAGTCCAACTTTACTAACCAAAGTCCACCATGACTTACCCATTTAATCATCACCTTTTGTCCCACCGTGACTCATTCTTCTCATCTTAAAATTCATCATTCTTGCCTTAAACCCACCACGAATTTCGGCCAACACATGATGAAGAAGTGGGCTAACCATTTCAAGCCCAAGCCCACTTTAATTCTTTGGTTTCTATTTGATTTCAAATACCATTGTAATTCAACATGTATGTAAGCATATTGTACCATATAACATGTTACATACCTCTAAATTACAATTAATTTGACACATCAAATGCGTCAAGGAATTAAATTAGACACATATAAGATGAGATACATGTAAACCTATACATGTATAAATATTTCCACCTAGGAAATAATCTCATAAATTAAATTATATTCTTTTGATCAATCTAATTGACCTAGAATATAATTAATAAATCTCTCTCTCTTCAAACGTGTATACTCCAAGTACACACTTAATCCGACTAGTTAAAGTCCAGACGTTCAATGTGTACGATCCAATGGGCCCATCTTTATGTTGGCAGTGGGCCAAGGCCCACAGACTACAGGCGGGCTCTAGCAAGCCACTGTAGCCCCCAATTAAGACGGAGATAGCAATCAAACTATCACCGTAACCCTGTAGTTGAACTTGTATGTCCCATGTCGCTGATATCGGTGTCCAACACAGAGGCATGGTTGATCACCCTCTTAATGTGTCCGGACATTACTTGATCCCAAATGAACTGATGCTCACAAACAAGATCTCATCTTGTTTGGGTGTGGCCACACTCTTATCAGTAACATTCATCAAGAGGCCGGTGATATCGTCTCAGTAAAGTACTGAGTGACATTCCCTTCTGCATATCCATAGTACTGCCATGCTCACTGACACACCCGAACGTACCCATACTTGGCACCCTTTTACAGGCCCGTTAGGCGTACACCAAAGTGTGCCACTTCACATGCAGCACCATCATATGGTCCGGTCAAAGGACTTATGCAAGTACTACGCGAGAATCATTTGTGATACTATACCATGTAGATTCCCGTTAAGTGGATCAATCCAGTACCATGCCCCTTTTGCATGTACCCATTAACCTGGTTGACATTCCATGTTCTATGACCGGTAAGACACCGCCATACAACCAGGCTAATGATAGTCTTTGGTTCCATTCATTCCCATGATTGGAACAGACTACGGATGACTTGATGGCCATATCGTTTTCCCTATCCACAGTCTTACTGCCAAGTGCCTCACACTTGACAACATGGATATGGATATGTCCATTGGATACTCTATTTACAATATTGCACAAGACATATAATAAATAGATTGATGCCTTTATTTCTTAACACAACTTGTATAATACATGAAGTTCATATTAATGTACAAATGTATGATATAAAGACAAGGACGAATGCCTCGGGACTAGGGCGTTTCCAACAGAAATTCACCAAGAATTCTCAAACATACAATTAAATTAAACAAACATAAACCTATATGCATATTCAATTTCAATTGTACAAAAATCAAATGGGAAAAATCTTAAACCCAAACTAAGAACCCCACCAAAAATCTCCAATTTTAAAACATGGGATTCAACCAATTTTAACAATTTCCACGGATCAAAAGGTCGCTCTAATACCACTGTTGGGATTCGTCACCGGAAATCATCCGATTAAAGCGGAAGAACGCAATGGTTTCCTCATATCCGTGCCCAGGAGCAATTGAGATGGAAATTGAAAAAACAAAAATTTAATCACAAGAGATAAATCTCTTACCCGAAATATCTCTTCAAGAGATGGATGCAGACTGTAGGAATCAATCTAGAATCCCTCCTTGTTTACGTACACAAACACCTAACGAACACCACCCGTGCTAGTGTCGGAAAACACGAAACTTTGGAGAGGGAGGCTGGGAGAATTTCGGCTAGTGTGTTAGTTGCATGCTTGGCCGAAATTCCTAGGGTTATTTTAACCCTAGGTGGCCGAAATTCTCAAGGAGAATTTCAGCCCAAATTGGCTCCTCCTTTCCTGTGGGCTTCCATCTTTTATTTCAGGCCCAAATCTATTTTAATTAGTCTAGTTTAAATTAACTTCAAGCCCAATTTTAATTTACCCATGTATTTAATATATTACACCAAGTAACATATTATTCACATTCAAATTAAAATTGGTTTGACTAATTAATCTAATCCATTAAATTAAAATTGGATCTTCACACAATAAATTCATATGTAAACCTATACATATGAATATTTCCACCCAGGAAATAATCTCATAATTAATCCAATTAATTATGAGAAAGCTAATCAAATATTAATTTTATTATTATGATCAATCCAATTGATCTTTATAATATAATTACTATATACCTCTCTCTCCAGAGTGTATACTCCAAGTATACATGTGATTCCTTAAGTCAGTGTTCAGTCGCTTAATGTGTATGATCCCGTGGGCCCATCTTTATGATGGCAGTGGGCCTGTAGCCCACAGACTGCAGTTGGGCTCTAGTAAGCCACTACAGCCCCCAATTAAGATGGAGATGGCAGTCTAACTGTTATCATAACCCTGTAGTTTGAACTTGTATATCCCATGTCATCGATATCGATGTCCAACACAGAGGCACGGATTGATCACCCTCTTATGTGTCTGAACATTAACTTGATCCCGAATGCACTGAAGCTCATAAACAAGTTCTAACTTGTTTGGGTGTGGCCACACTCTTATCAGTCACATTCATCAAGAGGCTGATGATATCTTCTCAGTGGACTACCGAGTGACAAATCCCTTGTGCATATCCATAGCATTGCCATGCTAAGTGACATACCCGAAAGTACCCATACTTGGCACCCTATTACAGGCCCTTTTGGCGTACCCCTAAGTATGCAACCTCACATGCAATACCATCATATGGTCAAGTCAAAAGGATCCGTACAAGTACTACACGAGAATCACTTGTGATACTATACCATGTGGATTTCTCGTTCAGTGGATCTATCCAGTACTATGCCCTTTTTACATGTACCCATTAACTTGGTTGACATCCCATGTCCAATGACCGGTAAGACACCGCCATACAACCAAGTTAATGATAGTCTTTGGTTCCACTCATTCCCATGACTGGAACAGACTACGGATCTATTTATGGTCATATTGTTTACCCTATCCATGGTCTTACTGCCAAGTGTATGACACTTGTCATCATGGATATGGATATGTCTATTGGATACATCATTTAATATAATGCACAAGATATATATAATAAATGAATTAATGCCTTTTTAATAACACAAATGAGTATAATACACAAATCCAATAAATGTATAATACAAATACAAGGACCAATGCCTCGGGACTAGGGCATATCCAACATATTATTAGTTGATTTGAAAAGGACTTGGTTGTTACCAAGTCAAGTTCTTTGCTCATCGAACTTTCCATTAAATTTAATTAGTCTTTGTTTTGGTCTTCTAAAGTCTTCTCCATCTTTTCAAACAAATATCAAATCCAGCACAAGATATCAACTTCAAACCAATTTTGATGAATATATTACAAAAAAACATATAATCAAGTAAAGTCGTGCTAAAATTAATAGTTACCTACACGCAAGTTTGGTGTAAATTTACTATTACTTAGACTTGTTTATCGGTTCGGGTACCTCCTTCGCTTGTCCAGTCTAAAACCCGAGTTTGGCCATACATTTTATATGTTAAACTTGTCCAATGCCATAACCAACATCACCCGATGTGTGGGTTGAGCTTGGAATTTTCTTAAATCCCAAGCCCACCGACATACAAAGTTTTTTTTTTTTTTTTTTTGATAAGAAACTCGGATTAGACCAAGAAGAAGTTAAACATCCCAACTAGGTTGGCACCTTTAAAACCTCAACAGGGCCAAACCCAAAAAAATATATATATAAATAAAAGACCTTAAGAAAAGGTCAGAATTACAAAAGAAGGTATACTGAGTTTACAATGACATCAGAAACTGAAAAGGGAAAACCTCTAGTTCTAATCTTTACACTGAATCAAGACAGATAAATACTATCAAACAAAATGTCCTCCGCAGGGATCACATTCTCAAAAATCTTCCTATTCCTTCTTTTCCAAATATTCGAGCTAACAGTCATCCAAAGAGCTTTGCCGAAGTTCTTCTGATTAGTATTGTTAAAACAATCCATCCAGTGCAAGAAAAAATCCAAGGCCGAACTAGGAATAACAAAACAAATACCGACATACAAAGTTATATATATATCATGTTATATATATAGTAATTATGATAAAATATGCATACACATGTACAGGTATTAGAAAATACGTCGCACAGAAATGAAATTCATTTTGTATAAATAATTGGATAATGAAACAAAACATGTAGTTCTTTTGATTAATAGAGATGGGAGGAGTGCTAAAACCCGCAAATACACTAATGATATCTTTTATATATATATATATATATATATATATATATATATATATATATATATATATATATATATATGTTATAATTAATTGTACTAAGTTTCATATAAAATGATGAATTTAACCTTTTATCATTAATTTAATACGTACATTAAAATTATGTGGTCAAATCCTTACTAAGTTACTAATTAAGAATGACAACCTTTTGTGATCCTTTAGTAATACCATTACGTCAATGCAGCACACGACCGAGGAGTAATTAAATCCTAAAGTATGTTCTCTCTAGGCAAAACGGATGCTAAAACCATTACAACTTTTATAAATTTCGTAGATGATTCATCCACAAATCAGCATGACTGTAGTCGGTGGATACACTTGATTGTGCACTAAAAAAAAGATATTGTAGTCTCCGCACGAGATAAAAATGTTGAGTTCGGGAGTAATACTATCAAAACAAAAAAATCTTATGCTCAACGTGTTAAAAAAATTGATCAAAAAGGTAATTATAAAATTTATAAAACTTTAGAGAACCCGTGATGAATTTTGTTTAATCTTTATATCCTCCTCTAATTTTCTTATTGATATATTTAAATATCTGAAAATTAACATATGCTTCTAACTGTACAATGAAATTAATAGATTCCAATAATTAAATTTAAAAACGTAATAATAATAATTTTGAGCGTGAAATGCATGATACAATTATTTCTTTCAATTGGATAATAATATATCTGAAATTTTCTTTAATATAAGCATATGAGCTGATTATCACCAGTTTCTTTAATTTCCACTTTCATTAATTGTACAACGCAGCACGCACAACATTAAGTTAATTATAATTTTCTAAATTATTTATTATTAGTTTTTACCATTCTATTTTGTTTTGGGGTATAGTATATGAAATGGAAAAAATACAAAAGATCAAAGACTAAAAGGTTAATTTATTTAGAACAATTTATGTTTTTTTTAGCTCTTAATAAAAGGAGTGTCAAAAATATTCGTGACACACAAACATGATTCTATAATAAGTAATTTGTGAATTAGGATTAAGCTTATATGAGATCGAAAATAGGTCGACGCGTTTAATCACTTGTCACTAGAAGTTTAGAACAAGTCAACATGACACGATAACCAATTTTGATATTCTACCATATGAAGAAGAGGACCAAAGACTTCTTTAAGTCCTTGGAATATACTATACGGACAACCAAAGATAATAATTGGAACCAACAATAACGTAGCATTAATTCCTTGGAAACTCATCAAATATTGTGGAAAAACTGTGCTAAAAACATCATGTAAAAAAATGCAAAATATGCTCATTATTATACATTAATTAGGAAAAATTGGACAATAAATATAAATATATATATATATACACACACACACACGTTCATTAGCTATCAATTAAGGTCTGTTTTATTGATATAACGATATCAAGTTACTAGTGTATGTGGCATATTACTACTAAAGATGCCACATTTATTATATATGATAATTACGAGTATCATATAAGTAGAGTAGATTTGATCTTAATTAATACAAGGATATTAGTATTATATTATATATGTTCAATCTCATTTATACACTCACTCAAACCACAGAGTCTTTCACTTGTAACTAAGAGAAATATATATATATATATATATATATATATATATATATATATATATCTTATTTAAATAATGTATTGCGATTTCTATCCTCTTACTAATATTGTTGATGTAATCATTTCAAATTTAATACAAATAGCATTTTTTCATTAAAAGGAGTTAATTTATTTCTAACAATTTATATATTTAGGTCTTAATAGAGGTAAACCAAAGAATTCTTAAGTCATTGCAAAATAGGAAAATTGGATAGTTTCTGATAGAGTATTGTACTCACTTATGTATATATGCTGTAAATATAATGTAATTGGCCCATGAATATCGGCCCATATCCACACATGTATCTGTATATATACTTCTATTTTCTCTATAACAATTAAGGGGAAAACCTAATTATTTCATGGCATCAGAGCTTAATTGGCTAACCCCACAAGAATCATGTCAAACCCTAATGTTGATGGCAACACCACCTCTTCCGCTGCCACACAGCCCATGTCACCCCTCATTGTTCCGTCAGCCGCCACCTTCCCCATCAAACTTGATACCACCAATTACATTATATTTACAGCATATATACATAAGTGAGTACAATACTCTCTCAGTTGAAATAATTAGGTTTTCCCCTTAATTGTTATTGAGAAAATAGAAGTATATACAGATACATGTGTGGATATGGGCCGATATTCATGGGCTAATTACATTATATTTACAGCATATATACATAAGTGAGTACAATACTCTATCACCCCCCCCCCCCCCCCCCGGCAAGTTAAGCGGGGCTAGACACGGTCAACTTGGTGCGAAGTGTAAGAAATTGATTCTTTGAGAGTCCTTTGGTAAGGATATCAGCTGGTTGTTGAGTGGTAGAGATGTGACGCACTTGCAGCTGGTGTTGGACCACTTTATCACGAACAAAATGGAAATCTAGTTCAAGGTGCTTGGTATTGTTGTGGAAGACAGGATTGGCCGATAGATATGTAGCCCCGAGATTATCCGACCAAATTGTAGTGGGAACGGGAAAACTGAGTTCTCGAAGCAACATAGTGAGCCAAAGAACTTCGGAGCTGACAATAGCAAGTGCTCGATATTCCGCTTCTGTTGATGATCGTGAAACAGTACGTTATTTCCGAGAGCTTTAGGACACCAAGTTTCTACCAACAAACACAGCAAAACTAGTTTTAGACTTCGGATCATCCAAGTTGCCACCCCAATCAGAGTCACAATAACTATGTATAGCAAGAGAAGTGGACGGCCGCAGTAGTAGACCATAGGATGGCGTGTTCCGTAAGTATCTGAGAATGCGTTTCACTGCTTTCTAGTGTTCAATTGTTGGGGGCATGCATATATTGAGATACTTTATTCATTGAGAAGGCCACATCAGGCTGAATAATTATCACATACTGAAGACCTCCAACAATGCTTCGATATAAAGAAGGGTCTTCAAATGGGTCACCGGAGTGAAGTGTGAGGCGTGTACTGGAGCAAAAGAGGGGTAGAGATGGGCTTGGATTCATGCATTTTGGCTCGCAAGAGTAAGTCTTCAATGTACTTATGTTGATTGAGTAGTAAGCTATTGGATTCCCAAGAAGCCTCTAGACCCAAAAAATATTTTAATCGCCCCAAATTCCAAATTGCAAATTTCTGCTGCAGAAAATTAATCACCTTATACAACATAGCCGAGTCATTTCCAATGATTAAGATATCATCAACATACAGGAGACAAAAAAAAATCCAAGTATTACTGGATTTATAGTGGTATAGTGAGATGCCTGCTTTGGAACACGAAAGACCATGCTGAAGGAGGACGTCAGTTAAGCATTTGTGCCACATACGGGGTGCCTGCTTTAGACCATAAAGGGACTTTCTCAAGAGACAAACATGGTCCAGTTTGTGTTTGTCAACAAAGCCAGGGGGCTGTTACATATAGACTTTTTCCTCCAAATTGCCATGTAGAAACACATTCGATACATCAAGTTGAATTATAGACCAACCAAAAGAGACATCAAGAGATAATACCAGTCGGATGGTCGTTGGCTTGACAAAAGGGCTGTATGTCTCTACATAATCCAAGCCGGGTCTTTGATGAAATCCCTTGGCCACCAGGCGAGCTTTATGGCATTCAACTAAGCCATCAGGATTAAGTTTGGTCTTGAAGACCCATTTGTATCCCGCTAAATTTTGAGCTTGATGAGAGGGAACTAAATCCCAGGTGTGATTTTGGACCAATGCAGAGTATTCTTTCAGCATAGCATCAAGCCATTCAGGCATTTTTATTGCCTTCGTATAACATGTCGGCTCAGGTGGGAGAGATGTTGCTGCTTGTAAATTCATTGGCACTCGAGGTTTAAGTTTGGCTAGTTGAGAGCGAGTGATCATGGTATGATTTTTGTGAGGCACAGGTGGTGGTGGTTGAGCAAGATCAACAACTAGGTTCAGTTCATGTGTTTGTGGTAGTGGTTCAAATGGCTGTGTAGTAGTTATGGGTGGTTCGGATTGCGTTGGCTGTGTGGCAGGTATTGTCGAGTTAGTCATAGAGGACTGGGATTCTATGGTGGTTGGAAATAGCGAGGAGGGGTGAATAGGGGAGGATGAAGTGGTGATAGGGGAGGAGAAGTGGTGATAGGGGAGGACGAAGTGGCTGGGCATGTTGGGGAGGCATTTGGGGGCAGTAGCGTTAAATCTGGTGGGGGACGATGGAGGGGTGCTGGTGGCGGGTTTGATGGGGCAGGTGCTGACTAATATGTGTTTTCGGATTGAGGAAAGGTGACATAAAGTGGGATTTGGGATTCATCTCGGATAGTAGATTCAATGCTGCTACCGGATTTTTGATAAGGAAAAACCTGTTCATCGAAAAGGACATGACGTGAGATATAAAGTTTTTGAAGAGACAAATCAAAGCACCGAAAGCCTTTATGAATTTTACTGTAGCCAAGGAAAACACAATGACGAGACCGGGGTGTAAGTTTGTGCGGTGAAGAATAACGAAGCCAAGGATAGCACAAACAGCCAAAGACACATAAAAAATTATAATCAGGTCGAATGCCAAAGAGTGTCTCAATACGATTAATTAAATATACAGCAGTTTCAAAAGCAAAGGTCCAAAACTTTAGTGGCACAGAAGAGTGATGAAGAAGTACCAATCTAGTTTCAACAATGTGAAGGTGTTTCCTTTCCGCACAATCGTTTTTTTCAAGTGTGTACGGACAGGAAACCCGATGAGTGATCCCATGTGTGCGTAAATAAGGAATCAAAGCCTGAAACTCACCCCCCCAGTCTGATTGAAAAGTTTTTATTGATTTCCTAAAGTGTTTTTCCACAACAGATCGAAATTGAATAAAGGCATTCATAACATCAAACTTGTATTGCAAAGGATATATCCATGAATATTTACTATAGTGATAAAAAAAAGAGAACATAATAATTATAATTATCAAAAGAAGTTACAGGTGCAGGACCCCAAAGGTCAAAGCATACAAGTTCTAATGGTTCTGAAACAATTGAAGTAGAAATAAGGAAAGGTAGACGATGCATCTTACTAACGGAACAAGCATGTTGGTTGTGGTTGTTAGAGATTGTGCCCTAAGCCAATGTTGGATTATGTAAACAATCTTCTTAAGTCATTAATAAAGACTTATTTTATCATATATATTTGTATGTTAGTATTTATGATAATGTATCCATGAATTAATTGTGTAATTCTAAATTTCCCTAGTCGATTGTTATTATGGGAATAATAACAAACTAAGACTAGTGTGAGTGATAATGGATATTCATAAGATGAATATAGTGTATACAGATACAGATTATACTCACGGGCAATGTGTTAGAGAACATGTTGCTGGAGACCCACTATAAGATCAAGTTCATGGTCACGTGTCACAACTGATCTTGATTATAGTAGTGTCATCAGCTGATTCCTTTGACCTGAGGTCACCATGGATTCCGGGATGAATTCATGTTGTGCTTTGACGCAGTCAAACGCTGCTTGTAACAGAGTAGTTATAAAGGCTGTGGTTGGGTACAATATGACTCATGCTTAGGGATGTGAGTGACAGATATGGGATTTTGTCCCTCTCTAACAAGAGAGCGGTATCACTGGGCCCCTCGATAAGTAAGACTATTAAATGCATGGCCGTGCTCAAATAATTGATAAGAGTATCAATTGATTTGTCTGAACAGTTTACTTTGAGATCGAGAAAGCATATGATTAATTATATAAGATTGACAAGTGTACCATGTCTTATAATTAATCTTGATATCAAAGAGACAAAAGGGAATATGACATTCTGTAAATAGGTATTGGATCATTCCAATCATATTAATTGGGTAGTCGTAATGGCTTGCTAGAGTCCGCTTGTGACCTATAAGGACATTATGGTAATTTCCTTATTGCCAATTAATATGATCCTATGGGGTCACACACAAGAGCAAAATGAAGTTCATCTTATCGGGTATAAATTATTATTGGATAATAATTTATGAATGAGAAAGAGAATAAATATATATAGTGATATATATTTATGTATGTATATATAAATATTAATGTAATTAATATTGCATAAAGTATGCTACATATTATAATTAAATTATATGGAGATATAATTAATTATAATATTATATATACATATATGTATCATGGAGAATTGAATTGATTTAATATTAATTGAGAATTAATATTAAATTGTGTGGGTTAATATATAATTATAACTAATAGGTGTATTAGGTTATAATTATAATTAACTAAATAGGGTTTATATTTAAGGAAATAAAAACCTGAAAACCTAATTGCTCCATAAGTTAAGAAGCAGATTTCGGCCAGCCACCATAAGCCAAGTGAACCAGCCGAAACTCTCCTCCAAAAAGCGAAGGGAAAATCTGATTTTCTGCTCTCTCTTCTCTTGTTCGAAGAATTGTTCTTCAAATCCGGCGCTAGCACGCGGTGGACGTATTGCTCCGTGTGGATCAACCGTAGAGGGAAGCTATTTTGGTTCCTGCTTGATTCAATCTTCAAAGAATTAAGGTAATTCTTTAACCCTCCTTCCGATTCAATGCAATGTACATGGGTCCTTGGTGGGGATTAATCTTCCGCTGCGTTTTATGTTTGTTTTGTGCGATTAATTCCCCAACAGTGGTATCAGAGCCACTTGTGCATTGGTTGAATTGGATTTGTTATTTTGATTAGATCAAAATTGCATGTAAGGGTTGTATGTTTTGATTTAGGGTTCTTTTGTTATTGTGAATAACAAATTGAAATTTGATTTCAATGTTGATCATTATGAATGATTTGTTCTTTGTTATTGTGAATAACGTTTTGGAATTGATTTGGGAATTGTTGTTTTGAACAAATTGACGCAGAATTGTTTTTCAGTGCAGAACACGCCGGCGTGCAGGCACTGCACGCCGTGCAAACGTGTGTTGCACGCCGTGTACTGGTTTTGCACGGGGTGTAGTCGGAAATCGTTTCCGTAAGCTGAGAATCAGTGCATAACTCGCCGGCGTGCAAGTGTTGCACGCCGTGCAAATGTGTGTTGCACGCCGTGTACTGGTTTTGCACGGCGTGCAACCGGAAATTTCTCATGTGCGCTGAGTAACAGCGAGGAACACGGCCGCGTACAAGTGTTGCATGCCGTGCAAACTGGTTTTGCACGCCGTGTTCCCTTAGTGCTGCCATGTAGAAATTGTCTTCTATACCTTTTCTTCTCAAATCAATTTCTTTTAAATACAATAAGATTGTGTTTAGTTTTTTGAACCCTAAATCTTATAGATGTAAAATTATTGTGATAATTTTATGCATGGTGTTGTGGTATGGTTTTGGACCCTGTGGATGTTTTTGTTTTCTTTTGGTTTTGGTGGATGTAAAGTTTTATAAATACGGCCTGCGAGTCGTTTGTATTTATGTAACCTTATTTTCTAGATAAATTGTATAGGATGCAATTTATTGTTTGTAAATTTCATTTTACTAGAAAATTGTATAGGATGCAATTTTGTAAAATGTGTAAACCCATGAGATGGTGCCAAGGAACAAAGACGTGAAGACGGATCCAAGGGGTGCGGGAGTGCTGTGACCATAAGATGGTTGCAACCACCTAGGAAATGACCTGTTGATTTTCATATTGGTCTATGAAAATCAATGTAGATAAAACCATACCATAACACGGTTTTTCGAGTCTATTGCATGTTTTATATTTTGATGCCATGTGATGCCATGCTTAGTATGAAATATGCATGCTAGATGAATGTATGACATTGGATGCCATGCTAGGATTAATGTTAACTTGGAAAGTTTAATATTAATGCCATGTTTTGTATATGATAAAATTTTAATCACGGGATTCAAGAAACCCTAAAATAAACTTATGAAGTTTATATTTTGCCACCCAATTACGTATAACACTAGTCAAGTACTATGTTCGCATCATGGTAGCCACGCCAAAGCGGGTACGCATGATGTGACCTTAGCGAAGCGATAATATGAGAAATGGTGATTCTCATTGTGTTGTAATTGGTTTAACAAAGGGTTAATCAAAATGGTGTTTGAGCCCGAGGCAAAGATGAGATGAGTAACATGCAAATTAAATATGATATATGATATCATGCATCTCATAAATCAAAAGAGTTACATAATGATGTAATTGACATGGTGATGTCTACCGAAATTATATTTAATCATAGGGACATGCCAAAGCAGTGCTATGGTTAAGTATGGATTTTGGGTCTTTTACCCACTTAAGTATTTTAAAGGGTTTTATATTTTAGTGGGAGCTTAATTCTCTTATGTGATTTAACTTTGCATATATTTTCTGTTGTAGATAAATGGCAAACACAAGTAATCCTGGTTCTATTAGATCTATCCTTGAGAAGGATAAACTAAATGGAACGAATTACCTTGACTGGTATCGCAACTTGAGAATTGTTCTCAAGCAAGAGCGGAAGCTATATGTTCTGGATGGGCCTTTGCCCGCTAACCCTCCACCCACCACGGCTCCAAGAGCTGAAAGGGATGCTTTTCACAAGCATCAAAATGATCAGATTGATGTACAATGCCTGATGCTCGCATCAATGATTCCGGAACTTCAGAAGGATCTGGAAACATTTGAGGCATATGAGATGTCTCAAGAGCTTAAGGAAATGTTCCAAAAGCAAGCGAGAAGGGAAAGGTATGAGACCTTGAGATCCTTGGTTGGGTGCAAGATGACCGAAGGGAGTTCAGTTAGTGCCCATGTTCTGAAGATGAAAGGGTACATTGATCAGTTGGAGAGGCTTGGTTCGCCACTCAGACCTGAGTTGGCAACGGATTTGATCCTTAATTCTCTTCTCGAGAGTTACTCCCATTTTGTCATGAACTATCACATGAATGATATGGACAAAACGGTCAGCGAACTGCATGGGATGCTGAAAAATGCTGAAGTAACGATAAAAGAGAAGCCAAGCTCCAAAGGGATCCATATGGTGCAAAAGGGTAGGATCCAGAAGAAGAAGGGTAAAGCAAACAAACCCAAAGAGTTTGGGAAGGATGCAAAGAAGCCCAAAGATGTTACCAAGGCAAAGCCTCCAAAGGAAGGCACATGCCATTTCTGCAATCAGCCTGGTCATTGGCGCAGAAATTGCAAGCTTTATTTGGAGGACTTGAGGAAGAAGAGAGGCGGTGAGACCGCTAATCAAGGTATTTATGTTATTGAAATATTTCATTCTACTTCTGTTTCTACTTCATGGGTATTAGATACCGGTTGTGGTTCTCACATTTGTATGAATGTGCAGGGGCTTAAAGGAAGTAGAAAGCTCAAGAAGGGCGAGGTAGAATTCCATGTGGCGAATGGAGCTAGAGTTGCTGCTTATGAAGTCGGTCGCTACGAGCTCAAGTTGCCAAGTGGACTTGTTCTTTCTTTGAATAATTGTTATTTTGTTCCTAATTTGTCTAGGAACATCATTTCTATTTCATGTTTGGACAAGGAAGGATTTAAATGTGTTATTGAGAATAATCACTTATTGCTTTTCAATGAAGACTTGTTTTATGCAAATGCGGATTTACATGATGGTCTTTATTTGTTGAACCTTAGTGAAGGTTATAATGAGCATGTATATAACATAAATACCAAAAGGATAAGAACAAATGTTGTGAATCCTACTTATCTTTGGCACTGTCATCTAGGACACATTAATGAGAAACGCATTTCAAAACTCCATAAAGATGGAATTTTGGGTCTAGATGTTTTTGAAACATATGACACTTGCGAGTCTTGTTTAATGGGTAAGATGACCAAGAGTCCCTTTACTGGTCACAGTGAAAGGGCTAGTGACTTATTAGAACTCATACATACAGATGTATGTGGGCCTATGAGCACAACTGCTAGAGGTGGTTTTCAATACTTCATTACGTTCACTGATGATTTCAGTAGATATGGTTATCTATATCTAATGAAGCATAAGTCGGAATCCTTTGAAATGTTCAAAGCCTTCCAAAATGAAGTACAAAACCAACTTGGCAAGACAATTAAAGCACTTAGATCTGATCGAGGTGGTGAATATTTGAGCCAAGACTTTGACGATCATCTTAGAAAGTGTGGGATTGTCTCACAACTAACTCCTCCTGGTACACCACAGTGGAATGGTGTGTCTGAGAGGAGGAACCGTACTTTATTGGATATGGTTCGGTCGATGATGAGTCAAACAAATGTTCCTCTATCCTTTTGGGGATATGCACTTGAAACAGCGGCATTCACACTGAACCGAGTTCCATCAAAAGCAGTTGAAAAGACACCATATGAGATATGGGTTGGTAAGAGACCAAATTTGTCTTTTCTCAAGATTTGGGGTTGCGAAGCTTATGTGAAATACTTGATTTCAGATAAGTTAGCACCAAAATCTGTGAAGTGCAATTTTGTTGGTTATCCAAAAGAAACTAAAGGTTATTTCTTTTACAATCCTAGTGAAAACAAAGTGTTTGTTGCTAGGAATGGTACATTCCTGGAAAAAGAGTTTATTTCCAAAGGAATCAGTGGGAGTAAAGTACACCTACAGGAAAATATGGATAACCAAAATGAAAATGGTTTTCAAATGGAACAACAACCTGATTCACAAGAAGTTGTTGAGTCAGAACCAGCAACACAAGTCCAACGTAGATCAAGTAGAGTTCGTCATGAGCCCGAGAGATATGGATTTCTCGTCACGAACGAAAATGATCTGATTCTGTTAGAAGAGAATGAACCTTCCACGTACATGGAAGCTGTCTCTAATTCAGAATCTGAAAAATGGCTTGATGCTATGAAGTCAGAAATTCAATCCATGGACGACAACAAAGTATGGACTTTGGTTGATCTCCCAAAGGGTGCTAAAGCAATAGGGCACAAATGGGTTTTCAAGTTGAAAACGGACATGGATGGGAATATTCAGACTTATAAAGCAAGGTTAGTGGCAAAGGGTTACCGACAAGTTCATGGTATAGACTATGACGAAACCTTTTCGCCAGTAGCTATGATCAAGTCCATCAGAATTCTTGTTGCCATAGCAGCATATTATGACTATGAAATATGGCAAATGGATGTCAAAACAGCTTTCCTAAATGGAAACCTTGTTGAGGATGTGTACATGACACAGCCTGAAGGTTTTGTCGATCCAAAGAATCCTGATAAAGTATGCAAGCTTCAAAAGGCCATTTATGGTTTGAAGCAAGCATCAAGAAGTTGGAATCATTGTTTTGATGAATCAGTCAAAAAGTTTGGCTTCATCAAAAACGAAGATGAGCCTTGTGTGTACAAGAAGTTCAGTGGGAGTAATATAGTTTTCCTAGTTCTATATGTCGATGACATATTTTTAATAGGAAATCACATTCCTACCTTGCAAGAAGTAAAATCTTGGCTAGGAAAGTGTTTTTCTATGAAAGACTTGGGTGAGGCAGCCTACATTCTTGGAATAAAGATCTATAGAGATAGATCTAAGAGATTGATAGGCTTGAGCCAGAGTACATACATTGACAAAATACTGAAAAGGTTCAGTATGGATCAATCAAAGAAAGGAAATGTTCCTATTGTGCAAGGGATAAAGCTTAGTCGTAAGCAATGTCCTGTGACAGTTGAAGAACGTCAACGCATGGATAAGATTCCTTATGCGTCAGCTATAGGATCTATCATGTATGCCATGGTATGTACTCGGCCAGATGTCTCTTTTGCTTTGAGCATGACAAGTAGATATCAGTCTGATCCAGGTGATAGTCACTGGACTGCTGTCAAGAGTATTCTTAAGTACTTGAGAAGAACTAAAGATACATTCTTGATATATGGAGGCTCGGACGAAGATCTTGTTGTAAATGGTTACACGGATGCAAGTTTCCAAACTGATCAAGATCAGATGCAGTCACAGTCTGGGTATGTGTTCATTCTGAATGGAGGTGCGATAAGTTGGAAGAGTTCTAAGCAAAGCACGATAGCTGCATCTACAACAGAAGCCGAGTATATTGCTGCATCAGATGCAGCCCAAGAGGCTGTTTGGATCAAGAAGTTCATCGAAGAACTTGGTGTCGTTCCTAGCATAGTGAATCCTGTGAGCCTCTTGTGTGACAACAATGGGGCAATATCACTTGCTAAGGAACCTAGTGTGTCACAGAAATCCAAACATATACTTCGGCGTTTTCACTACATAAGAGAAGTCATCTCAAGAGGAGATGTGAAGATATGCAAAGTTGCGTCTGAAGACAATGTTGCCGATCCACTAACAAAAGCTCTTTCACAAGCTGTACATGATGGTCATGCTAGGTCCATGGGTATTAGATACATTTGAAGATTGGACTTAGGGCAAGTGGGAGATTGTTAGAGATTGTGCCCTAAGCCAATGTTGGATTATGTAAACAATCTTCTTAAGTCATTAATAAAGACTTATTTTATCATATATATTTGTATGTTAGTATTTATGATAATGTATCCATGAATTAATTGTGTAATTCTAAATTTCCCTAGTCGATTGTTATTATGGGAATAATAACAAACTAAGACTAGTGTGAGTGATAATGGATATTCATAAGATGAATATAGTGTATACAGATACAGATTATACTCACGGGCAATGTGTTAGAGAACATGTTGCTGGAGACCCACTATAAGATCAAGTTCATGGTCACGTGTCACAACTGATCTTGATTATAGTAGTGTCATCAGCTGATTCCTTTGACCTGAGGTCACCATGGATTCCGGGATGAATTCATGTTGTGCTTTGACGCAGTCAAACGCTGCTTGTAACAGAGTAGTTATAAAGGCTGTGGTTGGGTACAATATGACTCATGCTTAGGGATGTGAGTGACAGATATGGGATTTTGTCCCTCTCTAACAAGAGAGCGATATCACTGGGCCCCTCGATAAGTAAGACTGTTAAATGCATGGCCGTGCTCAAATAATTGATAAGAGTATCAATTGATTTGTCTGAACAGTTTACTTTGAGATCGAGAAAGCATATGATTAATTATATAAGATTGACAAGTGTACCATGTCTTATAATTAATCTTGATATCAAAGAGACAAAAGGGAATATGACATTCTGTAAATAGGTATTGGATCATTCCAATCATATTAATTGGGTAGTCGTAATGGCTTGCTAGAGTCCGCTTGTGACCTATAAGGACATTATGGTAATTTCCTTATTGCCAATTAATATGATCCTATGGGGTCACACACAAGAGCAAAATGAAGTTCATCTTATCGGGTATAAATTATTATTGGATAATAATTTATGAATGAGAAAGAGAATAAATATATATAGTGATATATATTTATGTATGTATATATAAATATTAATGTAATTAATATTGCATAAAGTATGCTACATATTATAATTAAATTATATGGAGATATAATTAATTATAATATTATATATACATATATGTATCATGGAGAATTGAATTGATTTAATATTAATTGAGAATTAATATTAAATTGTGTGGGTTAATATATAATTATAACTAATAGGTGTATTAGGTTATAATTATAATTAACTAAATAGGGTTTATATTTAAGGAAATAAAAACCTGAAAACCTAATTGCTCCATAAGTTAAGAAGCAGATTTCGGCCAGCCACCATAAGCCAAGTGAACCAGCCGAAACTCTCCTCCAAAAAGCAAAGGGAAAATCTGATTTTCTGCTCTCTCTTCTCTTGTTCGAAGAATTGTTCTTCAAATCCGGCGCTAGCACGCGGTGGACGTATTGCTCCGTGTGGATCAACCGTAGAGGGAAGCTATTTTGGTTCCTGCTTGATTCAATCTTCAAAGAATTAAGGTAATTCTTTAACCCTCCTTCCGATTCAATGCAATGTACATGGGTCCTTGGTGGGGATTAATCTTCCGCTGCGTTTTATGTTTGTTTTGTGCGATTAATTCCCCAACAGTGGTGAAATAGGAGGTTGGTCGTGTTACAGCTTGTGTTCGGTTTATTCGGGGTTGTCTTGGGGATGGGCAATTTCGGGCTATGTGGTTGATGCCTCTACAATTATGACAATAGAAAGTGGTGTTCGTGTCTAGTGGTGCCATGGTTGTATGAGGTTGCAAATAATTTACAGCAATATATGAATGTGGATAATTATTGTGCCGAGTAAATGAATTAAATTGATTAGAGTTACCGGAATTGGGCTGAAAATTAGGATTTTGCCCCCTGCACATGGTGTGCCGCTGTTGCCCTCGGGGCTGTACAGAATTGTTTCGCTGCCTAGGATGACGAGACGGACCAGCGTTTGCACGAGCACCGTATAGCACTGTTGGAGCAACCCTGTCCGCTGGAATTTCACGCTTCAAATTTCTCTCCTCGGACAGCAATAACCCATAGAGGTCTTCAAAGCTGATGGGTTCAACCTTGATTTCCAATGAGCAGCAGAAAGGACGGTATAAAGGGAGGAGACCATCAACTACAGCATAAACAAGGTCTGCCTCTGAAATTGCGGATTGAAGGGTAGCAAGGTGGTCTGAAATTTTCTTCGCACGATTCACATATGAGGAAATTTTTTCTGTTTCCTCTTACTTCAGATTGCGTAATTGCAATCAGTAATCCCGGATTTGAGATCGTGAACCAGCAGCAAAGGCTGCAGCCAGTCGATTCCAAGCATCCCGCGTAGTCTCAGCGCCTACAATTTGAGTCATAATTTCGGGCGATAGAAAGTTTATAATCCATCTCATGACCTGAGCATCTTTCTCTTCCCAATGTTCAAAACTTGGATTAATATCAGCCGATCCCAGCAAGTTCCTAGGAGGAGGAATGCTTCTTCCATCGATGTGGCCAATTAAATGTGACCCTTTCAACAGCGGAATGAGATGTAGTATTGTACTCACTTATGTATATATGCTATAAATATAATGTAATTGGCCCATGAATATCGGCGCATATCCACACATGTATCTGTATATATACTTCTATTTTCTCAATAACATTAAGGGGAAAACCTAATTATTTCAGTTTCTACAATAAGAAAAGAATATTTTATCAGCATTCAACCATTTAACATTGTAGACTTGGTTCGGGTACCAAAAAAAAGAATTGTGGACTTTGCAAATGGATAGTAGTTAACTGGAGCCAATTTAACATAAATTATTGCACAATGAAGTGAAATAAATTATTGCATAATTTAGCATTCTCTCTTCAATTGTACCACGCATCGTTAACATCTCCACTTGAATGAATGGGACGAGTTCATCCGATGAGCTCGACTTATCACTTGTTCCTCCATGCTATGAATTTCAACATAACAAGGCATCAAGAGAATAAGCAACTTTACTGCTAGATGTTGAGTGCCAATTAGGATCCTAGTCATCCTGCAAACACCTTAAAAATGAAGCAACAAGAAGTTTAGCGGAAATATTCCCATGTCCATTGGAACTTTGACTTTTCTTGAATCTCTTCACTTTCGTAACAATAATCTCTCTAGTGAAATACCATTTTCACTTGGAAATTGTACTCATCTATGTACGTTTAATTTAAGTGAAATTAACTTAGTTCTTGAATTATTTTAGAGTGTGTTGTGGGTTCTTGATTTTCCATTAACGTATATAGAAATTTTATAATACAAATGGCACACCACATCATTCTATCTAAAATTTGTCCAAGAGGATACTTTTATTTTCGTTGTGTAAATTATTCCGGAGATTTGAACGGGTCCAATTTCACCTATCTCTAATAGAAGTTCATGTAAATTTGGAAACTCCCTTATTAATTAGTTAGCATTTACATTTGAAGATGCAGTCCCACAAGGCATTTGGATCTTCGGCCCACGCCAAAAGAGATGAGGCTCAATATGCATAATTTTGGATTGCCGGTCAAAAACTCAACTCAAATTTCATTCAATTCTTTTCATACAATTTAATTCAAACTTTTATTAATTATATTTTGTAAATTATTAGTATTAATTTTTTTTTTAAACTTTGTGTAGCATTTAATATAGAAAAAGTTACAGAAAATTAAAGACTAAAAAGTTAATTTATGTAGAACAATTTATATTTTTAACTTTTATTAGTAGAGGTGTGAAAAATTATTCTATACATAATACATACAAAATTTCAAATGATTTTTCTAGAGCCTAGGAGGAGAAAACTTCTTATACATTTTTGCGGGGGGTTATACCTCTATCCCAATGATCCGTTTATCGTAATGTCAAAATGATTTATATAGCAATTAATTTGTGAATAAAAATTGAGCTATGTACATTTGTGTCGAAAACATAACGATGTTTAACCCCGTCCAATAAATGGATTGTCTATTAACCTTGTCAAAGATAATTATAAAAGTTATTACTAGATTTTATCTTTCAGTTTAAGTTTTTGGTCAAATGGTTCTACGGTATGATATCAAAGCCTCATACATCCAAAATTTCAAGGTGTGAAAACACACTGTGAAAGATGAGACTGAGACCAAATAAAAAGGAAGATGATGTACATCTTCCGATCTAATCAATCAAACCTCAATTGGAAAACAGAAACATGACATAAATTTTGGAACCGGTAATAACTTGGTTTTGCTTCAAATGATTTATTTACTCCATTTTTCCATTAAGTTAATTATAATTTTCTAAATTATCTATTATTAGTTTTTACCATTCTCAATTTTTTTAGGGGTATAGTATACAATATGGAAAAAAATACAAAAGACCAAAGACTAAAAGGTTAAAAGGATAGCATCCAAGTATTACCTCTTGGGTTACTCCAATCCGTACCAGGTTACATATTATTATTAATTATTTATTATGAAAACTTATACACTCTTTTTATTTAGAACTTCAAGAATTTGAATATAATATATTTAATATTAAATTTGTGAATGGTTTGTCAATTTGTAGAATATTAAGTTTATATAGGGATGATTTAGTAATTTTGTGATTGATTTATGTACTAATGTGTTTATTATTTAATTTTTGCATTAAACAGGTAGAGTTTCCGTGAATACAGATAATTAACAAGTATTCTAAAATTATGTGACAGAAATGGGATTTAAACTGTAAATAGAAACGCGTAATAAGACGGCACCAGCAGCAATGTTGGTGCGGGTGGCTAACTGTTGCCATCTCTAACCATCCTCCAAGTTGTTGGAATTATTTTACAAATGAATAGAGACACAAACAGAAAAGACCAGTCATGGCCCATTTGATATAACATAGAGTCTTTTTCTAATGGGCCCATTTATATCCAATGTTGGATTTCATAGATATGAACAAGTTGTACATCATATCACCTTGAATGGCTTAAAATCATCAATGGTGTATGAACTTTCACCTTATTAATATAATGGTATATAAACTTCAAAACCAGATACAAAAGTGCATCAACTTAGCAACCTAATAACATAAAAGTCAAAATTACCGTTGACCATGAAAAATACCGTTGACCACGCTAGAATCCAGTAAAAACTGTCACGTCATCGTTTTGAAAACTGCCACATCGTTTTTGACCGGTTCCTGGCCTGGTCAACGGTATTTTTTACAGTCAACGGTAATTTTGACTTTTATGTTAGCGGGTTGCTAAGTTAAAGTACTTTTATATCTGGTTTTGAAGTTCATGTACCATTATATTATTAAGGTAAAAGTTCATATACTATTGATGATTTTTACCCTACCATGAATAGGTAAAAAGTGTTCTAATTTAAAATTATTTCATACAGTGAGTTGAGTCCCACACCATAGGCATATGTGTAGATCTTTTTTTTTTTTTTTTTTTTTTTTTTTTTTTTTTTTTTGAAGAGATTTTGTGGGTCTTGAGAGTGTTGGGCTTGATTAGATGAGTGAGCATATAAGTGGGATTGAGTCTATGTAATACAAAATCAATTGGTTTTTGTTAAAGCCCAATATACTCCATATATATACTAATCTTCATTCTCATTTATTTCCGATGTGGGATTCTCGTACATCTCCAACACTTTCCCTCAAGTACAACTGGGCTTGGAATAGTTTTTACTTATCAAACATTCCTTGGCCTCTCTCCTTTAATATCCAAGGTTATCAACGGGTTTATTTTTCTCCACTAGCCCAAACTCCACCAGGACTTCAAACATAGGCCAGGATCTTTTCAGTTGTCAAGCCTTATTCGCTATATCATATTTTTCTCTATTTGCTTTACATTATTTGGTTTTGTTGTTTTATAAATATATATAAACATCAAAATAATAAAAATAATTTTTCTAATATGCAATTTTTTTAAGAAATTCAAATGTTAAGCATTTTCTTTCTTTCATTGAAACATTCAAAGCAATTAGCAAGACAACAATTTGAGTTGTATACTTTAAAAGAAATAGGGATGATGCAGTCATGCTTCTCCATCTTTTCATACACTCTAAGGCAGCACAAATATCATATCCAGCACAACACATCAACTGCAAACCAATTTCATCTGCCTCGTCTTCTTCGCTGATGAATATATATATCACAAAAAAAAAAAAAAAAAAAAAAAAAAAAAACCAAATCAAGTTTAGTCATGCTAAAATTAATAGTTACCCCATGTAAATTTAGTGTAAATTAACTACTACTTAGACATGTTTATCGAGTCGGGTATCTGTAGATCCTGTCCACTCTAAAACCCGTAATCGGACATATATTTTGCATATTAATTCCATCTGAGCTCATATGCCAGACCCAACGTGTGGGTTGAGCTTTGAATTTTCCTTAAAACCCAAGCCCGGTGTGAGTTAAAATTATATACATTACAAGAATTATTGAAAAAAAAGAGGATGCTTTTCCATCAAACCCAACTTCAAATGATTTAATCATAACATTTTGCCTGTAAACCAAGACATTTTGCACCAACTTTCCAACACTAAAATCACTTGATTTTGCAAAACGCCTAAATCATTGAACAAGTAAATATGCTTTAGAACAAGTAAATATGTAGTCATATGCTTACTTAAAGGGTACTAATTAAGAATATAGTGAAAAAGAATGAGTAGTACTAATTAAGAATGACAACTATTTGTGATCTGTTAGTAATATCATTACGTCAATGCAGCATACGAGGATTAATTAAATCCTGATATAATTTATACACATATATATAATATTTAGGCAAAACGGATCCTAAGCCCTTGAACTTTATGAATTTCACAATTGACTAGTTGATTCATTTTTTCAATTTATTAGGTACATATTCCTTCTATTTTGATAATGTTAGACCCATGATGGACTGTAGTATACCTTAACTGGCATGTACAATTTTTGTGGACATGTGAGATTAAATCGAATGTATAATTCACATATATAGCTATCATACGACTGTACAGAAGATATCATTTAGATTCTTCTAATGAATTCTAGAGTCTTCTATTTTTCTAAAAAATTGTGTCATATGCTAGTTAACAGATATTGTTGTCCACACGAGGTAAAAAAAGTCAAGTTTGAGACTAATACTATTATAGCAAAAAAATTGTAGTGTTTATATCCTTCTCGTTGTTTTTCGTTATTGACATATTTAAATATCTGAAATTGATGAAATATATGCTTCTACCGGCGGGCGGCGGAGCAAGAGTAAAAAATGAAATTAAGATATCACTATAATTAATTTAAAAAAAAAAAAAAAAAAGAGCATGATATAATTTCGTTCAATTGGGTAATAATATATCTGAAATTTGTACTATAAGCATATGATCTGATTATCACCATTTTCTTTTATTTCCAGTTTCGTTAATTGTACAACGCAACATGCACAACACGAGTTCACTTTCTTGGATATTTTTTTGCAACAAAATTTGGACAACTCCTATTGTCCTACAGTGTTTGCTGGACAGTCGACATGTCATTCATCTAACGATTGGTAGGATACTAGAATTTTTGTAAAATTTAGATGCGGATTTATGTAAAGCCATTTTAGTGTTAAGCGCAGTTGAGTCCGGCCCATTTCAGCACATTCGAATAGTATTATAGCACCATAAACAAAATTAGCACTTCTAATATAAATGAAATGCACATTGCTATTATCAACTAATTAATATAAGCGAAGGGTCAAATACTTAAATAAGAGATGATTAATGACAAAAAGCACTTACTCACTTCCACGCTAGAAATACGAGGAATGGTCTTTCCACAGCCTTTTATCTGCTTAATCGTACATTCAACACTAATGACGGCAGCCAATTTTGAAGCAACAATAGCGCAAACGAACTCCCAATGGATGGCCTTAACGCGCTGGGAGCAGTTCCACGTAGTCTAGCCGAAAATCACTGGCTTGCATGCACTAACAAGGACCCATCGTTCTTCCTTGCACCGACTCGGCTCATGTCTCCTCTTGTTGTTACCATCAATAGCACTAGTATAATTATATTAAATTATATAAGCTTCAACCGTGGAGGCAAATTTCTTTTCTTGATAAAATTTGCGTAAATTTTTCTTTATACAATATATTTTAATATCATTATTAATACATAGTTATTAATATTTTTCAATTAAACGAGTGATTTTTGAGAAATGAGGTCCAGCAAAGAAGCCCACACACCAAGCCCAATACCAAGCCCAATAAAGACAAAAGGCAGGAGGCAGGAAGCAGGCGTGAAGACTAAAGCTGAGGTGGCACAATTTGTTATTTTTTGGCAACTACCCTAACAACCTTCCCGCCTATTTTTTCCCCCTCTTTTTTCTTCAATTCTGTATTTTCTTCCTCTATAAATAGAGGTATAATTCAGCTTGTAATTTCATGGAAAATAAGTAATAAAAGGCAATTTCTAATTTCAATTGTTTTCTCATGTTATCAGAGCCATGGTGAGAAGAAACGCCAATCGCTATGATGTGTTTCATGAAGAAGAAGAAGCTGCTGCTAACAGTAATACTGAAGAACAGAGTAACCGGACTGTGCAGATAAGTCAGCCGGAAAATCCTGGTATTTCTCTGGTTAATGCAGTGCTTACAGGAACAAATTACCTACCGTGGAGCAGAGCCATTAGAAGAGCTTTAACAGCTAAAGAAAAGCTTAAATACATCCTCGAAGATAATCTCAAACCAGAGGCAGGCACACTAGAGTATGAAAGATGGGAGAAAATAGACTGCTTAGTCTCATCATGGATTCTCAATTCCATGTCCAAGGAGTTGTGCGAGGATTTTCTTTATGCAGAGACAGCAAGAGATTTATGGCAGGAATTAGAACAGCGCTTCGGTGATAGCAATGGTCCTCTGCTTTATCAAATTAAGAGAAGTATCAGTCTCTTTACTCAAGGAAATTTGTCTGTTATGCAGTATTATACAAAGCTCAAAAGGTTGTGGAATGAGCTTAATTTGTTGAGACCGAATCCTATGTGTCACTGTGGAGTCTCGCAGAATTGTGTATGTAATGCTTTTAAGAGAATTTCAGATTTGCAGGAAGAAGACAAGCTTATTCAGTTCCTGATGGGGCTGAATGATAATTACGATCATGTGAAGAACCAAATTCTTCTTATGGATCCACTGCCTTCTTTAAATAAGGCTTACTCAATGCTTACAAGAGTTGAAAAACAACAAGAAGTATCTGCTGACAATGTCATTGAAATCGCAAATCTTTCTCAGAATCAATTTTTTCGATCTAATTCAAAACTTCCTCAGAGTTCAGGATCTGGTTACAAAAAGAAGAAGAAAGATGATCGAGGAAAAAGAAATGTTACTTGCACACATTGTGATGCTCCTGGTCATACCAGAGATATCCGGATTGGTATATGGATTTGAAAAAGAAGCAAACTCAAGCACATCTGGCAGAGGCAGATTCAGATTCCACAACTAGTGAAGAAGAATTCATAAGTAAAAAGCATATGGCAAATATGATCGAGGAAATGTACAAGCAATACAGAGGGAAAGAGAAAGCATCAGGAGAGAAGCATAAACTTAAGCAACAGTTTGATACACCTATTGATACAACTGATCTTTCAGCTTTTGCAGGATCAGCAGGATTTTTTGAATCAAGGCTTTCAGAAAAATCTGGCTCTAGCTCTGGTGAGCATTTTTCTCTCTCTTCTTCATCTAACTCTTTTGATACAAGGTTGAATGAATGGATTGTGGACAGTGGAGCAAGTTCTCATATGACTTCTCAAGTTAATCTGTTTACAAGGAAAACTTATCCAACTGGAATTCAAGTGGTTTTGCTTCCTGGTGGATCTAAACAATCTGTTCAGCATTTAGGAGATGTGGTTTTAACACCAAAATTGACTCTTAAGAATGTCCTACACATTCCTACCTTTCGATATAATCTGTTATCTGTTGGGAAATTACTGGAAGAAGATAATGTACAAATTATTTTCAGTGCTAACAATTGTTATTTACAGGATCGAAATACAAATGAGTTGTTGGCAGTAGGATGGAAGATTGGTGGATTATACAAGCTAGATACAAGATCTTTTGATACTAATATGTTACAATCAGCCATTTGCTTCAATAGTATAAATGTTTTTGACACAGATTTGCATAAGCCAAATATCTGGCATTTGCGATTAGGACATGTTTCCCCAAACACTTTATCTCATATTCCTGAAATACAATTCAAATGTAATCACCATGTATGTTCAATCTGTCCTATGGCTACTCAAAGTAGACTTCCCTTTCATCGAAGTTGTATTTCCTCTACAAATACTTTTCAGTTAATTCACATTGACCTTTGGGGTCCATATTCAATTCCTTCCAAAAGTGGAGGTAAATACTTCCTTACAATTGTTGATGATTTTTCTAGATACACTTGGGTTATTATGCTTCAACACAAAACACAAACTGCTTCTGCCTTGAGTGTTTTCCTTACTATGATTCAGACTCAGTTTGATAAACATGTGAAGGTAGTTAGATCAGATAATGGCAGTGAGTTCTTGAATCAAAAGATCACAAAATTGTTTCATGACAGAGGCATTTTGCATCAAAGAAGCTGTGTTTACACACCCCATCAGAATGGTGTAGTTGAAAGAAAGCATAAACATTTGTTGAATGTGGCAAGATCTGTTTTATTTCAAGCTTCTTTACCAAATGATTTCTGGGGAGAGGCTATCTTATATGCTACTGCTGTGATTAATATTGTGCCTAGTAAGGTGTTACAATGGCAAACTCCTCATGCTTTGTTATGTAACAGTTCTCCAGATTATACAAAGTTTAAAGTGTTTGGATGTCAATGTTATTATACCAACATTCTCCCTCACAAAAACAAATTTGCCCCCAGAGCTTTTTCTGGTATATTCATGGGTTTTTCCCCAGGTCAAAAGGGGTACAAATTGTGGGATATTGCAGCAAACAAATTTGTCATATCCAGAGATGTGCAATTCTCTGAAACAAATTTTCCTTTTGCTGCTTCCTCAGTCATTTTACCTTCTTCTGCCTCACTTCCTTCTCTTACTAATCCTGCTGTATCACAACCTTCTACAGTTCTTCGCAGGTCCCCCAGAGTTCCTCATCCTCCTCAATGGCTTTCTGATTATTTTTGTGCAAATGTTAATGATGATTCTCATTCCTTACCAGCAATTTCTCTTTCTGAGCATCAATTGGCTTTTCTCAGCAATGTGATGCAGGAGAAATTACCCCGTAATTACAAAGAAGCTAGTCAGGATGACAGATGGGTTTCAGCAATGCAACAAGAACTTTCTGCTCTTGAAGCAAATCAGACTTGGAAGCTTACCACTTTACCCCCTGGCAAGCGTGCCCTTGCCTCAAAATGGGTCTACCGTATTAAATATACACCAACATGGGACATTGACAAGTTCAAAGCCAGATTGGTTGCTAAAGGCTACAATCAAACTTTTGGCATTGATTACAATGATTGCTTCATCCCTGTTGCCCGCATTGTCACTGTTAGGCTTCTTATTGCTATTGCTGCAGCAAAACAGTGGGAAATTCACCAAGTTGATGTCAATAATGCTTATCTCCATGGCTTCCTTGATGAAGAAATCTATCTTCAAATACCAGAGGGTTATTCACCTGCTACTCCTCATCAAGTGTGCAAACTCACCAAGTCCTTATATGGGCTTAAGCAAGCTGGTCGCCAATGGCATAAGGAACTCACTGGTAAACTTCTTCAATTTGGTTTACACAGGTCCTACCATGACCCTTGCCTTTATACTATGGTTCAGAATGGTCATTCCCTCATGGTGGCAATCTATGTTGATGACATCCTTATTTGTGGTTCCAATCCTTCCCATATTCAGCAGTTTAAAGATTTTTTACACAATTTGTACACCATCAAAGACCTTGGTCTTGCAAATTTTTTCCTTGGTGTTGAACTTTCCCGCACACAGAAGGGTATTTTGCTTTCTCAAACCAAATATATTCTGGATATGCTGAGAGATGTTGGCTACCAAATGTTACCCCTGCATCCAGTCCCTTCTCTTCAAGCATTCTTCTTTCTGATCCTGGCACACCAATTGATGATCCTGAAATTTATAGAAGACTTGTGGGACGCTTACTCTATCTTGGCTTCACTCGTCCAGATATCTCTTTCATCACCCAGCAATTAAGCCAATTTATGCAAAGTCCCTGTCTCCATCATTTACAAGCTGCTCTTCATGTTCTTCACTACCTTAAAGGAACTTTACATTATGGCATTTTCTATTCTTCTTCTTCCACTTTTCAACTCCAAGGGTACTGTGATTCTGATTGGGCTACCTGTAAAATCAGTCGGAGATCTGTCACTGGTTTTTGTATCTTGTTAGGCTCCTCCCTTATTTCCTGGAAGACTAAGAAGCAGACTACTGTTAGTCGCTCCTCCGCTGAAGTAGAATACCGCAGTATGGGTTCTGCCACTTGCGAATTAAAATGGCTTAGCTATCTTCTTCGTGACTTAAACATTCCTGTTACTTTACCCATCCCTCTTCACTGTGACAATGTTGCTGCAATCGCCATTGCCAAAGACCCTGTTTTTCATGAGCGCACCAAACACATTGAGATTGATTGTCACCTGGTTCGCGATTGTGTTGACTCTGGTTTTATTTCTACACCCTACATTTCTTCTTCCAATCAGTTGGCTGATCTCTTTACCAAAGCAAAATCTCATCACACCATGCTCTCAGCTTTGGCTCAGCTAGGGCTGGTTTCCATTTGCCACGATGCTGCTCCTCGTGAGGGGGGGCTGAGAAATGAGGTCCAGCAAAGAAGCCCACACACCAAGCCCAATACCAAGCCCAATAAAGACAAAAGGCAGGAGGCAGGAAGCAGGCGTGAAGACTAAAGCTGAGGTGGCACAATTTGTTATTTTTTGGCAACTACCCTAACAACCTTCCCGCCTATTTTTTCCCCCTCTTTTTTCTTCAATTCTGTATTTTCTTCCTCTATAAATAGAGGTATAATTCAGCTTGTAATTTCATGGAAAATAAGTAATAAAAGGCAATTTCTAATTTCAATTGTTTTCTCAATTTTCACATATACGAGTAATTAACAGATTCCACAAAAATATGTTGCATGGGAATGAAATTTATTTTGTATAAATAAACAGATAATGAGACAAAATGTGTAATATTTTTTATAAATGGATATAAGGACGAATAGTGCTAAAACCCGCATATAATATATCTATTGCCAACCATACCTTCGTATTCATTTCTTAATAAAACTTTGGGGAAGAAGGAAATAAAGTATTTTAATTTTCTAGAATATTGATTGATGTATTGATTTATTTTTATTTAACATAACTTTTTTTTTTTGGTATATCACTAGTTTCGGAACACCACATTGGATGCCGACAAATCAATTTTCGGTGTAACAGTTCGGTGGATTATGATATCACGATCTCTTCCAATGTTGTTACTGGGATTCGAATATCTATCATATCCCTAGCTCAACTCACCATCTATCATATGAACTACCAAATATTGATTATTTAACATAACTTGACTTAGTTGACTAGTACTTGTGAAACTTAATGATATTAATTCCTTGGAAAGAGACTTATAACTAAGTCAAGGTCTTTGCATATGAAAATTTTCAATGAATTTAATTCGTCTTTGTCTCTGTCTCCTACACGAAGGCCCATTGGAAAACCAATTGCGAACACATTGACCACAACAAAAACTTTTGATCATATATATAAATTATGTATATTAGTCTCAAATTTATGCATACTACACTAATTATTTTTTTATATTTTTCAAAATATATTATAAAGGATACGGATTTTGTTGAAATCTAACTCTTTACAAAAATGATTCATTGCCTTCTCTATCTATAATTAGTTGTCTTAGTCAAATGTTATCATAAATTTGTATTATAAGAAATTCAAATGTTGAGAATCAATTTTCTTTCCTTGAACATTCAAGTTGAAAACCTAAATAAAGTAAATACTAATTCATTTACTTATTTCTTTAATAAATTAATTCAATATGGAAGTCTTTACAAAGGAAAAACAATTGAGTCACATATATAAAAGCAATTGGCAAGACAACAATTGAGTTGTATAATTTGAAAGAAATAAGGATTATATTCTCAAGCTTCTCCATCTTTTCATACACTCTGAGGCACCACTAGCATCATATCCAGCACAAGCCATCAACTTCAAACCAATTTTATCAGCCTCATCTTCTTGCCTGATGAATATATTTAAAAGAAAAAAAAAAGAAAAAAAAACCATCCAATCAAGTTAAGTCATGCCTAAATTATTAGTTACTGACACGCAAGTTCAATGAGAATTGACTACTACTTAGACCTGTTATTGGGTCGGATATCTGCCTGGCCTGTCCAGTCTAAAAACTGAGCTTGGACTTATATTTTGCATGTTCAGTCCATCCAAGTCCATGCCCAACATGACCCGATGTGTAGGTTGATGAGCTTGGAATTTTTCTTAAAGCCCAAGCCCGTTGAGATACAAAGCTATGTATATTATGTTATATATATAGTAATTATAATAATAATATACATACAGATTTTGTATAGTAATTAATATTAGTAATTATTAAACGTTTTTTGTGGTTGGGCTTGTGAATTGATTTCAAAGCCTGAACCTGAGCTCACATAAAAAAATAAACTGGTTGTAGTGGATTGGGGTTAATTTTTTTAGGCAAATCTGATTAGGCTCATCCCGACAACAAGTTTACTTCTAATTTAACTAGGAAAGACAAATCCAAGATGTAAAATATATGATCTTATTGATAGGACTATGTATATATTGTAATCTTATATACTGTATAGGGTGTATTTTGTATATTTTACACATGTACTCAAGGGTATAAAATACCTATTGTAAATCAGTAATAGTCAAGGGATTACAACATTGTTTCATGGTATCAGAGCACAAAAGGCCTAACAGCCGTTATCTCCCTAGAACTCAGCCGATCCCCTTTCTTGAACCCTAGCAAAAATCGATCAACAGCCATTCTTGAACCCCTAAAAAAATCGATCACCACCATGGCAACCACCGGTGCCCAAACAGACGCAATCACCGTTGCTGGGGACGTGTCTCTGCCAGTTCCAGCATCTTCTCCTCTTCCAACGCTGGCCTCTCAAATGTCGACTAAACTCACAAGCACCAATTTCCTGTTATGGAAAACGCAGCTCCTTCCCATGATCAAAGGTAGTGGACTCGATGGACATCTAGACGGAAGTGACCCAGCTCCAGCGGAGTTTCTTGAAAATGGCGTAAAGAATCCGACTTATACAATCTGAAATAGCAGAGACCAGCAGGTATTATGTTGGATTCTAAACTCAATTTCAGAGTCTATTTTACCTCAATTGGTGGGTGTGACTATAGCTAGGGCAGCTTGGGAAAAATTAAATATCTCTTATGCGTCTAGGTCTAGGTCTCAAATCCGTGAAGTATGTAGTCGTTTGCATGGTTTAAGATAAGGGAATGATGAAATAGTTGTCTATTTATAGCATGCTAAGTCGATTTTTGACTTGATGTTAGCCTTGGGTTGTAATATCAAAAAGAAGGTTTGGTAGAAGCTGTCATTGAGGGTTTGCATGAAAATTTTGATGCATTTGTGAGAACTGTTGAGATTCATATGGAGTCTGTTACGTTTGATGATTAGTATGGAATGCTGTTAACAGAAGAGAGGAAGATAAATCATCATGTTAATCATGAGAATTCATTCCCGTCTGCTCATGTGACGGTGAGGCAGTAAGTAAATGCTCCAGGGAACTATTCCGGACAGAATTTCGGGCTGTTCAGCCCTAGTAAAAGGCACGAAAGTGGCAGTGGAGGCCGAGGCCGTGGAAGGCAGCAAATTCAAGGCTTTGTTCATGGTAATCAGAGCACTGGTTATCATCAAGGGAACTCTTATTCTGCTGGAAATTTTTTTGCTTTTACAGTTTATGATGTTAGCACCGTGGTTTGTCACAATTGCAAGGGGAACAGCCATTATGCCTGCCAGTGTCCCTTACCTAGGTTTAATCCACCACAAAATCGAACCCCTCAACACCACCATAGCCCCACACCCATCCTCCAATCAACCGTGGATCATGGATATGAGCACCACTCATCATCTCACATCCGATATAGGAAACCTGGCCCTTCACTCAGATTATATAGGACTGAAAGAAGTACTTTTGGGTAATGGCTCTAAACTTCAAATTTCTCATACTGGTCATTTTCTATTTCATAAGTCTAATAGGACTTCGAAGTTGTCCAATGTTCTTCATGTTCCTAAGTCTAATTCTAATCTTATATCTATTTTTGCTCTTACTAATCATAATGATGTTTTTGTGGAATTTTTTAACAATTGTATTGTTGTGAAGGACTTGAAATCCGGGAAAGTCATTTACCAAGGGCCGAATAGAGGGGGTCTTTATATTGTTCAACAAATTTTAGCTTCTCCTCCTCGGATTCATCTCACTTCCCTCTCCACTTGGCATGCAAGACTGGGACATGCAGCTTTACCAGTAGTTCGAAAAGTGCTCAGTCAGAATAAACTTCCAGTATCTAGTAAATTAGAGTCTTTTTGTTGTTCAAGTTATGCTCTTAGCAAGAGTCATAACCTTCTGTTTGTTGAGTCTAGTTTTCAGGCCAAGAGGCCTTTGGAACTTATTTCTTTGGACCTCTGGGGTCCTTCCCTTGTGAAACCTTATGATAATTTTTTGTACTATGTGTTATTTTACAATCATTATAGCAAATTTTTTTTATCTATTTCCTGAAATATAAGTCTAATGCCCTTTTTGCATTTATCAAGTTTCGCTCATTAGTGGAAAAACAATTTGATTGCACAATTAAATCTTTTCAATCTGATTGGGGTGGGGAATTTCAATCAATTTCTTCTTATTTGTCACAGCATGGCATACAGCATCTGGGTTCCTATCCGTACACTCCTAAACAAAATGGATGACTATCATATTATGGAAATGGGGCTGTCCTTATTGGCACATGCTAAACATGACAAATCCTTATAGGCACATGCCTTTGATACTGCTGTATATTTAATTAACAGGATGCCCATTAAGTTGCTTGATTTTCAATCCCCATTTCAAAAATTATTGAATTCCTCCCCTGATTATACTTTTCTTCGTGCTTTTGGTTGTTTGTGTTATCCTTGGCTTCACCCATATTCTGCTTCAAAACTTGAATATCGTTCTTGTCCGTGCATCTTTGTTGGCTATAGTCATTTGCATAAAGCTTATCATTGTTTGGATCTGTCTTCTGGAAAATTTTTTGTCTCAAAACACATTTTTTATCAGTACGGGAAAAGTTGAGCATTGCTTCTACCCCTGCTCAACTTGTGGGGGTGTGATAGGACTATGTATATATTGTACTCTTATATATTGTATAGTGTGTATTTTGTATATTTTACACATGTACTCAAGGGTATAAATACCTATTGTAAATCAGTAATAATCAAGCGATTACGAAATTGTTTCACTTGGTTCTTAATCTGGATACATATTCAATTAAGCGCCGTAATTAGAAATTTGAAAAGGAAGAAAAATTAGCTAAAAGAAATATTAAAATTTTACTCTATACATGTTGAGAATACATATAATAAAATCAACTATTTACCTTTCTAATTTAGATGGTGCATAGATTTTGGGTTGAAAAGCTTATCCATACCAATCTCATGAAGAATGTCACTGAACAAAATATTCCTGTTCCTTTCTACACCATGTGGAGCCACAACATGTCCAACCTATGATTATTACATTAACATCAAACTAATAAAATGTTAAATTTAACAATAAAATAAATTTTGGGGAAAAGTCCATATATATATATATATATATATATATATATATATATATATATATATATATATATATATGATTTGGTGGTTTTGTAGATCAAGGTTCGTGGTTTAAAATTTACAAATCGAGACATGTAATTTGGCAAATTTGCAGATCAAAGGTTTATCATCCGATGTAGTTTTCTTAAACTGTCTTATCCTTTAAAATTCCACCTGAAAAATTTTGCAAGTTTGTTGATTAAACTATAATAGACCTTGGTGTTGAAGCTTGGAATTTGTTGAGAAAGTGAGTATATTTTTATTAAATTAATAATGTAAAAAGGTATAAAAATTGTCGAAAAATATCCAAATGTTGTAAGTTTGTTGATTAAAGTACAATGAATATTGGTGTCGAAGCATGAAATTTTTTGGGAAGTGCATATGTTTTTATTAATTAATAATGCAAAAAAATTAAAAAAAATCATAAAAAATAGAAAAATTATCGAAAAATGTATATGTACTACTTAATAACTTTACAATAAGATATGAAAATTTCGATGTTTTTGGCAATTTTTCTATTTTTTTGCATTAATAATTAATAAAAATATAATCCACTTCGCGTAAAATTCCAAGCTTTGACACCTATGTCTATTGTACTTTAATCAGCAAACTTATAAATTTCATGTGAAACTTCGAAAGAGAATAGAGTTTTAGGAGAGTGTATTATATGATAACCCATTGATCTGCAAAATTGCCAAACCATAGGTCTCAGTTTATAAATTTTTAAACCACGACTCTTGATTTGCAAAACCACCAAACTACAGATTTTTGTTGTTGTACTATTTCCTAAATTTTATCATTGAAAAACTAAGATAGTAACAATATCTAAAAGATATTGTCATATGCATATTAATGCAACAAAATTTATATCAAATTTTGCTGTAAACACATGTAGCCAATTTTCTATAGCAGCAATACGCAACAAATTTTTCATTGATGCTAAAGCTATGGCAGAAAATTTTTATATTTTCGACAACAATAAACTTTTAATGTTAAATTTTAATAGCTGCAATCTCTTCATCGGAGAAGTGATCTAAAAAACCTGTATACAACAATCTTCCCTCCGGTCATAGAATAAAGCTTGATTTTGAGGATCATTAACAACAATAATTTCCCAATCTAATCCATCCAAATGACAAGTTTTTGATCTATATCCATAAATTCTTTCTCTATGCTTTTTAACCCTTTCATGATCGCTACACTTCATATCAAATTGCCCCATAATGCAGTCTCGATTATCTTTCTTTCAATTAAACATACTCTTACACTACTCGTACTACTCGGTGGGACAATTTTACTGTTGAATTCTGGTGTGACGACAAAATAAGCATCAATAAATATTATGACCAATACCTTAGCCCTTTCAATATAGGGATGTGAGCGCGTAAGTTTGACACTATCTAATTCTAATGGGACTACTTGAACCATGTATAAAAGAGTATGAAATAAAAATAAAATTTAAAAAATTTCCAGTCACGAGTATGGATAGGATATAGATATATCCACAGGGTATTCCTTACTTATACCTAGTCATGTATATATTTATTAATTTAGTATTTACTATTAAATGTTGTGTTTCTTTAAAAATTTAAAGGTTTTGAATGTAATTTAAGGAATGATTATTAAATTATATGAGCTTCAAACATGGATATAAATTCATTTTTTAGATGGTATTTATGTAAATTTCTATTTATACATCTACTTTAATACTATCAAATTATTGTTAACAAATATCTATTAGTATTCTTTTAATTAATTTCACGCGTAAAGATAATTAATGGGACATAACATAACCAGGACTTATTAACAAGTCAAGGTCTTTGTTTGCACATGGAAATTTCCAATAAATTTAGTTAGTCTTTGTTTTTGGTCTCCTAAAGTCTCTTACAGGGAGGCCCATAGGAAGGCCAATTCACCACTATAAAACTTTATTTTCAGACCATATATTAATTTATGCATATAGTAATTATTTCGTACATTTTTCAAAAATATTATAAAATTCACAGGTTTTTTTTTTTTTTTTTTTAATGGTGTTAGGCAAATGTTAAGTATTGGATAAAATGATAAGCATATCTTCCTACCATTAATTTAATTTACATTTATGTTAATTAATTAAGTATTGTAGAATTTTTTTTATTCTAATAATAAAATTAGATACCTATTATTATTTTACAATTAATTTTATTTTTAATTAAGGGATCAATATCTTGTTTCAATAACACTCGAACCTTGTACCTTCTAGTTGGAGAAAAATATCTTTACCACCAGGCTATAGCTGGATATATAGATAATTAAGAATAAGTAATTAGATTTATAAGCATATAATATTTTAGTTTGAATAATAGTAAATATTATTGAGCTTTTAATTTATTAATTAATATCATTACATGAATATACGTTAACTGATCATTAAAATTAAAATTGGTGAGACATATCTAATACTAGTTAATTAATTCAATATATACCATGTCAATAAAAATGATTAGTTAAAATGTTAAATTTATATATATATATGTTTTTTGTTACAACATTATTAAATCTTTAGTTATTCAGTTTTAGTCATAAATCAAAATTAATTGGTATCAAAAATTTCCACACGCAACACAAGTCACAAATTGTACTTGACTTAAAAAATCAATGACGAATTAGACTATAAAATAATCATGAACTAATCCATTGTAAAATTATAGCTTTCACAATTTGGAGTAGAAGTGTGCATGATCATGATGATGAGTGCTTCCATTCCGATTCAGAATCTGATTGCTGCAATCATTCTTATAATTAGCATCAGCTTCTGCCATGGAATTAACTCCAATGGCAGATGCATTCGAAGAGAGAGTGAAGCTCTTCTCGAGTTGAAGAGAGGTCTGGTTGATTCAAACATGCTTGCATCTTGGGATGGCCAGTCGGACTGCTGTTCCTGGTATGGAGTCATCTGTGATAACTTCACCGGCCATGTTCTCGAGCTCCATCTTCAAGATACTTATGGTTTTGGTAAGATTAGTGAATCTTTACTAGAACTGAAGCAATTGGAGTATCTTAGTCTTAGCAACAACGACTTTGGTGGAATTTCCATCCCCAAATTTTTTGGATTTATGTCAAGTTTAAGATTCCTTAATCTCTCTCGAGCAGGGTTTGGAGGATTGATTCCTCATCAACTAGGAAATCTTTCCAATTTGCAGTATCTTAATATTAATTCAATGTGGTCTCCTATGTACGTTGACAAGTTAGATTGGATTTCTGGACTTTCATCGTTGAAGTTTCTTGACTTGAGTTATGTTGATCTTAGTAAAGCCTTTGCCTGGGTGGAGACTTTAGGAAAACTCCCTTCCCTTGAACCATTACACTTGTCAAAATGTATACTAACACAAATTCCTCCAGTTTCCAACGTCAGCTTTTCATCCCTTTCTATCCTTGATTTGTCGGGCAACTCTTTTGATGGCTTAATTATTCCCGGTTGGATTTCAAGCCTTACAAGTTTGGCCTATCTTGATCTTTCAAGGTGTGATTCCAGTGGTCCAGTCCCTAGTCTTCTTCAAAACTTAACTTCACTTAGGAGACTTGATTTATCATCTAACCAGTTCAATTCTTCAATGCCTGATTGGTTTGGTGGTTTTCCCCATCTTGAGCTGCTTAACCTAGGATCCAATGAATTGAGAGGAAAAATTCCAAGTTCCATTGGAAACCTCACTTCCCTCAATACACTTGATTTGTCAGATAATGACTTGTTTGAAGGAGGGATTCCAATGTCATTCAAAAGCCTTTGCAATTTGAAGTCGCTCTCTCTATTAGGTACCCAACTGAGCCAAGAGGTTAATGAGCTTATTGAAATTTTGTCAGATTGTGTTTCAGACAAACTAGAGTCATTGGATTTGTCTGATTCTCAGTTTTCTGGTTATTTGAGTAATCTTTTGAACAAGTTTAAGAGTCTTATTCATCTTGATCTTGCTAGAAATCTGATTACTGGTTCACTTCCAATAAGTTTTGGAGAGATGGCCTCTTTGACATCTTTAGACCTTTCTTCTAATAAACTGAACGGAAGTATCCCCATGAGTTTTGGAGACATGGCCTCTTTGACATCTTTAGACCTTTCTTCTAACAAACTGAAAGGAAGTATCCCCTTAAGTTTTGGTAGGCTTCAAAATTTAGAAACAGTTCATCTTTCATTCAATTCGTTGGAAGGTGAAGTCTCTGAAATTCACTTCGAAAATCTCAGTAGTTTGATTTCTTTCTATGCATCTGGGAATCATCTGATTTTGAGAGTAACTTCTGATTGGGTTCCTCCCTTTCAACTTGTTAAAGAACTGTACTTGAGTTCTTGGGATGTTGGACCCGACTTTCCCATTTGGCTACGTTACCTAACCCATTTAGTTGAACTTGGACTTTCCAACTCAAACATTTCAAGTACCCTTCCAACTTGGTTCCATAACTTCTCTTCCAATCTCCAAAGCTTTAATTTATCTCATAACCAAATGTATGGGATGATTCATAATCTATCTATTCAAGAAGCTGATTCTTCGATTGACTTGAGCTCCAATTATTTCAAGGGTCCTTTACCTTACATGTCTTCTACTCTTGCTTGGATAAATCTTTCCCAGAATTTGTTTTCCGGAACACTACACAACTTTTTATGTAATATGATGCAAAAAAATATTGGTGTAATAGTTCTTATTCTGAAAGAAAATCTTCTACATGGCGAGATGCCAGTTGATTGTTTGATGTCTTGGACTTCTTTGGTGGTTGTGGAACTAAGCAACAACAATTTCAGTGGCAACATTCCCACATCAATTGGTAGTTTAACAAAGCTAGCGATGTTGAGCCTTCGGAACAACAATTTCACTGGTGATTTACCATCTACGCTTCAAAATTGTACAGATTTAATTATACTCGACTTAGGTAAAAATGAGTTGAGGGGAGAAATTCCAGGTTGGATAGGAGAACATCTGCGAAGCTTGATGGTTCTAAATTTTAGGGGGAATAAATTTCTAGGTCACATGTCTAAGGAGCTTTGTAACTTGACCAACTTACAAATTTTGGATATTGCTGATAACAATCTCACTGGCCCTATACCAACATGTGTCGGTAACTTGAAGGGGATGTATCGGATAATTACTTCTGCTTACAGCCCATTTACATACATCAATGATCGCAATGAAGTTTACTTATATACGGGGAGTTCCTCAATTGTAAGAAAAGGGAAAATGAACGAATATAATAATATTCTTACATTGGTGGAGAGTTTAGATCTTTCAAATAATAATTTTGTTGGAGACATTCCCAATGAAATTACAAGCCTTATAGGATTGCAATCTTTGAATCTGTCATACAATTTTTTGACAGGGAGAATTCCCGAGGATATAGGTGCTTTGACGAGATTAGAGTCTCTTGACTTGTCTCAAAACCGATTGTTTGGTCAAATTCCTCAGAGCATGTCTAGCATGAGTTTTTTGAGCAGTTCGAACTTGTCCAACAACAATTTATCAGGACAAATTCCTTCAAGCACCCAATTACAAAGTTTGGATGCATCAAGTTTCATCGGCAACAATCTGTACGGGCCTCCACTCACCAACGGTTGTAAGACGAATGGAGCAACAGAAGGAAGCAGAGGTCACAGTAATGAAACCGAAGCAGTGGATTGGTTCTACTTTTATGTGAGCCTTGCTCCTGGATTTGTGGTGGGATTTTGGTGTGTTGTGGGTCCTCTAGTCTTTAACAAACGATGGAGGATTTCGTACTTTAATTTCTTGGAACTTTTATGGGACAAAATTTGGGTTTGGTTTCATCTACATGTGGTTAGATTTGTAAGAAGTCATGGTGTTTAGTGTTCTGGTTTAGGAATTTATTTTGGCAGTAAAAGTTGTTAAAAGTTGAGGATTTATGTTGTTTGTTTTAACAAGATGTTTCAGTTGAGTATTTCGAATTTCATCTAATATTGTAAAATAATCAGTTGTGAAAGTGGATTGTGTGGCTATATGATCCACTGTTAACTTTGCATTTGAATTGAATCAAAATGGTTTTTTTTTGGCAAACTTAATTGGAAGAGTTTGCAGAGTTTATGAAGTATTAGATATATGTGGATGACTAGTAACTGTGGAACTTAATTTAAATGGTACTATTATTAGTTGATTTGAAAAGGACTTGGTTGTTACCAAGTCAAGGTCTTTGCTCATCGAACTTTCCATTAAATTTAATTAGTCTTTGTTTTGGTCTACTAAAGTCTTCTCCATCTTTTCAAACAAATATCAAATCCAGCACAAGATATCAACTTCAAACCAATTTTGATGAATATATTACAAAAAAACATATAAATCAAGTAAAGTTGTGCTAAAATTAATAGTTACCTACACGCAAGTTTGGTGTAAATTTACTATTACTTAGACTTATTTATCGGATCGGGTACCTCCTTCGCTTGTCCAGTCTAAAACCCGAGTTTGGACATACATTTTATATGTTAAGCTTGTCCAATGCCATGACCAACATCACCTGATGTGTGGGTTGAGCTTGGAATTTTCTTAAATCCCAAGCCCACCGACATACAAAGTTATATATATATATATATATATATAATGTTATATATATAGTAATTATGATAAAATACACATACACATGTACAGGTATTAGAAAATAAGTCGCACAGAAATGAAATTCATTTTGTATAAATAATTGGATAATGAAACAAAACATTAATGATATCTTATATATATATAATTATGTTATATATATAAAATGATGAATTTAACCTTTTATCATTAATTTAATACGTACGTCAAATCCTTACTAAGTTACTAATTAAGAATGACAACCTTTTGTGATACTTTAGTAATACCATTACGTCAATGCAGCACACGATCGAGGAGTAATTAAATCCTGATCTGATTTATACTAGTATATTCTCTCTAGGCAAAACGGATGCTAAAACCATTACAACTTTTATAAATTTCGTAGATGATTTGTCCACAAATCAGCGTGATTGTAGTCGATGACAAAACGGATACACTTGATTGTGTACTAAAAAAAATATTGTAGCCTCCACACGAGATTAAAATATCGAGTTCGGGGAGTAATACTATCAAAACAGAAAAATTTTATGCTCAACGTGTTAAAAAAATTGATCAAAAAGGCAATTATAAAATTTATAAAACTTTAGGACTCATGATGAATTTTGTTTAATCTTTATGTCCACCTCTAATTTTCTTATTGATATATTTAAATATCTGAAAATTAACATATGCTTCTAACGGTACAATGAAATTAATAGATTCCAATAATTAATTTTACAAAAAAATAATAATATTTTTGAGCGTGAAATGCATGATATAATTATTTCTTTCAATTGGATAATAATATATCTGAAATTTTCTTTAATATAAGCATATGATCTGATTATCACCAGCTTCTTTAATTTCCACTTTCATTAATTGTACAACGCAGCACGCACAACATTAAGTTAATTATAATTTTCTAAATTATTTATTATTAGTTTTTACCATTCTCATTTTTTTAGGGGGTATAGTATATGATATGGAAAAAATATAAAAAACCAAAGACTAAAACGTTAATTTATTTAGAACAATTTATATTTTTTTTAGCTCTTAATCGAAGGAGTGCCAAAAATATTCGTGACACGCAAAAATGATTCAATAATAAGTAATTTGTGAATTAGGATTAAGCTTACATGAGATCGAAAATAGGTCGACGCATTTAATCACTTGTCACTAGAAGTTTAGAATAAGTCAACATGACACGATAACCAATTTTGATATTCTACCATATTAAGAAGAAGACCAAAGACTTCTTTAAGTCGTTGGAATATACTATACAGATAACCAAAGATAATAATTGGAACCAAAGATAATGTAACATTAATTCCTTGGAAAGTCATCAAATATTGTGGAAAAACTGTGCTAAAAACATCATGTAAAAAAAATGCAAAATATGTTCATTATTATACATAAATTAGGAAAAATTGGACAATAAATATAAAAATGCATACACACACACACACACACACGTTCATTAGCTATTAATTAAGGTCTGTTTGATTCATATAACGATATCAAGTTACTAGTGTATGTGGCATATTACTACTAAAGATCCCACATTTAATATATATGATAATTACGAGTATCATATAAGTAGAGTAGATTTAACCTTAATTAACACAAGGATATTAGTATTATATTATATATGTTCAATCTCATTTATATACTCACTCAAACCACAGAGTCTTTCAACTGTAACTAAGAACTATTTGTAAGTTCCTAGCCCAGTCCAGGAAGTTAGTCCCCGAAAGCTTCTCCTTCTCCAAGAGTGACCTAAGTGAGAGTGAGTTGTTGTTTGTTGCAGCCATTTAAATTGCTTAACTGAAAAGGGATTATCTACATGGAAGAAATCATTGCTTGAGTTAGAAATAAAGGACTTTTAAGCCAATTCAAATTAATAATCCGATTTTAATTTGTTTGTCGGTGTTGTTAATTGGCTGACTTGACCAAGATCCACAACTTATCAATGACTGGCCGAACTAGGGCTCGCTAACCAACAATTGATTCGTTTGGTAGGACAACCTATCCAATCCTTCCACGAAGGACTCTTGGTTTGATGGGCTTATTGACACTTTACCCATCTGTGCTTAGGGCCCGCTCTGAGCTAATGCTACCCATGTTGAATCAAACCACCATTCACATGTTAACCATACCAAGTATCTTAACCCTCGACGGCCCACCGAATACTACAATATACCCAGCTAGGGCATAGCGCACATTGCAGCATCAATGGGAGGAAGAGGTGTGAATGTGGGAAGCACTTTTAAGCGACTCAATATTTTAATTTCCGGATTATAATTAAGTGATACGGCTTAGCATGCAAAAACGCGAGTAATAATTTGGTGATCCATACATCCATATTATATGAAAAATGCAATAGCATACTTAATTTAAAATAAATGAGATCCTATGGGCCTTTAATTACAACCTAATGAAAAACTAGATATCCTATCTAATTCTTCATAGGCCGGACTGAAATCCTTCTTGGGCTCCCACCATGGGCTTGCTCCATTTGGGCCTTCCTCCATACTTGATGCAATTACAATAATTTTGTAAAATAAAATCTATTCTAAAATTACATCAAAATAAAAAAATGGCACGCAGGGCATATTTCCCAAAATTAAATTACAACCGATAATAATTTAGGGCCCATAGAACTCAACATAACATTTCAAACAAAGTACCTGTCGTGTACATACATACCAATATGATGCATGATCATGGCATTCCAAATTATAAATATAAATGTTAAGCTGCGTTACTTAGGGTGAAATCGCTAATTTTAACAAATGTGACTAAGGCCCATAAAGGCCCAATAGATAACATCCATAAATGCAAAATTAACAATTTTTCTCCCACTTGAATTTGGGTTGTCACAAATTTAAAATTTAGCCCTCCCAATTTTAACCGGTGTCACGGTTTATTGGGCCAATTTCACAAAGTCCATATTCAATTTAATATGCAAACAATTAAATTAAATATGCATGCCAACAAAATAAATAATTTAAATACAAATTAACGAAAAAAAATTTAATTTAATTTGCATTAGGGTCCGGGATAAAAAAATACCCGCAAAATCCAAAACCGGACCCAAAACCCGCGCGCGGTGCCGCTGTCCCGGCGGGGCAGCAGTGCCGCTGCGCGGCAGCCTGCTGCTGCGTGGCATGCAGCAGCTGCTGCCAAGGTAGCAGATGGAATCGCAATTTTGCGATTCCATCTTTTGCCCAAACAATATATTTTTTTTCAATCCTAAACCAAAAAATGTTTCCAGCAAAAATATATATATATATATAATTAATATACAAAACAATTTTAGATGTAAAACAATTGGGCAAAAATAATCAAAAACCCAATCCAATAATTCTATGGTTTATCCAAAAAAAAACCAATTGAACAAAAAATCCTAAAATCACAAACTTGAAACATATTCTTTCTTCAAGAATGCTTTCAAGAACCAATTCCAATCAATCTAATGGACAAAACCTAGGCTCTGATACGACTGTTGGGATTCGTCATTGGAAAAATAACGTGGCGCAGCGGCAAATACACCATTTAAAATTTCCTAGAATCTACCTATCGTGTCCAATTACCATTGATTATAATGAAACCAAATTGAATCAAGAGAGATTAACTCAGCGGATTCGTCTCTTCTAGAGACTGCTGCAGAATCGTTTTCTTGAAACTGCGATCTCCAAAGTCCGGTGCAAGACCAACTATTGAGCGGGAACCGGTGCTAGCCGAAGAAGCGAAGGAATGGAGGTTTAATGCTGGGATTTTCGGCTGTTTTGGGGCTGCACTTGGTGGCTGAAATTTCCAGCAATTAATTAGAGTTGAATTAGGTTTTTCTTCCTTAAGTGTGCCCTTATATAGACACCTGGTTTAATTGGGTTTTAATTAGGGCATTTTACATAAATACATAACTTTTGGCACCATATAACATTTTTACCTTAAAAGAAAAAGTTTGCTTAAATACCTTAAAAACTTTTCAAAATTTCAAAAATACCTAAAACAAAAATTATCCTATTTACGTGATTCTTTCACAAAATAAACAACAAAACACAAATCAAAATCTCCAAAATACCTTCTCTACTTTGTCCACGTTTCTCTCTCCTTTTTTTATAATTTTTAATTTAATTTCGCATTTATCTCTCAATCCGTTTATTTTTTTGTCATGCGACTTTAGAAAGTTTTTTTTATTTTTTATTTTATCTTCGAAACAAATTCCATATGTATATACTTTTTTCGACATATTTTTTTCACTAAAGTATAACTAATTATGCCTTTGTATATTAAGGTATAACTAAAGTATAATTAAGGTATAACTAAAGTATAATCACTGTAATAGTGTATCTTAATGTATAACTAAGGTATAATTAAGGTATAAATAAGATATAATCAATGTAATAGTGTATTTTAAGGTATAACTAAGGTATAACTGAGGTATAATCACTGTAATAGTGTATCTTAAGGTATAATTAAGGTATAACTAAGGTATAACTAATATATAATTACTGTAATAGTATATCTTAAGGTATAATTACGGTATAACTAAGGTATAATTACTGTAATAGCGTATCTTAAGGTATAATTAAGGTATAAAAAAGGTATAATCACTATAATAGCGTATCTTAAGGTATAATTAATGTATAAGTAACATATAATCAATATAATAATGTATCTTAGGGTATAAATAGGGTATAAATAAGGAATAACTAAGGTATAATCACTAGAATAGTGTATCTTAAGGTATAATTAAGGTATAACTAAGGTATAAACAGTGTATAAACAATGTATAAAGTGTATAAATGGTGTATAAATAATGTATAATAATATATAAGAAGTGTATAATAATGTATAACAATGTATAAGAAGTGTATAAATAATGTATAAACAGTGTATAATTTATAAACAATGTATAAACAACGTATAACAGTGTATAAACAATGTATAAACAGTGTATAAACAGTGTATAAAAGTGTATAACAATGTATAATAAATGTATAAACATATGACATTGTATAAAAAGTGTATAATGCATAACAATGTATAAGTAGTGTATAAACAATGTATAATCAATGTATAACAGTGTATAAGAAATGTATAAACAGTGTATAACAATGTATAACAGTGTATAAATAATGTATAAACAATGTATAAACAGTGTATAATGTGTAAACAATGTATAACAGTGTATAAATAATGTATAAACAATGTATAAACAGTGTATAAAGAGTATATAACAATGTATAACAATGTATAAATAATGTATAAACAATGTATAAACAGTGTATAATGTATAAACAATGTATGACAGTGTATAAATAATGTATAAAAATGTATAAACAGTGTATAAAGAGTGTATAACGATGTATAATAAGTGTATAAACATATAACATTGTATAAGAAATATATAATGTATAACAATGTATAAGTAGTGTATAAACAATGTATAATAACATATAACAATGTATAATAATGTACAAGAAGTATATAAATACATTAGGAACAAAAGGATCTAATCTAAATTACAAGATAATACTAATATGTCTTGCAAGCTGTTCATGTTTCAAAGATACCAATTCCTGATCAAATTCAAACAAAATACAATCCCAAAGTACAGTTCAAAAAGATAACCAAGAGATTCTAAATCATCCCTGATATTTGAGATGCTTCGATTAGCAGATATATGCTTCTGCTCTGAAGATAGAATGGGTGAACTTCTTTGTCCGGTAGATATTTTTACTCCTGGGTTCACATCTGCCATGCGAGAGCGAGCAAGCTCCGCGTCACTCCCAACAAGTATTGCTTCACGACTGCTAGAAATTGCAGGTCTCCTAGAAGATCCACTATACCGCAGAAAATTTGAGCTAGATAACTGCATAGGTACCAATCAACTGAAATTAATCCAAGTATCAGAGTAGAGCATTAACAAGATACTACTGCCATCACAACCCCACAGCAGACATGAAAAAAGGTTTGCTATGATGCATGAGCTCAAGTTCAAAAAGAAGAACTTGCTTTATTTTAACATTATTGACACACTTAACAACATGAAACAAACATCAACTATTGAAGGCACCTGCTAAACATAATAATATGGCATGCATTCAATTCAAAGCAGGTGGCTATTTGAATTCAAGCCCATAAGCCCCTAAAACTGTATAAACATTTAAGCAACAATGTCATTTTCAGTAGCTTTAGCTATCTTAGCCGTAAGATTAACAATGAAAAATAGCCACAAGAAGTAGTTTTCAAGTTTTTAGAGGCGTGGAAAACTTGATATCTGAAAAAGAAATGCAACCCCTTGTTTGTGATATCTTTTTAACCAACCATACCACTCCACGAACTTCAGAGAAGCACTGTGATGATAAATGCCCATCATTACAGACCTAAACCAAAATCCCTACAAATGTTTTAGAATTCTCAGCAAATCTCCTAGAAAGTAAAGCCAAGTCTATGTTCAAATGGTCATAATATAGCATATACAGGTTGCAAACAATGCATATTAGACAATGAAAACCTTCCAGGTTTGCATACCCAAACAAATTTCCTCTTAATGGAAAAAAAAAAGAAGTCCTTTAAATTGCTCATAATATATTCTTTTGTAAGAGAGCTATTAGAAACAACATACATAAAGATAAGATGTTCATAAAGCTCCAAATACCTCAAACCAGATACAGTATGCCGCTGCCTCAGTAAGCCTAGTTCACTTGCAGCTGTAGATGTAGGTCTCTTATTATCAACTGCTCGGTCATTTTTCAAGAACCTACCTTGAAGTAATGACTGCAGAAAAATGCAGTGTATCAACAATAACAAAAAGGTAAGAGAGTAATAAATCATTCAAAGGCAGGGCATTACAATTGAACACCAGAAGGTTTACTCTAAGAGACAAAAGCAATATGAATGTGAAAAAAAAAAAAACTGCAGAAAAGTTGGATTTAGCAAGTAATGATTTGAGCAGAAAGTAAATCATACTTTGCACAAATATTTGTCTTATCAAACTACCCAAGAACATTGCCCTTGAAAACTTACATCCAGAATACATGAACACCTAATTGCAATGTTTAACTATGAGAAATTGCATATTCCAACTTCAAGAAAGCAAAATCAAGGTTAATCAATAACTGAATATAAGACATTTTACAGTTTCTAACCTGAATACGATTACGATGAGCAAACTGTGATACAGCTCGATGCTCCAATAGACCTTGGAGTTCATGTTGCCTCTCTCTCTCAGCCTTCTTAAGCATATCAATCAAAGCCTGTCTGCCACATAACCGACGGAAGCCCCTCCGTGTATGCTCTATTTGACCTTCGTTGTGGTGGTTAACAACAAATCCGTCAAGTACTTGTTCAATTTGACCTGCGATTTCAGTACCCTGATCTTCTCTACGTTGAAGACAAGTACTTCTCTGTCGGCTGTTCATTTGTACCCACTCCCTTATAATTCTTACCCTCTCCTGTTCATTTTCACCAAGCCATTATGCTCTAGGACCATTATTCCTCCGAGATCAGATAACGTAATTAAGTTTTCAAAAAAGAAAAAACCGTATTAAAAGAAACAAAATTTGGAAAAAACGTATTTAAGAGAATAGGAAAAGGTATGGGTAAAAAGTAAACTCAAAAACAGGGTATATATGATAATTTCCCTTTTAATTAGGTTAATTAAACCCAAGCCCATTAGGATTATAATTACATACATAAAATTTAATTAAAAAGTATATACTATGTAATTTAATTCCATTTGGCTAAATTTAATTACCCGTAAATAAAATTAAATCACACTTAAGTTAATACAATACATGTATTTAATTTTCCTACTTAGGAAAATTATTTAATTAATTGTTTACTTTATGTAATTCAATTAATTGATAAATTAATTAATTACATTATGTAAACTTATTTATTAAATTAAATTCAACCCAATGTTAGTTAATTACCTTGACACCGAATGTCAACTAATTAATTAACGCATTCCTTCCAATGTACATTACATGTACAATTTCTATAAGTTCCAGCTCAGTTGATCTATGTGCACGATCCTATGGGTCTGTCTGTATGTTGACAATAGGCCCAAGGCCCACAGATTGTAAGTGGGTTCTAGCAAACCATTACAGCCCCCAATTAAGATAGAGATACAGCAGTCTTTAGAAGACACTCACCCGGTAGTAATCTCACACTGTCCTTTGCCTAACGATATCGATATGAATAAACAAGAGGCATGGTGTCCGTCATCCTCTTCTATTGTTTATTATATTTCTTGATCTTGAGTTGACTAATTAATCAAATAAGCAACCAACTTATTTGGGTATGGCCATACACATATCAGTCCCACTCATCAACTGGCCAATGATATCATCTCGGTGTTACCCGAGTGGCAATTCCATCACTTCATCATCAATGTCAACATGTTCACCGGTCCACCCAATCATACCCGTATTTAGCATCCTTTTATAGACCTGTTAGGCGTATGTCAAAGTAAACCGGATTCGATATCGATATTATAATGAAATCTGGTCTGAGGACAAAAGAGACCTACTCAAGAAAGACCTATTATGTGACAACCATGTGGCTTCTTGTGCGGATCGATCCAGTCCCATGTCAACGACATGTACCTATATTCATGACTAACTATACAAGTACTATGGCTAGTTAAGAACTACCATACAGTCATCGAATATACAAGTCTGTGGTTCTATTCGTTCCCACGATTAGAACAGACCTGGGATAGGTTTTATGATTATCAATCAATGGATACTCTACTCATATTGTAGCACAAGATATAAATGAAACAGATTAATTGCCTTTATTAATGTGACACAAATAATGTATTCATACATGACTCTTAATGTATAATACAAAATACAAGAATCCAATGCCCTAAGAACTAGGGCACACCAACAGACCATAGGATGGCGTGTTCCGTAAGTATCTGAAAATGCGTTTCACTGCTTTCCAGTTTTCGGTTGTTGGGGCATGCATATAGTGAGATACTTTATTCACCGAGAAGGCCACATCAGGCCGAGTAATTGTCACATACTAAAGACCTCCAACACTGCTTCAATATAAAGAAGGGTCTTCAAATGGGTCACCAGGGTGAAGTGTGAGGCGTGTATTGGAGCAAAAGGGGGTAGAGATGGGCTTGGATTCATGCATTTTGGCTCACAAGAGTAAGTCTTCAATGTACTTATGTTGATTGAGTAATAAGCCATCGGATTGCCAAGAAGTCTCTAGACCCAAAAAATATTTTAATCGCCCCAAATTCCGAATTGCAAATTTCTGCTGCAGAAAATTAATCACCTTATGCAACACAGCCGAGTCATTTCCTGTGATTAAGATATCATCAATGCACAGGAGACAAAAAAATCCGAGTATTACCGGATTTATAGTGGTATAGTGAGATGTCTGCTTTGAAACACGAAAAACCATGCTGAAGGAGGACATCAGTTAAGCACTTGTGCCACATACGGGGTGCCTGTTTTAGACCATAAAGGGACTTTCTCAAGAGACAAACATGGTCCGGTTTGTGTTTGTCAACAAAGCCAGGGGGCTGTTGCATATAGACTTTTTCCTCCAAATTGCCATGTAGAAACACATTCAATGTTGGGATTCGTCATTGGAAAAATAACGTGGCGCAGCAGAAAATACACCGTTTAAAATTTCCTATAATCCACCTATCGTGTCCAATTACCATTGATTAGAATAAAACAATTTAAATCAAGAGAGATTAACTCACCAGATTCGTCTCCTCTAGAGACTGCTTCAGAATCATTTCTTGAAAATGCGATCTCCAAAGTCCGGTGCACGACCAACTATTGAGCGGAAACCGGTGCTAGCCGAAGATGCGACGGAATTGAGGTTTAATGCTGGGATTTTCGGCTATTTTAGGGCTGCTATTGGTGGCTGAAATTTCCAGCAATTAATTAGAGTTGAATTAGGTTTTTCTTCCTTAAGTGTGCCCTTATATAGACACCTTGTCTAATTGGGTTTTAATTAGGTTAATTAAACCCAAGCCCACTAGGATTATAATTACATAAATAAACTTTAATTAAAAAGTATATACTATGTAATTTAATTCCATTTGGCTAAATTTAATTACCCCTAAATAAATTAAATCACACTTAAGTAAATACAATACATGTGTTTAATTTTCCTACTTAGGAAAATTATTTAATTAATTGTTTACTTTATGTAATTCAATTAATAAATTAATTAATTAATTACATTATGTAAACTTATTAATTAAATTAAATTCAACCCAATGTTAATTAATTACCTTGACACCGAATGTCAACTAATTAATTAACGCATTCCTTCCAATGTACATTACATGTACAATTTCTATAAGTTCCGGCTCAGTTGATCTATGTGCACGATCCTATGGGTCTGTCTTTATGTTGGCAGTAGGCCCAAGGCCCACAGACTGTAAGTGGGTTCTAGCAAACCATTACAGCCCCTAATTAAGACAGAGATGCAGCAGTCTTTAAAAGACACTCACCCGGTAGTAATCTCATAGTGTCCTTTGCCTAACGATATCGATATGAATAAACAAGAGGCATGGTGTCCGTCATCCTCTCCTGTTGTTTATTACTTAATCTTGAGTTAACTGATTAATCAAATAAGCAATCAACTTATTTGGGTATGGCCATACACTTATCACTCCCACTCATCAAGTGGCCAATGATATCATCTCAGTGTTACCCGAGTGGCAATTCCATCACTTCATCATCAATATCAACATGTTCACTGGTCCACCCAATCATACCCGTATTTAGCATCCTTTTACAGATCTGTTAGGCGTATGTCAAAGTGAACAGGATTCCATATTGATATTATAATGAAATCTGGTCTGAGGACAAAAGAGGCCTACTCAAGAAAGACCTATGACGCGACAACCATGTGGCTTTCTTGTGCGGATCGTTCCAGTCCCATGTCAACGACATGTACCTATATTCATGACTGACAATACAAGTACTATGGCTAGTTAAGAACTGCCATATAGTCATCGAATATACAAGTCTGTGGTTCTATTCATTCCCACGATTAGAATAGACCTGGGATGGGTTTTATGATTATCAATCAATGGATACTCTACTCATATTATAGCACAAGATATAAATGAAATAGATTAATTGCCTTTATTAATGTGACACAAATAATGTATTCATACAATGAGTCTTAATGTATAATAGAAAAATACAAGAATCCAATGCCCTAAGAACTAAGGCACACCAATAATCTCCCACTTGCACTAGTTCCAAGTGGGCATTGCCCTAATTCCTATAGATCTGGTATGACCGTCGTGCTGTGTCTGCAGCAGCGCTTTGGTCAATGGATCGGTGACATTATTCTTGGTGTCAACCCTCTGCAATGATATGTCACCTCTGTTCACGATCTCCCGAAGGAGGAGAAACTTTTTGAGCACATGTTTGGATCTCTTGTGTAACCGGGGCTCCTTAGCTTGTGCGATGGCCCCGTTGTTGTCTCAAAAAACATCAACTGGGTCTAGCATAGTAGGTACTACTCCCAACTCGGTTATGAATTTCTTGATCCAAACGGCTTCCTTTGCAGCTTCGCACGCAGCTATGTACTCAGCTTCCGTTGTAGAGTCAGCAATGGTGGCCTGCTTTGAGGACCTCCAACTAATGGCACCTCCATTTAGGAGAAAAACATAACCAGACTGTGACTGGTTCTCATCCTCATCGGTCTCAAAGCTTGCATCAGTGTAAACTGACACTACCAGCTCATCTTGACTTCCATACACTAAGAAAACATCCTTAGTCCGATTACGGTACTTTAGGATTGCCTTGACAGCCTTCTAGTGTTCCTCCCCGGGGTCCGACTGGTACCGGCTGGTCATACTTAGTGCAAACGCGACATCAGGCCTCGTACATAACATGGAGTACATGATAGATCCAATAGCAGATGCCGAAGGGATCTTTTCCATGTTCTCCCGGTCCTTCTTTGTTTTAGGACCATCTTTCTTACTCAGCTTCAACCCATGGTGCATAGGCAAGAATCCTTTCTTTGCCTTGTCCATGCTGAATCTTTTCAGAACCTTGTCAATGTACGTGGCCTGACTTAGGCCTAGAAGCCGATTGGATCTATCTCTGTAGATTCTGATCCTTTAGATCGTCTCAGCTTCGCGTAAGTCCTTCATTGCAAAGCACCTACTCAACCACTACTTAACTCCTTGCAGTGTTGGTATGTCGCCTCCAATGATAAGGATGTCGTCAACATACAGCACTAGGAAGGTGGAAATGCTCCCACTAACCATCTTATGCACACAGGGCTCATTAGAATTCTGTGTGAAGCCATATTCTGTAATGGCCTCATTGAATCTCTGATTCCATGACCTCGATGCTTGCTTCAATCCATAAATAGATCTTTGATGCTTGCATACCCGGTTTGGATACTTTGGATCGATAAAACCCTCAGGTTGTGCCATGTACACATCCTTGAGTAGCTTTCCATTAAGGAAAGCGGTCTTAACATCCATCTGCCATATCTCATAATCGTACCATGCAGCTATGGCTAGTAGTATCCTAATGAATTTGAGCATAGCAACTGGTGAAAAGGTTTCATCATAGTCAATTCCTTGAATTTGCCTGAATCCTTTTGCCACCAATCACCCCTTGAAGGTATTGTAGGCCTTTAACTTGAAACACCGCTTGCAACCTATCACCTTAGCACCAGGAGGTGGATCCACCAAGTTCCATACTTGGTTATCATGCATAGATTGCATCTCAGCCTCCATGGCTTTGCGCCATTGATCTGAGTGTGGGCTTTCAACAGCCTCCTGATAGGTCTTGGGCTCCTCTTGGTCAACGACCATAAGGTCCCCATCATCAGTCATGAGAAAGCCGTACCTTTCTGGCTGATGACATGTCCTACCAGACCTTCTAAGGTCCTGTGCAACCGTTTCTGGTTCCTCAATTTCTTGAGTAGTCAGATTGGTTCCCGAAGCATCCTTAGTAGTAGCTACAGGAGTTTGTGAGTCTTGAACTTCTGAAAGTTCAACATTACTCCCACTGTCTCTCTTGGAAAGGAATTCCTTCTCCAAGAAGACTGCATTTCTGGCTATGAAAACTTTGTTTTCGGCCGGATCGTAGAAGTAATAACCCTTAGTTTCCTTAGGGTAACCCACAAACTGGCACTTGATAGATTTGGACTCGAGTTTGCCACTTGTCAATTTCTTAACATGTGCATCACAGCCCCAAATCTTCAAGAAGGAAACATTGGGCTTTCAGCCTTTCCATAGTTCATATGGTGTTCCCTCAACTACCTTGCTTGGTGTATTATTAAGAATGTAAGCAGCTGTCTCTAAAGCATATCCCCAAAAGGAGACAGTGAGTGTAGCATGACTCATCATCGAGCGGACCATGTCAACTAAGGTCCTATTCCTCCTTTCTGACACTCCATTCCACTAGGGTGTACCAGGAGGAGTGAGTTGGGATACAATCCCACACTCTCTCAAAAACGAGTCAAACTCTTGGCTCAAATATTCACCCCCTCGGTCAGAACGAAGTGCTTTTATTTTCTTACCAAGTTGGTTTTCTACTTCATTCTTAAAGTCCTTGAACCTTTGGAGAGTCTCAGACTTATGCTTCATCAAATACACGTAACCGTATCTGCTGAAGTCATCCGTGAAGGTGACGAAGTATAGAAAACCAGATCTAGCACTAGTGCTCATTGGGCCATATACATCGGAATGTATTAGCTCCAATAGCTCTGAGGTCCTTTCAGCAGTCTTGCTAAAAGGCGCCTTTGTCATCTTGCCTCTCAAACAAGATTCGCATGTGTCATAAGATTGGATGTCAA